>CM050510.1:102270628-103670628 GCA_027563665.1 Antrozous pallidus | reverse complement strand
TTTTACAGAGAGGAAGGGAAGGGATAGAGAGTTAGAAACATCAATGAGAGAAAAACACTGATCAGCTGCCTCCTGCACACCCCCTACTGGGAATGTGCCCACAACTAAGGTACATGCCCTTGACTGGAATCGAACCTGGGACCCTGCAGTCTGGAGGCCAACACTCTATCCACTGGGCCAAACCGGTCAGAGCCCTTAGTTGATTCTTTATGTGCCCTGGCCATAGCTAGAACCTGCAGCTCTGGTGTATCAGGATGATGCGCTAACCAACTGAGCTCCCTGCCAGGGCGGTTTGCAAGCTCTTGCACTTCCTCCACATTTCCTAACTCCATGGTAATCAGGAGCCCGCTTCCTTCTGCTCTCCTTCCTTCCCTGTTCTTCCTTGTTTCCTTATCTAGCCATACATCCATCTACTGTGTGAACTTGTTGATCCTTGTGTCTTTTTTTTCTGATAAGCTAGACAATTTTAATGCTTAAGTTGTTCCAATAGAAGGGGGAGCTGCTTTAAGCATTTCTTACTTTCTACACAACCAGCCACTGGGCTCATCGTGTACCTATCTCGACACAGCCCTGTCGTTCCCTTGAGAAGCACTGACCTCTCAGGGTCTTAGGAGCCTCGATCAGGACACCAGATGCACTCATTGCTCCACAGTATCATTCTTCCAGGCCCTTTTGGCAGGAAAACATATGCAAGCTAATACACACATACATACTAGTTACATATACTTATTTAAATACTAGAGGCCCAATGCACGAAATTCATGCAAGAGTAGGCTTTCCTTCCCCCTGGCTGCCGGCACCAGCTGCCCTCTGACACCTGGGACCCGGGCTTCCCTCACAGCTCTGGCTCCAGCCGGAAGGACGTCCAATCTAATTAGTATGTTACGCTTTTATTATTATAGATATACATGCATACATAACCATGCATACACAAGATATACCATACCATTTATTTATTTTTATTGTTTGTCCATTACACTAAAGTGTTAACTCCATGCCGGAGGACTTTTTTGTCTGTCTCGTTTGCTGTTTTGTTAGGTGTTGCCTAAAGGAGAGAAAAAGAAACAGCCCCAGTCAGCGAAAAGACTCACCAAATCCCAACGACAAAGGGCAGACCTCTCCTTTCACCTGGCTTCAAAGACCCCCAGAGGAGCTGGCTCTGGTTAGGGTAACAGACGTCTTCATGGTCATTTTCCCACTTCTTTTTTTCTGAACTCTTTTACCTCCAGACTTCGTAGTTCGTAACCACTCTTCCTATGCTCTGGGACTCAGAATTTCAGGTGGTCAGTGGGTGGGGGCGGAAGTCAGAGGTTCGGCGGCTAGACCCAGGGGTAGGAGGAGACCCTGGGCCCACAGCACTCAATGGGGATGGCTGAGACCTCTCCTCAGCCTAGAATGGAACCTAATGTCAGGGGTTGAGGGGAACAGGTGGTGATACCTGCCAGCATTGTCATTTCTAGCTGGCCTCCTGCTCTGTTCTCACCCAGCAGCAGCCCTGATGCTACCCTAGGAATGACCACAGGGAAGCAGAATGCTCGAGGTCATAGGAGAGAAGACGAACCCAGAGGGGGTGGGTCCAGACCCAGCAGAGAGGAAGCCACCCTCGAGGAGGCCTGGCGTCATGGAAACTGGCCCTGCCACTCATCTGTCCCCAAGCGCTATAAATAGTTCCAGTATCAGCCATAAGCAGACCAGGCCCGAAACTCAGGCAAAGCCCCAGAGGAAATGATTGGGAGGGGATGTCACAGAGAGAGTGCAGGGTGGAATGGGTGGAATGAGGCTGGAGGAAGCCTGTGCCGGTCCCCCTGCACTCCATATCTGGTCGCTGGTCCTCAGAGCCCTCCCCCAGCCTGCCTATTGTCTACTAACTTATCCCACAGACCACGTCTCGCCCCTCCTACGACCTTGTTTTGTTTCTGCTGCCTGTTAAGGCCTTTTTCTGCCTTCATATTTGCTGATACTTTTGAATCTTATCTCAAATTCCACCTCCTCCAAGGAGGAAGTCCAGAAAGCCATCCACCAAGGGATTTAGTCTAGTTGAGTGGCTGACACTTGGGCTGTGGGGTCCCTGCCAGTGGGACAGGAAGATCTGGCCCTGGAACCTCCATGGATTGTGGACTTGAGGAGTTTTCTGGGATCCCAAGAACCTCTGATTATCCTCTGGCCTGCCTCCCCCTCTTCTTCACAGAGCCCTCCAGGTCCCACAGGGGTCTGCCTCCCCAGCCCAGACTTTGCCTTGTAACTTGGTGACTAAATGACTTTAGGGAAATGCGTTAACCTCTCTGGGCCTATTGCCGGCGGGGTTCCCTGGTCCCAGAGAGAGCATAGCCTGCAGGATGTTCATTAAGGGGGCCTTGGCCCTCACTTGTGGGCCCTCACCACCGAAGCAGGGTCATGAAGAGGAAGCTGAGTTGGACAGAGAGAGGTGAGCTGGCAGGTTGGCCTGACAGCCTCCACCTGTTCCGAGGGGAGCTCTGGAGGCAGAACGACCCATCACAGTTGTCTCCTGCCGGCCCAAGTGGCCGTGCCGTTAGCTCCCCCTTGAGCAGCCTGGGGAAGGGCCTGCCCTCAGCCAAGGTTGCTCTCTGCAGCAGACACAGTCCCCGCAGGGCCAACAGCTGGTTGCTGCGCTCCTCTCAGCCCTCCATGAAGAGGGATCTGGGCTGTGCACCGGTGCCCGGATTCCTCCGGTCACAAGGGTTTAAGACACCTCATTGGAATCTTGTTCCAACAACATGCAACAAAATAAGACAAGTCCCTGGTACACACTCTGACTCACATCACTGCTTAGTCATGAGAACAGTGTTTATTGTCTGAGTATTGGGTAATCCTGACCCCAAACCAACTTTCCTCTCTTGGGGACCGGCCAAGGGATGATTCCATGTGAGCTAGACTCAAATTTAAACTTTTAAAGTTTCTTTAAAAAAAATGTTTTTATTGATTTTGAGAGAATGAGGAAGGGAGAGGGAGGGAGAGATAAAAACATCGATGAGCATGGCCGGTGCAGCTCAGCGGCTGAGCGTTGAGCCAGGAACCAGGCGGCCCCAGGTTCAGTTCCGGGTCACGGTCAGGGTCAGGGCCAGGGTCCATGCCCAGTTTTGGCTTAATTCACTGTGGGGGACGTGTAGAAGGCAGTTGATCAGTGATGTTTCTCTCTCATAGATTTTCCTATCTATCTACCCTTTCCATTCTTCTCCCTCTAAAAAATCAATAAAATATGTAGTTTAAAAAATGGATGAGAGAGAAACATCATCATCAATGGGCTACATCCTGCACGCCCCCTCCTGTGGGATCGAGCTCACAATGGGGCCATATACCCTGACGGGGTATGGAACCCTCACTTCTTGGTTCCTGGGTTGATGCTCAACTACAGAGTCACACCGGCTGGGCAAAGTTTCTCTAGTTGAAGTTACATATAAAGTCACAGGAATTACAGTAACAAAAATGAAATATGTTCATCCCACAAATTTAAAAGAGGTCTCAGATTAGCAGATCAATTACATTTTATTAATGTATTCATTCTCTTGTGAACAACTCTGTCCTATTACATTTTGTGTTTTTGTCTTAGCTTCTCCAACATAAATGTTTAATATGAATCACTTTGTCCAGGACCTTATTATGGGATTTCCTCTCAGTATTCCGGCATGCTTGAGAAACGGTGGTCAGGCTTCCTCTGCCTTTGAGAACTCTGAGCCACCTGTCCGGGTGGGGGCCAGGAGGCAGGGTAACAGCTTCAGCTCTGGGGTGGCCCCTCCATTTCCTGTCCACTAGGAACACGGCCTTGGACCCAACAGTTTATCTGTGCCCAGCTCACCCAGCCGCGAGGGAGCCCCAGGCAGGTCAGGTGCACACGTGTCCTTATGGTGCAAGCGCCCAGGAGCATGCTCTGTGAGCCTGGAGCCTGAAAGGCGCCCGATCCCGAGGGGCCACTTCAGGATTTCCGAGGGGCTGGAGCAGGAAATGGGGGGAGGGAGCAGTGGGGAGCCAGCTCCTCGCCCAGTCCCTGGCACAGCGAGGGCCCCTCCCCCAGCAGTCCAGCCGCTGCGCGCGGGACTCCAGGAGAGGACGCGGTCTCTGGGCACGGTTAGGGGGTGAACGCGACCGGGCCGGCGGGATAGGGCCAGGCGGGGAACCTCGAAGCTTAGGTTTCATTCTTTTTACAGGGAAAAAAAAAGGCGTGTCGCTCGGCTGTCTTGAGCAGAGCGCCCCCGGGACGAGGGAGTCGCTGTGCGCCTCTGCCAGGCGGTTTCCCTCTGTCTCTGGCGCCGGGCAGAGCCGGCCTCACCCCCCAGCGGGAGGCGCTGAGTCTGGGAGTCCCCTACGCTCCCACCTGGGTCGGGCCAGAACCGCTCGGCCCCGGAGGAGGGTCCTGGTGGCGTTTCCAGGGATGGGAACTCTGCAGCCACCTGGGCGAGTCCCAGGAGATTAGAAGCGACCATAAGTAAAGGCCTGGTCTCTGTCTCCATCCACAGAGTGGCCCTGAGGGTCCTGGCAATGGCACCCCGGGTGTGGGGTTCCCGGCTCTGCAGAAGCCAGGCTGGGGGGATGCGCAGGCAGAGCCTCCCACCCTGTCCACACTGCAAAACTGGATTGATAACTGACTGGCAAGGCCCGCTGTCCGCCCCGCTCCCTGGACCACTCACTCCTCTGCCGGGTCCCGCGCTCCTTGCTTCCAGCATTCTCCTGCAGCCCCTCCAGCCCCTGCAGCCCCTCCAGCCCCGCTCCACACACCCCCTTCCAGACTTTGGTGGCGGCTGTTTAGGTCAACAACCTTCTACGGAATTCATTATAATAATAATAACAAGGCAGCTGACGTTCAGAGAGGTTGCTCAAGGCCTCCGCAGGAGTCAAAGGTCTTAGGGAACTGGGAGCAGGGACAAACAAGAAATGCTGTTTAACGTCAGACAGGGCTGGTGCATTCCCGGCCAGAGCTGTCAATGGTCTGAGCGTTTGAGTGCGTGCTCTGTGGCCAGGTCAGAGCTGGTAGGAGAGATTTAAAAGATAGAAGATGAGATTTCCTACCCCCAGAAAGACTGACCTTTAGACACCAATCCAAGAAGCTGAGAACATTTTATTTGTTTTGAAAACTTCACACCATCATTAGAGGAAATTCTTTTTTAAAAATTCCCCAATTGCATCTCCCAAAACGAAGTTAGCTTTTTGTGCTTTCTCCTAATTTTTAGCAGTAAGAAGACATACTTTCCATTTTTTGACACAAATCTTACAAGTGATATGTGGTTTACAAACAGTCTTGTTCCACTTATTTTGACCTATTCTGTCTCCTCTCCATCCTCAGGCTGGTCCTCATGCTGCTTACGATGCCCTCAGACGGCCACACCATATTTAGCCACTTCTCTGTTACTGGTTGATTCCAGTTTTGTTTGTTTTTTTTGTGTTGTTGCTTTTTGTCATTATAAATAATGTGGCTATAACTATCTTTGTACGTATGGCTTTTTTTCTTCTTTTAAATTATATCCTTGGAATCACTGCCCAGAAAGGGGATGTATGGGTCAAAGGGCTGACTGTTTTATAGCTCTTGCTATGTCGATCCGGACTACAGCTGAGAGCCTTTCACAACTAAATGGAGCCACTGAGGACTCACAGCCCTCACCAATGTACCAATGTCCACGCCTGTGAAGAATATTCTGGAGCCTGACTGGCGGGCTCAGTGGTTGAGTGTCGCTCTATGAACCAGGAGGTTGCGGGCTCCATCCCCAGTGTGGGGTGTGCAGGAGGCAGCGGATCAGTGATTCTCTCTCATCACTGATATTTGTATTTCCTCTCCCTTCCTTTCTGTAATCAATAAAAATATATATTTTAAAAAGACTATTGTGGCCCTGACCCGTTTGGCTCAGTGGATAAAGTGTCGGCCTGAGGACTCCTGGGTTTGATTCCAGTCAAGGGCATGTACCTTGGTTGTGGGCACATACCCAGTAGGGGGTGTGCAGGAGGCAGCTGATTGATGTTTCTCTCTCATCGATGTTTCTAACTCTCTCTCCCTCTCCCTTCCTCTCTGTAAAAATCAATAAAATATATTTTTTAAAAAGACTGTTGTGTAGAATAAGCACTGTTGGCACCTGTGCGTATCAGGCCCATGCTAGCAGGACACACGCGATGAATGAGAGACAGGCAGGCCCCTCTCTGAGAGCACAGAAGCTGTGGCTTTTCCATCTTGTCCTCTCCTAGGGCACAAAATGCTTCAAACTGCTACACATCTAAGGGCAGGCCCCACATTCTGCAAGGACTCGAAACACTAGCAAGTTTTCTAATCAGCAGACTCTTAAAGCCAGTGGATTTGGGGCTTCCATAAAAAGATGGCTGGTTTCTGGCTATAAGTCCATTCCTTTTTTTCCCCTCATACTCAAAGGGGATGGGAGGGAGATATAGATAACATAAACCCACTTTGCTTTCTAGATATAAGCAAACCCTTCTTAAAAATAGACATTGTACTGTGATACAATCAGAGAAGTAAGAGGATCCTTTCATATGTAATCTGGTAAGTAGACCAAGAGACAGAGCCCTGCTTTTATTTTTAAAAATATATTTATGATTGATTCCAGAGAGGAAGGGAGAGGGAAAGAGATAGAAACATCATTGATGAGAAAGAATCACTGATTGGCTACCTCCTGCACACCCCCACTGGGGATCGAGTCTGCAACCTGGCATGTGCCCTGGACTTTCGGAATTGAACCTGGGACCCTTCAGTCCGCAGGCCGACACTCTATCCACTGAGCCAAACCAGCTAGGGCAGAGCCCTGCTTTTAACAAATGCATTAAAATTAAGTTCCCAGACTACAAACAATTCTTAGACACCAGCAAGGTGTTCAAGAAATCAACCCAGTTTTGACACTGTCTACAAGACTGCGCCCCTCAACACACTGCAGAAGCCAGCCTTCCATCAGGCTCCTGCCTGTGCTTCTGACCAACGGCTATAGGTTGGAGGTTCCAACACTACCCAGGACACTGAGCAATTTAAAGCTTCAATTGTTTATTTCTGAAACTTTCCATTTCGTATTTTCTGCCCGGGGTGACCACAGGTGATAGATTGGAGGTTCCAATGCCCCCCTCCAACTAAGAATGCCAATCACAAGTCCAGGTTGTTACCCGCACTGGCTATAAAATCAGAGGTTCCCACAACCTCCTCCTTGGGTTCATTTAATTTGCTCGGAACAGCTCGCAGAACTTAGAGAAATCTGTTACTTGCTACAGCACCGATTTATTGTAAAAGGATATGACTTAGGAACAGCCAGATGTTAAGATGCATAGGGTAAGGTTTTTTTTTGTTTGTTTGTTTGTGTGTGTGTGTTTTTTTTGGGGGGGGGGTGCGGAGCTTCTAAGCCATTTCCAAGTGCACCACCCTCCCGCATCTCCAGGTGTTCACCACCCTGGAAGCTCTCAAAAGCAAATTCACGGAACTCAATGAGAAGAAGGTTGTGGGAACCTCTGAGTTGAGGTCAGTCTTTTTTTATGGAGGCTTTTTATACTTAGGCATGGCTGATTAAATCACTCGCCATCGGTGATTGATTCATCTGCAGTCTCTCCTTCCTTCCGGAGGTGGGGGTGGGGAGTACGGGACTGAAAATTCTAAACCTCTAAATCACTCGATCCACTCTCTTGGCACCCAGCCCCCACCCGTAAGTGCTTTCTAAAAGTCACTTCATCCATGTAACAAAAGACCCAGCTATCTTTCTAACACGGGGAATTTTGTGGGTTTCTGCAGTTGTGAGCCAGGAATTGTAGGTGAAAACCAAATATTTTTGAGAAATATATTTTCGTTACCTGAATGTGTAAATGTATATCGTTTATAAATCTCTATATCGCATACATCGGGCAGGTGCTCTGTGCCCAGCACAGCACCGGGGCCCTGGGGCAGGGTGAATGAGCGCCAGGAAAACTACGAGGCACCTGGTCCCAAAAGGGTAAGTGATCATAATAGCCAATGTATTGCATCCATTAAGCACCGTGTGCCGGGCACTATTCTAGACATTGTGATAATTTGATAAAACTGATAAACACCTTACCCCCATGGAAACAAATGCTTACCGGTAGGGTAGGACAAGTAATAAGTGAAATGCAGAGTATGTCAGATGGTGGTAAATACAATGGAGGGAAACAAAGCAGAGGAAAGGGGACGAGAGAGGAGGTGTCAGTGGGGCGCTCAGAGATGGGGACATCTGAACAAAGAGAGGGGGCCAGGGTGAGCATTCCAGACGGAGGAGCCCGAGGTGCGGCGGGGGCAGCTGGAGGAGATGAGGTCAGAGAGGGTGTGGGCCTCCTTGTGGGTGGCCCCATAAGCATTTCAAGGATTTCGGCTTTCCTCAGCGGGAAGCAAGGAACCAGTGGGCAGCGTGAGACACGGGCTGGGCTGGCACGGAGACAGCGAGGCTGCGAGGAGGCCAGGGGGAGACCAGGAGGCCAGGCAGGCTGGGAACCAGGCTTCTTAGGCAACCAGTGCCCTTTCCTCTTATTAGCCAGCCCTTGGCCGCCCAGACAAGAGGTCTGAGGGGTTAAGGTCACAGCCTGCAGCGAACTCCATGGAGGAAGTTGTCTGGGACGGTCCTGAGCTCCAAACACCGCACAGCTCCGTGCGCGGGTCTCGTTGGCGTTACCAACGCACCCGGACGGGCTGCCCTCGCCAGGGGAGCGCCAGCTGGGTAGCCTGGGGCAAGGCTTTTCACCTCGGGCCGACCCCGTTCCCGCGGCTGGAAAATGGGGCCAGGTGCCCGGTCTGCTCCGCAGACTCCAGAGATCATTCGATTGCACCTTTTGCACAATCGTTAGCGTCTACGAAAAGCAAATGTGAGGGCGGGGCTGCTCCCGGAGAACTGACTTTGCACAAAGCGCCGAGCCCGGGTCTGCCGGAACCTGCTTGCTTCTCACCTAGCGCCCTCGGCGGGGCTGGGGTGGCCCCGAGAGCCGACCCCAGGCCTTTTCCCTGACCCTCGGCGGGACACCGGGCGGGGCGGACGCGCGCGGGGGTGCGGGGGTGGGGAGGTGGGGGGTGGGGAGGCGGCCGCAGCACTGCCTGGGCGGAGCCGCGCCCGCCGCGCCCGCCCCGCCCGCCCCGCGCTCCGGGCCCGCGGCGCGCGCACTCGGAGAGCCGCCGGGGAAGCCCAGCGCGCCCGCCGCGTCCAGCCGCGTCCGTCTCCGCCGCTCGCCGCTCGCCTTCGCGGTGCCATGACCACCGAGCAAATAGTTCTCCAGGGCCCGGGGCCGTGGGGCTTCCGCCTCGTGGGGGGCAAGGACTTCGAGCAGCCTCTCGCCATTTCCCGGGTAAGAGCAGCCCGGGGCGCGCACGGAGCGGGGTGCGCCGCGGCTGGGCAGCGGCGTGACCCGGGGGACGCCTGGGAGGCCCCGGGGACGCTGTCGGAGACGGCGGTTTGGGGAGCCGGGGACGGAGCTGGGGCCGCGGGCGCATCCAGGTGCGCCGGGAGCACCGCGCCCCGCGCGCCTCGGGCCCGCCGCCCCTTCGCAGACGCCGCGCTCCGGGGAGAGCCGGGCGGCTGCCTGCGCGCAGGTCCCGTGTCCGTGAGAAAGAACGAGGCACGTTTCGTTCCTGCGCCCCGGGAGCGTGTCCAGGCGTGTGGACGCGCTTTGTCCAGCGGCGGGAGGATCAGGGGCCCCGCGGATCCCGCACGCTGGGCGCTGACACCTTTCGGTTCTTCCAAGGCTCGAGTGGCGGAAGGTCGTTCGGAAGCGCCCGGCCATCTGTACGGTGAGGTGGGGTCGGGGAGTGGGAAGTTTGCTGGAGTCGGTGAGATGAACTTTAAACACCTCCCAAACGACTCCTTTCTCACTCTTTGGACCCGATCCATGGCCAGGTCTCACCTCCCTCATGCCTTTTGGGAAAAAGGCAGAATTTTGGAAACAAAAAATCCCCGAATAAACCTTGTTGGACATTCTCCTCCCGCGGGCTGTGATCATATTTCTTCCTAGCATTCCCGGATTATCAGCCCATCAGCACTTTTCGAATCCCCGGGAATACTTGAATCAAAGGGATAATTAAATTCTTAAGGGCCTCATCTCTTTGGAAGGGCCCAGGTTCCGTCAGAGACCTCCAGACCCATCCCTCAAGTAAAGCAGAAACCGTGGGAGACCCAGCCTCAGTGTTGAGGCCCAGGCTTTGGTCGTGAGCCTGGGCTACAGGCAAGGCGGAGGTCCCACTGAGAGGCATCACACTCCCCGCCTGCTCCTACTAGGCGGCCAATCCACGTTTTTGGATCAAATGGGGGATGGGGGGGGAAGCAAAAAGCACTGCCTGGTTTCCTCTCCATGTCTTCAGGTCTCCCGTTCCATTCTTGGGCCCATCTGCTAAACTCGCCTCTTCAGCTACCAGCTGATCTTTTTTCTTGGAGGGGAGTGAGAGTGGAGAGAGAAGGGGAAGATCCCTGTGGGTCCTTTTGACTTAAGTCGCTGCCCCCCAGCAGCTGAAGGAATACAGTGGGAGGTGCAGGAGGAAAAGAATTGGGGGCCTCCGCTTAGCTTCTCTGCCCACACTTCCTTTCAGGTGGGGCTATGGGACTTGAGATTTTCTCTGACCCCCCTGTGCCTCCCACCTCCCAGAAAAAGGCAGGTGTCGAGAGTTCTTAGGCCCTATCTTCCCCTTCTCCCCCACCTGCTGCCCTGCAGGGACCTCTTTGATTGTTATGGCAGGTACAGGCTAGCTCCCCAAATTGTGCAGAAACTGTGCCTTCTCCTTATCTGGACCCCCACCCCCAAGCCTGGCTCAGCTGAACCTGGCCATGCCCACTAAATCTTTTCGGGCTTATTAATAAGTGCTCGCCCAGGGAAGGCGCATTTAGATAGGCTTACCTCATAGTCCATTTGTCCCCACTCTTTGTGTCTATAATTAACCTGCCAGCCCTCTCCACTTCTGAATTTGTATATGACACGCAACCTTTTTTTTTTTTTTTTTTTTAAGAAGCGGAAGATCTATTGGCAATCTGTTAAAAGGGCAGTTACTTGCCTGGCATTTCAACTGCTTTCAAAAGTTAACGTGGGTGGCACTGTGTAGGTATGACAGAATATGGGTTGGAAAGCAGCACTGTAGATTCATTAGTTTGTACTTACATGTATTAATTAATTCATTTGTTGACTATCACACGTTTAATCAGCACGTTCCAGAAACTGCAAAGCCCTGGGGGGGAGGGGGGGGCTCAGAAATGAGAGGATACAACTCTATTCTCAAGGTGTCCATGGTCTGGTGAGGGAAGCTAATCTTTACCTTGGCAGGTGCTTTAATCGAAAAGCGAAAGTGACTCAGAGGAGGTGACATTCTCATGCTGACAGTGATGTACTTATTTCTTCATCTCATTATTTCCAAATGGAAAAATTGGGGCCCGCTCCTGGGCATGGGGAAGTGGCCGCCTGAGACCTGGTGTTGGCCTGGTTTCTGCTGCTTCCTCAAGCCGAACCTGGGGTGAGCCTTCTGTGTGGAGGCTGCCTGCCCAGCTGCAGTGGAGACAGCCGGCCCCGGCTGGGAGTTATGGTCTGGGAGAGCGCTCTGTAAACAGGGAACAAGAGTGAGGAGGTGTGAGCTCTGAGCTGGAGGGGTACACACCTGGTCGGCGGGCGTGTTACAGTCATCATCCTGGGCAGATAGAGTTTGCCAGTGTAGACTTTGAGTCTCCACACCAAAGCAAACCATAAAATTAGGCCGCGAGAGGAATGCCTTTTATATAGTTATGTTTGCTTTCTCTTGCATGGATTATTCTGGTATTGGCTCTAGTCTTTGGTTAAATTGCTAAAGCTTTTGGATATAACTCTAATCCATGTACTTGAAATTGTTTTTTTACATATATATTTTTTATTGGTTTTAGAGAAGAAGGGAGAGGGAGAAAGAAACATCTGTGATGAGAATCATTGCTTGGCTGCCTCCTGCACGCCCCCTACTGGGGATCAAACCTGAAACCCAGGCCTGTGCCCTTGGCCGGAGTCGAACCTGGGACCCTGAAGTCTGCAGGGAATGCTCTATCCACTGAACCAAACGGGCTAGGGCTTGTTGTGTGTTCTTGTTTTTTTTAAACTTATTTTTTGTGTGTGAAATAAAGTCATAAAATATAATTGCATAGCAAATGATTATAAAGTAAATAATACCTGTATAATCACCACCACCCAGGTCAAGAAATAGAACATTGCCAGCACCCCAGAAGCTCACTCACTACCCATAACCTTCTCATGGTTTATGCTTATCACCTTGCTTTTCTTTATGGTTTCCCCACCCAAATATGCCTCCCGAACACCAGAGCTTAACTTTCCCAGTTTCTGAGCAGAATCATGCAGAATACGTTGTGTGTGTGCAGTTACGTTTGCTCCTCAGTGTTTTCATCTATGTTAGTGTGATGACTTAACATTTCAATCCAGCTTTTCAACTTTATTTTATTATTTTTTTAAAATATATTTTATTGATTTTTTACAGAGGAAGGGAGAGGGGTAGAAAGTCATAAACATCGATGAGAGCGAAACATCGATCAGCTGCCCCTGCACACCCCCTACTGTGGATGTGCCCCCCCACGAAGGTACATGCCCTTGACCGGAATTGAACCTGGGACCTTTCAGTCCACAGACCGATGCTCTATCCACTGAGCCACACCGGTTTTCAGCATCAGTGCAGCTTTTCAACTTTAAATGGACATAAATTAGCTTCCTTCCTTTCCCGGTTTCTTAATTAACTTCTACTTCCGACTCCCTGATGATGCACACATTGGCCACTGTCCCCTGAGTTTTTTGTTCTCCAAATCTACAGTTGTCTGTCTCAAGTTTTTGTTTTTCTGTGTCAATTTCTTTAAAAAAAAAAAAGTAATTTTTATTGATTTCAGAGAGGAAGGGAGAGTCATTGATCGGCAGCCTCCTTCTGGCCCCACACTGGGGATGCAGCCCCCATCCCCTATGGGATTCAGACGGTGACCTGTCCTGATTCACAGGTCAGTGCTCAACCACCGAGCCAGGCAGCTGGGCTCCATGTCAATTTCTTATTTCCTCTAGTTGCTTTCAAGGGAAGATTTCAGAGAATCCACACCCAGGACCAAATTGCTGCTGGGTGTATGTTGACTGTTTTTCTCTCCCAGCAACTGACAAAAGGCAGGAAGGGGTGGGGCCAGAGATAGGGGTGCTCTTGTGGGAGAAGCTGCTCATTTTCCTCTTGAGTCCCTGGGAAGCCTTTGCCAAGAGCCTGTGGTCTTGTGGCGAATTGCTCAATATAACTAAGGGATGCTTAATAATAGCTACTCTGTAGCAGCCAGAGGGTCTTTTCAGATTTCTCAAGAGTTCTCTCCAGACTCACATAAGTTTACATCATGTCATGAAGGTCAGGGCTCATCTGTCAGATTATGAAAACCAAGAAATGTCCATGGAGGTCTTAACCGGTGTGGCTCAGTGGATAGAGCGTCGGGCTGCGGACTCAGGGATCCGGGTTTGATTAAGGTCAAGGGCATGTACCTTGGTTGTGGGCACATCCCCAGTAGGGGGTGTGCAGGAGGCAGCTGATCGGTGTTTCTCTCTCAATGTTTCTAACTCTCCATCCCTCCTCTCAATGTTTCTAACTCTCCATCCCTCTCCCTTCCTCTCTGTAAAAAATCAATAAAAATTTTCTGAAAAAAGAAATGTCCATGAAGGCTCATTAGGGGTGAGTGGCCCTTGCTCTGTACTCCCTCATTCAGTGAAATCCATCACCTGGCAATATTAGCTACTCCAGCTGCTCACCGCTGATGTAAGGAGATAGGGGAGCATGGATCAAAGGGAGTAATAGCCTGTGAGAGAATGCCTGGGCCTCCCGGCCTGAAGTTTACCAAACCATGTCATGACCCCTATCAAAGGGGCTAGTTTGTCTTTGAGGAGGAGAGAGGGAAGAAGAACGGCTTTAAGGTATTGCATCCTGGCAGGTGACTGACAGGAGGAGAGGATCACCTAACCACTGAGGTCACACTGGCCTGCTGGTCGGGACTGGGAAAAGCACCAAGGAATTGCTTTTGTGCTGGGACCAGGCTTGTCCTGGCTCCAAGCCGCTCATTCCTTAGGCTGTGCCTTGCATTGCTCCGCGAGGAGGAGAAAGCTGGTGTTGGCCTTCTGCAGAGAGGAAGGTCAGGTCCCCATAGGCTGGGGACTTAGGTTAGGACTTAGGTTAGGGGTGCTTATTGCACACGGGGCTCCTAGGGGCTTGTTTGGAGACTTTTGAGAGACTCAGTGACTTCTTGATACATTAAGGTATTCTGTTTTGCTCTCTGCTTTTTAATTATATTCCTACCTAAGAAATGATGGTTGGTCTTTCACACTGAGAGCAAAAAGTCTCTTTGAACTGCCACGTTTAGTGTTAAGAGCTTCCGTTTGCACTGAGCACGAAGTGAAGTTTGATTAAGGCACAAATACAGTTTTGGTTACCCCCAACCATAAAATTATTTTAGTTGCTATTTCGTAACTGTAATTTTGCTACTGTTAAATGAATCGTAATGTAAATATCTGTGTTTTCCGAAGGTCGTGACCCACAGGTTGAGAACCGCCAGCAGGGTTGTCTAAGACCATCGGAAAACACATATTTACATTGCGACTCATTAACAGTAACAAAATTACAGTTATGAAGTAGCAACCAAAATAATTTTCTGGTTGGGGGTCACCACAACATGAGGAACTGTATTAAAGGGTCGAGGCGTTAAAAAGGTTGAGAACCACTGCTCTGCATGTACCGTGAACCCCACTTTATTGCCACATTTCTTGAGAAAATGGTCATAGAGTAATCAAGAACATGTTGACACGTTCTTGGGGTGTTCAGGCCAACCTACAGAAAATCATAGTTTCACTTTGCCCCAGCCATTGGTGGTTCTCCAAGGCCTATGACATTTGAGATTCAACTTGAATCCCAAATTTTATTATTCTAGTCTGGTTCCATATAATGCGATCTTCATTTATTCGATCTTACCTACTTGTAAAGAGGATTTAAATTGATTTACAACACCAAACACGTAGAATATTTAAAACATAAGGACACAAGTAATAGGATTTCTGAACATAGAACAAAAGAGAGATGTGTCCAGACCTTTAAATCGGGTGGTTTCTGAAATTGTGTACTACGTTTAGCTGGGAGTTTTCTGGCCAAGGCAGAACAGGAACCAGGTTGAGTTACTGGCACATCTGGAAGGAAATCACTTCTACAATACTCCATTTGCAAAGAACTTCAGGGACGTTGACCAACATTGTAGGGACTGTATTTTATTTAAAAAAAACCTCTTGGTAAGAGGTAGAGAAATACTTTTCTAATGGACGTTTCCCTCAGGGGTCTTTGTGCACTTTAAGAGGAGTGTCAGCCCTTACAGTTGTTTTCGGAGGAGCGGAGATGTAGATCTGAGTATTTTTTGTTTACCTTGATGCGTTAACATCATTCAGGAAGAGAACTTCGGGGAAAGGATAGTCGACATCCCCTTGATGTTTCCAAACCTGGTAAACATCAGAATTTCCTGAGAAGCTTAAAAAAAAAATCATGGATCTCCCTGTGTAGACCTTCAGTAGATCTAAGGTGGGGTATGGAGATCTATGTATTTTTTTTTAAAGATAGAACTTTTTTTTCTTATATATTTTATAGTTTTTTTACAGAGAGGAAGGGAGAGGGATAGAGAATTGGAAATGTCGATGAGAGAGAAATATCAATCAGCTGCCTCCTGCACACCTCCCACTGGGGATGTGCCCGAAACCAAGGTACATGCCCTTGACCAGAATCGAACCCAGGACCCTTCAGTCCCAGGCTGAAGCTCCACCCACTGAGCCAAACCGGTTAGGGCCGATCTATGTATTTTTTTTATAACCCCTAGGAGATCTCACGATTAACTTCTTTAGGAACCATTGCCTCATCCTTGCAGATATTCATTTTTCTGACTTATTGGTGAGCTGGGTCAATTTCTGGCCTAATATTTAGATGCCAAATGCAAGGGTCAAGGTCAACAATGTTCTGTGACTATTCGGGAAATTGGCCTATATTCTGTGCACAGGGAAAAGTCAGAGAATCTTCTGAACAGAGACCATTTCTCCCCTGGGATCGGGGGTTCTGCATTAGAACTGTGCACTGCTTGACAAATATCTGGTTAAAATCCCCATTGCTATCAGAAGGACAGCAGTGCCCTTTGTCATTTGGGCTGGAACACTGCTTAACCGAAATGGTTAATGCTTTTGATCACCGAGATGGGAAAGTTGGTTACTGTCCTGTGCAAACCAGAGCATCTTATAATCTTAGTCATGTTTTCACATAAAATTTTGCTTTCCATAACTTTTTTTGCCAATCCTCACCTGAGGATATGTTTTTTATTGATTTTAGAGAGAGAGGAAGGAAGGAAGGAGAGAGAGAAAGAGAGAGAGAGAGAGAGAGAGGGAGAGAGAGAGATGAGATGAGATGAGATGAGAAACATTGGTTGGTTGCCTCCCTTACACACCCCAACTGGGTGTGTGCTCTGATTGGGATTGAACCCGTGACCTTTTGGTGTACGGATGATGCTCTAACCAATTCAGCCATCCCGCCAGGGCAGCTTTACATAACTTTTTAACTAGGCCAGTGGTTGGTTACAAACACATTTGCATGAAGGGGTCAGGAGGCAACATAAATGAGTTGTGACTCAACGATGAAGGAGTAAGAGAATGAAATTGATAGCTTCAAGAATGATGGTAATGGCGACTGGTACGAAGTTTCTGTGTTGAGGGCACTGGAGCGTGGGGGTGTGGGTGGTGGGCTGGGGCTGAGTGCAGAGCTCTGTCCCATCGAGGGTACAGCTCTGTCGCTGGTGCTGATGGTTGCCATCGGGAGTATAGGTCCAGAATGCCTAGGTTTTCTGATTTTTCACAAAAAGCTGAGAATCTAGGGGTTTTATATGAAATTTACTGACTGTAATTATTAGCAAGTAATTTAAGTTAAAAAAAAAATAAAGCAAGATTGCAGGCTGGCTTCCAATGTTGAGCCTGGGGAGTTAAAGGAACCCCATCTAGATGTCGATGCAACATGCGCTTTTAATGGAACTGCCTTCTGCAAGGCTCACGGGGAAAGCCAGCCTCCCAGTGCTGGGCCTAGAGGCTGCCGGGGTGACCCCGGTTTCTTGGCAGTAACTGGGCAGTGGAGTCAAATGCTATGTTTAGATTCCTTTGTTGTTCTCCATTGTTCCCCAGATGAGGCACAATTTTGTCAGAAGGAAAACAACAGGGCTCTGGCAGTCTGACCTCTTTACATGTCCACCTCATCCCCGTCCTCTCCCGTCAGGCCCTGTTCCATCCATGCCGGTCCACATGCTGTTCCTGTAACGTGGTATGTTTTCCCATCTCCTGTAGTGTCTCTGCACAGTTTTAAGCAACATCTCCTCCAGGGAGTCTTCCCTGGTTCCACCCTTAGGTTCCCACTGCCTCTCTGCTTGCTTCTAGCACAGCACTCATCAGCTGTTGTACATGCCTGTCTTTGTTAGGAGGTTGTGATTGGTCCTTTTCCATCTGGATCCCAGTGCCTGTGTGGATGCCGGAACCCACCAATAATAGCTCACGTTTTCAGCGTTTGACAGCATGCTCTGCCTGAATCATCTCATGTGAGCCTCCCAACAGCCTTGGCATGTCAGGACTGCTCCCATCCCATTTCAGAGATGAGAAGAGTGAGGCACACAGAGGTGAAATATCCCGCCCAAGGACACTTGTTTATAAGTGGCAGAGACAGGACTTGCTCCCTGACCATGTGACTTCAGAAGCCACATCCTAATCAACAAGCCACACTGTCTTTCAGAATGTACTCAAGGAATGACTGTGATGAGTGAATAAATGAATGAGTGAGAGAGGAAGGATAAAGTAGAAACTGCCATTATCACAGAGGAAGGTTACCTCTTTATTTGTCATGGCCGGGGTGAGTATGCATGCAGTTCTACAAAATAGCAGTATTTAAGTATTTAGATGTAAATTGAAGAAAGCAGGAGAGCTATATCAAAGTTCTAGTCTGCACCGTTTAGAAGTGAAATTAAACTCTTCAAAACCTTCTATGTGCTCGGGAGTTGGTTAGCATTGCACAGGCTTTAAAGATGCAGTGAGGAGCTTGCAGCGAAGGGTGGGGTGCAGGCCTGCTTCTGAGCAGACGTCTGCCGGGCGCGACAGGAGTGAAGAAGACACAAGCGAATTCTGTGGAGAAAGAGCAGGTTGGTCAATAGTGGAAATTACTGTGCCTAAAACCCATTCTCAGGCAGCAGGAGTTGCGTGATTGAGTTGTATGGTCTCTGGGGAAGAAAGCTGGAAAAGAGGTTTTGAGGATGTCCATTCAATTAATGGGTCTGTTTCTTTGGAGGAGAGTATAGGATTTCCATTTTAGAAATTAAGCTGACTCCATCATGAGCTGATTCTGATGGTGTCTGACGGCCAGGAGGAAATCAGAAAGGACATTGTGGCAGACTGGGTTAAGTGGATGGGTTCTGGAGCCCACAGCCTGCCACTCACCAGCTAACAACCTCAGGAAAACCACTTACCCCCCTGCACCTCCATTTCCTCATCTGTAATGATGCAGTAATAGTCCCAGCTGATCTTATCATGGGGATTAGTAAGTTAACCCTTAACCAAAACTGATGATTATGAAGAACAGAGGGTGTAGTAAGGATTGGAGTCCACCAGTCAGGATGGGAACTAACTGGTGTTGGAGCTAGGTCTGCTGGGACCTTTCAGTCTGTGTTCTGATTTGTGTGTATATATATATTTTAATATATTTTATTGACTTTTTTACAGAGAGGAAGGGAGAAGTTAAGATAGTTAGAACCATTGATCAGCTGCCTCTTGCACACCTCCAACTGGGCATGTGCCCACAACCAAGGTACATGTCCTTGACCAGAATCGAACCTGGGACCTTTCAGTCTGTAGGCTGACGCTCTATCCACTGAGCCAAACCGGTTTGGGCTGATTTGTATATTTTATACGGGATGGGGTTGCCGGGCTCCAGCTCCCCACAGAGCAGCTGAGCTAATTGTCTTATGACAGGAAGCACCCAGGCTGTGGCAAGATCTGTGACACTGCAGTGCCTTTTGTAGAATGTGATGGGCCTCCTTAATTCTGGATTTCTCTTTTGTAGAATGTGATGGGCCTCCTTAATTCTGGATTTCTCTTTTGTAGAATGTGATGGGCCTCCTTAATTCTGGATTTCTCTTTTGTAGAATGTGATGGGCCTCCTTAATTCTGGATTTCTCTTTTGTAGAATGTGATGGGCCTCCTTAATTCTGGATTTCTCTTTTGTAGAATGTGATGAGCCTCCTTAATTCTGGATTTCTCTTTTGCTTTGGGCTTGGAGCATCTGCGTGTGGCTTTGTGGTAAAGCAGAAAGGGAGTCTGGTGTCAAGTTCAGACGCAAGCTGTTCGCTGTGTGAACTTGAGTCAGTCACAGCTTCTGTGAGTCAGTTTCTTCATCCGTCATTATTATGTGTTGGTGGTGATGTCCTCATTAATAAAACCTCAAAGAGGAGATTGGGTGTGAAAGGGCTTTGTAGAGGCAAATATACATATTTTTATTTTTTAAATTTTTATTTATTTATTTTAGATAGGAAGGGAGAGGGAGATAGAAACATCAGCGATGAGAGAGGATCACCAGTTGGCTGCCTCCTGCAGGCTCCCTACTTGGGATGGAGCCAGCAATCCGGGCCTGTGCCCTGACCTGGAACCAAACTGTCACCTCCTGGTCCATGGGTCAGTGCTCAGCCCGGAGCCGCACTGGCTGGGTGAAGGCAAATCTGTAATTTGTTTAAGTCGTTAAAAAAAACCCCTAACAGCTCATAAAAGAATGAATTTAATCGGTTCATGTGTAATTTCATCCAAGTCCCATCTGATGATGTTGTCTTGTAACACTCTAAGATTTCCTTTAGCTTCCCATCGGTTTGGCTTAAAAAAGAAAAAAGTAGATGGGAAGATGGATGGCCAGGCTTTGATTACTCAGGCCCAGGGCTCCTGAGACTGGTTCTAGCTTGTCCTGGGCCTGTGGGATGTTCTCAGCAGAAATGCCTCTCCCACAGGACAGTTTGAACCAAATGCTGGAAATTCCAGAGCTCTTAGCTGCCGAGTATCTCAAGAGAAATACTTGAAAATATCTAAAATCAGGAGAAACTTCCTTTTTCATCTTTTCAAATCTTTTCCCTTATTCCCATCATTTTATTAATTTTTTAAAAATATATTTTATTGATTTTTTACAGAGAGGAAGGGAGAGGGATAGAAAGTCAGAAATATCGATGAGAGAGAAACATCGATCAGCTGCCTCCTGCACACCTCCTACTGGGGATGTGCCCACAACCAAGGTACATGCCCTTGACCGGAATCGAACCCGGGACCCTTCAGTCCGCAGGCCAATGCTCTATCCACTGAGCCAAACAAGTTTTGGCCCATTCCCATCATTTTAGTTTTATGGATGGTCACGTCCCAGGGTAGCCATGCCGAGGGAAATGGCTGTTTGATCCCTTTTTAAAATAGTCACATTTTTAAAGGATAAAATCGAGTAGCATGAGTGTGTATTTACTAACACTAGATATTCTAGATTCAGTCATTCATTGGACAACTGTTTACTGAGTGCCTACTATGTGCTAGGCATGGTGCTGGGCACTGGGGATACCACAGCGCCAAAGGCGGACAAAATCTGCCCTCACACACCTTCCTGTTTAGTAAATCCTCAGACAGTAAATAAATTAACCCACAAAACAGATTGACAGACCTCGTGTGACAAGTGCCTCGATGAAGCAGGATGATGGGGGATGTGAGTTAGATTGGAGGCGAGGGAAGGCTTCTGGGTTTAGTGGGGACGGCATGAAGTTGGTTAGGAGGGAGGCCTGGTCGTTGGGCCCCTGGCTGATGATTTTGGATTTTATTTTGAGCACCATTCGATTTGGTCATAGAAAGGAGTTTGACCAGGCGCCTTCCTCTGGAGGTAGAGTTTGCCGATCTAGAAGCGTTGCTGATCCCAAATGAAGCGATGCCTAGGGCCGTGTTTTAAACAAGGGGTGTCCTGTTCTTTAGGAAAAACTGGGCTATCCACACAGTGACGTCCGATCAGTCTCCTCAGGAGAGGAATCCGTTTTCGCCGCCTGTGCTGCCGACTCGGCGGCTAGGCTGGTCCCGCCATGCTGGCCGAAGGAGAGCCCACGCTCGCCTGTGTGCCTGTCTGTGCCCGGTGGCCGGGAGCACAGGCCTGACCCGGGCCCTCGGGCGGATAGATGGACGATGGGAAAGCCGGAACGGAAGTTCAGGAGGTCAGGGTCTCTGCCCTGGTTTCCACGGCCCGCTACATTCCGGGAGAGTTTTGCCTGGTAAAGTCAGAGCATGTCCAAGCCAGAAGGGACCTCAAGGATCAAGCCAGCCACTCTTCATCTTGTGGGGTCGGCCGCCAGTGAGGAGATGGGCCGTGACGGCACCCCGCCGCCTCGGAGGTGCCGGCCTGTTCACGGAGCTGAGATCGGAACCCGGCTGCTGAAACCACGTCAGCTGCGGGGCGTAGGGCTTGAGCCCGTGTCCTCTGTGGGGCCTGGAAGGGCCTCTTGCCTCTGGGCCAGGCTGTCGGAGGCGCACGCGTCACAGGGTCTTCGGGAGGTGGCTCCCGGGTGTCCAGGGCCCTCTCTCTCCGAGGGGAGGCCATAGCTGTGGTCGCTGGGAGTCCGGGTGTGTTGCCATCACGCTGCTGCTGGGGGACTTGGAATTCTCATTAAGGAAAGTATTTTTCAAAAGGAACATATTTTTATTTATTTTCCGAAAGAGAGGCTGGGGAAGGGAGAGCAAAACATCCATCATCTGCCTCCTGCACGCCGCCTACCGGGGCTCAGGCCCCACACCCAGGCATGTGCCCTTGACTGGGAATCACGCTGGCAGCCTTTTGGTTACAGGACAGCATCCAGCCCACCGAGCCCCGCCGGCCAGGGCTTAAGGGAAGTCTTTATGTCACAGTCGTGGGGCGACACTGGCACACAGCAATCATGTTAGTCTAGAGCCTAATAACGAGAAATCGCGCTGCGGGTAGAACAGCTTCACACTGAGTCTGTATTTCATTTGCCACACTACAGCGTCTGTATTTATTTGAATCGTAGTTGGACTTCTGTGTGTGAGGCGTGGTATTTCTTCAGTTCACATGGAACAGTCAGTAGGCAGATGGGTTTTGATGACCCGTTGCAGGCATTGATTCGCTCCCCCAAGCATTGGGGGCCCAATAATTTGGAACCACTGGCTCAGAAGCATTGTCCTGCAGTAAACCAGCCCCCCTGTAGAAAATGATCCTAATCATAGCCAACTTCTTGAGTGGGAGCGAATGAACCGGTGTAAATACTAAACCCACTCTACAGATTTAAAAAAGCTCTTACTGCCTTTGTGTTGTTAATCCTCACCTGAGGATATTTTTTCATTGATTTTTAGAGAGAGTGGAGGGGAGGGGGAGAGACAGAGAGAGAAAATCAATGTGAGAGAGAGACATCGATTGGTTGCCTCCCGCACATGCCCTGACCCCAGCTACCGATCGAGCCTGCAACCGAGGTATGTGCTCTAGACCGGAATCCAACCCAGGACCCTTCATTCTGCAGGCCAGCGCTCTGCCCAGTGAACCAAACCAGCTAGGGCTATTGCCTTTTTTTAATTACAAAAGTAATTAAAGCTCATTGTAAAAGCCGGAACCATTACCGAAATATATAACTGACAATTTGGTGTTTCGTGTTTCAATTTGTTTCCTTGCATAAATAACATTAATTACTAAGGCTTTTATAGACACAGATGTTACTGTACATAATGTTCTCTAAGTGTGTGTGTTTTTATTGTAATGGGCAATTTATTTCAAGGAAGCCGCAAGGTTCAGTGGTCTGGTTTTTGGGTTTGAGTCCTAGCTCTGTAATAAACTAGTTGGTTGACTAGTGGTAATACAGGGTGGGGCAAAAGTAAGTATGTAATTATTCATATGGAAAATAAGGTAATAATAAACACTAATGTAAGAATAAACTCTATGCTTCACGTACTCACAACTGTCAACCTACTTCCCCCCACGCTTACAGCGAAACACAAGTTGGGTGACCCCAGGTGACTCTCGGATCTCAGCCCCACTTTTCAGGGCTTTAAGGTGGGGACTGGTATTTGTCCTTTCTCACCAGGTTGTAGGGACCCCATGAGATAGTATTAGAAAAGGACTTTGTAAACCACAATGTAGTCCATACATATAAGGGTTTGTTACTGTCGACAACTTAGGATTTTGGTCCCTCTCCTTTTTACAGGCTCTGACCCACATCCGTGAAAACCTGGCCTGGTGATAACTTACTCAGTGGTTGCCTTGGAGATGAGTAGTTACCAGCTCTTTTCCTTTTTCCAGGTTACTCCTGGAAGCAAGGCCGCGCTGGCTAACTTATGTATTGGAGATATCATTACAGCCATCGATGGGGAAAACACCAGCAACATGACGCACTTGGAAGCTCAGAACAAAATCAAGGGCTGTGTAGACAACATGACTCTCACCGTATCCAGGTCAGACTCCGGGAAACACCCGTTCTTTTCGGATCCACTGGAAGCTGCTTGTGGCAAGGACTGCCTCTCCCATCCCAGAGTCCCTTACGCCCCAGCGCAGTGCCACGTAGCCACAGGCAGGTCAAGAGGCCTGTGGAATTGCCCTAGCCGGCTTGGCTCAGTGGGTAGAGCGTCGGCCTGCAGACTGAAGGGTCCTGAGTTTGATTCCGGCCGAGGGCACGTACCTCGGTTGTAGGCTTCTTCCCGGCCCTGGTCAGAGTTCGTGCAGGAGGCAACCAGTCAGTGTGTTTCTCTCTCATCGATATTTCTTTCTCTCTCTCTCCCACTCTCTAAAAATCAATGGAAAAGTATCCTCGGGTGAGGATTAAAAATAATAATAATAATTAAAAAGGTCTGTGGAATTGGAATTTCAGTTGCTTATTTCCCTGTAATTGTCATAGTGTTTCTTATATTGTGGGGTCTTTCTGCATTTTGTTTTTGTCAATCCTCACCTGAGGATGTTATTCCACGGATTTGTAGGGAAAATGGCAGAGAGAGGATAAGACGGAGAGAAACATCGATGTGAGAGGAACACGTCAATTGGTTGCCGCCTGCACGAGCCCAGACCAGGGCCTGCGCGGAGGAGGAGCCTGCAACCGAGACCTGTGCCCTGGACTGGAACCAAACCTGGGACCCTTTGGTCTGCAGGCCGATGCTCTGTCCACTGAGCCAAACCAGCTAGAGCTCTGCATTTACCACTTTGAGGAAGTAAGATCGTTAACTATTACGACGTGTAATGAAATGAAAACTTCCCGGAAACCACTGAGAATCTGTTCAGGATGTGGCTCCTGCCGCACCACGCCAGCCGTGGGTACTGCGCCAGGAGACCAGAGTGACAGGGAGAGATAGCGACCTGCCAGGCAGAGCGCTGAGCGTACGCTCAGGAACACGGCCAGAAAGGAGAGCTGACTGTCTCGGAGGCTGACGAGCGGGGAGCGCGCACCGGGAGTGGTGATCGGGGTAGAATTCCCATTCTTTTGTTGAGTCTTGGAAGGAAGAAGCATGATTTCAGAAGTGATTTGATTCAACTTTGATGGCTCCATATTTCCTGTTGGATCAAGTTCCCTTTCTCCGTTCTGATCTGTTATGTTAACCTGCTCTTTAAGATCTCATTAACCTTAGCTCTTCATCACGAACCCTTTGCTCAGGCTCTCCTGTGTGAATAGGTTTCTGGCTTGCTTCTACCTGCACCACAAGACTGGTGGGAGGACCACATGCGGGGCAGGATAGCTAAAGTCATGTCCCCGTCAGTGCCCTATCCTCATTGGAGGTACACATTTTATGACTGTCCCCTCAAAAGTTCATTTACCTCCTCATTCTCTTCCCCATTTCTACCTCAGTCCAAATTTTATCCTTCAAGCCTTAGTTTGACATTTACTCGCTTATTCATTAACTAGGGGCCCAGTGCACGAATTTGTGCACCTTGAAAGGAACTCTGGGCTGTGAGGCTGCAGTGGGCAGAGAGGTGGGTCTCGGCCCATCCTCTGTGCCCCTGTCTGGCCGTTCCCATGCGCTGACAGTGCCAGCCTCGCATGCACCCGCTGGTGGCGTGGAGCAGTTGGAGCTGGCACCAGCAGGGGGTGTGAGTGAGGCTGGCACTGTCACCGGTACAAGCAGTGGCTGCTGCCCCTACCGCCCCTCAGGAGCAGACGAGGTAGAGAAGCCCTCAGAGGTGATTGGGGCTGGCAGCTGCCATTTGCACCTACTGATGGCACTGAGCCATCAGGACAGTGTTGGGCACTGACCGCAGGTATGACCAGTGGCTCTGGCTGGGGGTGCAACCAGGGCCAGCGCCAGCAGTGGGTGTGAGAGGAGGCTGCCAGCCTGATCGCCCCTAAGGAGCAGGGGGAGGTGGAGAAGCCCTGAGGGCTAATTAGGGCTGGCAGGTGCAAGTGTCCGGCAGTACCGTGGCACACAGGAGCAAATAATTTTCAGTAACCACCAGAGGCTTGTCCTGATAACAGTGACCAGCGGCCCCACCTTGTCTGGCGCCCCCGCTCACCTGCTCCACCATTCTGCCGTGGCCGTTGCCCGCCATGTTCCACACTCTGCCACCTGCTGCCGACACCCTTGTGTTCTGCATGTGCCCCCTGGTGGTCAACGCATGTCATAGCGGTCAGTTGTTCTGCCCTTCGGTTTATTTGCATATTAGGGTTTTATATAGAGAGTTAGTTTAATTGATTTTTGAGCCATTCACCAACAAATTGAAACAGATTTTACTTCTGTGCTTGAGTAAAATCTTTGTCCTGTGCTAGGCACTCTGAATGTACAAAGATAAGTAAAATATTCTCACTCTGTAAGAGAGAAAAAACCCCTACACTAATGAAAACTGAGACCAGACAGATTGCAGTTGGTACAGAGAAATCCTTTGCAAGCTCAATAAAGGAGGCATCGCTTTCATTGGGTCCAGACAAGCTTCAGGAGTAAGTTGGTTATTGGGTTGGATTAAGAACACTGGGAGAGAGAAAGGAGATGCTCGTTCTGTTCTGAGCAGAGGTGGGCAGCACGAGGCATGCTCAGGAGCAGGGAGGCAGCCAGTGTGGCCGAGGGACAGCGAGACAGAGTGTCGTGAGGGAGGTTGAGGCTCACAAAGTCCAGCAGCTGGACAGCCCCTCAGGGCTGAGCGTGGGCAGCAATCGGACGTGACGCAACCAGACTTGGTGCTTTCAAAAGAGCACCCTGGTGGCTAAGTGGAGGGGAAGGTGGGTGGCGGTGCTGGTTCAGAGCCTGGGCGTCAGGCAGGAGGGGGCATTTTCCCATTCTGCTTGTGGTGGGTATTGTTTATTTAGCACCACGCACAAAAGAGCAGCTTTGTCCCTCTCTTGCAGATCTGAACACAAAGTCTGGTCTCCTCTCGTGACAGAGGAAGGGAAACGTCACCCGTACAAGATGAACTTAGCTTCTGAACCGCAAGTGAGTACTTGTCCACCACTGCCACTCCTCGCACCACCCGGCAAAGACGGCGCCCGTTTTTCCTGCCCTGGAGGCCCGGGGATCGGAGGCGGGGAGAGCCCTCCGCTGTCCGTGCTGGGGCCTGGCTCTGGTTCAGCTCTTCCCGTAAGGGAACTCAGCAGGAAAGGCCTGGAAAACCCCAAGGCTGTGACACTGGCCCGGGCTGGAAGCTGGGGGTAGGAAGGCGTTACGGGAAGCGGGGGCAAGCCTTCCTGTGCAGGACGGGGTGGCGGGACCGGTTAAAAGCAAGGAGCTGACTCGGTTCATGATGGACGTCAGAGACAAATGAGTTATGCTGGGGAGGAAAGTAAGTTTGAGTCTCGAGGCCTGGACACGAGAGGAGCTAAGGGGAAGGTCAGTAGTAAGCTCTGCTTCTCTGCTGGTTTCCCGCTGTCTGATTGCCGTGATCCTGAGAATGCAAGTCCCTCTTTTTGTTACAGTGAGACTTCTAGTGAGACCTTAAAATTACGAAAATGAAGTGATGATTCTCAGTGGTAGGGAGTCAGTGCACAGTGTGAATTGCCTGGGAAAGCAGACTGTCCCCCCAGCTAGCGCGGCTCGGTGGCTGAGCATCGACCTCTGAACCCCAGGAGGTCACGGTTGGGTTCCCGGTCGGGGCACATCCTGGGTTGCAGGCTCGATTCCCAGGGACTAAAAATGGGCTGAGAAATAGCTATAACGTGCCCAAAGCAGGAAGCAATCAATCAATGATTCTCTTTCATCATTGATATTTCTCTTTACCTCTCTCTTCCTCTCTCTCTCTCAAAAAAAAAAATAAAATAAAATAACATATTAAAAAAAAAAAGAAAGTAGATTGTCTTAACCGGATTCCATATTTATAAGTAATTCTCAATATTTAGAGTATAGGTGATTTATTACTTTCTTAATTACATCTTCTGAATAAGCTACAGTGGACACTTTTTTTTGAAATTAGGGGAAAAAACTTAAAGAAGAAAGTTTAGGACAATGTGAAATTCCATACACTAGGCATACTATGTTTCACAAAGAACGTGTCTGTTGGATAAATAGTGAATTATTGGTAAGTTCATAAGTAAATTGACAACAGCTTTTGAAAACTTCTTTTAGACTAGTTTGTGATTGTTACTGATTTAATCCCAATTGAACATTTGAACTTTGATTTTTTTTTCCCCTAAATTTGGGGAGCTAATTTTTTATGGTGAGTTGAGATATAGTCAAAAAAGATAACGGAGCTAGCTAGCTTTCGCACGTAAAACAAGAACTTGTATGAAATTGACTCCTAGGTGCATTCGAGCGGGTAAACGGAGTGGTGGCCTGTAGGCGGCATTTCCTCAAACGTCTTCCATTTAAAACGTTAGAAACCTAGTCACAAAACGTTTCCCACTAATAGAATAAAAATCACACTTAAGCTTTGCATCTGGGATTTCTAAACAGACATGAACCGGCTACTTTGGGCAGCTCCCGGCATGGCAGCCCATCACACAGGCTCCGTCTGCCCACTGGCAGTTGTGCCAACTAATTGAAAACACGCCACACTCAGTTCCAACCTCCCAGGGAGTTCCAGCCACTTCCTCAAACTCACTAAATGCTATGCATGAACGTGTTAAATCTCATCCATTTTATAAAACAGAAGGAATGATTTTGTTTTAATTTGGTCTGGCTAAAATCCTAGTTTTCACCTAAAGTAATATTTAAGTTTTAGTTATATTTTGATATGTATTACACTTGAATTTCCATTTTAAACGTAGAATCTGGTTACATGTATTCACTTTAGAAATATTTATCTATTTATTTAAGAGAGAGAGACGGCATTTTTTTTTGTACCTCTCCTCTCCATGCGTTCATTGGTTGCCTCTGGTGAGTGCCTGCAGCCGGGGGCATCCGGACGACGCTCTGACCAACTGCCGCCCAGGCAGGGCCGAATTGAATATTTTGAAAGTAGATTTAAAAAACTGTCAAATACTTTAACTTCTAACTGGAGTGTATTTTTCTTTTGATTTTTTGTTCATATTAAAAATTTGCCACTTTTCATTCTCTACTTCCATTTGTTCTAAAATAGAGGAGTGAGTAGGAGCAGAGTTGACCTATAGTTAAGAGATCTGTTAGTTCATATAAAGCCAGCCAACACCCCAGCTTATCTGAGGTCAGAGCACTTACACACCTACTTTATATTTCCTCATTATTGAGTTTCCCAGGCGACTGATAAATACGAAGCCCAAACAATTACATCATCCCTTCCAAAAGGCAGGCCCTGAATTAACCGCCTGACTTCTGGAAAAGACCAGTGTGCACATGGGGTTACAGATGCTCCTTTTATGTACAAAACAGATATGTTCTCGGAAGATTCTCTGTGGAGGGAAAAGCAGAGTCTTCAGCCTGCATTCTCTCCTGACTTCCCGTCGAACGGAAAGTGTGTTTCTGTGGAGGCGGACACCGGTTGCGTGTCTGTGTGCCAGGCACCGTGCTGGGCACGCTAATATTTCACACCAAGTCCTTGTGAAAGAGGCTTTATGACTTCATTTTAAAGATGAGAAATGGGCTGAGAAAGGGCTATAACGTGCCCAACGTTGAACAGGAAGCCACTGAGCCGACACAGAACAATAGGGGCTCTTCCCTGGTGCTCAGCATCCTGGCTTGCTCCTCGGAGTTGCCGCGGAGAAGCTGAGAGGAGGGAGGAGTTGCACTCCTGGCTGCAGCCGAGGTCTCCCCGCGGGGCTGGAGTGCAGCCCCGGACCTGGGCCCTAGTCCCGGCCTCCCGTCTGCTCCTCTGCTGCCGTTAATGACTGCATGTTATTTCCTGGGTGAGTGGTGCCGTGCAGTTTACTTAACCATTCTTTGATCAGTGCTCGTTATTTTTTTAGCTAATTATACTTATTTCCCCTTCTGTGAGCCCTCTGTGTGTAGTTTGCTCCGGTCCAATGTGGACAACGTGAACTCCACGTCATTTATACGGTGAAAACCTCACGGATTCTGACCTGTCTTCTGTTTTTAAATCGGGGCTTCTTTTTGTGGTGATGTTTTCTAAGAAAGCGTGAAAGACTTAAAGGTTTTAGCAAAAAATAAAAAATAAGAAAATAAAAGGAAGAGCAATAAAGGACAGAAACTCTTGGGGGTGGGGAGGAAGTGCAGCTGCCCTAGGCCTGGGTGTTAAGAAAGAGACCAGGGTTCAGGAAGGTTTCTGGGGATCCCAGGAAACAGGGCGCAGCTGACTTGAGTAGGTTGCACAGTGCGTTCTGTTGCCTGGGAGGCAGGAGACCCAGACCTGGGTAGAAAGCACCTTGCTCATGGAGTCAGCAGAAAAACCGGGACTAAAGAAAAAAAAAAAAGACGTTAGTTTTCAAACGTTCGGCTGTTTGTACAGAAGCGCTGAGGTGCTGTAGCTGTCAGAATCATCCATAGCTCCTGGCAGTCAGCATCGGGGTGGAGGGCACCTTCTCAAGTGACGGGAGCGGGGGAACAGGCCCCGAAGGAACCAAAGTCTGTTCCTGCAGCTCCCCTGGGCTCCGCCCCGCGACAGGCAGCCCCTAGCCTCCATCTCAGCGGCCCTGTCCCTCTCCCACGAGAAACCGCGGATTCTGGGGTTGCTCCGGCCGCCTTCTGCCCAGGCCATCGCTGCCCCGTGTCCCCACAGCCCTCTCGTCTTGTTTGTCTCACCCTCTCTGTCCTGGAACTTTGTCTCCACCTGTTCTCTCCTCTGGCTTTGCACTCACCCAGAAGCGACTGCCTGTTCTTGTCCTCCTGGTACCTCAGTCCCCCCGGAATGTGCCCCGGAAGGGAGTTTCAGCTCCAGGGCCCCGGCTGTCCTGCCCTGGGCTCCCCAGCAGGAGGTGAGCTTCCCTGGCCTCAGGGGAGAACCAGGCGCCTGGGCTGATGTGTGAACCTGTCCGTGTGCCCAGCTTGTGAGCATCCTGGGTGTGGCCCATTTCTAGCGGGTACAATGGAACCCCTCAGCTAAAGAGGGGCGTTGAGCCAGGGCCTTTGGAGCGCACTGGCACACCTCTCTCCCTTCACTCGGCCGGCACTGTCCACTGAGGAGGGGGTGTAGGATGCCCCGCCTTGATTTCCCCTCTGACCTCTGCCCGCAGGAGGTCCTGCACATAGGAAGCGCCCACAACCGGAGCGCCATGCCCTTCACCGCCTCGCCTGCCCCCGGCTCTGCCCCCGGCTCTGCCCCCAGGGTCATCACTAACCAGTACAACAACCCCTCCGGCCTCTACTCCTCTGAAAACATCTCCAGCTTCAACAGCGCCTTGGAGTCAAAGACGGCAGCCAGTGGACCAGAGACGAACGGCCGAGGGTGAGTGAGCTCCTGAATTCTCTCTCCCCCGGGCCGGGCTGGGCCGGGCCGGGCAGGCAGGTGGGCGCAGGTAGAGCCGCTGGCCCCGGGAGAGAGAGGTCTGCGTCAGCACAGTTCTTTCTGCCTTCGTTCTCCTCGTCTCTGTAAAGGAGGAAACACCGCCTGCCTCGTAAGGTTGTCAAAATAACCCGTCAAATGCCCAGTATTGTGTCTGGCGCAGAGTAATCAATTACTCGCCGAGGTCTGTGTTGTGGTCTTGATATCTCTGGCCACACTCCCTCCTTGGCAACTCCGCTGCTTCCTGAGAAATTCTTAGGTATTTGCAGTGGGGGTTTCTGCCGTGTTCACCCTCCAGTCCGAGCAAGGCAAGAGTACGTCATGGTGCACGTCTGGGCTTGCCTTTCCCCTGAGTGGCCAGTAGACAAAGTGGAAGTCTGTGAGGATGTAAACGTGTGAGGACACAAAGGTTTGCCCGGGGCGGGGGTGGGTGGCAGGGGTGCAGCGGGGAGCGGTCTCAGGAAGCGTCTTGCTCAGGACTGGGGAGGCGTGTCCCCTCCTGTCACTGACCATTCGGCCACAGCTGCCTCTCTGTCTCTGTTCAGCAGAGGGGGCCCAGGGTCTGCTCCGTCCCAGACTCTGAGGATGAATCTAAAAAGTGGGAACAGCACAGATCGGGCAGAGAGCTGGGTTTGAGGACCGGAGAGGAAGAGATGGAACCAGTTTTCTGTGGGCGAAAGGCGATGGACTGGATGGTGCCGTGTCAAACTCCCAAAGGTGGCAGAGGAGACGAGGACACGGGGGCAGAGCTGTGAGTGCCCCTGGGAGCAGCTGGCCCAGGCACGCCCCATCCAGAGGGGAACGCTCTTTGGCTCCAGCCAGTCCCCACATGCTGGCCTCAGAGCCTTACTTTTGCTGATTAATTGCATTGAAACCAAAGTCTAAATGCCTCTTTTTATCTGAAATTTCCTGGCAGTTAATGTTGGTGACAATCACATTTGTTGGAAAATAGGTGTGGTCCAAACTTGTCACTGAGGATCGAGCGGAATCGCATTCTGTGTGAGCTCTGAACCCATTTTGATGTTCAGTGTCCCCCCATTTCACCGTCAGTGAGAATCTGCCCGGCTCTGAGGGTGATTAAATTGCCAGGCCGGTGCCCCAAATGCCGGGTAGGAGAGGTTAAGGCACAAGAGGTTCTAAGCGACTTCGATGATTGAAAGGGCTGTTGTGGGGCCTCTGAGGTCTCCTTGGCCATGCCGTCCCTTCTCTGAAGAAGACCCGGATGCTGTTGGGCAGCCACTGCGTGCAGGTGTCCCGGGCCCGGCACCGGGAAGCACTGCCATTTTCTTTCCGGTTTCTTAGCGTCCAACAGGGGGGACTTTTGCTAAGTGACTGTGGCTTTGCAAGCTGTGCCTGCAGTCATTGCAGTGACCAAGGTAAAAATGGCCACTGATGCCTCTTCCCCAGATTCTGGTTCCTGCAGTGCCTGCTGGCTTGAGATGATGATGTCCTTCGGGGTGACGGGGGGAGCTCTTGGGGGACCCGGGACAGAGAGCATGCTGGGCCGCCCAGGCTTTCTCTCCAGCAGCTCGGGGGGAGCTGGGTGGTGGAAACACCCTGGCCACGGCTCCTGGGCTCTGCTGCCTTGGTGCTGGGGGAGGCTGAGAATGTGACCTTCTGTCACTGTCCCCGAGTGGAATGTTCCCTGCTCGCGAGTCAGTAGCCCAGGAAATGACACATCCTAATTGAAAGAGCTGCTGTGCACGGGGAGGAATATGTGCAGGAGGTATTTTTAGTATGGCTTGGCTCTGGCCGTTATTCCTTCATTAATGTCTTCTTTCTTCCTCTCCCGTGCTCCCCCCGCTCCCTCTCTCAGTCTGAAGCAGCGACGTCTGAGGCTGTGGACACTGTGCGAGCCCTTCCCCGCCCCCCCCCCCCTCCCCGGTCAGAGGCCTCTAGCTGCGGTGTCCTCTGGGTCTCTCCAAAGGCTCCTCTCAGATTTCCTCAGCAGAGGGGCCAGGCCCTGCTCCCTCCCAAACTCTGAGGATGAATCCAGAAACGGGGGACACCAGGAGCCCCCTTCCCAGAAAGCACCGGACAGGCTGTGCTGCCTGCCTGTGGGGTGTCTGCCTATAGGTATATTACCAGAGCCACCCCTGTGGGCCCCCGCAAAGAAAGGCGCCCCTTGCTTTATCCCTCTGAGAAGCCCCAAGGCTAGTGATCTCCCCCCCCCCCCCCCCCCCCCCACACACACACACGCGCGCGCGCGCGCGCGGTTTAGCCTGTGAAATCCTGAGGTTCCAGAATTGCCCGCTTCATACTTGGCATCTGAGGTCATCCCTGATCCCTGGGGACTGACTGTGAGTTTCTTTGTCCCTCGCACTTCAAAGCGGCCTGGTGTGTGTGGCTGTCTTGTAGGACACCCCAGGGCCATGTCCCCATCAGACTGGAACACAGACGGCGTTGTCATTTCCAGTCTAACTGAGAAGGCAGGCGGGAGGGGACTGTCAGTCGCCCCAGCACATGTGCAGCTGGGCGGGAGGCCGCGGGGTCCGTTCAGTTTCGGCCGTTTAGTGAGCGCCTCCTGTGTCCCTGTGGGCGCAGGAGATACTGCTCGGTCCAGCATTCAGCGTTCACCTGCCGTCTGAGAGTCAGGGTCTCTCGGGTCACTTTTTGATGATTCGGGGCCTAGATTTCATCATCTATGTCTCAGGAACGTCCGTTCCGAGAAATCATTTGGTCTGGCCCTGCCAAGGCATGAGGGGTGAGTATATTAAATGTTTGACCAAATACAGCAGGCTAATTTTTAAAATATATATTATTTTTTATTGTTTAAAGTATTACAAATAGTAGTATCTATGTTTTCTTCCCCCCTCCACCATCCCCCAACCTCCTCTACCCCCCAGCACATTCCTTCGCCTGTCCCCTCCCCCCCAAGTGTCTTGTATCCATTGGTTATGCTTATGTGCATGCATACAAGTCCCTTCAGTAGATCTCTTACAGCCCCCGCCCCCCACCCTCCTCTGCCTTCCCACTGTAGTTTGACAGTCTGTTCAATGCTTCTTTCCCTCTGTATCTATATTCCCCCGTTTCTTTTCTTTAAAAAGTCTTGCCTCTGCATACTAGAAATAAACATAAGAACAAAAAAATGTTTGAGTCTCAGTTTCAGGGTCCAACAGTTCTGAGTCCCAGTTTCAATGTCAAACAGTTCCTTATGTGTACGTGTCAGCAGTGGTGTCTGGATGGTGGATACATGGTGGTGATGCAGGTCCCACTCTCTCTGGTTTGGTCCTGGGCCGCCTGCAGCGACGCACAGCTGCTGACTGCTAGCACGGCAAGGTGTCGTCAGCGTCCCGCATCTCTGGACTGTCTCCGTGGTTGGAGCAGACCTGTCAGTTCCTCTCTGTTGCAGGAGTCCATATGGTGCTGGACAGCAGGCTAATTTTTAAGTCGGTAATTTGGTTTGGCTCGAGAATGGTGTTATAAATACCCAAATGGCCCTTGGCAGAACACAGGTTCCCCACCCCTGCTCTGTGTGATGGTGTTCGATCCTTTCCTAAAGGCGCAGGCTGTGCAGATAGCGGGCCCGGGCTCCAGTTCTGGCTCTGCCTCTCACTGGGGGGTGAGCGCAGGCAAACGGATGCCGTGCGGGTAAGACCGACTGCCCCCCGTCGCTGAGAGAACGAAATGAGGCGTGGGAAGGCGCTCGCGTTGGTGCCTGGCCCCGGCGTCAGTTTTCCTCAACTCCCGGCAAGCCAGCGGCGGGGCGGAGGGCGCTCTCCCTGGCCCGCGAGGGTCTCCACGCCCTTCACGCCGGAGCGCAGGGCTCCCCCAGAGGAGTGGAGGCGTGTAGGTGCTCGTCACATTTGCTGTGACTCGGCATAAGCTGCTTTCTGTCCCAGCGACGTTCAGCCAGCCCCTGCGGCTGGTCGCCGTTCCGTGGATCGGTGGCCCCGTCGTGAAGTCACCGGTTGGGTTTCCATAACCAACACGACGGTCTCGAGATGCTAGTTTCAAACTGTGTTTTCAGGCAGCCCTGCCATGTACCCACCAGGCGGGTTTCTAAGCAGGTGCAGGGGAGATAACGAGATGCATTGTTCTGTTCAGATGACGGGGTTATGTTAGGCCTGACTCACCGGAGCTGGAGCTGGACCAGAAGAAAGCTCGGTGGCTGTGGGCCCCTCCAGCTAAACTGCCCGCAGCCACAGAGACTGGTCTGGGTTCTCCTCCCCCTTCTCTCGGGCCCATAATTACTCCTGGTTTCTTATTACAGGCCCAGCAGCTAGGCCTTTGAAGACTAAAACTTAGGGAGCATTCTGCCCAGGCTCCCCTTCTAAACCGGAGTTGCATTTTTTGTGGACATTGGGTAACCAGGGTATCTCAGACTTGAGGGTTTATCCGAGTCAGTGTACCTTCTTTACCCCGAACCTGCATGAAAATCAGGCACTAAACTTTCCAGTTACCACTTTGGGGGACAGTTAGTTTTATCTGCAAATCGTTTGGGGAAAGGATTCTTAAAATGAATTAAACTTTTTATTTTGACGTAATTCACTTGCAGTTGCAGGAGATAATAGCAAGGACTCCTGTCCCTTTACCCAGTTTCCCTCCATGGTTACATCTTGAAAACTCCAGCACAACAAAAGTAAACTGCAGACATGAATATGGTCAAGATAGAACATGTCCCTCCCCTCAAGGATTCCTCAGGCTGCTTGTTCATAGCCACACCTACTTCCCTTTTATCCCTGCACCCTCCCCAACACCCCCCAGCCCTCCCCACCGCAACCACTGATCTCTCCATTGCTATCATTTTGTTAGCTCAAGAATGTTATATTGATGGAATCCTATAGTTTGTAACTTTCAGAGATTGGCTTTTTTATTACTCAGCATGATTCACTGGAGATTTATTTCTTGAGATTTAAAAAAATAATTTAAATATATTTTTATTGATTTTAGAAAGAAAGGGAGAGGCGGGGAGAGAGATACATAGGTCAGTGATGAGAGAGAATCATTGATTGGCTGCCTCCTGCACACCCCCTACTGGGGATCGAGCCCACAACCCAGGCATGTGCCCTTGACTGGAATTGAATCTGGGACCCCTCAGTCCACAGGCAGACATTTTATCCACTAGGCCCCTGGTCGGCAAGCTGCTGCTTGCGAGCCACATGCGGCTCTTTGGCCCCTGGAGTGTGGCTCTTCCACAAAACACCACGGCCTGGGCGAGTCTATTTTGAAGAAGTGGCGTTAGAAGAAGTTTAAGTTTAAGAAATGTGGCTCTCAAAAGAAATTTCAGTCGTTGTTCTGTTGATACTTGGCTCTGTTGACTAATGAGTTTGCCGACCGCTGATCTAAACCATTTAAAAAATATGTCTTTATTAGAGAGAGGGGACGGAAGAGGGAGGTAAACATTGATCAGCTGCCTCCTGCATGCCCCCTACTGAAAATCGAGCCTGAAACCTGAGGTATGTGCCCTGACCGGGAATCGAACTGGGGACCGCTTGGTTCATGGGTCAGTGCTCAGCCACCGAGCAGCAGGAGCTGCGCAGTGTGGATGTTTTATTGGGCGTTTTAATAACGTTAACATTCCCTTTCCAAGAACCTGGAGGCCTTTCCACGTCCTTGTATTTTTGCAGCTTGCGGAGCCAGGCTGTTCTCTGTCCTCCTTGACCTTCTGACCTTCACCCCAGCTGCTCCTGTGGCTGGAGCAGCCTGTGTGTCACGGAAGGCTGTAGGCGAGGCCTCCGAAATCTTCCTCTGGAAGCCAGCCCAAGGGAGTTTCTTCTTACGTCCTAAATACCGCTGGCATCCTTAAATGCCCGGCTGTGCCCGCCACCCCCACAGGCCGGGAGTGGCCTGTCTGCGATGGCCCCGGGGAGACAGGCCCTATGGTCAGCGCCTGAGAGAGCAGGAGGAAGTATTGAACACTTAGGGCACTGAACGCACCGAATATGACTCGGGAAGAAACAAGGGCTGGGAAACACAACTCTGATGTGCAGTTACTCCGAAGAGGTTGAATTTATTAAACTCTTGTATTTTGCTACCGCGGTCGGGAAGAGTGGGTTTGAAAGAATGCGGTGGCTCCTGGCCTCCCACCCTTACAAGCTTTCTTTCCTCCTGGTGACTCAGTCCTGCAGATGATATTTTCTGAAACCTTATCACTATAGAATTCTTTCCTTCAATGCTGTTGCTATATATAAAAGTGACGGAGCCTTTTTTTTTTTTTTTTTTTTGCTGCATTTCTAATGTGTATTTTTGTCCTAGAATTGCTTTTTAAGAAATGTGGAGTCACTTGTGACTGTCTCATAGTCTGATGTCTAAGACCTAGACTGTGTCTCAGGGTACTGTTTCTGAACCGGCTGTGTGTTCGTGCTTCCAGTAAGATAGTGGATATTGGAAGAGCTTTATAAGTTGTCAAGCGGTAGAAATGTGTTACCGTTATTTGAGAAAACCTGTGAATTGTTTTCCCTTGTTTAATCCGGGAGTACTTAGCAGGACTGTTTGCTGGAAGAATATGCGGTGACCTTGTGGTGTGGGTTCCGTCGTTGTAGCGTTCCCTCGGCGGCTTCCAGACATAACAACATACACCCAAGAAGGGGGAAAATTCTCCCTAAGCACATTCCATGGTCTGATCTTGATTTTAAAATAGTTCCAAGTGTAAGAGGAAAAAGATTCACCAAAGAGCATATAATACATTTATTATAGGGCAAGCTCAGCCCTCGGGACCCAAAGGAAGAGTGAGGCATAGAACTGGAACCTGGGTGCTGAGGAGGTGGGCCGGAGGAGACGTGGCTCCCGGTTACAACTAAGTCTTCAAGGGGGCCCTGGGCCAGCCCTGGAGGCTCCCACAGTTCCCTGTGGGCGGAAGGGACAGACAAAGGAGTGGCCAGCTGAGGAGTCCTTCTTCTTGAATTTTGACCGTGCCCTGCACCAGCAAAGCTTATGTCATCGCTTGAGGGCTTCGTCCTCTATCGTGAGAGCCTGGCTGTAGTCAAAGCAGATACCAGGGTTCCATTGGAGCAAGTGACGCTGCTTCCAGCCGGACGCGAGCTTAGTGGGTGCCCCAGGAGGCTGACGCTGGGGGGGGGGGGGGGGGGGGCGGTAACCTGGGGAGAGCGGCCCAGGAAACATATACCTCCGCTTCCTCTTTAAAATGGAATGTGAAATAACTACTCCCTGGGTAGGAAGTGAGTGAGTAGAACCATCCCTGTAATTCATTTGCTTGCATAACCATGGCCTCAGCCCTAAGGACAGGTGGGTAGATTCTCGGAGAAACCGTGGGAGCCACTGCCTGCACCTGCCGGCATCCTTACCTGGGAGGCAGCCTGGCGCTGGGTGGCGTGTCTTTGATACTCACACCACCTTCTGGTGTTTGCTCCAGGCGCCTGGGGACACTGCCCCTCCACCCTAGAGCTAGCAGCTTCTGAAAAAGCATCTGCGGCTGAGAGGCAGGAGATCTGGGCCCCGGAGGCTGGGCTGCCCTTTCCCTTGGCCCCGCCCGAGAGCCTCGTTCGGCAAACTCATTAGTCAACAGAGCCAAATATCAATAGAACAACGATTGAAATTTCTTTTGAGAGCCAGATTTTTTATTTTTTATTTTTAAAAATGCATATTTTATTGATTTTTTTGCAGAGAGGAAGGGAGAGGAATAGAAAGTCAGAAACATCGATGGATGACAGAGAAACATCGATCAGCTGCCTCTTGCACACCCCCTACTAGGGATGTGCCCGCAGCCAAGGTACATGCCCTTGACCGGAATCGAACCTGGGACCCTTCAGTCCGCAGGCTGACGCTCTATCCACTGAGCCAGACCGGTTTTGGCGAGAGCCAAATTTATTTAACTTAAACTTCTTCTAACGCCACTTCTCCAAAATAGACTCACCCAGGCCGTGGTATTTTGTGGGAGAGCCACACTCAAGGGGCCAAAGAGCCGCATGTGGCTCGAAAGCCCTGTGACCCTGCAGGAGCTGGGAGAGGGCGCAGCAAGGAGAGAGGGACTCGGACCCACGTGGCGGTTTTCGTTCACTTACACCTGCTGAGCGCAGACGCTGTGCCAGGCACGGGGCCAGTGCTGGGGGCACAGTGGTGAACAGACAGACAAGGCCTTGTCTTCTAGGGGAAGGCCGAGCAGGAAGAGGCAGACACTGCCCGTGTGACCCAGGGGAGAGAGGAGACGTGGAGGAAGATGCAGAGGAGTGAGGGGCAGAGTAATGGGGTGGGGTGTCCGAAGATTGACATCTGAGCAGAGACCTGGATGAAGTGTGGGGTTCGAGGGAGCAGGGAGGGCAGAGGCTCAGGCTGCCGGGTTCCAGAGCAGCTTGGAGCCGGTCCGGCCAGGGCCGATGGGCGGCGGCGGCGATGTGTTTAGAGGGAAAAGCGGAGCCACACCTTTCAGGGCCTCTCCACGTTGTGACCATGTACCCCAAAGGAGATGAATTTGGCTAAATTTGTGTTTTGTTATTAGAGCTACTATTCGGTCCTAAGTCGGATGAGAACACTCGAGCCACATCAGCGGTCTGGTTCCTGTGTGTAGAACAGCACTGTGGCCCAGGGCTGCGTGGCTCCGCGGTTGAGCGTCGCCCTGGAGCCAGGAGGCCCACGGTTCGCCTCCCCGTCAGGGCACGGGCCGGGGTGCAGGCTTGATCCTCAGTGAGGGGCGTGCAGGAGGCAGCCGATCGATGACTCTCGCTCATCACTGCTGTTTCTGCCTCCCTCTCCCTTCCTCTCTGAAATCAATTTTTAAAAGTTATTTAAAACACCACTGTGGCTTCTGGTTAAACACAAGACGAGGCACAAGTTGCAAGGCGTGTCCATTGTGCTGCTGGGCGGTGGTGTGGCTTGGACATGCGGTGGGGTTGGGGTGGGGGTGCTGGGAAGCCTGGGGTCAGGACAGATGTCAGGTAAAGGAGACTGAGTCCTGCCCGCCCTGCCCCCTTGTCTCCTTCCTTAGAGGCTCCCCCCTGGAGAATGGGCCCTGGAGAAGGAGCCCCCGGCCCCGCCTGTCCCGTCCTGTCCGGGGAACCCGGGAAGACCGGGAAGGTGTGGCAGGCAAGGCTGGCTTCTCAGTCCTGGGCCTGCTTGGAGGCCTCTGCCCCTCCTTGCCGCAGAGCAGAACTTGACAGTTTCCAAAGCACTTGGGTTTTTCACCCTGTGGGCCAGCCCTGCGGGCGGGCGGGGCGGATGCTGTTGTCCTGTGTTGTGGGCGAGGAGACCAGAGCCCCTTGCCCGAGAATCAGGAGGGCTCAGAGAGGCGGCAGGGTGCTGTCCTTAGATCCGGGCACTGCGATTCCTGCTGTGCTCAGGGCACCCCGCTGGGCTCTCAGTGGCCAGGTCGTGGCTGACATTTTCCCGTTTCTAAATTTTCTTTTGGCATGTTGTTTATGTAATTTAGAAAGAAGCAAAACATTCCCATTCCATGGGATTAGGCCAATGTGTAATTGAGTGACTAAAACTCTTCTGAAAAATAGCTTCTGGCAGCATTGAAGCAGCAGCCAGCGCTGGCTCCGGCCACCTCGCAGTATCGGCAGGAGGCCTTCTTCCATCAGGATGGGGTCCCCCCACCTTTTGGTTTGGGGGTGTCCCCCCTGGGAAGGGGGTGCCTGGTGAGTTTGTTTTTTTTTTTAACTTCTGACATGTCTTAATGAATTTCCAAACATTCTTTACAGCTTAGAGCATTCTCAGTCTCCAAGTGGACTCGTCATCGACAAAGAATCCGAGGTTTACAAGATGCTTCAGGAGAAACAGGAGTTAAATGAGCCCCCGAAACAGTCCACTTCGTTCCTGGTGTTGCAGGAAATCCTGGAGTCGGAGGAGAAAGGTAATCAGCTCTGCGGGTGGCCAGAGGCTCCTGTTCAAGGCCCAGGGTGAGGGCCAGTCGTCCAGTCGTTGTGCAAACAAAGGTGACGCAGGGTGCCACCCCCTCCCCCGCCCCGCTGTGGAAAGAGCGCAGTGGGCTTTGTGAGGCGTGACTTTTAAGATCCTAAAAGCTGGGGGGGGGGGGGGGGGAGGGAGGGAGGTGGGAGGGAGGGAGGGAGGGAGAGAATGAAGACGAATGAGCTCCCACCACACCCAGCCCAGCTGTGTCCTGTCTCAGAGCATTAGGAGTCAGCGTTAGGAGGCCGTCTGCTGCATTGGAAACCCCCGATGAGGGCTCCTGTCATTCAAGAAGGCTCCGGTTGGTAAAGCAGCACTGCCTGGTAGATAGAACTTGCACCCGGGACCCGCCCTTGACCGGTTGTGAGACCTCTCAGGCCTCGTTTCCGCAGGACGGAAACGGCACGCGGTCAGGTGCCAGGTGCAGGCGTTGAAGTCCCCGCGGGTGTGCAGCGGGATCCGGCGATGACTCCGGAGAGTCATCACCGAAATGGGTTGTCTCATTTTGAAGTGTACAGTTCATTCATACTGTGCTGCGTTCACCCTCATTCGTCCCAGAGCTCTTCATCTTGCAGAACGGAGGCTCTGTGCCCATGAGGCACTCGCTCCCCAGCGCCTGGAGACCACCGTTCGGCTTCCCGGCTCCATGACTGTCTCAGGTGTTCCGTGTGCATGAGATCAGGCCATGCTTGTCATTCTGTGACGGGCTTATTTCACTTAGCTCAGGGTTCTCAACCTTTCTGATGCCGCGACCCTCTAATACAGTTCCTCATGTGGTGGTGAGGAACTGTCGTCGGCAAATCCATTAGTCAACAGAGCGGCAAACCACAACTTGAGAGCCGCAGTTTGCCGACCACTGTCTTAGGCGACCCACAGGTTGTGAACCGCTGCTGTAGAGCCTCAGACCATCGGAAAACACAGATTTATGTACATTACGATTCATAACACTAGCAAAATTACAGTGATGAAGTAGCAAAGAAAATAATTTTATGGTTGGGGGTCACCACAACATGAGGAACTGTATTAAAGGGTCGTGGCGTTAGAAAGGTTGAGAACCACTGACTTAGCATAATGTCCTCAAGGTTCATTCATGTTGTAGCTTGTGTTAGAAGGACCTTTCTTTTCTTTTTATTATTATTATTTTTTTAAAAAGTATGTTTTTATTGATTTCAGAGAGGAAGGGAGAGGGAGAAAGAGAGAGAAACAGCATGCCCCCTACTGGGGATGGAGCCCCCAACCCGGGCCGGGACCCTGACTGGGAATTGAACTGTGACCTCCGGGTTCATAGGTCGATGTTCAGCCACTGAGCCAGGCCGGCGGGGCCAGAAGGTCCTTTCTTTTTAAGGCTGACCAGCATGATATGACGATATCATCTCTTGTTTATCCACCTATTTGTCTATCAAAGGAGGCTTTTAACGGGAGAAAATTTGTAAGGAGATGTCATGGGTTGAGAAAACACAGCAAAATCACAGATGAGCAAGTCCAGGTTTCTTATCTCAGAAAATTAAGTATCAAGGCTCAGAATGGCTGATGCCCGGGGTTCCAGGAGAGTCCTCAGGTGGTCTGGAGTCGGGGAGATCACCTGGTGCTACGTTGAGGACCAGGAATCTGACTCTATTAGACCATGTGGAGCCATGTTAAGCAGGGAGATAGATAAAAAGAAAGATGTGCTTTATTCAACTCATTTTCATTTGTTTCTCCAGAAACCTTTGATATTCAAGGTTCCATGAAAGAATGAAATTTTGGAAATGTTGGTAGTTGTCCAGAGTGCTAAGGGAGCTGGTATTTTCACTGTAAGTTGGTTCAGAAGGCGGTAAATGAACTTGAGTCTGCAGTGTTGGCTGAATAAGAGAGAGAAGAAAGTCGAATCAGCAGGTGGCGCTGCAGAGCCGGACAAGCTGCAGCCGGGATGGATTTATCCAACTGCTCCAGCTCGTGCCCAATTTTGAACTTACTTCTTGTTGCACAAAGGGATGTGGACTCTCCACCTCATAAAGAGAAGAGGGGCTCTGGTGCCCCTCCTTCCTTCTCTCCTCTAGCTTATTGTCCTGGGTGAGGTACTTAATTTCTCTGGTTCATGGTTAAAGCATGTTGGACTAAGGTAGAGGCCATCATGCATTTATTACGTTTCACCTTTCATTCCCAGGTACTTACTGAGCCTCTCTTATTTGCTAAGCCCCATGCGAGGCTCTGCTGATGGACATAACAATACGACTAGGCCACAGCACAGTAGAGAAATAAGTGATGTGGAAACGTAGCCAGCCAAATATATAGCAATAATAGTAAAATTGGGAGCATACCATTGTGTGTGTGTGTGTGTGTGTGTGTGTCTATATATCCTATATAATAAAACCCTAATATGCATATTGACAGCATGGCAGAATGACTGGTCGCTATGACCAGCAAGGGGAAGATGCTCAATGTAGGAGATGCCCCCTGGTGGTCAATTTCGCTCCCACAGGGGGAGTGCTACTTAGCCAGAAGCTGGGCTCATGGCTGTGGAGCGCATGACATGTAGTGGTGGTAGCCTCTCCCACCTCCACTGTAGGTGGGTGGTAAGGAGCTAGAGGCCCAGGACTGCAAGAAGGCTGTCTGACTGCAGATGGACATCCCCCAATGGGTCCTGGGCTGCAAGAGGTTGCAAGACAAGCTGAGGGACTCCCCCAAGTACACAAATTTTGTGCACTGAGTCTCTAGTATATATATAATTGACTCTTTTACAGAGCGGAAGGGAGAGGGATAGAGAGTTAGAAATATCGATCAGCTGCCTCCTGCACACTTCCTATTGGAGATGTGCCCGCAGCCAAGGTACATGCCCTTGACCGGAATCAAACCTGGGACCCTTCAGTCCACAGGCTGACGCTCCATCCACTGAGCCAAACCGGTTAAGGCGCTGACTGTTGTGAATAGCTGCCGTGACATGGAGCTCTGAAGACGCCGTGAACTGGGCGGTGGCCCGTTCGGCTCCCAGCAACTGCGGTTGTGTTGGGTGCACGAAGCTGCCTTCAGGAAGCTGCTTGCTGTGCCGGGAGCAGGTGCTTTTCCTCTGGCTGCTTGTGTCGAGCAGGGCTGTAGTGTTGGTTCTGGTGAACGGAGTTTTCACCCTCTGAATATAGTCTTCTGATGATCAGATAATACTTTTTTTAAAATTCATTCTTTCTAAGGCATTTTAAGGTACCCATATCACTGTTTGCCTGTATTTAATCAGAATATAGTGTGTGTGTGTGCTGAGGGCTGACCCTGTGCCAGGTACTGTGGGAGGGCTTTATGTGCGTTTTAAAATCTTTTTGTGACACTGGGAAGGAAAACGGCAGCAGCAGCAAAAGGGATCTGTTTCATAGCAAAGGAAACAGGGAACCAGAGAAAGTGAGTGCCTCACGCAGGATCACAGCCAGGTCTGTTTGACCCCATGGCCCATGACTTTGCCGGGACACACGTTTAAACGGCTCTGAGGGATGCTAGTGCAGTCCTGCCCTTCCTGACCAACCCAAGCGTGTTTCTCATTTTAGGGGATCCCAACAAGCCCTCGGGATTCAGAAGTGTGAAAGCTCCGGTCACCAAAGTGGCTGCATCGATCGGAAATGCCCAGAAGTTGCCCATGTGTGACAAATGCGGCACCGGCATCGTGTGAGTATCTGCCTCCCCCCCCCCCCCAGGGCTGGGTCTCCGCCGTTGAGTGAGCTGTGACAGTCTGGTGGTGCGTGTTGGGTGTGACGGGAAGAAAAGAAACTCTTCCTGGAATACGGAGCAGAGCGGCCAGGTGGGTTCTGTGCCCGGAGCCAGCTGCCAGCGCTCTTCCTCGGCCCAAGGACCCTTAGGGTCTGAACATACAAAACCAGAAGAAGCCCTCGCTGGTTTGGCTCGGTGGATAGAGCGTTGGCCTGCAGACGAAAGGGTCCCGGGTTTGATTCCCGTCAAGGGCACATGTCCGGGTTGCAGGCTCGATCCCCAGGAGGGGACATGGAGGAGGCAGCTGATCAACGATCTTCTCTCATCATGGATGTTTCTATCTCCCTCTCCCTTTCTCTCTGAAATCAATAAAAATATATTTCAAAACAAAACCCAAAACAGAGGAAGCAGGGCCACGCTATTGACTTGGGAGAGACTTCTGGAAGGTTTCGGGAGTAATGTCTCTGGACCCCAGGAATGGGAGGCCTGATCTGCCCTTTGAGGGGCCTTTTGGGGGAGCCCCTGGCCCCGGTGCCACCTCTCTGTGCGCGTCACTAACGGGGCCGCTTCCTCCCTGCCCCCCGCAGCGGCGTGTTCGTGAAGCTGCGGGACCACCACCGCCACCCCGAGTGTTACGTGTGCACCGACTGCGGCACGAACCTGAAGCAGAAGGGCCACTTCTTCGTGGAAGATCAGATCTACTGTGAAAAGCACGCCCGAGAGCGGGTCACCCCCCCGGAAGGCTACGATGTGGTCACTGTGTTCCCCCAGTGACCGCAGGTCTGCACCGAGCACCGCCCTCCCGCTAGCTCTGTTGCGCCTCGTCCCGTGCCCGCCCTCTCCTCTCGGAGGCCCCTGTCCCTGTGGCCTGGTCCCTGCCGGCGTCCCCGCCTGTGCTAACGGGCTCCCGCTGCCCGGCGGTGCTGCCTTTATCGTACGTGGAAGAGTGTTTTGTTCAGGGTCCCCTGCCAGCATCCTCTCTCCACCTCGGTTCGTCTCCGCTGCAGACAGACAGCAGCCCAATCGGAAGCAAACCGAACTGACTGTGTCTGCCATTGGCTTTGTTTTTACTCAATAAATGTATGGACTCTAAGGCAGTGTGGTGTCCTTTATCGCTTGATCGGGCTTTGACGGGGTTACCGACAGTAGTCTTTGGAGATTAAGCCCCAGCATCCCTCCTCCAGACAGGCTTCTCTGCTGCCTCCCAGGCCCAGGATGCCGCTCTGCGGTGCCCCGTGTCCAGGGCGCTCCTCCCTGGCACGCATCACACGGGGCACGAGCCACTCGTCTCCTGAAAGGCGTGAAGCCCCCTAAGAGCTGACCCTCAGGCCCTTTCAGCTCTGACTATTCAGCACTGGGCAGGGATAGTCCCAGATATTTGGTGAATTGCCTGTGAAGGAATACTCATCACTGTTTAATAGAAACGGGATGCCAGCCACGGACATAAGTTAAACGTTCTAGTAGTCACATTGGGAAAGAAAGCAGGTAAATTAATTTCGGTAATAGGTTTTTTTAGTGCTGTGTATCCAAAGTATCATCGTTTCAGCGTGTGCCACTAGCTGCTGTCCTGGACAACATCGCCTTAACCTTAAGCAAAGACATCTTGGATTTCTGCTTCCCCTCCAGGTACCGTGTTCTTCCCACGTATTCACCAAGTCTCTCCTAGCTGCCTTGCCTTCAAGCCGCCAGCTCTGCCCTCCTCCGCTAGGACTGAGGTTTTGAAGGCTCCTGCTCATTTCTCCAGCCAAACCCAAGGACCTCCTCTTGGTCCTTCTCTATCTCACACTCAGAGGCATTCCCATGGCTGCTCACCCAGGACCTTGGTTTGCATGGTGCTGGACTTCCTTGGGCACTTTCTGCTTCTCCTGGCTGCTGGGTCTCTAGCTGTCTCCCTGCCGAAGCCAGGGACGCCTCTCCTCAGGTGACACCTTCCCTTGACCGCGTGTAAACACCATGACTGAAGTTTCAGGAAATCAAAGCAACAGGCCTTAGAAAAGGATTTTCTTCTCCACCTTTATTCTCTGTTGACTCTAAGGTTGAGCATTATTTAAGTTTGACCTGCACGATGCTGCTCTTTGCTGCTGGGTTTTTCCCCAGAGGCCTGAGCTGTTCTGAGTTTCCCCACGGGGAAGGGGCTCAGGAAGTAGGAACAGTGGGGTGACAGCCTAAAGGGGAAGAGAGAAGCATTGGTGAGGGGGGGTGTCTAGTCACTGCTTTCTAATCTCTGCAAGTATTTAGGACTGTCTTTCATGAATGGTGGCTTTGGAGAGAGAGAAAGCAAGAGTATGCATTTTTTAGACCCAGAGTTTTTATAGGCTATTTGCAAAAATTAAACGTTCTCTTCCCTGTGGACTCACATCTGATTTGGGAGGATAAATGAGAGTCCTAATAATCTTTAGGAAAAATGATTAGGATCTGTTCCCTATTGTCCCCATTGCCCTTGGCCTTCCTTCACCCCACCTGCACCCAAAATCACTTCCTTGTTCCCAGGGATGAGATATGTGGGCTCCAACCAAATCGAACTCCTCTTTCCTCCCATCTCCAGGCTGTGCTCACTGAGTTACAGTAGCACTGCCTGACCCTCACCCCAGGCCCTGAACAGGAGCTTCTGATTGCATGTAAGGCGGGTCACCCACCCTTAGACTCCAGGAGTTCCTGCAGAAGCAGGATGAAATGGACTGCAGCATCTTGTAAATCTCCGATTCTTTGCCTAGGGCCTAGGCCAAGGCTGCTGGCTGAGAAGGCTTTAGCTATAAAGAATGTGTGAGCCTGAGCCACTTTTGGCTCAGTGGGTAGAGCGTCGGCCTTTGGACTGAAGGGTCATGGTTTCGATTCTAGAGGTCAAGGGCATGTACCTCAGCTGAAGGCTTGATCTCTGGCCCTGGTCAGTGTGTGTCTCACTCACATCGATGCTGTCTCTCCTTCTCCCTCCCGCTCTCTGAAAATCAATGGGAAAATATCCTTGGGTGAGGATTAACAACAAAAAAGCAAAACAGAACAAAAGCACACTGGCTTTGGAGTCAGGCTGAACCCACTTACTTGCTGTATACCGCAGGCCGAATTCCTCTGAGTCTCAGATTCCTACCTGTAAATGGAGACGGGAATACCTACCTGGCAGGATTATAGAAGGAATTTGCCAAGCCCTCTGGAAGTGTGATGCTTACATTTTGTTATATGTTAACGTGCATGGAACGCCGCTGCAGACTGTGAGATGCAGATTCGGATTCAGCATCGGGTCAGGGTGAGGCCTGAGGTTCTGCATTTCCATCCAGCTCCCAAGTGATGCTGGGCTTCTGGTCTGTGCATCACATGCTGGAGGCAAGTTTTACAACACCGACTTTGCCACAACTCAGGGGCAATTCGGCTACAATCTTGCAATTCAGCTGACCAGTAGGCACTATATACCACCATCTATTTTTTAATTCAAGTATAATTATATACAATAAAGATCATACGGTTTGTTTTGTTTTTTTTGGTGTTCTCATTATTGTGTATACCTCAATCAAGATACAAAACGTGTCCGCCCTGGCCAGTGGCTCGGTTGGTTGGGTATTGTCCTCTTGCACCAAAAGGTTGTGGTTCCATTCTTGGTCAGGTTTGGGGCTTGATCCCCAGTAGGGGAGGGGGGTGCAGGAGGCAGTCAATCGATGTTTCCCTCTCACATCCATGTTTCCCTTCCTCTCTAAAAATCAATTTTTAAATCTTTTAAAAAAGATATAGAATATTTCCATCATCCCATAGTAACCTTTGCTTATGTCCCTTCCCAGCCAATACCCTCCCACCCCGGAGTAAACCTAGTTCTCCCAGCTGGCCCTTCCCGGGCCTCTAGTGGCTCCCCTCCTGTTCGTCCGGCTTGCAGCCATGGAAGGTGCTGGTATGCAGGAGGCGCTGGAAGAACTGGGAAGCTCTGTGGTGGGCCTGCAGCTTGCCTTCCAAACATCATTCTTCAGACTCAACTACAACATCCTCCCAGCCCCAATCAGCCTTTATAAAAGCGTAAACAATGTCATGAAGGTTTTTAGTGCGTTTTCACAATCAGTTACGGGGCACTGTTTTCTTCCAGAATGATTGCGTGTTAGCTGAGAGTGTTTTATGTGGAAATTATTGAAGAGACAGCACTTCATCCCTTTGGAGAGTAAAAAAAGCCACAGACACAAGATGCACTTGCCCCCTGGTAAGACTGTATCTGTATGAGTAGACATGCACTATCTTGCGTCTCCCTGGGCCCAGGCCTGTGATGATTTTGTGCCATCAGACCCATTATAGCACCTTTTAATGGGTTTGGTTGTCTTGGTACTAGAGCAAATCTTAAGTGTGGTATTAAGTGTGGTTTCTCTTAAAAAAGCAACAATAACATAGATTAATTGCTCACTAATTACTTTTTGTATATATTTTAAGGAAAGATATACCAGGAAACAGCTATAAATGTGTGTTTAATTTGGGGATATAGATGTATATTTAACCATCACTGCTCCCTCTTTGCTCACTGTCAATAATTTGGTTGCAGTCTCAGGACTGCTTATCTTAAAACAAATTCAAATTGGGACCCGGCCAGTGTGACTCCGTGGTTGAGCGTCAACTTATGAACTTGGAGGTTACGGTTCAATTCCCAGTCAGGGCACATGTCTGGGTTGCAGGCTCGATTCCCTGGAGGGGGCGTGCAGGAGGCAACCTGTCAATGCTTCTCTCTTATATCACTGATGCTTCTCTCTCTCTCTCCCTTCCCTTCCTCTCTGAAATCAATAAAAAAATGTATAGTAATAAAAGCATAATTGCTAATTAGACCTGATATTTTTTCGAATGACCTTCTGGACGAAGCTGGGGCTGCGAGGGAAGCCTGGGTCCCGGGTACCTGCCGATGGCTGGAGGGAAGCCAGTCCCGGTGCCAGGGGGAAGCTGGTGCTGGCAGCCGGGAGAAAGAAGGCCTTCTGTTGCACAAATTTTGTGCATCAGGCCTCCAATATATTTATAAAATTCTAATCGGATGCTGGGTTAACACTCTGGTGGTAATGATTTAATCCCCACTGCCAGCTCTAACGACTTACATGTTGTGCTTGCCCAGGAAGGGCCTGGACTCGACTCACACAATGGCTTTGCTTATTGTCTTGTTTTCCAGATTGTCCCTTCACTTTCTCTTTCCTTTTTTTGTCTCCTTCTTCAGTCTAAATGAGTAAGAGATAGGGTAAAAGTCAGTGTTAGCCCATCATAATAATTTTACTTTACAAGTGCTCACCTCCAAAAGAAACTTTCTCATTCCTTATACATTTGTCTATAAGATGAAGGAGTTGAGCTGAATTATGATTGAATTTTAAAATATGCAAACTCACTACTTTCTGGTCATGGCAATATCCTAAAATTCCACAAGATGGCGCGCCTTCCCCTATGAAAACAGAACTTTGGACCTTCCCTAGAAATTCGATTGTGGTTTTTTTTTCTTCATGGAAGCAAGACCTTTTCTCTTCCTCCTTCCCTTACCTATACTTGTAGTTTGAAAACAAAACTACACAAGACATTTTATTTTACTTTTTTTGAAAATAAAAAAATCAGAATAAATATTAACTTGTTTTGAGTAATTTCTACTCATTTTCCTTAGCTTTTCTTCTAAAGCAATATGGACGTTTTCTTTCTTTCTTTCTTTCTTTCTTTCTTTCTTTTTTTTTGACATTTTCTTTCTGACTTGTAATCTTTCAGATATCTGACCTCATCTCTCTTTGGTCTTCTCCTCCTAGGACCTACACTCAGTCATTTCATTTACTCAATATATAAAAGCATTTCCCCTGTTCCTTTTTTGGGGGGCGGGGGGGGGGGTTGTTTTTTTGTTTTTTTAGAGGAAGGGAGAGGGAGAGATAGAAACATTAATGATGAAAGAAAATCATTGATCAGCTGCCTCCTGCATGCCCCCCACTGGGATTGAGCCCACAACCCGGGCATGTACCCTGACTGGGCCTCGAACCATGATGCTCAGCCACTGAGCATGCTGGCTGGGCATTGGTGCAGCTCTTGCTGCTGTAATGGCCAATAGGAATCAGAAACCTGATGTTAGGAAGGCTCAGCGGGAACAAACTATCAAGGCTGCCAAGGGAGCCAGAAAGGCTAAGCAAGCATCTGAAAAGACAGCAGTGGCTGCTACTAAGGCTCCTAAAAAGGCAGCACCGCAGCAAAAGGTCGTGAGCCTGTGAGGGTTTCTGCTCCCCATGTTGGTGGAAAATACTCAACACTAAGTTGGCAGAGCAGACTTTTAAATAAAGACCTGACTGTCAAGTAAATAAGTAAATCCTATATAATAAAAGGCTAATAAGCAAATCAACCGAATGGCAAAGCATCTGGTCACTATGACATGCACTGATCACCAGGGGGCAGGTGCTCAATGCAGGAGCTGCCCCCTGGTGGTCAGTGCACTCCCACAGGGGGAGCACTGCTCAGCCAGAAGCCGGGCTCACAGCTGGGGAGCGCAGCAGCGTTGGCAGAGGCAGTTGGACATCCTCTAAGGGCTCCCGGAGTGCAAGAGGGTGCAGGCTGGGCTGAAGGACCCCAGTTACCCCCAAGTGCACAAATTTTGTGTGCTGGGCCTCGAGTAAATAAAAAGCCAGCCAGAATGGACCACTTAATTGAAGTTTGAAGGAAAGGTGATGCTTGATTTTATAGATGTTGACTTTTTGGTGAGATAAGATTCTTTCATGAATGTCTCTTAACTTGAATTTGACCTGAAAGACAGAATTATAGTGTATTCTTTATTTCGTAAAAAAACTTTTCACTATTTACCCTACCCTTTTCATCTCAGAGCTAAGCTGCCTCAGCTCTGCTCCTATATTTTCCAGAACCATTTAATTATAAAGATCAGAATTTGTTAATTTGATGAAGAAATTAATTGAAAACATCAGGATTCTGAGTTTACCATGGTTCCAAGCCAGGCCACGATGGTTTCTTCCTAAGTAAGCACTTGTGTTCTTGTCTTCTCCAAGTCTGAAGTTTATCGTGACCTGACTATGCCATCTAGGTTCTTTGTATTTTGTTGTTAATCCTCGCCTGAGGGCATTTTTCCATTGGTTTTCAGGGAGAGTAGAAGAGAGAGATAGAAACAGAGAGAAACATTGATGTGAGAGAAGCACATTGATTGCTTGCCTCCTGCATGAGTCCCAACCAGGATTAGAGGAGGGAGGAGCCTGAAAACAAGGTGCATGCCCTTAACCGGAATGGTACCTGGGAAACTTTGGCCCACAGGCCGAAGCTCTATCCACTGAGCCAAACCAGCTAGGGCTGCCTTCTAGTGTTTTAACACTAAAATCCTGTCCAGAACCTAGAGTCATCCATTCAGAAAGATCCTGAGGATTACTTGGTCCTATCCCAACTCAGAAAGATGAAGCAAAAAATAATAAGATCTTTTTAGAAAACAAGAGTAGGAAATAGGGTTATAACCCCAGCCCACTGGCCCTCTCCTAAGGGTTTTTCCACTCTAATCAAGGCTGGGTTTCTATAAAGTATTCTGGGACTTTCAAAGGCCTGTCCACACCAGTAGCAATGGTTGAAATGGTTCCATTTCCATGGGATTATCCTTCAATCAAAACTTTAAACATCCACTTCTGAAATTACTTAGCTGCCCTAATGCCGGGAAGCAGGAAGCACCTGCTTGGGTGACCAAGAAGCTCTGGGGGAAGTGATCCTGCCAGGAACACACTGACTAGGGCTGGTCTGGATACTCTAGCCAGGAACCTTCGTACCTCCACGTAGCTGGGTTGGAGATAATTGGCTGTTTTACTGTGCACTTTTCATAGTTAGTGGCTAGAGCTGGTGATAGGCAAACACTCACCTTCAGGGGCCAGCTGTAGGCCCTATGTGGGGACAGATTAGATACAGACACAGGGAGTAGTGTGTAGGAGGCAAGATAGGCAGCAAGGGTTAGGCCAACTAAAGACTCAATGGCTGTTTGCCCACCCTCCCATGGCTGCACACTCTCTCGCCAGGTGCGTACACTGCAGTGGAGACCAGTGATGGGGGTCAGGCTCGGGACATGCAGGAGCTCCGCCCGAGGGGCCAGCTCCATGTGGATGCCCAGCAGTGGGGCTGCACTGGGTGGGGGTGGGGTCTTAGGCTGGCATCTTGCATTCACACAGCAGCAGAGGCCTGAGCTGGCTTCTGGTGTGGTCTTCAGATTCCAGGTGAGGTGAGCGCAGAAAATGGGGAGAGCCTCTAGCGGCTGGCATCAGTGAATGTGAGTGTATACCTGTGGGGCCAAAGCTGGTGTAATATGCAGGGGATTCAAGGTAGCTGTGCTGGCTGTGTTGGTTTAGTCAGTGGTGAAATCTACTGGGTTTGTCTGCCAAGCAGGTTGCTGTGAACTGAAATCACCTCTGAGGTGTGGCTGCTGTTAGCAGCCTCTGCCTTTCTTCCTTGTTCCCAGCCATCTCTAGGCATCTCAGCTCTGCTGGTCTGGGTGGGCTGACTCTGAAGCAGGCCCTCTGGTGCAGTCACCTGAAAGGATGGAGAACTGGTGGTTCACTCCCCTCTTCCTGTCCTGGGGAGGGGAACTCTTTCTCGCTGGAGATGCCCTCTTGTGCTGAGCACGGCTGGCCTGGATAGGATGGTTTTTAACAGGCACTTCTGCCTGTCCTCCACCTGCCCACAGCTAGAATCCTGGCCAGCATGCCTGCAAAGTAGATCCTACACTCAAATATTCCCATATTGTTTTCGTTAAGGATTTTGATGGTCACCAAGAAAAGAGACTATGTGTCGTGGATTAACAGGCCAGTTTCTTTTTGAGCTTTAATTGAGGGTTTTAGGTAACAACAACAACAACAATAATAATAAAGTAATGCTGGTCCCTAACCTCCAATGTTCCCCCTATTGTCTGGGGTTAGGCGTGTTATCACAAACTCACAATCCTGAAGCTAGCTTATGTTTATGTAGAGGAGAGTTAACTTTTAGAAGTAAGTGTTTTCTACACTCAATGTTATGTTTAAGATTTCTTTAGATTTAGGTGGTTAGAAAAATCTTATATTTAAGGGAAAAAAGACCCTTCAACTAGCAGCTCTAGCTGTGTGTTTTAAACCTGCTCTCCTCTAGGACCAGAAATGTCCTAGGCAGTGTATATCAGCTGTGGGACTGGGCAGCTAATGACTGCATTGCTTTGAAATCAAGTTCTTTGAATCTTTGAACTCTGACTAACTGAAATTCTAAAGATTACAAAGAAATAAACTTGTCTGAACTCTCACTTTTATTGATCCATGGTGAAATCATTGACTCAGAAATGGTTTAATTTTAAATCCAATATTTAATGCCAAAGCGAGACTGCAAGATACCTAGTAATTACTCAACAAATGTTTGTGAAATACAATTAAATTGAAATAATTTTCAATGCAGAGTTCATAAGTTATAAAACCGGAGCTGGAGCTCTTACCTTGCCTTAGAAGTGGAAATTTGGGTGAATTTCTTCAGTTCTAATTATAATTTTCCTCGTCTGTAAAATGAATAAAATTGCCTGTCTTGTAGGTTAATTATGAGATTCAAATAATGAGATACTCACAAAAGTCCTTCATAAACTTCACAGAAGTCTACAAAAAATAGTTATTATTTTTTAATTAAAGAAAGCTATTTTCCTTTAAAATACTTTCAGATTCTAGGCACTTATTTAAAAAATCTAATGGTGGTTTTACTGGAGATTGTTTTTATTTATTATTTTTTAATATATTTTTATTGATTTCAGAGAGATAGAAACATTAATGATAAGAGGGAATTGCTGGTTGGCTGTGTCCTGCATGCCCCTATTGGGGATCGAGCTCGAACCCCTGGCATGTTCCCTGACCAGGAATCGAACCATAACCTTCTGGTTCATTGGTCGATGCTCAACCACTGAGCATGCCGGCCAGGCCAGAAGACTGTTTATAAAGTAGGTCACTTATGTGGTGTAAAGTAGAATTTTAATTTTATTAGATACTTTTCTAAATATATGATGTTCTTGTCTGTGAAATCTAGATATGGTCGTCTTCCCAGACTGAGGCATTTTTGAGATAGTTGGTTCCCCACCCACCAACTTAAGCTTGAATACCAGGTAACTGCTTGTTAGATTTGCTCCTCGGCTGCTACAGAAGCTGTAGAGGGATGTTCTCTCTCTCAGGACCTCCCTGCTGACGCCCTTGACACTGACCCTTCCCGCTGCAGGACTGAGCATTCATCTCCAGCGGTGTGGCAGACTCCGACATCTGAGTCCTGTGTTGGGTCCACACTCCACGGCTCCTAAGATGGGGACTTCTCTCCCCACGGGCTTCTGTTGTATCGGTACTTGTTTCTTTTTGTTTAAAAAATGTTTTACTGATTTCAGGGAGGAAGGGAGAGGGAGAGAGAGAGAGAGAAATGTCAGTGAGAGAGGATGATTGATTGGCTGCCTCTTGATACATTCCCTACTAAGGATCAAGCCAGAAACCTGGGCATGAGCCTTGACCCGGAATCGGGCCTTGACCCAGAATCGAACCTCCTGGTTTAGAGGCCGATGCTCAACCACTGAGCCACATCAGCTGATCCATTTCTTCTCTTCTTAAATTATAATTGGCATATGTGATGTGTCAGATGTCCTACGTTCAAATTCCAGTCCTACCCTTTGCTAACTGGGCAGGGCCGTACCTGTGTTGACTCAGCATCTCCTTTGAGAATGAGGGGTGTCAGAACTCCTGACATAGAGGTAGGAAAGGGCTCTGCCAAGAGAGTTGGGCTGTCTCTAAGACTAGCTCCCTGTACCGTTCTTTTCCACCCTGCCTTCTCTCTGCCATTGATTCTGGATTTTCTGGGAAAATACACCAAGACAGTGCTTCTTAGGCCCTGGCCGAGTAACAAAGTTAGTTGGAGCTACTTGGCCAGGGCCTAAGAATCCATCAATGAATGTATAAATAAGTGGAACAACAATCAGTGTTTCTCTTTCTTTCTGTTTCCTTTCTCTTTCTCAAATTAATACATTTTTTAGAATGAGAATGCTTTTTTTCTGCACATATGATGATGAATTTTCATATGAGATACTATCTTTCATCAAGATTATGCATTTCAGCCCTTTGAAAATGTGTTAGCTTTTAATTTCTCTATTAAAATATGGCCATCTCTGAAGAAGGGAGAGTTATTTTTTAGTTGGAATTTCCAACTAAAACTTAGTTGAAAATTTAGATATTTCTCTAAACCCAGGTGACTTTTTTTTTTTCAAAATTAAATTTATTGGGCCCAGCCTATGTGGCTCAGTAGTTTAGCATTGACCTGTGAACCAGGATATCATGGTTTGATCCCCAATAAGGGCACATGCCTGGGTTGTGGGCTCAGTACCCATTAGGGATCATGCAGGAAGCAGCCAATTGATAATTCTCTCTCATCATTGATGTTTTTATCTCTCTCTACCTTCCTCTCTCTAAAATCAATAAAAACATATAAAAATTTATCAAGATAACATCCTATATAATAAAAGCCTAATATACAAATTGTCCCCTCAGGTGATCATTCAACCAAGAGACCGGGAGTTCGACTGCTCCCTATGATATATGCTGACCACCAGGGGCTGGTGTGGAACATGGTGGGTGTCGGCCAAAAAGCACTGGCAGAGGGAAGCAGTGGAAGCACTGCTGGCCCCCAGGGGCCCCAACTAGAGTGGAGCAGGTGAGCGGGTGGTGCCAGGCCAAGATGGGTGTGAGCAGGGGCACAATTGCCTTACTGATTGCCCTGGAGACGGTGACCAGGGGTGGCCTCGAGGGTGGAGCTGCTGCTTGGCTTCCAGGCACTGAGGGAGCTGGGCGGGGGACAGCACCAGTCCAAAGCAGAGTGCAAGGTGGGGTTGTGGGGGTGCGGGGCTGGGGGCACTAGCTGGGAATGTGAGGCTGGGTGTGTGAGCTGGGGCCCGATCTTTGAAAGCCAGCCTGAGGGACCCCACTCATGCACGAATTCGTGCACTGGGCTTCTAGTTACCTAATAAACATAAATTTCAGGTGTGCAACTTTAAACTAATACAACATCTGTATAGTGTGTATTCGCCACCAAAAATCTAGTCTCCTTCCATCACCCTATATTTGGCCCCCTTTACCTCTTAGTCCTCCCTTTACCCTACTGGTAATCACAACTCTGTTGTCCGTATCTATGAGTTTGTTTTCTTGTTTTGGTGTACTCGTTACCAGCAGACCAAAGTTCACTGAAGATAAAACAATATTTACCCAAAAGTTCAGAGACATAGTGCATGTTGGGAGATGAGTTTGCACTTAGCATTTATAAGATCTTTGGATTATAAACTTTCAATTGCATTTAAGTGAAGCGCAGCCATGGATCTCTTCACAGTCCTGGCGATTTGTCTTTCTTGTTTGATTCTCCTTTTTCTATGGAACCGAAGCTATGCCCGAGGGAAGCTGCCACCTGGCCCCACTCCTCTCCCATTCGTTGGAAATACTCTGCAGATAGATATGAAAAACGTCAACGAATCCTTAAGAAAGGTTAAGTATGATTAATTTTCTTCCAGTTGTTTGCAATGAGTAAATAAGGCAGTCCTAGATCTAAGTAAAATATGGTCCCAGACACCGTATGTTAAAGAAGTGGTTTTAAAGGGAGGTGTCCAGATATAATTTTATTTTTTAAATTTAATTAAATTTACTGGGGTAACATGGATTAATAACATTTTACAGGTTTCAGGTTTTCAAATCTGTTAATATGTCATCTACATGTTGCATTGTGTGCTCATCATCCCAAGTCTAGTCTCCTTCCTTCACCATATAGTTCACCCTTTTGTCTTCTTCCTCCTCCCCTCCGCCCTCCTTCCCTTTTGGTAACCACCATACTGTTTGTGTCTGTCAGCTTATTGGTATATTTGTTTGTTGCTTTCTGCTTTATATTCCACACATGAGTGAAATTGTGTAGTCCTTGTCCTTGTCTGCCAGACATGATTTTAAGTGGGGTACAGCTAGTTGATGGCCAGAAGGGGGTAGATCTATGAGGTGATTGTTGAAATTGCCAAAAGGAGGAATTTCCTGAGCACATTGTGATCTGGGTCTTCTTCCTAGTAATTATTCTCCTGGCAAAGAAACCACCTTCCATTTTTAAAAAATCCACTGATTTGCAGAGTCCCAACACTAACCTTTGCCTAAAAGCACACACTGAGGTGAAGTTAAGGAGCTAATTAAAGGTTCAGGAACTTCTTCGGTTTTTATTATGTCTGTTCAGTGGATGAGTGAATAACTATTTCTATAGCTGTCTCTCTCTGAATCTCGAAGGGCTCATCTGAAATCGGTCTCTCTGGAGACAGCTGGTTACCAGGGCTCGCCCCTGGCAGCTCCTTCCAGTGTTCTGGCCTGATTTGAAGGGATTGTGTCAGCACCCCAGCACATCCATGTGTTAACATACAACCTCAGGCAAGCTTTAAAAATCTCTCTGAGCTTCAATTCCCATTTCTTTAAAAGGTGAACAATAATTATGTTGCACAAGTTATTAGTATAGCACGTATTCAGCAAGTTATTGAATGCCTGCTTTGACTAGGCACTATGTTAGGTACTAGGGATTCCCTGCTCCCCACCCGCCGTATTATTTTGTATTAGTTCCAAGTGCACGGCAGAACGACTTGACAGCCACACATTTAACAGTGTTCCCCCTGATATTTCCAGTACCCTCCTGGCACCACACATAGTTATTGTAATATTGACTGTATTGCCTATGCTCTAGGCAATACAGTCTAAATTGATGATTTTCTAACTATCAATTTGTACTTCTTAATCCCTTCACCTCTTTCACTCAGTCTCCAGCCCCCCCGCCCCCCCGCCCCCCCTCTAGCACCCACCAGCTGGTCTCTGTGTCTATGAATCTGTTTCAATTTTGTTTGTGTAATTTGTTCTTTAGATTCCACATATAAGGGAACTCACATGGTATTTCTCTTTCTCTGACTGACTCAGTTCACTTACTATAATACCGGTCCATCCATGCTCTCGCAAACAGTAACATTTTAGTCTTTTTTATGTGTGCTGGGGAGTTTCAGTGGTGAATGAAAAAAAAAAAAAAGATCCTAGCGTTATGCAATTTCCAAGCCAGAGGGTAGGCATATATTTATAATATAATACGCAAATAAGTGTACGATAAACCATGTAGCATGGACCCAGTAGCTTGGAGGACTAAAAGAAGGAGGAGCAGTCAGCAAAGGGTTCTCAGAGGAATTGAATTTAGAGCTGAGCTCTAAAGAAAGATTAGGCGTTAACCAGACAAAAACCAGATAAAAGTTTGTCCTAGGCTTTTTCGATCTGGAGAAGACTTGCTTGTTAGAGTCTGAAAAAGGACCAGTTTAGTTGTAGTCCAGAGAGGAAGTAAAAACATGGGGTGAGGTGAGACTGGAGAGGTCAGTAGGGGCCAGAGCATGCAGGTCTCACACAAGGATTTTAAGGATATTGGCTTTTACCCTGGCCGGCGTGGCTCAGCGGTTGAGCGTCGACCTATGAACCAGGAGGTCATGGTTTGGCTCCTGCTCAGGGCACACGCCCTGGTTTCAGGCTTGATCCCAAGTGGGAGGCATGCAGGAGGCAGCCTATCAGTGATTCTCTCTCATCGCTGGTGTTTCTATCTCTCTCTCCCTCTCCCTTCTTCTCTGGAATCAGTATCAATATATTTTAAATAATTTTAAGAAGAACATTGGTCTTTAGCACAAGAGCAATGTGATACCATGAACGTGCTTGCAGGACTGTCCTGTCAGCATTTGCCACGTGAAAACATCACTCTGGAGAAGGAATTGGAGAATGAGTTGTATATGGAGAATGAATTATAAGATAGCAGGACTCAAACACTGCACTATTGGGAAGTCATATATCATTTAATATACTAAATAAGCTGCCGTAAGAGAAAGACCCCAATGATGCAATGGCTTAACGAAGACAAGAGTTTATTTCTGTCTGTGATGTGGGAGTGATTGCTGGTGGGCTGGCTCTCTTCTGTGAGGTCTTCAGAGAACCAGTTTTTCTCAATCTTGTTGACCATCCTGTGTCCCGAAGCTATTGTTTTCATTTTGGTGGTCACAGTGGGGCCATCGCCATGGGGTCACAGTGGGGTCAACCCATGAGTAGGGGGAGAAACAGAGAGCATGTGTGACCATTTATGCAACAGTATAGGTCTGACACACGTCGCTCCTGCTGACATCAGTTCATGGCAGCCTGGTCACATGGCCGCACGGAGGAGCGGGGAAAGGTCTGTAAGGAGGCGGCTGCCTTGTCCGATGTAGTAATGAAACAGGTCTCTGTTGCTAAAGAGAAGATGTAGAAAACGGATAAGGAGTGAGGATTATTTGTCTACACCTGGGGCAACATGAAAAAGCTTCCCTTAAATAGGAGAAACATCAGTTTTAACTATTAGAGGTTTGGCAGGAAAAAAGTAATAAAATAATATGAATAAAATCTATGACAGAGTCACATAGGAGAAGCTGAATTAAGGATGACTATTGCTGGTGATAATGTCAGCAATATTACCAATAATATGATGATAATTCCCATTTAAGCAATGTGAATTATTGTTAAGTTATTGGATCTAGAAGTTGAAATCTTTTATAATATGTGAATGAATATTAAAATGTCTGGTAAGATTAAGAATATTTCCCTCACTTATCTATTTTTTTTTTTTTAGCTTTTTGTTTGTTAATCCTCACCTGAGGACATTTCTTCTATTGCCTTTTAGAGAGAGTAGAGGGAGGGGAAGAGAGAGAGTGAAACATCAATGTGTCTGATTGGTTGCCTCTGCAGGCATGGGTGAGTCTGTAACCAAGTAAGTTCCTTTGATCAGAATCGAACCCAGGACCCATCAGTTTCAGGGACCCTAACCAATGAGCAACATTGCTTGCATTCTCAGTCTTGAGTTCTCACTCTTCTCACGTCTCCTCTTTGTTTCCCAGCTGGCGGAGGTCTATGGCCCGGTGTTCACGGTGTACCTGGGCATGCGGCCCACAGTGGTGCTGCACGGGTACGCCACCGTGAAGGAAGCCCTGATCGACCGGGGCGAGGAGTTTGCTGGCAGAGGCAGCTTCCCAGTGATAGATTACGTCTCCCGGGGATTAGGTATGCTTCCATGTGGGGGTTAGGTATGCTTCCGTGTGGGGATGGGGTATGCTTCCGTGTGGGGATGGGGTATGCTTCCGTGTGGGGACTGGGTATGCTTCCGTGTGGGGATGGGGTATGCTTCCGTGTGGGGACTGGGTATGCTTCCGTGTGGGGATGGGGTATGCTTCCATGTGGGGACTGGGTATGCTTCCGTGTGAGGACTGGGTATGCTTCCGTGTGGGGATGGGGTATGCTTCCGTGTGGGGATGGGGTATGCTTCCGTGTGGGGATGGGGTATGCTTCCGTGTGGGGACTGGGTATGCTTCCGTGTGAGGACTGGGTATGCTTCCGTGTGGGGACGGGGTATGCTTCCGTGTGGGGATGGGGTATGCTTCCGTGTGGGGGTTGGTAATGGTTCTGTGTGGGGAATGTGTGTGGATTTGAAAGTTGCCAAGATTCCTAATAGATGAAGGAACTGAGAAACTTAAAGCATGTATAGAAATTTATGGAAATATTATGATTTCAACATTTTCTGTAAAGGACAATTAACCATATTTAAAATGATGAAGGCAACACAATATCTCCATAAGACGATAATTTCAATGAAAACCAACTCACCACAATGTTCTATTTGTGAGTAAGCCATGTTCGGTTTAAATTATGGCCTGCTGAGAATGAGAAGAGAGGGAAGAAATTGACTAAATTATTTTATTCACCAAATATTTTGCTTTCTGTCCTGAGTCATGGTTGCCAAAAGATTATTTTAGGAAACATGTATCGTATGCATGGAACTAATATAAATTTGGAATACTTCCAACCTTATCTTTAATCTCCTCATCTAAAAAGGATAAGGAATATTTGAATTCAATAGAATACAAAGCATAAAGCACAAATATGCTCTAAAAAGATTGTGGATAAACACATAGAAAGGGTTGGAATTGATATTAGAAAAAGCTTTTCAATTTAAGGACTTGAACTGTCTTCCATTTTTTGGAGCTGGACTTAAAACTGCCCATTCCTCAGGAGTGTCACTGGGCTCCAGCAAAGAGATAAGGCCTGAATGGGCTCTTCCCTCCTCCGAATTGTTCTCGAAGATCTTCTTGGACAAGTTTCCTAGAAGCATTATTTTTTCTCTCTGGACCTGTCTTGACTCGAGAAGTCTGATGTTGAAGTTCCTTAGTGTTAAGACACATTTCATGGAAGGTATTTCACAGAGAGAAGGAAAATGGTAAAATTCGAAGGCCTCTGTCTTCGCCCCTTATCTGAGGAATAGGTTTTCATGAGCTTCGTCCCAATGCATCAAAGTTGTCTCTTCTTGCAGGAATTGGTCCATTTTCACTCACCATGCACAAAAGTTGGCACTGAACATTTAATCAATTACTTGGGCTCACCATGATTTATTAGCTGTGTGATTAAGGCGTAAGCATTTTGCCTCCATGATCTTCGGCCTTCTTATCAGTTAAATGGGGACAAAAACTGGCTCACAGAGTTACTGTGAAGTTTAGAGGAGTTCGTGGATGAAGAAGAGTTTAGTAAGATGTCAAGCCAAGAGTCTTTTTTTTAATGTTTTTTTTTAATATATGTTATTGATTTTTTTACAGAGAGGAAGGGAGAGGTATAGAGAGTTAGAAACATCGATCAGCTGCCTCCTGCACACCCCCTACAGGGGATGTGCCTGCAACCAAGGTACATGCCCCTGACCAGAATTGAACCCGGGACCCTTTAGTCCGCAGGCCAAAGCTCTATCCACTGAGCCAAACCGGTTTCGGCAAGCCAAGAGTCTTGACAGTGAGCATCTAGGCCATGTTAAGAGAGAAGGCAGGCGAACAGGGCACAGTGGGAATTTCAGCTATTTACATTTCTGCTTAAGTAACATTATCATTTTCTGAGATAAAGACTGTCAGCTAGGATTCATGAAAATGGAAGTTAGCCTTTTTTATTTACTTTTTGTCCCGATAGGAATTGTTTTCAGCAATGGAGAAAGATGGAAGCATACCCGGCGTTTCTCCCTCATGGTTTTGCGGAACATGGGGATGGGCAAGAAGACCATAGAAGACAGAATTCAAGAGGAAGCCTTGTGTCTGGTGGAAGCTTTAAAGAAAACCAACGGTGTGTATTTGTGTCGTTGACAGGAGTAGTTTGGGTGATCTGTTACAGGTAGACTGCAGAGATAGGGTGGCTCAAGTATGGCAGAAGCTCACTTTTTTGCTCACGTACCAGTAGGAAGAGGGAAAAAGTTGGCTTTTTCAGGCTCTTTGGGAACCAGGTCGGTAGGGGCTTAGATAGCTTCACCATGTGTCTTCCAGTGTCACTCAGGATTCATCCCTCTTGTAGGAGTGGAAGGAGCAGAGAACAAGGAAAAGAGCCAATGGTGTTTTGGATGAGCTGGGCATGGCCCAGTGTGGCAGGGGGCCAGATATGGCCAGGATCTCCCTTTTCTATGTCCAGCACGGAAAGAGAGATGAAACCGGTTCTGAGTGGAGTCAGCTGGGGATTGAGAAATAAAGAAAGAGATAGAAAATGGAAGAAGAAGAAAAAAAAGCTGGGACCCAGGTGGGCCACTGCCTCTTCTACTGGAGAGACAGTCAACCCAGAGCCGAGGCAGCGTGTTTATTTATCTTCCAAAATACAAGGGAGTTTCACCGAAAAATTTAGGATCAAAGGAGCTTGGGTGGGCCCAGGTCCTATTCATTCCCTCATTCCTGGTGCTAGACTGGATTTACATCTCAAAGCCTGCTCCCCGACACCTGGACAAATGTAAAAGTCAGTACTGATAACACATCCACTTCTTGGCGAGATGTGTATCCAAGATGTGGCTCTGCCTGTCGCCTCCGACTCACCTGACAATGATTTAAAGAATGCCCATAAGCCTTCCCAGGGGGCCCTCTACAGCCCGGTACACAAAGATTCTTCTCTTCCATGAGCTACTTCCAGGCTACTAGTACCTCCACCTCTAAGAACTGGAAATATGGCTGTCTGTGGGCCCCAGAAGAAGAGGAGAACTCGGATTTTGGCAATCAGCTAGTAGGTTAGCCACAATAACTTGAAAAACTAGGAAATTTCTCTAGTAGCTTCTTGAGAAACCTTGCAAATATTTCACGATATATGAATAACAAGTCGTTATGCTATCCACATTAAACATACTGTGCTGAATGTCAGTTATATCTCAGTGAAACAAAAAAAGCACTGGTGGTTCAGGGGTAGAATTTATGTCCAAATTCTTGCAATGCACAGAGCTGCCTCATGGCTCACGCAGGAGTGCAGGTGGGAAGGGAGGCTTTCTGGGGAGGGGTGGTGGCTCCTAAGCAGACCCCAGAATGGCCTGACAGAGAAGGGAAAGGACATTGGGGTGAGGTTTCTATGGTGATTAGGGGGCAAAGGGGTGGGGTTTCCCGTGCCCACCAGGGCTCGTGTGGTTAAATATCCTGCTTGTGCCAAAGAAAGGGACACCTGAGCTTCTAAAAATCAGTTTGTTCAGATGTGAGCAGAGGAAGAAGAGGGAAGGCTTAAAGCTGTCAGCAGCCCAATACCAAAGAATGAAGTCATAGTCTTTATTACATATAGATAGCCTGTTTGCTATACTATAACATCGTTTTCCAAATACCAGAACATGACTCCCCAGTTTCTCTCATAAATCGTCTCTTCTACAGGAAAAGCACACCTGGCTTTTAGCTGTGTTTTGTAAAGTAAGATTTCAAGGGTCCCCAAGTCTCTTGATTTTCTCACTAGGTGGCTCATTCTCTAATGGGCATCAGGAAGCATCACGCTGAAGGCGAAATCTTATACCTTCGGAGACATTTTTGCCATAGAAAGAGGGAACTCTTAACTATTTGTGACAGCATGGGTGACCTAGAGGGTGTCATGCTGAGTGAAGTCAGTCAGTCAGAGAAAGACAAATACCATATGATTCACTGCAATCTAAAGAACCATGTAAGTGAATAAATGAAAGAGAAACAGGCTCATTGACACAGAGAACAGACCGTTGGCTGCCAGAGGGGAGGAGGTTGGGAGAGTGAATGAAAAAGCCGAAGGGATTGAGAAGTACAGATCGGAAGTTACAAAATGGTCATGGGGATGTACAGTACAGCATAGGGAATGTAGTCAATAGATAAATAAAATTTAAGGGTATTTTTAAAAGATCTTGTGAATTACCTCGTGGCTCTTACGTAGCGAATGCTATAAATAGAAGAACACACGAGGGAAATTAATAAACCGGACTGGAGTGGCCAGTTATGTTTGGGGAAACACAATACACTTTATTTTAGGCACGCTGCGTTTATGGTGAGGGTGGCAGGTCCGGGCAGCTCCTACACTTACCCTTTGGAGTCAGCCTTTCTCGGTTATTTCACATGGTCAGCGTAACAAGCCGTCGCAATTCTGCTCTGACTTTGAACTCCTGTTGCTTTCAGCGTCTCCCTGCGACCCTTCTTTACTCCTGGGCTGTGCTCCCTGCAATGTGATCTGCTCCGTTATCTTCCAGAGCCGCTTTGAGTACAGCGATGAGAGGCTACTGACCTTGCTACACTGTTTTCATGAAAACTTCAGGATTGTGAGCACCTCCTGGATACAGGTAAACTCAAAGTTCTCTTTAAATGAGAAATAATTTTCTGACTAATCCATTGTTTATGCCGACCCCATTCCTTTGCCCTATTTCAAAATGGTTGAAGTGTTGTTTATCAAACTATCATTTGTAAGCAATTAGTGAGTTATCCAATCAACTCAGTGTGTTAAAATGAAATTTAAAACAGGAAGCATGGCAATAGAAAGAAAAATACTATATTAAACTATTTGTGACAGCATGGGTGACCTAGAGGGTGTCATGCTGAGTGAAGTCAGTCAGAGAAAGACAAATACCATATGATTCACTGCAATCTAAAGAATAAGGTATTTTTCACTGCATCAAAGGATAAGGTATTTTTTAGAAACTTTCTATAGAGGAAGAGGGTAATGGTGTAAGATGTATGTATTTCTTGCTATCGGACACTGTCAGAAAATATTAGTAACCTCTGATATATCATTAACATTTAAAATTTTGTGTGGATCATAAGGTTTTTCAATGTTTCACCTGGGAAGGAGCCTGGAGAACAAAGAGTCAGCTTCTTATTCTTTGGAACAGGAAACTATCCCCCACAGATATGAAGCATATTCTCAGAGTAGCCTACCCAAGACAAAGAATGAGCAGGACCTAGAATCCAGACTTCTTGATTCTCTATTGAGTTTGATACAAGCTACCAGCCCGAATAAATGGTTCCAGTGCCCACCAGCGGTATTTGGTCCTGAAGGTGCTGGTTACAGCAGAGTCAGTAAACGCCAGAATTGGGAATGGCCACGTATGTTCTAGTGCAGGATGCACGCCTTATTCATCTTCACCTACTAAGCCTATCACTAGTGCCTGGTACCCAATAAGGGCCAATAGAAGTTTGGTGAGTAAATTAATGAGTTATTCTTTACTCTTTCAGCTCTACAACGCTTTCCCCTACTTAATGCATTATCTCCCAGGAAATCATAATGAATTCTTTAAAAACTATACTGAACAGAAAAAATTTATTTTGGAGCAAATAAAAGAACACCAGGAGTCCCTGGACTTCAATAACCCTCGAGACTTTATTGACTACTTCATGATTAAAATGGAAAAGGTATCAATGACCCTGATTTTCAACTTCATCTTCTGTGGGCCATGTGGCTCGGATTAGTTCTGATCTTCTCAGTGAAATTGGGATATTAAATCAAAAGCTTCTTCCTAAGGATGTATTAATTGCTTACTTGTGCAAATCATATTAGGTGACTTGAGATAGCCCCAAATTCTCCCTAAAAATGACTTACACGGTTAAAGCTGGATCTTTATTTGAAACAGGTTGAAATACCTGCACACATACACACATTCACACAAACACATGCAAAGAAACACACACATTCAAGATTAATGATAAACAACATATATCATTCATAAAATAATTCCACGAATGCAAGATGTAACATGTGAGGGAACAAAGGGATGGGTAGGCATTCAGAAAGGCTTATCTTCTGAGAGATACTAGGAAATCTTCCCATATTAGTGTTAGAGGAAACTCTGGCTCAGATGAACAGAGATGACAACAATAGGTCCAGGTGTGGAGTCCTCAAAGAGGTTCCTGAGGAACTGTCACTGTGTAACGACTGGCGACATTGGGAACAGTGATGCTGTAGGGGGCGGTTGGTTCTGGAGCTTGAATGCGAAATTTAGAAGATGAAATAGACAATAAATGCTAAAACTGACAGGCAGTAGCCATAATGATGTGATAAAAATTATGTTTGAAAGAACTGAATGGCTCTGGTGGGTGAGAAGGTGAAGAATCAGAAAGGACTTATTGAAAGTTTACAGCTCTGATTTAATTTAAACTGTTTGAAGGAATCTGAACAACTCATCTGACTTTACCTTTAGCTATTATACTCTCTAATGTCTGGCTTAATTGGTCAAATGAGCGAATTAAGCAAATAATGATGTTATATGGAGTTATGTATGGTATCTCAAATTACTTTAATTTATCAAGTAATTCTAATACATCATTCCTAGGAAAAGCACAATAAACAGTCTGTGTTTACCATGGACAACTTGATCACTACTATATGGGATATGTTTAGTGCGGGGACGGAAACAACGACCACCACCCTGAAATACGGGCTCCTGCTACTGCTGAAACACCCAGAGGTCACAGGTATGCTCTCAGATGTTGGCAGGATAAAAATCCCAGGTAGAGCCCTAACCGGTTTGGCTCAATGGATGGAGTGTTGGCCTGCGAACTCAAGGGTCCTGGATTTGATTCTGATTGGGGGCATGAGCCTTGGTTGCAGGCACATCCCCAGTATGTGTGCAGGGGGCAGCTGATTAATGTTTCTCTCTCATCAATGTTTCTGACCCTCTCTCCCTCTCTCTTCCTCTCTGTAAAAAAATCAATAAAAAATAGTTTTTAAAAATTTCAGGTAGAGCCCTCGCCGGTTTGACTCAGTGGATAGAGCATTGGCCTGTGAACTGGAGGGTCCCAGATTCGATTCTGGTCAAGGGCACATGCCCGGGTTGTGGGCTTAATCCCCAGTGAAGGACTTGCAGGAGGCAGCCAATCCATGATTCTCTCTCATCATGGATGTTTCTATCTCTCTCTCCCTCTTCCTTCCTCTCTGAAATCAATAAAAATATATTTTAAAAAATTGCAGCCCCAACCTGTTTGGCTCAGTGGATAGAATGTCAGTTTGTGGACTGAAAGGTCCCAGGTTCAATTCTGATCAAGAGCATGTACCTTGGTTGCGGGCACATTCCCAGTAGGGGGTGTGCAGGAGGCAGCTAGTCAATGTTTCTCTCTCATCGATGTTTCTAACTCTCTCTCTCTCTTCCTCTCTGTAAAAAAATTAATAAAATATATATTTTTAAAAATTCAGGTAGAAATGGACAGGCAACACTATGACTATTCCACTCCTCATCTGCCTACACAATGTACAAGAAAATTTCCATCACTAACACACCTTCCTATCATTGGATGAATTACATTCAGATTAGATTATTGAAGAAGGAGAAAAAACTATTTTAAATATGTGTTCATTGATTTTAGAGAGAGATAGGAAGGGAGTGGTATAGAGAGACAGAAACGTCAATGATGAGAAAGATACATTGATTGGCTGCTACTGGGGAGTGAGCCTGCAACCTGGGCATGTGCCCTAACCCGGAATTGATCCATGACCTCCTGGTTCATGGGTCAACTCTCAACCACTGAGCCACACCAGTTGGGTTAGAAAAAGTTATTTAAATAGCAGCAGAGATTTGAAGGGAGAGGTCACTGTCCTTCCTGCACTGGTGGAGTTTCCTCGATTTGTGTCAGACCAGCTCTTCATCTGTTTAAGGGAGGTGATAATACTTGGTAACATTCAGAGTCTTTCCCACAAAGAAAAAGTTAACAAGCCTTTGTTTTTAATTAGTGAATAGTCTTACTTAAGCTACATCTATTAACGTGATACACTTTGTAGATAAAGGAAAAATATAATTCATTAACGACTACTTTCAGTAATCTTATTCAATTTCTAGGATTGTAGGCTTGGGAATGAGAAAGACCACATAATACCTGGATGTCCTTAAGAAATATATTGACTTTTCTGCACCTGTTTCCTCATTTTTAAGATACACAAACTAATATCCAACATCTAGTACTGTTTTGAAGAAATTTATAAAGTAATATAATAAATAGTGCAACATGCTTGTCAAATTTTGCATGCTAAATAAATGTTAAATTACTTTTTGTTCCTATAATATGCAGAACCAACTAAACATCTTATTTAATTGCTCTACTTATTAAGCATTTACTTCCCTGGCTTGTTCTTAGCCCCTTGGAAGTTACAGATTTAATAAAAGAAAAGCTTCCTACACAAAGATTAAACTACATGGTTTGTAGTGAGCCTTCAAGATCCCAGACCCCTGAGTCTATCAAACAAAAATACACAAAGTAGAGAATCGGAGTTGAGAAATGAACTTCCTGGTACAGTTGGGTTTTACATGTTCGTATATTAAAGTCTCTACTGAGATTCCAATTTGCCAGGAGACTGAAATTCTGTTTTTTTTTTTTTTTCTCTTAAGGAGGTAGTAGCCATGTGTACGTTTGCCTTCCCCCCATCTCCCACCACCATGTAACCAAAATCAAGAAGATCATTTTAAAAGTCTTTTTTCATCTCACATAAATTCTGATTCCTGCCCCGCCAGCTAAAGTCCAGGAGGAGATTGACCGTGTGGTCGGCAGAGCGCGGAGCCCCTGCATGCAGGACAGGAGCCGCATGCCCTACACGGATGCCGTAATCCACGAGATCCAGAGATACATCGACCTCGTCCCCAACAACCTGCCCCACGTGGTGAACCAGGACATTAAGTTCAGAGAATACTTCATTCCGAAGGTGAGAGAGGTTTCATCTGCACTCCTCCATGGGAACCGCAGGTTTCCACCCTCTCTGTGGTTAGAATCACAGGCTGCCTAACTTCCTACAGGCTTTGCACATTCCTGGCTCAGGCCTCTCCCCCTCCGATGACACGCTCCCTTCCTTCTAGTCTCTTGACACTAAGGTTTGAATGTAATCCTGCTTAGAGTCCCACAGGATTCTCAGGACACTCTGCCTGTCCCTTAGCCCAGGCAGCTGTCCACTTACTGCGCCCCAGTGTATGTTTTATTACTCTGATCACTGAGCCAGGAGCCTACACTCCCCCTGCCTCCTCAGCTATCTGTTTCACTTAGTAATCAAAATTTTCATGAAAAAAAAAAAAGAAGCAACAATTCAATTGAAAGAACATAGTGGTAGGAGGGGATTCACACTAGTTTTTTTCATTCTGATTGGGAAATAAAGGGTTTTCAAGAATACGGCCAGGCAGGTCAAGTTTTGAGGAAGACCTCATATTTGGTTTCAAAGAGAATGGGCTGTGTTTCCAGTGACATCAGCACTTTTAGACAATAGTGCAATTTCTGAGAACAGTGCTCTCCAGGGAGCGGCCTTAGTTTCCTGAAAAGCAAGTGCTGGTGTCGGGCTACAAACCGAAGAGGATGGCCTTGGGGTCTTGGGGTCCAGGAGCTGGCATCATATGATTGAAGACCTGCTAGCCTTGGTCATTTATTTGTTCTGTGACATGAAGTAAATAAATCCTCCTTTGATGCTTCAATCTCGTCATCTATAAATCAAAAGGAGGAGACAAGGGACTTTTTTTTTCCCCAAGCTTAGTAACCTTCTTTATAATCTAGTTCATGTGTTTCTTTTTCTATCAGGGCACAACCATATTTACATCCCTGACTTCTGTCCTGCATGATGGCAAAGAGTTTCCCAACCCAGACCGGTTTGATCCCAGCCACTTCCTAGATGAACAAGGCAACTTTAAGAAGAGCGACTACTTCATGCCCTTTTCAGCAGGTAAGCAAGCTTCATTTTCCCCCTCTATATTCAAGGGTCAAATGAGACAAGGAAGGGCTGAAGGGCTTTGCGTGGAGGCTGGGCTGGACAAATTGTCATTTGCGTGAGGCCCAAGGCACCACTCCCAAAGTCCAGGTTATTTCTCTTTAGGTTGGAGGCTGCTCACTGAGTTCTGTCCCATAACCCACCACTGAGATGCCTAAGAGCTCCTCCTAGAAGTTCAATTCCACTAAGACTTTCCTCCCCTCCCCCGAGAAGCCAGTTCGTTCAATACACTTTACTAGGACCCTGTATGTAGCAGACTCATTTCAGATCCAAGGATTAAATGTGAATAAGAAGCAGACCCTCCCTCTATGAAAGAGGAAGCCAAATTAATAGGCAGTGAGACCCCAGAGACGCAATGGTCTTTGAGGGGCTGTTGTGGGAACCCCGGGGGGCAAGGGCAGAGGGCAGAGTAGTTGGGGGGTAAAGGGGAGTTTCTTGCAGGAAGCATTTGAGTATCTTTTTTTAATTTGTCGGGGCCCTGGGGAAAAAATAGGTGGCATACTCAAAAGGTCAACTAAAGAAAGTTGAATGAAAAGACTGTTGCAGAGGTGAGGGAGGGTTGAGGGAAGTGACCAGGTGCACGAAGGTACAGTGGGGCGAGCACCAACAGAAAGACATTCCCATCCAAGGATGGAAGGAATGGGGGAAGGAGGATGTTACTGGAACCCAAATAGATTTTTTAAAATATATTTTATTGATTTTTACAGAGAGGAAGGGAGAGGGATAGAAAGTCAGAAACATTGATGAGCGAGAAACATTGATCAGCTGTGGGATGTGCCCACAGCCAAGGTACATGCCCTTGACTGGAATTGAACCTGGGACCTTTCAGTCCACAGGCTGACGCTCTATCTACTGAGCAAAACCAGCTAGAGCTAGATCTTTAGTAGAGACAGGATGCTTCAACTGGAGGTGCATCTATCGGGGGAGGAGAACAGCCACTAGCTAACCTGTGGCCTGGCATGGTGGGATTGAGGAAATGAATACTCTGGCTGTTGCAATACCAAGTCTTCTGAGTTTATTCAGAATCCAGAAGGAACTAACTTCAGGGTGTATGCAGTCCATAAAAATCAGCTTCTTCAACACAGAGCAAGCATAAAAGACAAATGTACACAGAACGGACTGAGAGGTGGGAGAAATAGAGAATATTCAGTGCATTCCAATGGAGAAACAGCGGGAAGAGTAGGGGGCGAAGGGCCTTTCCTATAGAAGTCACTGAAATAGAGGCAAAATTGGAGATTGGCTCCTGATTATATATCTAAGAAAATCACTTGGTCTCATGGCAGCAACTTATGTGCAATTCCCAGAAATGATCCCAAAATAAGATACTGCTATCCTCCTCCTTATCTTTCTTCCTGTATAATGTGCCTACTGGAGATTTCTATTCACATCACAAGGCTTGCAGGTTTGCTTTTGTCCTGACGGTGTGGGTACCATTACAAGATCTAAGGCCTTACCTTAAGAGTGTATGTTCCAGTCTGTGAGACAGGTGAATAATTGTAATTTCGTGTGAAGTGTGCTGTATTAGAAGCATTAGTGAGAGCTGAGGAAAACTGATGAGAGAGTGAATTACATACCCTGAGCATGTCAAAGAAGTTTGCATAGGATACATGAGCTCTGAGCTGGGTCCAGAAAGATGTGGAGAAGATCAGCTAACAGCAGAGGGAAAAGCTGTTCCGTTTGGAGGAATGACTGGAATCTGAGATAACACCTGAGATTGCCAAGTCTGCTTGGGAATTAGTGAATGGTAGTCCTTGTGGCTAGTTGTGATGTTTCTTTTTATACTTGGCAATGGTAAGCTCTTGAAATTTTGTAAAGCAGAGACATGACAAGGTTAAAATTATCCTTTAGAATCCAATGAGAAGACACAAACCTATTTTTGAGTGTTGGGTTGGAGGTAGATGGAAAAGTACAATGTGTATCTTATGTCAAGGTGAGTGTGTGTGTGTGTGTGTGTGTGTGTGTGTGTGTGTGTAGAAAGATGTCATTGACAGGTCTCAGCAAAGCTAATCCAACATGTATGCACAGAAAATATCTCTTCATATAGCATGCACACAAAACATGTGCTGAGGAAATGAAGAAAACCAGGTTTCAATGTGGATAGGAAAAGCCATAGGTTAATTCGGCTTTTATTAATATATTTATTGAGGTATTTGTCCCATCTTTTTTAAGCCTCTTTGTGTACTAACTCAGAAATAGAATGAAATGCATATTTAATTTCTGTGTCATTCTTAGGAAAAAGAATTTGTGTTGGAGAAGGCCTGGCCCGCATGGAGTTGTTTTTACTACTGACCCACATTTTGCAGCATTTCACCTTGAAACCTCTGGTTGATCCGAAGGACATTGACACCAGCCCAGTTGTCAGTGGGTTTGGCTCTGTACCGCCCTCCTATGAGCTTTGTTTCGTTCCAGTCTGAGGAAGGGGCTGGTTGAAAACAAGACTCTCGCCTCATCTGAACGAGCCAGACGCTCTCTGTTTGGTGTGTGAGCCATTATCCACCTCTTTCGTAACAGGACATTCCTGAGCTCTGTCTCTTCTAATTTTCCCATCCTTTAAGAAATAAAACAATAGCTCTAACTGGTTTGGTTCAGTGAATAGAGCCTCGGCCTGTGGACCAAAGGGTCCTAGGTTCAATTCCGGTCAAGGGCACGAACCTCAGTTGCAGGCTCCTCCCTGGCCCAGGCCCTGGTCAGGGCTCCTGCAGGAGGCAACCAATCGACATGTTTTTCTCACATCGATGTTTCTCTCTGTCTTTCCCTCTCTCTTCCACTCTCCTTAAAAAATCCATGGAGAAATATCCTCAGGTGAGGATTAACAAAACAAAACAAAAGAAATAAAACTATAAAGCCTCTCTTGTGAGACATAAGAGAAAGTCTTTGAACTTGAACTCTGCAAAAAAATTTTCAAAAATAGGCCACAAAAAGTACTCATTATACAAGATCGATAAAAAGTTCTTTAGTTAGTATTTAAACTCCTATCTATTCATCAAAAGATACCATTTCAGATACTCAAAAGGCAAGGTACAGACTGGGAGAAATATTTCCAATGAATATATCCACAAAAGAACTTATATCCAGATTTCATAAAGAACTAAAAACAACACAAAAACATCCAAGTATTTTTTAAATGGGCAAAATGTTTGAATAGTCACTTCACAGAAGAGGATTTTCATGTGGTCAATAAACATGACAAAACATCCTCAACTTTATTAGATGTGGAGGGAATAAAAATTAAAACCGCACTGAATTACTCATGTGTACCTACCATCTGCTAACATACATGTTTCAGGTGAGCAACGATCTTTGTTTTACTCACTAACAAATATCAATCAATTGGAGTAGTGCCTGGCATATATTGGCTCAATAAATATTTGATAAAACGAATGACTACTTGAATGAATGAGTGAATTTCTCTTGGAAGGTGGATTTGACCACGTCTGTTAAAATGTAAATGCAAATACATGTCTTTTAAGCAATTCCACTTCTTATGCATTTATTTCATGGATATTCTTAAATGTGTCCCTTAATCGTATGGATATGGACAGTCATTTCATGATTACTCCCATTGTTCCCTGGGAGAAAGTGAGATTTGAAAATAATTGAAGTGCTACTGGAGGTGGTAAGTACCTTGCGGTGCATCTGTGCAATATACAGTGGGTAAAAACAGTCTTCACAGGGACATCATTTTGAAGTATTTATGATGTGGTCGACTCTGTTCTCATATGAAAACAACATATTCAGTCCTTACAATTCAGGGAAATTGGTACAGTTTAATCCACCCCCATTTAACCGATATGAACAGTGAGGCACAAACATGTTTACTAACGTGCCCAAAGTCACAAGGGCAGTAAATGGCCCAGACATTCATAAAACGAAGTCTAAAGAAACACATTATCTCTCAGCTGGTCCTTCTCCATCTGGATTCCAGTGCCTGTGTGAGTACCAGAACCCACAAATAATAGCTCACATTTTCAGCGTTTGACAGTATGCTCTGGCTGAATCATCTCATGTGAGCCTCACAACAGCCTTGGCATGTCAGGACTGCTCCCATCCCATTTCAGAGATGAGAAGAGTGAGGCACACAGAGGTGAAATATCCCCCCCAAGACACTTGTTTATAAGTGGCAGAGACAGGACTTGCACCCTGACCATGTGACTTCAGAAGCCACATCTTAAACAACAAGCCACACTGTCTTTCAGAATGTACTTAAGGAATGACTGTGATGAATGAACGAGGTCAGGGATTGAAATCAGGACAAACCAGGTTCCCAGAACTCACTCCAGCACAGGAGCTATGGGGCCGGGACGGGAGTGGACCCCTTTCCTGAAGTCCAGCGATGTAGTGGAGAAGTTAATCCTGGATGCTGGAGTGGCTTGATGAGTCTCACTTTCTCCCAGGGAACAATGTTTCCATCTGGAGAAATTACAAGAAAGCAGTTCATGGAAGTCACCAGAGAGTCCCCCAAATCGGGCAGATCCTGGAGGGGCAGCTGTGAAAAGAATGTGCCAGCAGAGGGTAGTGTGAGGGCGAAGCTGTTCAGCCAAGAACAGGCGCGCAGTGGTTTCGCTTGTGTTCACCTTGCATCCTGACGGTGATAGCAGTTTTCAGAAGTTTTATTAAATAGACATCATTTATGTTGTTTCTGTTCTTTTGTGCAGTCTGGACACTATAAGTAGCAGATCTCAATTCCACAGGTTCGTCCACTTTCCCCAAGGCACACATTTTCTGAGAGCAGTTCACGTTTTCTGTGAACACTCCTCCTTGATCTTCATGTTATCTGTACCCCCGAGGGAAGAGAAAGCAAAAGATGCTTCTGGGCCTTACTATATGTTTGTTGATTAAAATAATAGCTTTGCCCTAGCTGGTTTGGCTTAGTGGATAGAGTGTCGGCTTGCGGACTGAAGGGTCCCAGGTTCAATTCCGGCCAAGGGCACATGCCTGGGCTGTGGGCTCTATCCCCAGTAGGGAGGTGGGGATGTGCAGGAGGCAGCTGATCAATGATTCTTTCTCATCATTGAAGTTTCTCTCTCTCTATTCTTCTCCCTTCCTCTATGAAATATAAAAAATATTTTTTAAAAAAAATAATAGTTTTGAACTGGGTGTGAGTGGTGAGAGTGTGTGGAGGGCCAGAGGCTGGATGCTCTGAGGGCTGGTGCCCTGGCCGTGGGAGGTCCAGGCAGCCATGAGGCCCCACTCAGCAGTGTAAGTGCACTGGAGGGGGGGCATGCAGATGGGATTCCTCACATGAGCTGCACCTCAACAGGGCTTTCCCTTCTCCACTTAGAGCTGCCCTGTTCCCTGAAAAGTTCCGGGGTAAGGAGCTCCCAGGACAATCCTAGGTGCCCCCAGAATCACGTGTTCTTCTCAAAGGACTGTTGCTGTTACTCTCTCGTGTCAGTTTTGACTGTGCTTAGGGAAATGGCCCGTTTCATTTAGGTTATTAAATTTGTGGCCATGGGGTTGTTCAAAATATTCCTTCATGATCTTTTTAATGTCCATGGCATCAAAGCAGTGGCCCTCTTTCTCACTTGAACAACAGTAATTTGTGTCTTCTCTCTTTTCAGGGGGTACTGGCTATTTGGGTTTATCAATTCTATTGAACTTCCAAAACAAGCTTTTTTTCATTACTTTTCTCTATTGATTTCCTGTTTACAAGTTTTATTTTTATTTCTGCTCTGATTTTTATTTTTAGGTTTCTGTGGCTTCCTTTGTATTTAATTCTTCATTATTGATCCCGATCCCAGTATTTCCCTACGCGATGAAACTGCTGCTGAGCACAATTTTTCTCTTTTAAATCCTAACCTCGGGTAACTGAGTGACACGCAGTCCTGAGAGCTTTTCTGTGTGCGTCCCCTTTGTCCTTCTCTGTATTTCTCCTTTGGAGGACCAGCAGGCCTCTTTGTATTACTTTCTTGTTTTAATCCTCACCTGAAGGTGTTTTTCCATTGAGAGATTAGAAGAGAGAGGCAAAGACAGAGAGAAATACATCAATTGGTTGCCTCCTGGGCCTGGGTTGGGGAGGAGCTTGCAACCGAGGCACATGCCCTTGACTGGAATCGAACCTGGGACCCTTCAGTCCACAGGCCAATGCTCTATCCACTGAGCCAGACCTGCTAAGGCAACTTTTTCACTTTTTTACCTGCCTTATGCACGAAGGAAGGAAAGTCTGAGAATGGGTTCAGCAAATGATGATTTTTATTTAGAACATGCAGAGGAGAAATAACTCTGCCCTGGCGCACAGGAATCAGCTTGGTCTATTCACATTGGCTACACAGTACCACTCAGCATTATATTAGCACACGTGTGGCCAATACACATTTTTCTGAGTATGAGGAAGAGCAGATCTGTTTCCCAATGAGACTCAGGAAATTCAACTTTCATGGAGGCTGGATATTCCTGGATCTTGAGTGAAGGGGGTGATGAGGAGAGGAGAGGTCAAAGAAGAGACCCCCAGGAAAGGGATGAAGAGGGAAAGAGACGAACGATGCCCCAGATGAGAGGGAGTTGCTGACAGAAGGTCTGTCCTTCCTCACACAGGAATGAAGCAGAGCTGGTAAGGAGGCGGCACAGAAGCAAACCCATTCATAACTGGGGTGATGTCAAGGTCCTTTACATCGACCACAGCTTTCAAGGTAAACTTCTGTAAGATGGTGGTCAGGAATAAAAACAGCTCCATGCGGGCCAGCCCCTCTCCTGCACACATCCGTTTTCCTGAAAAATAACAGACATGGAGAGTAGGTAATCCTTGAACACTGATTTTCTGAATGCCAGAAAGAGAATGTCCAATAGTTATTTGATTGCTGGTTGGATGGATGGATGGATGGATGGATGGATAGCAGAATGGTTGGATACACAGATGGACAAAGGATAGACATATATCCCCCAATATCTTATCCTATTAGGTATTCTTCTTTCAACAAATATTTATTGAGAAGCAGCACTATATCACGTATTTCATTAAGTGTTCTTACTTTATAACTTCTCTTTCAGGTGTCTATCAGTCTTTTTCTAGAAACACACATACATTGGTTGTACTTTCTGTTTGTAGCCTGATGTTTCATGGTGGCTTTTCACACGTTCATAGCTTTTGTTCCTGCGCTATGTATCCCGAATGTTCATCTCCAAAACGCCCTGAAGTTCCCAGTTTTGCACCACGCTGCTCTTTTTGGCTGGGATGCATGCACTTCTCTTGTATTTTCAGGACCAAGCTCAGATTTCATTTCTGAACTTGGAAGAACGGAGTCAACTCTCCAAAACCCCAGTGATCTGGCCTAATAACAAGGGTGGGCCATGAGAAGAGAAAGTGTGTGGGCCTGGGGAGAGGTGCTTCTGGCCATGAACAAAGAGCAATTCTACCAGTTTCAGGGTGAGGGCTATGTAAGTTCCAACTGATTCCTCCCAAAAATCCTGCCAAGTACCAATGACAATAAATTTGTAGCCTAGTCGGTGTGACTCGGTTGAGCATCATCCCATGCACCAAGAGGTCACTGGTTTGATTCCTGGTCAGAGCAAATGCCTGGATTGCAGGCTCGACCCTCATTAGGGGGCATGCAGGAGGCAGCCTATTGATATTTCTCTTTCATTGCTGTTTCCATCTCTTCTTCCTTTCTCTCTCTCTTAAAAAAATTAATTAAAAAAACATATTTTGGAAAAAAAAGAGAAGAAAATAAATTTGTATCACCTGCTGAGAAAGCCATGAAGTAGTCACTCTTCTTGAAGTTGCCTGCCTCATCCAGGAAGTGGCCAGGATCAAACTTCTCCGGGTTGGGGAATTCTTTGTCATCTTGCAGCACAGAAGTCAGAGATGTTATAATGGTCGTGCCCTGGAAAGAACAGAAGGTAAAGTGAGTTATGAAGAAGTTGTAGAACCCTAGATGGTATGGCTCAGTTAATAGAGCTTGGGCCTGTGTACTGAAGGGTTCTGGGTTCGATTCAGTCAAGGGCACATGCCTAGATTGCAAGCTCATGCCCCATTGCAAGGGCATGCAGAAGGCAGCCAATCAATGATTCTCTCACATAATTAATGTTTCTATCTCTCTCTCCCTCTCCCTTCCTCTCTGAAATCAGTAACAATATATCCTATCTAATGAAAGAGTAATATGCAAATTGACCATACCTCCACTACACCCACCAGCCACGCCCACCAGCTAATCAGGAGGGACATGCAAATTAATCCCAACCGAGATGGCTGCTGCCCAAGGCCAGAAAGCCTTTGCCAGAGGCTTTCCGGCCTTGGGCAGTCCGGGACTGGGGCAGAGCCAGTGATCAGCCCAATCTCAGGGCAATCCCTGGGGTTCCCCTGCCCAAGGCCAAAAGCTCCAGAGGCTGGGGGTGAACCATCAGTAGGACATCCCCTGAGGGCTCCCAGTATGTGAGGGGAAATGTTGGGCTGAGGGACCACCCACCCCCAGTGCATGAATTTCATTCACTGGGCCCCTAGTTTACATATAAAAAAAGACTAACTGCTGGCTGTTAAAATTTGAAAGGAAAAAAAAAGTTCTGGAGCAAGTCCTTTAGTCCAATTTTCTGATCTATAAATGAGGAATCCTAGGTCCTAAGAAGGGGAGTGGCATTGTGAACCAGAGAGAAGAAGTAATAAACAATGGGCAGTTTAAGACCAGTGACAGGGATGTTGCTAAAGTGAATTCCAATAGCATCTGAAGTACTGAGTAATGGGGACTAGGGTGGCAGGCCTTCTGAACACATTCTGCTGATCACCATGTTTGGACACTGCTGTATGTCTCCACCACCTACTTTATTTTATGACTTTAACCTTCACTCATCTCATAAGTGGATTAGAGTTTAAAATGGAAGGTTTGAAAAACAGAAGTTGGAATTTGAAATGTCTGGAGTTATTTGTTCATAGGTCTTTTATAAACAGACATCTGATCTAATAAAAATAATATTTTCTGTAGTAATGACAATAAATACAACTATTAGACTTATCATTGTTATGTAGATTGTCTTGATTTAAAAATATAGAAGCAAAGAACAAACGTATGGTTGCCAGAAGTAAGAAGGGGAGGGATGGATAAAAAAAGGTGAAGAGCAATATAATAATAATAGTGTTATAGCTTTGTGTGGTGACAGATGGTTACTCAACTTAGTATGGTGAGCACATAAGATTAAATGTTTATTAGTCACAGGGATGTAAAGTACAGCATAAGGAATATAGTTAACAATATAATGACTATATATGGTGTCAGAGGGGTACTAAAATTATCGGGGTGGGGGGAGCCCTAACCAGTTTGGCTCAGTGGCTAGAGTGTCAGCCTGCAGACTGAAAGGTCTCAGGTCAAGAGCATGTACTTTGGTTGCAAGCACATCCTCAGTAGGGAGTGTGAAGGAGGCAGCTAATTGATGTTTCTCTATCATCAGTGTTTCTAACTATCCCTGTCCCTTCCACTCTGTAAAAAATCAATAAAATACATTAAAAAATAAAATAAAATAATCAGGGAGGAACACTTTGTAAACTATATGATTGTATAACCACTATGGTATACATCTGAAACTATTATAAAATAGTATTGAATGTAAACTATAATCCCATATAATAAAACCCTAATATGCAAATCAAACGGTAGAACAACCATTTGCTATGATGTGTATTGACCACCAGGGTGCAGATGCTCAACACAGAAGCTGCCTCCTGGTGATCAGTGCACTCCCACAGGGGGAGTGCCACTCAGCCAGAAGCTGGACTCATAGCTGGCAAGTGCAGTGGCGGTGGTGAGGGTCTCTCTCGCCTCTGCTGCAGGCAGGTGGTAAGGAGCAAGAGGTCCCAGACTGTGAGAGGGCACAGGCCGAGCTGAGGAACCTCATTCCCCCAGTTCATGAATTTCATGCACCGGGCTTCTGGTTGAAAAATAAAATTCAAGAAATAAATGTTGAGCTCTAGCTGGTTTGGCTCAGTAGATAGAGCATCAGCCCTTGAGCTCAAGGGTCCTGGGTTTGATTTTGATCAAGAGCATGCTACAGGCTCAGTCCCTGGCCCTGGTCAGAGCACATGTGGAAGGCAACAAATCAATGTGTCTCTTCCACACTGATATCCTCTCTTCCCCTCCCTTCCATTGTCTCTAAAAATCAATGGGAAAATATCCTAGGCTGAAGGTTAACAACAAAAAATACTGAATCACTATGTTATACACCTGAAACTAATATAACATTGTTTGTCAACTATAACTTAACAATTTTTAAATAAGTAAACATATACAAGGGAGATTTAATTACAGATTAATCCTAGCCTACCAAACACAGAATGTTAAAATTAGAAAAAAAAATCATTTTGTAACAATTCACTTTAGGATTATTAATCCAGTCAAGTTTTATCAATTAATATTAAAACTGTTGGGTGAATAATTGGTTGCCTCCCATGCTTGCTCACACCAGCGTCAGATCTGCAATCTCGGTATATGCCCTGATTGGGCATTGAACCTACAACCTTTTGGTGCATGAGACCTGCTCCACCCACTGAGCACCTGGTCAGGGCCCCGTGTATATTTTTAAACAAATAATATATGAAATTTAAAAAAATACAAAAGGCAATATGTTTTTATCATGTTGCTGAAATAGATATTCATTCTATCTAATAAAAGAGTAACATGCAAATGTGACTGTACCTTGGCTCCTGATTGGCTATGCTACCAGCCAATCAGGAGTGGGGGGCAGGGCAAAGCAGCACGAGCGCCTGACCCTGGGGGTGGAGACGAAGCTGCGGCAGCGGTGGCGGTAAGCACCTGGCCCCCCGGCTCACAGACAAGGTAGTGGCGGCAGCGGCGGCGGCAGCAGCAGCAGCAGCAGCAGCAGCAGCAGCGGGCACCCGCCCTCAGGGGCATGGCACTCCAGCCAGAGCAGAGAAGAGTGAAGGCTCTGGCTGGAGTGAAGCCTCCAGCTGGCCAAAGCAAAAACGTAAGGTAACAGCCAGAGGGAAGGCGTGGATCCCAGGTTCCAGAGGAAACTGGTCCTGGCAGCCAGGGGAAGGAAAGCCTATCGCATGAATCTTCATGCAGCGGGCCTCTAGTAAGAAATAAAGGAAGTGTGACCATTATTTCACATCATCAGTACAAATTTACCTGAATGGATCAATGATCTAAATGTAAGTGCTAAAACCATAAAGTTTTAGAAAAAGATAAGGGTAAACCTTTGAGACCCTGTTCTGCCAATATTCTTTAGATAGGGCCAAAATAAAGCACAAGTGCATCTCATATCATTGAGAAGTGTTCTGTGACACAGACGAATAATAGCCATGCATTTCAAAGATATGACTAAGTGGCCACAAGAAGAAGAAGGGAAGACAATCATAATAAACCTACATTAGGGCACATTTTTCACCTACTTTTTTGAGACCAGCATTACCTGCACATCAGAAATATAACAAGAACATTTTGAAGAAGAAAAATTGTAGACTAAAAATTTCTTATCAGTATAAATACAGAAGTCCTGAACAAAATGTAGCAAATTAAATTCAGCTGTGTATGCACATGGAGTGGGAAAGTGAAGCCAGTATACAACTATACAAATAGATGCAGAAAATTGATATGAAAATATCACATACACATTCAGGACAAAAAAATCATGAAAAATAAGAGGGTAAGCTTCCCAATCCATAAAGAATATCTACCAAAACATACATAGACATCATTCTCAACAGTGAGATGTTAAACCTCCACTATCCTGAAAATGAGAAATAAAGGATGAAACAAGGCTATTTAACCCAGATAGCAGGATGATGTATGTAGAAATTGCAGATTAACCTGGAGACAAATGACCAGCAATGATTTTAAATTTAGCAAGGTTGCTATATAGAAGGCCATCAAAATAATAAAATCAATTATATTTCCATGCTCTGACAAAATGTATTAAGAAAATTAAAGGCCGGCCGCTGTGGCTCAGTGGTTGAGTGTTAACCTATGAACCAGGAGATCATGGTTCAATTCCCGGTCAGGCCGTATGTCCTGGTTGCGGGCTTGAACCCCAGTGTGGGGTGTGCTGGAGGCAGACCATCAATGGTTCTCTCTCATCATTGATATTTCTATCTCTCCCACTTCCTTCTTCTCTGAAATCAATAAAAGCATTTTTTATTAATATATACTTTATTGATTTTTTTACAGAGAGGAAGGGAGAGGGATAGAAAGTCAGAAAAATCAGTGAGGAGAAACATCGGTCAGCTGCCTCTTGCACACACCCTACTGGGGATGTGCCCACAGCCAAGGTACATGCCATGACCAGAATCAAACCTGGGACCCTTCAGTCTGCAGGCCGATGCTCTATCTAATGAGTTAAACCAGTTTTGGCTAAAAGCATATTTTAAAAAAGAAAAGAAAATTAAAGAAAGCCCCCTTCCAATGGGCATGTATACTATACCTATTAACAATGTGTCTTGATGTTAAGACTTTACAAATTGATCTAATGACACCATGGTAAAAGTCCCTGCAGATTGTTTTAACAAATTGACAAACTGATACTAACATTAGTTTGGAAATGTAAGCGGCTAAGATTAGCCGAACAGTATTAAAGAAGTAGGACAAATCTGCAAGACCTACACTGTCAGATGCCAGAACCTGTTATACTTGTTGATAGTCTCAACTGGAAACACTCGAGTCCCTCAAGCTGCCACAAGTGTGGTTTCTGCCCGTCTCTCATCTTGTGTTTGTAGAAGATGAACACCATCCTGTGAAAATGGGACCTTCAAGACCACTCAAGGTCGTTGGTCTGGAAACATATCTTACCTTGGGGATGAGGTAGTTTCTGAATTTAACGTCACAGGTCACCGCATGGGGCAGGCTGGTGGGGACGAGGTCGATGTATCTCTGGATCTCGTGGAGCACCGCATCCATGTAGGGCATGCGGCTCCTGTCCTGCATGCAGGGGCTCCGCTCCCTGCCGACCACGTGGTCAATCTCCTCCTGGACTTTAGCTGGTAAGACACAAGTCAGACAGATGGAAAACAGGAAAATGCATACCGTGTTTACATACTGATTCAGAATACATGCAGCACGAGGGTGTCTCGATGTCACTATAAACATCAGTCATATGCCCAGAAATTCACCAGACATAGAGAAATAACTGCCATGTAGATACATACAGCTCTCCGACAAGCTCAACTTAGGATACATGAACCCGTACCTGTATAAGCATACCGGATGATATAAACAGAAATGAAATGGTCAAGAAATTACAGTCCTTATACAAAGAAAAATGGGAAATCAAACAATTTTATATCAAAACAAAATGTGGGTGGGAAAGTTAGACGACAATGTATATTTTGCCTATTTAATGTTTGTGTATTTTTAGCTCTCCCTTCCTCTCTGAAATCAATAAAAGTCTATCCTATCTAATAAAAGAGTAATTTGCAGATTGACCATCACTCCAACACTAAAGAGGGCTGCCCACATGTGGTCAAAGATCCTGTCCCCATGTGGACACAAGATGGCCACCACAAGATGGCCAGCAGGGGAGGGCTGTTGGGAGGTTCCAGGCTCTGCAAGGGAGGGCAGTTATAGGCAATAAGGCCAGCAGGGTACGGCAGTTGGGAGGGACCAGGCCTACAGTGGAGGGCAGTTGGGGGCAAACAGGCTTTCAGGGGAGCAGTCAGACATAAATTAGGCTGGCAGGGTAGTGGTTAGCGGGTGATCAGGCTGGCAGGCAGAAGCGGTTAGGGGCAATCAGGGAGGCAGGCAGGTGAGCAGTTTGGAGCCAGCAGTCCTGGATTGTGAGAATGATGTCGCAGATTGGAGAGGGTGCAGGTTGGGCTGAGGGACATCTCCCACCCCCCATGCACAAATTTCGTGCACCGGGCCTCTCATTTCAAATAAATAATGACTTCTATTTCTTACCTGCCTATTTTTAGACAATATCTGATTTCCTGATATGGAAGGTGAGAATTTACTTCTCCATCCCCACCTCATACAAAATACACACAGACATGCACACAATTCCCTTTATTTTGTTTTCCGCAATATATTTAGATCACAGGTCAACATCATTCTGAACTATATATCCTCTCTGGTAAGATGACTATGACTATGTTTCATTTTTGGTACTTTCTTGGACTTAACCAAGATTCTTTCATTCAACTCATAATTTTCTATATCTTGATTTAAAGTTCCTTTTTCCCCCTTTGCTTCTCTCTCTCTCCTTTCTCTCTCCTCTCTCTCTCTCCTGCCCCCTCTCTCCTCCTCTCTCTCAATTTCTCTTTTTGCTACAAAACCTTTATTTCTAAAAAATATATATTTTATGGATTTTTTACAGAGAGGAAAGGAGAGGAATAGAAAGTCAGAAACATCAGTGAGAGAGAAACATCCATCAGCTGCCTCTTGCACACCCCTTTCTGGGGATGTGTCTGCAACAAAGGTACATGCCCTTGACCAAAATCGAGCCCGGGACTCTTCAGTCCACAGGCCGATGCTCTATCCACTATCCAAACCGGTTTCAGCTACAAAAGCTTTATTGTTTCATTTGGTCCAATGCATGGGAAAGGGCCTCAGGGTGGCTTAAAAGAATGGCTAGCAGTTTGGGGCAGAGGCTCGGTGAAAGCCAGGGGAATGTAGAGGGGCCCCTCAAAGTCCTCAGGGCTCCAAAGGCTACTGGTTGTGCTGGAGGGTGAGCCTTTCTAAGAGATACTCGCCCACCAGCGCCGGGCCAGCCAGCTGTGGAGGTGAGCCAGGTGTCCCCATCCTCTTGATGAGTTTCACCTCCTCGCCCCGGAAGTGGTTCTCCCGGAAGTAAGTCAGGAACTGAGGGGCATTGCGGGTAGAACCAGGCCCTGCAGCTCCCAAAGGGACTGGTCAGGTTCCTCTCCAAGGCCAGGGCGGCTCCCGTGGCGCCCTCAGTTTTACCCACTCGTCTTGGGGAGGCTCAGCGAGTCCTGGAGAGAGTGCCGCCGCCATGCTGGTTTTGCAACTTTAAGAGCCGCTCAGAGCCCTCGGCTTCTTCTCAGCCACCTCGGGGAGCAGGGGCCCCGCCCTGGAGGGCCACATCCTCGTGGTCAAAAAAGAAGCCCAGAGAGAGGTAGGTGGCTGGCGTGGACGGCGGCCTCTCTCTCGGTGGAATAATTCTGACCGGTTTGGCAGCTCATGGTTGTGGGGCAATAGGAGTTACGGTAGAAAAAACCCGGTGTGTTGGCTGGTCCAGAGGTGGTTCTGAAGGTGGTGACTGGAAGAGACGCTGGAAGGGGGTCGGAGGCTGGAGGAAGCGGGGCCCCGGGTCTGGGGGGTCTGTTCTGTCCAAACCCCGTCGAAGAAAGAGTCAGACCGGGGACCGCTAGGGCACTCTCGATTCAGAATTATTTCTAAACACTGAGGTGGAAGTTTCTAACTCCTAACAACAATTTCCCCGTTATTAGGAAACCTCAGATAATCAGTCATGTCTTTTTTCTTGGTGTCTCCCTCACGCCTGCTTTATCCGCCCAATCGTTTTGAAGTGGATACTTCCTAGGCCTGGCATCTAGCAAGCTCCCTGACAATTTCCGTCTCCTTTGAGCTCTGCTGATTCCTTGAGCCCATGACTTCCTCTGACATGAAAATGGATATTTGGATGAAAAAGGAGGGAGGTGTGTGAAGTTTTGTCAATGGTACAGGTCTGAGAATATATATACTCTTTTTAATATACAATTGGATAGTTGCTCTTGAGAATTCTGATGGTGTCCTGAATCCCAATCCTTACACTCAACACGATGAAGCTCTCTGGAAGTTTTGTGATTTTCTTTTTAATACTGGTATTCTGGCCGTGTGTCTTGAATTGGATACTTTTATTTCACTCACTCGGATACACCTGTCACGGGAATTTTCTAATCTGCATGGCAACTATGGAGAGTGTTATTCACTCTCTGGAGTTTTTTTAGAATCTGGCTGCTGAATTTCAGGAAGTAGGATGGAGAAAGGAACTAAGGGTCCCTCAATTCAAGAAATAGATTCTTACCTAATGTTTCTTTTCAGCCCTACACCTCACTCTTTACCTCTCATTTCTCTAGAAAGCAGACCTCCCTCATTGTATTGAGGAAAAAGTTACCTGGTAAAAGAAGTTGTCACAGGGACTTGAGCTACCTTTTCCAACCTGTTTCTACTTGTATCAGCTTTGACACTGGTACTTCTAAATACCCAAACTTATACACCCAGCCAGCGGGGCTCAGTGGTTGAGCGTCGGCCTATGAACCAGGAAGTCACGGTTTGATTGCCAGTCATGGCATATGCCTGGATTGTGGGCTCAACCCCCAGGGTGGGGCATGCAGGAGACAGCCGATCTATGATTCTCTCTCATCACTGATGTTTTGCTCTCCCTCTCCCTCTCCCTCCCTCTCTGAAATCAATAAAAAATAAAAATAAATAAAAACATGCCAAAACTTATAGGGATGTAGGGACACAAATACATTTTTTAAACTTGATTTTTATTGTTGACACTATTGCAGATGTCCTCACTCACCCCCTTTTCCCCCCTTACCTTTGCCTAAATCTACCCAGCCCTAGCCCCTCACTTCCCTCGGGCTATCTCCTCACTGTTGTCTGTGTCCATGGGTTATGCACATATGTTCTTTGGCTAATCCCTTCACCCTTTTCACCCAGCCTCACCAAACTTCCCCCTCTGTCAGATGTCGGTCTGTTCCATGTATACAGGCCCCTGTTTCTATTTTGTTCGTCAGTTTCTTTTGTTCATTAGATTCCACATATAAGTGAGATCATATGGTGTTTGTCTTTCACTGGCTGGCTTATTGCACCAAAGGACCTCAATAGACACTTCTCCAAAGAGGACATACAAATGACCGATAGACTTGAAAAACTGATGAGCATCACCAGTCATCAGAGAGATGTAAATTAAAACCAGGTGTCAGCTCACACCTGTCAGAATGGCTATATCATCAGCAAATTCACAAGTGTTGTCAAGGAGGTGGAGAAAAGGGAACCCTGGCCCACTGCTGGTGGGAATGCAGACTGGGGCAGCCACTGTGGAAAACAGTATGGAGGTTCCTCAAAAAATTAACAATGGAACTGCCTTTTGACCTAGCGATCCCACTTCTGGGAATATATCCTAAGAATCTGAAAGAACTTTTCCTCCTCATGGAACTTCCTCTTCTGGCAGAGACTGCAGTTTCATCCTCTCTACTGAGTTCATTATCTTCCCTCTATATGCATTTCAGAAATTTGTTGAAGATTTGTTGGCTATTTCCTGGCCTCCTCTTATACAATTTAGAAGACTAATTCTCATTTGCAATAGGTTGTAACCATTTTAGTGGGATTTTAACACAGGAAAAAATAATGTATGTTTCTAAACTGCTATGCATAACGGTGACTCTATAAAGATATATTTCTGCCCCGGCTGGTTTGGCTCAGTGGACAGAGCATTGGCCTGTGGACCCAGGTTTGATTCTGGTCAAGGGCATGTACCGTGGTGGCTGGCTCCTCCCTGGCCCATGCCCTGGTCAGGGCTAATGCAGGAAGCAACCAATTGATGAGTTTCTCGCACATCAATATTTCTCTCTGTCTTTTCCTCTCGCTTCCACTTTCTCTAAAAATAAATAGAAAAATATCCTCGGGTGAGGATTTTTAAAAAAAGCTATATTTCTAACATAAAGTGCTATGTAAATGATCTTGTTTTGGCAATCAACTTCTTTCTGGAAACTTCTAAAATAACAAAATTCTTTTATGCAATATGTTAAGCCTGAATAGTACCACATTTCTTGTGAGTCTCAATTTTTGGGACACTTTCTAGACTGGCAATGATCTCTGGCAGCCTCACTAAGTCTCTAGGATTTTCACTTATGCTTCCGTAAGAAGTGTTTCCTCTCTGTGAAAAAAATCAATAAAATATAGTAAAAATAATAATGACACTTCTCTGAGAGAAACAAGATGGAATGTTCTTCCCATGTCTTTCCAACGTCTTTCCTGAAATTCACCCTTCCCACCGTGCTGGGCATACCTACGACCTCCGGGTGCTTGAGCAGGAGCAGGAGAGCGTATCTCAGGGTGGTACTCGTCGTCTCTGTCCCAGCTCCAAAGAAATCAGACACGGTCGTTGTCAAGTTGTCAATAGTAAACTCCCCGTGCGGATTGTGCTTTTCCTAGGAATAGTATGATGAAATTATTTGACAAACTCATTTGCCAGAATTCCAGTTAATCCAAAATAATTCATTTGTTATAAAGTTAAGCCAATATACAAACTGCAAGGTGCAATTTTAGAAAACAAAACAAAACAAAAAACCAGCTCAACAACAAAGATAAGCAAAGGACTTGAGTGACATTTATCCGAATTTTAGAAATAGGTAATAGCACATGAAAAATATATTCAGTATCACTAGTCGTCAAAGAAATGCAAATCAAAGCCACAGGATACTTCATATGAACAAGAACACTTCGATAATTACAAAAATTAGAAAGTAAGTATTGGCAACTGTCAAAAAATGGGAACCCTCATGCACTGCTGGTGGGAATGTAAATGCTGCAGTCACCATGGAAAAGCTTGGCTGCTCCTCAAGTGTTAGACATAAAATTACCATATGTCCCATCCACTCCTCGCCTAGGAATGTACCCAACAAAAATGAAAACAGATCCATGAAGAAACGTGTATACAAATGTTATAGCATCATTACTCATAAGAGCCAAAGGCAGACACAACATAAATGTCCATCAATAGGTAATGGACAGTTTTCTGAGTCCAGGTCTTTTGCCTCCTTGGTTAAGTTTGTTCCTAAGTATCTTAATTTCTTTGTTGCAATGGTAAATGGGATTGTTTGTTTAGTTTCTCTTTCTGAGAATTCGTTATTGGTTTATACAAAAGCCATTGATTTTTGGTTGTTTATCCTTTCAAAAAAAAACAAAAAACAGCTCTTGGTTTCATAGGAGGCATCCCGCCATGCCTGGCCACTCCCTGCCTGCATGCATGCTGCCCAGAGCCTTGGAGCAGCTGGGGGAGAGGGGGCACTGCCATCTTTGTTGGGTTAATTTGCATACTCCTGATTGGCTGGTTGGTGTTGCAAAGTCATGGTCAGTTTGCATATTTCTCTATTATTGGTGTGGCTAACTACTTATTTATTGCCATTGTATTTCTGTACTTCTTTAGCTTTTTGTTGTTGTTGTCTGGGAAGCTCTTTATTTGACCATTTATTTTGGATGATAGCCTTGCTGGACATAGTAATCTTGGTTTCAGATCCTTGTTTTCCATGATCTTGAGTAATTCATGCCACTATCTTCTGGCCTGTAGAGTTTTTGATGAGAAATTCAGTGTCAGCCTTATGGGAACTCCTTTGTAGGTAACATTTTTTTTTGTTTGTTTTTTTTCTCTTGCTGCCTTTAAGACTCTCTGTCTTTAATTTTTGGCATTTTAATTATAATGTCTCTGGGCATGGGCCTATTTGGGTTCTTCTTGCTTGGGGTTCTCTGTGCTTCCTGAACTTGTGTGATTTTCTCCTTTATCAGGATAGGGAAGTTTTCTGCCATTATTTCTTTCTTTTTTAAAAAAAAATATATTTTATTGATTTTTTACAGAGTGGAAGGGAGAGGGATAGAAAGTCAGAAACATCTATGAGAGAGAAACATCGATCAGCTGCCTCTTGCACACCCCCCACTGGGGATGTGCCCACAGCCAAGGTGCATGCCCCCGACTGGAATCGAACCCGGGACCCTTCAGTCTGCAGTCCGACGCTCTATCCACTGAGCCAAACCGGTTTTGGCTCTGTCATTATTTCTTTAAACCTGTTTTCTATCTCTCTCTGTCACACCTCTCAATCTCTAGTGCAGGACAGTGTCGACAGCTGTTTCTGTCTAATTAGATCAGGCAAACTCTCAAGGCCTCCAGGGACCGCCTCTGCCTGCAGACTGGTTGGATGCAGCCTGGAATAGCCCTCAGGTAATCATCAATAGGACAGGGTAGTTGCTTCTGCCTGGAGGCTAATTGTTGTTCTCAGTCTCTTAATGGGCCTCAGAAACTCCACACTCTGGGGCAAGGTGTTTTCCCCTCAGGCAATGTCACCTGGATAGCAAATGTCTGCTTGAGAAAGATGACCTCCACAGCATGAGGGAATGACTCAGCACAAGAAACCAGGGTGTCTGCCTTCTGAGATCTAACCCCAGAGCCCCCAACCCTGACTTCCGCTCACACAGCTCTAGTCCACTCTGCCCTGCCTCTGCCAGAGCCCAAGTTGAGTGGCTGCGCATGGAACTTTATGTGTTGGCCCTTTAAGAGGGTGCTTGCATTTCCATCTCATCTCTCCCTGCCAGACAGCTCCCCTGCTGCTTTTCACAGCCAGATGTTATGTGGATACACTCTGCTGGGGTCCCAGAGTTCTCCATGGCAAAACCCTCCCTTCCCCACAGTTGAGATCTCTCCCTCGAACTTCAGCTGCTATCGCTGGGAGGCCCTCCAGCCCTTTTGCATCTCCACCCTTCCTACCAGTCTCTAGGCGGTCTCCACTTTATGTCCTTGGTTATCAGAGTTCTCTCCAGCTAGTCTCCCATTGATTATTCAGGAGGATGATGATGATGATGATGATGATGATTATTTGTATTCTAGTTGCAATTCCAGTTTGGTCCTGAGAGTGTGTCTGTGTAGCATCCACTTACTCCACCGCCATTTTTAATCCAATCAATTGATTTTTACAAGGGTGCTAAGGCAATTCATGTTCGAAAAATAGTCCTTTCAACAGATGGTACAAGATTCATGCCTACAGACACCAACTTCCAGCTCCATTCCTATGCCAATTCACTTATTTTACATTCAATTAAGGCTTGTCTCTTCCATTCACCTATTTCTCACCACAACCTCTACACCTCTATATACACAACTCACCCTTCTGAAATCCTCTTCTCTGTCCTTCACTATAAATATGTTAAGATTTGTTTCCAACCAGTGGGTGTGCAGGAAGCCCAGCAAGGCAGAGCCACGCTTCTCTCATGCCCTGAGGGCAAGGTCATGGCCATGCTCACATCGTGGCATGCTATTCTGTATTTTCTAATTTGTAATTGTTTCTGTTTCACCTCACGCATCATTCTGTCTCTCCTCAGGTAAATTATTAGTCCCTAAAAGACAGGATTAGTGTAGTCCACTTATTTAACAATTCACTGTTCGTTTAACAACCTAATAGTATACCTTCCGTATTGCTTGGTGTGGATTCATGCACACCATATTTCCTTAGGATGCTTGTCAGAGTTACTTGCCTGACCACTGAAATATCTCTGATAAATACAAAAAGTATTCAGTGAACCACAAGATGCACAAGCAATCAAATAACCTGAGTACTTGGTAACATTTTACCTGCTCCATTTTGATCAGGAAATAATCAATAAGGTCTCGAGGGTTGTGAATGTCCAGGGATGCTTGATGTTCCTTTGTTTGCTCGATAACATAACTTCTTACAAATTCAATATTTTTTAATACTTTGTTTTGACTCCCTGGGAAATAGTCCAGGAGAGCAGGGCAAAGATTGTAGATCTAGGAGAGAAAAGGATAGTTTACCCAATAGAAAACACTTAATGAAGACATATACCGTATGCTAAGCCCTACTCAGAAACTATACTGTAAATGCTAATGAAATATGGTCTTTGTTTTTAGGGGGATTTTTATTTTACAAATATGTAACTTTCTGCACTAATGGGTGTATTTGAGGGAGAAAGTTCTGACCAGAGGAGCAAAGATGACAATCACTTCTATGGGCATACATCAAGCTTAGAGTGTAAAAACAGGTGCATATCAGTTCTCTCATTTTTTTACATTAATTCTTCCCTGAAATCTTGAAATAGCATGACTTACATTTTGTAGATGACAACAGAAGGGAAGGGAGTTTGGGCAACATGATACAGTGCACAAAACATATCCTTCCTGTTTCTGTTTTTGTCTAGTAGCCTCAGAAGAATCAGTATCTTAGAACTGGGAGGATCCTGGTGATACCGTGAAATACAGCCCAACGTCTATCCTATCTAATAAAAGAGTAATAAGCAAATTGATCGTACCTCTGAACAAGCCATGCCCACAAGCCATGCCCACAAGCCAATCAGGAGCAAGTAAACCCCAACCAAAATGGCTGTAGCCACTGAGAGCAGGAGGTAGGCTTGGGTTTTCCCAGCAACAGAGGAAGCCAAGCTTTCCACCTGCTGTTGCCAGCCTAGGCCTCCACTCAGTGCTACAAAGTTTCAATTATAGAAGATATGTCCCAACAGAAATGGTGGCAGCCACAGAGCTGGAGAGAACAGAGGCTAGGATTGCCTAGGCGATGGAGGAAGCAAAGCTTCTGGAGCTCTGGCCGTCATAGGCCTCCACTCCAGGATACAGTGTTTCAATTATAGAAGGTAAATGTCCCAACAGAAATGGCTGCCTCCACGGAGCAAGCAGAAGGCTTGGCTCTGCTCCAGGCTACAAAGTTTCAATTATAGAGCATAAATTAATCGCAGATCCCAGGGCCTACCTTTGGGTCAATAGGGGGTGTGGCCAGCCTCAAACCACCACAGGGCTCTCACTCAGGCTGTCCCATGCCCCAAGGGAACCCCCACCCTGATCTGGGACACCCTTCATGGCAAACCAGCTGACCCCCACCCATGCACCAGGCCTCTATCCTATCTAATAAAGGAGAAATATGCAGATTGACCATCACTTCAATACACAAGATGGCTGCCCCCATGTGGTCAAAGATCCTGCCCCCATGTGGACATAAGATGGCCACCACAAGATGGCCAGCAAAGGAGGGCAGTTAGGGGTGACCAGGCCGGCAGAGGAGGAAAGTTGGGGGCAAACAGGCTGGCAGGGGAGCCGTTAGACATCAATCAGGCTGGCAGGGGAATGGTTAGGGGGGTGATCAGGTTGGCAGGCAGAAGCAGTTAGGGGCAATCAGGAAGGCAGGCAGGCGAGCAGTTTGGATCCAGCAGTCCTGGATTGTGAGAAAGATGTCTGACTGCTCATTTAGGACAGTGGGATCGGGCCTCAACGGGCAGTCAGACATCCCTCAAGGGGTCTCAGATTGGAGAGGGTACAGGCTGGGCTGAGGGACAGATCCCAAACCGCATGCACAAATTTTGTGCACCAGGCCTCTAGTATACATATAAAAGGATAAGCGACCATTGCATCTGAAACAAACAAATGGATGATGGATTTCTTGGAGAAAAGAGCACAAAGGATTTCCTCATCAAGAAACAATCTTGGCCTCACCCGAATCCATGGAGAGCTCACAATCTGGATATTTTCATTAAACTTTTTCATTATGTTTAGGAAAAGTTTATCTTCATAATCAAAACGATTCTGGAAGATAATGGAGCAGATCCATTGCAGGGAGCACAGCCAGGATAAAAGTGGGATCACAAGTGATGCTAAAGAACCAGAAGACAATTTCAAAACACCATTAGAATACACATATGGAACACTTTGATTATGAAATAGCAGGTAAAGGTATTTTTAGGAAACTATAAAAACAAATGATCTTACTACAAATCTTCTAACAGCAAAATAATTCAACATGCATAAAATCAATGCAATTACATTTACCTAACCTGAGTATATATTTCAACCTAGCTAGTTAAATAATGTTTGTGAAGAAAAAAAAAAAAAAGGACTCAATTTATATCCATTTGTCTTTATTAGTACCCAGAACAATTGTCTATTCACCCAAGGAGCCTGTTTAATTTGAAGAAAAAAGAAAGCTAAAAAAACATGTAACAGGAAGGCGAGTCATTTTCAAATCATGTCATAATCAAAGTTAGTGCTGAATATCATTTGTTTGCAAAACCTATAGAAAATTAAGTGCTGATTTGGAGAAAAACTAGGGACCTCACGGTGTTTTATGTATGATGAATAATTGAAAGAATAATGTGTAGAAGCAACAGAGGGGGAGCTATAGAGAGGAAGGTTGTGGGTGAATTCATATATTTGAAAGAATGAGTGTATAGAAGCAGGAAACATCCTTGTATGACAAGAAAGCTAGTCAAGTGAACAATAACTATAAATTGGATTCTTTTTGCCTTCAATAAAAATGAAATGAGAACTTTTTTATTTCAAACATAAATCCCATGTAAGTGAAAAAAAATGGAGTTCTTTTAAATCTTTATTTCAGTGTTTAAAAAAATTTCCCTCCCATCTGGCCAGTGTTGCTCAGTGGATTGAGCCTTGTCCCATGTATCATGAGGTCACCGGTTTGGGGTCTCATCATGTTTCTCTCTCTCTCTCCCCTGTCTTCTTCTCTCTCTAAAATCAATAAAAACATTAAAATTTTTTTTCCCTCCTGGAGGACCCAAGATTGTGGCAGAGTAGGTAGATGGTACACTCACCTCCTCCCAGGACCAAACTGGAATTACAACTAAAATATGGAGTAATCTGCCTGAACAACCAACTGAAGACCATCTGAAGAGGAGTCTTATAACCAAGGATTTACAGAAGAAGCCACATCGAGACTGGTAGGGAGAGTGAGACATGAAAAGGGCTGGTAGCTGAGGTTCTGGAGAGAGATCTCAGCTGCAAAGAATCCCCCTGAGAAGTGTGGGGTCTCAACTCCAAGCCAGGATATCCATCCCAGAGCACAAGAGCGGGAAGAGGCTCTGTAATACCTGGCTGTAAAAATTAGCAGGGATTTTGTCCACCCAGGGGAGATCCAAGTCTGCTAGAGACACAGGTGCCCTCTTAAAGGGCCAATACACAAAAATCTCATTCACAACCAGTAACCCTGGGCTCTGGCTGAGGGAGGGTGGCATGGTTTGTGGCTCTGGAGAGGGAGCCACCAGGAACCGGTTCTGAGTCATTCTCTAATATTGCAGATGCCATCTTTCTTGGGTGGCACACTCCCTGTGGAGCTTGAACCCTACTGAGGCGTTAGCTGCCTGATACTGTACTGTATGCTTAATACTTTTTTGAGAGGGTAGATCTCATGTTATGTGCTTTATACCAGCGGTCGCCAAGTGGTGGTCCACAGACCACTGTGGTCTGTGAGGCCCAAAAGGTTGGTGACTGCTGCTTTATACTATAAATTTCTGTTTAATGTGAGGAGGAAATAGCAGGGCCTAGAATAAAAGGAAATATCTAGTTAGTGGCTTCTAGGCCAGACTCTGTTAAATGTTCCAAGACCCTAGCTGATTTGGCTCAGTGGATAGAGAGTAGGCCCACAGACTAAAGGGTCCTGGGTTCAATTCCAGTCAAGAGCAGGTACCTCAGTTGCAGGCTGCCCAGGTCAGGAACTCTGTGGAAGGCAACCAGTCAACAATGCTTTTTCTCTCTGTCTTTCACTGTCCTTTCCACTCTTTCAAAACAAGAAAAAATCAATTCAAAAAATATCCTCAGGTAAAGATTTTAAAAATATGTTCCAGGGCTCTAAGCTTTAAAAAAAAAAGGGCCTTTTTTTTCCTTTTTAATTCACATCTGAGGATATGCTTTTACTGAATTTTAGAGATAGAGGAAAGAAGAGAGAAAGAGAGACAGAGACAGAGAGAGAGAGAGAGAGAGAGAGAGGAGAGAGAGAAACATTGGTGTGAGAGAGAGAAAGAGAGAGAAACATTGGTGTGAGAGAGAAACATCGATCAGTTGCTGATTGTAGGTGCCCCCAATTGGGGACCAAACCTGCAACCTTTTGGTGTATAGGATGATATTTTAATCAACTGATCCACCCAGTTAGGGCAAAAACAACTTTTATTTTAACTTGGTAGGTAAAGGATAATTTGAAAAGTCTTGGAGAGTTCTTTGTCTGTCTGTGATTCACAGGTGAAATATGATTTGGGTGTTTCCTTTCACATAATATGGAAGAAAGGATTTAAAATAGGTAGCCCGGCATGTGCAGCTCAGTGGTTGAGCATTGACCTATGAAACTGGAGGTTATGGTTGGATTCCCAATCAGGGCACATGCCTGGGTTGCAAGCTCGATCCCCTGGAGGGAGCATGCAGGAAGCAATCAATCAATGATTCTCTCTTATTGACTAGAGGCCTGGTGCACGATTTCGCTGCACCACGGGGGTCCCTTGACCTGGCTTGTGGGATCAGGCCGAAACCAGCTCTCCAAAATCCCTCAAGGGGTCCTGGATTCCTAGAAGGCACAGTCTAGGCTGAGGGACCCCACTGGTGCACGATCAAGGCAGGTGAGAGATGCAGGTGGTTGGCCAGCTGGGGAGGGACTGTAGGAGTGCTCTAGAGCGTGTCTAGCCCATCTAGCTAGTCTCAATCCGATGGACCTCAGCAGAAAGTTAATCTACAGATTGGAGCATCTGCCCCTGGTGGTCATCTGCCCCTGTGCATGTCATAACAAGTGATTGGGTAGCATTAACATATCATTAGCATATTATGTTTTGATTGGTTGAACAGCTGACTGGACAACTGGACACTTAGCATATTAGACTTTTATTATATAGGATGCTTCTATCTCTCTTTCCCTTCTTTTCTGAAATCAATAAAAAATATATTTAAAAATTAAATAAATAAAACAGGGTAATTTGTAAACCAAGCCAAAAATCATTGTCACTTTGACAAAGCACTTTTCAGATCATTACACCAGCTGTGGAAGGCAAATAATTGCCACGTACTTGTTACCAAAGTCCAACAAAGTTGGGGCAAAGTTTAGCAAACTGAAAACAGAGCCAAATTCCACTACAGAAGACAGGATAAGTTATACTTGATAATAGTTTAAATCTAGTTAAATAAAATATTTTATTAATTGGCATTTTTTGTATTTTGAAGAATTTTAATGTAGCATGTATTCAAAGTACATAAATCAATACAGTGAGTAACAAAAAATAATGCCAATATGTTTAAAATAGTGCTGTCTCTACAAAGAAATCGTAAGTGATGGGAATTTTACAAAGACATGCCTCAGCGATTAATACCATAGACGCCATCATTATTGGCCTGAACTATGGGACTGGGCCCTGAAAGGCACTCTTAGAGATGTCTGTGAGGCTGACCATACAAATATAGGCCAATGAAATGCAAGCACCTGCTACTGCTACATGCTCCATAAGAGTGTGATGAGGTCATTCCCACCATCTCCACCTGACAAGCATCACCTGGTGAAGTGCTCTGGCATAAATAACCTACATTTATGCTATAGCAAAACATTGTTCCCTGACTTTGTCAAAACATGACTCAATAACTATTCTTTGTGATTTCAGATGTGAAAACAAAGTTCAGAGAGTAGGAATGAATGATCCTTTCTGTCCACACATGTACAACCATGGGTGTGCACGCACAATGAACACGAACACACAAAACCGCCCTGGCGCTCTGCTTCAGACCCTCACTCCTCCACGGGAGGGCTGACACCGCTACCCCGATGAAGGAGTTGACCACCCTGAAAGGTTTCCAGGGCCCCCCTTAGAGAAGAGAACCGTTGGTTAAGGTCAGAGCAACAGAGTACAGAGTACAGAATCACCCACCATTGGTTTTTCTCAACTCCTCCACCAGGCAGCGGGCTTCCTCTTGAACACGGTCCTCAACAGTCCTCTTCCCCATGCCCAGATTCCGCAGGGTCATGAGGGAGAAGCGCCGGATCTCCTTCCATCTCTTTCCATTGCTGAAGAGGATGCCTACAAGGAGGGAAACAGAAAGTGGCAGGGAGGTCCCAGACAAGGAGGAGGAAGCTGACACTTGGCATCCACACCGATGGGCCAAGCTTTCTGAAGAGATCTTTAAATTCCTATTTTCCATCCTCCCCATGCCTATTGCACAGGCACACCTACCAAACCCTTGGTTAGTTTTCTCAGCCAGTGGGAAGCTGCCTCTTCCAGCAAACTCCTCGCCCCGGTCGATCAGGGCTTCCTTCACGGCCTCGTACCCGTGCAGCACCACCGTGGGCCGAGTGCCAAAGTACACAGTGAACACCGGGCCATAGACTTTTGAGAGCTGGGAAGTGGAAAGGAGATCCAAATGTTAGCCAAAGAAGTCATATTTGACAATACATTGTGCCTGATTCAGAATATTATCATCTTGTTTTATGTTTTTACTAGAGGCCTGGTGCATGACAATTCTGCCCAGGAGGGGAGGTCTCTCAGCCCGGCCTGCCCTCCCCCTCCTCCCCATCACAGTCTGGGAGCCCTCAGGGGCAGGAGGCGACCTGGCGATCAGAGGAAGGCAATGCCCCATCACACCTCTGCTCCTGCCACTACTGGAAGCACAAGCCTCAGCTGGCCCCGGTTACCTGCACCTCAGGAAGCCCTGGGTGGCTAGGTAGCTGCCATCCAAGGCTTGCCTGTGCTTCAGGCTGGCCCTGGATGATTGGGGTGCTGAGGGTGTGTCCTGCCACCCCCTGGGGGGCTGGAATGACTGGGGGATTCCTCCGGGGCTGAGGGGACTGGGCGCTGCCATCTTGTGGCTGTGGGTGCCGCCATCTCTGTGAAGGCATGGCGGTCAGTTTGCATATTCCCTCTTTATTAGACAGGATTCTGTGACATGGCCTGGAATATCACTGAAATCAATACATAAATGTGAGGGTGATTGTTAATAGCTGCCACTTATGTGCCTGGCAATGGCCTCTGTAAATTGTACACATATTACAAGTAATCCTCAAAGCAACATTGTCAGCGGTTCATTTGCCCCACTTACCAATAAGGAAACAGATGCCAGAGAATTTCAGTGCCTTTTCTGCATCCCCTAAGTACTGTGTCCAGATTGAAGTTTGAGCCTCTATTTATGCAACCCCGGATCCTTTAGCAGCATGTCAATCTCCAGTGACCCCACCTGCTCCTTCAGGGCCCCCGGGATCTCTGGCCGTCAGAGTTCAGACTCAGTGGCCCTGTGGTGAGACTGGCATCCTATACGTAAGCTCAGCCTGGACGACCCTAAGGCCCAGCGCAGTTCATGGTCCTCTCTCTGAACACAGAAGGAGGGGGACGCCTCGGGGGCAGTGCCAGAACAGGCGGCATCTCATGGACAAGCAGTTTCTTCCCGTTCAGCAGTCCGGGCCAGGGGCAGCCACAGAGCTGCTGACTGTGCCCAGAGGATCGTGTTACCAGCAAGCTGGCCCTGATAACTCCTGTCTTTCACTCACACCATTCCTAATCCCAGTTTTGTCCTTCACCTCAGCCATAATTTGCTTGCTTTGAGAAGTACAGCTTTCCTGGCTATTCCGAACAAAACACAGTGCTTATATAGTAGGCTAGGGGCCCAATGCACAAAATTTGTGCAAAGGGCTTGGCCCTCACAGCCCTGGCTTTGTCTGGAAGGTCGTCTGGAAGGACATCCAGAAGGCCATTAGGCCATCCGTTCAGATGAGCATATTATGCTTTTATTATTATAGGTGACTTCTTTTTAAATTTACATTTATTGGGGTGACATTGGTTAATAAAATTAGGTTTCAGGTGTACAATTCTATATGTAATCTGATGATTGCATTGTGTGCCCAACACCCAAGGTCAAATCTTCTTCCAGTGACTTGAATGAAATTTCTAATCAAAAACATCTCCCTTACCATTTATCTTCCGCAAAAAAACACTGTAAATAATGGGAAAACTGAACAGGGCAGCAGCTCTCCCATCTTTTGCTACTTTATTTTTTTATTTTAGCCTACAGAGACCTAATGTACCTCACTCATAAAATGCATTAGTATTTTATTTCACTGTTCTTGTGGATGAAAAACCAAAAATAATACTTTACGGGGAGTTATTTGCTTTACAATGACACGCTTTAATAATTTTATTTTAACGTGTATTTTCATAACTATTTCATTTAGAAGTACATACCCACTGCAAGCTGCTGGAAGAACACGAAACATACTTACGTTGCTTAAGGATTTGCTGATGTTCTTCAGGTCTAGCTGGAGTATGTTTCCAATAATTGGGAGCGGAGTAGGGCCAGGTGGAAGCTTCCTCCTTGCAGAGCTCTGTCTCCACAGCGACAGGAGAAGCAAACAGGAGAGACAGAGCACCAGGAGCGCGACCGGACCCATTGCAGCTCGCTCTTCTACCAAGTCTACTGGGAGCTTAAACTCCAGAGGCTGACAACTCTCCTGCTGGGCGGTTAATCAGCCAGATCTGGTTACTCTGATCTTTCTCTCTCCAGGAGACTTTGCTCTGTTGCTCAGTTATAAAGCCCCACCCCTGAAATTCTGGTATAATAAGTTTGGGGTAAAGTCAAGCTACTGTTATTTACTTTGAAACACCCACATGGTTAAGAACCAGTGAAGTAAATATTTTTATTTTAAAAAGTTGCTCAACATTCTTGCCCACCCCGACGTGGCTCAATGGGTTGAGGTGTCGTCTGGTACACCAAAAGGTTGTGGGTTCGACTCCCACTCATGACTGGGAAGGTTGTGGTTTCCATTCCATTTGGGGCTCATACAGGAGGCAACCGATCGATCTTTCTCTCGCATATCGATGTTTCTTGCTTGCTCTCTCTCTCTCAAATTAAATAATTGTTCCATATTCTGGATTCATAGATTAATGATCAGTGGAGAATTCATACCTTGGGGGGCAATCCTTGTATATAAACAAGTATTTATCTTTTAATGCTTTATCAAACACTAGGATACTTTGTCCTTGGAAATAAGAACCTTTAACACACGCACACACACACATATATACATACACACACACACACACACACACACACACACACACACACACACACTCTAGAGGCCTGGTGCATGAAATTCATGCACATGGGGTTGGAGGGGTACTTTATTCCGGCCTGTGCTCTCTGGCGGTCTGGGAACACTCAGGGGGTGCCTGACTGCTTTGGAGATTGGAGAGACTTCTGCCACCACTGCTACACTTGCTGGCCATGAGCTTGGCTTCTGAATGAGCAACACTCCCTTGTGGGAACACACTGACCATCAGGGGGCAGCTCTTGCACTGACTGACTGCCCCCTGGTGGTCATTCTGTTGTTCAGTTGATTTGCATATTAGCCTTATATTATATAGGAAATATATTATTGATTTCAGAGAGGAAGAGAGAAAAAGATAGAAATATCAATGATTTGAGAGAATCATTAATTGGCTGCCCCCTGTATGCCTCACACTGAGAACCAAGCCCAGACATATGCCCTGACCGGGAATCAAACCGTGACCTCTATGTTCATAGGCCAATTTCCAACCATGAGTCACACTGGCTGGGCGGAAATGAAAGCCTTTTGAAGAACCATATTAACAGCATAGCTAGCTAAACATAAACTAGGGAACATAACACATGCATCTTGAATCCCCAAATTGCATTGCTTATTAGCAAAATAAATTTATACACATCCTCCTATCTAATAAAAGGGTAATATGCAGATTTGATCATACCTTCGCTATGCTGCCAGCCAATCAAGAGTAGGGGGTGGGGCCATGCATGGAGTGCGGGAGGCCGGGCCGGTGCACAGGAGGCTGCCTCAGCTGCAGAGTGTGGGGTGCCCCCGGGGCTGGGTGGTCACCTCTGGGGCTAAGGCCTGGGCTTCGGGGGTGGGACCGAGGCATCAGCAAGCTCAGGGAAAGGGAAATTGGGGGCAAACAGGCTGGCAGGGGAGCAGTTAGACATCTCTTAGGCTGGCAGGGTAGTGCTTAGAGGGTGATCAGAGTGTCAGGCTGCCGGAGCCAGCCGGCATCAGTGGAGCAGTCCCTGAAAGGGGGGTGAGGCTTACGGAAAGACAGAGATAGAAAGATGGATAGAAATAAACAGGAAACAAAAGCTATGGGATCAGGAGGTCCGCAAAGCCCTCTTTAGGACTACGGCCCCGAGTTTATTTCACTCCACTCTTTTAAACAGTTCTGATTTACATATCACACAATTCCTTGTTCCCCAAACAACAAAGCTACATTCCATTGTTAACATGTTTCCCCAATAAACCCCTTATCTTAACTAATTTCCTTAGGCTATATGTCCATCCAAGGCGCCACCTAAATCTTTTCCCAAGTATCCCATAGACGTTTGGCCATTTACAATGTTAATGTGCTGGAGGGCAGTGTTGTTTGCTAAACTACAATTGAAGGTAATCATTCTCCTGGGGGGCAGAGAGCAGCCGGGCAAGGCCCGTCCTCTCAGGGAACTTTTTGTTCCCCGAGGGCGCTCTCCACATATTCCCCCTTCTTTTACTAATCAAGCAGATTGGATTAATCTTAGTTCGTGTAACCCAGCACGTACTGCCAGAATGCTGTCACCTACCCTACGCATTAAAATGGGAAATAAGCAAAACAGTATCAGTACAAAACTTCCTAAGCCTATAATTCCAAAAGTTAAATGTTGAAAATCTCCCACAGAGGGAACAGTCTTAAGAAATTGATCAAGAAAATTTTTTGCAGTCTGACTAGCATCAAAGCATAGGGGTACTGCATCTTGCAAACCTTGAATCTCTTTATGCAGAGCTAATAAGTCTAAAGATACATTAGTAGACATCCCGATACATCAGTCTCTTTTGACCAACAAATAGGTATTCCATCCCCTTGTCCAGAATAGTTAAAACCCACATGTAGTTCTGGCCGTATGTGTCCATTAGAAGGCATCCTCAAAGTGTGTCATCCACATACACTCGAACCGATGGTCCATCCCATTCAGCTGGATGGAGTAATGGAGGGTCAGGAACGTAGGCCCAGTGGGTATCTCCTCGGACGCTCGGCACTTGGCAGCTTAAGATAGCCATCATAGCCAGGAACATGGAGACTCCTGTCTTTGGTGTAGAAGTCTCTGTCAGCACCTGTTCCGCTTCAACCGCCAACTTCTTCATCTGTCCCCAGGTGGGCATTGCCGCTGTCCTGGTCGCTTGAGCCAGGCTGTAGGGCTGCTCCTGGGGAGTCAGTCGTTGAATTCCCTTGACCAGGTCGCCCATCTCCTGCGAAGCGCACAACCTTTCCGGAAGCCACCTCGCACTTTCGGCATCCTGGGGAAAAACACAAACATGCCCTCATCCCCGAATGGGCACGGGGTCTGGGCCATGCCATTGTCCAGTCAAAGGTCCCTCCACCTGACCTGAGCATAGGTGGATGCAGTTCCTGCATTCCAGAACCGCTGGGCAGCTGATCGCCCATGCACATCCAAAATTTAAAAATTAAGAATAGAGTATGATGTAATAAGTTCTGTGGTGTCAGGGGATACAACTCCCCCCTCTTTATTTTTTGTAATTGTAGCTTAAGAGTGCTATGAGCTCTCTCCACTATCCCCTGTCCTTGGGGATTGTATGGAATTCCTGTTTTATGAGAGATACCAAGCTTCTGGCAAAACTGTTGAAAACTTCTTCCATATAGCCTGTGCCATTGTCAATTTTAATGCATTTTGGCTGTCCCATAACTGCAAAGCACTTTAAACAGTGAGCTATACAGTGCTTACTTGCTTCACCTGTCTGAGCTGTAGCCATAATAAAGCCAGAAAAAGTATCCACAGTGACATGTACATACTTTACTTGCCCAAAACTGGGGATATGAGTCACATCCATTTGCCACAAATGATTAGCCTTTAGTCCCCTTGGGTTAACTCCATAATGGGGTACTGATTGAGTAGTAGGACAACTTGTACATTGCTTTACTATTTGTCTGGCAGCTTCTCTGGTAATTTTAAATTGCTGCTTGAGACTATTACTATTTTGATGATGGAGTGCATGAGATTGCTCAGCCAATTGCTCCTGGGTATATAATATTATTCTAGTTGCAGTGTCTACCTGTTCATTCCCTTCTGATAACGGTCCAGGCAGTCCAGTATGAGCTCTGAGATGACCAAAGAAACATGGCTGGGTGCGCTGCTGTAAGGCGCGCTGTATGTCTCTAAACATACTTTGCACTATGGAATTAACTGTCCCAATAAAGGGAACAGTTTCAATTACTTCCATTGCTCTTACCACATACTGACTGAGTACAGGTTAAATGCTTGATTTGGAACACATTGTAGCACTGCTAAGATGGCACACAGTTCTACTACCTGTGCAGATGTATAAGTAGTTTGAAAAGTTGTCACCTCACCTTGAATACTATAGGCTGCATTACCATTAGATGAACCATCAGTAAAAATTAACAAAGCCTCTTTAATAGGTTCTTTTTGTACTATTTTAGGAAATACAAAAGCATGCTGGCTTGCAAACTGCAGAAGTTTATTGTGAGGATAATGATTATCTGTTTGACCAGGGTAATTAGCCATAGCTGCTCCCCAGTCATTGCTATGTTGCTTGAGCCAATCTACTTGCTGTTTGGAATAAGGAAGACAGATATAAGGCAGCTCACATCCAATTAACTTGCAAGCTTCAGTCCTGTGAATCAGAGCAGCTCTTGATCATAATAAGGTGTAAGCACCTTTGCAGGTGATACAGGCAGGTGAATCCATAATAGAGGACCTTCCTGCCATAATACTGCCGTGGGAGTATGCTGAGTAGCAAGAATATAAGCTCCCCATGACTGAGAATACTCTAAATATGACACCTGCTGTTGACCAATAGCTGTTTCCACTACCTGTAAGGCCTGTCTTGCTTCCTCTGACAGCTCTCTAGGAGAGTTAGGGTTGGAATCTCCTTTGAGTACCTCAAGCAGAGGCTTGAGCTGTCCTGTGGTGATTTTAAGATAAGGTCTTAACAGGTTAATGTCTCCTAGCAGTTTCTGGAAATCATTAAGCGTTTTTAACCCATCCTTTCTCAATTGCATTTTCTGAGGGGTAATACAATTCTGATGTAAGTTATATCCCAAATAAGAGAAAGGAAACTCTCTGTACTCTCTCAGGGGCAATAATTAACCCCTTTTCTTCAAGCCCTTTTTGCAGCTGAGTATATGCAGCTAGCAATATCCCTTCATTCTGAAAAGCTAAGAGAATATTATCCATATAATGTATAATGTAGACCTGAGGAAAATTTTTTCTAGTACTAACAAGAGCTTGTGCAACAAACTTTTGACATAACGTGGGACTATTAGCCATCCCTTGGGGGAGAACCAACCAATGATATCTCCTCATAGGTTCCTGAAAATTAGTGGCTGGTATACTAAAAGCAAACCTTTTACAATCTTGAGGTGCCAAGGGAATAGTATAAAAACAGTCCTTAAGATCAAGAATTATTTTATATGTGCATGCTGGAATGGCAGAAGGGGAGGGAAGCCCTAGTTGTAAGGCTCCCATAAGTTCCATTGTCTCATTAACCTTTCTTAAATCTTGCAGTAATCTCCACTTTCCTGACTTTTTCTTGACAACAAATATAGGAGAATTCCAGGGGGAGTTAGAGGGTGCTATATGGCCGTTGTCTAGCTGTTCCTGCACCAGCTGTTCGGTGGCCTGTATTTTTTCAGTTGTTAGGGGCCATGGATCAACCCACACTGGGTCATCTGACTTCCAGTGAATCGGATCTGCATGGGTTGCAGGATAATCAAAGGCCCCTCCAGGAAATACCCCAACCCTGCTCTAGGAGGTCTGGGCTCTGGCATGATTGGTTCCATTCTTCCTTGACCCTTCTTCCTAACCCCTGACTTGGCAGTAGCCCTTGATTAAACATTTGCCTTGTTACTGGAGCACTGGGGCTATAAATGTAAACTCCCATCTCCTGCATGATATCCCTACCCCATAAGTATAAGTCCTGAAGGGATTTCCCTGTTTTAGTTGGGTCTGTTTCGCAGTGCCCCAAAGCATTGCTGAGGAGCCTGTGGGTGGCCCCTCCTCACGCTTCCCTGCTGGGGAGGCAGCACATTCCCTTGATTATCTCTCTTAGATCTGCATTCATTGGCCCAATGTTTGCCTCTCTTACACCTGAGACACAAACCAGGTTGTCGGGCATTGCTGCCACCGCTGCTGGACCCCCCTTGTTTCTGTGGACGTTGTTTAATCCGATGACCCATTTGTCCACAACCATAACAGCTACCTCTAGGCCCAAGGGTATGGCGATTCCCTGCCTTTCCTTGTTGGAAGAGAACGTCCTTTGAAGTTTCCCTTTTTTACACTTAAGGCATAGTCCAGGTTGTTTAAGATCTCTGCTATTTCTTTTATTAATCCTTTTATTGGAGGGACACTGCCTTGCCATGTGTCCTGCTCCTCCACAAGTGATTTTTCAAATTTCTCCTTTTTATTAAGCTAGAATATTATCTTTAAAGAGTATCCCCTTAGGCTTATTTGTACCTAGAGTGACTATGGGAGGTCTTAGTAACTTAGAATATTTAATCAAATTATTCATAAAGACATTTTTATTTAGCTTAAAAACTTTAATTTTAAAAGGACAACTTATTTAAGTAATTAAAGTAAGCATCTTTATTTAAAAAGGAAAGCGAATTTAGTAAATATAGACATCTGATTTACAAGCTATAAATGTTGCCCTGCCTTTAGCTTAACAATGTAGGAGGCTACCAAATTCAGGCAGAAAATAATTGTTTCTAATCTGTTTTTTAGATTTTACTTAAATTCAATTACTTATAAAAACATTGGCTTCTCAATGTAACTCAATTTATAGACCTTAATTATGTGTTTTTTTAAAGGCTAATTTATAAAGTAACTTAAATAGGTATCTTTAATTTAAAAAAGCAAAGAAAGTTATTCAGTAAACTTAGGGGTCAAAGCATAGGTCCCATAACCATCCTACTTAAAGGTGGAGGTGGCTTGGGGCTTTTTATTTTTCTTAAAATTCTATTGTTGAAAAATTTGGCTATAATTAAGACATATATTGTTACTTTACTTTGTCCCTTCCAGAGGCAAAACCTCTACAACTCTTAATACATGTATATAAGCAAAATATATATTGGTTAATTATATTTGATAAAACTTTCCATGCAATCCCAAGAATAATTTAAAAATATTTTTTTTAAGAGAACATACTTTTGAAAACATTTCGGGGCCCTTGAAATGTCCAAAAGTTACTCTCACAGTGTCTTGAAATATACTTGGAAAGATCAAATACACACATTTATATATATGATTTAAAGATTATATACTTAAATTATCTTAAAGAATATCAATTAAATTTAAACTGGATCACAGAATTAATTCTCCTTTTTTAACTTACTGGTTGTCAATTTCTTTTTGTATAAAGACAGATCTTAATTTTTTTTTTCTTTTTTAAAACAATAACTAACCCTTAACTTTGCTAAGATTTGCATTTCCCTGCAGGTTCTTCTATCATGGTAATGTGTGGCTGTGTCCTCTAAATTCTCCTCATTCCCAGGAGGAGAAGGGAGGGTCCCAGGGCTCATCTTAAAGATGATGCTGCTTGTGTGCCAGCAATATTTCTTTTCCTTCTTTCTCATGTTTTGCATAAAGATTCTCAGGCAGCGGCCACACAGCTGGCGGCTCCAAAGGCTCCATGGGCCGGAGGCTTATCCTCCAGGGAAGCTAGTTTCTCTAAGCTGGGACAAGATGGATTTTTATCCCTCAAAGGTAATTTCCATGAACTAGGCCAAGAAGGTCTTTTCTCTTTCAGCCTTCCTTCCCCTTTTCTCTCCTCACAAGGAGGACCAAAACAGTCCCTAATAAGATTCCACGAAGAAAAAATTTCAGGCACCTTCTGCGGACCATAATCAGAATAGTCCTGCAGTTTTTCCCCAAACTTAGCACAAGTCTCAAGATTCACAGTTACTTCTTCAGGAAACAGAAGACAGACATCTATTACAAAAGCTAAAAAACATTCAAGCTGCTTATATCCTACTCTAGTTTCTCTTGCTTTAAGCATATCTTTAAGCACGTGCACAAACCATTCCTTACTTTTACCTTGTCCCATGGTATTTTACTCCTGACTATTTCTTCAACCAATCGCTGCCCCACACTTCTTCATCCGACACGTCCCTTCACCAGCAGCGGCCTTCACCGAGTCCCCAGTGTCAGGTCCCTGTTTGGGCGCCACTAAATGCCGGAGCCAGCCGGCATCAGTCCAGCAGTCCCTGAAAGGGCGGTGAGGCTTACGGAAAGACAGAGATAGAAAGATGGATAGAAATAAACAGGAAACAAAAGCTATGGGGTCAGGAGGTCCGCAAAGCCCTCTTTAGGACTGCGGCCCCGAGTTACACTCCACTCTTTTAAACAGTTCTGATTTACATATCACACAATTCCTTGTTCCCCAGACAACAAAGCTACATTCCATTGTTAACATGTTTCCCCAATAAACCCCTTATCTTAACTAATTTCCTTAGGCAATATGTCCAAGGCACCACCTAAATCTTTTCCCCAATAAACCCCTTATCTTAACTAATTTCCTTAGGCTATATGTCCAAGGCACCACCTAAATCTTTTCCCAAGTATCCCATAGACGTTTGACCATTCACAATGTTAATGTGCTGGAGGGCAGTGTTGTTTGCTAAACTACAATTGAAGGTAATCATCCTTCTGGGGGGCAGAGAGCAGACAGGCAAGGCCCGTCCTCTCAGGGAACTTTTTGTTCCTCGAGGGCGCTCTCCACATCAGGCAAAGCAGTTAGGGGCAATCAGGGAGGCAGGCAGGTAAGAAGTTTGGAGCCAGCAGTCCTGGATTGTTAGAATGATGTCTGACTGCCTGTTTAGGCCCGATTCTACCAGTAGGATTAGGCCTAAACAGGCAGTTGGATATCCCTCAAGGGATCCCAGATTGGAGAGGGTGCAGGCTGGGCTGAGGGACATACCTCGCCCCCTGTGCATGAATTTCATGCACTGGGCCCCTAGTTTTAACATAAAACTCAATCCCCACCAAAAAAATAAAAATACTGAAAAGAGACATTACTAATTTTTATTTTTCCGGTGGAGAAAGGAAAACTCAGAACGCGATACCCATCTAGTGTCACACCGCTCCTAAGTCACAAAACTAGGATTTGAAATTATATTTTTTAATGCCCATTGTGGTGCCCTATGGCTGCCTCAAGAACAATTTTAGGAAAATAAAACCAACCCCACCCCCAGAACATTAGTTTCCCTGAGTGTGCACCCCAATGACTGTCCACAAAGTAACAGACTTCATGTTAAGTGCAAGACCTTATTTGACTCCAAGCATTAAAGGGCCTTAGATTCTCAAGAGAAGAAATAAAAGAGATTCTCCCCTTACCCTCTCTCCATCGCCGCAGGTCACTGCAGAGGCGAAAATGCACAGGCCACAGGGCAGAACCCACGTCAGAGAATTAGGGGGAGGCTTGAAAAGCCCCTCGAGTCCCACTCGCCTCCAGACGTGTTTTCTGTCACGTGGTTGGCTGTCATTGTCGCCAATAATGGAATGACGCGTGCACAGCAAGGAGGGGAGGTTTAGACAGGACCACAGGCGTGGACTCTGGAAGGCCGAAGACAGGAAATTCTTGAACAGACTCACAGCACGAACCAGCATAGCGTACAGACCTCGTCAAGGGGAACATGTAGTGACTAGAGGCCCTGTGCAGGAAATTTGTGCAAGGAGGGGTGTCCCTAAGCCCAGCCTTTACTCTCTCCATCTGGGACCCCTTGTGGGATGACCCCTCTCAGAATCCAGGACTGCTGGCTCTCAACTGCTTGCCTGCCTGCCTTCCTAACTGCTTCTAACCACTTCTTCCTGCCAGCCTGATCACCCCCTAACCACTCCCCTGCCAGCTTGATTGATGCCTAATTGTTCCCCTGAGAGCCTGTTTGGCCCTAACTGCCCTCCCCCTGCAGGCCTGTTCCCCTCGAACTGCTCTCCCCTGCAGGCCTGGGTCCCCCCCACCCCCAGCTGCTCTTCCCTGCAGGCCTGGTCACCCCCAACTGCCCTCCCCTACAAGCTTGATCAACCCCAACTGCCCTCCCTTGCAGGCCTGGTCCCTTCCAACTACCCGCTCCGCTGCTGACCTTCTTGTGGTGGCCATCTTATGTCCACATGGGGGTAGCCATCTTATGTGTTGGAGTGATGGTCAATCTGCATATTACTCTTTTATTAGATAGCATAGGATAGAGGCCTGGTGCATGGGTGGGGGCCAGCTGGTTTGCCCTGAAGGGTGTCCTGGATCAGGGTGGGGGTTCTATTAGGGGGTGGGGTGGCCTGGGCGTAGGGCCTGTGGTGGTTTGCAGGCTGGCCATGCCCCCCAGCAACCCAATCAGAGACCCTGGTCTGGGATTTATTTGAAACTTTGTAGCCTGGAGTAAAGCCAAGCCTGCTGCTTGCTCCATGGCTGCTGCCATTTCTGTTGGAATTTATTTACCTTCTATAATTGAAAGTTCATTGCCTTAAGCAGAGGCCTGAGCTGGCAATGGCAGACAGAAAACTTGGCTTTCTCCATCGACAGGGAAACCCAAGCCTCCCTCCTACTCTCTGTGGCCGGCAGCCTACTTGGATGGGCTTATTTGCATATTTGCTACTGTTTGGCTGGTAGGCATGGTTTTGTGGATTAGTGGAGGTGCCGTCAATTTGCATATTCTTTTATTACATAGGATATTATATAGGATCATGAGGAGCCACCTGTCAGTGGGATGGCCTATATCAGTGGTCGGCCAACTCATTAAGTCAACAGAGCAGCAAGCAGTGGCTCACGAGCCACGTGTGGTTTGCCAGCCACTGGCTTACTTTATCAGATCACCGACAGTAATGCTGTACAAAGACAGATCTTGTAAAGACACCATCATATTTGTCCTAACTTGATTAGTGCAGCTACTTCTAAGCTCTTTTCATAAGGAAAATTAAGACGTATCAAGGCCCCATTCACACAATGTTTTATCCCTTGTGTTAACAGGGAGGCTGACAATTTACAGAATTTTTACTTCCATCTCATCTCTTTTGGTACCCTCCATCCCCTTTGCAGAAGGGAAAGTTATGCCCATTTGAATGAAGAGGCGCTGGCCTCGACATTTCAGCACCTTGGCCAAGCACACGACGTCCTGCACTCTTGCTCACCTGTCAACATTCGGGTCAACCGAGTTCCCCAGCAAGTGCCGAGGGTGTACTGTGTATGCTCCAGCGTTCCGTGGCTTACCTTAAACAGTGACTAGCAAGTAAACACCAACTGAGTCAATATTGCAGCCGCTCAGGCTGACTGAACTGGGGTCAGAAGAGTTTAGTTTTGTAACCTCCTGAACTTGAGTGAGTTCAGGTCTTGGAAAGCCCTCTGTGTGGGACTAAGAGCAGCCAGTGTTTGCTTCCTGAGGCACACAGCGCTGGACTTGACACGCACCGTGCTACCAAACCTTGGGTGAAACAAACTTGGTGGCTTTATTTTCACATGACCACATCCGTCTTTGAGAAATTCCTTACTTTCTGACACAGCCATCACCTTGTACTCCTGCCCCAGCTCTCTAATTGCCCATTTCTCCTGAGAACCCTGGTTCTTAGTTTAAAGGGGCAGTCGGACATCCTTCTCATTATCCAGGACTGCTGGCTCCAAACTGCTCACCTGCCTGCCTCCCTGATTGCCCCTAACTGCTTCAGCCTGCCAGCCTTATCACCCCCTAACCACTACCCTGCCAGCCTAATTGATGTCTAACTGCTCCCCTGCCAGCCTGCTTGTCCCCAACTTCCCTCCTCTGCCGACCTGGTCACCTCTAACTGTCTTCCCCTGCAGGCTTGATAGTCCCCAACTACCATTCCTTGCAGGCCTGCTCCCTCCCAACTGACATACCCTGCTGACCTGATCATCCACAACTTCCCTCCCATGCTGGCCATCTTGTGATGGTCATCTTCTGTCCACATGGGGACAGAATCTTTGACCACATGGGGGCAGCCCTCTTGTGTGTTGTAGTGATGGTCAATTGGGAATTACTCTTTTATTAGATAGGACGGCCTTCTTTTCATGTCAACGAATTTGATGTACAGACATAATTTTTAATGGCTACAGTGTTATCCCTGACTGCTTAACATTACTATGGTTTACTTTACTAACCCTTTATTGTGGGGCAGGTTGCTTCTGGTTTCCCCGGCTTCAACAATGACAGTAAACATAATTGCTTATTTGACTGTTTACTTAGGACACAGTCACAGACATGGAACTCCTGGCCCAAAGCTAATTCACTTGACCTTTGATCCACATTTCCAAATTGACTTTCTAGTTTAGTCCATTAGTTTTAAGTCAGATTACACTCCCACAAATGGGTTAGGAGAAAAACTATTCAACGTGCCTTGGGCAAATTGCAAACTCTTGCTGAATTTGAGCGACCCCGGGGCTTGGCACCTGGAGGATTCAGGCTGGAGGGTGAGGTCCAGGGAGGCATAGGTGACATGGTTGAGGGCCCTGTGTCAGTGCTGGTGTGTGAGTGTGTGTCGCTCGGGTCCACGGGCCTCCACCTCGCGTGCATAACTCAGCTCCCATTCCCCCGCCTAGCATGTGACTGGCCCTGCTCCCCAACCTCGTGCATGACTCAGCCCCGCTCCCATGCCTTGCCTGCAACCAGCCCCTCTCCCCTGCCTTATGCATGCCTCTCGGCCACGCCCCTTCGCCTCAAGCGCAACTCCACCATGTCCCCCTGCCTTGCGAGCGACTGGCCCCGTTCCCTGCCTCACACGCGAGTCGGTCCAGCTCCCCGCGCTTCACCTCGCGACTGGCCCCACTTCCCCACCTCGTTTGCGACTGGCCCTGCTTCCCTGCGTCGGTGGGCGCCACTCAGCCATGCCCCCCTGCCTCACGCGCTGAGCTGGGGGCGTGGACTGAAACTGCTGCTTGGATTCAGAGCTTGTGACGCAGCCCCTGTGGGGGAGGAATCACAGCCCCACCTTGTGCCTGCTGCTCATTACCCAACATACCCCGGGCACTCATTTGCATGTGATTCAGTCATCATAACTGTAAGGAGGGCCAGCCCTTAAGTATTTTTCAGGCAGATCTTATTGCGTGGTGGTTGCTTTCACAGCCCTGCGACCATGCCCCTGCCAGCCTCGCCTTCTGTGTGCTGGCCATGCCTGCTGGCCACGCCTGCTGGCCATGTCCACTGGCCATGCCCCCTGGCCATGCCCTGTCTGCAGGTCACGCCCCCTTCTCCTGATTGGCTGGTAGCGTAGCAGAGGTACGGTCAATTTGCATGTTACTCTTTTATTAGATAGGACTATCTCTATTATGTCATAAACTTTTTTTTCAAAACATTAGGTTCCTTTGTAGTTCAAAATGGTGAATTTTATTTTATTATTCTTTAAATTTATTATTATTATTATTATTATTATTATTATTATTTATATTCTTTATTGTTTAAAGTATTACATGAATCTTCTTACCCCCATTGACCTCTCCCCAAGCATCCCCATCCTCCAAGTATATACCACCCCCCCCACTGTCTGTGTTCATTGGTTATGCTCATATGCATGCATACAAGTCCTTCGGTTGATGTTTTACCTCCTCAACCTCTGCCTTCCCTCATAGGTTTATAATGCTGAATTTTAATTCATATTACAAGGTCACATGCTATGGACATTTTTTCAGCATTTTAAATTTCATCACGCCTCTATTCTACTTTGACAGGGGTTTTAACCGCCTGCTGAGTCAGCGGACCACTAAGTGTGAACCTCCAGGAACAGCAAATGATGGCTTTCTCTCCTTCCTACCTTCCTTCACTTGTTTATTTATTCCTCCTACACACATGGGCTTCTAATCCTGACCAGGCTGTGTCCAGGGCTCTAATCACTCATGCCTACTTAGTGAGCACAGTTGTTAAAAGAAGGAGTGTGGACCCCATATGTGCAATTGGGCGGGGGGCAGGGGTTATTACAGGCTGAGAATAATATGTACTGAGTAATTGGTGGGCCTTCTCGCACTCCCCGACTCCCCAACAGAGCACAAGTATAAGTAGAGAGAAGAAAATGCCAAGGGCAGGGTAAAGGATGTGTGAGCTCTTTAATGCTTTGGTGCTATCCATGCAACCCTCTGTGGCTTGGTCTGCCCAGTTTCCTGTCACAGGAGTGATTCGGGCATCCAGCTGGGAAATGCACTTGCGGCAATCACAGAAGAGGTTGAAAAGTTTTCTGGAAGAACCCACTGATGTGAGACATCAAGTTTCACTGTCCTTGGATTTCTTAGGAGATGGTGATCTTAGAATTTATCAGGCATTCAAAAGGAGGAGGAGGAGGAAGAGAGGACGAAAGAGAGGAGAAGGAGGAAGAGGGAGAAGGTGAAGGAAGAGGAGGAGGAGGAGGAAGAGGAGGAAGAGGAAGAAGAGGAATAAGAACTAGTTGCTTCATCCTGTGGAGGAAAAGGATGCAAATGCACAACTGTCGGTGACCTGGACATGTTCTACCCTATGACAAGGTATATCATGTACACTGTAGTAAAACATCTGGGAGAAGAAAATCCTCAATATTCAGACTAAGAACAGTTGATGTCTGTTCCTGAAAAAAAGTAGATCCAGGCTCTGAAAGATAAAACCAATTCCATCAAAACAAAATGGAAGAAATTAAAGCGATTGTGGGCAACTGGGAAAAGGCTCAGGGTTCCAGTGAGCTCTGGGGCCTGAGTGGAGAGTTCGGTGGTTCCTGCAGAATGCTGGCTCGAGACCCACGTCCTGACAGCTTCCCTGGAGGAAGGGGACATGTAATAACCCGGAATCAAAGGGTGAAGAGGATGGGGACCATCAAAAGTACCAGGAGGACACGGAGGGGTGCTCCAAAGTCAAGTGCAACATGACAAGAAAAATCCGTCCCACACCACCGTGGCTGGAGAAGAGGAGAAAAAGCCCATCATGATGTCCAGTCTGAGGAAGCCTCTATCGAAGGGGCAGATCTGTGACCTGAGGAGGGAGGGGATGAAATGACTGAGTGTTATCAACAGAAACAAGCACAGCGAGCACAGAGAGCACAGCACTTTGGACTTACCACCATGGCAGACTGTGTCTTGGCAACAAGAGGTGGGAAGTTCTGCAGCAAATGACCTGATGGACCTTGGAACTGATGAGATCAAGACCCACAGAAAACAATTCAAAAGTCTCAAGGAAAAGCTGCGAAGAGCCTTTTCAGCAAGAGGCTGGTTTCTGGAACTAAAGCCTTGTAAGAATAGGAAGGAATAGAAGGACAGAGAAGAACTTGCAAAGAAAAACCTAATTAGGACTAAACTTGAGTTTTTAAAGGAAATTTACTCTTGCTTTCCGCAAATTCTTTTTTAAAAATTCTTCTTTGTCGAAAGTTTTACGTCTGTCTCCTTTTCTCCCCCCATTGACCTCTCCCCACCCTCTTCTGCTCCCCAGCACATGCCCCAGTTCGGTTGATCTCTCGCACTCCCCCACTTCCCAACCCTCCCCTGCCTTCCCTCTGAGGTTTTTAGGTCTGTTTGATCCTTCTATGTCTCTGGATCTATTTTGTTCATCAGTTTATGTTGTTCATTATATTCTAGAAATGAGTGACATCATGTGATATTTATCTTTCTCTGACTGGCTTATTCACTTAGCATAATGCCCTCCAGATCTGTCCATGCTGTTACAAATGGTATGAGTTCTTTCTTTTTTTACAGCTGCATAGTATTCCATTGTGTAGATATACCACAGTTTTCTAATCCACTCATCTGCTGATGGACACTTAGGCTGTTTCCAAATAATAGCTATTGTAAATTGTGCTGCTATGAACATAGGGATGCATATATTCTTTCTGACTGGGGTTTCTGATTTCTTGGGATGTATTCCTAGGAGTGGGATTACTGGGTCAAATGCGAGTTACATTTCTAATTTTTTGAGGAAACTTCATACTGTTTTCCACAGTGGCTGCATCAGTCTCCATTCCCACCAACAGTGTACTAGGATTCTCTTTTGAATTAAATGCTAAGTTTGTTTTCTTTTATCCATTGTTTTTTTTTGTCTTTATTGTTCAGTTTATTAATTACATTGTTTCCCCTTTTTTATCCCCCTATATCTCCCCTCCACCCTGTACCTATCCCACCCTCCACCCTCAACTCCCCCTCCCCAATGACCTCTGCCATTGTTGCAAGATTTTCGTCCAATCTCTTGCTGTACTTCCCACAACCCTTTTCTCCCCTAGAATTGTCAGTCCATTCCCTCTCTATGTCCATGTTTCTGTTATATTCACCAGTTTATCTTGTTCATCAGCCTATCAATTCACTTGATTTTTATGTTCATTTGTTGATAGATGTGTATTTGTTGTTCATAATTTATATTTTTACCTTTTTCTTCTTCCTCTTCTTAAAGAATATCTTTCAGCATTTCATATAATACTGGTTTGGTGGTGATGAACTCCTTTAGCTTTTTCTTATCTGCGAAGCACTTTATCTGATCCTCAATTCTGAATGATAGCTTTGCTGGATAGAGTAATCTTGGTTGTAGATTCTTGCTATTCATTATTTTGAATATTTCTTGCCACTCGCATCTGGCCTGCTTCGTTTCTGTTGAGAAATCAGCTGACAATCGTATGGGTGCTCCCCTGTAGGTAACCAAGTGTTTTTCTCTTGCTGCTTTTAATATTCTCTCTTTATCTTTTGCTCTTGCATTTTAATTATGATATGTCTTGGTGTAGTCCTCTTTAGATTCCTATATTTTGGGATTCTGTGTACTTCTTGGGCTTTTAAGTCAGTTTCTTTCACCAGGTGGGGGAAGTTTTCAGTCACTGTTTCTTCAAGTAGGTTTTCATTAACTTGCTCTCTCTCTTTATCTGGGACCCCAATAATTCGGATGTTGGCATGCTTGAGGTTGTCCCAGAGGCCCCTTGCACTGTCTTCAATTATCTGAATTCTTTTTGTTTCTTGCTTTTCCAGCTGAGTGGATTTTGCTTCTTTGTATTTCAAATCTTTGACTTGGTTCTTGTGGCCCTCTGGACTGCTTTTAGGACTTTGTGTAATATTTTTTATTTCAGTCTGTGTGTGCTTGATTTCTAGTTGGTCCCTTTTTTTATCCGTGAGGGTCTGGTTCGTATCCTCAGAGGTCTTGTTCATTTCCTTGAGGGTCTCATTCATTTCCTTGTAATTCTCATTCATTTGCTGGTTGGTCTTGTTTATTTCCTGGTAATTCTCATTAAGTTGATCGGCCTTTCCTAGGCGCCTCTTGAAAAGCCTTATAACCGTGGTTTTGAACTCTATGTCTTGTCGTCTTTTCTCCTCCATTTCTTTCACACCTGATTTCTTTCCATATCTCTGCATGGTGGCTGTTTTATGTGGTAGATATCCTCAAAGGGACAGTGGCTCAGCCTCCCCAGTTACCTGAGGTTGGTACTCTTACTGCAATCCTTTATGGGTTGTATTCAGTATTTTTTAATTTAAACCCAGCTTGTTGTTGTTAGCCCTAGGAGGGTTTGACCTCCAGGCCAATTGGCTGTGAAGGGAGACTGTGTTCAGGTTGGATGGGCGGAGTCTCTGAGCTGCGCAGTCAGCGTCAGCGTCAGCTGCGTCCTATGCGGCGCTCGCACGCGCAGGTCTCTGTGGGTGGGGATGGCTGCAGACACCTCCAAGAGAAAGCCGCTAGTCTCTTCCCCTTGCCAGACAACTCTGCCTTTCCCCAAATGTGCCTGCACACCAAAAGTCTAGCCCAAGGTTGTAAAATAGATGGTTTCCGGAACCAGGAGACAAGTTTCCAGGGGGCAAGTCGCGGGTTTGTGCGACCCTTGCGCGGAAACTTCTTTTCGCCGCCTCTGGGTCTCTCACAGACTAGGAGCCTCTGCCGCGCCCCGCTTCCAGGGTGCGTCCCCCGGACCTCGGACCTCGCCTGGCACTGGGGAATCTGTGCAGTGGGACGTCTCCACGTACCCCGGATCTCGGACCTCGCCTGTCGCTGGGGAGTCTGTGTAGTGGGACGTCTCCGCCCTCCCCGTTGGAGAAATCCGGCCGGGGTTGCTGCTCCAGCCCCAGCCCGCGTGCACGACCAGGACGGCTCCTAACCTGTTTCCCTCTGAAAGGCTGCACTCCCGCCGCTCCTGAGTCTCAGTGTCCCACCTCTACTCCTATTAGTGGAGTTTTCATTCAGCCAGCTTGCTGGCGATTCTGAGTGCTGTCTGTTCTGCTGTTATGTTGTAGTTCTTAAATCATTGCGCGGGGCAGAACAATAGGTGTTAACTTATGCCGCCATCTTGGTGTTCCTCCATTGTTGTTTTTATATATAAATACTAGAGGCCTGATGCACGAAATTCGTGCAAGAGTAGGCCTTCCTCTCCCCGGCTGCCGGCACTGGCCTCCCTCTGGCCCCCGGGACCCGGGCTTCCCTCTGGCTGCCAGGAAGCAGCTGGGATCTGGGCTTCCCTCTCAGCCCTGGCTTTGTCTGGAAGGACGTCCGGTCTAATTAACATATTACACTTTCTTTATTATAAATTAAAACCATACATTTACCAAACAATTAAGATTTAAGTCTGTAACACATTTTGTGGTAGTGTATTTAAAAATTTTTTAAATATGGATGTGTGTGTGTATATGTATATACATATAGATATGTATATATGTAGATGATCTGCTTCCTAATAAAAATGCTTTTTGTGGTTGTTAAATCTTTAGTGACTTCTAATTTTATTCCACTCTATCTAGAAAACAAAGTCTTTATGCTACTGATTATTTTTAATTTATCAAGGTTTCTTTTTGGCCTATTATGTGACCTATTCCTGTACTATCTTCCTATCTAGTAAAAGAATAATATGCAATTTGACCATACCTTTGCAATGCCCACAAGCCACGCCCACACACCACACCCACACAGCCAAGCAGAGTAAATATGCAAATTAACCCAACCAAGATGGAAGTTGATTTGCATGTCCATGCTCAGAAGACAGCATAGAAGAAAGCCAAGCACTGAGGAAGGGAGCAAAGCTGTGGAGAAGTAAGCAAGCGGGGTGGGGGAGAAGGGAGGGAGCAAGTCAGAGGAGTCGGGAGAGAGCGAGGTAGTGAAGAAGGGAGAGAGGCAGTAGAAAGGGAGGGAGCTTTGCTCAGGCCGCAGGAAGTTCTATTCTTGCAGGAATCTCCTTGCAACGGATCTCTAGTTCTATATAAACTTGCAAAGAAAATGCCCTTGCTACTTATTGGTATAGACTTTTTACCTCATGGTTCAAGCTTATCATTTTAGTTTTCAGATATCTTCTTATTTGCCTTATTTGATTTCACACAATGTTAAAATTTCTCATTGCAACTTCCAGTTGTTATGCTTATAATGGTTATATTGCTCTCTTGTCATATCTTTTGCTATAAAAATATTTACCCAGAATTCTTTCTTAAAGTTGTTCTTGATAATAGAAAAGTCTTGGTTATCTTTATTTTATGTTATTTTTTAAATTTTTAATAAATCTTTCTTGTTCAGATTATTACAATATTCCTCCCCCCCATAGCTCCCCTCCACCCTGTACCCACCCCCCTCTCTGCCCTTACTACCCCACCACTGTCCTCATCCATAGGTGTATGATTTTCACCCAGTCTCTTCCTGCACCTCCCACACCCCTTTCCCCCTATGAATTGTCAATCCATTCCCTTTCTTCAAATATATATATATATATATATATATATATTTTTTTTTTTTTTTTTTTTCACGGAGAGGAAGAGAGAGGGATGGAAAGTCAGAAACATCAATGAAAGAGAAACATCAATCAGCTGCCTCTTGCACACCCTCTACTGGGGATGTGCCTGCAACCAAGGTACATGCCCTTGACGGGAATCGAACCTGGGACCTTTCAGTCCACATGCCGACGCCTCTATCCACTGAGCCAAACCAGTTTTGGCAGTCCATTCCCTTTTTATGCCCCAGATTCTATTAAATTCACCAGTTTATTATGTTCATCAGATTTTTAATTCACTTGATTTCTAGATTCACGTGTTGATAGACATGTATTCATTGTTCATAATTTTTAGCTTTACCTTTTTCTTCTTCTTCCTCTTCTTAAAGAATACCTTTCAGCATTTCATATAATACTGGTTTGGTGGTGATGAACTCCTTTAGCTTTTTCTTATCTGTGAAGCACTTTATCTGACCTTCAATTCTGAATGATAGCTTTGCTGGTAGAGTAATCTTGGTTGTAGGTTCTTGTTATTCATCATTTTGAATATTTCTTGCCATTCCCATATGACCTGCATAGTTTCTGTTGAAAAATCAGCTGACAGTCATATGGTGCTTCCTTGTAGGTAACTAACTGTTTTTCTCCTGCTGCTTTTAATATTATCTCTTTGTCTTCTGCTCTTGGCATTTTAATTATGATGTGTCTTGTTGTGGTCCTCTTTGGATTCCTTTTGTTTGGGGTTCTTTGTGTTTCCTAGACTTTTTTTCACCAGGTGGGGGAAGTTTTCGGTCACTATTTCTTCAAATAGGTTTTCAGTATCTTGCTCTCTCTCTTTTTCTGGCACACCCATAATTCGGATGTTGGTATGCTTGAAGTTGTCCCAGAGGCTCCTTACACTATTTTCAATTTTTTGGATTCTTTTTGCTTTTTCAGCTGAGTGGTTTTTGCTTCTTTGTATTCCAAATCGTTGACGTGATTCTTGCAGTCCTCTAGTCTGCTTTTGGGTTTCTGTATAATATTTTTTATTTCAGTCAGTGTATGCTTAATTTCTAGTTGGTCCTTTTTCATATCCTCCAGTCTTGCTCATATCCTCGAGGGTCTCGTTCATTTCCTGAAAGGTCTAATTAAATTTATCGGTTTTTTCTAGGAGCCTTTTGAAAAACCTTATAACTGTGGTTTTGAACTCTGTGTCCAGTCATTTCTTTCCCTCCATTTTTTTTTACATGTGATTTTTTACCTTGTCTTCACACTTTGGCTGCTTTCCTGAGTTGGTCGAGTAGATTTGTGTGGAAGGTGTCCGTTAGGGGACAGTGGCTCAGCCTTCCCAGTTACCTGAGGTGAATACTCTTGCTGCACCTCTTTATGGAGTGCTCAGTCTTATTGTACTTAAGCCTAGATTGTTGTTGGTATCACTGGGAGGGGTTGACCTCCAGGCCAATTGGTTGTGAGGATCAGCTGTGTTTATGCTGGAGAACCACTGTGCTCAGCTTGGATGGGGCGGAGTCTCCAGGCTGAGCAGGCCACCTTGGTTTCCTGTCACCCCCGCTCTTAATGGCTCCCAGGTCTCTGTGTCCTGCAGCAACGGCTGCAGGCACCTCTGAGAGAAAGCTGCCCGGAACTCTGCCTACTGCTGGACAATCTAGTTTCTCCCCAAATGAGTCTGTACAGCCAAAGACTCACCTGGAAATGGAAAACAAAGCAATCCGGCATTTTTTGTTTGTTTGTTGGTTGTTTGTTTGTTTTTCCCTCCTAAACTTTAGAGCCAGCCACGAGCCCTCTCCAAATAGCTTGCACGGCTTTGCAGCGCCCAAGTTTCAGCATGCTTCCTCATTATGGTCCAGTTTCACCCCGTATTAGTCTGGGTTCCCTTAGACTCACCCGGAACTGGGGCTCTGTGCAGTGGGGCACCTTTGTCTCCCTCCCAGTTCAAGAGAACCAGCCGGGTTTGCAGCTGCTCACCCTATCCGTTCGCGCGCATGGCTCCGCACCTCTGACTCTGTGCGTATCCACAACTCTGCCCTCTGTAGCTCCCCTGAGTCTCAGTGTTCTTTTATCTTTCCTTCTATTTGTGGAATGTCCACTCAGCCAGCCCTTTGGTGGTTCTGAATGATGTCCGTTTTGTTTTTTAGTTGTAGTTTTGAAATTGTTGTATCGGGAAGCAGTATGGGTATTTACCTATGCCGCCATATTGGTTCCTCCTCGTGATGTTTCTTTTTATACTTGGCAATGGTAAGCTCTTGAAATTTTGTAAAGCTGGGGCATGACAAGGTTAAAATTATCCTTTAGAATCCAATGAGGAGACACAAACCTATTGTTGAGTCTTGGGTTGGAGATAGATGGAAAAGTACAGTGTGTGTCTTATGTCAAGGTAAGTGTGTGTGTGTGTGCGTGTGTGTGTGTGTGTGTAGAAAGATGTCATTGACAGGTCTCAGCAAAGCCAATCCAACATGGGTGCACAGAAAAGATCTTTTCATATAGCATGCACACAAAACATGGGCTGAGGAAATGAAGAGGTTTCAATGTGGATAGGAGAAGCCATAGGTTAATTCGGCTTTTATTAATATATTTATTTATGTACTAGAAGCCTGCTGCACAAAGTTTGTGCACATTAAAAGGGGATTAATTACAGGAAATATTTTAATATTGTTATCTGTCCTTTATAATAGAAGTGTTAGAGATGAAAGAAAATAAGTAAGATGTTTATGAAAATCTTCCTCCAGTCAGAGTCTGGGGCACACTATGGGACCTAGAGTCAAGTCTCTGCCCACTCACGTGTGCCTCAAAATCAGGTGAGATCCAGACCCACACCTGGCTAGTCCCACGCTTGTCAAGCCCCACCAGGCGAGGGGTGCAGCCTGAGGTCTGTGGGTCTGGAGAAGAGCAGCCTGAGGTCTCTTGGCCGAGCACTGGGGCGGGGGGCGAGGGAGCACCTTGAGGTTCCCTGTCAAGCCCTGCTGGGCAGGGGGCATGGCCTGAGGTCCCCTGTAAAGCTCTGCAAGGCGGGGGACATGGACTCAGGTCCCCTGGCCTGGTGCCAGAGTGGAGAAGCACAGCCTGAGTTCCCCCAGCCTGGAGCTGGGACGGGGGCATGGCCTGAGGTTTCCTGTCAAGCGCCAAAGTGGTAGGGGCGAGCAAGGCCTGAGGTTTCTGCTGATTGCTTGTTAAGACTTGTTATGGGAACTCAGCATTCGCTGTGGGTGCCACCATACTTGTGGTGGAGTGACGGTCGATTTGCATATTCCTGTCTTATTACATAGGATTCACCCCATCTTTTTAAAACCTCTTTGTGTACTAACTCAGAAATAGAATGAAATGCATATTTAATTTCTGTGTCATTCTTAGGAAAAAGAATTTGTGTTGGAGAAGGCCTGGCCCGCATGGAGTTGTTTTTACTACTGACCCACATTTTGCAGCATTTCACCTTGAAACCTCTGGTTGATCCGAAGGACATTGACACCAGCCCAGTTGTCAGTGGGTTCGGCTCTGTACCGCCCTCCTATGAGCTTTGTTTCGTTCCAGTCTGAGGAAGGGGCTGGTTGAAGAACAAGACTCTCGCCTCATCTGAACGAGCCAGACGCTCTCTGTTTGGTGTGTGAGCCGTTATCCACCTCTTTCGTAACAGGAGGAATGACATTCCTGAGCTCTGTCTCTTCTAATTTTCCCATCCTTTAAGAAATAAAACGATAGCCCTAACTGGTTTGGTTCAGTGAATAGAGCGTCGGCCTGTGGACCAAAGGGTCCTAGGTTCAATTCCGGTCAAGGGCACGAACCTCAGTTGCAGGCTCCTCCCTGGCCCAGGCCCTGGTCAGGGCTCCTGCAGGAGGCAACCAATCGACATGTTTTTCTCACATCGATGTTTCTCTCTGTCTTTCCCTCTCTCTTCCACTCTCCTTAAAAAATCCATGGAGAAATATCCTCAGGTGAGGATTAACAAAACAAAACAAAAGAAATAAAACTATAAAGCCTCTCTTGTGAGACATAAGAGAAAGTCTTTAGACCTTGAACTCTGCAAAAAATTTTTCAAAAATGGGCCACAAAAAGTACTAATTATACAAGATCGATAAAAAGTTCTTTAGTTAAATTAGTATTTAAACTCCTATCTATTCATCAAAAGATACCATTCCAGATACTCAAAAGGCAAGGAACAGTCTGGGAGAAATATTTCCAATGAATATATCCACAAAAGACCTTATATCCAGAACTAAAAACAACACAAAAACATCCAAGTATTTTTTAAATGGGCAAAATGTTTGAATAGTCACTTCACAGAAGAGGATTTTCATGTGGTCAATAAACATGAGAAAACATCCTCAACTTTATTAGTTGTGGGGGGGAATAAAAATTAAAACCACACTGAATTACTCATATGTACCTACTATCTGCTAACATACATGTTTCAGGTGAGCAAGGATCTTTGTTTTACTCACGAACAAATATCAATCAATTGGAGTAGTGCCTGGCATATATTGGCTCACTAAATATTTGACAAAATGAATGACTTCTTGAATGAATGAGTGAATTCTCTTTGAAGGTGGATTTGACCATGTCTGTTAAATTGTAAATGCAAATACATGTCTTTCAAGCAATTCCACTTCTTATGCATTTATTTCAAGGATATTCTTAAATGTGTCCCTTAATTGTATGGATATGGACGGTCATTTCATGATTATTCATGGTAGATTTGAAAATAATTGAAGTGCTACTGGAGGTGGTAAGTACCTTGCGGTGCATCTGTACAATATACCATAGGCAAAAACAGTCTTCACAGGGACATCATTTTGAAGTATTTATGATGTGGTCGACTCTGTTCTCATATGAAAACAACATATTCAGTCCTTACAATTCAGGGAAATTGGTACAGTTTAATCCACCCCCATTTAACCGATATGAACAGTGAGGCACAAACATGTTTACTAACGTGCCCAAAGTCACAAGGCCAGTAAGTGGCCCCGACATTCATAAAAACAAGACTAAAGAAACACAATATCAGCTGGTCCTTCTCCATCTGGATTCCAGTGCCTGTGTGAGTACCAGAACCCACAAATAATAGCTCACGTTTTCAGCGTTTGACAGTATGCTCTGGCTGAATCATCTCATGTGATCCTCACAACAGCCTTGGCATGTCAGGACTGCTCCCATCCCATTTCAGAGATGAGAAGAGTGAGGCACACAGAGGTGAAATATCCCCCCCAAGGACACTTGTTTATAAGTGGCAGAGACAGGACTTGCACCCTGACCATGTGACTTCAGAAGCCACATCTTAAACAACAAGCCACACTGTCTTTCAGAATGTACTCAAGGAATGACTGTGATGAGTGAACGAGGTCAGGGACTGAAATCAGGACAAACCAGGTTCCCAGAACTCACTCCAGCGCAGGAGCTATGGGGCCGGGACGGGAGTGGACCCCTTTCCTGAAGTCCAGCGATGTGGTGGAGAAGTTAATCCTGTCGATGCTGGAGTAGCTTGATGAGTCTCACTTTCTCTCGAGTCACAATGTTTCCATCTGGAGAAATTACAAGAAAGCAGTTCATGGAAGTCACCAGAGAGTCCTCCAAATCGGGCAGATCCTGGAGGGGCAGCTGTGAAAAGAATGTGCCAGCAGAGGGTAGTGTGAGGGCGAAGCTGTTCAGCCAAGAACAGGCGCGCAGTGGTTTCGCTTGTGTTCACCTTGCATCCTGACAGAAGTTTTATTAAATAGACATCATTTATGTTGTTTCTGTTCTTTTGTGCAGTCTGGACACTATAAGTAGCAGATCTCAATTCCACAGGTTCGTCCACTTTCCCCAAGGCACACATTTTCTGAGAGCAGTTCACATTTTCTGTGAACACTCTTCCTTGATCTTCATGTTATCTGTACCCCCCGAGGGAAGAGAAAGCTAAAGATGCTTCTGGGCATTACTATATGTTTGTTGATTAAAATAATAGTGTTTGTTGATTAAAATAATTGTGTTGCCTCAATAGAGAGGCATTGAACAGGCTGTCAAGCTACAGGGGGAAGGCTGGGGTGGATGGGAGGCGGGTGCTGGGGGAGATCAACCGAAGGACTTGTATGCATGCATATGAGCATAACCAGTGAATGAAAGACACTGGATCGGGACGGGTGGGTGGGTGGGTGGGGACATGTGCTGGGGGGTAAGGGAGGCTGGGGGGAGGGTAATGTGGGGGAAGGAAAACATACGTACTACTATTAAATATAAGTTATACGGCAAAAAAATTTTTTTTAATAAAATTAAATTAATTTTATTTTATTATTTAAAGTATTACATACAGTAGTACATATATCTCCTTTTCCCCCAGTTGACCTTCCCCCAGCTGCTGCTCCTCTCCCTTCCTCTTTGATATCAATAAAAATGTATTTGTTAAATAAAAATAAATAAATAAATAAAAATTTAAAATAATAATAATAATAAATAAAATAAAATAATAGCGTTGCCTTACCTGGTTTGGCTCAGTGGATAGAGTGTCGACCCGTGGACTGAAGGGTCCCAATTCGATTCCAGCCAATGGCACATGCCTGGGTTGTGGGCTCCATCTCCGGTGGGGTGGGGGTTGTGCATGAGGCAGCCGATCCATGGTTCTCTCTCATCGTTGAAGTTTTTATCTCTCTATCCTTCTCCCTTCCTCTCTGAAATCAATAAAAATATATTTTAATGATAATAATAATAACTCTGAACTGGGTGGTGAGTGGTGAGTGTGTGGAGGGCAGGAGGCTGGATGCTGTGAGAGCTGGTACCCTGGCTGAGTGGGGTTCAGGCAGCTGTCATGCCCTGCTCAGCAGTATAGGTTCCCTGGTGGAGGGTGTGGGGGGCATGCAGATGGGATTCCTCACATGAACACCTCGACAGGGCTTTCCCTTCTCCACTCAGAGCTGCCCCTGTTCCCTGAAAGGTTCTGGGGTAAGGAGCTCCCAGGACCATCCCAGGCTTCCCCAGACTCCGGGGTAAGGAGCTCCCAGATAATCCCAGGCCTCCCCAGATTCCGGGGTAACATTCACGTGTTCTTGTCAAAGGACCTGTTTCTGGTACTCTCTCGTGTCAGTTCTGACTGTGTTTAGTTCATTTAGGTTATTAAATTTGTGGCCATGGGGTTGTTCAAAATATTCCTTTATGATCCTTTTAATGTCCATGGCATCTACGCAGTGGCCCTCTTTCTCACTTGGACAACAGTAATTTGTGTCTTCTCTCTTTTCAGGGGGTACTGGCTATTTGGATTTATCAATTCTACTGAACTTCCAAAACCAGCTTTTTTCCATTACTTTTCTCTATTGATTTCCTGTTTACAAGTTTTACTTTTATTTTGGCTCTGATTTTTATTTTTAGGTTTCTGTGGCTTCCTTTGTATTTAATTCTTCATTATTGATCCCGATCCCAGTATTTCCCTACGCGATGAAACTGCTGCTGAGCACAATTTTTCTCTTTTAAATCCTAATCTTGGGTAACGAAGTGACACACAGTCATGAGAGCTTTTCTGTGTGCGTCCCCTTTGTCCTTCTCTGTACTTCTCCTTAGGAGGACCAGCAGGCCTCTTTGTATTACTTTCTTTTTTTAATGCTTTGTCCATCTGTGTATCCAACCATTCTGCTATCCATCCATCCATACATCCATCGATCCACCCAACCAGTAATCAAATAACTATTGGACATTCTCTTTCTGGCATTCAGAGGAATCCATGTTCAAGGACAGAGAGAAATACATCAATTGGTTGCCTCCTGGGCCTGGGTTGGGGAGGAGCTTGCAACCGAGGTACATGCCCTTGACTGGAATCGAACCTGGGACCCTTCAGTCCACAGGCCAATGCGCTATCCACTGAGCCAGACCTGCTAAGGCAACTTTTTCACTTTTTTACCTGCCTTATGCACGAAGGAAAGAAAGTCTGAGAATGGGCTCAGCAAATGATGCTTTTTATTGAGAACATGCAGAGGAGAAATAGCTCTGCCCTGGTGCACAGGAATCAGCTTGCTCTATTTATATTGGCTACACAGTACCACTCAGCATTGTATTAGCACACATGTGGCCAATATACATTTTTCTGAGTATGCAGAAGAGCAGATCCATTTCCCAATGAGACTCAGGAAATTCAACTTTAATGGAGGCTGGATATTCCTGGATCTTGAGTGAAGGGGGTGATGAGGAGAGGAGAGGTCAAAGAAGAGACCCCAGGAAAGGGATGAAGAGGGAAAGAGACGAACGATGCCCCAGATGAGAGGGAGTTGCTGACAGAAGTTCTGTCCGTCCTTCACAGAGGAATGAAGCAGAGCTGGTAAGGAGGCGGCACAGAAGCAAACCCATTCATAACTGGGGTGATATCAAGGTCCTTTACATCGACCACAGCTTTCAAGGTAAACTTCTGTAAGATGGTGGTCAGGAATAAAAACAGCTCCATGCGGGCCAGCCCCTCTCCTGCACACATCCGTTTTCCTGAAAAATAACACACAGAGAGAGTAGGTAATCCTTCAACACTGATTTTCTGGATGCCAGAAAGGGAATGTCCAATAGTTATTTGATTGCTGGTTGGATGGATGGATGGATGGATGGATGGATAGCAGAATGGTTGGATACACAAATCAACAAAAGATGGACATAAATCCTGTCCACCCAATATCTTATCCTAACAATTATTCTTCTTTCAACAAATATTTATTTGTTACCAAGTATTTCATTAAATGTCCTCACTTTGTAACTTCTCTTTCAGGTTTCTAATAGTCTTTTTCTAGAAACACACATACACTGGTTGTACTTTCTCTTTGTAGCCTGATGTTTCATGATCGTTCATCATAGCTTCTGTTCTTGCTCTACATATACCTACTGTTCATCATCTCCAAAGTTCCCAGTTTTGTACCACACTGCTCTTTTTGGCTGGGATGCATGCACTTCTCCTATATTTTCAGTACCAAGCTCAGATTTCATTTCTGAACTTGGAAGAACGGAGTCAACTCTCCAAAACCCCAGTGATCTGGCCTAATAACAAGGGTGGGCCATGGGAAGCAAAAGTGTGTGGGCCTGGGGAGTGGTGCTTCTGGCCATGAACAAAGAGCAATTCTCTTAGTCCTAGGGTGAGGGCTCTATCAGTTCCAACTGATTCCCCAAAAATATCCTGTCCTCTGAGTACCAACAACAATAAATTTGTAGCCTAGTCAGTGTGACTCAGTGAGCATCATCACATGAACCAAGAGGTCACCGGTTTGATTCCTGGTCAGAGCAAATGCCTGAGTTGCAGGCTCGACCCTCATTAGGGGGCATGCAGGAGGCAGCCTATCGATATTTCTCTCTCATTGCTGTTTCCATCTCTCCTTCCTTTCTCTCTCTCTTAAAAAAAATAAATGAAAAAAAAAACATATTTTGAAAAAAAAAAGAGAAGAAAATAAATTTGTATCACCTGCTGAGAAAGCCATGAAGTAGTCACTCTTCTTGAAGTTGCCTGCCTCATCCAGGAAGTGGCCAGGATCAAACTTCTCCGGGTTGGGGAATTCTTTGTCATCTTGCAGCACAGAAGTCAGAGATGTTATAATGGTCGTGCCCTGGAAAGAACAGAAGGTAAAGTGAGTTATGAAGAAGTTGTAGAGCCCTAGATGGTTTAGCTCAGTTAATAGAGATTGGGCCTGTGGACTGAAAGGTCCTGGGTTTGATTTAGTCAAGGGCACATGGCTGGGTTTCAGGCTCAATCCCCATTGAGGGGGAATGCAGAAGGCAACCAATCAATGATTCTCTCACATCATTGATGTTTCTATCTCTTTCTCCCTCTCTCTTCCTCTCTGAAATCAGTAACAATACATCCAATCTAATAAAAAAATAATATGCAAATTGACCATACCTCCACTACACTCACCAGCCATGCCCACCAGCCACGCCCACCAGCTAATCAGGAGTGATATGCAAATTAACCCCAACCAAGATGGCTGCTGCCCAAGGCCGAAAAGCCTCTGGCTGAGGTTGGGGCAGAGCCACCGATTTCAGGGCGATTGCTGGGGGTCCCCTGGCTGGGGTCCCCTGCCCAAGGCTGAAAGCCTCTGGAGCTTTTGACCTTGGGCAGGGCAGGGGTGAGCCATCAGTAGGACATCCCCTGAGGGCTCCCAGTATGTGAGAGGGGGCAGGTTGGGCTGAGGGACCACATACCCCCAGTACATGAATTTCATACACTGGGCCCCTAGTTTACATATTTAAAAAAAAGACTAACTGCTGGCTGTTAAAATTTGAAAGAAAAAAAAAGTTCTGGAGCAAGTCCTTTAGTCCAATTTTCTGATCTATAGATGAGGAATCCTAGGTCCTAAGAAGGGGAGTGGCATTGTGAGCCAGAGAGAACAAGTAACAAACAATGGGCAGTTTAAGACCAGTGACAGGGATGTTGCTAAAGTGAATTCCAATAGCATCTGAAGTACTGAGTAATGGGTACTAGGGTGGCAGGCCTTCTGAACACATTCTGCTGATCACCATGTTTGGACACTGCTGTATGTCTCCACCACCTACTTTATTTTATGACTTCAACCTTCACTCATCTCATAAGTGGATTACAGTTTAAAATGGAAGGTTAAAAAACAAAAGTTGGAACTTGAAATATCTGGAGTTATCTGTTCATAGGTCTTTTATAAACAGACATCTGATCTAATAAAAAATAATATTTTCTGTAGTAATGACAATAAATACAACTATTAGTCTTATCATTGCCATGTGGATTTTTTGTAACAACTATTAGTCTTATCATTGCCATGTGGATTTTTTGTAACAACTATTAGTCTTATCATTGCCATGTATATTGTTTGTCTTGATTTAAAAACATAGAAGCAAGGAACAAACGTATGGTTGCCAAAAGGAAGAAGGGGAGGGATGGATTAAAAAAAGGTGAAGAGAAATATAATCCTAATAAATAAAAGAGTAACATGCAAACGTGACCATACCTTGGCTCCTGATTGGCTATGCTATCTGCCAATCGGAGCAAGGGGCGGGGTCAAGAAGCATGAGCACCAGGCCCCAGGAATGGAGACGAAGTGGTGAAAGCATCAAGCGCCCGGCCACGGGCACAGAGACCAAGCAGTGGCAGTGCCGGCGAACCACAGCTGCAGCTAACTGAGGCCCCAGGCAGGAAGGTACCGATGTTATCGACAGAAAATGTCTGAAGAGCGACGTGTGTCTGATCTTGAAAGAAGGCGATGCTTGCAACAGAATGTATCTGAAGAGCAGCTATTGGAAAAATGTTGCTCTGAAGCCGAAAAACACCGGCATCTTCAACAAGAAATGTCTAAAGAACAACATACCTTTGAGGTTGAAAGAAGATGGTGGCACAGACGGAATATGTCTAAAGAACAGTCCTCAACAAGTACTAGCAATAGTGATAGGAACTGCCTTCTCAGCAAAAATGGAGTATGTGAGGATGCAATTCTCGAACACAGTTGTGGTGAAATGAGTGTTAGATGTGAATTTTGCCTATCACTAAATTTCTCAGATGAAAAACCATCTGATGGGAAATTTACTCGATGTTGTAGCAAAGGGAAAGTCTGTCCAAATGATATACATTTTCCAGATTACTCACCATATTTAAAAAGATTAATGACAAATGAAGATTCTGACAGTAAAAATTTCATGGAAAACATTCGATCTATAAATAGTTCTTTTGGTTTTGCTTCCATGGGTACAAATGTTGCATCGCCATCAGGGTATGGGCCATACTGTTTTAGAATACGTGGACAAGTTTATCATCGTACTGGAACTTTACATCCTTCTGATGGTGTTTCTCAGAAGTTTGCTCAACTCTATATTTTGGATACAGCCGAAACTACACGTAAAAGATTAGCAATCCCAGCAAACCAGGCCTGCTCAGAAAGACTCATGATCAACATCAACAACCTCATCCATGAAATAAATGAATTAACAAAATCATACAAGATGCTACATGAGGTAGAAAAGGAAGCCCGATCTGAAGCAGCAGCAAAAGGTATAGCTCCCACGGAAGTAACTATGGCAATTAAATATGATCGTAATAGTGACCCAGGTAGATATAATTCTCCCCGTGTAACTGAGGTTTCTGTCATATTCAGAAATGAAGATGGAGAACCTCCTTTTGAAAGGGACTTGCTCATTCATTGTAAACCAGATCCCAATAATCCAAATGGCACTAAAATTAAATCAGTATCCTGTTTCCTACATTATATGCAATGATGCATCCTATTATTTTGCCACATGGTGGAAAAGGTTGGGGAACAGATATTGCATTAAGACTCAGAGACAACAGTGTACTCAACAATAATAATAGACAAAATATAAAAACACGAGTCACCCAAATGCAGTATTGTGGATTTCATCTCTCTATGAGGGACACGTTCAATCCTATTTTAAATGCAGGAAAATTAACAGTTTATTGTGGATTTGTATTGTTGTTATATCATTTTATTATTTATTTAAGTGAATCTCATATCATTAATGAAATTATGTGTTATTTTTATATACATTGTACTCATTACCTTTTATCTTTCACACTTTTATTGTAGAGAAAGGGCAAATAGCACTATTAAAATATTTCCTCTAATACCCTTATAATGTACACGAATTTCATGCAATGGGCCAGCAGTAATCCATAATAGTGTTATAGCTTTGTGTGGTGACAGATGGTTACTCAACTTGGTGTGGTGAGCACATAAGATAAATAAATGTTTATTAGTCATGGGGATGTAAAGTACAGCATAAGAAATATAGTTAACAATATAATAACTATATATGGTGTCAGATGGGTACTAAAATTATCTGGGGGGCCCTAACCGGTTTGGCTCAGTAGATAGAGTGTCAGCCTCCATACTGAAAGGTCTCAGGTTTGATTCCAGTCAAGAGCATGTACCCTGGTTGCGAGCACATCCCCAATAGGGAGTATGCAGGAGGCAGCAGATTGATGTTTCTTTCTCATCAATGTTTCTAACTCTCTATCCCTCTCCCTTCCTCTCTATAAAAAATCAATAAAATACATTTAAAAAATAAAATAATCAGGGAGGAATACTTTGTAAACTATATGATTGTATAACCACTATGGTATACATCTGAAACTACTACAAAATAATATTGAAAGTAAACTGTAATCCTATATAATAAAACCCTAACATGCAAATCAAACGGAAGAACAACCATTTGCTATGATGTGTATTGACCATCAGGGGGCAGACACTCAACACAGGAGCTGCCTCCTGGTGGTCAGTGCACTCCCCAGGGGGAGTGCAACTCAGCCAGAAGCCGGGCTCATAGCTGGCAAGTGCAGTGGCGGTGGTGGGGGTCTCTCTCGTCTCTGCTGCAGGCAGGCGGTAAGGAGCAAGAGGTCCCAGACTGTGAGTGGGCACAGGTTGGGTTGAGGGACCCGGTTCCCCAGTGCATGAATTTCATGCACTGGGCTTCTAGTTGAAAAATAAAATTCAAAAAATAAATGTTGAGCTCTAGCTGGTTTGGCTCAGTGGATAGAGCATCAGCCCTTGAGCTCAAGGGTCCTGGGTTTGATTTTGATCAAGAGCATGCTACAGGCTCAGTCCCTGGCCCTGGTCAGAGCACATGTGGAAGGCAACAAATCAATGTGTCTCTTCCACACTGATATTCTCTCTTCCCCTCCTTTCTATTGTCTCTAAAAATCAATGGGAAAATATCCTAGGCTGAAGGTTAACAACAAAAAATACTAAATCACTATGTTATACACCTGAAACTAATATAACATTGTTTGTCAACTATAACTTAACAATTTTTAAATAAGTAAAAATATACAAGGGAGATTTAATTACAGATTAATCCTAGCCTACAAAACACAGAATGTTAAAATTAGAAAAAAAAATCATCATTTTGTAACAATTCACTTTAGGATTATTAATCCAGTCAAGTTTTATCAATTAACATTAAAACTGTTGGGTGAATAATTGGTTGCCTCCCATGCTTGCTCACACTGGTATCAGATCTGCAGTCTCGGTATATGCTCTGATTGGGCATTGAACCTACAACCTTTTGGTGCATGAGACATGCTCCACCCACTGAGCACCTGGTCAGGGCCCCGTGTATATTTTTAAACAAATAATATATGAAATTTTTTCTTTAAGATTAGAAAAAAGTACAAAAGACAGTATGTTTTTATCATGTTGCTCAAATAGATATTCCTAAGAAATAAAGGAAGTGTGACCATTATTTCACACCATCAGTACAAATTTACCTGAATGGATCAATGATCTAAATGTAAGTGCTAAAACCATAAAGTTTTAGAAAAAGATAAGGGTAAACCTTTGAGACCCTGTTCTGCCAATATTCTTTAGATAGGGCCAAAATAAAGCACAAGTGCATCTCATATCATTGAGAAGTGTTCTGTGACATGGATGAATAATAGCCATGCATTTCAAAGATATGACTAAGTGGCCACAAGAAGAAGAAGGGAAGACAATCATAATAAACCTTTTCATCTACTTTTTTGAGACCAGCATTACCTTCATATCAGAAATATGACAAGAACATTTTGAAGAAGAAAAATTGTAGACTAAAAATTTCTTATCAGTATAAATACAGAAGTCCTGAACAAAATGTAGCAAATTAAATTCAGCTGTGTATGCACATGGAGTGGGAAAGTGAAGCCAGTATACAACTATACAAATAAATGCAGAAAATTGATATGAAAATATCACATACACATTCAGGACAAAAAATCATGAAAAATAAGAGGGTAAACTTCCCGATCCATAAAGAATATCTACCAAAACATAGATAGAGATCATTCTCAACAGTGAGATGTTAAACCTCCACTTTCCTGAAAATCAGAAATAAAGGATGAAACAAGGCTATTTAACCCAGATAGCAGGATGATGTATGTAGAAATTGCAGATTAACCTGAAGACAAATGACCAGCAATGATTTTAAATTTAGCAAGGTTGCTATATAGAAGGCCATCAAAATAATAAAATCAATTATATTTCCATGCTCTGACAAAATGTATTAAGAAAATTAAAGGCCGGCCGCTGTGGCTCAGTGGTTGAGTGTTAACCTATGAACCAGGAGATCATGGTTCAATTCCCGGTCAGGCCGTATGTCCTGGTTGCGGGCTCGAACCCCAGTGTGGGGTGTGCTGGAGGCAGACCATCAATGGTTCTCTCTCATCATTGATGTTTCTGTCTCTCCCTCTTCCTTCTTCTCTGAAATCAATAAAAGCATATTTTTCTTTTAAAAAAAGAAAAGAAAATTAAAGAAAGCCCCCTCCCAATGGACGTGTATACCATACCTATTAATTGAAAGATTCAGTGTGTCATGATGTTAAGACTTTACAAATTGATCTAATGACACCATGGTAAAAGTCCCTGCAGATTGTTTTGACAAATTGACAAACTGATACTAACATTAGTTTGGAAATGTAAGCGGCTAAGATTAGCCGGACAATATTAAAGAAGTAGGACAAATCTGCAAGACCTACACTGTCAGATGCCAGAACCTGTTATACTTGTTGATAGTCTCAACTGGAAACACTCGAGTCCCTCAAGCTGCCACAAGTGTGGTTTCTGCCCGTCTCTCATCTTGTGTTTGTAGAAGATGAACACCATCCTGTGAAAATGGGACCTTCAAGACCACTCAAGGTCGTTGGTCTGGAAACATACCTTACCTTGGGGATGAGGTAGTTTCTGAATTTAACGTCACAGGTCACCGCGTGGGGCAGGCTGGTGGGGAGAAGGTCAAAGTATCTCTGGATCTCGTGGATCACGGCGTCCGTGTAGGGCATGCGGCTCCTGTCCTGCATGCAGGGGCTCCGCTCTCTGCCGACCACACGGTCAATCTCCTCCTGGACTTTAGCTGGTAAGACACAAGTCAGACAGATGGAAAACAGGAAAATGCATACCGTGTTTACATACTGATTCAGAATACATGCAGCACGAGGGTGTCTCGATGTCACTATAAACATCAGTCATATGCCCAGAAATTCACCAGACATAGAGAAATAACTGCCATGTAGATACATACAGCTCTCCGACAAGCTCAACTTAGGATACATGAACCCGTACCTGTATAAGCATTCCGGATGATATAAACAGAAATGAAATGGTCAAGAAATTACAGTCCTTATACAAAGAAAAATGGTAAATCAAACAATTTTATATCAAAACAAAATGTGGGTGGGAAAGTTAGACGACAATGTATATTTTGCCTATTTAATGTTTGTGTATTTTCAGCTCTCCCTTCTTCTCTGAAATCAATAAAAGTCTATCCTATCAAATAAAAGAGTAATTTGCAGATTGACCATCACTCCATCACTCAAGAGGGCTGCCCACATGTGGTCAAAGATCCTGTCTCCATATGGACACAAGATGGCCACCACAAGATGGCCAGCAGGGGAGGGCTGTTGGGAGGTTCCAGGCTCTGCAAGGGAGGGCAGTTGTGGGCAATCAGGCCAGCAGGGTATGTCAGTTGGGAGGGACCAGGCCTACAGTGGAGAGCAGTTGGGGGCAAACAGGCTGGCAGGGAGCAGTTAGACATAAATTAGGCTGGCAGGGTAGTGGTTAGCGGGTGATCAGGCTGGCAGGCAGAAGTGGTTAGGGGCAATCAGGGAGGCAGGCAGGTGAGCAGTTTGGAGCCAGCAGTCCTGGATTGTGAGAATGATGTCCCAGATTGGAGAGGGTGCAGGTTGGGCTGAGGGACATCTCCCACCCCCCATGCACAAATTTCGTGCACCGGGCCTCTCATTTCAAATAAATAATGACTTCTATTTCTTACCTGCCTATTTTTAGACTATATCTGATTTCCTGATATGGAAGGTGAGAATTTACTTCTCCATCCCCACCTCATACAAAATACACACAGACATGCACACAATTCCCTTTATTTTGTTTTCCGCAATATAGTTAGATCACAGTTCAACATCATTCTGAACTATATATCCTCTCTGGTAAGATGACTATGACTATGTTTCATTTTTGGTACTTTCTTGGACTTAACCATGATTCTTTCATTCAACTCATAATTTTCTATATCTTGATTTAAAGTTCCTTTTCCCCCCTTTGCTTCTCTATCTCTCCTTTCTCTCTCCTCTCTCTCTCTCCTGCCCCCTCTCTCCTCCTCTCTCTCAATTTCTCTTTTTGCTACAAAAGCTTTATTTTTAAAAAATATGTATTTTATGGATTTTTTACAGAGAGGAAAGGAGAGGAATAGAAAGTCAGAAACATCAGTGAGAGAGAAACATCCATCAGCTGCCTCTTGCACACCCCCTTCTGGGGATGTGTCTACAACAAAGGTACATGCCCTTGACTAGAATCGAACCCGGGACCCTTCAGTCCACAGGCCGATGCTCTATCCACTATCCAAACCGGTTTCGGCTACAAAAGCTTTATTGTTTCATTTGGTCCAATGCATGGGAAAGGGCCTCAGGGTGGCTTAAAAGAATGGCTAGCAGTTTGGGGCAGAGGCTCGGTAAAAGCCAGGGGAATGCAGAGGGGCCCCTCAAAGTCCTCAGGGCTCCAAAGGCTACTGGTTGTGCTGGAGGGTGAGCCTTTCTAAGAGATACTCGCCCACCAGCGCCGGGCCAGCCAGCTGTGGAGGTGAGCCAGGTGTCCCCATCCTCTTGATGAGTTTCACCTCCTCGCCCCGGAAGCGGTTCTCCCGGAAGTAAGTCACGAACTGAGGGGCTGCGCGGGTAGAACCAGGCCCTGCAGCTCCCAAAGGGCCTGGTCAGGTTCCTCTCCAAGGCCAGGGCGGCTCCCGTGGTGCCCTCAGTTTTACCCACTCATCTTGGGGAGGCACAGCGAGTCCTGGAGAGAGTGCGGCCGCCATGCTGGTTTTGCAACTTTAAGACATGCTCAGAGCCCTCGGCTTCTTCTCAGCCACCTCGGGGAGCAGGGGCCCCGCCCTGGAGGGCCACATCCTCGTGGTCAAAAAAGAAGCCCAGAGAGAGGTAGGTGGCTGGCGTGGACGGCGGCCTCCCTCTCGGTGGAATAATTCTGACCGGTTTGGCAGCTCATGGTTGTGGGGCAATAGGAGTTACGGTAGAAAACACCCGGTGTGTTGGCTGGTCCAGAGGTGGTTCTGAAGGTGGTGACTGGAAGAGACGCTGGAAGGGGGTCGGAGGCTGGAGGAAGCGGGGTCTGAGGTCTGGGGGGTCTGTTCCGTCCAAACCCCGTCGAAGAAAGAGTCAGACCGGGGACCGCTAGGGCACTCTCGATTCAGAATTATTTCTAAACACTGAGGTAGAAGTTTCTAACTCCTAACAATAATTTCCCCGTTATTAGGAAACCTCAGATAATCGGTCATGTCTTTTTTCTTGGTGTCTCCCTCACACCTGCTTTATCCGCCCAATCGTTTTGAAGTGGATACTTCCTAGGCCCGGCATCTAGCAAGCTCCCTGACAATTTCCGTCTCCTTTGAGCTCTGCTGATTCCTTGAGCCCATGACTTCCTCTGACATGAAAATGGATATTTGGATGAAAAAGGGGGGAGGTGTGTGAAGTTTTGTCCATGGTACAGGTCTGAGAATATATATGCTCTTTTTAATTGGATAGTTGCTCTTGAGAATTCTGATGGTGTCCTGAATCCCAATCCTTACACTCAACACAATGAAGCTCTCTGGAAGTTTTGTGATTTTCTTTTTAATCCTGGTGTTCTGGCCGTGTGTCTTGAGTTGGATACTTTTATTTCACTCACTCGGATACACCTGTCAAGGGAATTTTCTAATCTGCATGGCAACTATGGAGAGTGTTATTCACTCTCTGGAGTTTTTTTTCGAATCTGGCTGCTGAATTTCAGGAAGTAGGATGGAGAAAGAAACTACGGGTCCATCAATTCAAGAAATAGATTCTTACCTAATGTTTCTTTTCAGCCCTACACCTCACTCTTTCCCTCTCATTTCTATAGAAAGCAGACCTCCCTCATTGTATTGAGGAAAAAGTTACCTGGTAAAAGAAGTTGTCACAGGGACTTGAGCTACCTTTTCCAACCTGTTTCTACTTGTATCAGCTTTGACACTGGTACTTCTAAATACCCAAACTTATACACCCAGCCAGCGGGGCTCAGTGATTGAGCGTCGGCCTATGAACCAGGAGGTCACGGTTTGATTGCCAGTCATGGCATATGCCTGGGTTGTGGGCTCAACCCCCAGTGTGGGGCATGCAGGAGGCAGCCGATCTATGATTCTCTCTCATCACTGATGTTTTGCTCTCCCTCTCCCTCTCCCTCCCTCTCTGAAATCAATAAAAAATAAAAATAAATAAATACATGCCAAAACTTATAGGGATGTAGGGACACAAATACATTTTTTAAACTTGATTTTTATTGTTGACACTATTGCAGATGTCCCCACTGACCTCCTGTTCCCCCCTTACCTTTGCCTACCTCTACCCAGCCCTAGCCCCTCACTTCCCTCGGGCTATCTCCTCACTGTTGTCTGTGTCCATGGGTTATGCACATATGTTTTTTGGCTAATCCCTTCACCCTTTTCACCCAGCCTAACCAAGCCCCTCCACTCTGTCAGATGTTGGTCTGTTTCATGTATACAGGCCCCTGTTTCTATTTTGTTCGTCAGTTTATTTTGTTCATTAGATTCCACATATAAGTGAGATCATATGGTGTTTGTCTTTCACTGGCTGGCTTATTGCACCAAAGAACCTCAATAGACACTTCTCCAAAGAGGACATACAAATGACCGATAGACTTGAGAAACCGATGAGCATCACCAGTCATCAGAGAGATGTAAATTAAAACCAGGTGTCAGCTCACACCTGTCAGAATGGCTATATCGTCAGCAAATTCACAAGTGTTGTCAAGGAGGTGGAGAAAAGGGAACCCTGGCCCACTGCTGGTGGGAATGCAGACTGGGGCAGCCACTGTGGAAAACAGTATGGAGGTTCCTCAAAAAATTAACAATGGAACTGCCTTTTGACCTAGCGATCCCACTTCTGGGAATATATCCTAAGAATCTCAAAGAACTTTTTCTCCTCATGGAACTTCCTCTTCTGGCAGAGACTGCAGTTTCATCCTCTCTACTGAGTTCATTATCTTCCCTCTATATGCATTTCAGAAATTTGAAGATTTGTTGGCTATTTCCTGGCCTCCTTTTATCCAGCTTTAGAAGACTAATTCTCATTTGCAATAGGTTGTAACCATTTTAGTGGGATTTTAACACAGGAAAAAATAATGTATGTTTCTAAACTGCTATGCATAACGGTGACTCTATAAAGATATATTTCTGCCCTAGCTGGTTTGGCTCAGTGGACAGAGCATTGGCCTGTGGACCCAGGTCTGATTCCGGTCAAGGGCATGTACCGTGGTTGCTGGCTCCTCCCTGGCCCATGTCCTGGTCAGGGCTAGTGCAGGAGGCAACCATTTGATGAGTTTCTCGCACATCAATATTTCTCTCTGTCTTTTCCTCTCGCTTCCACTTTCTCTAAAAATAAATAGAAAAATATCCTCGGGTGAGGATTTTTTTTAAAAAGGTGTATTTCTAACATAAAGTGCTATGTAAAAGATCTTGTTTTGGCAATCAACTTCTTTCTGGAAACTTCTAAAATAACAAAACTCTTTTATGCAATATGTTAAGCCTGAATAGTACCACATTTCTTGTGAGTCTCAATTTTTAGGACACTTTCTAGACTGGCAATGATCTCTGGCAGCCTCACTAAGTCTCTAGGATTTTCACTTATGCTTCAGTAAGAAGTGTTTCCTCTCTGTGAAAAAAATCAATAAAATATAGTAAAAATAATAATGACACTTCTCTGAGAGAAACAAGATGGAATGTTCTTCCCATGTCTTTCCAACGTCTTTCCTGAAATTCACCCTTCCCACCGTGCTGGGCATACCTACGACCTCCGGGTGCTTGAGCAGGAGCAGGAGAGCGTATCTCAGGGTGGTACTCGTCGTCTCTGTCCCAGCTCCAAAGAAATCAGACACGGTGACTGTCAAGCTGTCAATAGTAAACTCCCCGTGCGGATTGTGCTTTTCCTAGGAATAGTATGATGAAATTATTTGACAAACTCATTTGCCAGAATTCCAGTTAATCCAAAATAATTCATTTGTTATAAAGTTAAGCCAATATACAAACTGCAAGGTGCAATTTTAGAAAACAAAACAAAACAAAAAACCAGCTCAACAACAAAGATAAGCAAAGGACTTGAGTGACATTTATCCGAATTTTAGAAATAGGTAATAGCACATGAAAAATATATTCAGTATCACTAGTCGTCAAAGAAATGCAAATCAAAGCCACAGGATACTTCATATGAACAAGAACACTTCGATAATTACAAAAATTAGAAAGTAAGTATTGGCAACTGTCAAAAAATGGGAACCCTCATGCACTGCTGGTGGGAATGTAAATGCTGCAGTCACCATGGAAAAGCTTGGCTGCTCCTCAAGTATTAGACATAAAATTACCATATGTCCCATCAACTCCTGTCCTAGGAATGTACCCAACAAAAATGAAAACAGATCCATGAAGAAACGTGTATACAAATGTTATAGCATCATTACTCATAAGAGCCAAAGGCAGACACAACATAAATGTCCATCAATAGGTAATGGACAGTTTTCTGAGTCCAGGTCTTTTGCCTCCTTGGTTAAGTTTGTTCCTAAGTATCTTAATTTCTTTGTTGCAATGGTAAATGGGATTGTTTGTTTAGTTTCTCTTTCTGAGAATTCGTTATTGGTTTATACAAAAGCCATTGATTTTTGGTTGTTTATCCTTTCAAAAAAAACAAAAAACAGCTCTTGGTTTCATAGGAGGCATCCCGCCATGCCTGGCCACTGCCTGCCTGCATGCATGCTGCCCAGAGCCTTGGAGCAGCTGGGGGGGAGGGGGGCACTGCCATCTTTGTCGGGTTAATTTGCATACTTCTGGTTGGCTGGTTGGTGTTGCAAAGTCATGGTCAGTTTGCATATTTCTCTATTATTGGTGTGGCTAACTACTTATTTATTGCCATTGTATTTCTGTACTTCTTTAGCTTTTTGTTGTTGTTGTCTGGGAAGCTCTTTATTTGACTGTCTATTTTGGACGATAGCCTTGCTGGACATAGTAATCTTGATTTCAGATCCTTGTTTTCCATGATCTTGAGTAATTCATGCCATTATCTTCTGGCCTGTAGAGTTTTTGATGAGAAATTCAGTGTCAGCCTTATGGGAACTCCTTTGTAGGTAACAGTTTTCTGTTTTTTCTTTCCTTTTTTTTTCTCTTGCTGCCTTTAAGACTCTCTCTTTGTCTTTAATTTTTGGCATTTTAATTATAATGTCTCTGGGCATGGGCCTATTTGGGTTCTTCTTGCTTGGGGTTCTCTGTGCTTCCTGAACTTGTGTGATTTTCTCCTTTATCAGGATAGGGAAGTTTTCTGCCATTATTTCTTTAAACCTGTTTTCTATCTCTCTCTGTTACACCTCTCAATCTCTAGTGCAGGACAGTGTCAGCAGCTGTATCTGTCTAATTAGATCAGGTAAACTCTCAAGGCCTCCAGGGACCGCCTCTGCCTGCAGACTGGTTGGATGCAGCCTGGAATAGCCCTCAGGTAATCATCAATAGGACAGGGTAGTTGCTTCTGCCTGGAGGCTAATTGTTGTTCTCAGTCTCTTAATGGGCCTCAGAAACTCCACACTCTGGGGCAAGGTGTTTTCCCCTCAGGCAATGTCACCTGGATGGCAAATGTCTGCTTGAGAAAGATGACCTCCACAGCATGAGGGAATGACTCAGCACAAGAAACCAGGGTGTCTGCCTTCTGAGATCTAACCCCAGAGCCCCCAACCCTGACTTCCGCTCACACAGCTCTTGTCCACTCTGCCCTGCCTCTGCCAGAGCCCAAGTTGAGTGGCTGCACATGGAACTTTATGTGTTGGCCCTTTAAGAGGGTGCTTGCATTTCTATCTCATCTCTCCCTGCCAGACAGCTCCCCTGCTGCTTTTCACAGCCAGATGTTATGTGGATACACTCTGCTGGGGTCCCAGAGTTCTCTGTGGCAAAACCCTCCCTTCCCCACAGTTGAGATCTCTCCCTCGAACTTCAGCTGCTATCGCTGGGAGGCCCTCCAGCCCTTTTGCATCTCCACCCTTCCTACCAGTTTCTAGGCAGTCTCCACTCTATGTCCTTGGTTATCAGAGTTCTCTCCAGCTAGTCTCCCATTGATTATTCAGGATTTTTTTTTTTTTTTTTTTTTTTTTTTTGTATTCTAGTTGCAATTCCAGTTTGGTCCTGAGAGTGTGTCTGTGTAGCATCCACTTTCTCCACCACCATTTTTAATCCAATCGATTGATTTTTACAAGGGTGCCAAGGCAATTCATGTTCGAAAAACAGTCTTTTCAACAGATGGTACAGGATTCATGCCTACAGACACCAACTTCCAGCTCCATTCCTATGCCAATTCACTTATTTTACATTCAATTAAGGCTTCTCTCTTCCATTCACCTGTTTCTCACCACAACCTCTACACCTCTATATACACAACTCACCCTTCTGAAATCCTCTTCTCTGTCCTTCACTATAAATATGTTAAGATTTGTTTCCAACCAGTGGGTGTGCAGGAAGCCCAGCAAGGCAGAGCCACGCTCCTCTCATGCCCTGAGGGCAAGGTCATGGCCATGCTCACATCGTGGCATGCTATTCTGTATTTTCTAATTTGTAATTGTTTCTGTTTCACCTCAGGCATCATTCTGTCTCTCCTCAGGTAAATTATTAGTCCCTAAAAGACAGGATTAGTGTAGTCCACTTATTTAACAATTCACTGTTCGTTTAACAACCTAATAGTATACCTTCCGTATTGCTTGGTGTGGATTCATGCACACCATATTTCCTTAGGATGCTTGTCAGAGTTACTTGCCTGACCACTGAAATATCTCTGATAAATACAAAAAGTATTCAGTGAACCACAAGATGCACAAGCAATCAAATAACCTGAGTACTTGGTAACATTTTACCTGCTCCATTTTGATCAGGAAATAATCAATAAGGTCTCGAGGGTTGTGAATGTCCAGGGATGCTTGATGTTCCTTTGTTTGCTCGATAACATAACTTCTTACAAATTCAATATTTTTTAATACTTTGTTTTGACTCCCTGGGAAATAGTCCAGGAGAGCAGGGCAAAGATTGTAGATCTAGGAGAGAAAAGGACAGTTAATCCCATAGAAAACACTTGATGAAGACATATACCCTATGCTCAGCCCTACTCAGAAACCCTACTATAGGTTTGGATGGTGGGCGGTGCATGCACAGCCCGGGAAAAGCGAGAAATGGCGACACCGATCGCTGGCTCCCGGCCCGCCCTCTCTCCAAAAGGGCTAATGACCGTTGACGGGACGCAGATGTGTCCTAAAGTTCTAGGAGGGTGGTTCCCTTTGGAAAGTCCATCTTTGAGATTCATGGCATAATATGAAATACAGAAAGGAACAGGGTATTGGGAGTGTGCGGCATGCATCCGGGTCATCAGGAAGCTCTGAAAAAGAACCGAGTGCTGCTGGCCAAACAGCTGTTGCTGAGTGAACTGTTAGAACATCTCCTGGAACAAGACATCATCACCTTCGAAATGAGGGAGCACATTCAGGCCAAAGTGGGCAGTTTCAGCCAGAATGTGGAACTCCTCAACTTGCTTCCCAAGAGGGGTCCCCATGCTTTTGATGCCTTCTGTGTGGCCCTGAGGGAAACCAAACAGGGTCACCTGGAGGATCTGTTACTCTCAGCCCTCTCTGGCCTTCAGCATGTACTCTCACCGTTGAGCCGTGACCATGACTTGAGTCTGTCTCTCTCGGTGTGTGAGTCCTGTCCTCACAAGCAGCTCCGCCTGTCTGCAGATACTGTGGAACACTCTCTAAACAACAGAGGTGGCCCACCCTGCCTTCAGGTGAAGCCTGTACTCCTGAATTCTATCGAACACACCACCAGCTGGCCTATAGGTTGCAGTCTTGGCCGCGTGGCCTGGCACTGGTCTTGAGCAACGTGCACTTCACTGGAGAGAAGGACCTGGACTTCCGCTCCGGAGGGGATGTGGACCACAGCCATCTAGTCACCCTCTTCAGGCTCTTGGGCTATAACGTCCATGTTCTACTTGACCAGACTGCACAGGTAGCCGATGCAGAATTTGGGGCCAGAAACCAGTGCTGCTTCTCTGCTTGCTGGGCTGTGTCTTACTAGTTACTTTACTCCTTTCCATTATGCTCTTTTCTGCCTCTCACCTTGCAATCTAGCTTTTATTTTAAAAAAGAACTAGGGTCAGCCAACTACTTCAGTGTTGATTTCTCAGAAGACTGTGCTCTCCCTGCTGAGTAATAAAAGTCCACAGTTGGATTCTCAAAAAAAAAAAAAAGAAAAGAAAAGAAAAGAAACTGTACTGTAAATGCTAATGAAATATGGTCTCTTTTTTTAGGGGAATTTCTATTTTAAAAATATGTAACTTTCTGCACTAATGGGTGTATTTGAGGGAGAAAGTTCTGACCAGAGGAGCAAAGATGATAATCACATCTATGGGCATACATCAAGCTTAGAGTGTAAAAACAGGTGCATATCAGTTCTCTCATTTTTTTACATTAATTCTTCCCTGAAATCTTGAAATATGGGATGGCATGAAATACCATGACTTACATTTTCTAGATGACATCAGAAGGGAAGGGAGTCTGGGCAACATGATACAGTGCACAAAACATATCCTTCCTGTTTCTGTTTTTGTCTAGTAGCCTCAGAAGAATCAGTATCTTAGAACTTGGAGGATCCTGGTGATACCATGAAATACAACCAAATATCTATATATATAAAAGGCTAAGTGACCATTGCATCTGAAACAAAGAAATAGATGATGGGACAGCCTATATGGGGCAACCAGGCTGGCAGGGGGTTAGTGAGGGGCAACCAGGCCAATGTGGGGGGCACTAAGGCGAGCAGGCAAGGGGGGTAGTTGGGGGTGACTATGCCTGTGGGGGACGGGCAATTGGGGGTGACCAAGCCAGCGTGGGCGGGGGGAGGTTAGGTGCGATTGGGCAGGCAGGCAACTAAGCAGTTAGGAGCCAGTGGTCCTGGATTGTGAGATGGATATCCTTCGGATCTGGCTAAACCAGCAGTCAGACATCGCCTGAGGGGTCCTGGATTAGAGAGGGTGCAGGTTGGGTTGAGGGAAACCACCCCCCTCATGTACGAATTTTGTGCACCAGGCATCTAGTTTTATATGTAAAGTAACTATGCACAGGACAGTTACTAGTAAGTGACTTCTTTAAGACTACATCATTATCTTTTAGGCAGAGTACAGAATTGGTCAACTTACACAGGGTCAACTTGTGATGTTTGTGTAGTGTATGGTTCATACTCCATATAACCAATCATTTTGTCATATCCCAAACAATTATCTTATAAATTAAGATGCCAACTAAAGCATCAAATACTCTTACCCTAGTTAGTGTTCCCTAGCAGCATTTGTGGTCCAAATATTCTCCCTTGCATATATTTCTGTCAACTAATGTACTGAAGAAATCACCAAGTGTTAACTAGATGACATCTGACAAGGGTAATGGAATCCTTTCAAGAAGAACCCAGAAGTCTATTTAGTACAATAGGTACATTTTTGGGAAGTTATAAAAGTATTTTATGGGAAATTGGGCTTGGAATTTAGCAGGAATATCGTGGACAGGGTCAATGGGGTTGAATTCCACAGATCTGTATTCGGGACATTCCTGGTCTATCATTAAAGGGCTCAGCCCAGTTTCCCAGATGAGCACTTCATGATGCTAAGCTCTGGGAAGGACTGTGGCATTCACCCATTCACTTCACGGCTCTGTACAAACAGAGATATGGACTTCTTGGAGAAAAGAGCACAAAGGATTCCTCATCAAGAAACAATCTTGGCCTCACCTGAATCCATGGAGAGCTCACAATCTGGATATTTTCATTAAACCTTTTCATTATGTTTAGGAAAAGTTTATCTTTATAATCAAAACGATTCTGGAAGATAATGGAGCAGATCACATTGCAGGGAGCACAGCCCAGGATAAAAGTGGGATCACAAGGTGATGCTAAAGAACCAGAAACAATTTCAAAACACCATTAGAATACACATATGGACACTTTGATTATGAAATAGCAGGTAAAGGTAATTTTAGAAACTATAAAGCAAATGATCTTACCTACAAATCTTCTAACAGCAAAATATTCAACATGCATAAAATCAATGCATTACTTTTACCTTAACCTGAGTATATTATTTCAACCTAGCTAGATAAATAACGGTTTTGTGAAGAAAAAAAAAAAAAAGACTAAATTTATATCCATTGTCTTTATTTGTACCCAAGAACAAATTGTCTTTTCACCCAAGGTACCTGTTAATTTGGAAGAAAAAAAGAAAGCTAAAAAAAACATGTAACAGGGTCATTTTCAAATCATGTCATTATCAAAGTTAGTGCTGAATATCATTTGTGTGCAAAACCTATAGAAATTAAGTGCTGATATGGAGAAAAAATATCCTCGGGGGAGGATTTAAAAAATATGTTCCAGGGCTCTAAGCTTAAAAAAAAAATACCTTTTTTTTCCTTTTTAATTTCACATCTGAGGATATGCTTTTACTGAGTTTTAGAGAGAGGGGAAGGAAGAAAGAGAGAGACACACACACACACATTGGTGTGAGAGAGAAACATCGATCAGTTGCTGCCTGTAGGTGCCCCCAATTGGGGACCAAACCTGTAACCTTTTGGTGGATAGGACAATATTTTAATCAACTGATCCACCAGCTAGGGCTAAAACAACTTTTATTTTAACCTGGTAGCTACCAGGATAATTTGAAAAGTCTTGGAGATTTCTTTGTCTGTCTGTGATTCACAGGTGAAATATGATTTGGGTGTTTCCTTTCACATAATAGGAAAGAAAGGATTTAAAATAGGTAGCCCGGCTTGTGCAGCTCAGTGGTTGAGCATTGACCTATGAAACTGGAGGTTATGGTTGGATTCCCAATCAGGGCACGTGCTTGGGTTGCAATCTCGATCCCCTGGAGGGAGCATGCAGGAAGCAATCAATCAGTGATCCTCTGTTATTGGCTAGAGGCCTGGTGCAGGGTTTCGTGCACCATTGGGGTCCCTTGACCTGGCCTGTGGGATCAGGCCAAAACCAGCTCTCCAAAATCCCTAGAGGAGTCCTGGATTGCTATAAGGCACAGTCTAGGCTGAGGGGCCCCACTGGTGCATGATCAGGGCAGGTGAGAGATGCAGGAGGTTGGCCAGCTGGGGAGGGACTGTGGGAGTGCTCTAGGGCGTGTCTAGCCCATCTAGCTCAGTCTCAATTGGCTGGACCCCAGCAGAAAGTTAATCTACAGATTGGAGCATCTGCCCCTGGGGGTCAGTGCATATAATAGCGAGTGGTTGAGTGGCCTTAGCATATCATTAGCATATTATGCTTTGATTGGTTGAACAGCTGACTGGACAACTGGACACTTAGCATATTAGACTTTTATTATATAGGATGCTTCTATCTTTCCCTTCCTTTCTGAAATCAATAAAAAATATATTTAAAAAGTGAATAAATAAAACAGGGTAATTTGTAAACAAGACCAAAATCATTGTCACTTTTCAGATCATTACACCAGCTGTGGAAGGCAAATAATTGGCATGTACTTGTTACCAAAGTCCAACAAAGTTGGGGCAAAGTTTAGCAAACTGAAAACAGAGCCAAATTCTACTTAGGACAGGGTAAGTTATATTTGATAATGGTTTAAATCTAGTTAAATAAAATATTTTATCGTTTAGCATGTATTCAAAGTACATAAATCAATACAGTGAGTAACAAAAAATAATGCCAATATGTTTAAAATAGTGCTGTCTCTACAAAGAAATCATAAGTGATGGGAATTTTACAAAGACATGCCTCAGCGATTAATACCATAGACGCCATCATTATTGGCCTGAACTATGGGACTGGGCCCTGAAAGGCACTCTTAGAGATGTCTGTGAGGCTGACCATACAAATATAGGCCAATGAAATGCAAGCACCTGCTACTGCTACATGCTCCATAAGAGTGTGATGAGGTCATTCCCACCATCTCCACCTGACAAGCATCACCTGGTGAAGTGCTCTGGCATAAATAACCTACATTTATGCTATAGCAAAACATTGTTCCCTGACTTTGTCAAAACATGACTCAATAACTATTCTTTGTGATTTCAGATGTGAAAACAAAGTTCAGAGAGTAGGAATGAATGATCCTTTCTGTCCACACATGTACAACCATGGGTGTGCACGCACAATGAGCACGGACACACAAAACCGCCCTGGCGCTCTGCTTCAGACCCTCTCTCCTCCACGGGAGGGCTGACACCGCTACCCCGATGAAGGAGTTGACCACCCTGAAAGGTTTCCAGGGCCCCCCTTAGAGAAGAGAACCGTTGGTTAAGGTCAGAGCAACAGAGTACAGAGTACAGAATCACCCACCATTGGTTTTTCTCAACTCCTCCACCAGGCAGCGGGCTTCCTCTTGAACACGGTCCTCGACAGTCCTCTTCCCCATGCCCAGATTCCGCAGGGTCATGAGGGAGAAGCGCCGGATCTCCTTCCATCTCTTTCCATTGCTGAAGAGGATGCCTACAAGGAGGGAAACAGAAACTGGCAGGGAGGTCCTAGACAAGGAGGAGGAAGCTGACACTTGGCATCCACACCGATGGGCCAAGCTTTCTGAAGAGATCTTTAAATTCCTATTTTCCATCCTCCCCATGCACAGGCACACCTACCAAACCCTCGGTTAGTTTTCTCAGCCAGTGGGAAGCTGCCTCTTCCAGCAAACTCCTCGCCCCGGTCGATCAGGGCTTCCTTCACGGCCTCGTACCCGTGCAGCACCACCGTGGGCCGCGTGCCAAAGTACACAGTGAACACCGGGCCATAGACTTTTGAGAGCTGGGAAGTGGAAAGGAGATCCAAATGTTAGCCAAAGAAGTCATATTTGACAATACATTGTGCCTGATTCAGAATGATATTATCATCTTGTTTTATGTTTTTACTAGAGGCCTGGTGCATGACAATTCTGCCCAGGAGGGGAGGTCTCTCAGCCCGGCCTGCCCTCCCCCTCCTCCCCATCACAGTCTGGGAGCCCTCAGGGGCAGGAGGCGACCTGGCGATCAGAGGAAGGCAATGCCCCATCACACCTCTGCTGCTGCCACTGCTGGAAGCACAAGCCTCAGCTGGCCCCGGTTACCTGCACCACAGGAAGCCCTGGGTGGCTAGGTAGCTGCCATCCAAGGCTTGCCTGTGCTTCAGGCTGGCCCTGGATGATTGGGGTGCTGAGGGCGTGTCCGGCCACATTGTGTGCCTGCCACCCCCTGGGGGGCTGGAATGACTGGGGGATTCCTCCGGGGCTGAGGGGACTAGGTGCTGCCATCTTGCGGCTGTGGGTGCCGCCATCTCTGTGAAGGCATGACGGTCAGTTTGCATATTCCCTCTTTATTAGACAGGATTCTGTGACATGGCCTGGAATATCGCTGAAATCAATACATAAATGTGAGGGTGATTGTTAATAGCTGCCACTTATGTGCCTGGCAATGGCCTCTGTAAATTGTACACATATTACAAGTAATTCTCAAAGCAACATTGTCAGCGGTTCATTTACCCCACTTACCAATAAGGAAACAGATGCCAGAGAATTTCAGTGCCTTTTCTGCATCCCCTAAGTACTGTGTCCAGATTGAAGTTTGAGCCTCTATTTATGCAACCTCGGACCCTTTAGCAGCATGTCAATCTCCAGTGACCCCACCTGCTCCTTCAGGGCCCCCGGGATCTCTGGCCGTCAGAGTTCAGACTCAGTGGCTCTGTGTGAGACTGGCATCCTATACGTAAGCTCAGCCTGGACGACCCTAAGGCCCAGCGCAGTTCATGGTCCTCTCTCTGAACACAGAAGGAGGGGGACATCTCGGGGGCAGTGCCAGAACAGGCGGCATCTCATGGACAAGCAGTTTCTTCCCGTTCAGCAGTCCGGGCCACAGGCAGCCACAGAGCTGCTGACTGTGCCCAGAGGATCGTGTTACCAGCAAGCTGGCCCTGATAACTCCTGTCTTTCACTCACACCATTCCTAATCCCAGTTTTGTCCTTCACCTCAGCCATAATTTGCTTCCTTTGAGAAGTACAGTTTTCCTGTCTATTCCGAACAAAACACAGTGCTTATATAGTAGGCTACGGGCCCAATGCACAAAATTCGTGCAAGGGGCTTGGCCCTCACTGCCCTGGCTTTGTCTGGAAGGTCGTCTGGAAGGACATCCAGAAGGCCATTAGGCCATCCGTTCAGATGAGCATATTATGCTTTTATCATTATAGATGACTTCTTTTTAAATTTACATTTATTTAGGTGACATTGGTTAATAAAATTAGGCTTCAGGTGTACAATTCTATATGTAATCTGATGATTGCATTGTGTGCCCAACACCCAAGGTCAAATCTTCTTCCAGTGACTTGAATGAAATTTCTAATAAAAATCATCTCCCTTACCATTTATCTTCAGCAAAAAAAACACCGTAAATAATGGGAAAACTGAACAGGGCAGCAGCTCTCCCATCTTTTGCTACTTTATTTTTTTATTTTAGCCTACAGAGACCTAATGTACCTCACTCATAAAATGCATTAGTATTTTATTTCACTGTTCTTGTGGATGAAAAACCAAAAATAATACTTTACGGGGAGTTATTTGCTTTACAATGACACGCTTTAATAATTTTATTTTAACGTGTATTTTCATAACTATTTCATTTAGAAGTACATACCCACTGCAAGCTGCTGGAAGAACACGAAACATACTTACGTTGCTTAAGGATTTGCTGATGTTCTTCAGGTCTAGCTGGAGTATGTTTCCAATAATTGGGAGCGGAGTAGGGCCAGGTGGAAGCTTCCTCCTTGCAGAGCTCTGTCTCCACAGCGACAGGAGAAGCAAACAGGAGAGACAGAGCACCAGGAGCGCGACCAGGCCCATTGTAGCTGGCTCTTCTACCTAGTCTACTGGGAGCTTAAACTCCAGAGGCTGACAACTCTCCCGCTGGGCGGTTAGTCAGCCAGATCTGGTTACTCTGATCTTTCTCTCTCCAGGAGACTTTGCTCTGTTGCTCAGTTACAAAGCCCCACCCCTGAAATTCTGGGTAATAAGTTTGGGGTAAAGCCAAGCTACTGTTATTTACTTTGAAACACCCACATGGTTAAGAACCAGTGAAGTAAATATTTTTATTTTTAAAAGTTTTTTTAATTATTTTATATTAGTTTATTGTGTACATCATAGTAGTTAGCCAACCATATAACTTACAGTGGTATTTAAAGTACCCACCTGGCACCACACAGTTATTACAATATTACTTTTCACATTCTCTCTTTTTTTTTTAGAATTATTTTTTTAAATTTTATTTACAATATAACATATTTAGTAGTAGTACATATGTTTTCCTCCCCCCTGCCTCCCTTACCCCCAGCACATGTCCCCACCTGCCCCCCTCCCCGCCCCAATGTCTTTCATTCATTGGTTATGCTCATATGCATGCATAGAAGTCCTTCGGTTGATCTCCCCCAGCATCTGCCTCCCATCCACCCCAGCCTTCCCCCTGTAGCTTGACAGCCTGTTCGAGGCCACCCTGCCTCTATATCAATCACTCTCCCCTGTTTCTTTTCTTCAAAAATATCTTGCCTCTGCATACTGAAAACAAAAGTATAAGAGCAAAAAAAGTTTGAGTGTCAGTTTCAATGTCCAACTATTCTGAGTCCCAGTTTCAATGTCAAATAGTTCTTCATGTGTACATGTCAGCAATGGTATCCAGATGGTGGACACATCGTGGCAATGCAAGACCCATCCTCTCTGGTTTGGTCCTGGGCCGCCTGCAGCCATGCACGGCTGCCAACTGCTAGCATGGCAAGGTGTCGTCAGTGTCCCCCATCTCTGGACCATCCTCGTGGCTGGAACAGACCCGTCAGTTCCTCACTGTCGCAGGAACCCACGTGGTCTTGGAATTGTTCTCTGCAAACACACAAACACATTCTCGACCTAAGGTTCACAAAGGGATCCTCTCTGCAAAATAGACTTGGGATTCTTTTTATTTTTGCCTAAATGATTTTCCTTTGGCTTATTTTGATACCATGTGTGTTTTTTCATGGGTGTCCTGCAGTTGGTTTTACAAATGGAATTTTCTGGAGTAAGAATTTTTAACATGTATTTTACTTATAGGATATTTTTCCTTACATGATATTACTCCACTGTCCCCCCTCCCCCTTTTTTTTTGGTTAATAGGGGCTTTTGAAAATTTTGCAGTCTTGGTAATTTTAAATTTTAATTTTTGCACACAAATATTACTGCTTTAGGTTCTTTGGATGTTAGGCAATTTTGCAGTGAGATGAACTACTAATAGATATTTTAGTTAATGTTTTAGGAAAAGCTTTTTGTCCAGTACAGTTAGATTTTCTTGAGTATTCACTTATTTCACTTGTCCAATTTAATTTAATCTGAAAACTTGATTACTATTTTACTGTCAATTTTAATACTCAAGCAGAAATCTTAGTTTACCCAGTAAATATTGGTGGAAAGGAATATTTGCATTTTTTAGTAGGTCCTCAGCATTCCTGGTAATAAACACATTCTTGCCCACCCCGACATGGCTCAGTGGGTTGAAGTGTCGTCTGGTACACCAAAAGGTTGTGGGTTCGACTCCCACTCATGACTGGGAAGGTTGTGGTTTCCATTCCATTTGGGGCCCATAGAGGAGGCAACCGATCGACATTTCTCTCGCATATCGATGTTTCTTGCTCTCTCCCTCTCTCAAATTATATAATTGTTCCATATTCTGGATTCATAGATTAATGATCAGTGGAGAATTCATACCTTGGGGGGCAATCCTTGTATATAAACAAGTATTTATCTTTTAATGCTTTATCAAACACTAGGATACTTTGTCCTTGGAAATGAGAGCCATATATATATATATATATATATATATATATAATTGATTTCAGAGAGGAAGAGAGTAAAAGAAATATCAATGATTTGAGAGGATCATTAATCGGCTGCCCCCTGTATGCCTCACACTGGGAACCAAGCCCAGACATATGCCCTGACCGGGAATCAAACCGTGACCTCTTGGTTCATGGGCCAATTTCCAACCATGAGTCACACGGGCTGGGCGGAAATGAAAGCCTTTTGACGGACCGTACTAACAGCGTAGCTAGCTAAACATAAACTAGGGAACATAAATCATTCATCTTGAATCCCCAAATTGCATTGCTTATTAGCTAAGTAAATTTATATACATTTTAACATAAAACTCGACTCCCACCAAAAAATAAAAATACTGAAAAGAGACATTACTAATTTTTATTTTTCCAATGGAGAAAGGAGAACTCAGAATGGACACCCATCTAGTGTCACACCGCTTCTAAATGACAAAACTTGGATTCAAAATTATATTTTCTGATGCCCATTGTGGTGCCCTATGGCTGCCTCAAGAACAATTTTAGGAAAATAAAACCAACCCCACCCCCAGAACATTAGTTTCCCTGAGTGTGCACCCCAATGACTGTCCACAAAGTAACAGACTTCATGGTAAGTGCAAGACCTTATTTGACTCCAAGCATTAAAGGGCCTTAGATTCTCAAGAGAAGAAATAAAAGACAGAGATTCTCCCCTTACCCTCTCTCCATCGCCGCAGGTCACTGCAGAGGCGAAAATTCACAGGCCACAGGGCAGAACCCACGTCAGAGAATTAGGGGGAGGCTTGAAAAGCCCCTCGAGTCCCACTCGCCTCCAGACGTGTTTTCTGTCACGTGGTTGGCTGTCATTGTCGCCAATAATGGAATGACGCGTGCACAGCAAGGAGGGGAGGTTTAGACAGGACCACAGGCGTGGACTCTGGAAGGCCGAAGACAGGAAATTCTTGAACAGACTCACAGCACGAACCAGCATAGCGTGCAGACCTCCTCAAGGGGAACATGTAGTGACTAGAGGCCTGGTGCAGGAAATTTGTGCACGTGGGGTGGGGGTGGGGGGTTTGATGTCCCTCAGCCCAGCCTGTACTCTCTCCAATCTGGGACCCCTTGTGGGATGACCCCTCTCAGAATCCAGGACTACTGGCTCTCAACTGCTTGCCTGCCTGCCTTCCTAACTGCCCCTAACCACTTCTTCCTGCCAGCCTAATCACCCCCTAACCATTCACCTGCCAGCCTGATTGATGCCTAATTGATCCCTTGCAAGCCTGTTTTGCCCTAACTGCCCTTCCCTGCAGGCCTGGTCCCCTCCAACTGCTTTCCCCTGCAAGCCTGGGTCCCTCCCCAGCAGGCCCGGTCACCCCAACTTCCCTCCTCTGCTGGCTTGGTCCCTTCCAACTGCCCTCCCCCTACTGACCTTCTTGTGATGGCCATCTTATGTCCACATGGGGGCAGAATCTTTGACCACATGGGGGCAGCCATGGAGTGATGGTCAATCTGCATATTACTCTTTTATTAGATAGGATAGAGGCCTAGTGTATGGATGGGGGTCAGCTGGTTTGCCCTGAAGGGTGTCCTGGATCAGGGTGGGGGTTCCCTTGGGGTGAAGGGCGGCCTGGGTGAAGGGCCTGTGGAGGTTTGCTGGCTGGCCATGCCCCCCAGCAACCCAAGTGGAGGCCCTGGGATCTGGGATTAATCTATGTCTACAATTGAAACTTTGTAGCCTGGAGCGGAGTCAAGCCTTCTGCTTGCTCTGGGGCAGCAGCCATTTCTGTTTGAAACTTTGTAGCCTAGAGTAGAGGCCTAGATGGCAGACTGAAAGCTTGGCTTTTTCTGTTGCCAGGGAAACTCAAGCCTCTGTTCTCTCCAGTTCAGTGGCTGCTGCCATTTCTGTATCTTCTGTAATTGAAACTTTGTAACATTGAGTGGAGGCCTAGGCCCACAACGGTGGGTGGAAAGCTTGGCTCCCTCTGTTGCTGGGGAAACCCAAGCCCTCCTCCTGCGCTCAGTGGCGGCAGCCATCTTGGTTGGGGTTTGCATAATATGCTCCTGAATGGCTTGTGGGTGTGGCAAATTTGCATATTACTCTTTTATTACTTAGGATATTATATAGGATCATGAGGAGCCACATGTCAGTGGGATGGCCTATATCAGTGGTCGGCCAACTCATTAAGTCAACAGAGCAGCAAACTGGCTCACGAGCCACGTGTGGTTTGCCAGCCACTGGCTTACTTTATCAGATCACCGACAGTTATGCTGTACAAAGACAGATCTTGTAAAGACACCATCATATTTGTCCTAACTTGATTAGTGCAGCTACTTCTAAGCTCTTTTCATAAGGAAAATTAAGACGTATCAAGGCCCCATGCACACAATGTTTTATCCCTTGTGTTAACAGGGAGGCTGACAATTTACAGAATTTTCACTTCCATCTCATCTCTTTTGGTACCCTCCATTCCCTTTGCAGAAGGGAAAGTTATGCCCATTTAAATGAAGAGGCGCTGGCCTCGACATTTCAGCACCTTGGCCAAGCACACGATGTCCTGCACTCTTGCTCACCTGTCAACATTCAGGTCAGTTCCCCAGCAAGTGCCGAGGGTGTACTGTGTGTGCTCCAGCGTTCCGTGGCTTACCTTAATCAGTGACTAGCAAGTAAACACCAACTGAGTCAATATTGCAGCCGCTCAGGCTGACTGAACTGGGGTCAGAAGAGTTTAGTTTTGTAACCTCCTGAACTTGAGTGAGTTCAGGTCTTGGAAAGCCCTCTGTGTGGGACTAAGAGCAGCCAGTGTTTGCTTCCTGAGGCACACAGCGCTGGACTTGACACACACCATGCTACCAAACCTTGGGTGAAACAAACTTGGTGGCTCTATTTTCACATGACCACATCCGTCTTTGAGAAATTCCTTACTTTCTGACACAGCCATCACCTTGTACTCCTGCCCCAGCTCTCTAATTGGCCATTTCTCCTGAGAACCCTGGTTCTTAGTTTAAAATGCGGCTTAGAAGCGAAGACTTATGTACTAGGAGTGCTCCCCGCTATGGGGGTCACAGCTATTGGGCTTCTCAGGGAATAGAACTAGGGGATATAGGCATGTGTGTGTATACAAGCAGGCATGTAGAGATATAATGGGTGTAATGCATATATGCATTTACTTATTGGATCAATTCCCCTATGGAACCAACTTTCTATTTCTGTTACCATCCCCACCCCCCAGGTGAGGATATTCTCTTTTACACTGCTTGGGCTACAATAATCACCCCAGGCCACCCCTCCTTGTGGAGGCCATCCTTACCCTGATGAGGCCTGGGTACACCATGCCAGACTGCCCCCCGGGTATGGACACTGTTTGGCCTCTGACACTCCACCCTGGGGCACCTATCTTACCATGCTTGGTCTCTGCTCCCCAGGACAAGGTGGCACCCTCATGGGGCCACTCTCATCAGCATGGGTGGACTTCAACTCCCCAAACCGAGCAGCTCCTCCCAGTTGTCCTTGTAGGTGCCCACCTCACCTCTGCTGGATTGTGACACCCCAGGCCTGATTGTCCGTGAGGGTGGCCTCTTCCCTCTCCTTGACTCTAAGTCTGATTGCAAGGCAGCCTCATCCTCTGTATCAGTACCCTAATCTCACCACTAAAGCTCTGACACCCCAATAAATAACAAATTAGTAAATCTCAACCATAAAAGTCTCAACCATAAAAAGAAAACAATTTAAAATGGATATACAATCAATCTTTCTATCATTCATATTTCTCTCTCTCTCTTCCTTCCTCTCTGTCTCTAAAAAAACAATAAAAAATTTGCCCTAGAGGAACCAAGATGGCAGAATAGGTAAACATCTATCTTGCTGCCCCACACACCAATTTCAAAACTACAACTTAACGACAGAGTGAACATCATCCAGAATCACCGGAAAGCTCGCTGAGTGGAAATACCACGAATAAAAGTAAATATAGGACACTGTGAGTCAGAGGAGCGGCGGAGGACAGAGTTGAGGATATGCACAGAGTCAGAGGTTTGGAGCCATGTGCACGAGCGTGAGCGGATAGGGCAGGCGGCTGGATAGCCAGCTGGTTTTCTCGAATGAGGAAGGAGACAAAGGGATCCCACTGCACTGATTCCCCAGTTCCGGGTGAGGTCCGGGGAACCCACACTCATACAGGGTAAAACTGGACAGTAAGAAGGAAGCACGCTGAAACTTGGGCACTGCAGAGGTCTGCGAGCTTGCGGAGAGGGCCCATGAACTTGGGAACTACAGAAGCATGTGAGCGTGCAGAGAGGACTTGTGACTTGCTCTCATTCGAGAAGCCACTGGACTGCATTGTTTTACAACCCTGAGTGAGACTTTGGGTGTGCAGACTCATTTGGGGGAGAGGCTGAATTGTCTGGCAGCGGGTAGAGCTTGGCAGCAGCTTTCTCTCAGAGGTGCGTGAAGCCATTACCACCTGGCATAGAGACCCAGGTGCCGCATAGGGCGGAGCTAATGGGAAATCAAGGCTGCCTGCTTAGCCCGGAGACTCTGCCCATCCAACCTGAGCACAGCTGATCCTCACAGCCAATTGGCCTGGAGGTCAAACTCTCCTAATGCTAACAACAATAATCTAGGCTTAACTTCAACAAGACTGCAACCCATAAAGGGCTGCACCAAGAGTATCTACCTTAGGTAACTGGGGAGGCTGAGCCACTGTCCCTTAGAGGACATCTACCACACAAAGCTAATTGACCAACTCAGGGAAGCAGCCACAATGCAGAGACATGGAAAGAAACCAGATGTGAAAGAAATAAAGAAAAAAAACGACTGGACATAGAGTTCAAAACCACGGTTATAAGGTTTTTCAAGAGGCTCCTAGAAAAGTCTGATGAACTTAATGAGACCTTCAAGAAAATGAACAAGACCCTCGAGGATATGAATGATACTCTCAAGGATATGAAAAGGACCAACTAGAAATTAAGCATACACTGACTGAAATAAAAAATATTATACAAAGAGCTAAAAGCAGTCTAGAAGACCACAAGAATCAAGTCAAAGATTTGAAATACAAAGAAGCAAAATCCACTCAGCCGGAAAAGCAAGAATCAAAAAGAATCAAAAAAATTGAAGATAGTGTAAGGAGCCTCTGGGACAACCTCAAGTATACCAACATCCGAATTATAGGGGTGCCAGAAAAAGAGAGAGAGCAAGATAATGAAAACCTATTTGAAGAAATAGTGACTGAAAACTTCCCACACCTCGTGAAAGAAATTGACTTAAAAGTCCAAGAAGCGCACAGAACCCCAAACTATAGGAATCCAAAGAGGACCAAACCAAGACACATCATAATTAAAATGCCAAGAGCAAAAGACAAAGAATATTAAAAGCAGCAAGAGAAAAGCAGTTACCTATAAGGGAGCACCCATACGATTGTCAGCAGATTTCTCAACAGAAACGATGCAGGCCAGACGGGAGTGGCAAGAAATATTCAAAATGATGAATAGCAAGAACCTACAACCAAGATTACTCTATCCAGCAAAGCTATTATTCAGATTTAAAGGTCAGATAAAGTGCTTCGCAGATAAGAAAAAGCTAAAGGAGTTCATCACCACCAAACCAATATTATATGAAATGCTGAAAGGTATTCTTTAAGAAGAGGAAGAAGAAAAAGGTAAAAATATAAATTATGAACAATAAATACACATCTATCAACAAATTAATCTAAAAATCAAGTGAATTAAAAATCTGATGAACAGGATAAACTGGTGAATGTAACAGAATCATGGACATAGAGAAGGAATGGACTGACAACTCTTGGGGAGAAAAGGGGTGTGGGAGGTGCAGCAAGAGACTGGACAAAAATCATACACCTATGGGAGAGGACAGTCGGAGGGAGGTAAGGGCAGAGGGTGGGATGGGTACCGGGAGGAAGGGAGCTATACAGGGGGAAAAAAGGAGGAACAATGTAATTAATAAACTGAACAATAAAGATTAAAATATAAAAAAAATTTGCTCTAGCCAATGTAGCTCAGTTTGTTGAGCATTGAGATCACTGGTTCAAATTCTGGTCAGGGCACATGCCCAGGCTGTGGGCTCTATTCCCAGTAGGGGGGTTCAGGAGGCAGCCAATCTCTCTCTCTCTCTCTCTCTCTCTCTCTCTCTCTCTCTCTCTCTCTCTCTCTTTCTCTCTCTCTCCCCCCTCTCTCCATCTCCCCATCTTTTATCCTCTCCCTCCCTATCTCTCTCTCTCTAAAAATTCAAATAAAATTATATGTAAAATGGACATAAACCTTGAAAAGACAATTCACAAAGAAATAAAAGCACAAGGAGCACATGCAGAAGTGATCAGCACTACACCCAGAGGGACACTAATGAAAAGAATGAGATGACATTTGTACCCATGAAAGAGACTACATTTTAAAAGACTGAAAACAACAGGAATAGGCAACGCTGTGGGAAAACTATAGCTCCCATACTCTGCAGGGAAGAATATAAAAATGTTACACCCACTTTGGAAAGAATAGGTGAACTTGACATCCATGTGACATTTGGGGACCACAGGGTAAGTGACAGACAGACGACAGAGGCATCTGCCTCCTAGGCTAGTGTGGCCCCCTGGCCTGACCAGCCTGGGCAACCCAGGAGGGCAAGTTCTGGGGTTTAGGGTTCAACACCAGTTCCCCCTCTGTGCTTCAGTTTTATAACCATTTGTGCATGGCTCCCAGCTTCCCAAGACAGAGTCCCCTTTCTCGGACTGTGAGCTTGGCATGCATGACCCTCAAAACCTCCCAGGATTGTGGCTTTTCAGTCGTGGTTTAAGCTGTACATGGAAACATCTGACAGAATCCACGGGGTTCACTGGACATGCTCAGGAAAAAGGAAACTAGCCAGCCGATGTGCAGTTCATATGATGCTCGTATCAAGCATTCCTGTTTTCAGAGCTCTAAAACATTCTGTGCTAAAATTTTTTATTTTCATTGTTCTCACGTTTTTGTGTCCCTTTTCAATTTCTCACATTTTTAGCTGCAGTATTGTTTGATTCATTTTCACATGCTTGTCGTAAGTGTTCTTAAAGTATTCAATGGTATGAATTGTCTTTGTTGAATAATGTTATTTTTTTATTCCACATGTTATTAGTGTATCCACTGTTAGTATTTTTAAAGGATTGTGCAATATTGACTTTGGTACCTTCTTTGATCAAAGATTATTGGGGAAGAGTTCAAGCTTTCCCAAGCAGTGGTTCTAATTACCTAACAGTTTGTTTTTAATTATTTCAAATAAGATTATAGGAAATTATCTCTATTATGCCATAAACTTTTTTTCAAAACATTAGGTTCCTTTGTAGTTCAGAATGGTGAATTTTATTTTATTATTCTTTAAATTTATTATTATTATCATTTAAATTCTTTATTGTTTAAAGTATTACATGAGTCTCCTCCCTCCACCCCCATTGACCTCTCCCCAGCCATGCCCACCCCCCAAGTATATGCCCTCCGCCCACTGTCTGTGTTCATTGGTTATGCTCATATGCATGCATATAAAAGTCCTTCGGTTGATCTCTTACCTCCTCAACCTCCACCTCCCCTCATAGGTTCAAAATGGTGAATTTTAATTCCTATTACAGGGTCACATGCTATGACATTTTTTCAGCGTTTTAAATTTCATCACTCCTCTATTCTACTTCAACAGGGGTTTTAACCGCCTGGAAGAGCAAATGATGGCTTTCTCTCCTTCCTACCTTCCTTCACTAATTTATTTATTCCTCCTACAAACATGGGCCTCTAATCCTGACCAGGCCCTGTCCTGGGCTCTGATCACTCACCCCTACTTAGTGAGCACAGTTGTTAAAAGAAGGAGTGTGGACCCCATATGTGCAATTGGGCGGGGGGCAGGGGTTATTCCAGGCTGAGAATAATGTGTACTGAGTAATTGGTGGGCCTTCTTGGACCACAGAGCACAAAGTAGAGAGAAGAAAATGCCAAGGGCAGGGTAAAGGGTGTGTGAGCTCTTTAATGCTTTGGTGCTGTCCACGCAACCCTCTGTGGCTTGGTCTGCCCAGTTTCCTGTCACAGGAGTGATTCGGGCATCCAGCTGGGAAATGCACTTGCGGCAATCACAGAAGAGGTTGAAAAGCTTTCTGGAAGAGCCCACTGATGTGAGACACCAAGTCTCACTGTCCTTGGATTTCTTAGGAGATGGTGATCTTAGAATTTATCAGGCATTCAAAAGGAGGAGGAGGAGAAAGAGAAGAGGAAGAAGAGGAGAAGGAGGAAGAGGGAGAAGGTGAAGGAAGAGGAGGAGGAGGAGGAAGAGGAGGAAGAGGAAGAAGAGGAATAAGAACTAGTTGCTTCATCCTGTGGAGGAAAAGGATGCAAATGCACAACTGTCGGTGACCTGGACATGCTCTACCCTATGACAAGGTACATCATGTGCACTGTAGTAAAACATCTGGGAGAAGAAAATCCTCAATATTCAGACTAAGAACAGTTGATGTCTGTTCCTGAAAAAAAGTAGATCCAGGCTCTGAAAGATAAAACCAATTCCATCAAAACAAAATGGAAGAAATTAAAGCGATTGTGGGCAACTGGGAAAAGGCTCAGGGTTCCAGTGAGCTCTGGGGCCTGAGTGGAGAGTTCGGTGGTTCCTGCAGAATGCTGGCTCGAGACCCACGTCCTGACAGCTTCCCTGGAGGAAGGGGATGTAATAACCCGGAATCAAAGGGTGAAGAGGATGGGGACCATCAAAAGTACCAGGAGGACATGGAGGGGTGCTCCAAAGTCAAGTACAACATGACAAGAAAAATCCGTCCCACACCACCGTGGCTGGAGAAGAGGAGAAAAAGCCCATCATGATGTCCAGTCTGAGGAAGCCTCTATCGAAGGGGCAGATCTGTGACCTGAGGAGGGAGGGAATAACTGAGTGTTATCAACAGAAACAAGCACAGCGAGCGCAGAGAGCACAGCACTTTGGACTTGCCATCATGGCAGACTGTGTCTTGGCAACAAGAGGTGGGAAGTTCTGCAGCAAATGACCTGATGGACCTTGGGACTGATGAGATCAAGACCCACAGAAAACAATTCAGAAGTCTCAAGGAAAAGCTGCGAAGAGCCTTTTCAGCAAGAGGCTGGTTTCTGGAACTACAGCCTTGTAAGAATAGGAAGGAATAGAAGGACAGAGAAGAGCTTGCAAAGAAAAACCTAATTAGGACTAAACTTGAGTTTTTAGAAGTAATTTATTTTTTTGCTTTTTCCAAATTCTTTTTTTTAATTCTTCATTGTCGAAAGTTTTACGTCTCTCTCCTCCCCCCCCCCCCCCATTGACCTCTCCCCAACCTCTTCTGCTTCCCAGCACATGCCCCCATCCTCCTATTGCCTCTGTCCATTGGTCATGCTCATATGCATGGATACAAGTCATTTGGTTGATCTCTCGCACTCCCCAACCCTCCCCTGTCTTCCCTCTGAGGTTTTTCGGTCTGTTTGATGCTTCTATGTCTTTGGATTTATTTTTGATCATCCGTTTATGTTGTTCATTATGTTCTACAAATGAGTGAGATCATGTGATATTTATCTTTCTCTGACTGGCTCATTCTCTTAGCATAATGTTCTCTAGGTCCATTCATGCTCTTGCAAATGGTAAGAGTTTCTTTTTTTTACAGCAGCATAGTATTCCATTGTGTAGATGTACCACAGTTTTCTAATCCACTCATCTGCTGATGGACACTTAGGCTGTTTCCAAATAATAGCTATTGTAAATTGTGCTGCTATGAACATAGGGGTGCATATATTCTTTCTGACTGGGGTTTCTGATTTCTTGGGATATATTCCTAGGAGTGGGATTACTGGGTCAAATGCAAGTTTCATTTTTAATTTTTTGAGGAAACTCCATACTGTTTTCCACAGTGGCTGCATCAGTCTCCATTCCCACCAACAGTGTACTAGGATTCTCTTTTGAATTAAATGCTAAGTTTGTTTTCTTTTATCCACTATTGTTTTTATATATAAATACTAGAGGCCTGATGCACGAAATTCGTGCAAGAGTAGGCCTTCCTCTCCCTGGCTGCCGGCACTGGCCTCCCTCTGGCCCCCGGGACCCGGGCTTCCCTCTGGCTGCCAGGAGGCAGCTGGGATCTGGGCTTCCCTCTCAGCCCTGGCTTTGTCTGGAAGAATGTCCGGTCTAATTAGCATATTATACTTTTATTATTATAGATTAAAACCATACATTTTCTAAAAATTAAGGTTTAATCTGCAACACATTTTATGATAGTATATTTAAAAAATTTTTAATATGAGTGTATGTGTATATGTATATACATATAGATATGTATATGATCTGCTTTCTAATAAAAATGCTTTTTGTGGTTGTTAAATCTTTTAGTAACTTCTAATTTTATTCCACTCTATCTAGAAAACAAAGTCTTTATGCTTCTGATCATTTTCAATTTATAAAGGTTTCTTTTCAGCTTATTACATGACCTATTTCTGTAATACACTATCTAATAAAGGAGTAATTTGCAGATTGACCATCACTTCAACACACAAGAGAGCAGCCCCCATGTGGCCAAAGATCCTGCTCCCATGTGGACACAAAATGGCCACCACAAGATGGCCAGCAGGGGAGGGCCATTGGGAGGTACCAGGCCTGCAAGGGAGGGCAGTTAGGGGTGACCAGGCCAGCAAAAGAGAAAAGTTGGAGGCAAACAGGCTAGCAGGGGCAGTTAGACATCAGTTAGGTTAGCAGGGTAGTGGTTAGGGGGTGATCAGGCTAGCAGGGATATATTTATGTTCTAACATCTTGTCTAAATATATCATTTTAGATGAAAGCTATTTTCTCTTAAAATATTATTACTATTACCCTCTTGCACCTAGTTTTTAAGTCTGGTATCAATCTAATTCTTATTCCTGTGTAAGTGACCTGCTCTTCCTCTCTGGAAATTGTTGGGATTCTCTTTACCTTCGGTATTCTTAAAATTCACCATAATGAGTGTGGTTTGGAGTTTCTTCTTACCTCTCATTTTATACTCTTTTGAGCCTTTCCATTCTTGGAAATGCATCTTCATTCTTTATTCAAATATTTTTTTCTGTTTTCATTGTCTCTTCTGGGACTATTATCCAGATATTGGTACTTTTACTTCCATCCATTATGTCTCTTCAACTTTAAAAATATATATATCCTATCTCTTTAATCTTGTCTGCTGACTTCTGGAAGAGATTTTCAATTTTATTCTACCAATCAAAAGACAGAGTCCAAGATTACATTGTTGAAATAGATCTAGCAATCCATTTACTAGGAGACATTACATAAGAGAATTTTAAAAAAAGATGACACACAAAAGCAGGAATGATGTGCCAGGAAAATGTGAAGTGAAAGAATGCTAACGTAGCAGTATTAATAATTGGAAAAATAGAATTCAGATGAAAAGTGTTCCTGCGGACATATTACATATTGATAGAAGGAATATATATGTATCTAACAATATAGTTCCAAAACATATACAGCCCAATCTAAGATTGTTAAATCTGCAACTATAATTAGCGATTTTAACATATTTCTCAGAAAAGAATTAAGCATGCAAGCAGTTGAAAAATAAGCAAATATTTAGATTTTTATAGTATTTATTAAACAGGAACATATTGCAGAGAAATTTATCCTCAACAATCAGAAAATATACATTCTCTTCAAGTACAAATGGAAATATACAACTGACCGTGTGCGAGGCCACAAAGGAAGTGCCAATATATTCTAAAAAGTTAACATCATGCAAATAATGTTCTTTTTTATAATAAAATACAGAGAGAAGGCAATAACAAAGGCAACTTTTAAAAAAGTAATATGTGCAAACTAAATATACAAAGAAACTCCTGGGTTAAAAGGGAAATCATAAAAGTTAGAAAACAGAATTAACGGCAAAAACACTGCTAGAATTTTAGATATCACTAAAACAGTACTGGGACAAAATTACATCACTAAATACTGTTATAAAACAATAAACACAGAAAAAAAACCTGAAGATGTTGCTTGTTTTATTTTTCAGACAGCCTAAGTTTATTTTTAATTTTTATTTATTAAAAAAAAATTGTTATTGGCCCTGGCCAGTTTGGTTCAGTGGATAGAGCGCCAGCCTGCAGACTGAAGGGTCCCAGATTCGATTCTGACCAAGGGCACATGTCTCTGTTGCAGGCTCAATTCCCCAGTGGGGGGAGTGCAGGAAGCAGCCGACCAGTGATTCTCATCATTGATGTTTCTCTCTCTCCCTCTCCCTTCCTCTCTGAAATCAATTAAAAATTTTTTTAAAAAATCTTTATTGTTGAGAGTATACATTTGTCCTTTTCTCTACACTGTCCCCCTCCATCCTGTTCCCACCCCACCCCACGCTTCATTTCTCCCCATCCCCCCACTATCTGTGTCTAGGTAAGATATTTGGTTAATCCCTTCCAACTCTCCCTCCCCACTTCCCTCTGAGAGTCATCTGTCCCATGCCTCTTATTCTATTTTATTCACCAATTTATTTTGTTCACTAGATTTCTTTATTTTGATTTTTAGATTCAGTTGTTGATATGTATTTGCCATTTTATTGTTCATGTTTTTAATCTCTTCTTCTTAAAGAATACCCTTCAACATTTTATGCAATACTGATTTGGTGGTGATGAACTCCTTTAGCTTTTTCTTGTTTGTGAAACTCTTTATCTGACCTTCATTTCTCATTGAGAGCTTTGCAGGATAGAGTAATCTTGGTTACAGGTGCTTGCTATTCAACACTTTTGAGTATTTTTTGCCACTCCCTTCTGGCCTGCAAAGTTTCTGTTAAGAAATCAGCTGACAGTTGTATTGGTGCTCCCTTGTAGGTAACTGCTTTTCTCTTGCTACTTTTAAGATTCTGTCTTTAGCCTTTGACATTTTCATTATGATGTGTCTTGGTGGGGTCCTCTTTGGGTTCCTTTGTGCTTCGTAGACTTGTAAGCCTATTTCTTTCACCAGGTATGGGAAGTTTTTTGTCATTCTTTCTTTAAATAGGTTTTCAATATCTTGCTCTCATCTCCTCCTGGCACCCACATAATACGAATGTTGGTATGCTTGAAGTTGTCCCAGAGGCTCCTTGCTCTATCTTCATATTTCTGGCTTTCTTCTTTTTGCTCTTCTAATTGGGTGTTTTTTGCTTCTTCATTGATTTGATTCTTGCACTTCTCAACTTTACTGTTGAATTCCTGTAAATTATTCTGTTAGTACATGCTTTCTCTTGGACTGGTCCTTTTCCATGTCTTTGACCTTCTCACTAAGATCCTTGAGTAACTTTATAATCAAGAGTTTTCAACTCTGTATCCAAGTTTGCTTGCTTCCATTTCTTTCGTTTGTGATGTTTGTTTCCCCATCTTGGCTGCTTCCCTGTTTCTATGTATTAGATAAGAGCTTTTGTGTCTCTTGAAATTGGTTGAGTGGCCTTGTGTAGTGGGTGTGCTCTAGGGCCCAGTGGCTTAGCCTTCTGTCACAAGTTGGGCACTCTAGGTTCACCGTGTGGGCTGTGTGCAGTTTTGTTGTAGTTGAGCCTCGATTGCTGCTGGTATCACTGGGAGGAACTGACCTCCAGGCCAATTGGCTGTGAGGACCAACTGCAACTACAGTGGGAGAGCTGCTGTCAAGAGACATTTCTATGGTGCAGAACTTGCTTCAGTGGCGCTTCGGTGCCGAGTCTGCCCTTTGAGTGTGTCACTTATGGATGTGTAGAGTTGTAATCTGATATGGTCTGATGCTGTACACTGGGTGCACTGGCTCTTGGGTCTCGAGGGAGATGCAAAGTCAGCCACTGCCTGTGGCCACCTGGCAGGAGCTAGAGAGATCTGCAGATTCCTCCTATTTGTATCAGATTAGAAAGTGCCCAGAAGGGGGTCAGCTGTAAAGCAAGGCAGGCTGGTGATAGTGCTGGGTTTGGGGCACCCTGACCCAGCTGCAGCTTGAGAGATTTTAGCAGACTCTGAAGCCTGAGCAAGGATAGGCCATTCATATGCAAAAGCTGCTGCACACAGGCTGGGTAGGGCTGCAAATTGGTTGCAAAGACACTTTCCAGCACCTCCATCGGGGAGGAAGCCACCCCCAAATCCCTGCCCCAATGCCAGACAATCCAGTTCCTCCCTGTACATATTTAGGTCCCCCAGAGCCTCACCCTGATCCTGGACCTCAGAGGAAGCAGGACCTGGTTAGTTCAGTTCATGTGCAGGCCCTTTAAGAGGAACAGCTGGGTCACCAGCAAGCCTCCTTGTCACTGAGCCCCAATCCCTGCTGGTTTTTTAAGCCCATAGTTAAGGAGACTTCTTTCCAGCTCTGGGAGCCTGGTGTAGGATGGGACACCCTGCTCCTCACAGGTTGCCTCCAGAGACTATCTCCCTCCTGATTAAAAAAGCAGCACACACACACCTGGCCAGTGTGGCTCAGTGGTTGAGTATGGGCCTGAGCTAGGTCACATGCCTGGGTTGCAAGTTTGATCTCCAGTTGGGGCATTCAAGAGGCAGCAAATCAAGGAGTCTCATTATTGATGTTTCACTTTCTCCCTTACAAAAAAGCAGCACACGTGGGTGCTGCTCAGCCTCCTGCCACTCTGCTTTCTCTAGTTGTAAGATTTCAACTCAGCTCTCAAGCGGTTCTGGTGGTTGTCCTGTGTGTTAGTTGTAATTATGCAAGGGTGTTGAGTATAGGTGTTTGCCTACATCACCATCTTCCTTCTCTCCGCAGTTTTACATGACAAAATTTGTATGCTTAAAAACTTTGTTCCTTCACCTTTAAATATTACAGATGCTCTTAAAATTCTAGGCTGGAATTTGTTTTGCTCAAGCCCTTTGAAAATTTGCTGTTTTATTTCACTGTTAAAATATCTGCTGACCTTTGTTCCTTTGTAGGTAATCTAGTTTTAGCCTTTGTTACTTGTAATGCACCCAGGTTAGTTTTCATCTTATCTGTTCAGCACTCCGTAACTAACCCACTATGAGGTCTTTCCTTAATTATAGGAGTATTTATCCAGTGTGTACACTTGGTTCTTGTTCATTCACTCGTTTCACATTCCCAACATGTTTAGTGAATAAAACAAATTAAGACCAAACAGGTGCTCAATTCTGTGATTATGAGGCTGGATAGGATTAAATAACTGTAAGAAATACTGGGAAACATCAAGTAAAATGAGGTCATAGAGGTCACTGGAATGGGTCCAGAGAGAAAAAGTGGAAAAGGAGAAAAAAGAAAAAAATGCACATAGAAAATATCTCAAGGAGTTTGCTATAAAAGAAATGAGGTGCTTCTTTGGTTCTAGCTAGGACAGACAATATGTCCATAGTAATAAGAAAGGATGATGCATGGGGCAGGTACTGGCAGACTGAGAGATGCAGTGGTGGCAACTTTCAAAAGTTCTTTTCTGGTTGTTTTCAGCATGGCCGAGGACAGAGGCAAACCGACTTTCACATTCTCAGAGAGTAAAGACTTAGAACTACTAAGCAACCAACTATGGTTCTGATGATCAGTCTGATTTGTGGGTTGTTTTTTTTTTAAAGTTTACCAAACAAAAAACTGCTCTGTAGTCTATTTTCTCAAAACAGGGTTTCTCTGGGATTCCTAATCCCATTCCCATAAGGTGGAGATAAGCTGATCTACATGTAAAGATACATGGCAGCAATAACATTTCCCCATGAAACAATCTACACAGTAATGTATGGCTCAGGGAGCGTTCAAGGTTTCTCTTCCTCATAGCCTGATATACATATAGGGCCATAAACTATTACATTGTGCTCCTCTATTAAAAATCTTGCATTATTTATATTCCCAGGTCTTATTTTCTTCTGATAGTACTCCCACCTCCAATTACTATAGATTTTAAGTGTCTCCTTTCTCTTTGCAATATATCATTCAAAATAAGAACAGAAAAATTTCTCGAAGACCCTACAGTATATTCTAGAGCCTCCTCTGCATTAACCCAATAAGTTAAAATCTTTATATGACATACATGTATAATCTTAATGACAGAAACCAAATCAGGTAAATAATGTTGAATCACATTGCATGTTAAGACTTTTGCTATTATTTCACCTGAGCCATTCTTTCTGAAAAAATGAGATAATCTGAAAATGAATATTTATTTGGTATACATTTTATAGAAATAGACCCTAAAACAATTTTTTATTTAAATGAAAAGCACAATCCCAATCTTTCCCCCATTAAAAGCCTACTCCATAAATGAAGTACCAAAACCCAGAACCTGTACTGCTAAAGAGGGGAAATGAGGGAGAAAACATTAAACTTCCATAGGAAGACTGTGTATCTCTGGCAGTGGCTAAGCACACATCAGGCTGTACCCAAAGGCACTACTGAGTCTGAAAACTTAACTGGAAATCTAAACTTAATACTTCCTTGTTCTTAATAAGGCTCAGAAAATTACCACCTATCAATTACGCAATGTTACATTATGTAAACTGATATGATATAAATCAAAATTAAGTAGGCATTCTGGATTTTAACACCAATATAGGTAAATCTGTAGATGTAAATAAGAATTTAAAAAGACATTCTTTAGCTCCAATTTAAAACAAACATTCAGAACTGGAATCTTCAGAGTTTTCTAATATCTTGAAAATTCCCATCTTCTCTTTAATTGGTCCTGAGGCATTCATTTGATCTAAGAAAAAAATATTAGAACAAATATTTATTCTTTCAAATGTGTTAAGAACCTAAAGAGGAATATTTAAAAAGATGTCCAATATGTTACTATGACATGAGTCACCTGTTGAAAAATTTGAAACACATAGAAATATGGGCCCTTTCTTAATTAAGTTTATTCTCTTATTACAAATAGAAATGGAAGAGAAAAACAGAGAGACTATAATTAAAACACTATTTTATTTGTGAAAAAACAACAACAAAAAAACACAAATAGAACTGGACTCTAGGAGACACACAACACAAATTGAAGCATCAGTTTGCTAATTAAAATAACTTCTGAATTTAAGAAATATCTATTTGAATTGTGTCCTCAGGAGATGTATTTTTTAAAAAGTGCCCTAACTGGTTTGGCTCCATGAATAGAGAGCATTGGAATGTGGACTGGGAGGTCTCAGGTTGGATTCAAGTCAAGGGCAGGCTCAATTCCTGCAACCTCAGGGGTGGTGCAGGAGGCAGTTGATTGATGTTTCTCATCATTAATATTTCTATCTCTCTGAAATCGATAAAAACATACTAAAATATAATTCTAATCAATAAAAAAATGGTAGGAAATAAAAACCCGCAGTCTTACTATCCTTAAGGAAATATAGGTTCAAAATAATCAATGGATGCTAAAACTACCATTAAATAAGAAGTTGACAGAATCTGCTCATCAATGTTAGCTCATTGAAAATAAACTCAGATATTATGTGCCTCCTGGTATGATTTAAAATAAGAACAAAGAAAGCACTGCTTTTCCTAGGATATGGAACCTGGATGCAATTATTCATATATAAGCTATTTACCACTTTACAGAAAATATGGAGATTGAAAAAAGTAAGAGACAGCCCAAGGAGTGTGGGGGGAAATTAGCCCATTTCAGAAACTAGGTAATTTTATAGAACAAATAACATGTTTCTCCAACAAATTAATGGCCTTAAAAAAAAAGTGAGGAGGGTGTTGTAGAAACAATGGGACATAACAATCAATGAAATTTTGTATCCTGATTCAAACTGTAAAAAGATTTGAGACAACTGGGGAAATCTGGACATGAGTGCCAATTCTCTTAAATGTAATAATGATATAATGCGTATGTTTGAGAACATGTTGTTCTTAGTAAATGATGCATGAGAAAGATATGGATAAAATTTTCATAATTTAAAGATACTGACAAAGAATAGCAATGAGTGTTATGAACTATTGAGGATGAATGAATTATATATAGAGCTACATTATACTATTCTCTCTGGCTATGTGTATGTTTTAAAGTTTTCATGAAAATAAAAGCATAAGAGATATATTTACCAATGAGATCACTTCGATCTAACAACAATTCTAGATCTTCATCGCTGATGACCTTTTCTCTTGATCCTTTTACTTCCCTATAATAGAAAGCAAAATTTTTTATCTATATGGTAAATCAAAACCATGAATTACATTTTTTCTCAACAACAACAAATCATACCTCTCATAATCTCTAGATTTTAACAATTCCAATAATTCCTTAGGGTCTAGGAAATTCTTAGATGGATTTAATCCAGATCGACCACCTTTGAAATGATCTAGAAAAAGCATTCAAGAAATTCAAAATTGTTTTTTTAAAACCAAAATACATTACAAAGCAATTAGAGTGGCTTACATTAAAGAAGACAGAGAAGACCAAATATTGATAAAAAAGAAAAGCAAGTGAAATTCTTGGGAAAAATTTGGTAATTTCCTATAGGTAAATGTATACCCATCCTAAGACCCAGAACAAATGCCTATGTCCACAAATACCTGTACAAATACCAGATTTTTTTTCTTAGAGAAAATATATAACCTTCGGATAGGCAACAAGTTTTTAAAAATATACTTTTATGGACTTCAGAGGGGAAGGCAGAAGGAGATAGAAACATAAATGATGAGAATCATTGATTGGCTGCCTCCTGGGATGCCCACAACCCAGGCACTTGCCCTTGACCACAGTCAAACCTGGGACCCTTTAGTCCACAGGCTGACACTCTTCCCACTGAGCCAAACCAGCTAGGGCCAAATATCTGATTTTTATGAATAAAAATCAACAACTGGAAATAAACACCAATCTACAGGAAAATGGATAACTATTCCGAAATTATTTAAATACCAAACCTCTAATACATACACCACACACATGAATTTCAAAATATTATGTTGAGCAAAAGTAGGTAAAGTACATAGACAAATAATGCAATAGGATACCTACTTGCACATGGAAATGTCAGTGACTTTGACCTAGAGGATTGCTACATGAGTATAGACATGTCAAAATTCATCACTATATACTCAAACTCTTACGTATATTATACCTCAATAAAACAGTCAATATTTATTAAACTACTTTCAAATTGTTTAAATTTTAATCTTTCAAAGTACTGAAAATAGGAAAACAAAACTATAAACTTTACTAAATTCCCATCAAATTCCTAAAGCTGCACAGGCAAAAAATTTTAAATTTGTACAAAATTTTGTTAAGTGAGGACTTTATATCTAAATTTGCAAGTAGGAAAGTAGCATAATATAAACTGATAGTAATTGTCAACATTTCTTTAGGCTTTACAACTAACAGGTAATTTTCTACTTAAGGTAGCTGTCATTTATTCAAATATAATTTTATATTAAATGAATGAATTTCTCCAAGGAATCTCAAGGAACAGAACAAAGAATCCCAATTCTCACTAACTTCATTTTCCTTACCCCTCAAAATCGTTTCTAGATTAAAAAACATTACTTCTAAAAAGACTAATTTAAAGTATGAAAAGGGCATGGTGGAGTTAAATCGTTTTTGAATTAGCAGTTCAAAGTAAATTGATTTCTTTATAGCACTACTTCAATATACTTTTTAACATTCTAGAATTTAATGTTAAACTTGTAACAAGAGGCTTGCAAGTTTTCCTAATTATTTTGACAAAGCTCTTATTAAGAATTAGGTATCAACGCTCGGCTGATGTGATCCACAAACCAGGTCAGGGCAGGCCCGGGTTGCTGGCTTGATCCCCTGTAGGGGGTAGCGGGAATCAGTGATTCTCTCATGATTGATATTTCTCTCTTCCTGAGATTAATACACATTTAAAAGAAAGAAAAAAGGAATAAGCATTAACATCATTTCAAATTCCTGTGACATATTTTAGACAGGCACTTTGAAATTATCCTTTTGTTCCTCATCTAGAAACTTAGGGTTTATGTCTATGATTATTAACTTAGGTATTTAAAGCTTCAAATTTCCTTCTGCCTGTTTAATAAATCCTGCACTAACCAAGCTCACTGGTTTTTTTGTTTGTTTGTTTGTTTTTACAAAGAAAATAACACAAATCTACAACACACACAGCTGAAGCAAAAAATACTAGAAAGTGGTATTTACTTTTGTGGATGATCAATTTCTCCAATTTTCTTTTAGCAGCTGCTCTTTCCACAATTTTCTGATCAACAGTGTTGGCTGTAACAAGACGATATACAACAACTGGCTTTGTCTGACCAATTCTATGACATCTATCCTGGGCCTGAAGATCAGACTGGGGGTTCTTAAAGAAAAATAACATTGAACAATGTAAGGTTGATATTATTTAAATTTATACTATGTGTGGATAAAGTCAACATGCATGATCTAATAAAAAACTTTTAAATAGTGCCTTAATTTAGACTTCTACAATGGATTGATAGAGCATGTTCAAGCCTTCACACACAGGACACCTGATTAAATTATTTACATCAAATGGATACCTTTTCAAAACAGATAAATGAAACTGCAAAGAATACAATGAAAGACTTAAAAAATTCAGAATGTAATGATAATCAGCACATTATTATATTTGCAACTTACCCAATCACTATCATAAATGATAACTGTATCTGCTGCAGTCAAATTAATGCCCAGGCCACCAGCTCGTGTACTCACTAAAAAGATAAACACCTCTGGATCTGTGTTAAAGTTGTGCATCTAAAAGCAAAAAAGGATGTGAACACAGGAGTTAGGAAACAAACTTGTCTGGAAAGAGGTTAGGGTGCTGCGTGTGCAGCAGCCATCTGACATCCACGTGTTCAACCAGGAAAGGAAGTGGGAGGTCAGTGGTGGGCTCTTCAAAGTGGCTATGAGTTCTTTAGCATCCAAAGGGTGTTTGATGAGAGGTAAATACTGAAAACCCCAGAAGTCATAATAGGTGAAAAAGACCAATTTTCTGAAAAGACGAAATTGCTAAAGACGCACTTCTCACAACACACAAAGAAATCATAGGCCTATTTCCCAGATTGTGGCAAAAAACTAGGGGCCCCAGGACATGCTGTGTCAATGTGAACTTCAGAGGGGCTAGAAACTGAACGGCGCAAGCCAGATGCACCATGCTTCATGCCTACCTGACTGACCCTTAACAGAAACTCGCAAGTCAAGGTTCAGGTGAGTTTCTCTGGTTTACTTAACATGTGTCACTACAATTGTTGCTAAGATAATGAAGTGATGCCTGTGTGACTCCACTAGAAATTCACAACTAGTTTCTTCTGGACTTTACCTATGTAACTTTTCTCTTTGCCAATTTTAATCAGTATCATTTCACTGTAATAAACCATAACCATGAGAGAGATTAAGAAAAATAAACACTTTAAATAAGAACACTGAGATTATTTTTAATTAAGGGAGGTCAAATCGATCACTTGGATATATAAAATAACTGTTAGGCCTGGCAGGGTTGCTCAGTTGGTTACAATATCGTCCTGTACACCAAAAGGTTGCGGGTTCGATTGCTGATTGGAGTGTGTATGAGAAGCAATTGATCAATGTTTCTCTATCACACCAATTTTTTCTCTATAATTAATAAATATATCCATGGGTAAGGCTTAGAAAACAAAGTTATGTTAATAAAACATCTAATGATGTTAACTTCATTTATTTTCTAAGCACCTACTTTGTTAAGACCTGCGATCTTAACTTTGTTAAAAAAGAAAATCCACACCACAAGGGAGTTTAAGGGAGATCATTTACTATTAGAAAACAATACTAGAAAATTTAAAAATATTAGAAGAAAAAATCTAGACCACCCTCCCTCAAAAAAAAAGAAAGAAGGTGATAACCGAAATTGGTTGGCTAGGATTGTGGTCGACAAACTGCAACTCTTTGTCCCCTTGGGTATGGCTCTTCCACAAAATACCACGGCCTGGGCGAGTCTATTGTGAAGAAGTGGCATTAGAAGAAGTTTAAAAAATTTGGCTCTCAAAAGAAATTTCAATTGTTGTACTGTTGATATTTGGCTCTGTTGACGAATGAATTTACCGGCCACTGGGCTAGGAGATGGGGCAGGCAAGAAAGATGGATTACATGAGGAAATTTTTTGAGCGGTTGGGTAATGTTCTATATTTTGATAGTTTAGTTCATGCTCATAAATGCATCAATCAAAATAACAAATATATAATTAATTTTATTCTCCCAGGGTATGTAAGTTTCACCCTAAAAGACAAAATATGCTGAAGTAATTAGAAAAGGACTACTATCTATTATTTATATTTTTAAATACAGCAAGAGAGGATAGAACGTTAAATGGACAGGATAATAGACTGATGCTGTATTATAGCTATGTGATTAAAACTAGTAAAGTTTCAACAGCAGGTTCAAGGTGGGGTTTACAGATCACTAAAAAATTCTTTCAATTGCTATTCTTGAAATTTCATGGTAAAATGTTAGAAGTGAAGGAAAGAGACAAAATGGAGAAAAATTACGTTATTCTATAGTAGGAATAGTAGTGTTTAAGTTATTAACAAAAGATACACCATATAATTTGCTAAAGACTAAAGGGTTTTTGCTCTTTTGGATCTATCCATCTGTGGGTCTATTTTGAATATTACTTCAGAAATCCAGGTAAGAATTAAAAAACAAATCAAAACTTTAGTATGCATGACATTAAGAAAACTTACATTTCTCTCCCTCTCTGAGTAAGTCATGGATCCATCAAGTCTGCTAAAGTTGAAATTTCTAAAGTGGCAGTAATCAATCAAAATGTCCAACATTCTGGTCATTTGTGAAAAAAGCAGTACCTGAAATTTGAATGTATTTTAGTAGCTATACCGATTAATAAAAGAATAAAACAATAAAAAAAAATCCAACCAAAGTACCACCTTATGACCTCTGTTTTTTAGTTCTGGCAGCATTCGATCCAAAATTAAGAATTTCCCAGAATTTGTTATCAGTTCTTCATCAACCTTAAAAGGGGGCAAAGAAAGAAAAAAAAATTATCAAAAAGTAATTATCATGTACTAATAATTTGGCTTTGTCAAAATAAAAGCAATATGGACAGATCAACTTTCAATGACAAAATCTTATGAAACTTAAAATACAAAAATAAAGTCAAATTAAAAAAAATTAATCAGAAGATAATTCTTTCTCTAGGAAACTTAAAACACACGATTTTACAAAAATAAAATTTAGTTTAAGTAAAACCTTGATCTATTCCCTCTACCCTTTTCCCAAAGGCTTTGCATAAGAGAATAAGGTCAAACTTATTGTATATATGTTGAAATTTCTTTTTTAACCGAGTATATTTTCAAGAAAATATGTATGAAAATCACTGATAGAACTCTCCGTAGAAATTAAAACACAGGAGCTTATATATACCTAGTATTGAAGATTAAGAAATTATTCACTTTCTGGTTAACATAAATTACCTCATTAGATTATCTTTTTTACTTGAATGAAAAATTGTAAAGCAGTCTTTCTCAAATATGGAAATTTTGTCCACCTTTCCCAGGGTGTATCTGGCAGTGTGGAGGCATTTCTGGCACTGCTGGCATCTAGTGGCTACAGGCTAGGGATGCTGCTAAATGTTGTCCACAGGACAATATCCCCTAAACAAAGAAATGTACTGGCCCAAAATAACAGTATTTCCAAGGGTGAGACATTCTGCTATAAACTATGAAACAAGAGTATTGAGGTTTACTTAGAACTGATTTCCTAATATTAAGCTATTTTTCCATCAAAAGCTGTTTTTCTTGCTGCTTAAGAAAGCAATTTCATTTAATCTGAAAATCTGCAACTTAATATCAACTTTTTGGTTTTCTCCTGTGGCTCTTTGCTGAGATGTAAATGAGCAGCCAGACTGGTTTTGACAGGCTCAATAACAACACTACTACTGCCAAGGCTGACAACTAAAGGTGCATCTAAAATAGATAGCAAGTGAAACAGGAAACTGGCTGAGTTACTAAACAACTGTATTTCAAATGTTCCCAATATGGAAAATGACACTCTGACCTGACATTTTAAAAGCACAGAAATCAAAAGAGGGCATTATTAAATAGTATTTACCTTAAACTCCTGTGTGACTGGGTCTATAGGGTACTCAATCAAATATGGATGGTTACAGCATTTACGAAGTAGCATCATTATATTCTGCAGCTTCAGATTAACTTCAGATTCTACAGGAATATTCACTTCCACAACAGCTCTATCAAAAATATATAACCCGTGAATATAAGAAATATAAAAAGATAATCAGTATAAAGGATACTTTATCTTTAAATTCACACCTTTCTTGGTCTAGCTCTGGCTGAATCTGACTGATTAAGGTGTCCAATTCATTAGGGGAAGCATCATCTATTTCGCTGTAATTTATTAGTTTTCTACTTCGCCGTTTTGGTCGTCCAGTGGAACTTAACTGAACTGTTTCTTTCTAAAAGAGAACAAATGAAAGGAATATCTGTTTAAAAAGCTACACCATTAAATTCTAAATACATAGCTAAAAAGTCAGACCTTCCCTTAATTATAATGAAAACGGGAGAACAGATCTACTGGTTGTACAAAATAGAAATGCATAACCTTAGGTATTTTGAGAAAAAAAATAAGTAGACACATAGTGAAAAACCTGGTCATTTAAGCAAAATTTAACAGTCTCCTAATTTTCACTTATAATCACATTCCACTTTACTTCTTAAAATATGGTAGGTGACTAAAGAAGCAATTAATGTATGAGATATCACTTAAATTTTAGTAGGACCATAGCATTTTTAGTGGCCTTATGGCTTTCACTTCAGTTAGAAATTCACCCTTATTAAGTCCTGAAAACAGCTGATGAGCCCCAAGACTGAAAACCATGAAGTTTTCTATGCCAGCTGTCTAATAGTGTATTTCAAATCCACACTACCTCACTGGATCCAAACATGTTTGCAATTGTACGGTTCACAATAGCTGTATAAAAGGTCTCTTGTTTCATTGAAAGTGGTGCATAAACAACTACTTCTCGTTTAGGAGGAACTTCAAGAGCAACATCAGATTTTAGTCTTCTCAGTAGGAATGGCGTTAGAATCTAAAATTTAAACATGAATAAACACATGTTTTAGGGAATACTCTCCCAACAAGTCCCTTTCCCCCTTTCTCTTTTTTCCCTACATAAATATTATCAAGTCTCAAAACGTGAGGTAGATGTCTCCTTGAGATTTTCCCAGACCAGGTCACCACATGACAAACTTATAGTATTTATCCATAGCATTTCACATTAGTTTTCTAATATATACTGAATATTTTAAAAAGCCAAAATAAGTTTTGGATTAGTAGAAAACCAATGAATCAACCAATCAACCCAGAGATGTGGAGATAAAACCCTTCTACAAATTATAAAGCTTTAGCCAAAACCGGTTTGGCTCAGTGGATAGAGCATCGGCCTGTGGACTGAAAAGGTCCCACGTTCGATTCCAGTCAAGGACATGTACCTTGGCTACGGGCACATCCCCAGTGGGGGGCGTGCAGGAGGCAGCTGACCAATGTTTCTCTCTCATCGATGTTTCTGACTTTCTATCCCTCTCCCTTCTTCTCTGTAAAAATTCAATAAAAAATATATTAAAAAAAATTATAAAGCTTTAGGCTTAAAATTACTCTCTCTCATTAGATAGGTGATGACAACTGATTTCCAAATGTTTAAAAGCATAGAAGCAAAAGGTAATTATACCATTATTAAACTTTTAGATTTTTAGAAAAAATTCCCCAGAAGTAGACAGCTAAGAGATTTTACAAGAGAAAGAGAACATGACCAGTAGTGTGTGTTTAGGGAAGAAAAAAAAAAAAGCACGTATAGACATTAGCCCAGAAACAAACATACTTAAAATTAGCCAGATAAGCCGAGACCGGTTTGGCTCAGTGGATAGAGCGTCGGACTGCGGACTGAAGGGTCCCAGGTTCGATTCCGGTCAAGGGCATGTACCTTGGCTGCAGGCACATCCCCAGTAGGGGGTGTGCAAGAGACAGCTGATCGATGTTTCTCTCTCATCGATGTTTCTGACTTTCTATCCCTCTCCCTTCCACTCTAAAAAAATCAATAAAATATATTTTTAAAAAAAATTAGCCAGATAAAAGGTAAAATTTGGTAGGATGAGTATGATTTGTGATTATTTTTACTTTCCATTTCTATACTGTTTCAGATTTTTACTATAAATATGTGTAAACTTTAAAGTAAAAAAATTTATAAGGAGTTTGAATAAAATTTTCAAAACACAATTAAGCAGCTTTTCAGGCCCACATATAAAAGTAATTTGGAGACCTTTGACAAATTATGTTTGCCTGAAGATAGTTGGATGAGTAGACTGTGGAAAGAAAGCATTTATAATGAATCATTCAAAGAAGTAAATTATGCAAATATTACTAGCAAACATTGTATAAAAACCACTTAATTTTACATCAGTAACCATTAGGGGTCAAATGACTATGCATGAAAAAAAAAAGGCAAAATATCAAAGAGCAGTTGAGTTCTGTAAAGCCGTGTGATCTCTGGGGGTGGGAGGATATACATGAAATGTGGGAGGATCCTCATTTTTCAAATTTACCACAATAAGTTGAGAACAATTGGTTTGTAGGGTTCCTTTTTAAATTCTATGTCTACAGTAAGTAAAATAAGAAAAGTCAAAACCTGGTGCAGCATATGCAATACATTCTGTTCTCTTTCTTTAGCAATAATATCTTCAGCGGTTTCAGAAAGACTAGTGATATCAAACCAAGATTCAAAGCTGTAAGAGAAATGATTACAAGTTATCACATAAATCAATCATATTAACATGTGTTTTGCATTTTTTCATTTTATTTAACCTGACTCTTAAGCGGCAGCTATTTTCACTGAAACTGGTTTGGCTCAGTGGATAGAGCGTCGGCCTGTGGACTGAAAGGTCCCAGGTTCGATTCTGGTCAAGGGCATGTATCTTGGTTGTGGGCACATCCCCAGTAGGGGGTGTGCAAGAGGCAGCTGATCAATGTTTCTCTCTCATCAATGTTTCTGACTTTCTATCCCTCTCCCTTCCTGTCTGTAAAAAAATCAATAAAATATTTTTTTAAGAAAGCAGGTATTTCCTTAAAGTGGGCATATTTCTGATTTATATGTTAACACAACTTTACAATAGTATAAAAAAATAAACACTAAGGGATAGACTGCCACATGCAGCACCTCATTTGGATGTGTCTGGAGTGTTGGAAGTTTGACCACCCTATGTTCTCCTACAAATGGACCTTGAGAGCTTGTGTGGCAGGTCTAACAGGGGAGTGCAGCCACTGCCACGTCTTGCCTGAAAAACACCCCTGCCAAGGATTGTTGTTCTTCAATCTAGCGCACAGCTTCAGGAGGAATGCACATGGAGTGATGAGGTAACCTGCTAAATGAATCAACCTGGTGATCAAATGGGGTGACAGATGTTGCAGCCAGATCAGCCTCACATCCTTTTTAAACATTTCAATAAAGTGATAAAAGTGTAAATTATCTTTGAAATCTAAGAAGGTCTAGATATAAATTCAGATATCTACCAACATGTTTTAACTCAGTAGGAATGTGCAGGACCTGAAAATGTCCTTAATAAATGTTCTGTCCTAACAATCAGACAACCTGGCCTTCAGCCAACATTTGGAAACTGGAGGTGAAAAATTAATTCTTAAAATGAAATAGTTATTTTCCGGTATTAAATTAACCTTCCTTCACTGATGCCAAAATAAAATTATTTTGCCCTGATTTTGGTATTTTATTTAATTATTTTTAACTTGTTAAAATTATTTTCTTATCCATTCTGAGCATACTAATTTTTGGTTTTTATAATATAAGATTCAAACAGTTTATAGAATTAAAAAACCAGGCTGAAACTGGGAAATCTTGGTTTTACTTTTGGCTCTGGTGTTAAATAGTTATATATATACCGAACGGCCAGATTTATTATGATCTCTGAATGCATAATAATCTGGCCACTCAGTTTGTGGCCCAGTGCATGAATTCGTACATGGGTGGGTTCTGGCCAGCCTGCCCAGGGGACAATTTGCATATTAGCCTTTTATTATATAGGACATATACTGAATGGCCAGATTATTATGCATTTAGAGATCATAATAATCTGGCCACTCAGTGTATATATTTATATAAATAGTTTTTTGTTGTTGTTAATCCTCACCAGAAGATATTTTTCCATTAATGTTTAGGGAGAGTAGAAAGAGAAAGACAGAGAAACACCCATGTGAGAGAAACCCATCTATTGGTTGCCTCCTGCAAGAGCCCAGACCAGGGCCCAGGCCAGGGAGGAGCCTACAACTAAGGTACGTGCTCTTGACTGGAATCGAAGCTAGGACCCTTCAATCTGCAGGCAGATGCTCTATCCGCGTAAACTAGCTAGGGCAGTGATTGGCAAACTGCAGCTTGTGAGCCACATGCGGCTCTTTGTCCCCTTGAGTGTGGCTCTTCCATAAAATACCACAGCCTGGGTGAGTCTATTTTGAAGTGGCGTTAGAAGAAGTTTAAAAAATGTGGCTCTCAAAAGAAACTTTAATCATTGTACTGTTGACATTTGGCTCTGTTGACTAATGAGTTTGCTGACCACTGAGGTAGGTCATATGTTTCACTCTTGACACAAATTTTGTGTGAACGAATATTTTAAAGTTTTTTTTTTAATTTTACCCTGATTAAACAAAAACTCAAATTAAGAACAATCAAAATATTTGTTAACTCTGTGAAACATATTCGGATGGTTTTCCTCATTTTATCCTCACAAAACAATTCAGGGAATAGAGGTTAAATATATCCCCTATCTCACAAGGAAACCTTAGCATAACTTTACTAGTCAGTCCTAGTCAGTTTGGCTCAGTGCATACAGCATTGGTCTGCGGACTCAAGGATGCAGAGTTCCATTTTGGTCAAGGGCACCTGCCAGGGTTGCAGGCTCCATCCCTAGGAGGGGGCATGAAGGAGGCAGCCAATTGATAATTCACCCTCATTTTTGATGTTTCAATCTCTCTTTCTCTCCCTTCTTCTCTGAAATCAATAAAAACTTTTTTTTTTTTTAAAGAGGGAAACAGGGAAAGGGAGAATTTGTGAGAGGTGATAAAAAAGTCTAAACTTCCAGTTATGAGATTAAGTGAAAAGGACTGTAATTAATGACTAATTAACACTCCTGTATGATATATAGGAAAAGTGTTAAGAGAACAGACCCTAAGAGTTCTTATCACAAGGAGAAATACATTTTTTTATTACTGCTGCAGATGATAGATGTTAACTAACTAAATCTATTGTGGTAATCATTTCACAATATGGAAATCAAACCATCATGCTATCATCTTAAACTTTTAGAGTGGTGTATGTCTATTACTTAGCAATAAACCTGGGGAGAAAACAATCACAAAAAAAGCAGCAAAATAAAAATATATACCACAAAGAATTTGCCAAAAAGCTATTTTAATTCAGCTGTCTAGAAGAAAGGTATTAACTTTAACTAAGAACACAGTATTTGAAAAGGTTAGGAAAACCTACCTTTTTAAGTCATCAAATACATCTGGCAACAAAAAGTTTAGCAGTGACCAAAGTTCTGATAAATTGTTTTGCAAGGGAGTCCCAGTCAAAAGAAGTTTGTTATCCGCATTAAATCTTTTTAACTCCCTGATTAGACGGCAGTTCATGTTCTTAATCCTGTGTCCTTCATCTACTATTAGGTATTTCCAATAGCAATGCTGAAAAAGAATTTAGAGAAAAATTTTTATGATACTGCACAATTTTTCCTAAAAACAATTCTGAAAATAAAACCTCTATTAGAGATGAATGTTAAATTTTAACAAATTGCATTTCTGTTTATTGAGATAATGCTTTCCTTTATTAAAAGGGCAATTTTCCTGCTCTGACAGGTTTGGCTCAGTGGATAGAGCATCAGCGTATAGATTGAAGGGTCCAAGGTTCCATTCCGGTCCAGGGCATATACCTTGGTGTACAGGAGGCAGCTGATCGATGTTTCTCTCTCATTGCTGTTTCTAACTCTCTATCCCTCTCGCTTCTTCTCTATAAAAAAATCAATAAAATATATTTTTAAAAAGGATAATTTTCCTAAACTAATGCATATGTGTTCCTGAAATAGACCTCTCTTGGCCAAGAACTAAACATTAAAGCCTACCTGCTATTATTTAAGATGTTCCCATTCACATTATATAGTGTCTGTAGTTTTCCATCCTAACGAAGTGTCAAATTTTGATTAATATTATACTAGATAACTAAAGAACTGAAAGCTTTTCTCTGAAAAATAAAAGTGTCAGAATTTTCGTCTTTAGGACTGACACTCTAAACTGCTGGTGTAAGTTTTTACATAATTACTGGTTTACTGGGGTTTCCCCTTTCTTCTGGAGCTAGGTTTCATTTGTATCTTTGTGGAAAGCCATCCATTTAGTTTTACTATGTTGTCATGAAAATTGCTTTAATTTCTCATTTTTAATATCTGTGTTTTCTCTTTTAACTTGACCAGGTCAACTTAAAGTTTATCTATTTTATTTCGTAAAATAAAGAAATATACAACATTTCTTGAAAGTATAAGAACCAAACCAGCAAGGCTGGTCCGAGTGCAGGCGCCGACAATTAAAAACCAAACCAGCAAGATATCCTCGAATAGGAGGATTGGCAAATTGGGGGGAGAGTGTGAAACGAGGCATTTTTAGTATTTTACTTCTTCATTCATAGTAGAATGACAAGATAAAAATGTTTAAATATTATTATTATTATGAGTTTAATAAAAATAACTTGGGACTTATTTTTCTGGTAATATGGCAAACCAGATAACATGAAAAATTTCTCACCGTAAGCCATCTACTTTAAAAAGCCAAACAATATGTAAAATATCCTTTATAAATAGGCATAAAAAAAAAAAACCCTAAAGCAATGGAAATGACTTATCAGGAAGATGCTCTCAACAGCTGAGCACACCAGGCAAGGGCCATATACCCAATTCTTGTTTGATTAAATTTAAGTAAGTTCTATCTATTTAAAGCACATGTCCAAGACATATCTGTAATATATTTACAGATTAGGTCCATTATGTGGTGGATACTAACTCATTTAAAATGACACATGGGCCGAGACCGGTTTGGCTCAGTGGATAGAGCGTCGGACTGCGGACTGAAGGGTCCCGGGTTCGGGTTCAATTCTGGTCAAGGGCGTGTACCTTGGCTGCGGGCACACCCCCAGTGGGGGGCGTGCAAGAGGCAGCTGATCGATGTTTCTCTCTCATCGATGTTTCTGACTTTCTATCCCTCTCCCTTCCGCTCTGTAAAAAATCAATAAAAATATATTTAAAAAAATAAAATAAAATAAAATGACACATGGCTACAAAGTGCCATAGGCTTTTTTTTTTTTTTTTTTTTTGAGAGATTACAACCAACCTTCATCTCCTCTTCCCGTTAAAACAAACAGCCCCTTCAGCTTCTAAGGGGCTGTGCACAATATAATCTATTACTTCCATCAGAAGAAAAAATTTTAAATGCTACTGGGTAATGAGTTATAAAAATGTGATTTAAGGATTACAAGGAATCCAATGAAGTTTATCACACCTGTAATGCACTGCGGTCTCTCATGGCTATTTCAAATGAAGTTATCACCACAGGATGAATCTGCAGTGTTCCTTTCCGCTGGTGAATCTTCCTTACCAATTGTCGACGTTCCTGCTGGGTCCCGTGATATAACATAGTAGGTATCTAAAAGATTTCATATAAAATTTTGAAAATATAACAATCATTTTTTAGAGAGATACTTGTAATCAATCAATTCTAATAAATTATTGGATTACTATGGGAGAATTAAAAAGCCTTAAGAATCAATCAAATGTAAGCCAACACAGATTACAAAGACACTTCTAAAAACAGAATTAAAAGAATAAAATCTACCTAGGTCTATTTCAGATGAATCAAACTATCCAATATATTGAAAATCATCCACAGATATTTTTTGGCAACAAATCCAACAGTACTAGTACCTATTCTTTATGAACTTAAAATAGGTATTGATGAGATTGAAAGGCAAATAAAATGTGGTATTTACACAGAAATCAATATAATTATAGTAAGAGATCTATAATTTAATTCAAACAAACAAACATTTGAAATGACATATACAAGAGGAAACATGTCTTACTTCTGGTGTAAATCTTTGGAATTCAGCTATCCAGTTAGGAAGTGTAGATAATGGGCCACAGACAAGAAAAGGTCCAGGTACTCCTCTCTCAATCATCAAGGCGATTGTAGCAATGCACTGAACTGTCTTTCCCAATCCCATTTCATCTGCTAAAATGCCATTAATTCCATTTTCCCAAAGCATCTGAACAAAATAATGTACACTGCATTTGAATTCTGATATAATCTCCTAATGAATTAGCAACTGGCTTTTTTGCCCAAAGATAACCATGATGAGACGGACATATCAATACTACCCTAATAAGAGTAATATGCAAATTGCCATAACTTCACTACACCCATAAGCCAATCAGAACAAGTATGCAAATTAAGACAAGATGGCAGTTAACTTGCATATACATATGCAAAAGACTGAAGCCAAGCACTAAGGGAGCAAAGCTGCAGAGAAGCAAGTGGGGCAGAGGAGACGGGAGGGAGTGAGGCAACAGAGAAGGGAGGGAGCTTTGCTCAGGCCACAGAAAGCTTAATTCTTGCAGGAATTTTCTTGCAACGGATCTCTAGTAAGTTATACTTGTAGGAAGGAGAGTATCAAAGTCATAAATGTGTTGGTAGCCTTGAGTAAGATAATTTTCACTTATTTTTAAATTGATTTCAGAGAGGAAGGGAGAGGAAGAGAGATATAGAAACATTAATGAGAATAACTAATCAGTTGCTTCCTGCTTGTCCCCACCAGGATTGAGCCTGTGAACCTGGTATGTGCCCTGACTGGGAATCAAACTATGACCTCCTGGACGGATCATAGGTTGATGCTCAATCACGGAGGCACTCCCAAATATTTCACATATAATAGTGATACATGGAAGAACAACTCAACTAATGTTACATTACATTAATTGGTTATTATATGGAGACTAGGGGCCCAATGCATGAAATCTGTGCACTGGGGAGGGGTTGTTCGGCTCAGCCTGTCCCCTCTCACATACTGGGAGCCCTCAGATGTCCTACTGATGGCTTAGGCCTGCTCCCACAGTAATCCAGACTGGCCTCCCTTTGTGGGAGGCAACTGAGCTGATCAGGGGAAGTCACCAGCCCCATCACCCAGCTACTGCAGCCACTGCCAGTCACCAAGGTATTTCTATCAACATGGACTTCAGTCCTTTCACCATGAAAAAATTACAAATTTCTTTAGGCATTTTCAAATCGTGCCTTTCATAAAATATGACATTTCTGTCTTTTATTTTCCTTTTTACCATCACCTGAGGATATATTTCCATTGATTTTTCCCCCCTTCCCTCCAATTCCAGGCTCTGCCTTTTCCCAAGCCTTTAGCCTCTACCCCAGGCTGTAGGTTTGGGAAGCGGCACCCCCCCGCCCCTCCAATCCCAGGCTTGGCCCTTTCCCAAGGCTACAGCCTCTGCAACAGACTGTAGGCTTGGGAAGTGAGTTACACCCCCCCTTCCCCAAACCTAAAGCTTCAGCAGGATGGCCAGCTGGGAGTGACCTGAGGGCAGAGGTTCCCAGGACCCAAATATGTATTCAAATTAACCACCATCTTTATCGGGTTAACTTGCATACGCACTTACTGGCTGTTGGTGTAGCGGAGGTACAGTTAATTTACATGTCTTTCTATTATTAGGAAACTAGAGGCCCGGTGCAGAAATTTGTGCACCGGGGAGGGTGTCCCTCAGTCCAGCCTACACTCTCTCCAATCTGGGACTCCTCAGGGGATGTCCAACTGCAGCCAGACATGCCTAACTGCTCCTCTGCCAGCCTGATTGCCCCCAACTACCCTCCCCTGCTGGCCTGATCACCCCCAAGTCTTTTATTAGTATAGATATGAACTGCTATCTTGCATTAAGATTAAGAGTTCATTACCCTGAGCCATTCCATGCCTTCTACTTGGTACCAACGCATCACACCGCCTGTAAAATTTTTTGGTTGCTGAAAGGGTACTGGCTGTCCATTATATTTCCGAACTGGGTCAAAGAAGAGTTTAGTATTCTGCCTAACTGTTTGCGACAATCTATCTTTAATTATACTATTTGAGTCTTTGTTTTTCTGAAGATCTTCTACACAGAGATTAGAAGAGGAGCTTTCATCCTATAAAGAAAAAAGTTTTAATTAGAAGTTTGATACACAATGCTGGTACCCTCTACTTATAAAAAAATGTTAACTGTTAATTAAAATTTACCCAGTGCTATAAGCATTAGGTATGTTGAAATAAAACCTTATGTTGAATAAAACCCTAGAGATAGTTATCTCCTTTCCCCTAAATGCAAAGCCACTGGGGGGGAAGGGGGGAGATACACTTTTCAAGATAAGTAATTATTTTCATTGCAGGAAAAGGGCAAAGTAAATAAAGTTTTAAAATTCACAATACCACATTCCAGAATGTAAATGTATCTGTTTGTGACACTCAGCACCAACTATGACAAATGATGGATTTTATTGGTTTGGGACCTCCACAATTTTAAGAATGTGAAAATGAGGATTAAGTCAATTCATAGGAAAAGTCTTATAAATGATGCCACAACTGGACATGCAACAGGAAAAGCAAATGGACACTTTTCTGAAAGGCTAAGCAATAGGATAAATGGTGAGAAAAAAGTACACTGATGACTAAAATAATAATAATCAGAGAAGCAAATATAGGTATAAATTTAATACCTATTTTAAATCTCTTACCTCATTCTTTTGTTTTTTAGCCACAGACAAAATTTCCTAGAAAATTGAGAAACAAAGTAACAATGTATATGGTTCATTCATATATTTAACCAACATTTACTGTTCTGATTTTATGCCAGGAAATGGGGATAAGGTTCTCATGGGAATTAAAATAGGACTGAAATGGAAAGACCTCAGGGAAAATTAAGCCTATGATATTTTATAAAATTATTAATTAGGCAGCAACACATAAATTGGGATATTTACGCATGAATTTCCCATTTTTTAATTCTAAATAGACGAGGTCCAAATTCACACACGGCCTACAATCCTCTAGTATAGAAGCTGACAAACTATACCCTGTGCACCAACTCCAGCTGGCAACCTGTTTTTATAAATAAAGTTTAATTAGAACAACGTCAGGCTCATTTGTTTACAAGTGTATCTATGCCTACTTTAAAGCTACAATAGCCAAATTCAGAGTTGAGTAATTACCCATCAATTTGTGGCTACTCCTGTTACTTAAGAATTGATTCCCAAAAGTATTATAATCTCAACTCCAGCAAACTTTAGGCCTCTGGGCATAGACATCTGAATTTGTAATCCTGGGCAAGTAGCAAAGACAAATAAATTGAAAATACAGAATAAAAGAGTTCTGATTTTGAAGTTCCTACTAGATTCTAAGGGCATGGAGACAATCAATACGTAGTGTCACCTGGTGACTTAAGCAAAGACGATCAATATTTTTCTTTAGTGACTGACCTCAGATATACTACAAATATTTGCTGAATTAAATTTACAGTGGTGTGCTGAGACCAGTTTGTCTCAGTGGATAGAGCGGACTGGGGACTGAAGGGTCCCAGGTTCAATTCTGGTCAAGGGCATGTACCTTGGCTACGGGCACATCCCCAGTAGGGGGCGTGCAAGAGGCAGCTGATTGATGTCTCTCTCATGGATGTTTCTGACTTTCAATCCCTCTCCCTTCCGCTCTGTAAAAAAAAAATCAATAAAATATATTTTAAAAAATAAAATAAATTTACAGTGGTGTGATTGGCTAGGTCAATAAACCTCAGTAATATATAGTGTTTTTCAACTCTAAGTTGAGTATGTTCCATAATCAACTAAATGGGTACTGACATTTTTTAAATGGGGGCAGAGTAAGGAGGAAGGAATATCTGTAAAGACAAGAATCATGTGAAATTTAAAATTTTACACTTTATGAACATCTACAGAACTTGAATTTTTAAACTTCAGGTAAAAGAAAAAGTATGTAGGTAATAAAGTTAGAATTTTTTAATGTAAGAATGTGATGCATTAAAATATGCTTAAGGAATATTTAAGGTTTGTCATAACCGAAGATGCTCTTTTATTAGCTCCTATTATGAGGCCACAAGTGAGAAGGTAAAAAAAGGATCTGGTTTTAGAAATGAGTATGTGATCTTAGTTCCCTAATGGTCTTCATGAAAGAATAAGAACAAAATTTTAAGGTTTTGCGGTTTCAATATATTATAATAATTTATGACTAGGCCAAGCTCATGTTCTTTTAACAGGAAGATGATACCATATTCTTCCCTCAAACACTTAACATGCTCAAAAACCAAGTAGGTAACCGCAATCCATTCAGCTTTAATGTAGTTTAAAAGCCACAAAAAGTTTTTACAGAACATTGAATCTAATGTGCCCTTCCCCCTTTATTTTTACCTCTTTTGACATGACCTCTGAAATATTGTATGACTCATCTTCTCTTCCTCTTTTCTTTCTCATAGCTATAAAAAAATTTCATTTTATTTTTTATAGGAATTGATGCAAAAATATAAACATATATTCTCAAGACTAGATAGAATAAGAAAATTTACCTGGATTCTCTTCACTTGTACCAATGGAACTTTTACCCTACAAAATAGGATTTAGAACATTATTTTTCTAAGGACTGCTATGGTATTACATATTAAAATGAAATGACTAAGTAAACATTCCTTGGCAGTTGAACCACATCCACAACTCTTTACTTTTTAAAAAAATATATATTTTATTGATTTTTTACAGAGAGGAAGGGAGAGGGATAGAAAGTCAGAAACATCGATGAGAGAGAAACATCGACCAGCTGCCTCCTGCACACCTCCCACCGGGGATGTGCCCGCAACCAAGGTACATGCCCTTGACCGGAATCGAACCCGGGACCTCTCAGTCTGCAGGCCGACGCTCTATCCACTGAGCCAAACCGGTTTCGGCCACAACTCTTTACTTTTATACTTATCAACTCATAACATTTTTCTGTACTTTCCTACTATAACTCTATTTGTAACCAGAACCCTCTACTTCCCTCATTTTTTATTTTATAAGGAAAATATCAAAATTACACATAAAAGACATTTTAGCCAAAACCAGTTTGGCTCAGTGGATCGAGCGTCGGCCTGAGGACTGAAGGGTTCCAAATTCAGTTCTGATCAAGGGCATGTACCTTGGTTGCAGGCAAATCCCCAGTTAAGGGGTGTGCAAGAGGCAGCTAATTGATGTTTCTGACTTTCTATTCCTCTCCCTTCCTCTCTGTAAAAAAATGAATAAAATATATATGTTTTTAAAACATTTTTATTTTGAAATTACCATGAACATCTTCTATACTTATGTTGAAGATATTCAACTGGTATTATATAAATCAGTGAAATTAAAAGTTAAATACAATGAAAAGTAGAAACAAAAGGATACTGACTGAAAAAATAATACTAAGAGAAGATAAAGGATAGGAAGAGATGTTTAGACATAGTTTAAAACAGAGCTGGGAAAAAATTAAGAACAGGTAAACATGTATGAGAAATGAAAATGACCAATAAGCTCAATTAAATGTTAGAAAAAAAGTATTAAAAATGAAAATATCAAAAGGGACTGGTGAAATGAAGTAGACAAAATTTAATGATTTGCAACTTTAGAACAAAGCAGAGATGGGGGTAGAGGAAACACGCAAAACCCTGGTAATAAAAATTAGCTAGAAAAAAGTGAAGGATGAATTAAATCAACAGGCCGAAGGGTAGAGATTAAATGGTTAAATTAGTAAAATTATCTTAGAAGTGCCTGTTCTTTAAAAAAATCAAAATAAGTCCCTGAAACCAACAACAGTAAAATTATATCAGTTTTTGAAAACCACTTTAGTTGCAACATTAACATGACCACTAACCATATTAAGAATGAAATACCTGGACTTAAAAATACCCAACCTGTTCTGCCTATTAGCATTTTGATATTTCCCAATAAAAGCAGTTTGGTATAGGAACTATGTGTTGGGCCTGAAACTAATCCTGGCATTATTATTTATCAGATTTGTGATCTTCAGCAAGTTACAGTGAATTCTCATTCACTAGTTAGGTTCTATAAATTCACTGCAAATAATAAATTGGTGAACACTAAACCATTGCCTCTAGGAGAAATACACGTTTAGGTTCCTACATTTTCTGGTTACGTTTTTATCAACTGATGAAAAAAACACCTTGTTTTTATGTGTGTTGCTATTTTACCTTAATATATATGTTGAATAATATTGAACTCAGGGTCAAAAGGACTGTACCTATTGAAGGAAGCTTTATTAACCTAGGAATTTTCTCCATTATGCACAACACAACCTTCTCACATTAGAAACACCAGAAAGCACTGTGGCACAATGTGGCTACAGGCCATCTTACCCCGCAAAATCAACAAAAATCGCAGCATTAAATGCAACAAACACACACAAAGAAACACCTGTTTATAGTGTGATGGCTTAAATAAGGCAGATCACTACTTTGTTTGACCTTAGCAGGAAACGAGTGTTGGGAAGATTCAAATTTTTAGCCGTTCCGCACATGCACATGCTTATGCATGTCCATAAAAAGACGAGTGTTGATTTTGGGGTTACAAATAAACTTTAGTCAGTATGCTAATTTTCAGATACATAATCTGAAAATGAGGATGGACTACAGTTAATCTCCTTGCACCAGCTTCTTTAAATGTAAAACGGAGCCCTGGCTAGTATGGTTCAGTTGGTTGAGCAAAGTTCCATGCACCAAAAGGTTGCAGGTTAGATTCCTGGTCAGGGCACATACCCTGGTTGTAGGCTCGATTCCCTGTAGGGGCCATGCAAAAGGCAATGATCAATATGTCTCTCAAGAAAGTAAAATGGGGATGATAACAGTATCTCTACCTAAAAGCTGTTTTGAGGATTATTAACACATAAGAAGTACTCAATAAATGTCACCCTCCTTATTCCTCTTTCCATTAGCACAGCTGTTCTTTATACATTTCCCATCATTATGGCATTTGAAACAGCCTCATGTTGAAACATAATCTTCAAAAATATCACATATATAATTCAGGCTAGTTGGATGGATATGGCTGAGCATCTACTTAGGAACCAGGAGGTCAAGGTTCGAGTCCCTGTCGGGGCACATGCCCGGTTGCAGGCTCCATCCCCAGTAGGGGGAATGCAGGAGGCAGCCAATCCATGACTCTCTCTCATCACTGATGTTTCTATCTCTCGCTCCCTCTTCCTTCCTCCCTGAAATCAACAATATATATATATATAAAATCCAGGCTACCCTTCAATGAGCATTCTATCATCTGAAATATTATAAGACTATCTTCTCCAATCTGGTCCATTGTCACAGCTATATTACAAGCTACCTGTCCTGTTATGGCTGTAAGTTGACATGATGAGGTTGAAGACATAAAGAAGAAAGTAATCATTACTGGCCACTTTTAAAATGCTTTGCAGTAAAAACATTTGTAGATTTTTCCCAAATAAGAAAGCAAAATTTTGCATATATGAAATATAGTCCACAGAATAAAAAACTGAAGAGGTAATACTTTTTAGAGCTCTTCCTGCATATATAAAATATTGAAACAGTTTTACATGTTCCTATAAAGTTTATAACAAAGACAAATTATCAAAGTAAATACATGATCAATAAAGTTGAAAGAATACAAAATAATTTCTTCAATATTTAAGGCAACATATACAATATATTCTAGATTACTATATATTACCTTAGTAACTTTAGGAGATTCCTTTTTCCTCTCTAATCTCTCTTTCTTCTTCAGTTCCTGTAAAATAATTTTTCTTAGTATCACAAACAGAAATGCAAAGTAAAAAAGTCTCAACATGTTAAGAATGAAGAATTTTTAAAGGTGTAAAAAAATGTTTTAAAAAGAACTTGCACTTCAAGATTTCATGGAACAGGGAAAAGATTTGCCCTCCTGCCTTAAATCCAGATAAAATCTACAATAATAAAAGTGTAATATGCTAATTAGACCAGATGAAGCCCAGTCCAGGGTGCCCGAGGGAAGCCATTGCCAGCAGCCAGGGGAAGGAAGGCCCACTCTTGCACGAATTTCATGCATCAAGCCTCTGATATACTATTATTAAACAATAGTTTTCAAACAACATACAGCAAAGGACAGTGGACACTGACCAACAGGAAACCAATGAAAGTGTGTTTTCTGATGGCCGTTCACTGCCTGAAGGCATTTCCAAGAGCAAATCATGGAGAATCCAAACACAGCTCAACAGTCTGAGTTGAGGAGACGGAGTGCTAGCACACCCAGGGTAAAGTACCAGAGAGAAGAGGCACACACAAAGAAAGCTCTGAAGGTCAGCAGTCAAGTCTCTGCTGGGCACTGATCAGTAAGAGTGTAAACACACCAAGGCCAGGAAATCCACTAGAAACAAGCAACTGCAACAATCCCTGTACTTGTTAGTGATTAGGAATAGTTTATATTCCTGTCAACCAAGAAAAAAGGCCTCAAGGTTTGTTTTTCTCTGTTTCATTTTACCATACAAAGGTTTAAAAGGGGGCTTCGGGCAAGGAAAAGAAAGAAAACCCTTAGCAAATGTAGTAATAAGAAAAATAGAATCAGGTAAAGCTGATCAGGAGTGTGAGAGTACAGGTGTCAGGTGATAACCTTCAAGAACTTTAAGGGGGAAGGAAGGACTGAAGAAAATTTTTTTTTACCCAGTAAAAATATTTCAAAAGTGAAACTGAAGACTTTTCCAGACATACAAAAGCTGAAAGACCATATCACCAACAGAAATCGCAAATTAATCTAAATACAGAAAGCAGATCAATGCCTCTCTGGTGATGAAGAAGTGAGGGAGGAAGATATGAAATAAGGTATGGAAGAGCATTAAAAGGGGGCAGGAATTCAGCCATGAAAAAGTATAAAACCTTGCCATATGTGACAACCATGGATGGACCTTGAGGGCATTATGCTAAGTGAAGCAAATCAGATGGAGAAAGAGAAATACCATATGATCTCACTTATGTATGGAATCTTAAAAAACCAAAACCATAGATACAAAGAACAGATTGGTAGTTGAGGTGGAGGAGGAAATGGGTGAATAAGGTCTAAAGGTATAAATTTCTAGTTATGTCATGAAGATTACTATACAGTATGAAGACTACACTTAATACTGTATCGCATATGTGGAAGTTACTAGAAGAGTAAATCTCAAAAGTTCTCGTAAGAAAGAAAAGTCTGGCCGAAACCTGTTTGGCTCAGTGGATAGAGTGTCGTCGGCCTGCGGACTGCAAGGTCCTGGGTTCGATTCCAGTCAAGAGGCATATACCTTTGGCTGCAGGCACATCCCCAGTAGGAGGTGTGTAAGAGGCAGCTGATCGATGTTTCTCTCTCGATGTTTCTGACTCTCTATCCCTCTCCCTTCCTCTCTGTAAGAAAATCAATAAAAAAATATATGGAAGGAAGGAAGGAAGGAAGGAAGGGAGGGAGGGAGGAAGGAAAGGAAGGAAAAGGAAGAAAGAAAATAAATCCTGGCCCTGGCCAGCATGGCTAAGTTGGTTGGTGCACTGCCTCTTACACTAAAAGATCGTAGGTTCGATTCCTGGTCAGTGCACATACCCAGGTTGTGGGTTAATCCCCAGTAGGGGTGTTACTCATTTTAAGAATGTGCAATTTTGTCTATGTCAGTTATATCTCAATAAAGAAATTTTTTAAAAAGACAGCAACATAAAATTCACAATTTTCAACATAAAAAAAAATATCACTAGACAGGACAAGTCAGTTAACAGGTATACAGAGAATAAATGGTGGTATATTCACATAACAGAATGTTTCTCAGGAATGAAAAGAATGACTTACTGAATAAACACAACATAAGTGAATCTCAAAAATATGCTGAGCTAAAGAAGACACAGAGTTATTTACCATACGACTCCACTTATGTAAAATTCTATAAGAAAGAATCAGTGGTGGCCATCACCTAGGCATAAGGATTACTAGACAAGAGAACTTTTGGAAATGACAAAAATGTTTTTTCATCTTGATTGTGCGGACAGTTACATAAAACCATACTTTGGTCAAAAGTCATCATCAATCACATATACATACCTCTAATTGTTGTTGTTCCATTTTAGTCAATAAAAATTTAGAGTAGATATTGCTTTTTTCAAGCAAATGTTGAAGTCTGCGGTACCGAATGTCCACGGACTCTCTATCCCAAGACTTGTGAGCCTACCAAAGGAAAAGCGTCCATGATTATTAAAGTTTTTTGTCATACACATTGACTTTTTGCATAAGGTCTAACCACTGGCTACACAAATGATCTTTAGATTTAATATACTTCATGTAATTAATGAAAATGTTAAAAAGAATATTAAATAATTTACTAAAAAGATTTTATTTCCAAACCCAAAACTAAAACAAATAGCTGAAAAAATGTGATTCTTAGGTTCAACAGGCAATCTGGTAATATGAAAGCATGAACACCAAAATATTAAAATTTCAGACACTGGATGTACAGTCATTGCCATTTACTAAGTTGAGGGTCTCTTTAAAAATATTTGCTATTGCCAAGACCGGTTTGGCTCAGCGGATAGAGCGCTGGCCTGCGGACTGAAGGGTCCCGGGTTCGATTCCGGTCAGGGGCATGTACCTTGGCTGCGGGCACATCCCCAGTAAGGGGGGCGTGCAAGAGGCGGCTGATCGATGTTTCTCTCTCATCAATGTTTCTGACTTTCTATCCCTCTCCCTTCCTCTCTGTGAAAAATCAATAAAATATATTTTTTAAAAAAATATTTGCAATTAAAGTTACAAAGTGAGTATTTAATTCAAGTTGGAATTTAGTTTTTAAACAATCAAATGAAAAAAATTTATATACCAGTTTTATTTGAAAGAACATTAGAATTACAAAATAATGCCATTGGTGAGGGAATAGAATATCCTTTAGAATTGTAAAACTGTGTTGTTAAAATATTGGAACGTGTTAAATCTATTGATTTCTTACAAGCTTTTTCTCTATCCTCCTGCAGTATTGTGTTCCCCAGCGTTTTCCTCTATCTTTCAGTTTTCTCTTACATTATCTTTCATCTCTGTACAACTTCTGATTTCAAAGTTCTGCTTTACTGATTTTTAAATTACTGCATATGATTTTGCACACCATTTGTTGAGTGATTTCTATGCATCTACAATAGTGGATTCACAATGATTAATATTTATTATTTAAAAAGAACAGCACAGGACACAAGATTTAGGAAACATAAAGGCAATAAATAGTATAGTATAGTGAGTGGCCCACACACTTTTTCTGTGAAAGGCCAAAGCATAAATATTTAAATATTTGAGTATCACATGGTTTTTACTGCAAATACCGCCTTTTTGCATAAGAGCGGTCATGTATAATATGTTGATAGCATAAATGCGTTTCAATAAAACTATTTAGTCAATAGGAACAGGTCAAATCCAATTCATAATTTGCCAACCCAGTATAACCTGAATTCAAAGTAAAGCGTTAGGTGGGCTGAAGTGAAACAATTGAGAGTTGACTTCACCTACTGAAACCAATACTACATACAAATCCTGCCAGCCATCAATCCTACTCCCCACAAAGAGTGAGTGTGTGAGATGGGCCTAAATAAATAAATTAATTTAATTAATTTTAATCAGGCACCATTGCATATTGGCTTTTTTAGTTCCTACATCTCCCTAGAGTTTCTTTCAAAATAAATTTATTTTCTATTACAAAACCAATGACAATAAGACACCTACGGATAAAAATAACTAAGGTAACACATTACAAAAAAATACTTTTAAAAATATATATTTCTTTATTGATTTCAGAGAAGGGAGAGGGAGAGAGCTAGAAACATTAATGAGCGAGAATCACTGATCGGCTGCTTCCAGCACATCATCTACTGGGAATGCAGCCTGCAACCCAGGCAGGTATGTATGTGCCCTTGGCTGGAATCGAATCTGGGATCCTTCAGTCCACAGGCCAACGCTCTATCTATTGAGCCAAACCAGCTAAGGCCACAGAAAAAATATTTTAAAATCATCTTATCCATGCAGTTAATCTGTTAATATCTTATCAAACTTGATTCTCAGTTCTTTAAGATTTTCAGCCTTTTTTTTACTATTACCAATATACTACCTGTGATTACCATAGGCAGTCAATGAATGAGGTGGCCCTTAAAAATGGGAAGATGAAATTACTTAGAGGACTTTATAAAAATGAACTCTTAAAGTTTTAACTTTATATATTTAAAATTTTAGTGAAAATTATTCTGGTCTTAATTTACATATATTTGCTAGCTTAAATCCTGTTCTAAAAATTAGCAGCCATTTTTTTAAAACATGAACAATTTACAATTAATGCAATTAGAATACTATGCCAATGGTTAACCTCTAAACCCAGTCTTAAGTATTTCAAAATATTTTGCAGCAAACCTTATCATTACTTTTTCTTGAATTAACTTTATTATGTTATAATAAGGAAAATTACAGCTTCATCTGTGGAAAGCTCTGAATGCCTGGCAGGGAACCAATCTGGAGTAGAGTGAAAGTGTATGCTAACAAGAGACCAAAGGCATAAATTAAATTCCCTTTGTCTACCCCACGATCTCTCCCAATACAATCCCAGATTTGGGAGGCTAAATAGTTATATTTCAGTCTACACAATATAAACTGTTTTCCTTTTACCTCTCCCAAGATCTCACCTTTCCCCTCCCCCACTTCCGACACATTAACACTGCTCTTAAGTATTCTAGACTAACAATGGCTTCTTTCTAAAGGCAATGCAGGTAAAAAAAAAAAAGTGTAGCACACGAATGTCAAAGTCACTGACTGTCCAGGCTCTTTACAAACGTTAAAATATCCTAGAGCAAAGTAAATGCTTCTCATTAAGACTTAAGCTGGTTAGTATATATTTCTAAATACATGCCCATAAATATTGTATTTTCTGAAAAGGAATCTTTACTCTTCTATAGTGAGGTTTTTGGCTCCCCAAGACTTGTAGGTAGAGACGCATTCTTAGAACTTTCTTCAAAATCACATAGGAAATGTTTATAAATGTCAAGTGCAAAAATTAATCAAACTATTTCAACACTTACATAAAGACAATGGAGCACAAGTTTAAAAAAAAAACACAAATTATACCCTTGTATTAGAAGAATTAAAAAGAATTATATGCTTTCTTCATGGAAGGACTAAAAGTGGATTAAAAATTGCTGTTAATTGCATAACTGCTTTAAAAAAAGCTAGCTGTACCATACTTATCTCTCAACAATAATAATTCTAACAAAAAGTTTGGGACTAATTGCAAAATGTTTGTTCAAAAGTTTAAAAGTATCACTGGAAGCAGAAATCATTTTGATTGCTAGTTTCATCAGCTAATACGGTACTAAAATTTTGATAGCTTGTTTTCCAATGTAAAAATGTTTCTTCCTCTTACTATGCATTCTGGGAATGTATTCTTATTGTACCTCATATCTTTTTTGAAATGACAGTTCCTTACCCAACAATCTTCATGGGTTATAAAACTGAAGATACACACTAGACAAAAATGAAGGATTTATCACTCTTAAAACATCTGAAGTTGATACTATTTTGGGCACTTGTCCCAGGATTCCGCCTTTAAAATGCATCTGGTAAGTATATTTATTTTATTTGCACACTCTACTCTGTGTTATTGATAAATTGCAAAATATTCACCATACTTAGGAATTCAATAGAACTTATTGTTTGCTACATGCAGTGTCTACAGAAACAAAAGTGATCTGCTGTCAATAAACAAAGTAAGAGAGAGTCAAGTAATTTTAAAAATACTATGGAAATTCAGAGAATGAGGAAAAGTGGTTCAAGATCAACCTCCTGCCCTAACCGGTTTGGCTCAGTGGATAGAGCTGGATAGAGCGTAGATGCAGACCGAAGGATCCCAGGTTCGATTCTGGTCAAGGGCATGCACTTGGTTGCAAGCACATCCCTAGTAGGGGGTGTGCAAGGAGGCAGCTGATGGATTGATGTTTCTCTTTCTCCCTTCCTCTCTGTTTAAAAAAAAAAAAAAAAATCAATAAAATATATACATGTATTTTTAAAAAGATCAACCTCCCAATTGTATTAGAATTTGTTAACATACTACGTTAACCGATTGTCAACTAGGGATAATCAGTAATGGCAGAACCGGTGTTACTGGCATGCAATACAGTATGATGGTTAAAAAGTGTGACTTCTGGAACCTCGCCACCTGCATGACAACCTTGTCTCTGCCACTTACAAGCAGCCGTGACCCAAGCAACCTGGAATTGCCGCAGTTTCCTCATCCCTGAAATGAGGTGAGACCTGAACCCACCCCACAGAATATTTGCCTTTGGAGAGCATTATTTCCCAATATACGTGGCTTTGTAATTACATGAGGTTCAATACTGATGTATGTATTTCCTAGAGGGGTATAGAGTTAAGGACAAGCACGCTGGAGTCACACCCAGTTCACATCGATCTCGTTAGTGTGTGACCCCCAACCACTTGTTTTGTCTTATGTAATTGGAGATATCAAAAGTACCCCTATCCTAAATAACAGTGGGAGAGCTACATGGATTATTACAGAAAAACCCCTTGGTAGGTGATAGGTAAGAGCTGGTGGCTACACTTTTTTTTCTTGCTTATGCAATTAAATAGTAGGGTGGGACTTCCTTATCGGAGTGAAATGTATTTCGGAAGTGACTTTTCAAGAGGTTAAAAACTTATTTTACTCGTCTACAACACAGATACTCTGTACGCGAAAACCACAAGTAGAATAACTTAGGGAAAAAGCACACCACACTTTTACCTACAGAATCTTAAGTGGTAGCCCCGAATACAAAAAAAGCAAGGGGATCACGTAGAAAAAGACACTGAAAAATCACGCACAACCAACCCCGGGAGCATGAACATGGCTAACCAGGCAGTGTGAAACGCTCTCTCCCAGAGAGGAGGCCACGCTGGAGGCCACACGACCCCTCCTCGCAGCCTCATTCGAAGCACGTGCCACGGTTTTCGAACGACAAGCATCGTCAACACCCGGAGAAAACGCGAGACCCGCTCACAGCTGCCGGAGACCGGCCGGCCCAGCGGCCCCAGACCACCCCGGGGAGCCGCAGGCCGCCCCGGGAGGGCCCCGGCCCGCACGTTACCTTTTCCAGCATCTGCCGCTCCCTCTCCAGCCCCGCAGCCTCCAGCTGCTCTTCCTCCTCCAGCATGGCCGGGGTGATGACCGCGGGCTCCGGCTGGGCAGCCCCGCCAGGGGCGCGGCATCCTACGAGGGGAGAAGGCTTCCAAGTTGCGGTTTTGAAAAGATGACCAACTGCTCAACTTCCCTGTAAAAGACTTGCTCTTCTTCCCAGACACATTCGAGGGAAGCGCTGCTGACCCGCGGGGACGCCAGCATCAGCTCGGAAGAGACACCCTCCGTCTTCACAGTGCCAACAAGTTGCCTGAACCCCCGTTTACAAATCGGGGCGCTGGGGAAAAGGCGGCTCTCGCGTGTAAGATCTCCTGTATCGTGCAAATACGCGCAATTCGGAGCACCCTGCACTCACTCCGCGCAGCTCCCAGGCCCTCTTTTCCTCCTCAGTCTCTGCCCGGGGTCAGCTCTTCCCCCAAAGCCGGGCTGCAGCTTCCATGCTGCGCCGCCCTCTGCCCGGAACGCCGCCGCCCGTGCCCAGAGGAAGGTTCTCCTCACTCACCGTCGCTGCTCGCGGACTGCTGCGCCGGCATGGCTGGACACTCTCCGCGGCCAAGCCCCCTCCCCTGAGAACCGGCAACGCCGCGCGCCCTCCCCTCAGCCTCGGAGTCCCAGTCCTCTCCACAAATCCGCGGCCAAAGAAAAACGCGCGCTTCTCTTTCGCGGGAAAACACCGTCATCTCGCGACACTTCGTGCTCCTCGCCCCGCCCCCGCCCCCAGCGGCGCGAGATTTGGCGCAGAAAAAGCACCTGGGAGGTGGTTATCGTTTACCTGGACCCGCGCCTCGGGGCAGCTGGGTTCTGCCGCAGAGGTCCGCCTGGAGCTAGGTCCGTGGCACCGGGCGAGCCTGCCGCCACGGAGAGCCCAGTTTCCTCACGCTCTTAGCCGTCTGCAAGGCACCTGTCCACACTGGCTGATGCGATTAAATCCCGCCAGCCGGGGATCCTTCCGTCCTGAAGATGGGCACCCAGGTGAGGATGTCAAACATTGCCAAGCTCGCCCGCCGTCCGCAGCTCACATTTAGAATCAAAAATCCCCCGAAATATCCAAGAAAGGGGCTCTTTTGTGAGTGGAATGGGAGAGAAAAATAGAAAAGATTATGGTGGAATTCAAGAAAGCTGTTTCAGGATAAGGGAGACCTGGATGCAGTGATGAATCGAGCGTTGTGACCGTAATAAGGCTTCAGTAGTCCCATACACCGGTGAGGAGCGCGGGCGCCTACCGGAAACGCTGGGCTTGTCTGTTTTGTTTTCCAGCCTGCAGGCACCAACCCCCGGTAGTCCCGGTCCCTTTCAACAGGTTCCTCTTTCCCTCCCCCCACCTCAGATTTGTCCTATGCCTGCCGTACATTTCTGACTCCAACAACTTTAATAACTGTATTTGTAAAAAGTTAAAGGATTTACAATGTACAGATATCATAACCATCTTCCTAACATGTGGAGATTAGCAGAGATTACTTTTATTCCTACATTGTCCTGAAAAGAAAAAAAAAAAAGTATGCTCTGAGAAAAACTGGTTTACCCAGAAACCTTGCAGTTAATTTTTGATAAAACAGGACTTATACCCAGTGTTTTTTTAAAAAAAGTTTTATTGAATTTATTGGGATGACATTGGTTAATAAAATTGTTTCAAATGTATTGTGTTCACCATCCAAAGTAGTCTTTCTCCTAGTTCAGTATTAAAATGTAATCTCAATAATTACTCTTAAATCCTACCTCTTAATCAAACACAATTAGGTATCAGTTTCATTCTACGTAAGATTGTTTTTTTTTTCTTTTTAAAAAAATATATTTTATTGATTTTTTACAGAGAGGAAGAGAGAGGGATAGAAAGTCAGAAACAGATGAGAAACATCTATCAGCTGCCTCTTGCACACCCCCTATTGGGGATGTGCCCCTGACCAGAATCGAACCCAGGACCTTTCAGTCCCCAGGTCGACGCTCTAGCCATTGAGCCAAGCGGGTTTTGGCAGATTTTCTTTTTAAACAATTTTATTTCAGCCGAGACCGGTTTGGCTCAGTGGATAGAGTGTAGGACTTCGGACTGAAGGGTCCCGGGTTCGATTCCGGCAAGGGCATGTACCTTGGCTGTGGGCACATCCCCGGTGGGGGGCGTGCAGGAGGCAGCTGATCGATGTCTCTCTATCATCGATGTTTCTGACTTTCTATCCCTCTCCCTTCCACTCTGTAAAAAATCAATAAAATATATTTAAAAAAATAAATAAATAAAAAACTTTATTTCAGAGACAGGAAGGGGAAGAGAGAGAAACATCACTATAAGAAACATTGATTGGCTGCCTCCCGCATGCACCTGGACTGGGACGGAACCTGGAACCTGGACATGTGCCCTGCTCTGGAATCAAACTCCCCACCTTTTGGTGCATGGACAGCACCCCAACCAAGCCACACCGGCCAGGGCTACATAAGATTTTTTACCTTCACCAGACTATTCTCCAAAATTTCTTCCTCCCTGACTTTTGAAACACTTTTTATGTCTTCCTCTTCTAAAAATCGTTTTCATATTAGTGACTTCAGCACCCATCCATTCAAAGAAGTGGAAAAAAAATCCAAAGAAACACACACACACACACACACACACACACACACACACACACGCACGCACGCGCACACACACACACACGCACACACCTGCTCCCTCTTGCTTAAATTAGATGACTCCACTTTCTGCCTACCTCACAAACTAAACAATATTTACCAGACTTTCCTTTCAGATTCTCAAAACCAAGTTTACAAATCTATCTGCATCTGAACATCTTTTCCATTTTCCCTCCAGTTTTGCTCTAGATCCATCTCCCTACAGCCTATGCAAGAATCTTAGATTACAAATTACCCCATTCCCTATTTAAGCCTTTACTGAATACTATCCATTCACATTTAAATACTCAAAACTCTTCCATCTTAAAAATTTAAGAAAACAGAGACAACCTCCTTTATTACCACCAGCTATTTATTACCTGCTTACCTGCTCTCTTCCCTTTTACAGCTAACTTTACAATTATTTACATTAGCAATTTTTAAAAATATATATTTTATTGATTTTTCACAGAGAGGAAGAGAGAGGGATAGAAAGTCAGAAACATCGATGGGAGAGAAACATCGATCAGCTGCCTCTTGCACACCTCCAACTGGGGATATGCCCGCAGCCAAGGTACATGCCCTTGACCGGAATCGAACCTGGGACCTTTCAGTCTGCGGGCCGATGCTCTATCCACTGAGCCAAACCGGTTCGGCTACATTAGCAATTTTTAATTCCCCTGCCTCCCACTGATTCTTCAATCACACGTCTGGCTGCCCCACTCAATACACACACAGGTAAGTATGGAAATCACTGATGTACTTCAGCGTTCGCCAACTTTTGGGCCACCGTTGGTCCACAGACCACCAGTTGGCGACCACTGTTCCAAAGATTTCCGTAAACCAGCGGTCACCAACCTTTTGGACCTCACAGACCACCAGTGGCTGGTTGGCGACCGCTGATCTACAAGATGCTGAGTTTAATGTACATCTCTTATTCCTCATCTCAACCTCATTGCCATGTAACACTATCAATCATTCCTTTAAGAAAAACACTTGTCACACCACATCCTTCTGATTCCTATTTCATTCTCTTCTACTCAACCTTTAAATATTTGAGTTGAATTTCTGACTAAGGGCATAAGCTCTCTAATAGAAATACTCTAAATAAAGGGAAAGTTCACTGAGAAATGGCCAAAATAATAACCTACTCATCCATTTCCATCACGGGTAGTGAGTATTGGGCACAAGCAATTCAGTGGTTTAAAAACCAAATCCAGTGTTTCTGATCTCAGAGTTTATACTGTAATGGAAACAATACAAAACAAATATATAGAAAACGATGTCAGCTAGTGATGGATAGTGTTACTGGACAGGGGACCTGGCTCTGTGTGGGTTTGTCTAGGGTCAGCTGGTAGTGAGTGGATTCTTGATTTTGTGCAGGAAAAATTTTACAGCACAAGTCCAGGTGACTATGAGTGTATGTTTATTAAAGCTGGGGTCAGACCTAGTCGGTTTGGCTCAGTGGATGGAGCGTCTGCCTGCGGACTGAAGGGGTCCCAGGTTCGATTCCGGTCAAGGACATGTACCTTGGCTGTGGGCACATCCCCAATAGGAGGTATACAGGATCGATGTTTCTAACTCACTCTTTGCCAACCTGCTGACCCAGGCAAAGAACACTTTAGAGGAAACTGCAGGAGTAAAAGCCCTTAGGTAGATAAGTTGGCAGATGGAGAAATGACAGTAAATAAATTAGGTCTACAATTGAGTTAATGAGGTTGAATAAGTAGCTGGAATTGTAGAGACAGAGGCCAGAACAGATAGGACCTTATTGAGCAGGGTAAAGAGTGGGTTTTTGTTACAATGCCACAGGACAGCCTTAAGCAAGGAAATGATAGGATTTAAGATAAAGATCATAAAACATGCCTAATTAAAAGTTTGATGAGAATTGCTTACTTTTCATGGGTTTCCATAAGTGGCTTTAAAAATCGAATAATAAGAAATATTATAACAAAGTAATGAGAAATTACCTTATTGTAGCACAATTTTTAAAAAAATCACTTAAGCCAAGACTGGTTTGGCTCAGTGGATAGAGCGTCGGACTGCGGACTGAAGGGTCCCAGGTTCAATTCCGGTCAAGGGCATGTACCTTGGCTGCGGGCACATCCCAGTAGGGGGCGTGCAAGAGGCAGCTGATCGATGTTTCTGACTTTCTCCCTTCCACTCTGTAAAAAATCAATAAAATATATTTTAAAAAAATAAAAATAAAAAAATAAAATAAAAAATCACTTAATATTAAGAATAGAATACTTTCTAACACTTTCCAGTTTATCTTCTCAAGTTAAAGTCTAAACATAGCACTCAAAGCCTTTTACAGTCTACAAAGGTTGTAAATACTTCCCTTTCAAAGTTTAAGGATATAGATACTAAAATCAAAAGCTGTGTGATTTAGGTGATAGTCGAAATACATCAACTACTTTACAATATTGATTATCAATACTGCCTAGAGCAGAAAAATTTAGTTTTACTTTCTGCTTTTATAACACCACTGTGCATAGTATCATGCTGGCAGATGAGAATGAGAACAAATGTATAAATACTATTGTTGTCAATTTTATGTATTACCTCTGTATTTGTCATTTATATTTTTGTTATAAGAGTGACTTTCCAAATACATTACAATAGTATATGTCATTTTACCTAAAATAAAATCATGAAAATACTGTTTACTTAAATGTTCAGCAAATGAACACTTTTGCAATGTAATTTTTAAAAATTCAAAATTTCTGCCGAGACCGGATTGGCTCAGTGGATAGAGCGTCGGACTGCAGACTGAAGAAGGGTCCCGGGTTCGATTCCTGCAAGGGCATATAACCTTGGCTGCGGGCACATCCCCAGTAGGGGGCGTGCAAGAGGCAGCTGATCGATGTCTCTCTCTCATCGATGTTTCTAACTTTCTATCCCTCTCCCTTCCGCTCTGTAAAAAATCAATAAAATATATTTTTAAAATAATAAAATAAAATAAAATAATAAAAAATTCAAAATTTCTGCCGAAACTGGTTTGGCTCAGTGGTAGAGCGTCGGCCTTTGGACTGAAAGGTCCCAGGTTCAGTTCCGGTCAAGGGCATCTCCAGTAGGGGCTGTGCAAGAGGCAGCTGATCTATGTTTCTCTCTCATCAATGTTTCTGACTTTCTATTCCTCTCTCTTCCTCTCTGTAAAAAATCAATAAAATATATATTTTTTTAAAATTCAAAATTTCTTCCTGGGATTTATTAGAAAATAAACCCAATGCACAGAATGAAATACACATAGTAAAATCTCATTAACTGAAATAAAGGGAAGATCAATATGAATGGTAGAACGCTTAAAAAGAAATGTAATTTTGCTGACTTCCCAAGCCTGGTGACTTTATTTCGCTTATTAAAATATTAAAGTCAGCCGAGACTGGTTTGGCTCAGTGGATAGAGCGTCGGACTGCGGACTGAGGGGTCCCGGGTTCGATTCCGGTCAAGGGCATGTACCTTGGCTGTGGGCACATCCCCAGTAGGAGGCGTGCAAGAGGCAGCTGATCGATGATGTTTCTCTCTCATCGATGTTTCTGACTTTCTATCCCTCTCCCTTCCGCTCTGTAAAAAATCAATAAAATATATTTTAAAAAATATTAAAGTCGCAGTGATTGGTACATAATCAGAGCTTAACAAATGTCTCTGCATTCATCAAAGTGCCAAGTAATTAACTTCTATTGCAATTAAACTGGTAGCAAGCAAACAATATTTTGAAAGGCCTGGTTCAGGGGATTAGCCTGGGAGGAGCAGCGGCTGCCCATTCTGCTCCCTTGTTGCAAGTCTCTGGCTGGGTGGCTGTTGGTTGGAATATTGTTCCATACACCAAAAATGTGGAGGGTTCAGTTCCTGTCAGGCAGGGCACATACCTGGTTTGTGGGTTTGGGCCCTTACGGGAGGCAGCTGGTCAATGTTTCTCTTTTCTCTCTCTCCCACCCTCCCTCTTCCTTCTTCCTCTAATAATCAATGGGCATATCCTCCAGTGAGGATTAAAAGAATATTTATATAGCCCGGGTAGTATTACTCAATGGTTGTGTCCACCCATAAACAGGAGATCCTGGTTTGATTCCAGGTCAGGGCACATGCCTGGTTTTTGGGCTTCATCTCCAGTAGGGGGTGTGCAGGAGGGAGCCAATGGATGCTTCTCTCTCATCACTGATATTTCTCCCTCTCTGACATCAATAAAAACACACTAAATATATACATAATATATACCTAAAGGCTACGGCTTTCTTCTCTCTCTGAAATCTAGTTTCCCTGAAATCTTTAAAAAAACTTTAATTTTTGTCTTTACATGTTATGAAGCAATGAAGTTCTAATTAATTAAATTTCACTACATTTGGGAATTCATATTTTAGATACTGCTCTGACAACATCCAAATAATGTGAATTTGATACAAAAATTAATCCCCCTCTCCCCCCAGGCAAGACTTTGTTTACTAATACTATGTCAACTAGTCATGGCAAATTAAAATCTAATTTTCCAATGCTACCTCACATATTTTTTGCCTCTTTTATACCAATCTCTGCTATTTGAATATATTCCGGGAATACAAAATAGTTTTATCTTACCTAAACAAAAATAGGTTATGAAAAAATAAAAATAAATCATATGGCATTATGAAGCTATGTAAATTATTCCATGATTATATGATTTAGAATTATACCCTCCAACAGTATAGACTCTAAAATGTTGACTTTTCTAGATAAAAACAGAATTTCTGTTACAATGAAAGTCATTATCCTCAAGTCAGAGGCTTTGAAAACCTCAATGCCTTTTTGGAAATGTCACCTAACTTTTGTAAGTCAAATATAGTCAAACAATTAACATTATATGGTCATCAATGTAGAAAAAATCTGCAAAAACTATGACTAGGTTCTGTGACTTCTGTAAACTATGATAGTTACTGGGTTCTTCTAGTAGTAAAATAAAGTCATAAGAACATTTATCTAGGGTAAAACTGCTGTTTGAAACTTTGGCCACTGTTCACCCCTGCTTCCTTAAAACAAAAGAATTATTGCTTTAGTTTCCAGCTCGAGACCTTGAAAGTTAGAGAAAAAACGCTTTGAAGACTAGAACCAGAGGAGTAACCGGTCAATGCCAATTCTGTAGCTGCACCACACACCACCTGTTTTTACAAGACAGGACCACTTTCCCAGGAGCAAGCAATAAGGTCATTCATAGTCTGTTGGCACCTCTTCCCCAGATGCGGCCTTGGGGGCTGTTCGCCAAACGTTGGGCAATAACATTTATGGTTCAGATCCCTTTAAAAGGACTGCCTGTACTCGGGGCGGGGCAGCCATGGGTGTTAGGTCTCCACACAACGCCCCCAAGACCGTCCTGGCCAAGTTTTTCAGTAAATCCTTGCCTGCTTATTACCAACTTACCGCCTCCGTGGTCATTTGCAACTGGTCGTAGAAGTCGCCCCACAACAGAGCACTTCAATAATACAACCCAGACCTGGGCTAAAAGGACCATGAAGTGAGAAATACAATTATGAAGTAGACACATTAATATATTGTATTGTATCATGCCTTATACCTCCCATACAGTCAGTATGGAATTATTTATATAGTCAATATATGAGAGTTTTTCTTTTGGTTAAAGTATATTTTCAATTAAAATATAACTATTCCTACAGTCCCCAAAATACTATAAAATTTAACATGGTGTTTCATTTTGTAATATTAGACATGGAAAAGTAAATATGTAATATTAGATTAAATGAAACACCATGTTAAATTTCATAGTATCTTGGGGACTGTAGGAAAAGTTATACTTTAATTGAAAATATATTTTAACCAAAAGAAAAACGCTCATATATTGACTATGTAAATAACCTCACACTGCCTGCATGGGAGACACAAGGCACGACACAGTATTTTAGCTGTCAGTACTGCAGTCTCACCTATGGAAGAGAAATTTGGCAACAAAAAAGTTTATTCCTTTTTTTTTTCTCCAAATGTGGTTAAATAAACCAGATATCCCCAAAGTAATGAAGACTCATTTCACGTAATTACTCTGCTTACAAGTTTATTTACACAGTACTTGTTAATAGTGGTTTTTAGTGAATTCCTTTTATTTACATTTTATATATACATTTATACTTGAAAGGTAAAGAAACTGTACAATAATAAAAATGAGAAAAAGAAATACAGTAACTTAGGTCCAACGCAGGAAAGAAATACACAAAAGGAAGATTAAACTCAGGCAGGTAGAATAACCTCAATGAGATTACTGCCAGGGCTTACATTCCCTCTGTCAGGGTCACAAATGTGGAGGAAGTATTTACCAGAGTCAAAATGTTATTGTAAAACCTTTTATAAGACCCTGGGTACTCCCTCAATATTTTATTACACTACTAGTTTCCACTAAGGAAGCTCCTATGACAGGAGTTAACTTCTGAGGGTTCCACTAGTGGTCCCTAGGCTAGAATGACCCATGGGGTAAAATATCTGGGCACATCTGGTCCCATACTCCTAAAGAGGCAGTCACTACACTAACAAGATTCTCAGGCTTGTTAGTTTGAAGACAATATACCACTAACAGAAATAGTGTGCTGTGTTGTTTCAAACCAAACTGCAACATAAAAGCACACTATATATGTTATTAGCCAAACAACATATTACATATCACTCATAATATTCAAGTGATTTATTTTAGATATAAGAATTAAACATATTATAATAAATTTAATGTCAAATTACCAATAATTAATAATTTGTCTATCCACTATACCATCAAAGTTAGACTCATTAGAAAAAAGTTCACTTTATCTTTTACTCTTATTTACGTTGATTAGAAAATTATGCACAGTATTTTACAAGTCATAGACTTGGTTACATATTAAGATTTCAAATTTCAAACTGAAATTAACAAATTTTATTTCTACAAACAGTGAAGGAATTTTAACTAAAAAATCTCAAGTCTTCCCAAGAGCTGTCAGAATTCATACTTTTTTACTCTTACCAGTGGGAGAAGTAAAATTCATTTCTATTTATGGACTTACTCCCAAAATCAAGTCTTCAGTCCACTAAAGTGCAAATATTCTACCAATTAGCTTTCTTAAATTACTAGATGAACAACTTTTTAAACTAGAAACAGAAAGGCTAAATTTCTTTAGTAGGGATTACTTAAGGGGAAAAAAATTCTCTTTAAAAAACAGACATGATACAGTGGAAAAACATATGCAAATCAACTTCCCAAGTATTTCCAGTTCCCAGGTAACCAAGATTTGCCCCAACCTGTGGATGAAGATAAACAACTTCAGTAACTTAATTTACAACCAAAGTTGCTTATTCTTGGTCTATAAAATCTTCAAAAGGTCAGAACTTGAGATAGATAATATCTGTACTAAGGTATTTATTTCAAATAGTGTTTTGGAAGTTAAAGTAGTATTTAACAATCCTGCTCTGACCTCCAAAGTGCTTTTATGTGGAAACTGTTAAAAAAAAAAAAAAAGATGTAAAGTTTAAAGTATCTTCAAAGCTGTTAAAAATTTTTTTATTGCATTACTGTTCACTCCAAATTATGGAGTATAAACTAGTCATTTAAACTTTTTCTTTTGTAAAATGTCGCTCCCTACAAAATACGTTTTAAAAAATTAATACTGTCAATAGGTTACTTATTTCATTTACTTCAGCCATGGAATTCAAAATCAGCAGTTTTCCATGTCTTGATTCTCTTAGATTTCTCCATCCTTTTTCACAGGAAATCAAAAACTTTTATCAAAAAGACACTTATATTCCAATTAGTCTGTTAGTTTTGAAGATTAGCTTTTCAGAGTAGGACTATTATTCTTGTCTCCTTCTTTAATATCCTTCATTACAGATGCAAAGACCTGAAATTATACAGAGTAAAGATTAATCCTCAAAAAACTACCATGTAGATTTAAGATAATTAAATAACTATAGTATATCAACACTTAAGTTTGAGACTGCCATTCTCAAATCCTTTTGTTTCAACCCAATTTTATGATATATATTTTAGTTTTCAGTTTTCATCACTTGTTAAATACAGGTTGAGGCAGAAGTAGGGTTATAGTTGTTTATATAGAAAATAATATACTAATTAATAAATAATAAAACAAGAATAAACTCTGTATTTTGTGTTCTCACAACTGTAAACATACTTTTGCCCCCTCCCTGTAGTCTTAAATTACTATTTGGTAACAGAACATTCTCTGGACCAATAGCCTTACATTTTATTGTCATAAGCAATAAAACTGAGCTTATTTATAATGCCTATTGTCTATCATTCATGAACCAAATAATACTACTATCTTTTATGTTAGACTGCCAATGTTTGCTTCCTTAACAAGACTAAGCATCCAAAAAGCCAGTATCATACATTATTTTCTTTCTATTGCAAATCCTTAGTACACAACAGGTGTTTAATACAATTGCTATCTGTTTGAAATACAAAAATAATAATATATCTGCTTTGGCAAAGACTGACTATTATAGGCTGTACTTCACTAAAATCATAAAATATTACTGAATTTACAGAAAAATAAATCCATAGATTTGGAGAGGTGAAAGAGAAGTAATCTGTTTTACACTCTTGTTCTTTCAAAGTCAAGAATTATTTTTAAAAGATTTTTTTTACAAATTTAAGCACTAACATTTGAGAAATACATAGCTTTTTTTAAAATAAGAAGTCTACTGATTGTTTTAACACATCCTATCTAATAAGAGTAATATGCAAATTGACCATCACTCCAACATAAGATGGCTGCCCCCATCTGGTCAGATGGATGCCCCCATTTGGACATAAGATGGCTGCCACAAGGGGAGGGCAGTTGGGAGGAACCAGGCCTTCAAGGGAGGGCAGTTGTGGGCAATCAGGCCAGCAGGGGAGGGCAGTTAGGGGTGAACAGGCCAGCAGAGGAGGGAAGTTGGGGGCGACTGAGCCTGCAGGTAAGGGCAGTTTGGGAGGACCCAGGCCTGCAGAAGAGAGCAGTGGGGCACCCAGGCCTTCAGGGGAGAGCAGTTGGGGGGGGCAGGCCTGTAGGGGAGGACAGTTAGGGGTGACCAGGCCTGCAGGGGAGGGAAGTTAGGGGCAAACAGGCTGGCAGGGCAGCAGTTAAACATCAATCAGGCTGGCAGGGATGAGGTTAGGGGTTGATCAGGCTGGCAGACAGAAGTGGTTAGAGGCAGGCAGGCAGGCAGGCAGGCGAGTGGTTAGGAGCCAGCAGTCCGGGATTGTGAGTTGGACATTCCACAAGGGGTCCCAGATTGGAGAGGGTGCAGGCTGAGCTGAGGAACACCCCATGCACTGGGGCCTCTAGTCTATTAGAAGTAGGAAAAATATCACTCTACCTGAGGCCATTTTTTGGTGCTATTCTGCATCTGAATCGCTGCAATACAGCTGAACAGCTTTTCTGATGTAATATCTTCTGGTAATTTAGTTAGAAACTGTGCTATATGAATAAAATCCATCTGCAGGAGAATATCTTCATATAATCGCAGGATCCCTAATCCAGTCCTAAATAAAAATTCTTCTCCATCTCTGCAAAATACATCCCAAACTCGACATGCCAGATCAAGTGGTAGTGATTTGCTATATAGGGTGAAGATCCTAAAATTTAGGGGAGAAATAGTCATTGAAAAATTTCATTTTATTCATTTACTCATTAGGCATCTCTATATTTAAAAACAAAACAAAACTGCTTAATTAGGGATAAAAAAGGCAAATTAAATATGGCTTCTTCCCTCAAATAGCTTGATTAATACAAAATTAAGTAATATATAAGTAAATTATGTGAATTTACAACCTTATGTAGAGACATGGCCCAATACACACCAGAATGGCAGAACGGCCTAGCTGTTAAGGGTATGGCTCTGAAACCAGAATGCCTGAGTCTGAATCTTAGATATGCAACTTATTAGTTGTGTTACTTAGAGCAAGATTCTTGTTGTACCTCAGTTTCCTTATTAGTAAACAAAAGATAATGTAACTTACATCTTAGGATTGTTTTAAAAAATAAAGAGATTAACATATGTAAAGTGTTTTTAGAACAGTAACTAGCACATAAGAAATACTCAATAAAAGTTAGTTATTGTTATTATATAAGAAAACCAAGTATCATCTTTTAGTAACCTAAATACAAAATTATAAAGTCTTACTTCTCTCTTTTCTCTTCTCCTTCCACAAACATCCACTGGTTATTTTTTTCCCCCTTAACCAAACTTTACTTACTACTTCTTTTGGAGCAATGTATATGCTCCAACAGAATCACCAAAATGGTTTTTTCACATCCTTGCTGACAATGTCTGATCATGTAATTCATTATCCAGTGGTGCTTCAGGGTGGCATTCTGGTTGGGGAAGTAGGGAGAATAGGTGCTAGAGAACTTCTCCTTAAAGTTGCATTGGCAAAGAAAGTACACAGTTTTTACAGAGACTGTGTTTTACAGGTGAGGGCTGATGAAACTTGAGAAAGGGAACTAAAAACTCTCCAACAACAAAAAACTTACTAGCACTAACCAGTTTGGCTCAGTGGATAGAGCGTCGGCCTGTGGACTGAAAGGTCCCAGGTTCGATTCTGGTCAAGGGCATGTACCTTGGTTGCCCTGTGGGGAGGTGTGCAGGAGGCAGCTGATTGATGTTTCACTCTCATCAATGTTTCTAACTCTCTGTCCCTCTCCCTTTCTCTCTGTAAGAACAAAACAAAACAAAACAAAAACCAATAATATGTATATATTTTTAAAAACTTACTAGCACTGCCACTTTTTTATTCCTATTTTTCCAACAAAATTGATTCTAGGATTTGTATATAATAAATTCAACAGAGGCAGTGAAGCAAAAATCCATGTCTACTTCTTAAAGTAGAAACACATAGTGCCTAGGCAGTTTCTAATATGTGGTACTCGCTCATTATCAGTTCCATCCTGTCCCCTATATCCGTTGTGACCCTGATGTGCTTCATGTTCACAATCATCAAGGCTGACAACTGAGTTATCCCCCCACTTCTTTACAAATTTAATATTTGATCTTGGTCTTCTGGGTCCCATGATATAATCCAGAGGAACTCTAATGTTCCTAGTGGGAATGAAAGAGAATACACTGAAAAATAACTAAAAAAAAAAAAAAAGCCCAAATAACTGGAAAGATATCATATTTGCTCAATGCCATTAATTATTTCTTTTTCTATAAAAATTTACATGAGACCCACTGATTTCAAATGAGTAGAATTTAAGGTTTAAATGTTTCATATGTACTCTTATCCTATCTTAAGATCAATTCCTCCATCTCTTTGGCAAAATTCACCTGCCATTCTATAATCAACTGGCTACTGCTCACCAAAGTCTTGGGCAAACCCTTTAAGTTAAAACAGAGAAGCTAGAATTGTAAAGTTGGAAAAAGACATTAGCAGCTAAATAAGACATCATTCCTGTCAGAAAGCTGGACAAAGCCTTGAAGAAAAAAAAAAGCCCCCGGTTTTAAAAAAAAATTACCATACTATAATAACTATCACAAGCCCTTGTGTGTTAACAAGATATAGCAACTAATACTGAAAGCTTAGTATGAACTAGGCATTGCATGAGATAATCCATGTAAAACACCCTCATTACAACTCAAAATATTATTCCCCTTTTATAGGTAAGAAACTAAAACACAAACTGAGAGATTCTGATTTCAACCTGAGTCCATGCTCTTAAGCAAATGCCTCTCCACAAAAATGTGAGTTTCTTTATTTATAAAGGAAGGGATTTTTATATTCATGATCCTCTGCATGAGTTTACTTTAGTTCCTAAAACACACAAAAAGTTCCTAAAACACAAAAAAAATTAAAATTTCCTTTTAATTATTATATTTCATGTTCATAAGTTATCACTTACCAGTCTATCAAGTATATGTCTGGTGTAAGACTATAAGATTTGAAATGAAGAAATAGTTTGGAGAGATTTTCTTCAAAAAATACTTCAAATGTTGCAAAATATTTCAACATCTAAAAATGGAATATCAGTAAAATTATTAGAGTAGGCTATAGAAATAGAGAAATTAAATCCTCAATTATAGTCCAATGAAAAATTTATTACTCTTTTATTAAGTTTATTGAGATCACACTGGTTCATAGGATCATGTCGGTTTCTATGTCACAAGATTTGTATGTTGTACTGTGTGCTCACCACCCAAAGTCACATCATCTTCTATCGTTATATATTAGGCCCCAGCAATCCCGTTTCCTCTGACAGTCACCTCAGTGCTGTGTCCATGAGTTTCAATTTTATATTCCACATGAGCAATATCATGTGGTTCTTAGCTTTTTCTGCCTGACGTATTTCACTTAGCATAAGAAAAGTTTATTTTTAGATCAGATTACTTTAGTCTTCTATTATTTTCACAATCTAAAAGGGTATTCGGTCCAGCTGGTGTGGTTGAGCACTGACCCAGGAACTAAGAGACTGAGGTTCGATTCCCAGTCACAGTATATGCCCAAATTTTCAGGCTTGATCCCTAGAAAGGGGCGGACAGGAGGCAGCTGATTGACGATGTTTCTCTCTCACTGGTGTTTCTTATCTCTATTTCTTTCCTTTCTCTAGCTCTAAAAATCAATAACAACATATTTAAAAGGGCATCCAGACCTGAAACTGACAGTAAACAAAAAACATGATTCATTCCCAATGTCCATACCATGCTGTGATCTACACGGAAGAAGGCCAACTGGCATGGCTTATTCAGGAGATTTGCAAATGCAATGAAGGCATCTGCCTCTTCCAAATTGAGAATAAGAACTGCTGCTATGAAGGACATCCCTTGGACCTTCAAAGGGAAAGGAAATTAATCAAAATGGTTTTATAATAATAATTCTATAAAATTACAAAGTAATATTATAAGGTAAAATTAACTAAGATTTCTTTTTCCCCACAACAAAGGTAAATACAGAGTACTCAGTAATTATAAAATCTCCCTGTTTAAAATTTTATTATTATATGTTGTAGTTTAAAAAGAAAAACTTTTTGCCCTAGCTGGTTTGGATCAGTGGATAGAACATCAGCCTGCAGACTGAAGGGTTCCGGGTTTGATTCTGTCAAGGGCAGATGCCTGGGTTGTGGGCTCGATCCCCAGTAGGGGGGCATGCAGGAGGAAGCCGATCAATGATTCTCTTTCATCATTGATGGTTTCTCTCTCTCCCCTCCTCTCTGAAATCAATAAAAATAAAAACTTTGGGAAAAAGTATCAGCTTTCACTTGCTACAAAAGCCTATCTCAGTGTACTAGTTTAGTTCATCTTCCTGTGAAGTCTATCAAAGTATAGAATCATAAAGTCTAATAAAAACGAGGTGATAGTCTTTGTTGTTAGAACACATCTGTCTGAGACAGGAAGTGAGGACTAAGAATAAAGGAGGTTGCCCTGGCTGGTGTAGCTCAGGTGGCTGGACATCGTTCAGGGCACCAAAAGGTTGACGGTTTGATTCCTGGTCAGGGCACAGGAGGCAGCCAATCAATGTTTCCCTCTCACATCCATGTTTCTCTCTCTTTCTCCCTCCCTTTCTCTCTCTCTAGAATGCAATAAAAATATTTTTTTAAAAAGGATAAAAGCAATCTATGAGAAGTGCCACTGAAATTCTAAGAAAGAAGAGGTGTGGAGGTTGGGATAGTGAGGCTGGATTCCTCAAAAGGTAGGAGGAGGAAATAAGGAAACAGCCATTCCAAAAAGAGAAAGATATATGAGTAAAGACAGCTCAGTTAGAACACAGGACTTATAATGGGAATAATGAGAAAAATTAGAAAAAGTAGGTTATATTTACAACTTGGAAAAGGCCTCGAGTAAAAGGCTAAGCTATCTATCTAGGTACTTGCTTGAGAGTAATACTGAGCTATTTTACATTTCTGAGCAGGCAGATGGCATGGAACTGCTATTGTAAAAATATTCATTCTTTCATTTAAAAAAAGTTTACCAAGCACTTACTTCTGGTAGATATTTGTATAACAGACTTACACAGAGAAGCCACTAAGAATATTTGCAATGATATCTGTTTCAATTTTCTTAGCAACCTTACAATTTTTTTTAGCACATTTCAATCTGGATTTCCACTCTATTACTATACTATCTGAAACTTCCCTAATCAGGTTGAACAATGGTATTTATTGTAAAACCCACTGGGCACTTTCCTATCCGCTAAGCAGAATTCCTTTAGCTTCTGTGACCCATTATTTCTTTGCTCTTCTCTTACTTCTTTGGCTTCTTCTGTGACTGTTCAATTTGCCATTTTTAACCAGAACCTTTTAAAACCTTCATCTTCTCACCTTTGTCTTAAAGTAGAAGAATCTTAGAGACCTCACAATAGGGTGGCTATCTGGTACAACTTACTCTATTTTGTTGCATGTTCATTTGTATGCTTTTTATTCATTCACTCACTCAAAAAATATTTATTAGGTGCTTATCACCATACTAGAGGCCCAGTTCACAAATTCATGCATGGGTGGGGTCTGGTGGCCTGCCCTGATTGGGCAGATCAGGCCAGGCTGGCCAGGTGGAAGGACCGAGAGTGGTTGGTGGGCTGTCCACAGCCCTGATTAGAGTGGGGGTGGGGGGCTGAATAGGGGTGGCGCTGGCCAGGGGGAGGGGCCATGGGCAGTTGGCCAACCAGTCCCACCTCCTGGCTGAACACCTAGTTGAACTCCTGGTCAAGAAGACAATTTGCATATTAGCCTTTTATTATATAGGATGACAGATATTGTTCTAGGTACTTGAGATACCTCAGTGAATAAAAGATTCTTACAGTTTAGAAGGAGCAGCTATACAATAAACAACAGACAAGTAAATCATATGTTTTATTAAAAGGTGGTAAAGTGCTGCTCTGACTGGTGTTGCTCAGTGGTAGAATGTCAACTGTTGCCCTAAAGGGTCATGGACCTGATTCCTGATCAAGGGTATGTACGTGGGGTTCAGGTTTGATCTTCAGGCTGGTTGTTGCGCATGTGGGAGGCAACCAATGAAAGTGTCTCTCTTGAATTGATGTCTGTCTCTCTTTCCTATCCCTCTCTCCCTTCCACTCTCTCTAAATATCAATGTAAAAAATATCCTCGAGTAAAATAAAATAAAATAAAATAAAATAATAAAAATAATAAAATAAAATAAAATAAAACAAAACAAAACAAAACTAGGATTGGTTCACAATCTATAAAAGGAGCAAATTCCATCCCCAATGCTTCCCTCAACCTGGAGGCACAGTCACGGAAAGGAGGGTTAGAGAGAAGGCACCAGACCAAAAGCAGTGGCAATAAATGCAAGTTTACAAACTGAAGGGTCCAATCCCCAGCTGCTCTCCCAGAACACTGGCAGCCAGCCTCATAAATCTCTAGTAGGAGAAGAAAAGGTTCCTTTCTGGATAAGTTGATAGGCCCGAAGAAAAAAAGACACAGAGATATACACATTTTGGAGCAATTACAATATAATAAATGTTTATATTAAAAAACAGATGGAAACAAATACTTACATAACCAACATCAGGTCTGTAACATGTATATGCCCCTAAAATACTGTGTAAAACATCATGATATGGGCCACCCTTTGGAGAGAAAAATGAAATGTCATACTATACAAGTAAATGTCTCCAAGTTACTTGTCAAATATCATGTTAATAAATTTTAGCATTTCCCAAATAATTAATTTTAGTTAATATATTTAATCATTGTCAGAAATATTCTATATGCACTCTGCCAAGATGCTTTCTAAAGAATTAATTTCAAAATATGTAATCCTAACAACAAAAAGTCAAACAAACTCACTTGAGGGACCATAAGCTATATAGTTTATGCACAATTTTAAAGACTTCTGGATTTAGTACAATAAGATTATGAGGAAAACAGAATGTTCCACTTTATATAATACAACTTCAGCAAAAAAAAATACCATCAAGCTACACTAAATTAAGTTTACTAATAATTTTTATCCTAATAGTAAAAATGTTTATTTTATCAATCTAAAGATAAGAGAAATTCCACATATTAAAGATTTGAGCCAAATATAAACTACACTTAAAATGTAATAATTTCTCAAAGTATAAGCAACTTTATTCACTATATTTCCTATGCTGTACTTTATATCCCTGTAAGAAACTTTCTTTCTTTTAAGGAATGTCTTAATAGTCTCTGCAGAAAAACAACCCCTCTCCCCATTTCAATAGTAATTCTGAAAAATTTTAAGTTTGGGATCAAATTCCTTTATATTTACACAATTTACTAGGCAAAATAGTTCAATTTCAAATATTTTACAGAATAAAAAGTACAACAAAGAAATTCAGCTTAATGATAGTCACATTCCTACTATATAAAATTATTATGTGCTATGCTCACTGCAATGCATTCAGTCAGTGGAATAAAATAATAACATTTCCATTAAAATGTTCCTACTAGTTTCACATTTTTTAATATAAACTTCCCCAATTTTTATAGTTTTGCCTTTAAATAATAATAGCTCTGAATTTAGAGAATTTGTTCTCTTGGATTTTTTTTTAAGTAGTTAAAAACCTGGTTAGAAACCCTCACCTTCTGAAAGATGTAGAGAGATGGAAATGTACGGGATATGTCCAACTTAATTAATTCCAGACTGGCCTCCCGATCAGCAATAGATACACCTATATTTGCCAGGTAAATAAAGTTACAGTTATTCTTGGCTATATCCAGTTCCATCTTATTAACACAGAATGATTACATGGAATATATGTTACTTAAGGAAAGTTAAAAGCTGAACAATCCAGGAACTTAAAGAAATGCCACACAGCTTTTGCTGGGATTTAGAGCTTCTTCTGTGAAGATTATATTTATACATTTATCAGAAAGTTATATGATGAAGGATTTCTACTTCCTTTTTTTTTATAGCGTGTAGATAGATTATCACTCCCACAATAACTAGATAAAAACATTTCAAGTATCATTTTTTAAAAAGGCATAACAGAATTGTATACACAGAGAGGTCCAGAGAATTTAAATCCTAGAGAGAGAAAAGCTTTTCCTAGGTGAGTGAATACCAGTGCTCGAATTTAACAGGGATGTTTACATACTCACAGAAAACCACTATGTGATATGCACCATTTCTCTATCCTAAGCCATGTTCATTTTTAGAGTTGTACATACAGGCAAGAGAAGAGGATTTGCTTTCTACTAAGTAGAACAATTACAGAAAGAAAAGTGACTGACAGAGAAATGGCTTTCCCTAATTTAAGGACAAGAGATGGTTGAACAAATTTACCTAAATTTAATAAATTATGATAACAGAAAAAAATGATTGTTCCCAGAATGATCAGGAGAAAATTAATATGAGTGGAGGAATAAAAGGAGCATATGAGTGAATTAAATAAAGATTAGGCATAAGAATTATAAAAAAATATGTGTTAGGAAGTGAGTGAAAGTCAGTGAGAGAGACAGGAGGTCACAAATGAGGTATAAAGATCATCTATCTTTAAGTTATAATTTGGATCGTGGTGGGTGTGTTCCATGGTTAGAGCATCATCCTGTGACCAAAGGGTCTTGGGTTCAATTCCTGGTCAAGGGCAAGTACCTGGGTGGTAGGTTCAATCCCTGGCCCAGTTGGGGCACGTGTGGGAGGCAACTAATCAATGTATCTCTCTCACTTTGAGGTTTCCCTTTCTACCTTCCTCCCTCCTTTCTACTCTCTCTAAAAACAATGGAAAAAAAATCTTCGGGTGGGGATTAAAACAAAAAACAACACGTTGGCCTAAAAATATTTCACCCCCATTACTCTTAACGGCTGTAATTAAATCCTGGGCTCTGGAGCCCAAGGGTTTGGGTTTACATCATGGCTTCACTGCTTATAAATTAACTACTTCGAGTTTCCTCCTGTATCATCCAGGATATCACCTACTTAAAAAGTTATTAACATTAGAGTACATAATATCTGTAAAGCAATTCTATAGTTCCTGACACATGGTAATAATCAATAACCGTAATATAATCTTCAGTGACTGGACTTCCATACAAAAGTTTCTGTTAACAAAAAATAATCACACCCTTCCTCTTCAGCGAGGGTCAGAGCAGCCTCCACAGCAGATGGAGAAACGCAAATCTTTGTGCAGGCCCGGACTGGCCAGGTCATCACCCTGGAGGCTGAGCGCAGTGACACCACTAAGAAAGTCAAAGCTAAAATCCAAGACAAGGAGGGCATCCCACCTGAGCAGTAGTATCTGATTCTTGTGGGCAAACAGCTAGAGGACAGCCACACCTCTCAGATGACAATATTCAGAGAGGCCACCCTGCACTTGGTGCTTCATCTGCAGGATGGTATCATCAAGCCCTCCCCCCTCTGCCAGCTCGCCCAGAAGCATAACTGTGACAAAATCATCTGCCACAAGTATTACATCTGCCTGCACCCCGTTGTCAATTGCTGCAAGAAGTACAGCCACACCAGCTACCTGTGCCCCACGAAGGTTAAATAAGGCCTCGCCACCACCCCCTCCTCGGGCCTGCAGGGTGGCCTGCCTGAATCCCATGGCCCTGGGGCCTCAATAAAGTTTCCCTTTCATTGAAAAGAAAAACAGTAATAATCACACCTTCTGTATCAATCTCTGAACTTGTTTCACTGAGGCTTTTGCACCGTTCTTTCGCTCTTGATAGGAAGATTTCATAAAGTTCTGGGGGAGGAAGAACAAAAACACATGGATAACGAAGAAGAAATATATTCACATACAGTAGGTCCTCGGGTTACGTCGGAGATACGTTCCTACCGTGCGATGTAATGCGATTTTCGCCGTTAAGTTGGAACCCACCCACATAAGCACCTATGGCACTCCCATGGAGCACATTCACAGCAGTAATGAAGTGACACAGTAAAAAAAAAAATTAAAAGATAACAATTCCTGACCTTTACTTACGGTAAATAAACAATAAAAAACATAAAGCACGTATACCAGAAAGCGATGTACGTTGAGTCCGACGTAACCCGAGGACTGCCTGTAATTTTTTTATTCTTAAAAGAAAAACAAAAAAACAACATGGTCCCATTATAGTCAGGCATATCTTATGTAGCTGGTATTAAAAAAAATTAGCAAATTGAAGTACTCAATTCTACCAAAACTATTTATTACACACCAGAAAGGTAGCAAATGAAAATATTCCAGAGCAGCCATCCAAACAGCTATAATACAGAATGTATATATGAGGCAGGTAGAGATGCTTCTGCTAAAGGAGCCATTGGACAATAGCAGAAACATGATTTTTGGAATCAGTCAGACCTAGATTCAAACTTCGGCTCTGCTACTTACTACCTATGGGGTTTATAACTCTGGAACTTGGCTTTCTTCATCTGTAAATTGGAGAAAAATAATGCCTATGCATGTGTTACTGAAGATTAAATAAGATCATTTATGTAAAGCTTCTGACACCTTATAGACCCTCAATAAATGCTAGTTCTTGCTTCCTTCTCTCTTGAAACTGGTTTCTCCATTATGATACAGCTATCTTAAGCTACATAAACTTTAGTCAAAGGTTCACATACAAAAATCTCTACCCCTATCTTTTACTCTGAGCAAAATCACTTTAATATACACATACACACACACACGTATACCCCAGTATATATACATATATATATATATATATATATATATATATATCCCCCCCCACACACACACACACACTAGAATATATATACACACACAGACCCGATGCACGAAATTCGTGCAAGAGTAGGCCTTCCTTTTCCTGGCTTCCCTCTGGCACCCGGCACTCGGGCTTCCCTCATAGCCCTGGCTTTGTCCAGAATGGCATCCGGTCTAATTAGCATATTATGCTTTTATTATTATAGATATTCCATTGTATGAGTATACCATAGTAAGTATTCTTATACTGCCAAGAATCAGATCATTATAAAATAACTTATTAGGTTTATTTAAAACAGACTCTTATTCTGATCTCTTCTTTCTGTTCACTTTTCATTATTACTAACTAGAAGCCCGGTGCACGAAATTCGTGCACGGGGGTAGGAAGGCCGCGGGGGATGTCCCATAGCCCAGCCTGCACCCTCTCCAATCTGAAACCCCTCGAGGGATGTCCGACTGCCCGTCTAGGCCCAATCCTAGGATCAGGCCTAAATGCGCAATCGGACATCCTTCTTACAATCCAGGACTGCTGGCTCCAAATTGCTCACCTGCCTGCCTCCCTGATTGTGCCTAACCGCTTCTGCCTGCCAGCCTGATCACCTGTTAACCACTACCCTGCCAGCCTAATTGACTGTTTGCCCCCAACCTGTTTGCTCTCAACTTCTCTCCTCTGCCAGCCTGGTCACCCCTAACTGCCCTCCCCTGAAGGCTTAATCGCCCTCAACTGCCTTCCCTTGCAGGCCTGGTCCCTCCCAACTGCCCTCCCCTGCTGGCCTGATCACCCACAACTGCCCTCCCTTGCAGGGCCTGGAACCTCCCAACGGCACTCCCCTGCTAGCCATCTTGTGGTGGCCATCTTGTGTCCACATGGGGGCAGGATCTTTGATCACATGAAGGCAGCCCTCCTGTGTGTTGGAGTGATGGTCAATCTGCAAATTACTCTTTTATTAGATAGGATAGAGGCCTGGTGCATGGGTGGGGCCAGCTGGTTTGCCCTGAAGAGTGTCTCAGATCAGGGTGAGTGTTCCTTTGGGGCGAGGGGCGGCCTGGGCGAGGGGCCTGTGGAGGTTTACAGGCTGGCCATGCCCCCCAGTGACCCAAGCAGAGGCCCTGGGATCTGGAATTAATCTATGTCTACAATTGAAACTTTGTAGCCTGGAGCAGAGCCAAGCCTTCTGCTCGCTCGGGGGTGGCAGCCATTTCTGTTTGAAACTTTGTAGCCTAGAGTGGAGGCCTAGGCCAGCAACGGCAGACTGAAAGCTTTGCTTCCTTCCTCCATTTTCAGGGAAACCCAAGCCTCTGTTCTCTCCTGCTCAGTGGCTGCCGCTATTTCTGTATCTTTTATAATTGAAACTTTGTAACATTGAGTGGAGGCCTAGGCAGGCGGAAAGCTTGGCTTCCTCTGTTGCTGGGGAAACCCAAGCCTTCCTCCTGCTCTCAGTGGCAGCAGACATCTTGGTTGGGGTTTATTTGCACATTTTGCTCCTGACTGGCTGGTGGGCACTGTTGTGGGCATGGCTTGTGGGTGTGATGAAGGTATGGTCAAATTTGCATTTTACTCTTTTATTAGATAGGTTGGTTTGGAAAGAAATCAAACTCAAAATTTCTATTATTTCTAAGTGGAGTGTCCCACTCCATTTGATAGAAGTTTTAATTTTAGAAGTACATTTTTTTGCAGTTATTAGGAACCAAATTGAAGTTTATACATTTTATTTCAAATTGCTTCCAAGCCAGGTCCAGTTTCACTACTGCACTTAGTTTTAAAAACTGTCTTGGAAGAAGGCTCACCAACAAATCCATCACCTCTGGAATCTACAAAATTGACCCAAAAGTAAAATTGTGGTAATGCATTCAAAACATCAAAGGACATCTCTTAAGGGAAGATTTCCAGTGCTTACCTATAATAAGATCTACATCTCAGTTCAATACCTTGCTTAACTCTGCATGTCATATTTGCTATGGCAGGCACAGCGCGGGTGGTGGGGGGTCATCCCATGCACTGAAGGGTCGCGGGGCAGGGTGCATACAGAAGACAACTGATCAAGGTTTCTATCTCACATCACTGTTTCTCTCTCTCTCTCCGTCTTCCTTCCTCTCTCTCTAAAATAAGATAAAAATATTAAAACAAAATAAAAAAATCAAAGGACATTTCTCAAGGGAAGATTCACTATGCTCATCTATATATAGAAAACCCTAAGGAATGGGTCAATTGTTCGACCAGTCACTATGACGCGCACTGATCACCAGGAAGCAGACACTCAATGCGGGAGCTGCCCCCTGGTGGTCAGTGCCTTCCCACAGCAGGAGTGCTGCTCAGCTGACCAACGGGCGCTGGCAAGTGCAGCTGTGGCAGCATGAGCCTCTCCGGCCTCCGGGGCAGCACTACTGCACAGGGGTGGCAGGCGATGTGGGGTCGGGATAAGCAGGAGCAGCGCATTGCCCGGCCCAGGCTCGGACTCCTCCCTGGCCACCTGCCGCTTTGCGCACTACTACATCCCCCAAGGGGTCCCAGATTGTGAGAGGACTCAGGCCAGGCTAAGGTACCCCACCAGTGCACGAATCTGTGCACCCGGGCTCTAGTCTATAATAAGACCTGCCATCTCAGTTCAATTCCTTGCTTGACTCTGCATGTTATACTTATTTTATTTTGAATCTACAAATGTAGAGTTCTGAAGCAGAGATGTATCTTAGGAACAGAAAATACTTTGAGATCAGTTCATATTTCATTTTCTGATTTTCTAACAATGACAGTATTATATATATTCAGCAAATTTCATTTTCACTATAATGTTATACTCATTAGCACACAAAAAATGTTAGAACAATTCTTTGAGATAGCTAGCAATCTTAACACCATTTTACAGATGAAGAAAATCAAGGCTATTGGATGTTAAGTAATTTGCCCAAGGTCACAAATCTAATATATAGTAGAACCAAGATTTGAACCACATTTGACTGACATTAGAACCCTTATTCTTGGTTACTATTTCCTAATATTTATAAATTTCATGATTAAAACAAATACAATAGGAAAGGAGTCAAACTATTATAGCCACTGAAAGTAGAGAAGGTTATATAAAATAAATTTACTATTCAAAATTAAGCTTTCTTTCCACCACTAATGAAAAAGAGATGAGTACCCAGTCCATTCCTGAATTGTTTTTTTTAGAGAAAACCTAAAATTATTCTGAAAATAAATGGCCCAGTTATTTCAAGCTTAAAAAAATATTTTGAGTTATAGTAACACAACAGGTTAATACCAACTTAATATTTCAATGTTTAAGTTATCAGGATACCTAACATTCTAAAGCCAAAGTTCTCAAGAAAACAAGACTACAAACAAAATTTCAAATAGCCACCAATGTTTCATAGTCTCATCTGTATGCAAAACCAATTCCTAAGACTTTAAACAATTACTATATGTTCAACAATCCTTAATATTTAAGATTTTAATGATCTGAAAGTTCTAATTATGATATAAAAATATTTCCTTTTAATCTGTTCCAAGTACAGAAGGCAAAAGAAACCTTTGTTTTATTGGAAAGAAGAGTTAAGTCACATAGAATCTAACTTTTTCTAAGCTAAATTAAAAACTCTTATTTCTTCTTTTAAATTCTATTTCTTAGATTAAAAAAAAAGTCCAGTTAAAAAAAGTGTTCATTATGTGATATCTGAAAATGAATTTTAAAAATCATACATAATCATGCTATTCAAAGCTGGCATCACTTTGAGAATTAAATATTTTTTGTTATAATTCTGTCTAGTTATATATAATGCAGATTTTTGCAATGAACATTCTTATAGGAAAGCTTTTACAGCCAATCCTAATTATTTCCTTAGAGCAGATTCTAAGAACTAGAATAATTAGGTCAAAAATTATACTTTTTAAGGCTTTTGTCAAATCTAAATTATTTTTAGCCACAATTTATGTAATTTTTATTCTTTTTAATAACTTTTGATTTGAAAGGTAAACAACAGTACCTTGATGTTCTTTTAATATATTTATATGTCATTGATTTTATTACCACGAGGAAAATGGCTAAATTAATTATAGTACAGCCAAACTGTGGAATAGAGTGCTGCTATCGTAGTATGCTTAAGGTACACTTGTATGTACTGATATGAAAGGATGGTTCAGGAAAGATTATTGCTTAAAAGCAAGCTACTGAATAATCTCAGGACACAAATTCCTTTTTGTGTGGCAAAAAAATAACAAGAAGATACAGAGAAGCCTAAAAATTTATCAAAAAGTAGAAACACACTCTTTTTATGTATACAGAAAAAGATCTGGAAGAATATCCACCAATTTGCTTATTTGTACTTATAAGAAGGATCAAAAGCTGGAATCTGGGTGGAAGAGGGAGAAGAAACGTACCGTTTATACTTTACTTGAATCTTTTTCAAGTAAATAAACATTTTAAGTAATAGCAATATATTATTTACATTATTATTCTAGAGTCCCTAAATCTTTTTTCTTTTTACCAGATAAATCCAAGAATGTACTACTTTTTTTGCTGCAAAGAATAAGCAACACATAAATAGGGAGGGGGGCAGGCTATGCAATGAAATCCCACTCTGGGAACACCTGCATTGGCCATAGCAGTTTGGACACTGGCTATTCAACGGTGAACCAACACGCTTGCTGGAAGATAAATTTCTTTTTCCAGAAATGGCCATGACAGCACCTTTTTGTTGTGCCATACAATATATAAAAATAAGTGATGTTATTTCAAACATTCTTCAATTGAAGTTTCTCTCTCTCTTTTTCTAATTGAATGTATTGGGATGACATTGATTAATAAAAGTATATAGGTTTCAGATGTACAATTCTATAATACACCATCTGTATATTGATTGTACTGTGTGTTCACTACCTGTCTAGCATTATCATTATTACTCAGACTGATGCAGCACCTTCTATTATTATCCATTTTACAGTTCCCCCATTTGGTATTATAAGATTTTATTTTTTTTTATTTCATCAAAACTACTCTACATTTTACTCCTACCCTTCAAAGTTTTAAGAAACTTAAAAAAATAAAACAATTCCTTGAGAGTCCTCCTCTTTGATTTTTAAACTTTAATATTTTCAAAATCCAAAAGGACTAGTTGAAGTAGAGATAAAGAAAAATACATTTCTAGCCTTCCCCCAACATTAAAGTTTTTTTTAAATAAAGGGGAAACCTTTCCACAATTAGGCTATATTTTTTTTCCATACACACACACACACACACACACACACACACACACACACACACACTAGAGGCCTGATACACGAAATTCGTGCAAAAGTAGGTCTTCCTTCCCTCGGCTGCCGGCACCAGCTTCCCTCTGGCTTCTGGCAGCATCAGGACCCAGGCTGCCCTCTGGCCACTGGCAGACGCCTGGGACCCAGGCTTTCCTCGCAGCCCTGGCTTCATCCAGAATATTGTACTTTTATTATATATATGTTGCCAGTGCTACCTAGAATCTCAGAAGTTTTCATAGTTACCTGAGGTTAAGATATTTGGGTGTCAAGAATATTATTTATGGTTGTAAATTAAAGGAAAACCCACAAATCTTAATTTTGATAGCATAAATTATAGTAAACTTATTAAATCATACCAGATTTTAAAGAGGGATGGGGAATGAAGCATGCTCTTAAAATCACATTATACTTGGTAATGCCCTTTTAAATTGCTACTCTACTAATCTGCTTTGTAACTCTGGAGATGGCTATTTGCATGTGTGGGAGTAACTGAATATAGAATACAAACCAGGAGTGATATTTAGTTCATTTCCTACAGCTAGACTCCAAACTTTCCCACGAACACTAGGGGGCAATCCCTGCCACCACAATTCTCGAACTCTTCTTGTACTACGCCTAGAATTAAAGGGGAAGAAAAAAGGAGAAAGTTACTTTTTAAAACATGGTATCCTAAAAAGAGATAACAGTAATTTAAAGGTAACTCCTTCTAGAGCTGCCATTTATACTGATAAAATGAAGAATCAGAAAAGTATAATTATCAGAAACAGAATAAAAGGAACATAAAATTTTGTCAATTCAGTAACCAAAAGAAAACCACAAAGTATTTAATATGGGTAAGGCCTTTGTCTTTTGAGAGGCAGTAGAGTCTGCTTAAAGAGTGTGGGCTTTAGAGTCAGAGAGACCTGAGTTCAAATCTGATTTCACTATTCACTAATTATATTACCTTGGGCAAATCACTTAACCTGTCTAACCTGGGGCTCCCTATAAGGTAAGTGGGAATAAAGGTTGTAAGAACCAAATGTGTTTACTTATGTAAAGAACCTAATATAATATGTCACATGTCCAATATTCAACAAATTCCCCATGCATATCCTATATTAGACATTGCAGAAGACATTACATACCCTTCAGTCTAAAAGGAAGGTAAGGCATGCACAAAAATATTATCAAAAACGAAAGACAAAGTAAAGCCAGAAGTACATTAGTCTAGAAGTATAATGGAACATTACAGATGGAAAACATCATGTATTTTATGATATACATATATCTCACATTCTCTTGAGAAGCATATTAAAAATCACCTTTATAGTTAAATGCATCTTAAAATGAATGTACATGCTTTAGTACTTTCTTTCCAAAAATCTGCTATGACATCAGTAGAGTACCTTGCAATAAATGATATGTTAGAATAAAATATGGTAAATAAGAAAAAAATTAAAAGTTTCATGAGTCAACTAGCATTTCAAATGGGACTCAACGGATAGGTAAGATTCTGACAAGCACAAAGAGTGGTAAGTAAAGAAGGTATCAGAAATTGATGGTTTTATAAAAGCAAAGACACAGAAATAAGCATGAAATTTTCAGACATTGGTTAACAGCTTAATTTAGTCAAAGCATAAGCTACATGGTGGAAGTAATAAAGAAAAAAGAGAATTGGAAACAAAGATCTTTGGAGAAAGACTGGAATTCAAGAAAAATCTGCTTACTTACATTACTTCCCAATTGGGCAATATTTCATTGATCCAAATTACCATTGCATTTGCAATATTTTCTTCTTGTTTAAATCGTTCTTTCATTATTTTCTTCCTTTTATGTGCTTCTTTAATTTCTGTTTTAAACAAGTAAAAGTTATTAAAATACAAAAGAGCTAGATCAACACCCCCTTCTTCTGTCTAAGCCTACAAAAGAGGCATTCTCAAAAAGAATAAGAGGAAAAGAAAGAAAGAAAAAAGGGTGGGTGGGGGAAGGTGATAAAAAGAGAAATAAAATGAATTTAATATAATTTAAAAGTAACATCTCCTATTCTACAAAATGAAACAAAGGCCAAAAAATAATTTAAATAGATTACAGTATAACACATTCTATATCTACTTAATCAATGAGCTAAAATTTGCCATGAGTTAACTATGTAAAAAAGAAACTAGCCCTAACTGGTTTGGCTCAGTGGACAGAGAATCAGCCTGCAGACTGAAGGGTCCCACGTTCGATTCGGATCAAGGGCATGTACTGTAATTGCAGGCACATTCCCAGTGGGGGGGTGTACAGGAGGTGGTTGATCGATGTTTCTCTCTCATCGATGTTTCTAACTCTATTCCTCTCCTTTCCTCTCTGTAAAAACTCAATAAAAACATTAAAAAATAAACTACTATGGCCCAGCAGCGTGGCTCAGTGGTTAAGCGTCAACCTATGAACCAGGAGGTCATGGTTCAATTCCTAGTCAAGGCACATGCTTGGGCTGCAAGTAGGGAGCATGCAGGAGGCAACAGATCAATGGTTCTCTTTCATCATTGACGTTTCTATATCTGTTTCCCTCTCCCTTCCTCTCTGAAATCAATAAAATAATCAATTAAAAAATAAACTACTGTGAGCGACTAACCAACACTTCTTTTTTTCATACAAGGGGTTTATGTACTTCCTCAGATAAAACCACGTGATTTTAAAAACTAAGTATGATGATTCAGTTTACTAGTTAAAATGTTAAAATCCCCCTAACATATACAAACATGCACACAACACCTCTCTGAAAATCAGAAATCACAATTTCAGAAGAGATGCATCAAAAATGGACAAGTGAAATAAATCTAAACTATTCTCTATAATAAAAGGCTAATATGCAAATCTATCAAAAAGTGGAATGACTGATCGCTATGACGTGCACTGATCACCAGGGGGCAGACACTCAATGCAGGAGCTGCCCCCTGGTGGTCAGTACGCTCCACAGAGGAGCACTGCTTAACCAGAAGGTGGGCTGAAGGTTGGCGAGTGCAGTAGTGATGGCGTGAGCCTCTCCCGTCTCCAAAGCAGCACTAAGGATGTCCAATCCCCATGAGTCGGACATCCCCCGAGGGCTCCCGGACTGCCAAAGGGCACAGGCTAGGCTGAGGGATGCCCCCACTGTCCCCAGTGCATAAATTTCATGCACCGAGTCTCTAGTCCTATATAATAAAGAGGTAATATGCAAATGGACCATCACTCCAACACACAAGATGGCCACCCCCATGTGGACACAAGATGGCCGATACAAGATGGCCAGGAGTGGAGGGCAGTTGGGGGGGGGGACCCAAGCCTGCAGGAGAGGGCAATTGGGGGGGACCAGGTCTGCAAGGGAGGACAGTTGGTGGGGACCCAGGCCTGCAGGAGAGGACAGTTGTTGGGGACCAGGCCTGTAGGAGAGGGCAGTTGGGGAGGACGAGGCCTGTAGGGGAGGATATTTGGGGGGGACCCAGGCCTGCAGGCGAGGGCAGTTGGGAGGGATCAGGCCTGCTGGGAAAGGCAGTTGAGAGGGGCCAGGCTTGTAGGAGAGGACAACTGGGGGGGACCCAGGCCTGCAGGCAGTGTAGTTGGGGGGGGGGGCAGGCCTGCAGGGGAGGGCAATTGGGGTGGACCAGGCCTGCTGGGAAAGGCAGTTGGGGAGGGACCAGGCCTGTAGGGGAGGACAATTGGAGGAAACCAGTCTGGCAAGGGAGTGCAGTTAGGGGCAATTGGACCAGCAGGGGAGGGCAGTTAGGGGCAACCAGGCTGGCAAGGAAGGGAAGTTAGAGGTGACCAGGCCAGTAGAGAAGGGCAGTTAGGAGTGACCAGGCCAGCAGGGGAGGACAGGGGCAATCAGGCTGGCAGGGGAGCAGTTAGACATCGATCAGGCTGGCAGGGGAGTGATTAAGGGGTGATCTGTTGGGGAGGGACCAGGCCTGTAGGGGAGGACAATTGCAAATGTCCTCCCCTATACGGCAGACCTATAGGGGAGGACATGTGCAAGAGGCAACCATTCAACTTGTCTCTCTCACATCGATGTTTCTCTCTGTCTCTGCTCCTCCCTTCCACACTCTCTAAAGTCAATGGAAAAATATCCTCAGATGAGGATCAACAGGAAAAAAAAAAGTAAAGTGTTCTCTAAATTGTTTCACATATACCTTAGGAACTGTCTTTTAAAAAAATACATATTTTTATTGATTTCAGAGAGCAAGGAAAAGGGTGAAAGAGATAGAAACATTAATGATGAGAGAGAATCATTCATCTGCTGCCTCCTGCACACCCGATACTGGAGATCGAGCCCACAACTTGGGTATGTGCCCTGACTAGGACTGTGACCTCCTGGTTCATAGGTCAGTGCTCAACCACTGAGCCACACTAGCTGGGCAGAAACTATCCTAAGGGGTAAGCAAGAGGCCAAGTAGGTAGATTCGCTTTTAAAAAATTTTTTCATATATTAAGATTCTATATTAAGATTTCTTTGGAGTGGGTTCCACTGCTTAAAAAAAAAATGTATTGACAGAGAGACTTGAAAGTCTGCATCTAGTTGGCCTGCCCCCCACATTTTATAGATGAGGATACTAACATTCGGTCTATTTATTTATTTAAAAAATATTTTTATTGATTTTTCACAGAGAGGACGGGAGAGGGAAAGAAAGTCAGAAACATTGATGAGAGAGAAACATCGATTAGCTGCCTCTTGCATACCCCCTACTGGGAATGTGCCGGCAGCCAAGGTACATGCCCTTGACCGGAATCGAACCTGGGACCTTTTAGTCCATAGGCCAATGCTCTAGCTACTGAGCCAAACCGGTTTTGGCCATCCGGTCTATTTAGAGGGACACATCCAGGTAGTGTCAAACAGGGTTAAAGCTGTGATCTGATTTCCCCATTCAATGTTATTCTATCATATCATGTTATTAGGATTATCTATTTATCAATAACTATCTTAAATATTAATTGAACAGTAAAGTCAGTGTTGAGAGTCAATTAAAACTTGCATTTCAAATTATGTATAGAAAAATAAACTCAACCTATGTTTAAATAATTGGTCCCTTTAGAAAAGATAGTGGCTTTATAGGTTTACTACAAGATTCAAGATTAACTTCATTTCCAACATAGTACCACAAAATAGAACTAGGCTATCTAATAAAAGAGAAACATGCAAATTGACCATACCTTCACTACGCTACCAGCCAATAGGAGCAATATGCAAATTAACCCCAACCAAGATGGCAGGCAGGCCCCCTCTGCCCCAAGCTGGCCATGGCGGTGCTGGAGTGGCAGGGGTCCCCATCCCAGCCCCAGCCCCAGCCCCAGCAGGGGATGCGGCCCCCACCACCCTAAGCCCAGCCATGGTGATGCCGGGGGCCAGGATCACAGCCACAAACCCTGCCCCAAGCCCAGCCATGGAGGCGCTGAGGGCCGCGGGGGGTGGTGATCGCAGCCACAAACGTAGCCCCAAGCCTGGCCATGGCGGAGCTGGGGGCAGGTGGGTCATAATCACAGCCACAAACCCGGCTTGGGGCCGGGCCATGGAGGCGCTGAGGGCCGCGGGGGGTGGTGATCGCAGCCACACACTGGCCCCAAGCCCGGCCATGGTGGAGCTGGGGGCTGTGGGGGGTCGCGATTTTTATATATGAGGATGTTTATTCAAATGTGTATAGACTCTTGCTCTTTTTCTACTTTCTGGCTATTGTGAATAAAGTCCCTATGAACACGTATCCTTACTAATGAAAGCCTAAGTCGTGGTCATGCTGTGATGCCCTCACACCCTCACAAGATGGCTGTGCACACAGCAGGCACATGCAGGTGGCAGGGCTTGGCTTGATGCTGTGTGCATAACATGGAGCCTGCCTGGTAGTCCCGCCTCCTTCTGGCTATGTGGAGCTGGGTCCCCCGGCTCTTAAGAGCGAGGCCTGCCTGGGGGGTCCCCCGGCTCTACAAGCAAGGCCTGCCTGAGTGTCCAGCATGGCCTTCCAGGGAGTCCCTGGCTCTACGTGCCAAGGCCTGCCTGGGGGGTTCTCTCGGCTCACAGGGCAAGGCTTGCCTGGGGGTCCTAGGTGTCCTGTCTCCCAGATCCATATGGTGCAGAGGCAGGATCCTTGGCTCCGGCCTACCTCTTTGGGGCAATTCATCAAGGAGTCCCAGAGGGATAGGCGGGGCCTGCCTCTTTGGGGCAATCAATCTAGGGTCTCCTGCATTGTGACAGGGCACAGGCTGGGCTGGGGACCTTTCCCCGCACCCGAGTGCACAAATTTTGTGCACTGGGCTTCTAGTATACTATTATAACATTCCATTCACGTAAGTTAAGGAAAAATATAAGTTGTTAAAAAAGCCCTAGATAGTATGGCTCAGTGGACAGAGTGTTGGCTTGTGGACTGAAGGGTCCTGGGTTTGATTCCTGTGAAGGGCACATGCTCAGTTGCAGACTTGGTCCACAGCACAGGGTGTGCAGGAGGCAGCTGATCAATGATTTCCTCTCATCATTGATGTTTTTATTTCTCTCTCCCTCTCCCTTGCTCTCTGAAATCAATAAAAAAAATATTTTAAAAAAAGCATATGTCAAAAAGTGTGCGTGTTATGTGTGTATACATACACATAGCTGTGTGATATTTTCTAAAAATATATCCTGAACAGCACTTAGTAAATAAATATTCTTAAATTATCCTTACGCTATAATTTTTGGTTGGAAGAGAGAATGAATGAATAAATGTGTGAATTTATGCACAGGAGAGTATACATTCATGTGCCTGTTCAAATGACACAACTGGGACTCTAGAGAGACTCCAATAAATCACAAAAGCATATTTTAATTTCAAATCACATTCTCACAGTCATATAGAAAGTTATTTTAAAGCATTAAAATTATTGTATTATATATCAAAATCCTAAAAACTACACAAATTTCATGAATAAATTAATAAATATCTTCATTTAGTAAGCAGTCCAAAGTTTATGACTGTAATGACAAGATCTCTCATATAGCCTGCTGCCTTTCTCTTCCTATTAGTTTTGTAAAAGTACTTACAGAAGAACTACGATCTTAGTATGACATCTTATTTCTCTTTAAGAACAAATGTAGTTACAAAAGAAATCACCTTAATAAAGACAGACCTCATCAATTTTACCATCTACCTTCCTGTTGAAATTCAATAAATTGCATTTACCAGAGTTAAATTTTATACCTCGTTTTTTAGCCTCAGCCACCATCTCATCATATTCTTGTCGGTGACGTAAAGCTTCTTCCACAGATTTGGCAGGAAGATTTCTGGGGGGGAAATTTTTTTTAAGTCACTTTTCAAAAGACTAGCTTTTAAATGTATTAACTTCTTTTTTATAGACAGATACCAGGAATTTTTCTTTTTTTTTTAGATACCAAGAATTTTAACCTCACCTCATTTCATACATTAAGAAAGTAACAAGTTGAAAAGAAATTTGCATTTTAGAAAAGAACCAGAATACGAGTTGCCAATATTTCTTATATATGTTACATGTATTTATATGTCACATGTACTCATTATTTTTGAATGTCAAATTTCAGCCAATATTTCCAGGTCTTATTAAACTCACTACAGGGTTTGTTTTTTTTAAAGTAAACTTTTTGGAGATAGAATTTACATGCGATAAAATGAACGAACATATTTTAAGAGTACAGTCTGAGGAGTTTTGACAATTTTACATACCTTTGCAATGAACACACCAATCGAGATACAGTACATTCGCATCCCTCCATTAAGTTTCCTATGACCCTCTGCACTCAATACTTACCAACTCCTACTCTGGCCTATCACATCTATGATTTCTATCACTGTACATTAGTTGGTTGCCTTTTGCATAGATTCTTTTTTCTCTGGCTTCTTTTGCTCAGGATATTTTAAAAATTTACCCATGCTGTTCTGTGAATTATGAACATATTCCTTTTAATTGGTGATCAGTGTTCTATTTATCCATATGGATGAACATTTAGACTGTTTCCAGTTTGGGGCCACTATGAATAAAGATACTATAAATATTCATTTCAAGTCTTGTGTGGGTATCTGCCTTCATTTCTCTATGTATATATACCTAGGAGTAGAATTCCTGGGTCACATGGTAAGTGCAGATATACTTTTATAACAAACTACTTTGGACTTTAAGAGTTCCAAGATAATGTTATATTTGATAACCAGTAATCACTTGCATATGCTATATATTGGTTTATAAAATTAATGGCTTCACAGTCAGTGATTTAGATATATGCAACAAAATACATCTAAGTATCACCACGTATCCAAATGTATATTAATAATGTCTGGTTTTTGGAGTCAGTTTTTAAAAATTATTTTCAATAGATTAGAGTGAGGAAAGGTATGTGACAAATTTCCAAATTATATGCTGTACCTCTTCCTCTCTTCTCAGGTTAGTCAGATTATTCAGGTATGCTGTAGCAGGGATGAATAATGGTTAAGACTTCTGCTTCAGACCATCCTATAGAATAAAATCCCAGCGACCCAAACAGTGGAATGACTAGAATGACACTGCCAGCTCTGTCCCTAGTGGGCCCCCATCAGGGCATGTCTCGCCGGGCCTTTTGTCTCTGTCTCTCATTGGATCTCTGCCCATGGAGAACACCCCTGCCGCCCCCACAAAGGAACACACACTAGCAGAATCTGCCTTTTCAATAAAAAAGGACAAGTGGAAAACAGAGTGAATTAAAAAAGCATTAACTTAGAAACAATCCATGTGTCTGCACTTTGGCAGGGATGGCAGGAGTGGGGCATGTTGGCCACATGTTCTGGAGCCTCAGACACAAAGTGTAGGGGTCTCAGCACCTCGCTCTGGACCCCACCCCTTCCCTCTAGCCACCTGAGATGGCAGGGTCTGGGGAAGGGACTTGGTCTATATTTACCCTCTCGGGTCTCCACCTGATTCCATAGACCCTTTTCCCTGTTCTGGCATTTGCTGGTCCCTCTTACTTCCCCGTACCTCCAAACCTTCCTATGCTGACCCCAACTCTTCTTCTGCACCAGCCCTCCCCGCCACCACACACAGATTTCACCCTCTCCCTTCCTTACCCCCCAGTCTTCTACCCTATACTTCTTCCTGCCCTGCCCCACCTCCATCCTGCCCTCCTGCCCCAGACCACCCAGCAGCTCTGGCTCCAGGAGAAGTGGTTAGAACAAAGCTTTCCTTGGCTGGAAGAGACTCCCCAGGGAGCTGCATACAGAAAGGCACTCCCAGTCTTGTACCTGCAACTGCTCTGTCCTTCCAGATGCCAATCAGAAATTGTGTCTCTGGAGACAGAGTGTAGAAGAAGTTGGTTGCTGTCCTTTGAAGCCCCTCATCAGGAGAAAATTCTCCCCCTCAAAAAAATATTCACCCTCCCTTATCACTTTTACCAACCCTCCTTTGCCCCTTTCCCTAGAAGTGGAAGGATTGGAGCACATCTAAATAAACACACACACACACACACACACACACACACACACACACTAGGGGCCCAGTGCACAAAATTTGTGCACTGAAGGTGGGTGGTCCCTCAACCCAACCTGCCCCTTCTCACATACTGGGAGCCCTCAGGGGATGTCCAACTGATGGCTCACCCCCAGCCTGCTCAAGGCCAAAAGCCCCACCAGAGGCTTTAGGCCTTGGGCACCCAGCCATTGCCCTGCTCAGCTCAGCCCCAGCTGCCTGCGACCACCTGGCTCCAGGGCCTGGGCGCTCGCCGTCACTTCCACTCATAGCGCCCGGGGGCCTGGGCACTCCCTGCCGCCACCACCACCACCGCTGCTGCTGCCACCACTTCCCCTCACAGCACCTGGGGGCTGGGCATTCGCCGCCACCACCACCACCGTTTCATCTCCACCCCTGGGGCCCAGCGCTCGTGCCACTTGGCCCCGCCTCTGCTCCTGATTGGCTGGTAGCATAGCCAATCAGGAGCGAAGCTATGGTCAAATTTGCATGTTTCTCTTTTATTATATAGGATGAGAGTAGTATGCAAATTGACCAAATGGTGGAATGACCAGAATGACAGCTCAACCAGTCACTGTGAGGTGCACTGACCACCTCAGGTCCCTGCCCCTGGCTCCAATCCCCTGATGGTGAACAGGGAACCAGGAATCGGTGGCAGCGGGGGCCGGGGCTGGCTGCCGGCAGCCAGAGAAGCCTAATCACAGGCCAGGCCTAAGGACTGTACCGTGCACGAATTCCATGTGCCGGGCCCCTAGTAAAGGAGTAAGAAGGAAATTATCAACAAAGACTTGACTTGATAGAAAAGATAAAGCCTAATCTCTAAAGGCTTAGATTATGTGAGCAGTAAAAATAAGGTCACTGTATTCCAATAGAGAATAATAACATGACCAAATGCATGAAGGTGAGACATAGATTTGACTGTAAAATAGAGGAGGGTGTAAATAAAAATTTGTCCCACAGACTATCTAACACAGAACTTTTGCATAGTATTTTTATAAACTCCTTCAGGGAAGAAATTAACATTCCTAGTAAAAAAATTAATTTGTTTTGGATGAATTTTGACAAGTTTTAGAAAGCTCTTCTGGGAACTTAGTTACCTACCTATTCAGCTCACTGTCAGTCGAGAGTCAAAAGATCTTTTCTTGCTTATCTAACCATTCTTTGAATTGGCCTGATTCATTTCACTAATCAACAAAACAAATAAAAACAATGGAAAAATAATCTGAATGTATTCACCAGATCCTTAAAAAAAAAAAAAAAAAAAAAAGACCACTGGGATCACAATTCTTTAGCATAAAAAATGCAACAAGAACCTAACTGGTTTGGCTCAGTAGATAGAGTGTTGGCCTGTAGACTGAAAGGTCCCAGGCTCGATTCTGGTCAAGGGCTTGTACCTTGGTTGTGGACAGATCCCTAGTAGGAGGTGTGCAGGAGGCAGCTGATCAATGTTTCTCTCTCATTGTGTCTAACTCTCTATCCCTCTCCCTTCCTCTCTGTAAGAAATCAATAATATATATATATATATTTTTTTAAATGCAACAAGAATTAAAAAATAATATACTTCTTCTCTCACAATGTCTAAAAAACATTCAACCTCTGACTGTTTGGTTCCAGATCCTTTTATTATGCTCTTCAGAATAATGGATAGAAAAAGCTACAGAGTAGGGAAATGACCAAAAAAAAGGTTAGAAATTATTACAGGAAGGAAAGAGAAGGCTAAAGGAAGAAAAAGAACAGATCCTGAGAGCCAAAGAAGGGAAAAGAAGTTAAAAACCAAGAGATCTTGCTTTAGGGAAGGTGTGGTTTGTTTGGTGAGAAATCGGAGACAATATTTTGAAGATCAGCAACTTTGTGGCAGAAATTGGAAGAGAAAAATTTAGGATGGTTTTTAGGGTATTAATAATATATTATTAGTAGTAACAATAAACCAACTGATAGTAGTTAACATTTCAAGTTCAAATTTCAAAAAATTGTTCAAAAGTCAAGGACAAATACACCTTAAATACATATTAAATGTCAAGAAAGAAAAAACAATTGCCTTATCATGTTAAGGTAAGACAGAGAATGGTCAAAATAGAAACAAATATAAAAAGCCAAAATTTATGTCTCATACATTGGCTCATAGGGAATTCTACAAAGTATGCCTAAGCTTGAACATCAACAATATAGTCTTCTTTGTTAGTTTTAGGATGTGTTTCTGGGATTTAAAAATTAAAAAAATAATAATTTTCTCTAACTTTTTGATATCTTTTATATAAAATAGTAAGCAAAATTAAATTAAAGTTTAAAATATAAACTGCGTGCCTGATGAGCACTACTGGATTACTTACGATGGTCGATCCTCAAGAATAAGGGCAGTGGTAGAAAGTGGCTCAAATTCAAAATTTTTACGTCTTGAAGACTGAGGTGGTGGGTTACAGGCCCTTCCTGTTCGTGCTTCATATTCCTAGAATAGATAAAAAACATGTTTTATGCAGAGACTTTCCCAATTTTCATAAAATCTTAAATTTGTATCATTAAGGATACTATGCTATTAAAGGGACACATACGATTCATACATTAATCTGGTAAAAATATTAGGCAGACAAAAGAAATAAAAGTCACTTTTTTCCCTAAAGCAAACTAAATTGTGAATTTCTATTACATATCAAAGTATGGTAGGAGAGGAAGATAGACATGCACTAGATTAATGAAGCACGGTTTTAGGAAGATGTTCTTGATTGCCTTCTAAGGTACCAGCTGTCCAAATCCAATTCTGAATAATCTACAAGCAGATAAACCTACTTTCAAAACCTTCACACAAATCAATTAAGAAAATACTGATACAAAATAATCCCATTAAAGTGCTGTGAAGATCTCTTTCAAGGGTGACACTGAACCTCTAATTAAATGATTTTAAATTCCAACCTACTTTGAATCTTGCTTCTATAAATCTACCTACTTACTTTAAATTTATTATTTTTAAAATACATTTTCTTATTGATTTTTTACAGAGAGGTAGGGAGAGGGATAGAAAGTCAGAAACATCGATGAGAGAGAAACATTGACCAGCTGCCTCTTTCACACCACCTACTGGGGATGTGCCCGCAGCCAAGGTACATGCTCTTGACCAGAATCGAATCTGGGATCTTTCAGTCCACAGGCTGACACTCTATCCACTGAGCCAAACCGGTTTCGGCCCTACTCACTCTAAATTTAAACAAGTCACCATTATATCTTATCCAATAATATGTCCAAAGACTATCAAAGACCCCACTAAAAATTATAAATTGTTACTATCATAGTACCCCGTTATCTGCAGTTTCATTTTCTGTGGTTTCAGTTACCCGAGGTCAACAGTAGACCAAAAATATTAAATGGAAAATTCCAGAAACAAACAATTTATAAGTTTTAAATTGCACCCAGTCTTGAGTAGTGTGATGAAATCTCAGCCTTCATGGTGGGACATGAGTCATCCTTTTAGTCTAGAAGTCCTGTGGGTTATCAGATAGCAGTCTTCTAGGTTATCATAAGACAGGGCTGTGTGCACAGTGTCCACCTTCTGACCACCGTCAGAAAGTCAACAGCTGCCTAAGCCTACGTCACAAGGCATACACCATTCACCTTATTTCACCTTATCACGTCGGTTATTGTATCATCTCACAACGTCACAAGAAGGGTAAGTATAGTGTAATAAAATATTTTGAGACACAAAGAGAGACTACACTCACATAATTTTTATTATAGTATGTTGTTATAATTGTTCTATTTTATTGTTAGTTATTGTTGTTAATCTCTTACTGTGCCTAATTAATAAACTTCATCATAGGTATGTCTGTATAGGAAAAAACATAATATAGATACTATCCATGACTTCAGGCATCTACTGGGAGTCATGAGTAAATAGCGAACCATTATGGCTATTAATTTCCAGAACCCACATTGTCCCTTTCTAAAAAAGTTTATGATCTTAAGATTTAATTTTTTCATGTTGACGAATGTTACCTCAATTTAATAAATATTTTTAAAAAATCAAGCTACTATTTTCTCATCACCAGGTAATATATATATGTATATTTTTCATGAAATTCTCAGATTTACTCATTGATTTCAGGAGCAAATTTGCAAGCCCACTGACAACTAGAGAAGACATTAATTTAAATGGAAAAAAATTCAATACACTTAAGAGTCCATTGTTTCATTTATGGCTGTGCTTTTTTATTATGCCCATGATTCTTTTATATTATTACAAAAGGCCCAATGCACAAAATTCTTGCAAGAATAGGCCTTCACAGCCGTGGTGGCTGCCTCGATCCTTCCCTCACAGCTGCTGCAGCGGTCTCGATCTCCCCCCACCTCTTACAGGGGAGGAAGTCTGGTCTAATTAGCATATTATGCTTTTGTTATTTGCTTTTCCAACTCAAAGATTATTTATCAATACTAAACCAGACATTAGCAAAATGTGAACCGATTTGGCCCCGGAGGATGGCTGGTTAGCCAGAGACGGGTAAGATTCCTCAGGGAAGGAACAACCTAAGACAGGCACAGTCACAGATGGGCCAACAGGGGAGAACTAAAAGGTCAACAGAGGTGGGGCACAGACCCTCACCCACTAACCTTGCAGGGGGCTGAACTCTCACCCCTTCTGAGGGAGGTCTCCTGCCCCGATGGCTGCTTTGCCTCCCACGCACAGCTCAGACCAGGACCCAGGTTACGGACAGAAACTCGGCCAGCAACAGCTGCCCTATATCTAAATGAAGTCTAATACCAGGAATGCTCAGGGCCGACTCAAGAATGCAAATAATCCTTTCCACTAATATTTATAGGGTAAACTAAGTTTTTGCTTGAGAGGAACTAAGATGGCGGCAGAGGCAAAACACCTATCTTGCCGTCATAATCAGCAATTTTAATACTACAACTTAACGAAAGAACAAACACCTTCCAGAATCACCAGAAAGCTCGCCGAGTGAAAATTCCACAAATAAAAGTGAAGATAAGACACTGTGACCCAGAGGAGCGGCAGCGGACGGCGTTGAAAGATTCGCCCGGAGAGAGGTTTGGAGCGCACGCCGCGGAGAGGGCGGGCGGCTGGAAACCGGCCAGTTTTCTCGAACAGGGAGACAAAGGCGTCCTACTGGGCTGATTCTCCAGCTCTGGCCGAAGTACAGAGAACCCACTATCACACGGGGTGAAAACTGGACAGTGGGAGGGCACGCCGAAGCTCGGGGGCTGCCGGGTCTCCCAGCTTGTAGAAAGGCAGCTCGCGCGAAGAGCTCGGCTGCGTGACGGCGCAGAGAGCACTCTGCGACTTGTCTCTCATTCGGAAAACCGTCAGACTGCTTTGTTTTACGATCCTGGGTGAGACATTGCGCATGCAGACTCATTTTGGGAAAGTCTGAATTCCCCGGCAACCGGCAGCCTGTGGAGCTCCGCAGCGGCTCTCTCTCAGAGGTGCTGGCGGCCATTGCCCCCGGCACAGAGTCCCTGGGGCCGCATAGGGCGGAGCTAACGCTGTCTGCTTGGCCCGGAGACTCCGCCCACCCAACCTGAGCACAGCTGAGCTTCACAGACAATTGGCCTGGAGGTCAACCCTCCAAGTGCTAGCAACGATTAACTGAGCTTAACTTCAGCAAGACTGTGCAGCCCATATCCACCTCAGGTAACTGGGGAGGCTGAGCCACTGTCCCTTGTAGCACGTCTACCACACAAAGCTAATTGACCAACTCAGGGAAGCAGCCACCATGCAGCAACATGAAAAGAAATCAGATGTGAAAGAAATGGAGGAAAAAAAACGACTGGACATGGAATTCAGAACCACGGTTATAGGGTTTTTTAAGAGGTTCCAACAAAAGATCGAGGCCTATAAGGAAATAAGCAAGACCACAAAGGAAATGAGTGAGTCCTACAAGAAAATGAACAACACCCTCCAGGATATAAACGAGAGCTTCAAAGAAATTATTAAGACCAACGTGGAAATGAATGAGTCCTACAAGGAAATGAAAGAAACCCTCAAGGATATAAAGCAGACTCTCAAGGATATGAAAAAGGACCAACCAGAAATTAAGCATACACTGACTGAAACAAAAAATATTATACAAAGACCTGAAAGTGCCCTGGAGCATCCCAAGAACCAAGTAAAAGATTTGAAATACAAAGAGGTAAAATCCACTCAGCTGAAAAAGCAAGAAATCAAAAGAATCCAAAAAATTGAAGATAGTGTAAGGGGCCTCTGGGACAACCTCAAGCATACCAACATCCGAATTATAGGGGTGCCAGAAAAAGCGAGAGGCCAAGACAATGAAAACCTATTTGAAGAAATAGTGACTGAAAACTTCCCACACCTGGTGAAAGAAATTGACTTAGGAGTCCAAGAAGTGCACCGAACCCCAATATATAGGAACCCTAAGAGGACCACGCCGAGGCACACCATAATTAAAATGCCAAGAGCAAAAGACAAAGAGAGAATATTAAAAGCAGCAAGAGAGAAACAGTTGGTTACCTATAAGGGAGCACCCATACGACTGTCAGCGGATTTCTCAACAGAAACGATGCAGGCCAGACGGGAGTGGCAAGAAATATTCAAAGTGATGAACAGCAAGAATCTACAACCAAGATTACTCTATCCAGCAAAGCTATCATGCAGAATTGAAGGTCAGATGAAGTGCTTCGCAGATAAGAAAAAGCTAAAGGAGTTCATCACCACCAAACCAACATTATATGAAATGCTGAAAGATATTCTTTAAGAAGAGGAAGAAGAAAAAGGTAAAAGTGCAAACTAGCAACAACAAATACACATCTATCAACAAATGAACATAAAAATCAAGTGAATTGATAGGCTGTTGAACAGGATAGACTGGTGAATATAAGAGACTTGGACATAGAGAGGGAATGGACTGACAATTCTTGGGGAGAAAAGGGTTGTGGGAAGTACAGCAAGAGACTGGACAAAAATCTAGCAACAAGGGGAGAGGACAGTGGGGAGGGGGAGGTGAGGGTGGAGGGTGGGATAGGTATAGGGTGGAGGGGAGATATAGGGGGATAAAAAGGGGAAACAATGTAATTAATAAACTGAACAATAAAGATTAAAAAAAAAAAGTTTTTGCTTGAGCCTTTTGCAGCTCGACCACCGACATGCCATCGAGACTCAGGAAGACCTGAAAACTTCGGGGCCACGGCCACGGCCGCATTGGCAAGCACAGGAAGCACCCTGGGGGCCACGGTAATGCTGGTGGCTTACATCATCACAGGATCAACTTCGACAAATATCACCCAGGTTACTTAGGGAAAGTTAGTATGAGGCATTACCACTTAAAGAGGAACCAGAGTTTCTGCCCAACTGTCAACCTTGATAAACTGTGGACCCTGGTCATTGAGCAGACACGAGAAATGCTGCCAAAAGCAAGACTGGAGCTGCTCCTATCGCTGATGTGGTGCAATCAGGCTACTACAAAGTTCTCGGGAAGGGAAAGCTCACAAAGCATCCTGTCATTGTGAAGGCCAAGTTCTTCAGCAGAAGAGCCGAGGAGAAAATTAAGGGTGTTGGTGGGGCCTGTGTCCTGGTAGGTTGAAGCTACTTGGAGGAAGTTCATTAAAATATCCAAGTACTTTAAAAAAAAAAAAAGATTTTTGCTTGAGTATTAAATTTGACAGTAAAATAGTAATCAAGTTTTCAGATTAATTTAAATTGGCCAAGTGAAATAAGTGAATACTCAAGAAAATTTAAGTGTACTGGACAAAAAGCTGTTTCTAAAATATTAACTAAAATTTCTATTAGTAGTTCACCTCATTGTAAAATTACCTAACATCCAAAGAACCTAAAGCAGTTATATTTGTGTGCAAAAATTAAAATTTAAAGTTACTAAGACTGCAATATAAAATTTCCAAAAGCCCCCATTAAAAAAGGGGAGGGGGGTATAGTGAGGTAATAACATGTAAAGAAAAATATCCTGTGAGTAAAGTACATCTAGAAAATTCTTACTCCAGAAAAGTAACTTCCATTTGTAATACCAACAGCAGGACACCTCTGAAAAACACACATGGTGTCAAAATAAGCCAAAGAAAAATCATTTGGGCAAAAATAAAAAGAATCCCAAGTCTAATTTACAGAAAAGATCCCTTTATTAACTTTTGGTCAAGAATATGTTTGTATATTTTCAGAAAACAACTCCAAGACCATTTGGGTTCCTGCAACAATGAGGAACTGACAGGTCTGTTCCAACAGTGAAGACAGTCCAGAGATGGAAGACACTGACGACACCTTGCCACACTAGCAGTCAGCAGCTTTGCGTTGCTGCAGGCGGCCCAGGACCAAACCAGAGAGGGTGGAACCTGCATGGCCACCATATGGCCACCATCCAGATACCATTGCTGACAGTGTACACATAAGGAACTATTTGACATTGAAACTGGGACTCAGAACAGTTGGACATTGAAACTGAAACTCAAACATTTTTTGTTCTTATACATTTATTTCCAGTATGCAGATGCAAGATCTTTTTAAAGAAAATAAACAGGTGAAAAAGACTGATATAGAGGCAGAGAAGCATTGAACAGACTGTCAAACTACAGGGGGAAGGCTGGGGAGGGTGGGGGGCAGGGGCTGTAAGAGATCAACCGAAGGACTTGTATGCATGTATGTAGGCACAACCAATGGATACAAGACACTGGGGTGGGGGTGGGGGACAGGTGAGGACATGTGTTGGGGGTTAGGGGAGGCTGGGGGGAGAACAATGGGGGGGGAGACAAGGGAAACATATGTACTACTATTTGTAATACTTTAAAGAATAAAAAAATTAAAAATAAATAAAAATTAAATTTTAAAAAATGTGAATTGATGCTTCCATCCCTCTTAAAAATTTGATGCTCTTAAAGCTTAATTTTGATATTACTTTAAAAAAATAATTTGTTTTCTTACACATTTTCTGTAAACTTATTTTGTTTCCTGGTGCTGTTTACAAAGGATTATAATTTTATATCTGCAGTTCCTTTCTATCTACATCTTTGTTAATCTAAGAGTTCCTTTGTTTGCATAACTGCAATGAATTTTTAGAAACATCTTTCTCAAATTAAATAGAACTGTGTACACTCATTTTTAACTCCCATGCTAAGGAACTGAACAGCATTTCAGAGTCAAAAGCCATTTATGGGGTCACTCGTTTCTTTTTCTCTTTCACCAATTTTCTAATGACTAGAATATATTATATATGAAATTTTAATTTTCTTCATTATAGACTCAAGTGCTATGTTAAAAAATCCCCTTTTCTGGAAATGTTTTCTTATTAAAAATCATATATGATATAAAAAATATAAATGAGATTTGTTATTTAAATGGCTCTGCTTTCCTACAATATGACCTTGACTCGCTGGTAGAATACAGTATCATCCAATAAAGCATTTTCCATAAAAATAAATGCCAGTGCATAAACAAAATAAAATTTCTACAGCAATGTTAATAGTCAGTGTTTTCTGACACTTATCATGTACTATATGCACTGTTTTAAACACTTATAATATTTAATCCTTAAAACAACCCTGTGAGGGAGAACCAAGATGGCGGCATAGGTAAACACATATTGTTCTACCCCGCGCAACGATTTAAGAACTACAACATAACAGCAGAACAGACATCACCCAGAATCACCAGAAAGCTGGCTGAGTGAAAACTCCACAAATAAGAGTAAAGGTGGGCAGAGACCAGTTTGGCTCAGTGGATAGAGCGTCGGACTGTGGACTGCGGGGTCCCGGGTTCGATTCCGGCAAGGGCATGTACCTTGGCTGCGGGCACATTCCCAGTGGGGGGTGTGCAGGAGGCAGCTGATCGATGTCTCTCTCTCATCGATGTTTCTGACTTTCTATCCCTCTCCCTTCCGCTCTGTAAAAAATCAATAAAACATATTTAAAAAAAAAAAAAAAAAGAGTAAAGGTGGGACACTGAGACTCAGAGGAGCAGCGGGAGCGCAGCCTTGAAGACGGAAACAGGTTAGGAGCTGTCCTGGTTGTGGGCGCGGGCTGTAGGGCTGGAGCAGCAACCCTGGCTGGATTTCACCAACGGGGAGGGCGGAGACGTCCCACTGCACAGATTCCCCAGTGCCAGGCGAGGTCCGAGGTCCGGGGGACGCACCCTGGAAGCGGGGCACGGCAGAGGTCTCCTAGTCTGAGGAGAAACCCTGAGGCTGGGAAAAGAAGTTTGCACGCAAGTGTCGCACAAACCAGCGACTTGCCCCCTGGAAACTTGTCTCCTGGTTCCGGAAACCATCTATTTTACAACCCTGGGCTAGACTTTTGGTGTGCAGGCACATTTGGGGAGAGGCAGAATTGTCTGGCAAGGGGAAGAGACTAGCAGCTTTCTCTTGGAGGTGTCTGCAGCCATCCCCATCCAACAGAGACCTGCGCGTGCGCAAGCGCCGCATAGGACATAGCTGACACTGAGGCTGCCTGCGCAGCTCAGAGACTCCGCCCATCCAACCTGAACACAGTCTCCCTTCACAGCCAATTGGCCTGGAGGTCAAACCCTCCTAGGGCTAACAACAACAAGCTGGGTTTAAATTCAAATACACTGAATACAACCCATAAAGGATTGCAGTAAGAGTACCCACCTCAGGTAACTGGGGAGGCTGAGCCACTGTCCCTTTGAGGATATCTACCACATAAAGCAGCCACCGTGCAGAGATATGGAAAGAAATCAGGGGTCAAAGAAATGGAGGAGAAAAAGATGACAAGACATAGAGTTCAAAACCACGGTTATAAGGCTTTTCAAGAGGCTCCTACAAAAGGCCGATGAACTTAATGAGAATTACAAGGAAATAAACAATACCAACCATGAAATGAATGAGACCCTCAAGGAAATGAACAAGACCTCTGAGTATATGAACCAGACCCTCACGGATATGAAAAAGGAACAACTAGAAATCAAGCATACACAGACTGAAATAAAAAATATTACACAAAGTCCTAAAAGCAGTCCAGAGAGCCACAAGAACCAAGTCAAAGATTTGAAATACAAAGAAGCAAAATCCACTCGGCTGGAAAAGCAAGAAACAAAAAGAATTCAGATAATTGAAGATAGCGTAAGGGGTCTCTGGGACAACCTCAAGCATGCCAACATCCGAATTATTGGGGTGCCAGAAAAAGAGAGAGAGCAAGTTAATGAAAACCTACTTGAAGAAATAGTGACTGAAAACTTCCCCCACCTGGTGAAAGAAACTGACTTAAAAGCCCAAGAAGTACACAGAACCCCAAAATATAGGAATCTAAAGAGGACCACACCAAGACATATCATAATTAAAATGCCAAGAGCAAAAGATAAAGAGAGAATATTAAAAGCAGCAAGAGAAGAACAGTTGGTTACCTACAGGGGAGCACCCATACGATTGTCAGCGGATTTCTCAACAGAAACGATGCAGGCCAGACGCGAGTGGCAAGAAATATTCAAAATAATGAAGAGCAAGAATCTACAACCAAGATTACTCTATCCAGCAAAGCTATCATTCAGAATTGAAAATCAGATAAAGTGCTTCGCAGATAAGAAAAAGCTAAAGGAGTTCATCACCACCAAACCAATATTATATGAAATGCTGAAAGATATTCTTTAACAAGAGGAAGAAGAAAAAGGTAAAAATATAAATTATGAACAACAAATACACATCTATCAACAAATGAACATAAAAATCAAGTGAGTTGATAGGCTGATGAACAGGATAAACTGGTGAATATAACAGAAACATGGACATAGAGAGGGAATGGACTGACAATTCTTAGGGAGAAAAGGATTGTGGGAAGTACAGCAAGAGACGGGACAAAAATCTTGCAACAATGGGAGAGGACAGTGGGGAGGGGGAGATGAGGGTGGGAGGGTGGGATAGGCACAAGGTGGAGGGGAGATATAGGGGGATAAAAAGGGGAAACAATGTAATTAATAAACTGAACAATAAAGATTAATAAATAAAAAAATAAAAAAATAAAAATACAAATAAACTTTTCTCTTAAAATTCATACTTCTTCCCTCTCCCAGAAGCTCAGGCCTAGAGGTGTTATAAATACCTCTCTGAATCTTCAGACCACACAAATTAACTTTTATAAAATTAAATTATTCTTACATAGGTAAGACAATAATTTATCATGAACTATAAATAAAGAACACACAGCCGGAACCAGTTTGGCTCAGTGGATAGAGCGTTGGCCTACGGACTGAAGGGTCCCAGGTTTGACTCCAGTCAAGGGCATGTACCTTGGTTGCAGGGAAATCCCCAGTAGGGGATGTGCAGGAGGCAGTGGGTCAGTGTTTCTCTCTCATCGATGTTTCTAGCTGTCTCTCTCCTTTCCTCTCTATAAAAAAATCAATAAAATATATTTTAAAAAATAAATAAGGAACACACATGCAGCTGTAAAGGTAGTTACTCACTACCTTTTCAAGGTGATAATACATTAGGTAAATAAAAGTGAAAATAAACATGCCAGGGTGTAACATTTTTAAGGGCTTTTCAAAAATAAATTCTGGACATTGTCCAGCCCCTCCACAATTTAACAACCATGAAGGAAGTCACTAAGTCAAATTTTACACCCAAGATATCTATATTTATGCATAATTAAAGTCAATGAACTCTTGTAAAATGTTCTAATACTACACACACCAATAAAGTTAGTAACCAGGTCTTCCGGGTTCCTCCCTCCCTCAAGATGGCCGCAGCCGAAGAAGACGAGTTATCGCTGCCACGGCTACCCGAGCTGTTTGATATCAGCAGACGGCTTCTGGACGAAGTGGAAGTAGCGACTGAGCCCACCAGTTCTCGGGCAGTCCAAGAGAAGGTATTGAAAGGACTCCAGCTCCTTAAGCAGGCTGCCGAAAAGTTAGCGCAGCTCGACTTGTTCAGCCAAAATGAAGATGTGGGAGAGATTGCTCCCACCGACCTGAAGGACCTGATGGCGCCAGCATTCCAAGGAGCCCTCGCCATGAAACAAGGCAGCCCCAGCAAGCGCTCAGATCATTTGCAATGGGCTCGAGAACACTTTTTAAACTACCTAACTCAGTGCCAGCACTATCATGTGGCGGAGTTTGAGTTGCCCAAAATTAGGAACAACTCAGCTGAAAATAACACAGCCCTTCCTAGCCTCATTGCTATGGCATCTCAAAGACAGGCTAAAATAGAGAGATACAAGCAGAAGAAGGAGATGGAGCATAGGTTGTCTGAAATGAAATCTGCCGTGGAAACTGGTGAAGCAGATGATGAGTATGTTCGTGAGTATTACCTCCTTCACCTTCGAAGGTGGATTGGTTTCTGCTTAGAAGAGATTGAGAGCATTGACCAGGAGATGAATATCCTGAGAGGGAAAGACTCTTCAAAAGAGGCATCACCTTCTCACTCATCTCGTCCATCTAGGCCTGCAGTGAACCCCTTTATTCTCACTCGGGATGCAGTCCAAGCCCAAGTATTTGGAGCTGGTTATCCAAGTCTGGCAACCATGACAGTGAATGACTGGTATGATCAGCATCGGAAGTTGGGAGCTTTACCAGATCAGGGAATAGCCAGAACAACATCAGAGGCCAAAAGAGCAGCTCAACAAGAAGATCAAGAACAAAGGGAGGAAGAGGATGATGAGCAAACACTCCACCAAGCACGGGAGTGGGATGACTGGAAGGACACCCATCCTAGGGGCTATGGCAACCGAAAGAACATGGGTTAGTCTTTCCACAACAAAATGGGACTACAGGGGGCGCACATCTTCCCCACAAAGGAAAGCTGTGCAGTCTTCCCCTCCCTGGGCTCCTGCTTTAGCTCTACCAGGAAGGCAAAGACACCTAATCTTGCTTTGCGTTCAATAAAGTGTCAAGCAATTAAGTGTGTTTTGTTCCCTAGTTGATGAACCAGTGTTTCTTATTTTGGCATTATCCTAATCATGTTGTGTTTCAGATTCGTAGGTAGGAAGAAAGGAGTACTGAGAGAAATGGCTCCGTAATAAATGGCCGAATGAATTTCCCTTAAAAATAAAGTCCTTTCTATTACATCTATACAGAAAAAAAAAAAGTTAGTAACCAAATTATAAAGCTTTCAAAATGTTATATATTTAGCTGCTGCTCATAAAGCACATGTATTCAAATTCTTGCTGTTATTGTTCCTGTAAAAAAAGGTTTAACTGAGGAGGATAACTTATTTTACTTTAACACAATTTAAAGTGCGGAGATTGAGAAATCTGTGTAATGTCTTAAAACTTTTTTCTTGCCAGTCAAAAGTTACGTGAAAGTGATTCAATCACTGAACTAAAACTTCAATCAGAAAAATACATGTATGATTAAGAACCTGAACTATCATCCAAGTACTACAATCCCATTTTCTCATTTAAAATGCCAATATACAGAGTGCTGGCCAGTAGACTGAAGGGTCCTGGGTTTGATTCCAGTCAGGGACATGTACTTCGGTTGTAGGCTCCATCCCCAACCTTATTTGGCATGGGAGGCAACCAGTCAAGATGTCTCTTTTGCATCAATGTCTCTCTTTGTCTGTGTCTCTCCCTTTCACTCTTTCTAAAAGTCAAAAAATATCCTTGGGTCAGGATTAACAAAAAAGATGACAATATAAAAACAGTGCCTAGCAAAATAATAAATTACTTTCCACTGAAGATAGTCAGTTTGACATAAATAGGTATATATTCAATCTAGTATGAAACCATGTTATAATTAAACATGACTTATTTATAATCATTTGCACTTGCAGTTTGGAGCTCATACGATAAATTATGTAGCTATCTTCAAATTTTGGCCTATTAATTTAGAAAAAAACAAAAACTTACTTCACTTGAACTACAATATAACTGAAATACTATTTATAATTAATTGATGCAATTTTTAAAAAATATATTTTATTGATTTTTTACAGAGTGGAAGGGAGAGGGATAGAAAGTCAGAAACATCGATGAGAGAGAAACATCGATCAGCTGCCTCTTGCATGCCCCCTACTGGGGATGTGCCCGCAGCCAAGGTACATGCCCTTGACCGGAATCGAACCCGATGCTCCATCCCACTGAGCCAAACCAGTCTCGGCAATTGATGCAATTTTTAACATGGCTCACCAACTGATTGAAAAGGCCACAAGCAGGAATTTCACACCTGCAAGAGAACACATGTGATAATCCTCATAAAATAACATTATGAAATATTCACATGATTTGGGATGTGAGTATCAAGTTAAATGCCAAACTTGAATCAGTTCGATTTTGCTCTTATCCTAAAATAATTTGTATGTTTCTTCAATGTTAACCTGGGTAGCTAAAATTGATGAGATCTTTAATAAAATTTAGTATAAGAATACAATTAAAAATATTTAACCTAATTATCTTTTACTTATAATCTTCATGTATCTCTGAAAAACTATAGATATACAAAATGTAAAGTTAAATAAAGCAAAACAAAATATTTATATATTATACAGACACATACATTCAGAGGCACTCTGTTTTAGAAATGTTACAGGAAAGTATATGTAACACCATATAATAAAATATATTCACATATAAAAATAATTGTTTTCCACATAAAAATACATTTTACTATTTACTTTTATTGTTTAAAGTATTATAAATAATAGTATATATGTCTCCTTTTTCTCCCCCATTGATAAAATACATTTTAAAAGGCCTAATAATGTGAAGGGAAAGTGAAATGAGACATATCTTCCTATAATGTTTTCTATTTTATAGACAAAATATAATCATGTGTTATTTGTGTAATTAACAATTATTAGAGAAAAAAGTTTATAAATCAAACCTTACTTTTCTATATAATTAGTTTATAATGTTATGTCTTTCCACTGAAAAAAAAGTCTGTCCCAATACAAAATCATACAAATATTTAAAAATGTAACTACTTTCTTAATATCTGCTTTAAAATAATTATTCTATAAAATACTACTAGTACTCTAATTTATTAAATCTTACTGTTTTGTCACTCAAAAAGCAAGTAAGGCAACTTTAAAAAACTCAAAGGAATTTACTTTTTCATAGTACATTTGGCATTGCTCACTTTTTCAAGCAGCTTTATACTGGAATTACAGCTACTTTCATTTTTCTACAGCCTTACTCACTTAAGACTCTACCCTAAAACATGACAGATGTTACTAACAACATCATTATTTTTTAATTTCTGATTCTAAATAAATAGCATTCACGTGAAAAGAGTATGTGGTAAAGGATCTGAAAAACAGTTTTATATTCATAACTAGAGGCCCAATGCATGAAATTTGTGCAAAAATAGGCCTCCCTTCCCCTGGCTGCTGGCACTGTCTTCCTTCTGTCACCTAGGACCCGGGCTTTCCTCTAGCTGCTGGCAGGCACTGGGACAGAGGTTTCCCTCACAGCCCCGGCTTTATCTGGAAGGTTGTCCAGAAGGAGGTCTGGTCTAATTATCATATTATGCTTTATTATAGATGTTTTACAGAGTTTAAAAGTTAGGACTGTTAAAAAATGTTTCAGGTAGGAACAGAGACACAAAGTTATAAATTTACTATCCTATATAATAAGACTATTATGCAAATCGACGAAACGGCAGAACTGGTTGCTATGATGTGCACTGACGTTCAACGCAGGAGCTGCCCCTGGTGGTCAGTGCACTCCTACAGTGGAAGCACCGCTCAGCCAGAAGCCGGACTCATAGCCTCTCCCACTTCCACAGCAGCGCTAAGGATGTCCGACTGACTGCTTAGGACTGCTTCCCCCAGGGAGCGAGACAGCCCCTGAGGGTTGCCGAACTGCAAGAGGGCGCATGCCAGGCTAAGGGATTCCTCCCACGTGATCAGGCCTCTAGTATACTATCTAATAAAAGAGTAATATGCAAATTGACCTATCTCCACTATACCTACAAAGCCACGCCCACCAACCAATCAGGAGTGGTATGCAAATTAACCTTCAACTAAGATGGCTGCTGCCCAAGGCTGGAAAGCCTCGGCCAGAGGCTTTCCAGCCTTGGGCAGGCCAGGGCTGGGGCAGAGCCAGCGATCGGCCCCATCGCAGGGTGATCACTGGGTGCCCAAGGCCTAAAGCCTTGGTCAGAGGCTTTCAGACTTGGGAAGGCCAGGGGTGAGCCGTCAGTAGGACATGCTCTGAGGGCTCCCAGTATGTGTGAGGGGGCAGGTTGGGCTGAGGGACTACCTAACCCCTGTGTACAAATTTCGTGCACTGGGCCCTTAGCGTATGTATAAAAGGCTAATATGTTAAGTGTCTCTCCATCCAGGCAATGACATCACATAGCAACACCCAGCTTCCTCTCTCTACCAACAACTAGCCTCCTTGCAGTTTCTTCAGCCCAGGAACATGAATTGCTTTATAGCCAGGTGGAAACATTTCACACTTCAACCAAATGTCTGTGAAGCATTTCCCCATGCGTCATCTTATTTGATCATCACATAAGTCCTGGAGTAGGTATATAGGAGACTCAGTGGAATCCTATTTTCTTTTCATTAGCCAGAAAATGGAGCTTTAGAAAGTTTAGAAACTTCAGCTGACTGAAAAGAAGTAAGACATTACAGACTTTGAAAATGACTTCAGGTTTTCTCACTGTGCAGAATATAGTCAAACATTGCTGCAGTTAAATATTTTACCATTTGTTCTCCCTGCGTGATCTATAATAATAATCTGCTTTGTGTTGATATTTACTGCTGTGTTGCTGACATTTACCAGAAAGAGAAGTTGGGGTGCTTCACTGGGCTGGAAATAGTTTAGCTACATCAGAAAGCAGGTCTAAGTAAGGAAGTGTATTCTATATCTATAAAAGGCTAAATTGACTCGTGCATGCATGATACATATAACGCTCTCACTGGTACAAATTGCATATGTGTATTTTGATCTGTCATTATCAATCATGAATTTGGTTGACACTTCTATTATAGAGAAAGGGCGAATAGTGATATTAAAATATTTCTTCTAATTAAATTCCTTTCAATGTGCACAAATTTGTGCACTGTGCCACTAGTTATTAATGAAAGAAAATCATGCTGTTCTTGAAAACGACAATTGCAGGGAAGAGGACAGAAAAGTTAGGCAAATGGAGAGCAGAAGACACACACAGAAGTAGAGAAAGAGAAAGCAGAAAGGGAGAAGCAGAAGCACGTCCCATCACATGGTGAAAGAGATATATATTTTGAGGGTAGAAAGGATCAGAGGAAAAATTTCACCATCTATCACACCTCCTCAAGATAAAAAGACCCATGAAAAAGGCACCAAAATAAATACTAGTACCCACACACAACTTGAAAGTTTTAAACTTAAAAGCAGTAGCTGGAGAAATCACCATCTATAAAAAGCCAGAGAAGAGGCTGTAGAGGAAGGACAGCAACTCCACTCCTTCTTCTCCTATGAAAATAAGAGTTGTTCTTTTCCTGGCCAGTCATCAAATATTCACACAATATATATATATATATACAAAAGAGAATGTGGCTTTCCAAAATAAAGTATGCAAATTAAAGGCATACAGAATATCAATAAACAGGTAATTATCCACCCAGTAATTTATTTAGACACCTATGAGAAGATATTGCAGAATGTTACTTTATATAAAGACATAAAAGTGTATGCACATGCACATTTAAGGTAAATTATCATAAAATAGGAATACAAAACCTTCAATATCAAGACCACTGTTTGCCTCTAGAGGGCGAACTTAGACTTCTGAAAAACTGTTGACAGGTTATTTTCAGACTTCACAAAAAAAGTTAAAATTGAAAATGCTAAGATAGCAAAGATTCTCAAATTTTCTTGGTTAACAGTGCCCTCAGTGTCCCAGTAATTTTTTCATCAAGCTTCCCCAAATTAACAAAAATATCTAATAATTCTGTTCAATAACTACAGTAGTTATGTCTAACAATTTAATAGAATTTATATCCTAACACTTAGTAGCCATTTGAAGATATAATACACATAAATTAAAGAAAAAGTTTTATTTCACTCCTAGATAACCACAATTACTAATTGAGCATGTATATTTGTATATGTATAATGTCTCAAAACTTGAAATCCAATTAGATATTCTCACCTTCATTTTTCCTGTTCCACACTTACTTTGCACAGTATCTGATTTTTATCAAGTCCTCAGAAAAATTAGATTCACAAAGATATGGAAAGAGTATAGTGCCATTTAATGTTTAAACTGCATACTACCTCAAGCTAAAAGTCCACCATATCTGGCAGGTGTGGAATGTCACTGAATTTGCCCTGGTTCCCCATTAGATGACACACCTGGGTGCCTGAGTCTACACCTTGGGAATCAGCACAGTTTTAAGTCCCAGCAGCTATTTAAACTAGTCAACATTTTAATTAATTGTAAATAAAATTAACTATAAGTAATGTTTTTGAAGATCTAAAAATTATTTTCTTATATTACTTTTGGAAACAATCTTTCTTTTGAGCAATAAAAGGAACACTATTAAATGCTTAGAGGAAGGTATTTTTCCCATTTGAATGATGATTATTGCCTTAATGTCATTGTTTTTATAATGCTGGTTGTGTTAAATCTGATAAACTATAATTGGGAAGCAAAGAAATAGGAAATGTATTATATATCTCCTGAGCAACAAATTCTCCTAATTTAAAAATGCTACAAATTGATCCAATCTTGCTGCTTTCCAGTCTCATCAATCTCCGAGTACTAAGGAGCACATATTTAGGAGTCACGGAAGATCTGAAATTCTTAAAAACCCAAGAATAGAAATATTAATACAGATATTAAAAGAATTAGCTTCCAGGTAGCACACTCGGAGGTCCCGGATCTGTCTCTTGCTTCAACAGTGTTTGGAGGAACAGACCCAGGGACGCCTGTTCTTCCAGCCTCCGACCACTGTCCTGCATCTCATCCAGTCACCACCTTCAGAACCACCTCTGGGACCAGCCAACACATGGGTTTGTTTTTTCTATCTTAACTCCTCATTGCTCCCAAATTTGTCAGAATTATTCCACCGAGGTGGAGGCTGCGGTCAATCATCTGTCCAACCTGCACCTGCAGGCCTCCTACATCTACCTCTCTCTGGGCTACTATTTCGACTGTGACGATCAGGCTCTGGAGGGTGTGGGCCACTTCTTCCGCGAGTTGTCAGAGAATAAGCACGAAGGCGCAAAAAGCATTTCTTAAAGTTGGAAAACAAGCGAGGCGGCCGCATCCTTTTCCAGGACGTGCAGAAACCTTCCCAGGATGACTGGGCCAAAACTCAGGATGCCATGGAAGCCACCCTGGCCTTGGAGAAGAGCCTGAAACAGGTCCTTTTGGAGCTGCAGGCCCTGACTTGTCCCTGTGCAGACCCTCATCTCTGCGACTTCCTGGAGAACCACCTCCTGGATGAGGAGGTGAAACTGATCAAGAAGATGGGCGACCGCCTGACTAACATCCGCAGGCTGCCCGGCCCCCAGGCTGGGCTGGGCGAGTATCTCTTCGAAAGGCTCACCCTCAGGCATGAACCAGGAGCCTTTGGAGCCCAGAAACCTCTCAGAAGCCCCCCCCCCACCCCCCCCCCCCAGTGTCTCTGGCTTTTACCTGAGCCTCTTCCCGAAACTACTAGCCATTCTTTTAACCACCCTGGAGCCCTGTCCCCTGCACTGGACCAAATGAAACAATAAAGTTATTTGCAGCAAAAAAAAAAAAAAAAAAAGAATTAGCTTCTAAACTATTAAAAAAGATTATATATTCACTCATCTCACAAAGTCCTTGCCAATGGTTGGCAAACTGTGGCTCCTAAGCCTCGGTTTGCAACTCTGTTGACTAATGAGTTTGCCGACCACTGGGATAGGGGCTTAATCATAAGGAACAACATCAGCCTGTAATTATTGGGATCAAGAGTCCAGAACACCAGAAAAGTAATCATAGAAAGAGTTCAACCTCAAACTCTACTCCGTCTTTCTTTTTACTCTTTCATAAGTTCACAACTACCTATCTCCATAAAAGCTGTGCCACTGGCAGACGCTACCGTGTTCAATTTGAAGTCAAAGTCTGTGATGAGAGTAGTTAGCTAACATCAACAATGATAACAAAAGGCTATCCAAGGAATAACCAGAAAATAAAATCAATATTATATTACTTTAAAGAATTTTCACAACTATAAAAGATAATTGAAAATGTGTCATTTTTTATTTTAAATATATTTTATTGATTTTTTACAGAGAGGAAGGGAGAGGGATAGAAAGTCAGAAACACTGAGAGAGAAATATCGATCAGCTGCCTCTTGTACACCCCCTACTGGGGATGTGCCCGCAAACAAGGTACATGCCCCTTGACCAGAATCAAACCTAGGACCCTTCAGTCCACAGGCTGATGGTCTATCCACTGAGCCAAACTGGTTTCGGTGGCTGAAAATGTGTCATGTTTTCAAAATAAATTAAGGTTGCTACAAATATCTACAATCCCAAAATTTCATATGTATAAAAATATAAATGAAAGAACATGGTTATTGAAAAACTAAGACAAAACACATGGCTATGCTAGTACTTACCTGCTGAATAATTTTGGAAGTTTTCTGAAGATTCTCTCTGGGAGGAACTTGACCAAATAATTTCCAACCAGGAGCACTATGGACAACTGATTTGAGTTCCTTTGTTCTTTTTGAAAAAAGGTTTCTGAAATATAGAAAAGTTACATGAATTATATTTTTTATGATAATCAGGGAACTACTTAATAATAATGTCTAAAGTAAGTTTACTCCCAAGACAAACACAAAATAACTTTAAATAAAATTATTTCTACTATTTATACTCTTATTAGACTAACAAGACTTAATTAAGAATACCTGCCAATATAGAAATATTAGAAAAATCATAAGAGACAGTAGGAAGATAAATTGGAAAGAAAATAACAGCTTTAAATAAGATGTAAATATTTGCTTCTAATCACCTATACACTGACTTGAATTGACTATACATGCATGCACTTGACAATAAAAGACAAGAAATTGAGAACAACAAAGCTCAAGAGAACCTGCATGAACAATGTAAAGGATTAAGTAAAACTCTTTGGGGAAAATATTATTTAGTGATTTTCAGTAATAATTTGTTACTATTTGTAAAAAACAAACAAACAAACAAAAAAACCTTGTTCCAATATGCATCACCATTACAATCATATTAAGTTCAGAATGAAGTTTAAATTCTCATTAATAAAAAACAAAACAAAGTCAATACTTTAAATTTTCATATCTAAAAGACTTTGGTTACTATAAGAAATTCCCATAAAGGAAATATGAGCCCACAGGTTTCCAATTACTAAGAAAGGCCATCAGATAATGTTCCACATTAATTTCTTATGCCACAGACATTTTGGATTGGGTTTTCAGCTTATGTCCTGCCACAGAAATGACTTAGAATGTAGCTAACTGGCATACATCTGCAATCAAAAGTAATTTTAAGATATTTTTCCAATTACAGGCCCTGGCAGGGTAGCTCAGTTGATTAGACGTCATCTGGATGTGCCAAGATTGCAGGGTTTGATCCCCGGCCAGGGCACATACAAGAATCAAGCAACGAATGGATAAATAAGTGGAACAACAAATTGATGCTTCTCTCTCTCCCCTCCCCTTTCTCTCTCTCCCTTCCTCTCTAAAACAAATCAATAAAATTTTAATTAAAAATAAAATGACAGACCTGACTGGTTTGGCTCAGGGGATAGAGCGTTGGCCTGCGGACTGAAGGGTCCCAAGTTCAATTCCAGTCAAGGGCATGTACCTTGGTTGTGGGCACATCCCCAGTAGGAAGTATACCAGGAGGCAGCTGATCGATGTTTCTCTCCCACTGATGTTTCTAACTCTCTATCCCTCTCCCTTTCTCTCTGTAAAAAATATCAATAAAATATATTTTAAAAAATAAAAATAAAATGACATTACAGATTAAATGGGCTACTATTGACTAACCTAGAAAGGGAATCACTACTTGATTACATTTTAAGGGAGAAAACCCAATGAAAGGTTACATAAATAAGCCAATATAATGTGTAATACTTTTTTCTTTTCATGTACCATCCCTTACCCCCACTGTCAGGGGACTGGTGAAGTAGAGATCCCAATGCAAATAAAAGTGGGGGACTAGATTCCTCCTCCTCACCTTTCAGACTGAAGTCAGACACACCCACTTTCCTTTTTCCTATACCCCCAAATATTCAAGTTTCTTCCATTTAAATCAATACTAAAAGCTTCTTAACAAAACAAACCAAATGTGTTCAAGCACCCATGAGAGAGACCATTCTTTCTCTATATATTGCAGAGGTAGAGCTTGACTCTATGAATGAGACTTATATGGCAGTGATGGGGGTAAGGCTCATTCTTATTCTGTCGTTTTCTAGTTTCGGGGTAGGGGCAGAAGGAAGGGACACTCCTAGCTTCTCAGCCCCCTATTCATTCCCATCTGCGGAGCTGCATTTTGGTGTCAGACACTGCTGCCTAACAGCAGAGAGGAATCAGTAGTTTGTTCTGCTTTCCTAACATAAGGCTAAATTAGTTCCTCTACACTCCTCTGTCCCCAATCCCCTTAGGAAAGGCCTTGCTGTTTTAGCTGTATAAATTTAAATCAGGTGAAGTATAAGGAGGCCCACTATAGCCAAAGCATGTCTTTCCATCCGGATTTCATCAATATGCAAGCTGATGTTGTGAGGTCCCATTTGTCTGTGTCCTATGTCTTTTTTCCTATTGATTCCAAACCCAGAAGTGTTGAGAGGTTTTATTTAATGGTTCTGCCTAAACCCAACAGTCAAGTTTTTATAAGTTGTAAAGTATTGTTTCAGATATGCTGGAAATATTTTAAAATGTTTCCTAGTTGAGTTTCTTTTTCCGTTCTCATTCTGCACCACATTTTGTCAGTATATCCAGAAAGCAGGGAATGACAATGATCACCCATCTTAAAAAAATAAAAAATTAAAAAATAAGAGAAATGCCAAGAAAAAACTGATGTGAGAAAGAGGAAGGAGAAAAAAAAAAGCCTTAATCTTGCCGAGACCGGTTTGGCTCAGTGGATAGAGCGTCGGACTGCGAACTGAAGGGTCCCGGGTTCGATTCCGGCAAGGGCATGTACCTTGGCTGCGGGCACATCCCCAGTAGGGGGCGTGCAAGAGGCAGCTGATCGATGTCTCTCTCTCATCGATGTTTCTGACTTTCTATCCCTTTCCCTTCCACTCTGTAAAAAAATCAATAAAATATATTAAAAAAGAAAAAAGCCCTAATCTTCTCTCTTTTAGTGGCTTTTAATAGTCAAGGTTGATAAATGAATGAATAGCTCTTACTTGTTAATACCTGTTAATATTTGCTTCACAAACCTGTGTCTGTTTCATTTTTCCAAGATTTTTTTTACCACAAAAAGAGTTACATCCTAGCCTTAACCAGTTTGGCTCAGTGGATAGAGCACCGGCCTGCAGACTGAAGGGTTCCAAGTTCGATTCCGGTCAAGATGTATCTTGGTTGCGGGTATATCCCAAGTAGGAAGTGTGGAGGAGGCAGCTGAATCGATGTTTCTTTCTCATCGATGTTTCTAACTCTTTATCCCGCTCCTCCCTTCCTCTCTGTAAAAATTCAATAAAATATATATATTTTTAAAAGAGTTACAGCCTATCTAATAAAGAGGTAATATGCTAACTGACCATCATGCCACACAAAGATGGTGGCACCCACAGCCAATAAGGAGGAAATATGCTAATTGACTGCCATACCCTCAAAGATGGTAGCACCCAGTCCCCTCAGCCCTACCGGGGCAGCAGGCATGCAGCATGGTTGGGCCTCCCCCAGGCTGCTCCGTGTGCCTGCCTCTGGAATCCTCCAGTCCTCTTAGCCCCCTAGGCACCCAGGGCCAGCCTGAGGCGCAAGCAAGGCTCAGATGCCAACTGCCCAGCCACCCAGGGCCACCTGAGGCTCAGGTAACCAGGGACGACCGAGGCGTGTGCTGGCAGCAGTGACAGCAGCAGAGGTGTGATGGGGGTGTCGCCTTCCCCTGATTGCCTGGTCGCCTCCCGCCCAAGGGCTCCCGGACTGTGAGAAGGGGCAGGCTGGGCTGAGGGACCGCACCCCTCTCCAGTGCTTGAATTTTCATGCACTGGGTCTCTAATATGATATAAAAGAGTCAGACCACTTGCCTACTACACCAAAGCTAACCTAAAAGGGGCAAATTTTATTACGCCATATAAGCTCTCTGCTCATGATTTCCAACACAGCAGAATCTCCAGTGCGTGGGTCTTTAAGAATTGGCAAACCCACTTATTAACTTGTGAGACAAGGCCATGTAAATTCCATAGTGTCTCAGACTGAAATTTGACACTACAGAAAACTGGCTGACTTTTTACTGTCAACAATGTCAGCTCTAGCAAAATCTTTCTAGATTCATTAGATACATTCTGAACATCACTTAAATGGAATTATACATTTAAGAGGGGTTAAAATATTTACTTTTCCAAACGGGGAAAAAAATCATACTTCAATCAAAAGAGTAAAATCACTTTAAAAAGTAGAAATCATGACCTGATCTTCCAACTGACTTAGTACAAGTTGCACTGCTAAAAACACATCAACTTCCTGGACTTTGTACTAAGTTTCCACAAAGTATAATAGAAGGCCAAAAAGAAAACATTATCTAGTGATCATGGAATGCCACAGTTGACTACACAATTAATTCAAAGAAGTTTAAGTACTATGTCTTAAAATGTAGTACTTTGGCTACCCTTGAATATTTGGGATTAAAGATCTGGCATGAAAATTACTTACATTCTTTCCAAACCTCAATCACTTTTCACTTGAAAAAGACTTGCAGCTAACTATACACACACACACACACACACACTCTTAAAAGTACTATTTTTTTTTTTTTTTGCCAGATAAACTTTTTTAAATTTTAAGAATTTTCTTTTCTTTTCCAGACTGTTTCTGGCTCTTGTCTTTGTCCCTATTACAAGTTCTAAAAATTAAAAATAATAATAATACAGATTCTTATTTAATACACACTGCTTAACCTAAGTATTTTCACAGATAAAAACTACTTTAAAAGAACAGAATTCACTATCATTTACTCTGTGAAAAAACAGAATTTCAAGATTGAAAGTAATTAAGGTTATACTTAAAAAAAAAAAAAAAGGGAATTTAGAGCTGCCAGGGTCTTTAGAGAGTAACCAGGTCAAAGGTCTTCATCAAGAATCAATAAAAACACACGAATGGGCTAGAGGGGGTGCATAAGCCTCAAACACCACAGGCACCATTTGAAATAAACACTGTACTTCTGAACATTTTTCTTGGGCAGCTATCTAGAGCTTTCATCAAACGCTCCAAGGAGTTAATGTGCCCCCTTACCCCCAGAAAAGTTCATGAGCCACTTGCCAAGGTCACACCACTAACGTGTGTTTGAGCCGGGTCTCTTGCACAGATCCTTTTCTTCCTAATCACACTTACCTTGTTCATGTCCTCCACAGAACAATCAAGACGTGAGAACTTCTACAACCATTTCTTTCATCATACACATTTGCCAAAAGACCTCTTGGTATTTATTTAAACAGTTCAAAAATATATATTATTTTCTTCTTCCTCTCGGATTCATGTCAGCAAGTCACCTTATAAGTCTTATTTGTTATAGCAAATAAGTTTCAGGCAATATCTTACTGATTAAGATATTTTTATTATTTTGTTGCAGAAGAAGACAAAACTAATTATAATTAAGAAAAAGAAAAATTATAAAAATACGAGAGGCCCAGTACATGAAATTCATGTATTGGGGGGGGGGGGCGGGGGGGAGAAGGGTTGGTCCCTCCATCCAGCCTGCACCCTCTCCAATCAGGAACTGCTTGGGGGATGTCCAACTGCCAGTTTAGGCCTGATCCCACACCGGAAATCAGACATCCTTCTCGCAATCTGAGATGGTTGGTTCCTAACCACTTGCCTGCCTGCCTACTTCCCAACTGCCCCCTGCTGGCCTGACTGGCCGCCTCCCAACTGCCCCCCTGCCAGCCAGCCTGGCCACCCAACTGCCCCCTGCCAGCCTGGCTGCCACCCAACTGCCCCCCTGCTGGCCTGGTTGCCCCCTAATTGCCGCCCTGTCGGCCTGGCCGCCCCCTAACTAGAAGGAAGTCGGATGTCCAGAAGATATCTGGTCACCTGGTCTAATTAGCATATTACCTTTATTAGTTTAGATGGGCCCAGTGCACGAATTCATGCACCTGAAAAGAAGTGTGGGCGGTGAGGCTGCAGTAGGCACAGGGGCGGGTCTCGGCTTCTCCCACCACAGCCCTTGGTCCCATCTGCCTGTAGCCCTGCTCCCACCACCGCTCCCATGCGCTGACAGCACTTACACCTGCTGATGGTGCAGAGCAATCGGGGGTGGTGCCAGCAGCAGGTGCGAGCAGGGCTGGCACTGTCAGTAGGTGCAAGTGGCGGCTACTGCCCTGATTGGCCCTCAAGACCAGGGGGAGGGGGAGAAGCCCTCAGGGGTGATTAGGGCCAGTGGCCACCACTCACATACCTGATGATGGAGCTGATTGATCAGGACCTGCGCTGGGCATGGGCAGCAGGTGCGTGCGGCGGCTTTGGCACCAGCAGCTGGTGCAAGCACCGGTGGGACCGCAGCTTGCAGAAGCAAAGAATTTTTCAGTAACCACTAGAGGCTTGCCCCACTGGCAGCAACCGGCACCCCGCCTTGGTCTGGGCAGCCCCCGCTCACCTGCTCCACCATCCCGCCTTGGCCAACACCTGCCATGTTCCACACACGTGCCCTGGTGGTCTGCACATGTCATAGCAGCCAGTTGTTCAGTTGTTCCACCATTCGGTCTATTTGCATATTAACCTCTTACTATATAGGATTCTTGATTTTGTGTTGGATACTATTCAAACCATCTATCTAATGCTTCATTAAGAGACTATCCATTGCTCTAAGCCCAGTATAGTATCTAACATATTCAGAAGGAAGATAGAAAACACCAGAAAAAAGGGGGAAATATAGGAAAGAACTTTTAGGAAAAGAACAAAAACAGTAACAAGGAACAACATGTAAAATATGAGCAAAATATTCCAGTCACCAGGATGTAAGCTATCATCTAACCCTAAGAGAAAGATGGGGAATAAAGGTAAGATACTGACTGAAGATGATGAAGAAAATTAACCACGTGTGAATACTTTTCCATTTATGCTTACAGAAACATCTCCCAAAGACAGATACCAAACATAGTTTAGAAATGACAACATTAAAGTAACAAATAGAGAGCCTCCAAAAGGGACCAACTTCAAAGTTCCAATCATTTGGCTATATAAATTCTGGTTCCTTTAAAAACAGTTTTTAATCCAATAAATTTGTGTATTCCTATTATGTATTAGGCTCTATGTCTCTATGCAGAGACAAAAAAAGATATGTTCCCCATCTCCAGGGAGTTTGCATCTTAGTAGAACGGACATATACACATGCAAATAATTATGGAAATCCAATACTTTGTCTTTACGTCATTCAATCCTCAAAAATGGCTGAAGGGCACCACCACCCTCTTTTATGAAGCAATGTACAGAACTTGTGCATTGGATGTAAAGACTTGATTTCACAATTTCACACTTTCAGGGTTTTCTGATCCATGATAGCAAAACAAGTAAGTAGCCTAACAGCCATTCTGGCTCTTTTCTCCCTCATCAAATTCTTCACAAAACATAGTAGACATAATTTTTTCAGGTGACTCTCCATTTTCACATCGTCGCACTTTCCTCAAAACAAAAATCAGATTCAAAGTTTACTTTCATTAAAGCTTCACAAAAAGTTTACTGGTATAAGCATGATATTTGAATTGTTCGTTATGCTTCCAAGCAGGGACTGAATTTAATCTTATTTAAATCAATTATCTAGATATTACATTCTAATAAAGTCTGATAAGCACTCAAAAAATACCACATATGGCCCTAGCTGACTTGGCTCAGTGGATAGAGTGCTGGCTTGCAGACTGAGGGGTCTCGGGTTCCATTCTGGTCAAGGGCACATTCCCGGGTTTCAAGCTCCATCCCTATAGGGGTGTGTAGGAAGCAGCCGATAAATGATTCTCTCTCATCATTGATGTGTCTCTCTCCCCCTTTCCTTTCCTCTCTGAAATAAATAAAAAATATATGTATTTAAAAAAAAATACCATACCTGTATCCAAGCCCCAGTTTTCAAGTCCCAAATCATGTGCCAATATGCTACACGAGTAACTGTTCTAGCTCTAGAAGGTTTGGCTCAGAGGGTTAGAGCATCGGCCTGCAGACCAAAGAATCACGGTTTGATTCCAGTCAAGGGCATGTACCTTGGTTGCAGGCTCTTCCTCGATCCAAGCTTTGGTCAGGGTGCATGCAGGAGGCAACCAACCGATGTCCCTCACATCTATGTTTTTCTCTGTCTTTCCCTCTCTCTTCCACTCACTCTAGAAATCAATAGAAAAATATCCTCGGAGGAGGATTAAAAAAAAAAAAAAAAAAAGAAGAGTGACTCTTCTAAAACACAATTCAAAGCACATTGCCCATGCTTTAAAAACCTATTCATGGGGCAGGCAAGTGTGGCTCAGTAGTTGAGGGTTGACCTATGAACCAGGAGGTCAAAGTTCTATTCCTGATCAGGGCACTTGCCTGGGTTCCTGGCTCAGACCCCAGGAGGGGCATACAGGAGGCAGCTGATCAATGATTCTCTCTCATCATTGATGTTTCTTTCTCCCTTCCTCTCTGAAATAAATTAAAAAATATATTTTAAAAAACCATCAACAGTCCTATGCACTGCCACACCTTATAGAATCCATTCAAATTGTTTATAGTTCTGTCACACAAATTCCATAATTTAGCCTTAACCTTTATGCCTCAGTTTTTGACACTATACCTCACAATTTATGATAGATGCTATATTCCAGTCATATTAATGAGCATCTGCAGTTCCAAAAAGTGCTGTGCTATTTCACAAATAAATTCTGCAAATGCTTTTATGTGCTTGTATTGGCCTCAGCCTAATTCCAATCCAAACCCTCATTAGTAAAACTTTAGCATTTATGTTTAATCTCCGTGAAGAGTTCCCTAACTTCCACCCCGAAGTTAATCACTCCTTCTTCAGTGCTACTGCTGCATCTTTGTAGCTTAACAATACTAATCAGGTAATATTGTAAGTACTGATTTATATGACTCCTCCATCTTAAGTTTATTAATATCCTGTTTATCTAATTTCTGTTTATCTAATTTCCTTAGTGCTTCATTTATATAATACGGCTCAACAGCATTGTGAATGAATAAATGGTAAGAAAATTGCAAACTCATGCTTAAGAACTGTATACGGTTGGAGGATCCAAAAACAAAACCAAAAAGGCTCAGTAGCAATCTTTACATTTCTGAAGGGAAAATACGAAAAAGACCTGACTTATTCTTTGTGGCTCTACAAGGCAAAATTAGGAACAGGAATATTACAAAGAGCTACACTGTGCTTCCACATAAAGAAACTTCCTAACCATTAATAACAGGCTGCCTTGCAGGGAAATTGAGCTCCTTGTTGGTGAAAGAATTCAAGCAGAGGTTAAACAATGACACCCATCAGGTGCCTAAATACTAATAATAAAAGAGGCAGAAACTTAGCTCTGCGGTTGTTGTTCCTTTGTTTTGTTTTGTTTTGCTGACATTTTGTGCAAGCCTAACCTAGAAGTACTTCTTGAACTGATGATAGAATCTATGATACAATCTATGATAGATGCTATGTTCCAGAGCAAAGTTGAAATCATTCTTTTCAACCAAGGTAATTGTCTTTTTTTTCTACAGGTAGTTATGTTTCTTTCCATCAAATGGACAACTAAACTTAAAAAATGTATTTTGGTGGTTTCATATAAGAGTAAAACAAACTTATCTCTTCATTAAAACATGTACCTAGTTATTATTTTAGTCAAGAATTATTTTACTCAAGAAAGTTTTATAGTGATTATCCTCTAAATTTTTCCTTCAGGCAGTATAATTCTCTGCTATTTTACTGGTATGCCCAATATTGAAAGTCAACCACTGTTTTATTATTCTTGACTGTATTAATATGCTTCTGGGAGTATATCACAAAGGTGGACATCATCCTCTGGTTATATGTTCAACTGTTGCGCCAGTTATGTTATATAATAATTTATTCATCAAAAGCTTTATTAGTCTTTATTTAACAGATTTTGGTGATCAGCACCCAATGCTGGATCACAACAAGTCCTTTGTTTTCCAAATAACACCCAATGATTATTTTAAAAAACAAACAACTTAAATTTGATCACTCCTCAAAAACACAGAAACTTACTCAATTGAGACCTTTTATTAATATAAAACTTCAATAACTTACTTCAAAACTTAAAATTTTTACAATATACCTTCCTAGTAATGAACAATAATTTTTTTCCCTCACGGGTGAGTGATTTTAATTCTAGATTTACCGTGATGCTTGTAATAGAAATTTTTCTTTCAGCACTGGAACTCAAGAAAGAAAACATTGGGTAAAACTGTATATTTTACGTTTACTTTACCCTTTGATACATGTATTTTTTAAAATAATACCTGAATCTATCATACAACTTAAACTTTTAAATCTAAATTAAACCTTATATACAACTGGATATTAAAAAAAAAAAAATTTCACGAGAAACCAAGATGGCAGCATAGGTAAACACTAAACTGGTGCCTCACACAATTTCAAAACTACAACTAAAAGACAAAACGGACATCATCCAGAACCATAGGAAGGCTGGCTGAGTGGAAATTCTACAACTAGAAGAAAAGAGAAAAGTACACTGAGACTCAGAGGAACTGCAGAAGGCAGAGGTATTGAGACACGAGGGCAGAGAGGACTGGCAACTGAGTGCGCGACTGGCTTTCTCATGCGGGAGGGAGACAAAAACTCCCGACTGGCTAAATTCCAGTTCCAGGTGAGACTTTAGGGAGCCAGACACATACGGGGTGAAACTGAACTGTCAGGGAAGAGAAAAGCATACTGAAACCTGGAGGAACTGTGGAAGGCAGAGGTACTGAGGCACACTCTCGGAGAGGCCTGGCAACTGAGTATGCGGCTGGCTTTCTCAAGTGGGAGGAAGACAAAAGCTCCCAACTGAACTGAACTCTAGTTCTGGGTGAGACCCTGGGGACCCAGGCTCATTCGGGGAGAAACTGGACTGTTTGGCAGCAGGCAAAACTTGAGGGTGGCTTTCTCTCAGAGGTGCTTGCAGCGATTACCATGGGATACTAAGACACAGGGGCCTATTAGGTCAGGGCTGAGGTGAAACCAATGCTGCCTGCTCTACTCTGAGACACTGCCCCATCCAAGCTGAGTACAGAGGCTTTTTGTAAGTCTTGTCTTGTAAGGGTTTCTCCAGCACAGAAGTTCTCCCAGCATGGACACAGCTGATCCTCATAGCCAATTGGCCTGGAGATCAATTCCTCCCAATCAAGACTTAACTACAAACAGCAACAATCAAGACTTAACTACAAACAAAAATAAAATTAAAAAACTGGGAAAAAGAAAGACTTTACAACAAAGCTCTGAACACAGCCCACAAAGAGGTGCACCAAGGTAACTGGGGAGGCTGAGCCACTAGGCCCTATAGGATACCTAGCGCACAAAGCCACTCTATCAACACAGGGAAGCAGCCAAAATGCGAGACAAAGAAACAGATCACAAATGAAATAAATGGAGGAAAGCAAAACCACAGTTATAAGATTTTTGAAGAATTTTCTAGAAAAGGCTGATAAATTTAGCGAGACCCTCGAAGATATGAAAAAGGACCAACTAGAAATTAAACATACATTGACTGAAATAAAAGTATTATAGAGACCTAACAGCAGACGAGAGGATTGCAAGAATCAAGTCAAAGATTTGAAATACAAAGAAGCAAAAAACACTCAACCGGAAAAGCAAAAAGAAGAAAGTATCCAAAAATATGAAGGCAGTGTAAGGAGCCTCTGGGACAACTTCAAGCATACCAACATCAGAATTATGGGGGTGCCAGAAAAAAAGAGAGAGCAAGATAATGAAAACCTATTTGAAGAAATAATGAGTGAAAACTTCCCCCACCTGGTGAAAGAAATGGACTTACAAGTCCAGGAAGCACACAGATCCCCAAACAAAAGGAATCCAAAGAGGATCACACCAATACACATCATAATTAAAATGCCAAGAGCAAAAGACAAAGAGAGAATATTAAAAGCAGCAAGAGAAAAACACTTAATTACCTACAAGAGAGCACCCATATGATTGTCAGTTGACTTCTCAATAGAAACTATGCAGGCCAGATGGGAGTGGCAAGAAATATTCAAAGTGATGAACAGCAAGAACCTACAACCAAGATTACCTTTCCCAGGAAAGCTATTATTCAGAATTGAAGGTCAGGTAAAGAGCTTTACAGATAAGAAAAAGCTAAATGAGTACATCACCACCAAACCCATATTATATGAAATGCCAAAAGGTATTCTTTAGGAAGAAGAAGAAGGTAGAGATCAAAATTATGAACAAATACCTATCTATGAACAAGTGAATCTAAAAATCAAGTGAATAAAAAAATCTGATGAACAGAATAAACTGGTGAATATAATAGAATCAGGGGCATGGAAAGGGAGTGTGGGGGAGGTGAGAAGAGACTGGACAAAAATCATGGACCTGTGGATGAGGACAGTGCTGGGGGAGTAAGGGCAGAGTGTGGGGTGGGAACCAGGTGAAGGGGAGCTATGGAGAAAAAAGAGGAATAAATGTAATAATCTGAACAATAAAGGTTTATTAAATTAAAAAAATAAAAAACATAAAAATAAACATTTCACTTGCACAATATAGCCTATTAAAAGACCACGAGGGAATGAGTGCATTAGGGAAGTTAAGAGGGGAGAGGCAGAGCAGATAGGAAAGAGGTTGCCAGAAACATTCACAAAGGCACTGAGGTAAGCAAAAAAATATGGAGATAATCTGTAATACTCTGAAGCCCACAGGTCAAAGTACAGAGCTAAATTCCAGCTAACAATTATTCTCTACACTCTCTGTACAAACCTCTTCAAAATCATTCTCTAACAGTTTCTCCTGTCTCTAGCCATACCTCTATATACCTCCACACTCTCCAATTTTATCTTCTTTCTTACCACCTTAACTGGAATTGTATAAAAACAAAATATTTATCTTCAGTTTTATTTTATATTTCCTGTCCTGCTTTTCATAAGCAGATAACATGATTACTTTATGCTTGTTTGTAGTAGTTTTAGAGGGGAAGCTATCCTATCTAATAAAAGAGTAATATGCAAATTGACCATACCTCTGATCAAGCCATGCCCACAAGCCACACCTACAAGTCAATCAGGAATGAAATGCAAATAAACCCAACAAAGATGGCAGTTAATTTGCATACATAGGCGCCGAGCTGGCTGGATCCCAGGAACATACTTGGGACCCAGGCCACTCCTAGCCTGTAGGCCTGCACTTAAGCCCTGAGTGGTAGGTGTCCCAAAATACCCCCAGCCACTGCGGGACTATAGGTGCAGCAGTCAATCAGCTGGAGACGGGGATGCTCCCGCCCCGCCCCTAGCCACCTCGCATGCTCTGATGCCAAGCCACAGTTCAGGTTCACGCCAGTGCCCAGGACAGGGTTGGCTGCTGGCCTCCGGAGACAGGGATGTTCCCACCCCGACCCCAGCCATTTGTAAGCAACAGTTCGGCTCCAAACCCCCAGCCCAGAGTCCACAACAGGGCTGGCTACAGGCCTCTGGATCATGCAGAGACCCTGGTGCTGCTGCCATGTGCTGCCCAGGGGTCCCTACATGACCCCCAGCCCGGTGCTGCACTTAGGCCCTGAATGGCAGGTGTCCCAGAACAACCCCCCGCCACTGCGGGACTATAGGTGCAGCACCCACACGGCTGGGGGCAGGGATGTTCCCACCCCACCCCCAAGCCGCTTCACATGCTCTGACGCCAAGTGGCAGTTCGGGTCCACGCCCCCAGCCTGGCACCCATGATGGGCGGGGTGCTGGCTGCCAGTCTCTGGGATGTGTAGAGACCTAGGTGGCCACCACTGGGTGGCAGGGACACCCCCTAGCCCAGTGGACACAACGCAGGGGCCGCATGAGCTGCAGAGGAAACACTATTTTTAAATATATATATATTATTTTTTACTGACTTTTTTAGAAAATAGGGGAGAGGGATAGACAGTTGGAAACATTGATGAGAGAGAAACATCAATCAGCTGCCTCCTGTACATTCCCCACTGGGGATGTGTCTCCAACCAAGGTATATGCCCTTAACAGGAATCAATCCTGGGATCCTTTAGTTTGCAGGCCCACGGTTTATCCACTGAGCCAAACCAGTTCCAGTGTAAACACATTTTCTGATCACTCACTGACTAAGCTCCTGCACACCGCCACTTACAATGTTCTTAGTAACTTGGGTTATAAGAATCCAAGAAGGTGATCTAGGTTTTTCCATCACACTTCTGGAGGAAAAAACAAAGGTCTGCTGCTAGAGGGGCTAAGAAATGTCATATCCTGCCCTAGCTGGCTTGGCTCAGTGGAGAGAGCCTTGGCCTGCTGACTGCAGGGTCCAGGTTTAATTCTGATTAAGGGCGTGTACCAGATTACAGGCTCCTCCCTGGTTGGGGCCCAGGTCAGGGCTCATGCAGGAGGCAACCAATCAAAGTGTCCCTCTCACATTGATGTTTCTCTCTGTCTCCCCCTCTCTCTTCTACACTCTCTGAAAATTAATGGAAATATATCGTCAGGTGAGGATAAAAAATAAATAAATGTCATATCTTATGAAAGACACATCTTGAAAATGCCTAAAGAAAGTTGTCATTTTTTCACAGTGAAGGGACTAGAGTCTATGTTGATGAAAACACCTTGGCGGCTGCAGTGGCTGGCAGTGGCTGCAGCAGCAGGGTAATGGGGCTGGCGCTTTCCCTTGATCAGCCCAGTCACCTCCCACAGAGGGTGGCCAGACTGATGGGGAGCGGGCCTCAGACATCAATAGGACATCTCCTGAGAGCTCCCAGTCTGTGAGAGGGGGCAGGCTGGGCTGAGGGAACCCCCCCGCCATACACGAATTTCGTGCACCAGGTCACTTGTGTGTGTGTGTGTGTGTGTGTGTGTGTGTGTGTACACATATATATCTCTCTCAATCTGGTTCCTCTTACATGAATCCTGACTGAGGACCAAATCTGAGACCTGGGTATGTGCCCCGACTGGGAATGAAAATAGATGACCTTTTGGTGAATGTTACTAACCCAACACTGGCCAGGGTATTATGTTTGTTGTTGCTTTTTAACAAAAAGATTAAACTGTTGTAGTCTTTAAATAACTTTTTCCTGGGACAACAGAAAAGTATTTTACCTACTTGACTAGAAGATTACCAATAATCTAGATGAAAACCAGATTTAGAAATTCTAAATAATGGATAGTTGTACATTATTTGGAAAAATATGAAAAAATAGCACATAATTTGATTTCAAAACTATCATGTTCAGTTCCAAACTTAGAATGTTTTCATCTGTGTATGATTAGAAACAGGCAGATGAAATATTTTTTAACCAAGAAAAGTATCCCAAAATAAAATTCAAATTAAAAAGAAATCTCCCGGCCGGTGTGGTTAAGTGGTTGAGCACTGACCTATGAACAAGGAGGTCACAGTTAGATTCCTAGTCAGGGCACATGCAGGGAGGAAGAGGGGATTTGCAGGCTTGATCCCCAGTAAGGGGGGTGTGGAAGGCAGTGCACTAATGATTCTCTCATCATTGATGTTTCTATCTCTCTCTCCCTCTCCCTTTCTCTCTCTGAAATCAATAAAAACATTTTAGCCGAAACCGGTTTGGCTCAGTGGATAGGGCGTCGGACTACGGACTGAAAGGTCCCAGGTTCGATTCCGGTCAAGGGCATGTACCTTGGCTGCGGACATGTCCCCAGTAGGGGGGCGGGCAAAAGGCAGCTGACCGATGTTTCTCTCTCATCGATGTTTCTGACTTTCTATTCCTCTCCCTTCCGCTCTGTCAAAAATCAATAAAATATATTTTTAAAAAATAAATAAAAATAAAAACATTTTAAAACAAGTTAAGTCAACAGCAAAATTCAAAGATAATATAAACACATTACCAAGTTCACTGTCAAACTAGCTCTAAGTAGGTATATAATTTGTAGCTTGGTTTCCTAAAGTAAACTCTTAATTTCAAGAAAGAGCCCGCTGCTCTTTTTCGTGGCGCCTCGGAGGCTGCTGGCCGCTTCAGGATGAAGCTCAACATCTCTTTCCCAGCCCCTGGCTGCCAGAAACTCATTGAAGTGGACGAAGAACACAAACTTCGTACCTTTTATGAGAAGTGTATGGCCACAGAAGTTGCTGCCGATGCTCTGGGTGAAGAATGGAAGGGTTATGTGGTTCGAATCAGTGGTGGGAACGACAAACAAGGTTTCCCATGAAGCAGGGTTCCTTGACCCATGGCCGAGCCCGCCTGCTGCTGAGTAAGGGGCACTCCTGTTACAGACCAAGGAGGACTGGGGAGAGAAAACGCAAATCTATTCGGGGTTACACTGTGGATGCCAATCTCAGTGTTCTCAACTTGGTGATTGTAAAAAAAGGGGAGAAAGATATTCCTGGTCTCATTGATACCACTGTGCCTCGCCGCCTGGGGCCCAAAAGAGCCAGTAGAAACTTTTCAACTCTCTAAAGAAGATGATGTCCGAAAATATGTTGTGAGAAAACCTCTAAACAAAGAAGGGAAGAAACCTAGGACTAAAGCACCCAAGATTCAGCGTCTTGTTACTCCCCGTGTCCTGCAACACAAATGCAGGCGTAATGCTCTGAAAAATCAACGTACTAAGAAGAACAAGGAAGAGGCTGCAGAATATGCTAAACTTTTGGCTAAGAGAACGAAGGAGGCCAAAGAAAAATGTCAGGAACAGATTGTGAAGAGACTGTCCTCTCTGAGAGCTTCTACCTCTAAGTCTGAGTCCAGTCAAAAATGAGATTTTGTAACTAACAAATAAAGGAGAGCAAATGTTAAAAAAAAAAAAAAAAAAAAAAAAAAAAGAGCCTGCTGAAAACTCAAGAGAGTCACATGGGTTTCCCTCTCTTCCTTTTGGCCACAGAAATAAGTGTAAGGAAGGCTGAAGCAGCAAATTCTAAAGGGGAATAAGCCATGTGTAATATGCAGGAGTTTTTCTTAAAGGCATGGAAAAGAATTATAACTAACAGCAGAAGGAAGGAAAATTAGCACCCTTTTTGCTAAGTTGTAAATACAGAGAGGTAAATGACTTCACATTAAAGAGACCTGAGTAAAGTTTTGTGCGCTGAAGTTAAAGAACAGGCAAGCATGGCTATCTAAATAGCATACTATGAAAGTAAAAGACCCTTCCCACTAATAAAAAGGAAGCTCAAATTTAATTAGGAAGAGATAAATTCTAAGTAGTGAAGGTTAGGAAAACTTCTACATTTGTATTTGTAATTTGTTCTCTGTTATATCTCTATATTCATCAATTAAATTGTGCATAACAATGACCCAATTTTAAATAAACAAAGCAATTTGAGATATAAATAGTACTGTAACTTCTTTCAGTAATTACCTCAGGAGACCTGCCTATCAATCATTATTTCAGTAATTATAGTCTGGAAACCACCTGTATCAGAATCACTTGGAAGTACTACTTGATACATACTTGGATTCCTGCTGGACCCCACCCAAGATGCACTCAATCAAAGGAGATGGGGGGCTTGCATTCCTAACCTGCCCCTTCCTCCCCCTATTTAAAACACTAAAATGTAAGAATTACTGGAGTAGGGTCCAAGCAACTATTAACTAGAACTACCTGGAGACAATGCTTACTGTAGCTAACAGAGTTCCTAGGAAAAATAGCTTCCAAAGGGAATGACTTTCCCTTTCTGAGTAACACACTTAGAGATGCCTAACAGATGGATCACCTCAAAAGCTCCAAATGTTTCCATTTCCCCCCAAAGCTTTCCTACCACAACATACTAAGTATGAAATGTATGAGTAAGCAAAGTTAAACATTTCTTGAACTTAAACTTAAAAATTGGTTTTGCCTGTTTAGAAAGGTTCTTAAAACAATAAAAGATACAAATAGTTTAATCTTTCTCAACATTCCCTTCTTTTAGTTCCTTCTCAAATTTGTTTTAGTCAAAGCTTTAAGACTTCTAGAAATTTTGTATCACTACACTAGAGTCCATTTTAACACCCATCTAATCCAAAATAATGTTTAAAAATCTGCTACACAAATTGTGTAATGTTTCTTCAGGTAGTATACATAAAATTCATTGGTCTCTTCATTTCTTAAAATCAGTGGATTTTAGCGATGGGATTGTGTGGTGGTCTTGCTGTAGTTTATATGACATTTGATTCCTCACTATATGCCATATAATAAATACAAAGCACTTAGAATATTACCTCATTTAACCTTCATGACAATCCCATGCGGTAGGTATCACTATCACCCCCATTTTATGGAGGAGTTGCTTAAGGTCAAGAGGTCCAGTAACTTGTCCCTAATTACACAACTAGTAATCGAATTTAAACCCAGGCACTTATCTAACTTCATAACTAGAATTTTTAATCACTACAATCTCCTGTAGTTTGAAGATGTCACCTGCCAAAAGAAAGTACCCTGAATTCGACTAGGTAGAGGTTGTGGATTCCGGAGGATCTAATTTTTTTAAATGTGCTTTTAGGAGATCTTAAAGTTTAACAAAGGCTAAGAACTATTGTACTAGGACAAGACTATTAGTTCACCAAAGTCGAGCACTGGCCACCTTTGAGAAATAACTCACGGTCATAAAGTTCAAGCCTCAAATTCTAGTTCACTGATTAATTAGAATTTACTTACTACACCTCTCATCCCCCTGCACCCCTTCCCATTCCAAAGAAGTAGAAGAAAAAAATCTAGCATTTTCTAAAGAAAAAAATTAGAGCTGCTAGCAAATAAAGTATTTCATTGGCAACAGCACTGTGGGTTTTCCTTAGGGTATTAATACATAAAGTGATCCCTGAAGTTTCTTCTACTTTAAACATTTTTGACTTTACAGTAAAACACAGCTGCTCCCCAAATAAAAACCTTTCAGTCAATAACCCCATGCCAAATAAAGTGTAAGGTTTAAGGAACAGAATATACAGCAGGTCCTTGAATAACATCGTTTCATTAGAACATTGATGAGATCCAAGATACAATAGGAACTTAACTCTTGTTTATATCAATTAACCTAGAGTAAAATTGGTTTTGTTATGCACCATTTCACTTAAAGTTTCGTAACCTATTGAGGATGTTAAGTGAGGATTTATGTACAGATGTTGCTTGCTAAGTTGTGACAAATGTACTACGGTAATATGATGCTGACAATATGGGAACACGGTGAGCAGTATGGAGGAACTCTCTGTAGGTAATATCTGTGTAACTTTTCTGCAAATCTAAAACTATTCTAAAAAATATTTTTAAAAATCTATGTCCATTTTGAATAATACGGAAAATTTCTACTGAACAACTAACTCAAAATTAATATTGGATGAATAGTCTGCTTTGCTTACTGGGGTATAATGTTAAAATATGAACACTTTCACATTTCAAAATGAGATGTTTGAGCTCTTAAAATTATCTTAGTCCCACAAAACTTGGAGTTTCCCAAAACCATTCTACCATATTTATATTCATACTAGAGGCCCTGTGCATGAAAATTCATGCACTGGAGGGGGGGGGTCCCACAGCCTGGCCTGCCCCTCTCACAGTCCGGGAGCCCTCAGGGGCAGGAGGTAACCCAGTGATCAGAGGAAGGCAATGCCCTGTCACACCTCTGCTGCTGCCACTGCCAGCAGCGCAAGCCTCAGCCGGCCCTGGTTACCTGAGCCTCAGATGGCCCTGGGTGGCTGAGCAGCTGCCATCCGAGGCTTGCCTGAGCCTTGGGCTGGCCCTGGGCGGCTGAGGGAAGGTCCAGCCGCACTGTGCGCCTGCCACCCCCTGGGCTGGGCTGAAAAGACTGTGGGAATCAGGTGGCAGGCCCAAGGAGCAGCTGGACCTGCCTGAAGGGGAGTCCAGCTGTACTGCATGCCTGCCAACCCCCCAGCGGAGCTGAAATGAGTGGGGGACTCCGGCAGGCTAAGGGGACTGGGCGCCTCCATCTTGTGGCTATGGGTGCCACCATCTTTGTGATGGTGACAGTCTATTTGCATATTCCCTCTTAATTAGGTAGGATTATCATATCTCTAACCATCCACTTTAAAACCATGACTGAATTCCTTGAACCAATGCTGGACTTTGCACAGTTTAGTGCAGTGGCCGGCAAACTGCGGCTCGCGAGCTGCGCTTTGCCACTCTATTGACTAATGAGTTTACCAACCACTGGGATAGGGGCTTAATCACAAGGAACAGCAGCCTGTAATTATTGGAATAGAGAGTCTACATCATTGGTCGGCAAACTCATTAATCAACCGAGCCGCAGTCTGCCTACCACTGGTTTAGTGTAAGTCCCTATTCCTTATAGTGTTTTGTGATTGGTTGTTTTATTTATTTATTTACTTTTTAAAGAAAATACTGAATCTCAGGGAAGGAGTTGGGATGGAAGTCAGACACAGGGAAAAGAAGTTTTTTTAAGTTTTTATCTCCTCACTGATGAGATGATGGCAGTGAGTAGTGCCTACCTAGCATTTCAAAACTTTTATAGACAGGAAAGGGCTAAGGTTCAGAAGGAATATTACTTCTAGGTCTCCCACTGTCAAGTCACAATAAACACAGAGATGCCCCTTCGAAGCTGAGGCAAGCCCTCAAGAAGGAAAGAACTACAATCCACCTCCTCTGGGAGAGGAAGCAGGAAGTCATGGACTGTGGTCCCATCAGGAACCAAATTCCTTCCTCTCCCATAAGATTCATGCCCATCAATGGAGCTCCTGCCAATGATGTATCTAACGGAACATAACTTTCCAGTAATAGATATATTTCTATAAAATGTTCCCCTTTACTAAGGCAAAACAAACCTGAGCTATTCTTTAGAGGTATTTGTTACAGGAAGGAGAAAGCAGGAAGAAGGAAAAGATGGAAGATAATCAAGTGGGAAAGAAAAGAGCCCCAGGTGAACAGCAGTTGTGATGGAATGTAAACCTGAACTGAAAACTAGGAATCCTGGCTTCCTGGTTTATAATCCCAGATCTGCCTTTAGCTAACTAAACTACCTTATTTAGACAGTGAGCTTCCTCATCAAAAAATGAAGTAGGGTAGGGGTTGCACCTAAGAATAAGAATACATCCTAGAACAAGATGTCCTCAAAAGGCTTCAGAGCTTCAGAGTAGAGAATGATACCTGTGCACAGGAAGAAAAAGCCGCTTAGGTTGCAGGAACAAGGAACATTTCTGATTATTCTGCCTGGGGATGAAAAATTGTTCAAAATTACTAGGTACAAATTAGTACCTATAGAACAGTAGAGGAAGAGTCCATGCAAGTTGCCAATTCAACACAACCTGAGTGGGGTTCTCTATACCAGCGCTAGGTATTATAGATTCAGAGATGAATGTCATAGTCTCTGCCTTTAATGTGTTCAGAATCCAGTTAAGGTTTTGGCCAAATGCTAGGAGAAAACCTGTGCCTGCCTGACTCTCTCCTGTCCCATCAATTTTATATAAAGGATGCAATGACACCTAGAATCTTCACAGATTGCAATTAAGAAAAATAAGGCTTAAAGAAATTAACTTCAGGGTACTAAGTTTTCTAACTTCAAACCCAGTGGTCTGACACACATGATTGTGTGGCCATATGAATGTCAACTAGCTACATTAATTAAAATCCTATTAACCTGGAGCAGTGATTCTCAACCTTTCTAATGCCGCGACCCTTTAGTACAGTTCCTCATGTTGTGGTGACCCCCAACCATAACATTATTTTCGTTGCTACTTCCTAACTGTAATGTTGCTACTGTTAATGAATCGTAATGTAACTATCTGTGTTTTCCGATGGTCTGAGGCTCCGTAGCTGCGGTTTGCAACCTGTGGGTCGCGACGGATACTTTTTGACTATTTACTTATCCCTGGCAAACCAACAAGGCCCCATTCCGAAATCTGGAATGTCCAGGACCATAATTTAATTTCAAGAAAAGCAGGTCAAATTATATAAATAAATACTGTGGAAACTTAAAATGAAGTTGCTTAAAAAGTGGAGGGCCATCTGACAGAAGTAGAGAAGTAAACACCAAACTGCATTTGAATAAAGGCCGGGGGGGGGGGGGCGGTTAAGCACTGCGAAATACAACCTCTTCTAATTTCAAGAATTCCCAAACTATTTGAATGGATTTGATTCCACGTAGACAGCTTTGCAAAATGATTACTCTTTCTCTATCACAATCACAAGCCTACACACACTGCCCCCTCCCCCACATCCTATTCCTCGTTAGTAGGATTGTTTTTAAAAATGGGGACGGAGCAGGCTGTCTGCTTTCTCCGAAGAGGCAACACTGTATAGCCTGGGCGCTAGCAGGCTGGCAGGTACCGACCAACAAAAACGAGGTGTGAGCGGCAGGTGGACGGCCTCCAGGCCACAGGGAACAGAGGCTCGCCCCCGGAGCTCACGGTGCAGACCGCACAAAGCGGACCCAGTTCCTCTTCCCCCGGCGACAAATCAAAGCCGAGTCCGGACCTCGGCGGGAGCCCGCGCGGAGGCGGCCCGGCCCGCACACGCCCCGAGCCCCGCGCAGCCGGCGCTGTACCTGGCAAAGAAGTCGGCGAAGCCGCCGCTCCGTCGAACCCGGGCCGAGGTCCCCGCGGGGCCCTGCTCCGCCACGGACGAGGGCCCCGGCGGCCCCGCCGGGGGCAGGTGGTCGCGGGCGCTCCGGCGGCGGCTCACCTCGAACGTGTTCCGAGAGTTCAAGAGGACGTCGGAGAAGCCGGAGCGCGGCTCCGCGCCTGCGCCCCCTCTAGTCCTCTCGGCCGAGGCGGCGGAGGGCGCGCCTTCCCCGGGACCCCCGGCCCCGGCCCCGGCTCCCGGCGGCTCCGAGTCCTCGCTGCTGCTGCCACCGCTGGCCGGGCTGTCCGCCGCCGCCGCCAGGCAGCAGCTCCGCAACGGGTCCTCGAGCGGGGCGGCCCAGTCGGACCGGCTGCCCGCAGCGTCCGCGCCCTCGTTCCCGGGCCCCTCCGGGGGGAGGCGGTGGTGGTGTGGGTCCCGGCCAACGGCGCGCGCCAGCCCGCGAGCTTCCTCCAGGTCGCGCCGGTCCTGGCCCGGCAGAAAGCCCGAGTCCCCGTTGGTCATGCCTCCGTGCCGCGGCGCGCCCGCCTCCGCCGCCTCCGCGCCTGGGGGCTTGGAGCCCGGGGCTTGGAGCGGGGCCGCCGAGGGCGCCGGAGCGCGGCGCTGGCCGGCGGGGAGCGGACAGGAGCACAGCCCGGGCTCCAGCTGCCCCCCGGCCGCCGCGAGGTAACGCCGAAGGAGCTGCTGAGGCGGCGTTTCCTCCTCCTCCTCCTCCTCCCCCTCCTCCGGCGGCTCCACAGCGCCGACGCCCCCGCCAAAGCCGCCCGCGGCCCGGATCATCTTCCCGTCCTGGCCCGCCGACTCAGGCGCGGGCACGGGGAGTAACTTGGGGTTCCTTCCCGAGCAGGCTCCGGCATCCTCCGGACCCACCATCTGGGCCGGGTGAGCGCCGCACGAGGGAGGCGGCGGCAGAGTCCCCGGCGCAGGCTCGGCCCGGCCAGGGTACAGCCCTAGGTGCCGGGGCCGCGGCGGCCGCCGCCGCAACCTTCCAGATCCGCCCCTCCCACCCGGGCTTCGGACAGTTGCGGGAGGGCGGGCCGGTGCCTTGGTTTGCGCACGCGCAGAAGCCGGACCGGTCCAGCCGGGACCTGGCGATTCCGCGAACCATAGAGACACCGGCTAGAGAGCCCTCTCCCTGACACTCCGGCGGCCAATCTGGGATCCGCCATCTGGATGGCGGAGCTTGGTTGGTCCGCTCCGAGTCTGACAGTTCTTACGGGAGCACGGGTAGGGTTCGCTTAGCAAAAAATTCACTCGACGTACTCAATTTATAGGAGACTACAGGTTGTTAGGTCCTTCCAGCTCTAATTACCCTTTTACATCCATCTTCTCCATCACCATTGCCCCAATTTAGGGCTTCATCTCCTCCAGTCAACACCCTCCTGTCTTCACTTCATCTTCCCAAATACTCCTGAAGGTATCTAGCACCACACTTCATCGCATCGCTTTCTTAAAGATTTCCTTTATCACTCAAAGAGGGAGAGGAAGTAGGCAGAGAGGGGCTATTGGAATAATTCCAGCACGCCGTGAAAACGGATTAAAATGGGGTGATAATCACTGAGTGGAAATGAAGTGCGTTTAAGAAGAGGAAGGAATCAGCAATTACTACAAAACCTTTTGAGATGGAAACTGATGTGGTTTGGAGAAATAGGGATTGGAAAAAGTTTATTAATAGGGGAAATATATCTGGTAAAGTAGAAGACACAAACTATCCAGCATCTAGTTAGAAGTCTAAAACTTGAGCTAGAACTTAGATGGACATGCAAATTGAAGTCATCTGCATAATGAGTGACAGCATCTAGGAAGAAAGAATAAAGATGGAGGTACAGCAGAGACTTAAAAGTGTCATTTCAGCATAAACAAATAAGTTGTATTGCAAGGGATTAAAGAGGCACTATCTGTGGATAAAATGAAGCAGCAAATATAGAGCACTCATTCTAAAAGTATATCAAAGAGAGGGCAGAAATAGAAGGCAGTAGTAGAGAAAGCAGCATTGTCAATCCATAAAAATCTTTCTTATAAATATATTGTATATACATATACACAAAAAGAGTGAATATAACCTATATATGAGTGATAATACATATGCCACTCATATATAAAAGGGCGTCCAGTCACCTCAAACTCAATATGTCCAAGTGTAAACTCACAAATCTGCTCCTATTGAAGCATTCCATACATCACTGAATGACAGTATTGTATCATCTTATCTCATTAGCCGGGTGTAGTGGATGTGGATTGAATTGTGTCCCTCAAAAAGATACGTGCAAGTTGTAACCCCCAGTACCTGTGTCTTTATTTAGAAAAGGGTTCTTCAGATGTTATTATGGTAAGGATCTCAAAATGAGATAATCCTGGATTAGACATCCTCTCTGTCCTCATAGAGCTAATATTCGGTGCCCTCATATAAGACAGAAGCACAGAGAAGTCCATGTGAAGATAGGAGCAGAGATGAAAGTGATACATCTACAAGCCAAGGAACACAAAAAAAATTGCTGACAGAAACCGTAAGTTAGGAGAGAGACATGAAATAAATTCTTAGTGTCTTCGGGAAAAAAGCAATACCACCAACACCTTGATTTCAGACTTCTAGTCTCCAAAACTGCGAGAGAACAAGTTTTTGTTGTTTTAAGCTATAAAGTTGTGGCAATTTGTTATCATAGCCCTAGGAAACTATAAACCAAATACTCATTAAAGTCTGTTTTATCCCTATCTTTATTTTAAATCATATAATACAGTGTTATCAGCTATGCTAACCATTTTTTACATTAGGTCCTCTGAAATGAGATAACTGAAAGATGCTTACAAACTTTCAGCTGCAAGATGAATAAGGGCTAAGGATCCAATGCAAATATCTTAAATTTACTCGCTTCACACTATTCCCACCCACCCAGACTAATTGGCCATAATCTTATTCCTAGGTGACAGAGTTCACCTCTAATCGTTCTCCGAACATTCACCAGGGGCTGCAGCCAAAATACTTTTTAAAAATATATATTTTATTGATTTTTTACAGAGAGGAAGGGAGAGAGAGAGAGTCAGACACATCAATGAGAGAGAAACATTGATCAGTTGCTTCCTGCACATCCCCTACTGTGCCCACAACCAAGATACATGCCCTTGGCAGGAATCGAACCTGGGACCTTTCAGCCCATAGGCTGATGCTCTATCACTGAGCCAAACCGGTTAGGGCCAAAGCACTTTTTTATCAACATAAATCTGATCATGTCAGTGCCCTGCTTTTTTAGTCGTCATTGTATTAACCTTTCAACCTTTTAAAAGGAACACTTTTCCCTTAGTTTTCCATTACTCTATTGTTTCGTTTTTTCTCTTACATTTGTGGCTGTTTCTTCTAAGTACTCTTTGGGAGGCTTCTTCCCAAATGAAAATGTAGTAGCTTCCTATTTTCTTAACGCTAGAGACAAAATCTTTTTTCATGCCTATTAAGCTCTTTATGGTCTATTTGTCTAGCCTCCTCTCTCACTTTTCTCCCAGATGCCCTGAATTTCAGTTACATTGGCCTTCTTTTCATTCTAGCTGCTACAACGCTGTTTCTCCAAGATTGTATAGCTAGAATGTTCCCCAAGGTGATCTGGGTCTTTGTTGTATACATCTCCAGGCTCAGCTCACATTTATCTTCTCACTGTGTTTCAGACACACAGCCCTTTTCTGTGTTTCTGAAATTGTGTGCTAAGTAAGCCCTTTCTCCCTAAGGATCTTTGTGCATGAGAAGGCTTTTCCCCACCTTGCCAATCTATCTTCTACTCTTACTTCAGGACTCAGTTTGTTTTTTAAATGGGTTTTAGAAGAGAGGGAGAAAGATGGTGTGGGTGGCGGGGAGGGAGAGAAACATTGATTTGTTGTTCCACTTACTTAAGCATTCATTGGTTGATTCTTGTATGAGTCCTAACTGGGATCAAACCAGCAACTTGGCGAATTGAGACAACACTCTAACCCAGTGGTCGCCAACTGGTGGTCCGTGAGGTCCAAAAGATTGGGGACTGCTGGTTTAAGGACACGTTTGGAGCAGTGGTCACCAACCGGTGGTCCAAGGACCACTGGTGGTCCGTGAGTTCTGAAAGTAACCAACCGAGCTACTCAGTCAGGGCAGGACTCAGTTTTAATGTCAGCTTCTCAGAGAAGCTTTTTTTGACTTCTCCTCCAATTGCTTAGATTTGTTATGTTTTTATAACACACTTTTTCTCTGTAATCAGTATTACAGCTACAATTTTGTTTTTTTTTTGGGGGGGCTAGCATTTGTACACACACACACACACACTCCAATGAAAGCTCTGCAAGGAGAGGGACAATATCTGTATTGTTGATCTTTTTAGCAATAGTATCTAGCACACTGCCACACACATAGTAACTGTTCAATAAACAATTATTAAAGAAATATATGAATAAGCAGATGTGTCTACCAAAGTAAAATGTGTCTATCAGAATAAAACTATCAAAATATGTGTCTAGCCGAAACTGGTTTGGCTCAGTGGATAGAGCATTGACCTGCAGACTGAAAGGACCCAGGTTCAATTCCAGTCAAGGGCATGTACCTTGGTTGTGGGCACATCCCCAGTAGGGGTTGTGCAGGAGGCAGCTGATCAATGTTTCTCTCTCATGGATGTTTCTAACTTTCTATCCCTCTTCCTTCCTCTCTGTAATAAAAACCAATAAAATATATATTTTTAAAAATATGTTTCTAGTCCCCAGGAAATTCTCAACTCAACAGATTAAGAATATATGTAATCCTCAAGACCATGATTCAGAAACTGCCTGATGCTGATTTCTATTTACACTCTTGGATACATGCAATTTCATCTTTTATGAATGAATGTTTAATCCAAATGATTTGTTTTGTGTGAGTATGCACTACTGAAACCTAAAATAACCATGGGCTGTCTTCTTATATACTGGTCTGAAAGCTGTCTTTGTTGATGAACTGATTAAATGAAAGTGTGATAAGTATGTTCATTTGAAAATCACTTGACAGGACGTGGAATATATTTGGTATTAAAATCCAAACGAAAATTCTGCAAAGCAATGGGAATGAACAATCTTCTGTGGGACCATGTGACTTGTATTGCTACTGAATTCATCACCCCACAAATGGCTTAAAAATTCCATGCATGCCTGGTAAAGCTTCAGCTGGTAAAAGAGGATGACTAGGACTAAGGTTGTGGATTATAGTTAGATTACAAGTATTAAAAAGATGAATATTGCAGATTAACTCAACAGGAGGAGATATATGTCAGAAACGAATGATACAAGATCACAGAGCAGCTGCTGTTTGGTGAGCCACAGGGAGACAGCCACAAACCAAGTTTGGGCATCATCCCATGATTCAATTCGATTCCCATGCAGGGCACATGGGTTCCAGCACACGCCCAGGTTTCAGGCTGGATCCCGGGTAGGGCACGCATGAGGCATCCAATGTTCCTTCCGCTCTCACATTGACGTTTCTCTTTCTCTGTCCCTCTCTCTAAAAATTAATTAAAATATTAAAAAAATAAGAAAAGAGACAAATGCACACTGGTCCTTGGGAAAGCAAACTGACGCTACATGTCAGGAGGCCAGGTATTGCTGCTCCTGGGACTCTGTCATAAGGAAATCACTTAAGAGAATAAAATAAAAGCTATACAAATGTGCTAATAGAAAAACATTAAGTAGCCGAAGCCGGTTTGGCTCAGTGGATAGAGCGTCGGCCTATGGACTGAAAGGTCCCAGGTTCGATTCCGATCAAGGGCATGTACCGTGGCTGCGGGCACATCCCCAGTAGGGGAAGTGCAAGAGGCAGCTGATCGATGTTTCTCTCTCATCGATGTTTCTGACTTTCTATCCCTCTCTCTTTCTCTCTGTGAAAAATCAATAAAATATATTTTAAAAAAGAAGAAAAAAAAAGAAAAACATTTAGTTAGAAGTCAGAAGTTACCTAAATTGTCAATAATGTGGAAAGTGTAGAAAAAACTAGGCATATCAAATATTTCTATAGAAATATGAAGATAATTAAAATTATTAAAATATGAGTGGAGAAATAGGATAGTTTATAAATAATATTAAAAAGTACAGACATAATTGCATATCATAATTACAATTATGTATAAAACTGCATATGTAGCTTGATAAAGGTAAAAGAACAAATATGAAAAGAGAATGATGGAATTTGTTTATAGATTTTTAAAAAAAATATATTTTATTGATTTTTTACAGGGCGGAAGGGAGAGGGATAGAAAGTCAGAAACATCGATGAGAGAGAAACATCGATCAGCTGCCTCTTGCACGCTCCCTACTGGGGATGTGCCCGCAGCCAAAGTACATGCCCTTGCCGGAATCCAACCTGGGACCTTTCAGTCCGCAGTCCGACGCTCTATCCACTGAGCCAAACCGGTCTCGGTTATAGATTTTTTTATACTTTTCCTTTTTGTTATATTTTAAAAAGTGATTAAATGGGAATTCTTTAAAATGATTCTCTAAAATTAATTTCCAAATACATGCCATAGTGAACTGTGAAGAAACAAGAGTTGCAAATATTTTTTTAGGCTGTAAGATAGCGAGCTAAATTTGGAGGACAAAGCATTCAACAGCCTACATTTAAAAATTATAGACAGACTTCCCAAAAATAATGACAGATTCTGCAAATATTTCCTGCAACTATAATCAAGTGAGAGTTCTCAAGAATTCAGCATGAGGAGAACTAAAGTTTGTCAAGTGTTAGTGTTTTCAGAAATGTTTGGGGCCAGACCTGAAGTAGGTTATCTTGATTACAAAAGTATCACAGAAAGCCATTTGGCAATAGAACAGAATATAGAACTTTTTAACAAGCCACAATTCTATCACCCAGAAATAATCAATTTTAATACTAATATTTTTCCTTAATTTATCTTTATTGTTGAAAGTATTTCAACCCTCTTCCCCATTGACCACCTATGCTCCCACCTCCATTACTGTTTATCTATGAGCTATGCATATCCTATATAAGAATCCTATATACTAAAGAGGTAATATGCAAAGTGACCATCACTCCAACACACAAGATGACAGCCCCATGTGGACACAAGATGGCCAACACAAGATGGCCAGCAGGGGAGGGCAGTTGGGAGGGACCAGGACTGCAAGGGAGGGCAGTTGGCAGCAATCAGGCCAGCAGGGGAGGGCAGTTGGTGGCAACCAGGCCTGCAGGGGAGGGCACATGGGGGGGACCAGGCTGGCAAGGGAGAGAAGTTAGGGGTGACCGGGCCAGCAGGGGGGGGGGCAGTTGGGGCAACCAGGCCTGCAGGGGAGGACAGTTAGGGGCTACCAGGCTGGCAAGAGAGGGCAGTTAGGGGTGACCAGGGCTATAGGGGAGGGAAGTTAGGGGTGACCAGGCTGGCAGAGGAGGGCAGTTGGGGGCAATAGGGCTGGCAGAGGAGCAGTTAGGGGCAATCAGGCAGGCAGGCAGGTGAGCGATTGGGAGCCAACAGTCCTGGCTTGTGAGAGGGATGTCAGACATCCCTCAAGGGATCCCATGTTGGAGAGGGTGCACCTCCCTACCCTGTGCACCTCCTACCCCGTGCACAAATTTTGTGCACTGGGCCTATATTATTCATATAAGTTCTTTGGTTCATCTCTTCCCACACACCTACTCATCCTTCCCTCTGAAATACATCAGTCTGTTGCATGCTTCAATGTTTCTGGATCTATTTTATTCATCAGTTTATTTTGTTCATTAAATTCCAATTATAGCCGAGACCGGTTTGGCTCAGTGGATAGAGTGTCGGACTGTGGACTGAGGGGTCCCGGGTTCGATTCCGGCAAGGGCATGTGCCTTGGCTGCGGGCACATCCTCAGTAGGGAGCGTGCAGGAGGCAGCTGATCGATGTCTCTCTCTCATCAATGTTTCTGACTTTCTATCCCTCTCCCTTCTGCTCTGTAAAAAATCAATAAAATATATTTTAAAATATTTTTTAAAAAATTCCAATTATAAGTGAGATCATGTGATTCTCTGATTGGCTTATTTCACTTAGCATAATACTCTCCAGGTCTCTCCAGGCTATCTCAAAGGTAAAAGACCCTTTTTTACAGCTATATAGTATTCTATTGTGTAGATATACATCAGTTTTTTATTTTTATTTTTTTAATATATATTTTTATTGATTTTTTACAGAGAGGAAGAGAGAGGGATAGAAAGTCAGAAACATCGATGAGAGAGAAACATCGATCAGCTGCCTCCTGCACACCCCCCACTGGAGATGTGCCCGCAGCCAAGGCACATGCCTTTGACCAGAATCGAATCCAGGACCTTTCAGTCCAAAGGCCGACACTCCACCACTGAGCCAAACCGGTTTCGGCTATACATCAATTTTTTAATCCACTCATCTATTGCTGGGCATTTGGGCTGTTTCCAGATCTTAGCTATTGTAAATAATGCTGCTATGAACATAGGGGTCCATATACCCTTTCTGATTGGTGTTTCAGGTTTCTAGAAGTGGAATTATTGTGTCAAATGGTGGTTCCATTTTTTATTTTTTGAGAAAATGCCACACTGTTTTCCACAGTAGTACAAATTGAAAAGGAAACTCACTGCATGGGATAACATATTTGCCAATGATACATCTGATAAGAGGTCAATTTTCAAAATACTGGTACATAAAGTACTCATACAATTCAACAAAAGGAGGACAAACAACTTACTTAAAAAACGGGTAGGGGACCTAAATAGACACTTCTCCAAAGAGAACATACAAATGGCCAGGATACATATGAAAAAATACTCAACATCACTAATTATCAGAGAGATGCAAATTAAAACTACAACGAGGTGCCTCTTCACAGCTGTCAGAATGGCTACCATTAATAAATCAATGAGCTACGCAAGTGTTGGCGAGGAGGTGGAGAAAAAGGAATCTTACTACACTGCTGGTGGGAATGCAGATTGCTTAAAATTGTTTTTTAATTACAGTAGTTTTTTAAAAATATATTTTATTGATTTTTTACAGAGTGGAAGGGAGAGGGATAGAAAGTCAGAAATATCGACGGGAGAGAAACATCGATCAGCTGCCTCTTGCACGCCCCCTACTGGGGATGTGCCCGCAGCCAAGGCACATGCCCTTGACCGGAATCGAACCCTGGATCCTTCAGTCCGCAGTCCGACGCTCCATCCACTGAGCCAAACCGGTCTCGGCAATTACGGTAGTTTTTTAAAAAATATTTTTGTATTGATTTCAGAGAGGAAGGGAGAGGGGAGAGAGATAGAAACATCAATGACGAGAGAGAATCACTGATCCGCTGCCTCGCACACACCCCACATTAGGGATGAGGCCCACAACCCGAGCATGTGCCCTTGACTGGAATGGAACCCGTGACCTTTCAGTCTGCAAGTTGATGCTCTATGCACTGAGCCAAACCAGCTAGGGCAGACAGCTTCAAATTTAATATTAATTAAATATTAATTTAATACTTCTTTACAGATTATTTAATTTGCTATGTTGTTTCCCATTCTGTGGACGAAAAAAATATATCTAACCAATTCCATTATTGGACATTTTGATAGTTCCCAACTGTTTACTACTATAAATACTTTTGTGGTTTAATTCCTTGTATATACATATTCATACATATCTTTGATTATTTTCTCTGGAAAATTGATCAGAAATGGAATTGATAAGGGAAATGACATAAACCTACATTTTACTTTTTATTATACTTGAAGCCAAAGATGTTGCATTGCTTTACATGTTTTCTTCCTATATCCAATTAAATCTCCTTTTTATCCTAATTTTCATCTATCCTCCAAAACCCAGTTTTAAGCTCTATTTTCCAAGACAATTTCAATACCAATTTGGTAAGTCCTACAATGCTCACTGGTCTCTTACATCTTTTATTATTAATTTTTTAATCTTTTATTATTTTTAATTTTGAAATAATTTGAGACAAAAATTTACAAAAAGCAGTGCAAAGATTTTCATTTGCTCTTAATTTTGATTTTCCAAAAATTAACAGCTAATATAAACACAATACAATGATAAAAAAAAGAAATTAACATTGCTATAGCATTATTATCTAACCTACAGATTAGGTATTCAAATTTTAGATTAGTTACTCAAATTTCAGATTAGTTATTCAAATTTTTCTTTTTGTCCCACCAATGTCCTAGATCTGGTGTAGGATCAACAATTTTTAGTTTTCACATCTCCTTCTATTTCTACAAAGCAGGACAGTTTCTCAGTCTTTTTATTCCATGACCTCAAGGCCAGCTTCATGGGCATGCTACCTGGTCAGTTGCACAGGGATCCCCCACACATTTTCTTTAAGGCTCTGCTGTTGCTGTCTTGAAATTCTTAATCACTTTTGAAGAAGGAACCTCATATTTCAATTTGAACTGGGCTCTGTAAATTATGCAGCTGATCCCGAATGACCTTGACACTTTTGTAACATGTCCCTCAGTTTAGTTGGGCTAATCGCTTCCTCATAATTAAATGCAGGTATTGTATTTTTGGTAAGAACACCTCCTCAGTGCATTTTATCAGGAAGGTCATGATGTTGGTTTATTCCAATCCTGGTGATACTAACTTTCATAGCTTAGTCAAAATAATGCCTGTCAGGTTTCTGCACTGTAAGTTACTATTTTGTCCTTTGATACATATTTTCAAATTGCTCTCCAGGAAAACTGTGCAATTTTACATTTCTTATCTGCCCATCTGAACTCTCCCCTCCTCCACCTGGTTTCTATATTACATAGCCATTTATATTTCTTTTCTCTTTTTTGCCATTTATATATTTTTTGAGAATATGTATAAAATTTCTTTGGGTCAACCTGCTTCTAGTCCATCTTACTGACTAGATAATCCTAAGAAATATTTGTGAATTGAAAGTGTACTACTATAGGTTAAGAGATCATTTTATAGTACTTCAAATGTTTAGGAAAAGACAACAGAAATCTCCTTTAAAAGATGGTCATTGTCTTTAGTATATAACTCAACTGTGAATTCCTGAAGGGGATGTGATAAACTGAAACTGGATCTAGGCTACTGGGGAGGAACCCTAGTGGCTTGCTCATAATGGGTTTGTGAACTACAAAAAGGGTAAAGAGAAAAAGTAATTGAAAAGAAGAATCCAGATGCTCTGTTGAGGAGGACTGGAGATGTAACAGAAAATCTCTGATGACTGCAGCTACTCTGGAGACCCAGCTGGCATGACATAGTCAAACCAAATGCACGCATAACCTATGACCCAGCAATTCCACTCCTGGATATATCCTTCAAAGGAATTTCCTCACATCAATGTTTCTCTCCTTTCCTCTCTCTTTAAAATCAATGAAAACATAATCACAAGTGAGGATTTTTAAAAGTATATGTACATATACAATACTATAAATTTGAGAAATATATATTTCTAAAAGGACAGGAATATTTAAAATTTATGTTAAATGCATTAAAATGTTTGCCTATGCAACAAAAACTCAGACATATGCTGAAGCAATATCTTCACCGATACAGCTCCTAGGGCAATGGAAACTAAAGAGAAAATAAACAAATGGGACTACATCAAAATAAAAAGCTTCTTTACAGCAAAAGAAATCATCAACAAAACAACAAGAAAGTCCACTTCATAAGAGGACAAATTTGCCAATGTTATCACTGATAAAGATTTAATCTCCAACATTTACAGGGAGTTCATACAACTTAACAAAGGGAATATAAACAACAAATGGGCAGCCCTGGCTGGTTTGGCTCAGTGGATAGAGCACTGGCCTATAGACTGAAGGGTCCCGGGTTCGTTTGGTCAAGGGCACATGCCTAGATTGCAGGCTTGAACCCCAGGGGGGCATGCAGGAGGCAGCCAGTCAATGATCCCCTCTCATCATTGATGTTTCTCTCTCTCTCCCTCTCTAAACCTCTCTGAAATCAATTTTAAAAATTATTTTTTTATAAAGGAGGCAACAGATCTAAATAGTTTTCAAAAGAGGCCATAAAGAAAGCCAAGAGACATATGAAAACATGCTGAAAGTCACTAATCATCTTGAGAGACGCAAATCAAAATGACAATGCGGTACCATCTCACACCTGTCAGAATGGCTATCATCAACAAATGACAAGTGCTGGGGAGGATGCGGAGCAAAAGGAACCCTTGTGCAGTCATTGTAGAGAACAGTATGGCGTTTCCTCACAAAACTGAAAATGGAACTTCCATTTGACCCAGTGACCCCACTTCTAGGAATATATCCTAAGAAACTAGAAATGCCAATCAGAAAGGACATATGCATCCCTATGTTCATAGCAGCACAATTCACCATAGCTAAGATTTGGAAACAGCCTTAAGTGCCCATCAGCAGATGAGTGGATTAGAAAACTGTGGTACACCTACACAATGGAATACTACACTGCTGTAAAAAAGGAATTCTTACCATTTGCAACAGCATGGATGAAACTGGAGAGCATTATGCTAAGTGAAATAAGCCAGTCAGAGAAAGATAAATATCACATGATCTCACTCATTTGTGGAATATAATGAATAACATAAACTGATGAACAAAAACAAATCCAGAGGGAGAGAAGCATCAATCAGTCAAACCTCAGAGGAAAGGTAGGGGAGGGTGGGAGTAAGGGGGAGAGATCAACCGAAGGACTTGTATGTATGCATATACCAGCGGTCGGCAAACTATTAGTCAACAGAGCCAAATATCAACAGTACAATGATTGAAATTTCTTTTCAGAGCCAAATTTTTTTAACTTAAACTTCTTCTAATGACACTTCTTCAAAATAGACTCACCCAGGCCGTGGTATTTTGTGGAAAAGCCACACTCAAGGGGCCAAAGAGTCGCATGTGGCTCACAAGTCACAGTTTACCAACCACGGGCCTAACCAACGGACAGAGACACCAGGGGGGTGAGGGCATGAGTGGTGGGGGAGTTTGGGGGGATAAGGGCATATATGTAATACCTTAATAAAGAAAAAGAATGTTTGCCTATGGAAGAGAGGAGAAAGGAATTACTAAAAGGAGATAAAACTGAGTATACTAATAAATAAAACATGGAACAGTCTTTGCATGAATGAATGATGACAATGTGTCAAGAACTGAGGAAGGTGTTAACTCTCTACATTCAAGGAGAATGGAAGTAAAAAAGGAAGGAGCGGGACGTCAGAAAAGAGAGAAATTGAGCAGGCAGCAAACTCTGACCCTTTGGTTGCAGGGCTTTTCACATGCTATCCCATCTGCTAGAAAATCTAATCATCAGCATGCGTGTGCGCGCGCGCGCGCGCGCACACACACACACACACACACACACACACACACACACACACACACACTAACTCCCTGGCTGTATAGCTCAATTGTTTAGAGTGTCATCCTGATATGGCCGAGGGTTCAATTCCCAGTCAGAGCACATACAAGAAGGAAGCAATGAATGTATAAATATGTGGAACAATAAACTGATGTTTCTCCTTTCCTGTCTCTTTCTAAAAATAAATATTTTAAAAAATGTTCATTGAACCCTACTGATGGTTTTTAAATATGTTCACAAATTCGTTGATACTCTTCTCTTCAAAGAGTAAATTGTAATACCCCTATCATTGAGTGTGGTCTGAATTAAGTAACTCACTTTAAATAAATTGAATTGCGGAAGTGATGACTTGCAAGAGTAGATCTTAAAAAGCATTAGTCTTCCCCTTCCTCTGTCGGATAACTTGCTCTGGGGGAAGCCAGCTGCTGTGTCATGAAGACACTCAAGCAGCCCTTTGGAGAGTTTCACACAGTGAGAAACTGAAGTTTCTTGCCAACAGCCAGTAAGGATTGAGGCCCCTGACCAAGAGCCATCTGAGTGAAGTTAATCTTAGGTCTCAGGAAAATTCTCAGATAACCACAATCTTGTCCAACACCTAGACTGTAAACCCCAGAACCAGAACTATCCTGGTAAGCCAATTCTAAATTCCAGACCCACAGAAACTGTGTGAAATACTAAATGCTTATTATCATTTTAAGTTGCTAGGTTTTAGGGTAACTTGTGAAGCAGAAATAGATCATTCATTCATATGCCCACTGAAACTATCATTATGTTTAAAAGTTAGCTACTTTGGAGCCTGGCTCTTCACTTACATCCTTCCCCTCCTCCACTTCCCATTTTTGCCAACTCCAGAAGCTACCAATTCCTTTTCCCCCCTGAATGATAAAAGGCCTTAAAGAATACTGAGAAGTCCTTTTATCCTAGTGGGCCCCAAAAAGACATTTCTTAGGGGAAATTGTTATCTTCTTTTTGGTGTGATACATGTAGGAAGAGATATTTTAATCATCCATACCTCTCATCTATCTATGCATAGACAGACTACTGATTTCACTTACATATCCATTTATTTACCCAAGGGGATTTTTATTATAACCAGCAGCATCAGCTTGGAAAATGAGGTCTTGGGAGTATATGTACATTAGCGCATGAGCACAAGTTTTCCCAAACTTTGTAACCAGAGGAAAGACTGGAGCTTTGGTGATGATGGAGTACAGAACGTTGGCATAAGCAGGGAGAGCACGGTGGAGATGTGAGAATGTCACACACCAGGCTTTTACATTAGTTTCATTGTACAGTCTCTTCCCTGCTCAGCTATACTTCCTGGCAGCTTTAGAACAGAAAGGCCTGGAGACAATGTGTCTTTGTTTTACAGAACATTCTTTTAGAGAGCTCCTAGCAGAGTCTGGTACAGAGAGGAGAATGAGGAACTACTGCTGCCAAAGGGTCTGTCAGAAACTACATAACTTTGTGCTTGGAATCTACTTCCCCTTCCCTAGAGATTTTGGAAAGCAATGAATAAAGAATGGCTCTGAACAGCCAATGCAAGTAAAAAAAAGAGGAAATGTCATGTCTTAGAAGTTTAATTTATCAACAAAAACTCTTACATAGAAAATAACATACATTATAACCCTAGGAAAATCCCTTTTTAATTTTTTCCCCAATCTATAATATTATAGATTAGGAAATGTGCTTAAGGCATTTGATCCATTTTGCTGGAAAAACACTCCTCTACTCTTGGATGGACAACCTCTTATATTTTCTGCCTGTTGTAAGCACAGACTTTGCTAATCTATAATATCTAATACTCAGGTTCATGAACTTTAAAATGAAGCTAATATTTATCTCATAAGAGTATTGAGGACAATATGAAATAATTTAGTGAACTATAAAAAGTGTTTAATTAGTGATTACTTACATTAGGTACCCCTGAATTTGATCCTGAGTCAAGGTATTATGGGTTGAATTGTGTACTGCCCCTAAATGTTAAAATCCTAACCTTCAGTATCTTATTTTTATTAATTATTAAAATTGACTTGATAGAGGGAGAAACAGAGAGAGAGAGAGAGAGAGAGAGAGAGAGAGAGAGAGAGAGAAAGAGAGAGAGAAGAGAGGAGAGAGAGGTGAGATATATTGATTGGTTGCCTCTCCCATGTGCCCTTACCAGGGATCAAACTCGAAACCTAGGTATGTGCCCTGACAGGGAATTGAACCCATGACCTTCCAGTTCACGGGACAATGCTCAACCAACTAAACCACTGGCCAGAGCAGAATGTGACCTTGGATATAGAATCTTTGCTGAAGTGGTCCTGTTGAGATGAGGTCTTTACAGTGGACCCTTAATTCAATGTAACTATTGTCCTTACATGAGGGGAAGATATCCATGTAAAAACACACAGCAGAGAGAATGCTATATAAAGATGAATACAGCAGATGTTATTGGTGTCCCATGACATCCTGCAGGGACTTTACATTCCATACATGCCTAAGAAAGTGATGCATAGATCGGAGTGATGTACCTTCCAGCGAAAGAATGACAGTTGTCACCAGAAGCTAGAAGAGAAAAATGTAACTGTTTCCCTAAAAAGAAATCAGCTTTGCCAACACCTTTATGTCTAATCTCCAGAACTATAAGAAAATAAAATTATAAGTCATGCAATTTGTGGTATCTTGTTATAGTGACCCTAGAAACTAATATACAAGGACCTGAGTGCAAATGATTTATTTCGAAAAGAGCCCAGGAACTTCTAGCAGGGGTGTAGAAGTGAGACTGGGGAGTGAAATAGAGTATGCTGCTGACTAGGTTACCTCTGCAGGTGGGGCTCAATCCTTTTGTGAATCTCCAGGAGACAATATAGAAGGTATCACAGAGTTATGCTACCTCTGAGGAATGAGGACCCTGGTATATTTATTAGTATAAATATTGGTGTATTAGCTTTCCATGGCTGCTGTAACTAATTACCAAAAACTTGTGGCTGAAGACAACAGATCTAGAGGCCAGAAATCCAAAATCATTATCATTAAAATCATGCTGTCAGCAGGGCCTGTAGGGGAGAATCTGTCCTTGCCTCTTCCCCCTTCTGGTGGTTACTGGCATTTTTTGATTTCTGGCTATGTTATGAAAATCTCTGCTTCTGTGGTCACATTGCCTCCTATTCTTCTTCTGTCTGTGTGTAATCTCCCTCTCCCCGGCTCTTATAAAGACACACATGATTGCATTTAGGACCAACCTGATAATCCAGGATAATCTCCCCATCTCATGATCCTTAATCACAATTTTGGTCACACAAGGTAATATTCACAGATTTCAGGTACTAGGATCTGATACCTTTGGAGGACATTTTTCAGTCTACCATAATTGGTATATTTGCCCTTCTAATTACATTTGTCATTGGTTGAAAGCGAAAATTCCTTGGCACTATGTCCTGTCCTGGAGGGGTTGAGAAAAAGAGAAAACAATTCTCAGGTTGAAAGTTGCAAGGATTTTTGTAGGCATGTATGGAATGGAAAGTCCCTTCAGGATGTCAAGGGACACCAATAACATCTGCTATATTACTATTACTTTTGTTATTAGTTTTTTTGTTGTTGACTTTAACAATTAATCATTAGTTATAATTGTTACTAGCTATTTTAATCTAATTTCCAAATGGACCACAATATAAATTATTTGTACTACCTGTGTTACTTTACTTGAAAATTACTATCCCAACTATTTGAACTTGATCTTTTCTATAAGGGTACACCTAAGCATACACTGCTCTGTCATTTCCTCCAAAACACCTTTTCTTTATCTTTTTAGCACCTATGCAATCTCTTTTATTAATCTCTATTTGGGCATGCATAATTATCTTTCTCAACTATCTATTTTTCTTAACCATATTTTAACAATGTCAATGGTAGAGACCATGATACTTTCAAATTCTTAATGTTGTGATTTTGGGTATTTACATTTATAATCTGACACCATTTAGTAATTTTTCACCAGGAAATGTAAATGCCTATTATGCATTTTTAGTTTCCACAAGGTCCCTTTTATAACATACTAGAGGCCCAGTGCATGAAATTTGTGCATGGGGGGTGGGGCAGGATATGTCCCTTAGTCCAGCCTGCACCCTCTCCAATCTGAGACCTCTCGAGGGATGTCCGACTGCCCGTTTAGGCCCGATCCCGGTAGGATCGGGCCTAAACGGGCAGCCGGACATCCTTCTCATAGTCCAGAACTGCTGGCTCCAAACTGCTCACCTGCCTGCCTCCACGATTGTCCCTAACCGATTCTGCCTGCCAGCCTGGTCATCACTAACCACTACCCTGTCAGCCTAATTGATTCTAACTGCTCCCCTGCCAGCCTGTGTGCCAACTTCCCTCCTCTGCCGGCCTGGTCACCCCTGCCGTCCCCTGCAGGCTTGATCACCCCCAACTGCCCTCTCTTGCAGGCCTGGTTCCTCCCAACTGCCCTCCCCTGCTGGCCTGATTGCCCACAACTGCCCTCCCTTGCAGGGCCTGGAACCTCCCAAAGGCCCTCCCCTACTGGCCATCTTGTGGTAGCCATCTTGTGTCCACATGGGGGCAGGATCTTTGACCACATGGGGGCAGCCCTCTTGTGTGTTGGAGTGATGCTCAATCTGCATATTACTCTTTTATTAGATAGGATGAAATGTCTTGTGGGACTGGAACATTAGCAACCTTATTGTACCATTCTACTTAGTGAAAGTTTCAATCTAGTTTGTTCACAGAAAATGAAAGAATTGTAGTAAGTGAGTGGCCAAGAAATCCCTGGCTTGTTTCCAAAGATCTCTGGAATACTGGATTTTAGGTGTGGGTAAATTGAATGAAATAGGGAATGTTGGAAGAGGCACAAGTGAAAAAAAGTAGTTTGAAGTTTGGTTTTAAACATGATAAATTGAACTTCTGTGGTTACCTTGTAGAGGTGTCCAGGAGGCAGGTGGCTACAGGACGGAACTTTGAAGACTAAAGCTTGAGAAAGAGATATGAATTGGACAAAAGATTTGAGAATTTCTGCAATAGGTCAATGGACGAGATCATGCTGGGAGAGCAAGCAGAACAAGAAGAGAAGTAACCAAGTGCGCCAAGAGTAGAACCTTGAGAGTCAACATTGAAGAGTTAGAGAAAGAAGGAATGGAGGTAGGAGAACCTGGAGTAGAGGCTATTCAGGGAGTCAAGGCAGACAGAATTTCAATGTGAGATAGGAGAAATGGCAAGGAGAGATCTTGTGAGATTAAAAAAGGAAGAAAGGAAGGAAGGAAGGAAGGAGGAAGGGAGGGAACAAGGGAAGGAAGAAGGGAGGGAAGGAGGAAGGAATTACGTGACTCCATGCACACATAAAAAAGAAAAAATTCATAACGTAGAGGCTCTTGGTGACCTTAATGAGAACAGTTTTAGTGGGATGTTATCAGTAGAGCCAGAAGGGTTAACAGACCTCTTGAAAGAAAAGGGCTCTCTGGAATCTCTGGGTACAATCCTTGTGAAGTTAGTTTGGGGTAACTCAGTGATCCCACTCAGCCCAAGTGTCCAGGAAAGCTCTGGAGGATCCAAGAAGATCTGTAGTCCAAACTTAGCTTAGCAATGGATTGAGTGGATGGGAAACAAGTCAAAGCTAAAAACAAACAAACAAACAAACAAAAAAACAGTAAGATTAAGTTAGTAAACTTCCATTTTTAAGTTTGTGTTCAAGTAATAGACTGCCTAAATTCAAGATGGGAGAGATTTAGCTTGGCAATAATTGCTTTAAAATGATCCAAAGATTTTAGTTGATGATACAAACTTAAAACTGGCCAAGAGTATGACTTAATTTCCCAAAAAGCTAGGACAGGCTTGGACTGTGATAATAGGAAAGAGGAAGTGGAGACAACTAGGAGAATATTATTATTTTGGAAGTAAGGACAAGATGAGAAGAAGGAAAATAAAACAATTTAAAGGAGATAGGGTTGCTGGGCAGTGTAACTTAGTGGTTGAGCATCAATCTATGAACCAGGTGGTCACAGTTGGATTCCCAGTCAGGGCATAGGACCCAGTCAGGGCATAGGACCCTCATCCTTCTTCTCTGAAACCCATCCATCCATCATCTACCTATCTATCTACCTACCTACCTACCAACTTACCTACCTTCCTATCTATCTGCCTATGGAGGTAAGGCCCTTAGGGGAAAAAAGAAACTGAGGATGGAAGAGACTTGAATATCTGTATAGGCCAAGGGGAAGGGTCCATCAGGAGGGAAAGAATATAGGAAAGAAGGGATAATTAGTGATAAAGGAGTCTGATAAAGCTGGTATTTGGTTTTGAACTGAAATGCCAGTGCTATGAGACTGCAGGGAAGGCCAAAAAACGGTGGGAGTAACTTGGGTAAGTTGTTGTTTGGGAAGGAATTCAGACACTTGGGAAGACCACAGGCAAACGTTTTCGATTTGCTCGATGAAGTAATGCTCCATCGGGACAGGCTCTGCTGTTTCTGAGAATGTGTGTTAGGACAGAGAGCGGCGGGGGAGGGGTGGGGGAGAACTGGGGAAGTTGGAAAAGATGGAAAGAATTCCAGAGAGAATGGGATTGTTTCTTTTTGAGGTGAGATACAGAAATTGGGAAGCTTCTTCTCAGTCTAAGACCAGGAAGCTTGGGATCTTTTTGAGCCTCTGCTCTTTTCTTACTTGGCTCAAACGGTCAGTATCCGCAATGTGCTCAAGAATCATAGACTTTTTCTGGTCCTTTATAATAACCCGAAGTGGAATTCTTAAATTTATTCATGAAGAAAGATCTCTTAGAGTCGATCATTTTGAAAAACATGTTCTACTTGCAGTGCATAAATCTACATGTTAAAATGTTGGCGGAACTGCTAAGTAGGCAATACAATTTACACAAAGGTAATATAGTTGCAAAATATTGAAATGCACATGAATCTCACTGATGTAACCTGTCAGGCAATGGTTATTAAAGCAAAAGTTTTTTTTTTTTTTTTTAAATCAAGAATCACAAACTTGTGAGCGGCAGAAGGTCCTGAAAAATTCGGCACTGCACAAACACGCCCAGAGAGCTGGTCGAGGGTCAGCAAAGCGCCGGCATTACACAAAAAGAATAATTTTTTCTCTCGGCCCTCAAGACTTAACGGAGGAAACAGACTACCGACAAAACCAGTCTAACACGACTCTGCGGTACCTACGCGGGGAGAGGCACAACATGCAGAGAGGTGCCTGAAAACATCGAGTCCTTTCGTTCCCGAGGAGGAGCCCAATTTCCCATTTTTACGGAAATCTGGAAAGAGTCAAAGATTCAGAGCCCGTAAATTATCCGCCCACGGACACTTCGGCGACGCCGGCCCCGGACCGCGAGACTGTCCCCGCGAGGGGGCGCCCGCCAGAGCGGGTCCACGGAAGTCCCGCCCCCCACTTCCGGCGGAGAAGGGGGCGGAGTCAGCAGCTGCTTCCGTTCTGCAGGGTCGCGGCTGCGGCACGTGTGTCTCCCCATCAGGATTTCTGGACCATCTCTACCCCTGGAGGGTTTGTCTCGCCCGAGCGTCTTTCAGATTTAAGGATGAAGGCGGTAAGGGTCCCCGGAAGCCCGGTCCTTGCGGTTTAGGGGTCCCTTTGGGTGAGAGTCGCTGCCTGGTATAGCTTTCTGGCGGTTTTCGCCCGTGTTTAGGGGGCGGTGGCCTAGATTCGGGGCTCCCTCTTGGTTCAATGCGTTGTCCGCATCCCGGCCCTTAGACCTGCGTCTTCCTTTATTGCCCGTTGTGAGCACGCTCCGCTTCAGTAGCCACGATGAGACGAGCATCCCTGGGATGTCAGACTGTGTTCCTAACCCCTTATTTACAGATGACAAGCAGGGTCCTGTTCTCAGTGAGTTTATAGTGTGAGTCCTAGGATTCGAGACAAGTTCTTCCCTCCGAAGGGTAAGAAGTTAGGAAAGCAAGTGCTTTGCTCCAGTTCTTGCACAAAATTAGAGCTAGCGCTAGGGTTTAGATTTCTGAATAAGGGGTCACCATCAAGAGAGTTGGAATCCTGTATTGCCTTTCTTAGTTTGCTTGTCTTTGACACGTCGCATAATTCTTAAGCCATAGCTTCAGCAGTAATGTCAGGATAATGGCAATCATTGCTTAAACCAGGCTGTTGGAGGTAATATGTTGGAGAACAGGGTAAACAGTAAAGTAATACTGAATGTCAGTTATTGTTAAAGACAGCCAACATTTTGCTCTGAGTATGCTAAAGTAGTTATGATAGCCTTGAATAACCATTTGCAATTACATCCTGGTTCTTACCCTTTTTTGGGGGGGAGGTTTTTAGACCCTTTTGAGCAGCTGTGGATTCTGGTCACAATAAGATCCATGGCTGAATAACTGAGGCTCAAGTGCCATTCTGTAGGATAAATGCCTTAGTTTGGTTTTAACTCTTCTATGCCAGATCTTGGCTGTGAGACATTAGAATTGTGGAATTGGTCTAATAAGTTTATAATCAATTCTCTCTAATCTGATTTAAAAAATAATAATACATTATTGGTTATGCAGCATTCCTCCTATTGTTGTTTTCCAGAGAAGAAATAAAAAACAGGTCCCAAGCTTTAGGAAGTTGCTAAAAACTAGTAAAGTCAAACTTGAAAACAAGCTGAAGAATAAGCAATTTAAACAACAAAGCAATCTCAAGAAGTACCGAAAAGAACAGAGGAAACTAAGGCAAGCTGTGAGAGATGCCGTGTCTAAGAAACCCGTGCCACTGGAGGACCCGAAGAAAAAACGGCCAGGTGATTGTGAAAGCGCTCATGTGCTCTCATTTCCACTGAGTTGTTCTAAAGTGTTTTTCTGAAATGTTCCACTGATTGCATTCTATTAATCACTCTTGAAGGGTCACATACCCTTCTTAAGAATAGGTAAGAATAGTAGTCCTATATGCTTTCTAATTTTATAGTCAGTATAGGGAAACATATCAATATAGTATTCATTGCGAGAAATAGCTAGACTACTCGCCTCTGCTTTTAGTATGTCTAGAAAGCAGATCTGAAGACACAATACTTGGGATAACAAACTCAGAATGGCCCTGTAAGTAAATAAATGCCAGCCAGCATGCCACGCCACTGTCCCATTCACTGGCAGTTAGCTAAGGTAAGAACATTGCTTTTCTCTGGTGCGTTTTGTTCAGTGTTGCTGAAATTCACTTTAGTATTCTGAATGTCTGGCTTTCTTTTCATTCGGAAACTTGGAGTAAATTGAGCTGTAAATGTTGGAGTTAGTTTTGTAAAATTATCCAAGAACTCCAAGTACTCGAAACAGGTAGGGAATATGACCATTTTTAGTCAGACCATTCTTCTACAATGTTACTGATACTTTCAGGGTAGTTATATTTGACTATATCTGAATATTCAGTCTTCCCATGTGCTTCTCATTCTTTTAATCTTGACCTATTTAGTTTAATCTTTTTGGCAACATATTATGGTATGTAAAAGGTCATGGGCATAGAAGCCAGGAAACTTGGGCTTTTTCTCTTGATTTTGTTACTTAAAGCAATGTGGCCTTAAATCTCCAGGTATTTAATCTCCAGATATTTAATCTGTAAAAGCATGTGATGGTTGAGTTAGTTTTAAAGATCTCTTCCATCTAAATTTCTGTAGAATTTATAAAGCATGATGTGGGCCTGGCTGGCATGGCGCAGTGTTTGAGCACTGACCTATGAACCAGGGGGTCACGATTCAATGTCCGGTTGCAGGCTCCATCCCCAGTGTGGGGGTGCAGGAGGCAGCCCATCTATGATTCTCTCTCATCATTAACGTTTCTATCTCTCTCCCTCTCCCTTCTTCTCTGGGGAAGGGAATATATGTATATATATATATATGTGTGTGTGCGTGTGTGTGTGTATATATATATATATATATATATATATAAAATTAAAAAATAAAAAGCATGATGTGTTAATAATTGTGTACTAAAAAGAGGCAAAATATTTCATTATTACATGTTGAAGTCTATCAGGCAGTTGGATATAAGGTTCAAAAATAATTTAAGAAACAGAATAGAAACAAGCATAGATACATAAAACTGACAGCTGTGAGAATGGAGGGGGTGGGGGGTGGGTGTAAACTGGTGAAGAAATTAAGCAAAAAATGTATATATAACACATAAACACAGACAGCAGTATGGTGATAGCCAGAGGGAAAGGGGGGTTGGAGGAGGCCAAGGAGGGGGATAAATGGGGATGGAAAGAGACTTTACTTTGTGCGATGGTGCACCATTCAATGTGCAGGTGATGTTTTGTTAGGTTGTACACATGAAACCTGTATGGTTTTGTTAACCAAAGTCATCCCAATACAATAACGATAATAGAAGTATAGGTTTAAAGTGAAAGACCTGGGTTAGAGTGAATAGTTTGTGGAATTAAAAGTATATAGATGATAGTTAAAGACTTAGACTTAGGTAAAATCACCATGAAGACAGTGTAATATGAGAATAAGAGAACCTAGAACAGAATTTTAAGGATCCCCAGCACTTAAGAAACGGGAAGAAAAACCTATCTGATGGAGTTTGAGGAGGAGCCAGAGAATTAGGAAGACAACCAGAATTGTGCAGTGTTTCAGAAATCAAAGAAGAGTGATTCAGGAAAGAAGGAAACTCTTTGTTCTAACATTAGTCGACAAAATAAATAGTTTTAAAAAACAAGGTGAAAAGTAGTGTGTATTGAAACTTTTACCCACTTGAAGTTACCGGCTGTCACCACATGTCTGAAATGAGGATGGGACACACTGGTAGACAGGAAAAGTAGAGCGGTCAAAGGATTGAAGGTCTATGTCAAGCATGTCAAACTCAAAGGCTAACACGGGCCAAATAAACAAGGTTTAAGTTTATGTGGGCTGCAAAAAAACAAAAGCTTCAATTTTCATAGAAATGCACGTAATATGAATAGAGACATGATGAATACAAAGGACTGAAATAAATGAGTAATCGTTAACGTAAAATAATAGAACATTTTAATAAAAATTAATATTTTTTCTTGAACATTAACTTACCAGACACTGAATAACTGCACAAATTAATAAGCGTAATGCAAATAAACCTATTTTTCTTGTTCTCCGAGAGCGAAATATTTCCTATTGTGCACACCAAACAAGTCAATACAAGACTAATGACTTGATAATTGGCTGCTGAAATATTCGCTGCTGGTGTTAGTGGGGAGAAATGGTGTGCCTGCTTGTAAGGTGTGTAAGGGAAATGAATGCAACATGATTATTGTAATCAGTCATTAGTGAACGTTGTAGTTCGGTATTAATAACTAGAGGCCCGATGCATGATATTCGTGCAATAGCCCCCCCCTCCCTCCTGGCTGCAGGTACCAGCTTCCCTCTGGCACCTGGGACCTGGGTTTCCCTTGCAGTCCTGGCTATGTCTGGAAGGTCATGTGGAAGGACGTCTGGTCTAGTTAGCATATTATGCTTTTGTTATTATAGATTATAACAGGATATTGTAAAAATTGAAGTAGTGAAATTTTTATTAAAACGTATCTTACATAACGATACATTGGCTAGGCGCAAAAATATTCGGCTGCGTACGGCAAGTTTGACTTGCTTGGTCTACTTATTTGGCCAAAAGAGGTGCAGTGGAAGTAACTGAATGAGACTAGGAAAACAAAAGGTTGTGCCAGAGATGGGGGTGAAGACTTGGGTTAGGGATGTGGTCTTCTGAGGGAGCAGCTGAAGTGGGATGGAAGTGAAAAGTCACCGGCGATCAGATGAAGCTGAGGAGTTAAGTCACTGGTTCTCAAATGTGCTGGAAGACATTGTAGAAAGTGTGGAGATGTTTGTTTTTTTATTTTTTTAAAAATATATTTTATTGATTTTTCACAGAGAGGAAGGGAGAGGGATAAAAAGTCAGAAACATCAACGAAAGAGAAACATCGATCAGCTGCCTCTTGCACACCCCCTGCTGGGGATGTGCCCGCAGCCACGGTACATGCCCTTGACCGGAATGGAACCTGGGACCTTTCAATCTGCAGGCCGACGCTCTATCCACTGAGCTAAACCGGTTTCCGCTGTTTTTTTTATTCTTAGAGTGATCTGGAGATGATCCTGGCATTTAGGTTTCAGGGGTCAGAGATGCTAGCATTTTGCTTAGCCCCCGATACCTCTGTATAACAAAAATTGCCCTGCCCATCATATGAGTAGTGCTCCAATTTAGAAATACTGGGATAAGGTATTAGAAAAGTACATGTTTTTCCTGTTGTAGACACAAAAATGCAGAGTTCTACATCTCTAATACATATTTCTGATTTTCTGTGTGTGTGTGTGTAACAGGTAAAAGGATTGAGAGGGAAGAGGAGGAAGAAGAGGAAGCCCTACCTTTAGATATGATGGATGAAGATGACTTACAGTTAATGAAGGATTTAGGACAAAGAGCATCTTTTCTAACGAGAGATCTTTCTTCTAGGTAATACTTCATTTAGATTATAATCATTCACTTCCTTTCGGCATTAAAACTTGGTTCTGAATTTTACTTAGGTTGTTAGTGCAGAACTTCAGTTCTGAACACAATGTTTACAAAGAGTAGACCCTGTTTATTAATCAGTTTATTTCCTAAATAAAGGACGTTCATGAATAAAACAAGCTGATTTTATTTAGTGTACATCTTTATTTCGTCTGAGTGAATAGTGAATGGGGAAGAATGCTCTTCTTTGTTTGAGGAATTGGCAGAACGTTCCCGAGTCCTTTATGGCCGTGCTCTCAATCCTCCTTACTCTGTGAGGTGGGCATTATTCCCGTTTACAGAGAGGAAACTGATGCTTCCCCACAACTAGTGGATCTGAAATTTAAACTTAGATATTTTTAATTCCTAAGTCTATGCTATGCTCTGAAGGTTTTGGGAATGCAGAATAGCATAATGTCCCTGTTGGCTCTGTGGCATATTCTTCCAAAAGAATCTGCTGTAACTTTCCTCTTAATTTTGCATCTAAAGGGAAAACTAGATATAGCCATAGTTTGAGTCTTTGTGATATACTACAAAATTAGTTTATTCATTTACTATTTAAGTATCTGGTTTAGGTGCTAATTTTTTAAAAAAATATATTTTATTGATTTTTTACAGAGTGGAAGGGAGAGGGATAGAAAGTCAGAAACATCCATCAGCTGCCTCTTGCACGCCCCCTACTGGGGATGTGCCCGCAGCCAAGGTACATGCCCTTGACCGGAATCGAACCCGGGACCCTTCAGTCCACAGTCCGATGCTCTCTCCACTGAGCCAAACCAGTCTCGGCTAGGTGCTAATATTTTTATACCTAGTGAAGGTTTGGCTAGTTGTTAATTTTTTTATCCTTTAAAACTGAAAATTAAATTTTTTTCTACAGTGAACCTGTTCATGCCAAGAAACGAAAGCATGAGAACATTATAGATAAATATGAAAAAGTACCACGATCTCTGCAGACTGCACCAGAGAAGGAATTGATTCACTTGCTTCCTATCAAAGATAAAAGTGGTATAATCCCACAGACCAGGGAAAAGCCAGGTAAATCAGTTACAATTTTAGCTCCTTAGAAATATCACATTGCTTTTATTAAAAATTTAGTTTAATTTTGATTTACCAATATCTACAAAATAGAAGTAGCTATAGTTAGTCATATAGCAAGCTTATGATTTTGGCCAAAAATACAGTTGATTATCTTAGGTGACTATTGTATTGTGAGTATAACTAAAGCTATGAGATTAAGGTGATCTTAGAGTATTTTAACAAATTCTGTTGTTCTAAAATTAAAGCATATTAGTCCTCCTTTATTAGCCTTTTTAAAATATGAATCTTTTTTTCTTGTGAAATAAAACACAGAAAAATCCAGAAATCAAAGATGTGAAGTTACGTGGCTAGCACAAAAAACACACCCAAAAAGCTACCATCTGGGCAAGAAACAAATACTGTCAGAACCCAGAAACTTCCCTTGTGCTCCCCCTAATCACTAATTGCTCCCTCCTCACAAAAATAAGTACTTCCCTGAGTTTTATTTTAATCACTTCCATGCTTTTCTTGATAGTTTCATCACTCAAGTATATTATCACATTTTTAATATACATATTTTCCATAGTTCTTGACACTAACCAAGATGAAGAGGATCAAGAAGAGATGGAACTTGAGGAAGGTAATGGGATACATCTTTATACTTGCTAAATTGTTAACTGGGAGCTACATCTTTTGTATATATGTAATTTTAGGTAAAATCTGGAATGTACATTTTGGAGTATTGATTATTTTAAGGTCATTGTGAACATTTTTTCACATTTTGAAAGTTTAATGTGGTGGAATTTGTTGCTTTTTATTATGCAAAAGTTTATGCAATTAATATTTGTAATGTGTAGGCATGCATGAAGAGTCTTGTTGATTGAACTGTTTTGAATTCTTTTTAATTGTAAGTGAAGGACCTGCCTATAAATAACTATTAACTATTTAGCTTTAAATTACAAAAATGATTCTGCAGTATGAAATCATTTTGTTTTGATTAAATGTGGGATTCTAAAAGTTCTATCTAAAGTTAAATGGAAAGAACTTATTTTATTGTTTGAAACTATATTGCTTTGAAATTTGTGACAGAACAAGCTGGTTAAATTTTATTTCTGCTTCACAAACCTCATTGATGGTGTAAATGACATAGGTCAACTATCTTACGGTTTTCAGTCATCCTTCATAGGCTTGTTGCTGATTATACTTGTGTATTTATTAAATCTAGTTCCCTGTGAATTTCTTTTTTTTTCTTTTTTAAAACATATATATTTTATTGATTTTTTTACAGAGAGGAAGGGAGGGGAATAGAAAGTCAGAAACATCGATGAGAGAGAAACATCGATCAGCTGCCTCTTGCACACCCACTACTGGGGATGTGCCCGCAGCCAAGGTACATGCCCTTGACCGGAATGGAACCTGGGACCTTTCAGTCCGCAGGCCGACGCTCTATCCACCGAGTCAAACCGGTTTTGGCCCCTGTGAATTTCTTAATGCGAACATATTTTGTGTAGTTCAAAGGACTGAATAGAGATGAAAACAAAGAATATTCTGTACTTTTTAAAACAACGGAATCAGATTGTCCTTCCCCTTAATTAAAATGAATTCTCGTGGGTTTATTAGCATGGTCTTTAATAAGCGCTCTAGAGTCAGACTGCCTGGATTTGAATCCCATTTCTGCTAGGTTTATAAGGATAGGCCAGGAACTTTTCTTTTGCCTCAGTTTCCTGATCTATAAAAGGGGGATATTGATAGTACCTGCCTTACGATTGTTGAGAGAACGATGTGAAATAAGGTTCCTGGACACTTGTAAATAAAGGAATGTTTGAGGGAAAACCTAATCTGTTTCAGAGATAATTGAAGATCCTATTCGCGAGCTGACCTTAGAAGAGCGTTTAATTGAGAGAAAGAAGAAGCTACAGGAGAAGAAACTGCATATTGCAGCCTTGGCATCTGCCATTTTGTCAGACCCAGAAAGTAATGTAAGCGGATTTAATTTCTTTAGGTTCTTCACATTAGATATGGTCTAAATGTCTACTATCTTAAGAGCCTCTTGTTACCTAAAGTACACACAAAAAGGAGAAGGAAAAGCATTAGCAAAACATCGTAATTGAGTTAGGATGAGAGAGCAGACAGAACCTTGCTTAATTCTACATCTGAACTTTATTTCTTCTGTAATCTTACTGAAGTTCCATAAATGCTTTGAGTCTCTAAATGAAGGTAGTCGATTTAATGTTGTAACTAATGATGGTAAGTCTGTACAGATTAATTATGCTAGGGAGGAGGAACTTACTTGCAGATTTGCCTGACTGACTGTAGAGTAAGAAACACGCACACAAAAGACAGAGTAGTTTAGAAATAACTCTAAGTAGAAAATATTTAAGTGGAATGGATCGGAAAGTTACAATGAATTATCGTGGGGCCCTGAGTACAGTAGTTAAGGTGATGATAGTTGTAACCTGTTAACTCAGGAAATCCAAGTAGTCTTGGCTCTCCTAGGTATGGTGTGTGAGAATTTGGGTAAGTTTTTGGCCAACATTCATTTTCTTCATCTCTAAAAGGAGGATGGGACCTATATTAAAACATTGTTGTGATGATTGAACGATATAAAAGACAGGAAGTTATATGAAGTGTTACTATTGTTTTTGTTATATTGGTGTCTAGCATCCTCCTATGACAGTTGTTTAGTGGACGATAACATAGATTGTTTCTATTTATAGAAAAAAATTTCTGTGGGGATGCTTTGGAGTAGTAATTATCCTTTTCTAACAAAGCCAGGGGGTAAGAACCAGGGAGGGGGGTTTGGGATATTTCTGATCTGTACCATCTCATTTAATCCTTTCCAAACCATACAGACAAGAGCTTGATCTCATCTTACAGCTGAAAAATAGAGCCTTTAAAAACTCAGATGATTTCTTTCGGATTTTAACAGCCACGGGATTAGCACCCAGGTCTTCTAATTCTGGAGCCTCATGCTCTTTTCATAGAAGCTAGGGCCGGCAAGTGGAGGTGACATATTGGTCCTGCTCCCTGCTGCGGCGAAGCATCGTTACTCAGCCAGAGTGTTGCGTCTCAAGATACCGCTCCAGGGGGCAATAGTATTTCATCAAAGCAATGCGCACATTGTTGAAACCAATTTTTTACTTCTACATTGCATCAAATATCGTGTCATGAGTAACTCTGAAGCTTAAGTTACCTGTGGATGCATTGTACTAATTCCTGATTAACTTGTGCATGTGTAGTTATACATTTGATTGGTGTCTATATAACAATATTTCAAAAAGTATTTTTAGTGAAATAAGACACACCTGCATCCAGAAAATCCAATTGAAAAAGTTTTATTAAAACAGGTAAGTTAACAAATTTAAGCTTTTTTAAGTCTATATTTTTTCTAACTACTTATTTAACAAAAACATGGTTACTTTACAACTTTAGTGACTTATCTGTCCGTAGCGGGAGCAGCGTTGAGTTGTGTGTGGCTTGACTAGACTCTGAGTCATTGTGTGAATTCCGGTTCTGGGCCAGACGTGGGACTGTCGCTTTTGCTTTTGCTCACAATTGCTCTGTCATTATTTCTCTAGCCGAATGAGTTATTTCTTTAACAGGTTAAGAAACTGAAAGAATTACGTTCCATGCTGATGGAGCAGGACCCCGATGTGGCTGTGACTGTGCGAAAGCTGGTGATCGTTTCTCTAATGGAGCTATTTAAAGACATTACTCCTTCATACAAAATTCGGCCGCTAACAGAAGCAGAAAAATCTGCCAAGGTATGCTCACTATAATTACTGTACTGTAGGAAATAAGCTGAAAATTTTGGAGAGCCAGGGAGAAACAGGGTTGGTTTTTTGTTTGGTTGGTTTTACATTACCTAGTATTCTAGGCGCTCAACATTTTGTGCTGATTTTTGGATTTTGATGTTAAAAAAATGATTGATCTTTTGGTCTTTTCAGATCCGCAAAGAAACCCAAAAATTAAGAGAATTTGAAGAAGGGCTTGTTAGCCAATATAAATTTTATTTGGAAAACCTGGAGCAAATGGTTAGAGGTATAGTAAACGTCTTGAAAGCACATAACACACTTAGCTTTGGTCAGGAAGGGGGAGTCTCCGTTCTGTGCTGTGTGTGGGCTGTCGGAGCGGACGGTCAGGAGCCGCGTCTCGAGCAGACTTTCTGGGGTCAGAACTTGGCTCATCACTTAACACCTATGTGATGTGCAAGTCAGTCACTCTCCTGTGCTTCAGTTTTCCTAGCTGTCAAGTGGGAATAATGCTGGTCCTTAACTCACAGGATTGTTGTGTAAAAGTAAATGAATCAATAGGTACAAAGTGCTTACAACTATGTCTAGCCTATATTCAGGACTGCATTTTGTCAGTTTTGTTGCTGTATTGTTGTTGCAGTCCTGTACCTAGTAGGTAGCTGCACTAGTATGTGTCTTACTTCATAAATGGTTGGAATTTATTGTGTGTTTTTGTTGTGGTTTTTAAATACATTTTTATTGATTTTAGAGAGGGAGGGAGAGGGAGAGAAAGATGGAAACATCAAGGATGAGAGAGAATCCTTGATCAGCTGCCTCCTGCGCATCCCTGCTGGGGACCAAGCCCACAGCCCGGCCAGAGGCCTGAGTGGGCATCGAACGGTGACCCGGTTCATAGGTCGATCCAGCCTCTGAGCCACACCGGCCGGGCTGATACGTGTCTTTAAAGAAACACGGAGCCGAACCGGTGTGGCTCAGTGGATAGAGCGTCGGCCTGCGGACTGAAGGGTCCCAGGTTCAATTCCGGTCAAGGGCATGTATCTTGGCTGCGGGCACATCCCCAGTGGGAGGTGTGCAAGAGGCAGCTGATCGATGTTTCTCTCCCATCGATGTTTCTGACTTTCTATCCCTCTCCCTTCCTCTCTGTGAAAAATCAATAAAAATATTTAAAAAAAATAAAAAAACATGGAAAGCCAAGATTCTGGTAATTGTGATTAGAGTCAGAGGGTGGATGGTGTGGAAACATTTTGATGATGACCTTTGTCTTGTTTGAGGATAGATATAACTCATATTTAAGAATTTGCATGGTAGGTTGAGTTTTCATATTATCACGTATTACTGTAAAAGAAAGATAATTAGCTGAAGTTTTGACCAATGAGTAAAGTAAGTAATTAGAGTTATCTTTTGATTAGACTGGAAACAAAGGAAGCTGAAGAAAAGTAATGTAGTTTCCTTAAAGGCATACAAAGGACTGGCAGAAGTGGCTGTGAAGAGCCTGTGTGAGCTACTGGTGGCACTGCCTCATTTCAACTTTCACAACAACATCATCGTCCTGATTGTCCCTCTCATGAATGACCTGTCAAAATCGGTGGGCTGCTCTAAATGATTGTTGCTGTTGGGCTTAACAGAGAATTATAGACCATATGGCTTTTCTCTCTCAAAAATATTTGGAGCTAAAATAGAATCACTTTACTAAACACTGTTTCTTTAAGAAAACAATTTGCTCCCTGTAAGTTTAGTGCAGTGGCTCTGAGCAGGAGGCAGTTTTGCCCTCCGCGGGAGCATAGGCTGTGCCAGGTTGGATTGTCCAGGCTGTGGTGGTTGGGGGTGTAAACTGCCTTGTAGTGGATGAAGGCCAGGCCTCTACATACCCTACAATGCAGGGGATAGCCCCCCACAATGAAGTCGTCTCTGGCCCCAAATGTCAGTGGTGCTGAAGCTGAGAAACACCAGCTGAGTGTAACATTTTGTTTTTCAGATATCTGAAATGTGCTGTGAGGCAGTTAAGAAACTTTTTAAGCAAGATAAATTAGGCCAAGCTTCCCTTGGAGTAATCAAAGTGATTTCGGGATTTTTGAAGGGCAGAAATTATGACGTTAGGCCAGAGGTAAGTTTTTCGCATTTTACTTCACACTGTTTTTGTTTTTAAATTACAAAGTTCATTTTCAGTTGCCCTGAGGTATTTATTCTTACAGAAGTGTGTAGCGTAGAAAGGGAAAATACTCAGTTCCCCAAGTGTAACCTAGTCATAGGGTTTTGACTGCTCAGCTCACAGTTTCTGCTGTTCCAGTTCCTAATTTCAGTCCTGCTTTGCCACCAGATCCCTTTCCTTAAAGCTGATAGCTTCAGTTGAACTCTGAAAATTACAAATAGTGTACTTAAGTAAAGAAAATATTTGGTGTCTTTATTCAGAATTGTAGATGAGATAATAAGGTTTGAACATGAAACTTGGTCACAGGGAAACACTTTCATTTTAGTGATGTTAGAATTATAAACTGCATCTTTTAATTTGTCGGGTTTTTAAAGTGTACAATGTGAGGTGATTTAATATATGTATACATTGTGAAATGATTACCACAATCAGGGGAATTAAGACATTCATCATCTCTCTTGGTCACCTTTTTTCCCTGTGTGTGGTGAAAGTACTGAAGATCTACTCTTAGCAAATTTTACGTATATGATACAGTATTATTAACTGTACTTTAGATCTCCAGAACTTACATATCTTATAACTAAAAGTTTCTATATGATCAGCATTTTTCCATTTGGTAAATGGGAAATTAAAGCGAGTTTAGAAATACCTAATTTATGCCCTCGCCAGTTTGGCTCAGGGCAGCCTGCGGAGTGAAGGGTCCCAGGTTCGATTCCAGTCCGGGGCACACGCCCAGCTTGTGGGCTCGGTCCCTAGTAGGGGGTGGGCAGCAGGCAGCCAATCAGTGATCCTCTCTCATTATTGATGTTCCTATCTCTTCCTCCCTCTCCCTTCCTCTCTGAAATCAATAAAAAATATACATATTTAAAAAAAGAAAGAAGTAATACCTAATTTATATCCCCTCCTCCAATAATGGTTCAAACCTTTTTCTGGCCTGGCTGCTCTTTGTAATCCTGCCTGCCAGTGCCAAAGAATGTGCACTGTCTTTGTTATTGTCATCAAATTGCAGAGTAATATTAACTTGTATTTAGCCGAATAGTAGCTGTGCTTTCATAGACACAAGTTACCAAATATGTTTAGCAAAAATATAACATATCTTTATGTGAAATGTGATAAAAGATAAAAGGTGGTTTTTCCTTTTACTTTGCACGAAGGGAGGAAATAACATTGTTAAGTGCATATTTTTCTGTATAAAGTTTTTGAGGGCAATATAAACTGAATACTTACATTTGTGTCTTCTTTAATATTAGATGCTAAAAACATTCTTGTGCCTAAGAATCAAGGAAGTAGAAGTGAAAAAAGATACAGAGGACATTAATAAACCAAAAAAATTCATGACTTTCAAGGAAAAGAGAAAAAATCTATCAAGAATGCAGAGAAAGGTTTGATTTATTTCCTTTTTTTGTTTTGATTTTAGATTAAAATTATACGAACAGGTAAAATCATTGTTAAATCATGATTGTAACTATTTAAAGAGTTTATTTTTCCCAGTTATTACAAAGAAATACTTAATTAAATCAGTCTAAACTGAAAATTTACTGGAAGGCCAAAACCAGTTTGGCTCAGTGAATAAGAGCATCGGCCTGTGAACTGAAAGGTCCCAGGTTCGATTCCGGTCAAGGGCATGTACCTTGGTTGCGGGCACGTCCCCACTAGAGGGTGTGCAGGAGGCAGCTGATCGATGTTTCTCTGTCATCCATGTTTCTGACTTTCTATCCCTCTCCCTTCCTCTCTGTAAGAAAAATCAATAAAATATATTAAAAAATTTACTGGAAAGAGAGCAACTAAGAAAAAGGTTTTCTTGCCATGCTGGCATTTACCTTCTTAGATTCCTCACGACACAGCACGTTCTTTCCTTAACAGAAAGGGTGTCTTCTTTGAAGTTAGCAACAAAGTGGGTTTTTGGTCACTGAATCATGTTCCTTTATTGTATCTGAAACCTTTGTTTATTTACTATTAGACCCTGGACACATTTTTTTTTTAATGTTGAGAAATGGAGGTAATTAATAGCACCGCCGTGCGGAGTCGGTGCAGCTGCAGGGAGAGGATGTCTGGGAGCCCCAGGCAGTGTGCGTGGCCGGCGTGCTTCATACGCGTTAGCTCCACTACCAGTGTCTGTCGTTACCATTCTCAACATTTCTAAGCGGTTTATTAGGGTTATCACATTGCTCATGAAAATAAAATAAAAGATAATTTCCAGGATATCCATTTTTGCATATGTCTAAAAATTTTGAAAACATGACAGAATTAATCAAATTAGACTTATTTACTAAACAAATGAAGGTAAATGTTTCCATTATTTAAACCACACTGTCCTAACGGAAGTTGGATACATAATTGTGCAGGGCAGGAAACTCTCCCGGGGTCGGTCCCCCATGGCTCAGGCAGCTAAGCAGCCATTGTTCGCTGCTCTTAGAGGGGAAGGAAGTGGAAACAAAGAGATATTTTGTTGAATTTCTATACAGTACCTGGCTTTGTGCATTGTATATAAACGAGTTTGGGAAGTTTGATGACTTGCTTCTGTATTGTGGATGATTTAACAATAAGAATTATTCTTCCTTTTTTGAAAAAAATTAAATTATAGAAAACCACAGAGAAATAATATAGCACATCCCATGTAGTCCCCTTTCTGAGTGAGCAAATATGAAGACTTTCTTGAAAAGAAAGAAACCATTGTGTTGGAGTTAGAATCGCCTGTGGTCTCCTTATTCCTTCCCAGTGCCTTCCTCCAGGAGCCACCTCTGCTGAGTTTGGGTTGTGTGTGCTTCCTACCCGTTCTTGTCCGCTGTGGTTGTATTTGCGTTCTCAGAGAAACTGTGGTATCATTGTATGTTTCACAGTATTTACGGATTATTTGTCTGAAGGTTGCTGTTTTCACTCAATGGTATAATATATACTCTTTATTTTTCAATCTATTTTCAGTGGAAAAAAGCAGAAGAGAAACTAGAACGAGAGCTTCGGGAGGCGGAAGCTTCAGAGAGTACCGAGAAAAAACTGAAACTGGTAGGCAGCTCCCCTGTACCAGCGACTTCAACTGCAAGAGATTTTAAACATGCAATACCTGACCATCTAGTCAGTGGCACTGACCTGTTTTCCCTCAGAAAAGGAGCCAACATAATACCCATCCGGTGTGAATGAATCAGAATTATACAGGTTTTTGTTGTTAGATTGGCAAAAGATATATATATATATAATTATTTTTTTTTTTTTTGGGGTGTGCTGCAGAATTCTATTAATTAGTTTATATGTGCCATGAGAAAAAAAGTTGAAAGTCGCTGTCCAATGCTTTTTTAAATGTTTTGTTAAACTACTTTAGGGACTTATTATTTCAACTTACGGTTATATAATTTTGGTTTATTTCATGAGGCTTAGATATAAGATGTTCAAGAAATCATGTGATCAGTGCTGTTTCATTAAGTCACATGATGTGTACTTCATTCTGTTAAGCTTCGCTTTGTGAAAGCTCCTAAGATTGCATTGTTGGGAGGGAGGGGAGGGGTAAAAAGGTTGAGCTTTGATAGCAGTTACAGTAATTTAGGAGAAAGTGTACTGCGTTGTACTGACGTCTTGCTGTCTGTTTCTTTGGCCAGCACACGGAGACATTGAATATAGTGTTTGTAACTTACTTCAGAATATTGAAGAAGGCCCAGAGGTCCCCTCTCCTGCCAGCAGTTCTAGAAGGTCTTGCCAAGTAAGGGCTGTGTAGGTTGAAACCTTTTAGATTCTTTCTAAGCAAATAGGAACGAAGTAACCGTGAATTTTGGACAGGGTTCACTAATGACGACTCAGTGTCCTTCTCAGTTCTCTCTGTTTTCGGTCACCAGCCTTTCCTTGCTTTTATTTTTATTTGGCTGCTTTGGAAGTATTTCATGTACTTGGATTTATATCATCGTTAAGCCAAAGGGTATGTTCATTTTAAATTTTGATAACTATTGCCAAACTGCATCCCAAAAAGATTGTACCAATAGACGGGAATGTGTGACTTCTAAGTCCTTTCCTGTTCTAAGATTTACATGGTGTCAAAGACTCTTGCCTTAATAACGAAGAGACACCCCTTTATTAGTTCAGGGCCTAATCTTTTATAGTGTGGAGAGTACTCTGACGTTTAGTAGCTCCCATGATTCTCTCTTTAACTCTAGTGGGTGATCTCAGTTATTTCTAGAAATAGAGGACCAGGCTAGCCCAGTGACTTAACCTAGGATCATAAAGGCAATTCATTGCAGAGCCTGAACTAGACACCAGCTCCACCTTCTTTTCCCTTAAAGCTTTTATGGGATCCATATTCTTATAAATAGTAGAGTCTTTCCTCCTTCCTTCTTCCCACCACCTGTGTTCCTAGAAGCTGGTGCTGCTTGCGTTCTTAGGGCTTAAAGCAATGCTGGATGCCCGGTAAACTTTCTTCGGAGAAGTTGTTTGCTCTTAGCAACTCCTTTCCCAGGGCAGAAGTATTTTTGAAATACTGTATTAGTTTGTTTAGTGCCTCATATGTTCCTGCTAACTGTAGTGTCCCACTATGGATTGTCAAAAGGTCAGTCTGAATGAATGAAGAAGTAACAATTGTCTTCTCCATTATCTCTATCATAGCTAACATTTGGAATAAGGAATATTAAAATTATAAATTTAAAGTCAAGTGTAATTTGAGGCTACTTTGTTTCTGTTTTTAGGTTTTCTTTTAACTATGTTTTTGATTTTTAGGTTCGCTCACCTTATAAATGTAGAGTTTTTTGATGATTTATTAGTAGTTCTACATAGTCTCATTGAGTCTGGTGTAAGTATCTCTATTAATGAATTACTTTTTAAGCTATAAATGGTATTATTATTATTCTTAGTATTTTTTTTTTTTTTCTTAAGGACCTAAGCTATCAAGAAAGTCTTCATTGTGTCCAGACCGCTTTTCATATTCTTTCTGGGCAAGGTCAGATATTTTCGTAACCAAGTTTTGTTTGCTTTAGCTTTGGAGGCTGTAACATTTCTAATTGGTGTTTGTCGTCTTTTCAAAAGGTGATGTTCTGAATATTGATCCAATGAAGTTCTATACACATCTGTACAAAACACTGTTCAAGTTACACGCAGGTACGTATGTTTGAATGACGTGTCTTTCATACAGAGTTCCTTTAAGAGTATGTTGTGACCAGACTGAGAGCCAGCGAACAATGAGAAGTAGGAGTCGGTGTATGAAGTGCTGGCTGCCAGTGCCACACGCGTGTGTAACTGCACGTTAGACGGGGAGAGCGAGAGCGGGGGAGAGTGGGCTGGAGGTGCAGGGCAGCCCTGAGTCATGGGCTGGGGCCTGATGTGGGGCCTGTGACAGCTGAGCTTGGGTTTCTGGGGTGAGTGAACCTGGATCACGGAGAAGTAGCGAAGGGTCTGTCTGCTGTTGCAGGTGCGACCAACGGAGGGGTTGAGCTTGTGCTCCAGTGCCTCGACGTCATGCTCGCCAAGCGCAGGAAGCAGGTTTCTCAGCAGCGAGCCCTGGCCTTCATCAAGCGCCTCTGCACGCTTGCTCTTCACGTCCTTCCTAACTCAAGCATTGGCATTTTAGCAACTAACAGGACATTAATGCACGTGAGTGGTGATGCACCGAAGAGAGCTACGTTCTGGCAGTGCCACGACGGTGTTTCGTTTGGTGTGTGCGTGTGTGCGTGTGTGCGTGCGTGCGTGCGTGCGTGCGTGCGTCCGTTCCACTCCCCCGTTACGTTATTATTTAATTGGAAGTAATTATACCTGCCCGGCCACTGGCTCAGTGGCTGAGTGTTGACCATGCGCCAGGAGGTCAGCTCGGTTCCGAGTCGGGCACGTGCCCAGCTTGCGGGCTTGTCCCCAGCAGGTGCCACACAGAAGGCAGCTGATCGATGTTTGTTTTTCTCTCACTGATCTCTCTCTCTCTCTCTCTCTCTCTGTCTCTCTCTCTCTCTCCCCCCCCTTCTTTCTCTGAAATCAATAAAAACATTTTAAAAAAGTAATTCACACCTGTAACAAAAATTATATGCTAAAGGACGTCCGTTAAATTACAAAAGGAAAGCATTCAGCCCTTCTTGACACTACCCGGGTTACAAGTTTACCATTTAGTGGGTATCCCGGCTGACTTTTTAAAAATTCATTTATAAACACACCAAACGCAAACAACATAGCTTTTTTTTTTTTTTAATGGAGGGGTTGTGGGATTATGATGTACATAGTGTTCTGCAATATTTTTTAAACACTTAATGGTAATGAATACATTTTTATGTCAGTATAAATACAACTACCATGTCTCTCTAATGAGTAAATGAGGTTGGTTGTTTAATACCTATAGTTCTTACTAGGTGACTGCTACTGTGAAAATGTGTTACAAAACTTGCTTAATTTTCATGACAGCTACTAGTGTTGCCCTTTTATAGACGGGAAAAGGGGTCCAGAGGAGGAGGGACTTGCCTAAAGGGACGCTGCTACAAAAAGTGGCAGAGGTGGGATTCAAATCTAGGCGGTCTGGCTTTTATATTTTGTATTTTTCTTTTCATGGACATACAGGTTGTTTTTGCTATTAACAAATAATACTATAGTGAATAGCTTTATGTGTATCTAATGTAATTATTTCTTTAGGAAAGATTCCAAAAAGTGAGATTGCTGGATGAAAAGAATATTCTGTTCTCTCTTGCAAGATAAAATAAGTTCTTTTCAGAGCAAGCCAAGAAAATAAATAATCTTTTGCAGTTTTTGTTTTCTTATGGTATACGCTTAAATTTAGAAAATTAAAACTGGGTATGAAGCTCATGGGCTTATAGCTCTTATATAGCCATAAAACCAAATGAAATTTAAGTATAAACAAACGTGCAGAACCCAGTAACTGTCTTTAAATGAATAATATTAATTAATCCTTATGTGACATTTTTGCAGACTTTCCCCAAAACAGACCTGTTGCTTGACAACGAGTCTCAGGGAAGCGGGGTTTTCCTTCCTGAGCTGGACGAACCCGAGTACTGCAACGCCCAGAACACCGCCCTGTGGGAGCTGCACGCCCTGCGGGTGAGCGCCTCCCGCACCGCGCTTTTCCAGTAGTTACTGCTGCCAAAGTCCTCAGTGTATTTTGTTCTGGGTCCGCCTTCCCTAGAATTCGTGTTTTAATAGCCTACACTTCACTTCGCTCTTCCTACTCCGAGATGTTGAAATACGTTTTTAAGGAAGCTGGAAACGACAGTTGTGCGGGTAGAATTCTCTGGAATGTTTCCCGCCTCAGGCACAGTGGTGGCTCCCATCCAGGGAGAGTCGCGGCCCGCCTGCCAGTGCGGAGACTCACCTGCGTGCTGGTCCTCCCCGGTGTGGCCGGCGTTAGAGAGAGGCCTGGAAAATACAAACGAACTTTCCCTGTGAAAGAGAAGTTGCTTTTTCATTTTTCTTTTCCTACTGTAAATGCGAGACTGTGCGGTCACCGGTGACTTGCTCATCAGATTTGTGTTGTAATCCTGTGAACAAAGGTAGTGTTTTTCCTGCAGTTATGTGGTTCTTAGGAATTAAATATACATCTATAGTTCTTTAAAAATTGCTTATTAAATAGAATCTTCACTGTAGCGAGTGTGTATGAAACACTGACCGTGTGAATGTCCCGTTTGCCCGCAGCGACATTTCCATCCCGTCGTGCGGAGGCTGGCAGCCCACCTGCTCGCCGGGGCCCCTCTGGAAGGCTCTGCAGCGCTCAGACCAGAGTTGAGCCGAAGGTAGTAGCTAGCATCGCCGTATTTTAAACCACACGTTTCAGCCGAGGCCCTGTACTGGGGGAAGTCTGTCTTGTAACGCAGTATAGAGTTAACATGTACAGTGCTCGCTGGCTATCGGGATTAGGTCTCACTTACATTCCCGAATCGTTCTAGAGAGAAAACATGCTGACTCTGATTTTATTTGTTTGTTTCAGGTAATCGCACATTTTTTGTGTATACACATACAGATAAGTGGAAAGAATAGTGAATCCCATATGCCCAGAACTCCAGTTCAACAGTTAATAAGACAGTGCCCTACTCACTTTTATGAAGATCCATCAGTCCAATACAATGAGCTTCCTTATTTTTTTTTTTTTTTTTCTTTCATTGGCCCTGTGGGGGCAGAGGGAGAAATGAGGGGAGGACAGTGCTCTGGCAGCACTGCTCCGGGAGGCAGCAGCTTCTCTCCGCGGCCTCTGCAGGAAGCTTGGATCGCTGCCTCCGGCTTTCGCTCACGCTCTGGGAGGTTTGGCCAGAGGGGCCGTGTTTCTCACATGGCAGTAATTAGCTGCTCACCCCTCCAAAGGAGGCATAAACTGCAGTTTTCCATAAATCCTTTTACTTCGGGGTAGGATAGAGATAACTTTTGGCCATAAAATTTAAAAAAAATGGCCATTTACTTTCTTCCTTCATTCTTTCTGACTTCCAGCCTTGTTTTCAAAAGGGAAAAAAAGGAGCAAACAGTTCTTTATTACCTTTCCCCCCTCATGGCAAGTTTTGGGCAGAGCTCTTGAACATTTGCCTCATTTATGCCAGAGGTTCCTTTTCCGGAGGAAGATGAGCAACTGGTTTATCCCAAAGGCTTGAGAAAGGGGACTCCTATTTTTTCCCCAGAGAGTGGAGCTTGGGATGTGACCCTCATCACCTCGTCGCGTGAACCAACCCCAAGTCATTAAGACTAATTGACATGCCATGGTTCTAGACATTTATTCTCTCTGGAGAACAGTTCTGGCTTTTCATCCAGGCCAGCAGCTGAAGGGATGAGCTGGTTGGAGTCCCTGGAGGATGACTCCATGCTTTGCTCCTCTGATTCCTGTGACGAAGTGGAACTCGTTGCATGTTGTTTACATAACTGTGGTTGAGCTGGGATTTGGTCACATTGAGTTTGAGCTCTTCTCTTCAGCCTGCTCTGTTCGGGCCCATGTTTCTGAATGTATACCAGACCTCTGCGAGGTGGAGTTCATTGGATAATGTTGTCAACACCTGGGAATTTAGGGTTTATTTTGTGTGTGTTGATTTGTTGGTTTCAAAAGCAGGATCATGTTGTATCTTAATGTGGGGATTTAGAATAATGAGTCATTCTCTGGGTAGATGCACTGTCTGCAAGGTATGCAGTGTGGGGGTGTCTGTGACTGTGGTTTCTGTTTGTGCCTGCAGATCGGCGGTGGAGCTCTTTGAGGCTTACAGCATGGCAGCAATGACATTCAATCCTCCTGTGGAAACTTCAAGTTCCAAAAGGAAGGTACGTGATACTTTTCATTATTTTTTTAGAAGATGAAGTCAAAACTAAACTAATACATATCTCTTAATAACTATTTCCAATTTGCCTGAGTGTTTACAGGTAGATTGTTTGTTTTGATGTTTAGTCGGTGGTGATAGGATGATCTCTGGGGCGGAATTCTCTAGGGGCAGTCATGGGACTGTCTCACTCGGTGTAGGGTATGTCCATGCCTGTCACTATTACAGCTCTCATGTGGCTGGTTTGGTGTTAGCTGTTGCCATTTTTAGCTCTGCTCACAGCTTGGCTTTTGTTGTTGGCATAAGAACTTTTAACTCATACTTTTAATATTTCTTCAGGATCAAGTTTTACAAGGGGATTCATTTTTGAATGAAGATTTAAATCGGCTAACTGAAAGGCTTTGCAATGAAGTTGCTACTCAGTTGCCTCTGGATTTCACCAAATATTTGAAGACATCTCTACGGTAGCAGCAGGATGAAGAGCCAGTGGGCGTTCCGTGCACTTGTGTATTTGTGCAGAAGCACATTAAGACAGTGGTTCTCTTTAGGTACAGGGAAACTTCCTAAGAGAATTCCCCGAGGAGGAAGAGTTACCCTTTGCGTGGTGCAGGGTTCTGCCCCAATTCTGAAATGTCTTTTCATTGAGAAAGGAGAATTCGAAGCCTTTTCCTCCCCTAATGTTTGGAAACTTCTTAATGATGTTGCCTTTTTGAAATTTAATATATGTATATTAAGTTAGTTTTTAAAAAAATCTTTGGACTGAATTTATTGGGATGCAATTGCTAGATTAAAATGAGGGCAGAGAACACAGAATAAACAAGATGGTGATTGTTTTTTCCAGTTCAGCTAGGTACTATTTATAACTAAATAAATATTTTTCTATTACACCACCATAGTTGGAAGTGAGAAAAAATTCTACATTTGAGTATGTTATGATAATTTTTGAGAAAAAAAAATAGCTTGAAATTGGACACCAGGTTCATTAGCTCTTGCTGGATGGTAGGTACACTTCAAGAAGGAACCTTACCTGACCTTTAAAAAAAGCACGAGTGCCCATTCTGGCTACTTTCTAAGAAAGTTTGAATGTGATTCTGGTCTTCAGAGTTCTTTGCATTTGGATGGTTGGAGAAGAACTGCCCCACATCTTACCATTCCGTTTTAAGGATAAAGGGTATCCAGGGAAGGGCTTTGGTAAAATGCCTTATTCTTATAATTATAAAGCAGTATAATACAGCTGTTACCAGATTCTAGAATGGCCTATGAAATAAGTGTTTAATGACCAGGTTATAAAAATTTCCCCTGTGAATAATTGAATAAAATAGTTGCTTTTTCTGTGTCCTATTCTTTTTTTTTTTTCTGTGTCCTATTCTTGAAATGTGAGAATTAAAAAAAAAAAATTCACAGCAGTCCAACTAAGTAGATCAGTTATTGCTTCAGAGCTATAAAGGCCAATGATTTTGGTCTAGTGCTTAACATGCTTTTTTTGTCATGAAGTAAATGAATATAGAAAGTTGCGTTGTCATTCCTGTATTGGAAATATAGCTTTAACAGTGTATGTAAGCTCTTATGTTCTTGTATGTGGTTTCTTTTTTTTCTCTTTTTAACATATTTTATTGGTTTTTTTACAGAGAGGAAGGGAGAGGAATAGAAAGTCAGAAACATCGATGAGAGAGAAACTTGGTCAGCTGCCTTTTCCCCCTACTGGGAATTTGCCCACAACCAAGGTATGTGCCCTTGACCAGAATCGAACTGGATAATGGCAGTCATTAATAACATAGGCACACTCAAACAGACACACCTTGAAGCTATACTAAGCTACAGCCTTATTTCTTTTTTTTAAACTAGACAAATATTGGGCACCTACTAGCTTTTAGCACTGTGCTGGGCACTTAAAAGTGAAGTGGGGTAATAATGGGAGTCAGACAGCCTCAGTTTTCCATAACCTTGCAAGAGTTAAGTCATTCACACACACAAAATTGGACATTACCCCATTCAGTGTCAGAGTGAGTTGTTTCAAAGTTTAGAGACCTGTGTTGTCATCTGAAATAGAGGTTTCAGAGGCTTGCTTGGTGGCAGGCTTACATACAGTATATTCTGGATCTAAGAGACCTATATGAATAGTTGGATAATCATGGAGATTTAGCAAGTATTTCAGAAATAATTCACTTCTGTCAGAATACCTAGCCATCAATCAAGAGTTGCTTTTAAGAAGTTGATGCATGGAGGTGGCAGAAAACACACAAATTGTTAGTGAGCCACTGTACCTGCGAAATGTTGATCCAAGTGCGGACTTTGTATAAGATTCAATCTCTCATTCCTAATGACCTTTTGAAGGGCCCAGCATTCACCTCTTCTCGTCTCACTGCTGATGTGACGAAGCAACTGAAAGGAGTCAGAAGCAGCCACTGGAGAGCACTTTCCCTGCAGGCTGTTTGTCTGCCATGTACAAGGTCATTCACCAGCCAGGACAATGTGCTCTTCCCTTAGCCTGGGAACAGCTGTGCAGCTTTGTCTTAGAGTTAACCCAAGTTTACCAGACCATTATGCAAGCTCCGACTACTTTTCAGAATTAAGCAAGGAGAGATAAACAGAAGTGTTGGAGGGGAAGATGTACATATATAATAATAGGGAGGCCCACTTACATTAATGAGCACCCAGTGTCTTCAGAGGCTTCAATGAAAGCAAAATCTGGTTAAAAACGAGGCACCTGTAACTAATTTTTGTTAAGTCTAGACCCCATATTTACCCCCACCTGGACAATCTAAGTAACCGACACCAAAGATGACGTGAAAAGAGGTCTTCTCTCAGGAGGACACTTCCTGCCCCAAGTGTCACTTCCTATAGATTTATGCAAATTTACCCTCAACCCCTTACCACCCTTGTATAATTTTACTTTTTGCAAAGCAACCAGTTCCTAATGCTGACAGAAGAAGTTATTTCTCCCAGCATCATAGATCATAGATTTCTACTCCAATCCTTTCTTGTCAGCTATAGATTTTCTTTAAAGTTGGTGCCACCTAATAGAGTGACTGAATTCATTCTTCTTTTGGTTTTTAGTGAAGCAACTTCAAATATTTCTCCCTCAAATTTTGTAATAAACCCAGCTTGCATATTAGATTCTTTTCCCTATCAACTTGACTGATGCATGTTTGTAGTGAAATATTTAGTAGTCTGAAAGTATGAAGCGGTAATGGGAATAGTCTGGCTGGCTATTTTAGATGCATTCTACATAATAGGATAGTTTCACTTGATACACTTATATAGATGTATAGTTCAGATAAGCCATCCATAAAAATTTCATGTTTTTGGCAAACACCAGGTATGTGTTGGTTAGTTTTTAAAAAATATATATATATTTTATTGATTTTTTACAAAGAGGAAGGGAGAGGGTAGAGAGAAACATCAATGAGAGAAACTGATCAGTTGCCTCCTGCACACTCCCTACTAGGAATGTGCCTGCAACCAAGGTACATGCCCTTGACTGGCATTGAACCTGAGACTCTTGAGTCCACAGGCTGATGCTCTATCCACTGAGCCAACCCAGTTAGAGCTGTGCTTGCTGGTTAGTTTTAATATTAGAGGAAACCTTTTACATTTTTTAAAAAAAGATGTTTTTATTGATTTTTAGAGAGAGAAGGAAGAGGTAGAGAAACATCTATATGAAAGAGAAACAATTGGCTGCCTCCTGCACGCCCCCTACTGGGGATGGAGCCCACAACCTGGAATTAAACCAGTGACCTCTTGGTGCACAGGATGACAATCAAATGAGCCACACTAGCCAGGTGACCTTTTACATTTTTGAACAATGTACCTTCCTAAAATCCCAACGACTCAATACAATGGAGTATGCGCTTTTACCTCAAAATGGGATGAACAACCAAGTTGAGTTGCAGCACAAGCCCTAGGCCGGTTCACTCCCTGGCTGGAACCAGTCTCATGTGTCGGGATTTTGTGCTGCTGCCAAATCAGCTATGTTAAAGGTTGTGGACTGGGGTGGGGTGGCGCTTAAAGAGAGTCAAGGCCAAACAGGAAACCTAGGGAGACTAGTTTTGCTTCTCCTTTTATTACTATTCTGTTTTATTTAACTAGCCACTGAGGCCAGTAACTCAGTTCTCAATACATGGTAAGCTAAAGAAAGCAGAGGGGGGAAATGCCCATTAACTTATAGAAGCTTGATAAAGTATTTCTGGAATATTTTGAAAATGGACAGCAGTGTGCATTTGTTACAGACGGAGTGTCGGATTTAAAAGGAAACCTGTAGCTGCACAAACGGCACCCAACTGCAGCAGCCTGAGTTCTGCCGACCAGCAGACGGTTCGGTGTGAGGCTGCGTCAGCAAGAACAGCCCGTGACAAGAAAGCTGTCCAGTATGTTTTCTAGAATATGTGAAGGATCTGAGATTTTATTCTTTCTCATAATTGGTTAAAAAAAATCCTCAAAGCAAAGGTTAGGGTGTTCAGTGTGTTTTATAATTTGAAGAAAAATGTCAAATTTTAGTATCAATAGGAAGATAAAACTTGGATTTTACTTTAGAGGAACACACATGTCATTCTAAAAGCTGTAATTTGCTCCACACCAAGAATAAACAACCTTTACATTTACGTGATAGTTTTATACAGCAAGGTTTTAAAAATAGTTTACATTAAGTGGCAATTATGACTTGGGTCAACAGCTCTTCAGTTAATCAGAAAGGAAAATGAAGCTTTTTAAACATGAAATTCTGGGCTACTTCAGGTATTTGGAGCATACGTTTTCTCTTTAGGAGGCTTGCCTTCAAATAGATTCACTAATATTTCTAATTCATAAGTGATACCAAGAAAGCTATGTATAATAAATATGTAAATACAGTGTCAGTACAAACCTTGCAAAATAAATAAATTTAAACACCAACTCAATCTACTCTGGCTTTAAAAAATGGTTAAGTTTCTTCATAAGACGTCACAACTCAGTAGATATTAAATTACACATCATTCTAAATAAATTCTGTGAAAACCAAAAGTGGAATAATCTGTGAATATACAAGCAATAAACTTTAAAAAAAACCAACATCCTTCTGTATGTAAAAAGCAATTCTAAAGAAGAGTACATTATGATACACTATGGAAACTAAGTTGAATTCCTCTTTAATGAATCTTATAGGACATATTTACATTTGCAATGCCCCCAGTCTTCCAATTCTCAGGCATAAAATGCATGGCTAAACTAGCTTGCTTGTTTTCAGACCTCTGCGCCTCTTGTTCCTCGTTTTCCAAGTTCAGCAACCTATAGCCTGGGGCCAAATCCAGCTGGCCACCTGCTTTTGTATGGCTCTTGAATAGTTTTTACATTTTTAAGTGATTGGGGAAAAACAAAAGAGGAACATTTGTGACATCTGAAATTATATGAAATTCATTTCAGTCATCTGCAAATAGTGTTATTGGAGCCCAGCCACCCCCATTCGTGGATGTACTGCCTACGGCTGCTTTTGCATGACTTTAGCCAAGCTAAGTTGTAATGCAACAGAGACCATATGGCCCATAAGCTCCACATATTTACTCTCTGGCCCTTTGCAGATGAAGTTTGCTGACCCCTGTTCTAAGTCAGTTATTGCAAGCTTAGTCATGGTTTGTGTGTGTGTGTGTGTGTGTTTTCCTTTTGAACAGCTGTTGACACATAAAATGACCATCTTCTGGGCTTCTTTGCGTCACTCATCAGGAAAATGGTTGGTAGCTAGCCCTGTGGCATTTCTCTTGTCCTCCGTGTGGACTTCACGTCGTGTGTGATGAAAGCTTCGGTGCAGAAATCATCAGCTTCCGGTTTAAGTTGAATGAAAGCAAGGAAGATATATATTTCCCACCACGCTCATTCTTGGCTTTAACTTCTTGCCAAAAGGTCTTCACCTGTGAAGTTGCACCCATAGGCGTGTTAGCATATTGTAAACGGAGGAGCAGAAGCATTCACAGTGCAGCGAGCGTGTAGTGTTCAACAGAAACCACGGCGCCGGTGGCTGTGTTTGGGGGAGACCACGTCTGATACACTCAGCGTTACAACATGATGTCCCCAGGAGGTGGAACATGAGACTTTTTCTGTCCCAGAACACCACATTCTTCAGAAAGATTTTTCTTTCTTTTTTTTTAAATCACAATCAAACTGTTCAATGTTTTTTTTAAAAAATATATATATTTTATTGATTTTTCACAGAGAGGAAGGGAGAGGGATAGAAAGTCAGAAACATCGATGAGAGAGAAACATTGATCAACTGCCTCTTGCACACCCTCTGCTGGGGATGTGCCCGCAGCCAGGGTACATGCCCTTGACCAGAATCGAACCTGGGACCTTTCAGTCTGCAGGCCGACGCTCTATGCGCTGAGCCAAACCGGCTTCGGCTGGTCAATGTTTTTTAAAAGGTGGAATTCCTTCAACAACTGCATTTATTACTTTGGATAAGAGTAAGGTAAATAATTACTCGTTTAAAAATTCTCAGAGTATTTATTAAGGGGTAACTCTGGACACGAGAGAGGAAAATTTTGGGACAAACATGAAATACGTCGGCAGAACGCACTGAAAACACGAAGCCTGTTTTCTGATGAGAAAGACAGGAAGGCCCTTCCTTTTCCATAAGTGCTCTTGCTCGGAAGCACCATTGGTGAAGGAGTTCACAACGTGGGACACAGACTCCCACAGGTGCACCGATGGCAGCTTTTAAAGAGAAGCTTCCCCAAGTCCAAGCAAAGCGGCAGTCCACTGAATGATTCTGAATGTCTGCTGAAAACAGTCCAGAGACATTTATCCAAACCACCACCCTCCCTGCTCTCCTAAAAGTGGAGCAATCAGTAAAGCTCATTATAGCAAACACACCGTTTTTTTAAATCCTCACCTGAGAATATTTTTCGATTGATATTTAGAGACAGTGGAAGAGAAAGGGAAAGACAGAGAGAAACATCGGTGTGAGACACACCGATTGGTTGTCTCCTGCCCACCCCTGACCAGGGCCTGGGCCGGGGAGGAGCCTGCAGCCAAGGAACCTAATCTGGACCAGAACTGAACCTGGGTCTGCAGGCTGGGGCTCTATCCACTGTACCAAACCTGCTAGAATGAAGTGTGTGTGTGTGTGTGTGTGTGTGTGTGTGTGTGTGTGTATATATATATATATATATTTTTTTTTTTTTTTTTTTCAGAGAGGAAGGGAGAGGGAGAGAGAGAGAGAAACATCAATGTTGAGAGAGAATCATTGATCCGCCAAGTATGTCATTTTTAAGTCAAATTCCTAGTGGATTTGTATTCTTAGATACTTAATGTAACCTTGTAGCATGAGGCTCTTTATGTGCAGGGTGTAATTTAGCTGTATCGTTACAGAGATTATAATAGAGAAGTATGTATAACGTCACACCTATGATTTATTTGTTGCTAACTTCTTGATATACAAAAAACAGTATAAAACTTTATTGAGTTTTAAAGAGAGAAAGAAAGAGAGAGAGAGAGAGATTTGTTCCACTTACTTATGCATTCACTGGTTGATTCTTGAGTGTGCCCTGACAAAGGATCGAACCCGGACCTTGGTGCGTCACGACCAACCGAGCAACTGGCCAGGGCCCAGGATTTTAAACTGTGAGCTGTCCTGGGGGCCTGCTCAGAGCCCCTGCCACAGTGAGCCACCTAAAAGCAGGGCGTTCAACACCGGTGCTCTAGGCCTAAAGCTCACGGGGTGCTGCTTATGACAGAAAAGGAAGTGAGTCCGGGACTTTCAGACAATTGGGATATCTCAACAGGAAATGGGACAGCCCAGAGCTTTACCGTTCTGTGCCCACCCGCCGCTATCCGCCGCTCTGTGATCCGGACTGCTGCCATCCTTCTGAGATTTCTTCCCAATGAGTTTTTGCTTACCCGGAACAATTCTGACTCCCTGGGAACAGCGGGGTAGGCAGACATTCCGGAGGGAGAGGTTTCCTGTATTTGGCCTTGTCTGTGGTTTTGAAAGAGCTTTGTAAGTGGTATGAGGCACCAATTACTGTAGGAGTTGGTCCTTAACTGTAGAAACATGGGCTCCCTGTGTCAGGCTTTCTTTTGGGCTGTTACACATCAAAGCCGGCCTTGTCTAGAGAGGCCAACTGTGTGCGCCTACGATTTACCATAAGAGAGTCCTGATTGTGATGGAGATGGACGAGGGAGCCTTGCAGTATAAGCAGCGGTGCCTTCATGTGGTCTCCGGTGAATTTTAACTCTGAGAACCACAACCCAACAGGTGAGCAGCGGGCTTTGACAATCCCTCAGTTCATTAGGAAACTAAGAGAAGAAATCCATGTTTGGTTTCCTCATATGCTTCTTTTTTTTTTTTTTTTAATTCAGTTTCCATAGAAATAATGTGTTTTAAGATAGAATGAAAGGCACTCTGCATGTGAACACCACACGGTTTGCTGGCAGCCGAGGGTGTAATTTCCTGCTAGTGCAAGATGGAGGCTGTTACGCTATTTTGCTTTCTTTTCCATCATCATATCCCGAAAGCCAGAGTTCAAGTGTTTAAATGAGGCAGAAGAAGCTGAGTTTGTTGAGGACAAATCAAAACTCAGTTAGAACAACACAAAACTAGAGAGCCGAAGGAAGGAAAGCTGCGTGACTCACAGCAGCCCCTCAAGACTGTTTGAGTGGCCAATAATTAAAACAGTTCTATGTCTGATGAAACGTGGCTGACGGAGTTTGGGAAAACAGTTGTCCTCTGGGACCTTTTGCTGAGTTCTGTATAAAATAAGGAGGTCTGCCGGCTGGTGTGGCCGAGTGGACTGAGTGTCATCCCTGGACCAAGACCCCAGGTTTGATTCCCGGTCAGGGCACATGCCTAAGTTGGAAGCTTGGTACCCAATAGGGGGCATGCAGGAGTCAGCCAGTCAGTCAATGTGTCTTTCTCATTGATGTTTCTGTCTCTCTCTCCTTCATTCCTCTCTGAAATCAGTGTGTGTGTCTGTGTGTGTGTGTATATATATATATATTCCTTTTTTAAAAAAAGGAGGTTTACAATGATAACTTCTGCAGTTATGTATATCTTCAGAGCCCTTTTCCTCTTGTGGTACCATTCCTTCCTCCTGCAGGGACACCTCCATTTGGGAAAGATAAAAGATCCTGCACAAATGATGCCTACACTAAGTAGTGTAAGTGGGCCCTTGGTTCAGAATGGTGCCAAGACGTAGTGTACCTGGTTAAACTTGCTGCCCGTGGTCACTGTCGATAGTCCATTGCGTCACTGCCGCCCACAGGTCTCTCCTCTTTGTTTTGGACACTTTCTGAGGCCAAGACCTGAAAAGGTGATGTGAGTCCGCGGGGCTGTTTCGTTGACTTGGTGAACTTCTTGAATTCACTTGCAAAAGAAATGCCTTTTCTCTTGTCTTCTCGGGATGCCTATGGGAAGAAAGAACCCTCCATTGGTGTTAAGTTGAAGCTGGCGTCCTCAGTCACGTGGCAGTATATCAGAAAGGCCCTCTTCTCTTCCCCGTCTATGGCTGAGGGCCTTCCCTCTCAGGATTGCTTAACCACAGAGGGGAACACACTTCATTCCCTGCAGTGAAAACAAAGCCAAACAATCTCCCCATAAATTTCTTGACTTTCTGCTAGATTTCGCTGTCTCCCAAGTTTGATTACAAATTAGTTATGAATATCAAATAACTGATGAAGAGAGCAAAATAACCTTGAAGTTTACCTGCACCTGCTCCTTTAGCTTAAGGATGAATTTTCCTGCACCTTTCCACTTGCTTTGGGCTTGAAACACACACTCCTGATCCAAAAGGACCCGCTGGGAGGACTTGGGGGCAGAAGACTTCTTGTTGGCTGTGTCTTTCACCACCTCTTCCAGAAGCACGTAGTCGTTTGGGTTGGGGTTGCTCAGGATGCTGCAGGAGTACTTGGCTTTGCATAGGGTCTGAAAGATAAGTTACGAGCAACTGGATAAGGACAGTGTCTCCAACTCCTGCATTCATTATAAATGAAACTCGGAGGTGGCAAACTGTCACAGGCTTTCAGAGACGATGGGGATCTTTCAGATCATGTTATCCTCCTTTCTTTCCATTTGTATCACTGTAGCTTGTGGCATGCTTTCCCACATTACGGTTTAGCTTCACAGCACTCCGTGTTTAATCAGAATTAACCCCCACTCCCTGCCCCTTTCAGACGAGGAACTTATACAGATTCCAGAGGATGAGCAGCAAAGAAGCATAGAAAAAAGGCTGGAAACAGATTGTGTGCATGAAACCAAAGCGCCTAGACATGAAGGTCGTGTGACAGTGAGGGACAGAGCCCTGACAGGCGTCTCCCTGTTCCACCGGGCTGCCTCTTCACCACAGAATCTTGAATGTTCAGGCATTTTAAAACTTGGCCGCACTTCTCATTTTGTGCAAAATTAGCTTTCATTTATGCATTTATTCAGCCATCACATGTTTAGTGAAGGCCTACTATGTCCCGCATACGTTGGGGGCACAAAGGTCCACAAAAGAAGCTAAGGTCAAAGTCTATACCAACCAAATTACCCAGTAATAATAGCGAGCAGCACTTAAATCGTGCTTGCCATGTGGTAGACATTGTACAGTTTACATATATTACAGACTTAATTTTCACAACAACTCTGTGAGGAAAAGACTATTATGCTATCACCATGTTATCTAAGAGGTAACTTACCACATGGTGGTATGTTGGAACCAAATGGGACAGGCTAATAAAATCAGACATGGTGGGAGCTTTTACACAACAGAAATCAACAAATGCTACAAATCAGAGTGTCTTTTTTAAGCACACCACTGTAACTAAGGCACAGATGGTTAGGTAACTTGCCCAAAATCTCAGAGCTAGTAAGAGGTAGAGCTGGGGTTGGAACCTCGAGCTTTACAACCCGCAGGCCTGTGCTGTCCACCATTATACTATCCTACTTCTCAAGGGTGTTTGATGAATGCAAACCATGACAAGGCTTTAAAGGAAGGAAATACAGTTTCTGAAACCATGGACACAGGGAAGCATGACCTAGAGGTGGGAGAGGATCAGAGTAGGCCTTCCACTTGCCCTCTGACGATGGCCATTCGATAACGGCTTAGGCATTTCTGGGACAATGAAATTACCACTCTGCAGAACCACGTCCATCACCATTGCTTCACCCAGGGCTTGAGTCATGGTAGATACTAGGTAAGTATCTGTTGAAGGAATGAACTATTATTTCCCACTCTCCCTCTGTAGGTCTCCACTGGTCTAGGAACTTCATTCACAGAACGGGCTGGCATCTGACGTGTCCCAATAATGTAGAGAGCACAGGCCTGCGGTGGGGAGGGCTCCCACCTGCTGAATGACGTCCTGTGCGGTGCTGACGCGCGGGGCTTTGATGACGGTCCGCGGCTGCTCTGGAGAAACGTCGTGAACTTGGACAAAGAAACTCTCCTCCTCCGAGCTCAAGATCACCTCTCTGTCATCTTGAACAATGCTTTTCTCTTCCAGGTTCTATATTAAGAGAGAAGAAAAGTGTGAGTAAATGGTGAGATGTTGTAGAGTAAGGAAAGAAACTTTGAACAAAAATGTGAAATGCATTTTGGTAATGTGGAAGAACTTCTAGGCTTCCTATTTTATATGCTAGTTAATATTTCATAAATTATTCTAGAAGGACATACATGCCTTAGACAAAAAAAAAATAAGTACTGTTTCTGCTGAGGTAGACAGACTGATGAGGTCTGGCCCAGAACAAGCTGTGGATTAGAAGCCCAAGTCAACTGTAGGTAAGTTTGTAAAAAGACAATATACCATTTTACCAATTACCGAAAGCCAAATAAGAACACAGCAAATTACATTTAAGAGAAAGACTCCCCCGCCTACTCTCGCATAGAACGTGGACATTTAAGAAATGCTAGACATCTAAGATGTGAAGGTTGAAACTGGCATTCAGCTTAAATGAACAGAATCCACAGTGACAAGTGGAAATGTGGCTAGAGGTAAGTCACACTGAAATGAATATCGACACTTTGTAAAGTATATGATTGTCTAACAACTATGCTGCACACCTAAAAGTAATATAAAATAACATTGAAAGTAAACTGCAATTAAAAAATGAAATTTAAAAATATAATAAAAATTAAGATTTGATTTCTTAAAAAAACACAAATATCAACAAAATACTCAATGCTCATGATAATTAGTTATCAGGTTGATTGGCTTTTGGTGAATTGCCTTCCAGTGAATTTTATATATATAATCCTATCTAATAAAAGAGTGATATGCAAACTAATAATCACTCCACTACACCAACAAGCCATGGCCACCAGCCAATCAGGAGCGAGTATGGAAATTAACCCAACCAAGATGGCAGTGGCCATGGAGCGAGCAAGAGGCTTGGGTTTCCCCAGCCATGGAGGAAGCCAAGCTTTCCGCACACCCTGGCGGGCCCAAGCCTCCACTCAAGAGTACAAAGTTTTAATTGTAGAACATAAATTAATCCCAGATACCAGGGCCCTGCTTGGGTCACCGGAGGGCGTGGCCAGCCTGCAAACCACCGCAGGCCCCTCGCCCAGGCTGTGCCACACCCCAAGGAAGCCCCCACCATGATCCGGGACAACTTCAGGGCAAACCAGCCAACCACCACCCATGCACCAGGCCTCTATCCTATCTAATAAAAGAGTAATATGCAAATTGACCATCACTCTAACACACAAGACGGTTGCCTCCATGTGGACACAGGATGGCTGCCACAAGATGGCTAGCAGGGGAGGGCAATTGAGAGGGACCAGACCAGCAGGGGAGGGCAGTTAGGGGTGACCAGGCTGGCAGAGGAGAGAAGTTGTGGGTGACTGGGCCTGCAGGGAAGGGCAGTTGGGGGGGACTCAGGGCTGCAGAGGAGAGCAGTTGGGGGGACCAGGCCTGCAGAGGAGAGAAGTTAGGGGTGACCAGGCCTGCAGGGGAGGGCAGTTAGGAGCAAACAGGCTGGAAGGGGAGCAGTTAGGCATCAATCGGACTGTCAGGGAAGTGGTTAGGGGGTGATCAGGCTAGCAGGCAGAAGCAGGTTCAGGGCAATCAGGAAGACAGGCAGGTGAGCAGTTGGGAGCCAGCAGTCCTGGATTGTGAGAGGACAGTCAGACATCTCTTGAGGGGTCCCAGATTGGAGAGGGTGCAGGCTGGGCTGAGGGACAAACCCTCCCCTGTGCACAAATTTCATGCACCAGGCCTCTAGTTATATATATTACCTAGATAGTTAGATACATCTATAGCAGAGAAACACAGCAATAAAAAGGCAAACTTTCCCCACTGACACCCTTTTTCCTTCTCTCTGCCATCGCATTCTCCACAAAAACGTAAAGTTGTGAGGTTATATGTTCTAAACATCTGCTATGGCTATACAAATGTATTTTTGTGTATGTGAATAGACAGATAAGACAGAAACCCTGGAATTACATGAGTTTAAATATAATATGATTGTCAAATGACTCCTGTTTTTTGTTAGTGCCAATAACAAAGAGGGTAGTTTATAGTTATCTTATGTAGGGAGTGGCAGGGAGGGGAAGGCAAAGCAAAGCAAGTAACAGTAGGCAACCCATCTCTGGGAGGGAAAGTATGGCAGGGAGTTCCATACCCTCCAAGCCAAATCTCCTTAGACCAGGCCACTGAAATGGTGCTAACTGGCCAGAACCCAAGACCACTGTCATTGTCCTGGAAGTTAACATCAGCCACACAGGACCCAGAATTGTCCCCAGGAATATTAAAGTCAAATGGGTAACTGCCACCAGATGGCACCAAACTGTAGCCAGGACCAGAAAGGATTTGCCAACCACCCACACAGGCTTGCCCCAATCATTGCATTAACCTTGCAGGCATGAAATTTACATGACTGAAGTTTTTAGACTCCATTCATTCTATTAAGGGCTGGTGGGGAGAGTTATTGTCTATGTTTATTACCTAAAATGAGATTGTTCTTTACTACATATACTGTTCTACAACTCTTTTCCTCCACTTCAAAGACTGTAGCCATTACATTTTCTTAATTCCTAGAGATTTTGCTGCATGATATGTGATGGCATTATGATATATCTAACCAATCGGGGGATAGGTGGTATTTCACATGACATCTATATACATAAAAGGCTAATATGAAAAGTGTCCCCTTGGGAGTTCTACTGGGAGACCAGGAGTTCGATTGCTCACAATGATGTCTGCTGATCACAAGGGGGCGGCACAAAATGAAGGAAGGCCCCGGCCAGCAGCTGGAAGGAAGCTCTGATTGACCCTGATCGCTGACCAGGCCTGGGACCCTACCCGTGCACAAATTTTGGCACCAGGCAGGAAGTTACTGGGCTTCTATTGGTTTATTCAGGACAAAAATTCTGATTTTGAGGGAGTTGGCCAGGGGCGGGTGGTGAATTACAAACAGAACTGTTACAGTGTAGGCTGCACCCAGACACACTTACTTCCTGCTGGGTTTTTAAGACAATCCTGCCAACGTAGCCCTCTTCTGGAAACCAGCTGCTTAAAACCTGCACGATCTCTTCCTCGGGACCAATGGCCCTCTGGAACGGTTGTTTTCTGCATTCGTTCTTTTCTTTAGATATAAAATATTTTTCTTCCATCAAAAAGTAGTCTGCGGCTATAGGTTTGGTGTCTTGTTCAGTGGTCAGAATCTAAAGATAGAGCAAAGGCACATTTAGCAAAAAAATTGTAATTCAAAACAAGCCTGTTTTCATGGGGCCCAGCTTTGATGTGTAATTTATAAGCGAAACCTACTCTGGCGTGTTGCATAATTCTCTTTGGAAGGCCTAAGAATCCTCTCAAGTCCAAGAAGAATTGTTTATGTGCATTCTGGGCAACAACACAATGTAGTCGTCATCCCCAGACAGCGTAACTGTTTTCCCACTTGCTGGAGTGAGAGCTCCTACCGAAGGAAAAACTTTAGGTTTGTAAATCTACGAATTTACCTCTTGGTAATCTTGCAACAGGGGACCAAGGACAAGGAACCCAGTCCAGCTTTTACCAAGAAAAATCTCTCCATCGTTGTTGACTCTATTCTGACCCATGTTTCTGGGAATTCTCCTTCCAACGAAGTCTTAACTGTGTGTCTAGAACCCCGTTTTCTTTGTTGGCTGTTGACCCAGGCAGCCCGACAGCGTGACCGAGACACGGCTGGAGGGCCAGGCAGACCGAGTCCGAGGTCCGCCTTCGATACTTACTGGCTGTGAGGTGCTGGGCCCGATATTTAACCTGTTAGAGATTCAGTTCCCTTCAGTAAACGGAAGACAGGAAGAGTACTGAGGGGAAGCAGAATGTGCCTCCCCCAAATATGATTTTTTGGGATACTGACTATTTTAAATGGTTATTTTCAAGAAAAAAACAAAACTCGGAGAGGACCTTCAACCTTCCCCTCACTGCCTAAAAGAATTTAGACAGAGGCTGTGCTCCAGGAGGAAGGGATCATCGTAGAGAACAGTTTAATATGAACTAGGTGTGATGGGAGGAGCCGAGCAAGGCCCATGGATCCAAAATCCTCTCGGTGTCCCATTGGTAAAGACGCCCAGCAAGTATTCCCTATCAAACACTGGCTTTTCCTTCTCCATGTGGATTGCCCTCCTGCCCTTTGAAATCCCAATCTTCAACCCTCCTTCTCCTCAGCTCACGCTGGCATATAAACCTCACTTCCCCTCTGTCCTCTGGTCTCATATTCTTATAGAACCCCCGTGTGTACATACGTGATAAGATTGGTTAATTTCTCCTGTTCATCGGTCTTATGTTAATTTAATTATAGGTCTAGCCGGGAGAACTTAGGAGGTGAGAGGAAAATTACTTTTCTGCTTCCACAGTATGACCTCTTAATTTTATGATTTGTTGTATGACCGAGACACTGTTTATAAAGCAGAGCATGGGCACAGCATGAGAACTCAATAGCCTTGAGCCATCATGGCGGTTCCTCTTGCTGATGTGCCCTTTCACACTCCCATTGCACAGATTCCTGACAAAGTGGGTGCCCAGGGAAGGCTGCCACCATCGGGCCTGGGGAAGTCAACACCTCTCCTCAACACCTGTCGCTGCTGCGTCTCACTTGGAGGAAAATAACAAACTGGGGATGGAGGGGGCAGAAGAGTCTCAGGAAGGCTGCTCCCTTCCCCCGAGCCCTCATTCGGGAACGCGTGCTGAGATCTGGATTCCTGGGGGGGCAAGGCAACAACCACAACAGGGACAATTCAGGATGCCAGGCTCCCAGGAGCCGGGAGCAGTCCTCCCTCCTCAGTGCTGTTTTATGGGGGTGGCAATAAAGCAATGGGCTGCCTTTTATAGACGGTCCCTGGAAGTGTCTCCTTGCTTTATAACTTCATATTTTATAGAGCCCCCCCAGCCCCAACAGTGCTTTGCGACAGCAGACACTAAAGTTCGTAGACTAATTGACTTGAAAAACAAAACTCCCCAAACAACCCCAACTTGGGTGCAGTTTCTGTTAGAGATTCTGTGACATTTGACACGAGAACTGTTTTCTCTGAATCTAAGTCAATTATAAGATCTTGGGGGAAAGTTGGCTTGTCCATATAGACTTCCCCACAAAGGACAGAACTACTTAATAACACTTAGTATGTGTGGTTCATCAATGGGTTTTTAACCCCCAACCATTCCATGATGGCAGTGGCAGTTCATCGTGTGTCCTAACTTCAGAGGGGGCTCCCAGTTGGTCCCTTGGTCATGGCTCCCCTCGGCTTACCTCCAAGGAGAAGGGACTCTGAAATGGGCTGAGGATGAAATAGTCTGCAAGGACACGATGGGGCATGTTGGAGACAGAGAGTGAAGCACAGGAGTGGTGCTTCTAGTGAGAAGAGAACAGGAGTTGCACACGGGCCTGCCTTGCTCTTTGGAGGGGCTGCTTCCTTCTCAGGATGCTGCTCCTTGTGTCGGCTCTCTCCCTCTTACAAGTCCTCTGAAGGGGCATTGTCTCTGGTGGCAGGGATCCAGGGCAGAAGCCCAGCACGAGGGGACTTAGGCCAGTTCTGCTATGGGAGTTGGGTTAACAGGCTCTCATCCTCTAGTTTGAGGACCTCCATACTGCTTCGTACCACTAGAGGGGTCTAACTCTAAAGGTCATGATGGAGTGCCAGGGGAAGGGGGACAAGGTGGCTGATCAACATGGAAATGGAGGCCTGAGGCTGGAGGGGCAGAAGATGTCTTGGCCTATATGGTCCATCCTGATGCTCTAAGAATTTGACCCAACTCCTAGAATGACAAGCAGTTCGTGTGCAAATTCTGGTCGATTGAAAGCTCTGCATTAAGAGGGATTATGAGGCCTGAATCTAGGCTCAGAGGAAAACAGTACACAAGGTTAGAGAGCCACTCATCCTGGTCTTTATCCTTCTGGAGCCCAGTGTTCTTTATGTGGCTGAGGAAGTCTAAGAGATTCTTCTCTACAGGCTAAGGTAGCTTGTTTAGAGGTACCAAGACCGCTCAGGTCACTTGTAGGGTGGATCTCGATGTTGGATATCACAAATAATAAAAAGGCAAATCACTGTGGACTGTCATGTATTTTTGTGTATGTAGTCACACACACGCAGGCTCAGTGCACTTACTTGCTGGAGAAGCTGCTTTGCCTTGGTGCCTCCATTTACAGAGAAAACAGTGAAGGGCTCTGGACCTGGGACCCCATGCACCGTGACTCTGTGAGACTGCAGACATTTTCTTTCTTCTGTGCTAAACATCTGTCAAGGAAGATCACATGGTTTCTCAATCATTCTCATTCTGATGCAAATCCTAGGCTATGTTCACCACTGAGGTGCTCATTCTTAGAGGTGTTTACAGGCACACGTCAATACAGAGCCATTCTAGCATTCCTCACACCCTGACCCATCTTTTTGTGGTTGAAGAAACGATGGTGCATCATCTTTAATAATCTAGTGAGGATGTGTAGCAGCACACCACCAAACCATTAATTTGTTTCACAAAACACCATCTCTTTCCAGCGTAAGTATGGAACTGGTATCATCTAAAATGAACATTAGTCCTTATTTCTGAACGGACATCCAACAGTGTTTTTATTTTTAAAAAACATATTTTATTTATTTATTTATTTAACAGAGAGGAAGGGAGAGGGACAGAGAGCTAGAAACATCGATGAGAGAAACATCGATGAGCTGCCTCCTGCACACCCCATACTGGGGATGTGCCCACAACCAAGGTACATGCCCTTGACCGGAATCGAACATGGGACCCCTCAGTCCACAGGCCGACGCTCTGTCCACCAGTTTCAGCCCAACAGTGTTACTGAGTTCCATCTCTCTTGAGGGCGCTGAACTAGAATTTTGGATGGTAAGATGATAAATGAAATATTCTAGTAAGTAAAGCGCTTTCCTAAGTTCTGTGAGAGTCATTTGAGCAGATTACGGAACCGGAAGGACCTGCAACTGGCATGTGAAATGTGGGTAGGGTTGCAGGACGTGGCCCTTAACTTGTAGGGTCTGATGCTGCCTCCAGTAGATAGTGGTTAGCACTGAACCGAAAGGCAGGTCGGCCAGCTGGTGCCGGGGAGTTGGAGAAGCAACGTTGGAAAAGACATGACACATTTGGTGTCAGCAGAAGAATTGTGAGGAAAAACGGCTCTTGCATGGCACGTGTGGCATCTGCGGCTCTGACAGGCACTGAGGGTGACCAACCCGGGATTGTACAGGAAGTCCTGCCTTGCCTTCCGAAATCATCTTGCTCTTGCTCTTAGGTGCCGGGCAGCCCAGTCCCTGGTTCCCAGTCCTCTGCACAAGGCAGGCAGTACCTCCCTCCACTTTGGCCAAAGTGCTGTTTTTAACCTTGGCCACACATTGAAGGGAAAAGGCAGAGAAGGTAGGGAAACCAGGTCAGAGACAGAGAGAGAAGAAACTAACGAGGGGAGGGAAAGAGAAGCGGAGAAGAAAGCCCTAGTTGATGGTGACAGTGGCGGTGGTCAAGTCAGCGCCACCGTGAGCATAGAAGGTGTCCTTCCAGGGGTTGTTAGGACTACGTTACAGTGTAAGGCCGTTCACTGTGCGACAGTGATCAGCCTGTTCGACAGTGATCAGCCTGTTCAGTGTGTAAAGAGGGAATCCACCGTAAGCAGCCTTTGAACTAATTTTTAAAGAGCAAGTATAATGGAATGAACCAGTTTATTGAAGTGGGGTTGCTTGGTTTAGTCATCAACCCTGGATCACTGGAGTGAGCGCAAGTTCCATGGTTCTCGAACCTCATGGCAAGACCCTTACCTGGGGAACTTGTTAAAATGCTGATTCTGCAGGGATGGCGCCTTTTATCTTGCCGCGTGCCTTCCTCATCCCCACGGGTGCAGATTCTGTATCCCCCAACTGCCAGGGGGCAGTTATGTATCAACAGCAGCACCTGGCTGCCACCCCAACCCTGCTCACTGGAGAAGCAAAAGATTTTCCTGGTCTAACCCAACGTTTCTGGAACTGAATGCTTCCTAGCAGGTTTGCTTAATTAGCTTCTTCCCCACATTTATTTTTGGCTTATATTAAGAGTATGGGCTTTGGCCCAGCTTCTGTAGCTCAATAGATTGAGCATCATCCCATGGACCAAGAGGTCCTGGGTTCAATTCCTGGTCAGGGGCACTTTCCTGGGTTGCAGGCTTAATCCCTAGTAGGGGGCATGCAGGAGGCAGCTGATTAATATCTCTCCCATCAATGTTTCTCTCTCTCTCTCTCTCTCTCTCTCTCTCTCTCTCTCTCTCTCTCTCTCTCCCCCCCTCTCTTCCACTCTAAGAATCAATAAAAACATATTAAACAAACACACACAAAAACCAAAAGGAGTATGAGCTTCAGCACTAGGTGAATTTGGGTTTCTGGCTGTGTGATCTCTGAGGTACTTAGCTCTTACCTTCCTCATCTGTGAAACAGAGACCAGACTCAAAGCTCTTCCATAAAAAGGTGATTGAGAGGATTAGGTGAATTCATATGTATGTAAAGTGCTCAGAAGTGCCAATGCCAGCCATTACTATTATCATTTCCACAGCTACCTAACGATCACTTTCCTGTATCATGAGCAAGCCTATCTCCAGCACAGCCACCCCCACAAACATGCAAAGTGAAACAGAGCTTCGTTACCAGAGAGGCTGGCACGGAACCGCCGGAGGAGATTTCTTCCATCCTTCTGCTGTTTATGAATAAACTAGATATTTCCAAGACTTCATTGTGGAGGTTCCGCAGCTGAAGATGTCGATATCCTGGATAAAATAACGCAGAATTGGACAAGCCTGTTAGCCATGCATTGCGGAGCTCCGCCGCAAAAATGGTGGGTAGAGGCCCTGGCTGGGTAGCTCAGTTGGTTAGATCATAGTCCCGATACTCCAAGGTTGCAGATTCGATCCCGGGTCAGAGTACATGCAAGAATCAACCAATGAATGCATACGTAAGTGGAACAACAGCTGCGGCCGCAGAAGCTCCCAGGAGGCCCACAGCAGAGCCAGTGCACCAGCCAGCAGCTCCGCCTCTGCTCAGGGCTCTCCGTCCTCCCTGCTCTGCCCCCAGCACCCATCCCTGGCTTCTGACACGGAACTCCTGCCAGGCACTGACTCCACTCTCAGCCAGTGAGCCACTACCTCTCCTGCCCTCCTCTCGGTTTCCTCTGCTCACTTCAGTCTCAGCTGGGAAAGTGCCAGGGGGCCTGGCACGGTGGCTCAGTGACTGCACCAAAAGGTTGCAGGTTCCATTTCCCATCAGGGAGTGGTTGGGGCAGGTATGGGAGGGAACTGATTGAGTTACATTTCTCTCTCACATCAATGTTCCCCTCCCAACCTCTCCCTCTCAAATCAGCAGACATATCCTTGGGTGAGGATAAAAAAAAAAAGGTGAAGTTATCTTTAAAAAAAAAAGTGCCAGGGGTGCAGTGGGTGCTATTTGGGCAGGGATGGGCAGGGATGGGCAGGGATGGGCAGGGATGTGAGGGAGAGGGGCCACCACAGCTCTCGGCGTCAGCAGCGGCGGTGGAGGCCATACTTCCTCAGGAATGCGAACACCTTGAATTTGAGGATAATGTAACAGAAAACCTGTTATGAGATGCACTTAAACAGTATTCAAATGTGTTATTTTTTCCTGCCTCTTATTTCAACTTTTTAAAAATGAAAATCTCAAACATACACTCAAAAGTAGAGAGAGCGATCTAAAGAGCTCTATGATACCCGTCACTGAGCTACAGAAATTATGTTTTATTTTTATAATATAGTCTTGTGGATTTCAGACAAGAAGGGAGGGAGAAAAACATCAATGATGAGAGAGAATCAGCGATCGGCTGCCTTCTGCACACCCCCTACCGGGGGATCGAGCCCCCACCCTGGGCATGTGCCCTTGACCGAGAACTGAACTGTGTGGCCTTCTGGTTCACAGGCTGACGCTCAACCACTGGGCCACACTGGCTGGGCCCCAGCAATTATTAACAGCAGGACGATGCTGCTCTACCTCGCTTCAGAGCCTTGAGCGGGATGATTCTCTGGGCGGTGACCGCCGAGCTGTTGTTTTCCACGACGGCAAAACGAAGAAATACGAGGTCTTCAAAGTGAACCCGGAAGAAAAACTGCTCGTTCCACATGGGGTTCAGGGTGTTCCGGTGGATGGGCTTCGTGCGGAAGTGGCAGCTGTCCAGCGGCATGCCCAGGACGTCCAGCTCGATGCACGGGCTTCCTGTGCTGTTGCTCGGGCACACGTTCTGGCCGGAGACAACCTGAGGGAGGAAGCGAGGATCCGGTCACTGAAGATGAAAAAGAAACAAAGGCAACCTCTGCACCTCATCGCTTCCCTCCACACAGAACACTCCGGAATGGACGAGGTCCATGGTGAATAAATCTGCCAGAAATCCCCCTCCCCCCCCCCCCAAAAAAAAGCAGCAAGATGTGATTGCAATCAGGCAACCACATGCTTGGAATCATGGGAAAAGCTTGTTTTGTCACCAGCATTCACCTGTCACTTTCCAACTGTCAAAACGTTCAAGTATCTTCAAAGCCAAGCAATTAAGACGAAATTAAGTTTCGCAAAGGGAAACGGAGAGACTTTACGGGATGGGATCACAAAACGGTTGTGAACATTCTGTTCCAGATGTTTCAGGTGTATGTTTTATAACTTCAGAGCCGTTTTCTTGAATGGTTTAGTTTTACAGCAAGTCGCAGGAATGTTTTAAAAATTTGCTCATAGCCTTCTATAAACTAAGTCTACTCGGGTTCAGCTAATCTGGGCAAACAGAGGAGGCCCCTGCCCCTGTCTTCGGGAGGGAGACAGCAGAGGTGTGGTCTCCTGGCGTGTGAGGGGGGCCATCAGAGGCTGCTTGGCATCCTTCCTTTGGAGGGAAACGGACAAGTTCTAAGGTTGGAGGGTAGCGATTCCTCTTTCCTATCAGCCACCCAGAGGCCTTTTTCTCCATCCGCTAAGAGGTAGCAACAGAATGGAGAAATAAAGGTGAATGATGCGCTGCCCGGGGCTGTCGCTAAGGGCAGTCTGTGGTGTTTGGACATTGGGTTAATTAGGCAATAAAAGAAATAAGACAAGGCCCAGGAACGATAAAGTTTAAACTGCAAGGAGGAAAGATATTTAACTGGTTTGATCTTACGAGAGCGGGTTGGAGTTTAGCATGACCTGCTCGAACGCGGAGCTCCACTTTTATGGGAGAAGCTCAGCATGAGGGCGCCGCGGGCCCTGGGAGGCAGAGTCTCCACCATCACGTGCAGGTGAAGCAGGGAGCTCACAGCTCCACCCACCGGGCACTGGCAAACACCCCAGCCGCAGCCACTGCTCTGCCAGGTAAAGAAATCCTTTTGGGAACAAAATCTGCACAAACAGAACGGTGACCCGAGAACTTGGCGAGGCCCAGAATTCAAAACTGGCGCATATTCAGGAAGGCGGAAGCACCTTGCCGTCTCCTGCAGACAGGGCCGCACTTACAGTCAAAGAGTAGACGGCGGGCTCCATGTTGTCCAGGTCTCTTTCCAGAGGAGAAAACTTCTGATACATGGGGCAGTTCTTGTCCCACAGAACTGGAGGTTTCAGCACATAGCCACAGCCACCGTTGGCCTCAAACATGGCAGCGTTTAAATGTAAAGGGAGATCTGCGAAACAAAGTCAACGTTGCTTGTCACTCTGCTGCTTATGCATGTCAAGTTCAGAACTTATATGTTATATGTATAGCCCGCGGACATGGGCAATTGGGTAGTGAAGACATGGGGAAAGGGGAGGGGTGACGGGGGGCGGGGGATGGGAGAGATCTGTGATACTATCAACAATAAAAAATGTATTTAAAAAAAAGTCAAGTTCAAAGAACTTTGTATCAATTTCCTCTAAGCTTAAGCACAAAGAAGAGACTGACTGAGTGGCTACTATGTGCCAGGTTGTTAGACACGTGGAGATAAAACAGGTAACAAGACCAAGACCCCTGTCTTTTCGGGGCTCAGTCTATGGGATAAGCCCAGTGTTCTCACTCCCACTCAGGTTCTGCCATTTAAAAACTCATTTTGCAAATCAAAATTTACAACATCCATCTGAAAAAAAAATCTTGGCAATACCTCATTTTATACAGAATTTTAGTAAGGCATAGTCGTGGCATTTTCTCATCCCCGAACACCACACCATGCAGACAATTGTATGACCAATTCTTGCCTTTGCAAATATAAGATAAAATCTTAATAATCCAAGACAGACTGGGAGAAGAGCCAGAAAAATATATCTTTCCATGAAATCTCAATTTCAACCCATAAATTACAGTACTTCTACTTCTTTTTAATTGCAGCTAAATATTAAAAAAATTATTATCACATGTGATTCACATCATGTCCACGATCCGTCCCCTCCAACGTAAACCCTGGGAACCCTCACAAGGGCTTCCAGTCGCTCGCGGCCAGCTTTTACTTGGCCCTGTTCTTCGACGAACGTTGGACTCCCGCAGTGGTTTGGGCTCTGACTCACACAGATGCGCATCGGATGGCGCACGTCTGCAGAAAGGCTGCCCAGATGAACACAGGTTTATGAGGCACTCCTGACAAATGTTCCCTCTGGAAGATTCCTTCCATGTGCAGAGTGAACTTTGCTACATGGACCGACATCAAGGAAAAGTGTGGTGAGCACCACGGAGCAATAAGAAGTTGGCCTCCATATGTCTCGTGTGTAAAATCTTTTCCGTGTACGTGGGGTTGGCTGGAATTGTAGGCAGGAATCCTTGGGGTAAGTGTCTAAGGCAGTGGTCAGCAAACTCATTAGTCAACAGAGCGAGCCGCAGTTTGCCGACCACTGGTCTAAGGCATAGGAAAGCTGTGTGGGCTCGGTCTCCTTATCTATAAAACCAGTCCCCTGGACCCCGCCTCTCAGGCCTGTCCAATCCTGATGTTTCTGATTCGTGGCGGCTGTCTTGCCTGCAGGAAGAGAGAATTCTCTTCCCAGGCCACCCTGTGACAGAGGAACACAGACCTGGGCGAGGATGGCGAAGGAAGTGAGGCAGCCCAGCTCACCCAGAGTTGATGAATGTGAAATGGGTAGCTATTGCTAAAAATCACAGCAGCTCACCCTTCCTGTGCTCTTACTGTGTACCAGGCCCCATTCCACACACTTTACCTACATCAGTGCTTCCCAGTGAGGTATTCTCATTTTATAGATGAGGAAACTGAGGCTGAAGAAGTGAAAAAACCCAAGGCACAAAGTCACGAAGTGGTGGATGCTGGGGTTTAAGCCCCGTAACCTGCTCCAAATCTCGACAACCACGCCACATAAGGTACACCTCGCAGGTGTGCTATAAATGAGAAAATGTGTGCAAGTCTCTAGCCAGCATTCAGCACATCTGGCACATAGAAGATCTCATTGAACAGTAGGTAGTAAATTATGATTATGATGTCAACACCCATTGGGGTTTGAAGTCTGATCCCAGGAGGTCTGTGCCTATCCTTGTACTTTCTCAAACTTTTAAGTACTTTTTCTTTTTTTTGTTGTTAATTCTCACCCGAGGATATGCTTCCGTTGATTTTTTTTTTAAAGGGAGAATGGGAAGGATGGGGACAGAGAGAGAAACATTGATGTGAGAGGAGAGCACGATTGGTTGGCTCCTGCGCAGACTCCAACCAGGGCTGGGATGGAGACTGCTACCGAGGTACGTGCCCTTGACTGGAATAAAACCCGGGACCCTTCAGTCATGAGCCATCACTCTAGACACTGAGCCAAACCAGCTGGGCCTAATCTCATGTAGTAATCCAACAGGTAAACCAGATCCAGACGGAGCTGCTCAACTTGGAATAAAGGTGGGACCTCAAAGCTAGCCCTCCAATTGTCCTCTAGACATGGTCCTAGGACTTCACCTGGGGCTATCGTTTTAAAAACCCTGTTGTAAGCAAGTGAAGGAGGGTGCATGAATCCGTGCCACCTGATCATGCCTCCCCGTCAATAACTGTGACGGCAGATCAGGCTTATCATTACCTTTATGGTCTCCTATTTATTTAAAAACCCTGTATTAAGTAGGCACCATTCTCATAATAATGATGTCTATACTTTGGGGCTAGAAAAGTCAGCATAAAGAGTTTACAATCATTCAGGAAAGCATGATCCACGTTAACAGAAGCTTTTCTTTTGATGGGGTCACGTGTCCTTATACTTGCCCTGCTCTAGGTGGAAAGAATGCTGAGGGACTGTTGCCAGCCATCACCAGGTTTGCATACCAGGCTCAAGTAAGTTTCCAAACTCAAGAGTTGGTTTCATTGAGTGCAGACCTGGGCTATTCCTGGCTCCAGATCACTGCAGACCTTCTTGGAGTTGACGGAGCCATTAGAAATTCTGGGAAGAAATAACCCTAAGTCAACGGACACTCCTTTGAGGCATCAGGGTCCTCTGACATCCAGGAAGTGGCAAGGCAGATGATCCATGGAACACAGTCGGGGGCTAGAGGTACCCTGGGAGAGGGTTCTCTGTTACTTGGTTGGGATGTTTCATGAAATATCAAGCACTCCCTAATTTAGGAATTTTTGTAAAAATTAAAAGATAGTGAGTCCAATAGACTTTGATCTCTTTGGACTGGCAATACACAGAAAAGTACCTAAAAACCCAAGAACCAGAGGCTCAGACTGCAGTGGGATGGAGGGGGATAGTCTGTTTCAGCTCAGCGTGCATTTACTGAGCACCTACTGTGTGCAAGGTATTCGCCAGGCTCTATGCCCAGTTTGTGCAAATGAAGACCATTTTTACAGGTGGAAATGGAGAAACTGCCTGTTGCTTGTGCTTTGTCCAGCATGGAGATGCGTGTAATCATTGCCTGTGCTATTGGATCAGAGAGGGGTTATGGCAGCACTCTGTCGGGCTGGACGACTATATAGAGAAATTTGAGGATGAACCATCAACAAAGCCATCTGTCTCCCCTGAGGAGGCAGCTCGAACAGGTACCCCCAGATTGATTTGCGAGGAAAAGCCTTCAGTGGTGAGTGAAGACCCAGCTGCAGCCTTAGTGTATGCTTCGGGACTTGGGGGTGGTGGTGGTGGTGGTGGTGGAGGGAGTAGGAGGGGCAGCTCCTTTCAGCAGCGGCTCCTTTGCCATCGGTGGAGCCGGTGTGTCTGCACCAGCCTTGGCATGCCCAGGAGAACGGGCACATCCAAAACCAAACGCATTTCTATTTCCTTGAGAAAACCATTTTGCTAGTGATTTCACTTGATTTAAAATATTTCAGTATCATAATAACCAAGGGCGCCAAAGGGCTACAGACAGGGTCAGAGATGTGAGCCCGCAAGCCACTCGGGACAGATTGAAAAGAAACTTTTATAACTTTGAAAATATTTCATTATTATTTCCACTGGCGAGTCCAAATCCTACTGTTTTCATAACTTATCAAAAACACTTCATCATCGTTAACATTTGTGGAATGCTCTCTCTGTGCCAGCCGCTATGCTAAGTAGGGTACTTCACCTGCATCGTGTTATTTAATTTCAATGGAAAGAAGCAAATATCACAAAGGCAAAAAAAAAAAAAAAAAAAAGCATCGGCAGGGTCAGCCACACGTGGGCACTGTTGGCACCAGTGCCAGGGGGCTAGCTGGTTCGAGAGCGAAAGGTGTGGTTTGACCTTGGCTGGAGGCAGGGCTCTGCTGTGGCTGGCAGCTCAGCACAGTGGCTTAGGATCTGATTCAGGCCAGTGAGGGGAATGAGAAGGCCTCTTGGTTGCTCCAAGGAAAGACTGTGGCTTCCGAAGGTGCTTCGAGGAAACATTCCTCATAGACTTTATCTTCTGCGGCTCCCTTCTTGCCCCCACAACCAAGTAGAAACAAAATACTTTATCCTGTCCACTACCAGAGTCCTTGAATTCATTATTACTAGTCACTCTGTGACCTTGAACAAATCAATTGCTCTGCGCCTTGGTTTGCTCATCTGAGGAATGGGGATCATAAAGGTGTCCACCACTGAGGGTTGTTGCAAAGAGTAAATAAGATAATAGGAGGTCAAGGAAAATTCAGGCCAGTGTCTGTCATACAGTAAGTGTGCAATGGATCATAGCTTTTATTCTGCACGTCAGGCCTCCTCAGGTATTCCTGCTAAGAAAGTTTCATCAACAGTGGAGAAAAACAAACACTGCTTTCTTGGTTCTCCATTTCCATCTCAATGGATAAGAAGCTAACATGCAATTCGCTTGGAGTGATAACTACTTTTTGACTGCAAGGAATAGCTTAGCAAGAGCAGCTTACCAATGGATGTTAGTAACTCTGCCCCTAGAAACAAACTAGACACAGCCCTAAACAGTGTCTTATTGAAAGACAGACATGAGTAGCCTTATGTTTAAAAAATGCTTTAAAAAGAGAGCAAGAACAAGAGATTATTAGGGAGCCCTTTCAGGTTCTTTCTTATTGCCTTAGCTCTGAAGCATCAAGGGCACAATTCAGTATCAAAATCACCTGTATTTTTACTCTTACATAGGGTGTGCCCCAGTTTGGAATCTTGCCCCTCTTCACTAAAATGTTGTTTGTTGAACTCTGTTTCCTGAAACATAAGACCCAAAGGAAAGAGGTGAGGCCATTACCATCTGTCTGGTAGTTGAGTGCCACGAGCTGTATCCCGTGCAGCCAGAACATGAGGGGGTTGGGGTTGGAGGAGTCGATGCGGGTGGCAGCCGGGTAAGTCCTCAGCAGCTGGCAGGCGGTGTGCTGGATCAGTTTCTGAGAATACCTGCGACATAGACGTTTGGCGGCATTTTCATTCAGCGATGAGATATGGTAACATTTGGGAGTTCTAATGATAGCGCTGAGGGACGTGGTTGGGCTGAGGGGGGAAGAAGATTCCTCCCAGGCCTGCCGCATTCCTTCATAGGAACCTAAACCCCCCCAAAAGATTAGCCTCAGATTAGTGCAGGACACTTTAAATGCTTTAGAAAGATAAACCTGAACAACATCTCGGTAAAACAATCATAACCAGGTAACACATCAGAGTAGATCTTAATAGAGTGACGCTGTTCAGTCACACTATAGCAGGGTCACACTATACTTGAGTTAGTCCACCACCTTGAAACAAAAGGATAGCTACGGAGTTTTAAAATGAGTGCAGAAAGCACCAATTTAAATTAATAGCCTGGAAATCCTTTGCCTCATCTGTCCTGGAGATATATATTTAAACAATACTTGGCAATATATATTCAAGGGTATTCACTTCAGCATTTGCTATAAGAAAAAAAAAAAAAAAAGCACAACAAAAAACCCAGGAAGCAATTCAAATGTTCTAGCAGTGAGGAAATGGTTAAATGACAGTGTGTATACACAATGGAAAACCACAGAGGCATAAGGAGAATTAAGGTAGATATATGCTCAGAAAGCTATTTGGAAAGTTACAGCAATATAAAAGTTATTCAAATATGTTCAGCTATATCCCATTTGGATCATCTTAAAAAGAATCTTATCCTTCTTGAACAAAACACAATAAACCTAACAGTGGTTACCTCAGGGGACTAGAACGGAGCCATTCAGAATAGAAAGGAATTTTAATAATACCCTGTATTGTTTGAGTGTTTTTTGTAACTATGAGAATTTATTACTTTTATAATAAAAAGTAATTAGCAATAAAATGGATTTATCTTCTGGAGTTATAATGGCGACAAGGGCAGTTCCAAGAACCACTAGAATGTTCCGATTTTTCCCTGTTGAGGCAAACACTGTTAGAACGTCTTCAGTGAAGTGCTATGTTTTAGGAAGTTAAACATGTAAACTTGAAAAATATTTCTACTACACTTAGATAACATAAACATTCATGGAAATAAAAAAAAAAAGATAGAAAAAGTTCAAGGGAAGTGCTCCGACAGTATAACATTGGACTTATCCAGCATGCGGAATTGAGCAAAGGTATTGAAAGAAGGTGACTTTACTTTTTCCAGATGTTTTGCTAAGTGATGCCGTCTCCCCAGGGCTCATTCTGCCCGGATTGTTGCCAAAAATGGACTTCCTGCTTTTCCTTTCTTTTCCTCTGCTAGAGCCAGATGCATTTAGAGTTGACAGGCCTGTTCCCATAAAATGAAAATAAATAAGCCAAAAACTACAAGCGAGGGAACTCCACATTTTCCATCCCTGTCCATGTTTACTTTGAAGTCTTACTACTCCCTGGTAACCCTGCTCAGAGGACCCACTCGCATTCTCAGCACTGTTCATAGCAGCGTTGTAGGCTGTTGGAGTGAAGTTTTCATCTCTGTGGGCAAATGTGACAAGAGCTGCAGGATTATCACAGAATGACTGCAAAATTGCACCCGCACCCACTTGTTGGTGCACCAGAAAGATTTTGAAAAACTGCATGAAAAGAAAATGCTCCAGTCAACATGGAATTATCAGGACCGAGTTACTCAATTCTGAGATATGAAAGAATGGCTCAGAGCCTGAGTTTTAGCATCACCTGGTCTAGGTTGAATTCCTGCCATTAGGAGCCCTGACTTAACACCCACCTTCTCTGTTCCTCAGTTTCCTTATCTACAAAATGGGTATAATGATAGGAACTGACAGGCTCGGTCTGAGGATTAAGCGGGAAATATGCTCAATGACGGTGATGTCTCACGGCTTCTCTTTCTCACTCTGAGTCCACCCACTCCCTGGCTCCGTGCTGCCTGGCACAGTGCCTGGTGCGCACCGCTATCTGCTGAACGAGGATGAATGCGCACCGTGCAGGCCCGGATCCAGCGCAGGAAGAGTGAGTTAGAGACACCAGGGAAGCCAGTGGCTGCCGAACTGTTTCCACTGTCTACACGTGTACCGTTAGATAATAATTTCTTCCGCTGCAGCAGCGTCCGGGAGGCCCTCTTTGGATGAAAATACACCTTCCCCAAAACATCATCAGCAAAGACAGGATTAAGGACTGTTTCATAAAAGCACAGACTTTGGGGTTTAAATCTAGTTCCTAGTGGCACTCCTGGCTCACCTGTACAAGGGCTGTGGCTCTGATGAAATGTGGTCATGTGTATCTACATGCTCAGTAGAGTGACTTGTTCAGAGAACATGCTGGGTTCATAGCAGCTGTGGGGCTTCTAAATTTTTTCTCTCTGAAGTATCTGTAACCACAAAGATGTGCAAACTTGCACTAGTGAGTTCTCATGCTTTATCTTAAAATTTTGTGTGAACTTTGCCCTCTACACAATGATGTAACAGTAGATTTTCTCCCAAGTAAAACCAATGAGGGGTCAGAATGGAGGCCCTGTGTTCATTCTGGGAGTTTTACAGAGATCCTGGCCCACGTCGACATTCCCCAGGGATATGTGGGACCTTGTGTGAACAGCTTGGCTGTTCTCTTGGAGTGGGGCGAAGAAGCAGGAACCTGGGCTGGTGATCAAGAGAAGGGAGGAATTTGCCCTGTTGGCCCATCTATATACGTAAAAGCCCAGTAACCTTTAGGGAGGAACGACTGGAATGACCAGAAGGCCTGGTCGCTATGACATGCATTGACCACCAGGGGGCAGACGCTTATTGCAGGAGCTGACCCCTGGCGGTCAGTGCACCCCCACAGCAGGAGCACCACTGAGCCAGAAGCTGGGCTCATGGCTGGCGAGCGCAGCGGTGGTGGTGGGAGCCTCCCTGCCTCTGCGGTAGCACTAAGGAGCGGCGAGCCAAGCGGAAAGGAGTGAGCAGGCAGGCAGTAAGGAGCAAGGGGTTCCAGATTTCGAGAGGGATGTCCGACTGCTCCCCTCCTCCCGTGCATGAGTTTTGTGCATCGGGCCTCTAGTTTATAAAAAAGAACAGCAACCACCACCAGTTTCACTGAGCTAACTACCTGTAGATGGTGTGCTGTCACATTAGGTATTTTATTGTTAATATTTATGACAACCCTGCAAGTGAGGACTGTTCCGTCTCTTTCAGGAAGGGCCTCTGAGGTGCAGGGAGGTTAACTAATTGCCCTAGTCAAGCTCACTGAGGAGTGGAATGCTGCCACCGAAGCGGGCTCCTGATCTTGGGGAGGTTACTGTACTTCTGGGGAAGGTCGTGCCATATGGTCTTCATGCTGCCCCACTGCTCTGAGGATTTTTCTGCATATGGCTCTGTGGAAGGGACTTGGGATGGTGAAGGGTGAGATGCATCAAAATGGATAATATAGCAAAATTAAAATGCATAGTGTAGCAAAATGAACATTTTATGGTATTCCCCCTTCCCCCAGGATCAGAACAAATTATAATCATGATAAATATGTAGACGGTATTGTAACAATGATTCTAACAACACGATTTAGTGATTTTGAGAAAGGAAGTTAATTTTGGGAAAGAAAAATGAAGCCTGAAACTTTAATTACTAAAAAAAATTAACCCTCAGAATATCTTATAAAGACTGTGTGCCATTTAAACACTTTAAAAGAACAGCACATTGGGAATCCTATACAATAAAAGCCCAATATGCAAATCAACCAATGGTGGAACAACTGGTCAGTGCGGGGCAGAGCCTGTGAGCAGGAGGTACCAGGCCAGCCAAGGTGTGTGCCAGTGGGCAGAGTGAGGGGACAGTGATCAGGAGACAGTGGCAACTGGTGGCAATGGAGGGATGATAGGAGGCAGGGTCAGAGCTGCCCCCTGGTGGTCACTGTGTTTCCACAGGGGGGAGCATAACAGCCACAAGATGGGCAGGAGGCTGGTGAGCTCATTGGTGGTGGTGGGAGCCTTTCCTGCCTCTGCAGCAGGGGAGTGGTTAGGGGTATTCAGGCTGGCAGGCAGAAGTGGTTAGGGACAACCAGGAAGGCAAGCAGGTGAGCAGTTGGAAGCCAGCAGTCCTGGATTGTGAGAGGGATGTCCAACTGTCTGTTTAGGGATCGAGCAGTTGGACATCCCTCAAGGGGTCCACTGAGGGATGAGAAGGTCCAGATTGGAGAAGGTACAGGCTGGGCTGAGAGACACCCTCCTGCCTCCCGTGCACGAATTTCATGCACTGAGCCTCTAGTCCATATATATAAGAGCCTAAGCGACCATTTGACTGGTAGCTATGACACACACCAACCACCAGGGGGCAGACGCTCAATGCACAGGCATGGAAAAATGGAACAGACTGATGAATCTCAGAGGGAATCAGGGAGGGGGAAAGTGGAGAAGAGATTAACGAAAGATCCGCCTGTGGGGATCAGGCCAAATCATGCACTGGGCCTCCAACATCCCCCGAGGGGTCCCAGATTACGAGAGGGTGCAGGCCAGGCCAAGGGACTCCACCAGTGCACAAGTCTGTGCACTGGGCCTCTAGTTTTAAAAATAAGCCAAATAACGCCACACGTAGCCTGTGCCTCCAGTCAGAGGCTGGACCCAATGACCTTTGATTCTTCCAAAATTTGGGCATTTCTGCTCTTTATTTACTTGGTGCTTGAGAAGAAAAGACCAAGCCTGTGGGATGGTTTGGGTGTAGTGTCAGCTGAATTTATAAAGAACAGGAGAAGCAGTGAGTGTGATTCTTGAACAAAGTGACCTCCACACTTATTCCTGTGGTGGAGGACACACAGGCCATGGGGCTCTTTCGACAGGAAAAGGAATTTTCCTCATCATGAGAACACTTTCACCAGCTGTACATACGTACTTATGGGAAAGGAGGCCTGGTCTCTGAAACTACACCTAAACGGCTAGGTCCCTGCATGTCTTTGAGATCCCTCCTTGCTACTTATTCATTCATATTCTCCTCAACAGAATTTTGCCAACAGATAAGCAGCAGCAGCTGCCAAAATTTCCAAACAGCTTATGGGAGAGAGCTTAAAATGGAGAAAGTTCTATTTATGATTTTTTTTTCTTCTGGTGTGTAAAAAGACCACTATTACCTAATTTTTAAATAGCCCAATACCTTTGTCCCAATTTCAGGGCAGCGTGTGAGAACTGATGCATAAGATAACCCTCTGGGACACAGGATCTGCATTCAGACCATAATGAAAAAAATGAGGGCTGGTATTCTAACCCTCTCCAGGCCAAGTTTATACACCTTTTGCTGACGTTTGGACAATCTCCCAATTCCAGTAGCTTCCCTGTCCTCTGCAAGGGAACCCTTTTTCTTAGCAGAAAGAAGTAGTTTTTCTGACTCATAGGTGAAGACTCTCCTGTTTGCCCTCCACCTCCTGCTGTCCCCTTGTGGGACACACACTGGGTGAGCTCAGTGACGACAAGCCCTGACAAGAGAGGGAGGCTGTGCGTGCAGACGGACAGGCTTCAGAATCGTAGTTATGCCATTCATTAGCTGAAATAGACTCCCCCACCTTTTTTTTTTAAAGCGGTTTATCAGCACTTTACTTTTAGAAATGGCCAAATGGAGAAACTTTCTCCCACTGAAATGCTGTCCTTGTTCCTTGTGGTTTGGGGGGAGCCCAGGGGTGGGGCAGGTGACGGAGGCCTGGGACAGTCAGAGCACTGCCTGCCCTGGATGGGCAGAGGACCCCATGAAAGACGATCAAACTGCTGCTGACAGTTCTGGAAGCGCCGCTTACACTGAAGCCGAATCGGGAAGCAGGTAGTGCGGGCCTGCTGCAGCTGCCTGACAGCCCGAAGAAAAGAGGGCCAACACGCCAGAGATCGTGAGAAACAGGGAGAGAGCCCTGGGTCAAGCCATCCCCGACACTCCTGTATCCATTTTTCAATACATGAGCCAATACATTTACTCTGAGTTAAGTCAGTTTCTGCCACTTTCAAAGAGACTTAACTGCTTCACTCTGAAAGCTAGAGCCAATTACTTTAACCTCTCAGACTTTGTCTTATTTAAAAATGGGGAAGAGATTGGTGACACCAAGAGCAAAATGCTGGGCCGACTGCCGGAGGCCATGAATTCTGTTTGGAGGTATCTTTAAAAAAAATATTTTATTGATTTTTTTTTTGAGAGAGGAAGGGAGTGGGATATAAAGTCAGAAACATCGATCAGCTGCCTCCTCCACACCCCGTACTGGGGATGTGCCCGCAACCAAGGTACATGCCCTTGACCAGAATCGAACCTGAGACCTTTCAGTCTGCAGGCTGACGCTCTATCCACTGAGCCAAACCGACTTCGGCAGGAGATATCTTTGAGCTCGCTTAGATGCCATGAGCAAAGCTCACCTTCCTGAGTTAACAAAAATTATGGACAAGAAGTTATCACTGAAATTAAATGGTGGCAGCCATGTCCAGGGAATATTGTGGGGATTTGATCCCTTTATGAATCTTGTGATAGATGAATGTGTGGAGATGGCAACTGGTGGGCAACAGAATAACATTGGAATGGTGGTAATGCGAGGAAATAGTATCATTATGTTAGAAGCCTTGGAATGAGTACACAGAATGGCTGTTTACCAGAGAAATCAACTGCTTCCGCATGCCCCCTCTCCACAGCACCTGTTTCACTACAATATAAAAATCTAGGCCTGTCCATTTCCACACTGAACTTTTGGTAAATAAACTTTTGTATTGGTCAAAAAATAAATAAAAAGGAGTGCGGGGGAAATAAACCCAATATCTCATTGAATTATTATGAAGGCAATAAGATGATGTATGTAAAATATACAAATCCTGGTACTTAAATGCTTAATAAATTTTAGCTACCAGGTATTATGAATATTATTATGTTATTGTCATTCTCATTACCAACTATTATAAAAAGACATAATATGATCTGGAAAATAAATATTTTATGGTATTTTCCTCAGGAGCATCACAGCAAATTATAATAATAACAAATATTTAGGATGTATTGTAACAATGATTTCAGCAACACAATTTTGAGAATATTTACAGCACCCAATTAAATAAATAGCATATTTTTATCTCTTGGCACCTTTAAATGTTTTAGATGATTTTGCCCACTCTTACCTGGGAATTTTACTGCTTGGCAGTAGATGACAAGGTCAGAAAGCTCTGGTGCAATCTGTCTGCTTTCCTTTTTATTCTGAGGAAGATAAAATTCTTCTCCCAACTCCATGTCATACACCTAGCAAGGGAAAATTATACCAGTTAGCATGGAAGGTATATGCCACCCAGAAGCCTTTTACCTGCTGCTTTCTCAGAGCACTTCACCTTGCTCTACATTCACCCCTGTGTCCTAGCACCTTTCCTGGAGTAAAAACGTTCTGAGAGCAAGAGGTGAGTCTGACACCTGGTGCCGTCCAGTGTGGCCACTGTGGGACAGTCAGTGCGGATTTGCTGAATGAACAGAGAATTGAGAGGTTATCTTCTATGGCTCCCATTTCTGATATTTTATTCTTTTGTTCTCTAACATTCTCAACTGCAACTGTGTCTACAGATTATTAGCTCAGAGCCTATATTCTGCGAGGCACTTGAGGGTAGGGTCTGGGTGTCTAATTTATCCTTCTGTTCTCAGTGTCCTTCCCCTGTTAACACTTCACAATCTGGCCCCGTTCACCTTCTGGGTCATCCCCAACATCTTCAAAACTTGTAGCAATTCCTTGAACATACCCGGCTGTCCTCTTGGCCTGCACGCCCTGTTTCTGTTTGGCCAAACCTTTCTTTTGTAACACTGTCTTCATATTGCTCTGATAACACTGTGAAATCACTGCTCTTTCACTGAGCTATAAGCATTGTTTACGGTGGGGCTCCATCACTAACCCACCTCCTGCAGCACCTCAGTGTCTGCCACACAGTTCTCCTTCAGTAGGTACTGGCTGGACGAATCAATGACTAACCTTCTACAAATGGCAGGTGGGTGTCCCATAGCATCAGCATGTGGGCTTTGGCATCCAAGGGAAAGTGAGGGGAAAGGTGAAGGGAACGGGCGGGGAGGGAGGGAGGGAAATTCCACCTGACACTGACAAGAGTACCAATGTCCAAGTGTAATGTATCAGAAACCATTCACCCACCTTTCCCTTGTTGCAAGCAGAGTTATCTGCTTTCTTTATCCTCTTGGGGATTTCTTCATTATACTCAAACTGAAGTTTGTCGTTACACGATTTGCTTTCAGGTCTGTCTTCTAGAATGTTATCTGAAAACGAGTTGGCAGGCTTCAGCGCACAGAACCAAATGCTTCCCTCAAGGGGCTATACCTCTGTCAGGGGAAAGGTACCCAGACACTTGTGCTTGTTGTGAGACAAGGCTGGCTACATGTTACCAAAATGATGGCTAAAAGTGTAATTTTTAAATTTTGTTAAACAATGCGCTTATTTTGGGTCATGTGGATTCATTTGCCAGTAGTTTTGGTACCACAAAGACATCATCTAAATGAGAAGGCTCGTGCTCATATAGATGACGGGCTCTGGCAAAGGTTACGGAAGATGCCCTGTGTCAAGGAGCTCTTGGCCCACAGGTTTGGGGAGGATTTATGGTTGGAGCATTTCCAGATGGTGAGTGGTTTAATCACTCTCACTTTGAAATGAAGCTATTAGCCTCTTTCACCTCTAGAAATGTCAAAACCAGAAGAAAAAAAGACATTGTCATGTGCAATGCAGTTTTCACAATTATACTTAATTAAAAAGTAAAGTTTTCATACTTGTCATTTGATTGAGTGAGAATCTTGGGGATAGGAACTGAAATATATCTAAAAATATGCAAAGTAAAGTACGAGAGATCCTTCTATACTTTGGTCTTATGTTGAATTTCTATTCAAAATGACTTTAAAGGTGTTAGAGGCACATCACGATTATGTTCTTTTAAAATGAAAAACAAGAAAGCACATTTCTCACCTCGGATTTGCTATCTCATCAGACCACAAATGCTTAGACCAAAATATCGTTATACCAGATCAGGGCCATGCAGGCTGCCAAGAGGTCAGTGAGAGCAATCATTTTACTACATTTTTATTCACGTAAGTGTCACAACGTCATGCTAATCAGGCCTAAGAAACTGGAAACAGATGCCGACATTCATGCAGTTAAAATGGCCAGTTCGAGTGGCTTTACCTTCCTGACAGTTAGGAGCAGGAGAAGCAGTAAGGACATCTGCTACAGAAAAAGAGAATCAGAAAGGGGATAAAAGTAAGAGGAATTAAGACAAAAAGCCAGATAAATTAAACTCAGGTATGAAGCAAAGCATAAATATCAACAGCTTAGGTGTTAAGATAAATGAAATAAGAACTCTTTCATTGATGTACTATTTTGACTATTAAGGGATGCAAAGGCTAGAAATAAAAAAAGCACAAACATTGTTAATGTGTATCATGCTGCCACACTCACATTTTGCATTAATACTCCCAATAATATATTATGTCCAATGGATATAAGTTGATTAATTTTTTTTTTAGGACCATGTAGTCATTGTGATAGAATATTTCTATATTAAGTTGCCAGTTCAAATCTCTATTCTAGGGCATCTTCAAAACTAGTCAGGATAAACAGCAAGGTTGGGAAAAATCGATGTTTATTTAATGAAATTTAATTAAATAGTCGCTTAGAACTTACTGGCTAAAAGGCAGAGTAGTGGTTCCTGACACACATGAGCCTCATATACAACTTCGTTTAGATTTTCTGGAAGCAATTTTGGAATTGCCACATTTTTTACAGCAAAAGAGGCTTCAGACTAATTCATTTTATAGATGTAGAAACGGAGGCCTGGGGCTATCACAGAGATAAACTGGGCCCCGGATTCTCGAGACGGGTTCTCAACCTGGGCTGCTTGTGAGGGCTTCAGAACACTCTTGGAAATTTATGCAGAAATTTGGGAGCATATTCATTTATGAGGGGACTGGCTACAGCTTCCTAGCGACCCATCATTACAAGGAGCTGATGAAGCTGGGTTTGGTCCTGCCCACAGCAGCCTACCTTCTCTGTCCTTCTCAGCTGAGCTGCAGAAAGTGAAGATGGTGGAGGGAAGCAGAGAGGAGTGAGGCAACACATACCACCACCAAAAATGCAAGACTGACAGGGCCCGTCACAGGAGCATCAAGAAGCCCAGGACAGAGTTCAACACAGCACAGCACAACTACGAGGCCCATGCGGGAACCAGCCCGACAGAGCAATCTCTCAGTGGCGTGGGAAATAACCACGTGGCGGCAGAGAATTCGATTGGTGTAGGTCCTAACTGTTAGTGCTGGAAGAAGGGAGAATGTCAGCCAACACGTGACAGAGCCTTCTCATGACACACCTAAGGCCGCAGTGTGAAAGGACAATGCCCATGTCTCACAGACCATGGGGCAGACCTGGAGGGCGCCCCCTCCATGTATACCCCACCCCAGCACCTGCGGGTTTTAGAAAAGCACTCTACTCCTATAGATATTCAGTGGGGTAGGGTTTAAATTTTATTCTCCTGAAAATATAGGCATATCTCATTTTATTGTACTTTACTGATATTGCAGTTTTTTTTACAAGCTCTTCCACCAGTAAAAATATTATGACTCTTTATTGCGGTGGTCTGGAATACAACCTGCAATATCTCTGAGGTATGCCTGTGAATCAGAAAGATCCTTCCCCTACCTGTTCATTTTTAATTTGCACATCAAAACACCAATAATAACAGTAGTAGTAGTAGTAATAATAATAATAATAATAATAATAATAATAAAGCCAGCTCCTTTCTTTTAAAAAAATATATTTTTATTGATTTCAGAGAGGAAGGGAAAGGGAGAGAGATAGAAACATCAATGATGAGAGGGAATCATTGATTGGCTGCCTCCTGCAAGCCCCCTATTGGAGATCAAGCCCACAACCCAGGCATGTGCCCTTGACTGGAACTGAACCCAGGACCCTTCATTCCGCAGGCTGACGCTCCATCCACTGAGCCAAGCCAGCCAGGGTGCCAGTCCTTTCTTGTTAGTAAAAGTACAGAGAAAACACACAGGATGATTTGATAGAGAATGGAAGTAACTTCCAATGTACTAACTTCTTAGAGAAGAAAATTACATCTGGATTGATATTTTGAATATCAACCAAAAAATTTTTTTTTCATTTCTTAACTGAATAAATTTGTTCTACTATGGGAAAACATCACTATGATTGTTGTAAGGACCCACGGGGAAGAATAAGTCAATATAAAAATATTCATATTCCCACAACTTTTCAAGAATACAATATAAAAATTATGTATTTTCTCTCTCTTTTAACCTTCCCATTAGAGAATATGACCCTCATATAATCTGATGGAATTTCAAATAAATAAACTGGTTTTCGGTTGAAGAAGCAATCACCTAAAGATAAACAATAAATGGATACAAAAATTCCATTTCTGAATATCTATCTGAAGGAAACAAAAACAATAATTCAAAAGGTATCTGCCTCCTGGTCAGTGTGGCTCAGCTGGCTCAGCACCGTCCTCTGCACCAAGAGGTCGCTGGTTCAATTCAGTTCTGGGCACAAGTCGGGTTTTGGGCTTGATCCCAAAGTAGGGGGTGTGCAGGAGGCAGCTGGTCCATGTTTCTCTCTCACTGATGTTTCTCTCTCTCTCCCCCTCTCCCTAAAATCAATAAAAACACACTTTTAAAAAAGGTGTATGCATCCCTGTGTTCATTGCTGCATTACTCATAACAACCAAGATATAGAAGCAACCTAAGTGTCCACGGACAGATGAATGGATAAAAAGGATGCGGTACATATATACAATGAGATATTATTCAGTGATAAAAAAGAATGAAATCTTGTCATTGGTGACATGTAGAGAATATTATGTTAAGTGAAATAAGGCAGAAAGAGAAAGACAAATAGCGTATGATTTCACTTATATGTGAACTCTAAAAAATAAACAAACAAAATAAAAGAGAAACAGGCTAAAACACAGAGAACAAACTGATGGTTGCCAGAAGATAGGGAAGGGACCTGGGAGATGAATGAAAAGGGGAAAGAAGAGGTACAAAGCTTTAGGTATATAAAAAAAGTCACAGGGATGCAATGTACAGCATAGAAAATATGTTACCATAGTAATGTTGTATGGTGACAGACAGCTACTAGACTTATTGTGGTGAGGACACAAGGACATAAAGGTTGAGTCACTATGCTGCTCACCTGAAATTAATATAATATTGTATGTCAACTATACGTTAATTTAAGAAATGAAGAGACTAGAATTGCATTTGGAGGGGGGTGCACACAGAAAGACTAGGTTGTAACTATTGGTCATGATGGAGGTTCAAGGAGCCAAGCATGACTAGGAGACAATTCTGCTGTGTGAGAAGCAGAGATCTGGAGGGCAGTCTGACTGTCTTAATACCAGTGGTTAAGTGGTCCCTGGTTGGTGCATATATGCATATTAGCAAAAACAATTATCCTACAGAGAAGTACTGCGTTCTACACACACAATATCTACATAAATTAAGAAGGTTGGCATATTTTCCTTACTACTCTATTGTCTTACAGAAGTTGCCAAAGTAAAACAGTCTATCATCAGCAATGGTACCTGAGATGACATTTGTAATCTGTAACAAATGACACTAATTTAGTGTGAACAAAACACACCCTAAACTTAATTCTCATGTAAGAAGAAGGCTTCACCTGTAACAATTTCTAGATAATATTATTTGAGTGACTTTTTTGATTGCGCCATTAGCTTGCTCATGATTTGTTCCTTTGGTGGGGCTGGAAGAAAATGTGTCTTTGGCTTAGTACTGTGAGAAGAGGGGTGGTGGGAGAGGGAAATAATGCCTCTTTCTTTTTCATGCTCCTAGAAATCAGGAGCGAAAGCTGTGAAAGGGAGAGCAGAGAGTACAGGAACATCATGCTGCCCCCTGCAGGTGGTGAAGGGGACAGCAATGATTCTGCCACAGTGTTCAATTCCTGCTGAGAGCATCAATCAAGCCAGAAACTATAGAGAAACCCCAGTCTCACCCTTCCCTCTAGAAACCCACTTAGGAATGACTCCTGTGTTGCTTCCCACACATTCCTCTTCTTTCCTTGAGTGCTGACTGTAGTTGCTAACTTGGTCCTTCTCACTAAGTGATAGGATTCAGGAAATCTTGGACAATATATTATAACAATCTGTATTGCTGGTCTCTAGAGTGCCAGGCTTATTTTATTTGGGGGAAAAAAGACACTACCCCCCAACAGAAAATCCAGGCCCTTCCCTGCACACAGCATAGGGGCTGTTTCTCTTACCGTCAGAGAGGGATTCATAGTCATAATCATACTCGTCCTCTTCATCTTCCTCCTCCTCATTATTAGTAGGTGGGGGGTTGGCATTCCCACCATTGTAAGCCTGAGCTTGCATGGATGCTAACTGATGAGCCTGTAAGATATTAATAATTAAAGACTGCAGATGCTAAGCTAGTGAATGCTCATTTATAGCTTTCAAAATGACCATCTCATGCTAAAAGTGGTTTATCCTATTTTGATTCATTTGGGAAAAGAAACAAAAATCTAAATTCACTTGAAGTACAAGGTTAATTATTGGGTGAATGTTAACTTCTCAGCAAGAGGAATCCTGGCATTTTCAGGAAAAATCGTAAGGAATTGTGGTTCCCTGGGGCAAATCCTCTGGGAAAAACCTTGGTGCCTCAGACCCAAATGCTGAAGTGAACCAGCGCATCAATTCTAGAAAAGGAAATCTCTGCTAAGAAACCATTTTTCTTTTTCCTTCTTAAAATAATATTTAAAGGCCTTTGACCTTGAGAAAAATGTTAGAATCCCTGTGGATGAAGAGACCAACAGATTAATTTCATCAATCAGATTAATAGGTTTAGAAATTTCCAAAAACTTGGTATTGCTGCTAGGAAGGTCATAAGCCTTATATTCACTAGAATCACTGTGTGGGGTTATGAGAGGACACAAGAATATAGTTCTGGGCACCTAACATAAGAAAATAATCCAAAATATAGGATTATTTATGTGTATATAATATTTATACATGTAAATGTATATATATGTGTGTGTGTATCTATAAAAACACACATACAGTGGTGGTCAAAAGTAGGTTTGTAGTTGCATTTTGACATTCTTTAATAAAGCTAGTGTAATAATCATAAGCACACCTTTTTCCATATGAACAACTGTAAACCCACCTTTGCCCCCCTGTACATTTCTATATCCTTGGTTCAGTATCTATGTATCTCTTGTAATGATATAAAATGACATGCATGAAAGGCTAACTCTTAAATGAAAATACAGCAGTATTCTTGACCTGTTTTTGTGGCACAGGCCCCTGGGACAGTGTGGTGAGGTAGGACCCCCTCAGAATGATGACGGTTTATATGTATAAAAAGCAATATATAAGATTAGAAAGAAAAAAATAATGAATGGTGAACACAGATATCAAATGTTGAAAAACAAATCTGTGCAATAGGAATATGGGTTTCTTTATTAACACAGTAAAAGCATATATATAGGTAGGCCAAGTAATGTTTCTAAAATAGTGATGAGCATACATAATTCTCGGAGACATTAGTAAAAAACTGTGATATAATATGAAAAACCTACAGTTTTTATTGTTGACAAATTCATAGATCCTGTCAATGTCACTGTGGTTTGTAAATCAGAGGAAATGCTAAATTTCAGCTAACAGTTAGTAAAAATGAAGATGTAGTTTTATTTTTTTCATCTAAGTTCCATGACCCCCTGAATTCTATTTCTAGATATTACCAAGGTTAAGAATCCCTGTAATATAGTTGTTTTGGGCCTTGGAATTATGTATATTTTATTTTTATTTCTTGTTTTTTTTGGAATTATGTATATTTTAAAATAATTATTTATTCCCTGAATTTCTTGAATTGTGGTCATATGACCTTTATAATAAATATGTACACATAAGCACGATACATTTAGGCTATGCCTATAGCTGTATCCACCTGGATAACTGAACACTGTCTAGGCTGGGACTTCTCAAAGTGGGTTCTGTATAACTAGTGGTTATGTAAAAACTGACAATTAGCTCTAGCTGGTTTCACTCAGTGGATAGAGCCTCTGCCTGTGGACTGAAGGGTCCCAGGTTCGATTCCAGCCAAAGGCACATGCCCCAGTTGTGGGCTCTATCTCCAGTAGGGGGCATGCAGGAGGCAGCCAATCAATGATTTTCATCATTGATGTTTCTATCTCTCTCTCCCTCTCCCTTCCTCTCTGAAATCAATAAAAATATATTTAAAAACTGACAATTACAGTAACCATAAAACACAATGAAAGTTTGGAAACAGCCACTTAAACAAACTAAAACACATTCCTACTATGGAGCTTCACATGGCCTTTACTTAAAATGCTAAAGGGCATGACTTGTAAAAGATTTCCAGTACAGCCTTTCCCATGCTTTTTAATCGGGGAATTCTAAATCTCTTTTTCAGAGAGTCTCATAGGATTCGCAGTCTTCAAAGCTTCAGGGAATCTTCTCTAGACACAAGTGAGCCACAAAAGCATGTCTATTTGTCATGGATAAGACAAGGGCCTCCACACAGCAAGCATTCAAGGGAGAGCCAGATGCTGGGAATGATGCTGCGAAGAGCCCGGCTGCCCGCTGGCAGAAAAACGTGAGCGCTGTACGCTAGGAGTGGTGCCACGCACACTCCCACTGTGTAGTAAAGGTTGGAAAGTGAGTGCCAAGGTCCCTAGATGCTCAGATACTCCCCCCAGTGCGAGAAGTATGGGAGAGGTACCCAAATGGACAGTCAAGAGCTGATACCGCTATTCTTTGCAATATGCTACTTATTCTGAGACAGAAAAACAGGACCCTAGCCCTTGAATAAAAGCAATTCAGGCCCTGGCTGGTTTTCTCAGTGGTTAGAACATTTCCCCACTGACTGCAGGCTCATGGGTTCTATTCTGGTCAGGAGCACGTATCAGTTTGATCCTCAGTTCTGGTCGGGGCACATGCAACCAATCAATGTGTCTCTCTCACATCGAGGTTCCCTCCCTCCCTCTCATCCTGCCTTCCTCCCTTTCATTCTCTTAAAAAAAAATCAATGGAAAAAATATCCTTGGGTAAGGATTAAAAAAAAAAAAAGGAGCAATTTAAATATAGGTTAAGGGGTTAGAGTGAAGGGTCAGACGAGGAGATGGGTCTTGGCAGAAATCATGTCTCACTCTGCTCTGTTTCCCGAGAGACTGGGAGTTCAGGAGACAAGGCCAGAATACAGGAGTCTGGTGGGGTGCAGTCAGGAGGGTTCGGTAAGAGCCTCAGCAAGAGCTTGAGGCAGATGGAGGGCTTCAGAAATCCCACTCTGAGTTAGCCCATCCTCACTGAGGTTAAGTTCCTTGTACAGAAATGACTCAGGCTAAGCAACAGACACGAACACCAGGGGGGTGAGGCCATGAATGGGGGGAGGGCAAAAGAGGGGGGGGTCAATGGAGGGATAACGACACATATATAATACCTTAATCAATAAAGAAAAAAAAAAGAAATGATCCAGGCTTTCCGTGTTAGGGGCTGGGTCTGCGCACACTGGAGCTCAAAGCATGCATTCACCCAGCCTGGTGTGAACGCAGGTCACCAGGTCTACAGCTTGCCGGGCACCTGCAAGTCTTTGCAAACATGACTGTCAACATTCCCTGGGATATCAGGGTGGGATGGTCTTAAAAAACTGGAAATGGGATTACACTGTCTCATTTTTCCAAAAGTTGTGGAAATCATATGGTAGGAAGTGCCTAGTTACTTGACAATTAGTTGGATGTGAGAACACAGACAATAAAGAGGTGGGTAGGAAGAGTTAGCGTGGTTTTACTAACAAATCTCTCACATAGTAACCTCCTTAGGCTTTTTGGATAAGGTCTCACTTGGTGGGAAATAACAGATAAGCAGTATTTCCAAACTTCCAGGATGATATAATTACCATAGATTTACCAGGCCTGCCTTGAAAATTCAGACTTCATTGGGCAGATTAGAGACCTAAGAATCTGTTTTTAAATGTGTTCCAGTGATTCTCATCAATACATTCTGACTCCTGCGTTGCGTTTGAGAAGGTCTTTTCTGAGGACCTAGGTCTGAATCCTCGTTCTGCCACAAGGAGCAGGGTGGCACTGAGACAGCTGCATCAAGGGCTAGGCAGGCCTCAGTTTTCTCTTCTGCAAATAAAGGAGTTGAAAGTGACTCTGGAGAAATGTGGGCTGCAAGAAAGGGGAGCACCACGTGGAAGTGCTAAGCACTAACCTCCAGGAGGCTCTGTGAGAAGGGCCACAGGCTCTCTACTCCCCAAGGACAACTGGAACGAGAGCACAATTTGAAAAACTGACATTGATGACAGATGTCAAAATTTACAAAGAACACTGTATGCTGCAATAACATACCAAAATCAAGAAAAGTGAATTTAAGCAAGATAAATATGAGGCTCCTGCACACAAAAGGCTAAAGTTAACTGTAAACCTGGAAAAATGGGGAGAGGAGGCAGAAGAACAGTCCCTGTGAAAAGAACTGAACTCCTTTTGTTTTCCACAAACTCAACATGAGCATGGTGTGCATGGAAGAATTTTATTTATTTTATTATTTTAAAAATATATTTTATTCATTTTTTTTACAGAGAAGAAGGGAGAGGGATAGAAATTCAGAAAAGTCAATGAGAGAGAAATATCAATCAGCTACCCCCTGCACACCCCCTACTGGGGATTTGCCCGTAACCAAGTTACATGCCCTTGACCGGAACCCGAACCCGGGACCTTTCAGTCCACAGACCAACGCTCTATCCACTGAGCCAAACCAGCTTTGACTGCATGGACGAATTTAAAAAGTGAGTGCAGTTCTAGGCTGCATTAACTGAGGCATGACATTCACATGAAGAGGGGTGATGGCTTCCCTGTCCTCATGCTGCCAGAGCCTCGTTGGAGCAGTTCTAGAAATCACGTTTTCAAGACTGGCAAATTCAAGAATGTCTACACATTTAAGACTATCCAAAATATTCTTAATGAAAAGTGAAGGCTCTTAGCAGCCATATCCTGTGGGGAACAGTTGACACAAGAATGTTTAGCTTGGAAAAGAGAAACGCTGGTAGGAAGACACATGCTTGCTTTCTAGATATGCAATTAGTCTGTGCAGCTGCAGAGGGAAGAAGTACTGCCAAAGAGTAGGAGGAACAGGAAGGAGGACTTGGGCTCCACATGAAGAAGGCTTCTGTAGCAACACGATCTATTCATTAGCGGATGGAGGCTGCATGAGTGGCTGTAAACGACCATGTGCAGGACAGGAAAGGCGCCAGCTTCAAGGAATTTCAGACAGATCCTGAAGACCGCACAGGGCAGCCGTGTCGGCGTGCTGGCCTGCCCTCCTCCAGTTCCAGGGAGGAGTGGGCAGTAGTTTCCGGGTAAAGAAAGTGGCACAGAGGAAAAGAGTGGCCGAAGAAAAGGCCCCCAATGCTGGTTGTGTGTCAGTGATGCAGCACCGGAAGAGGGCAGGCCAAAGAGAACACGGGCGGATATTAGACAGTTGATCCTTGAACAACCCAGGTGTGAAGACACTGACTTCCCATATCGAAAACCCAAGTATAACTTTCCACTTTCCAAAAACTTAACCACTCATTGCCTACTATGGACAGGAAGCCTTACTGATACCATTAACAGCTGATTACCCATAACCCATAACCTTTTTAACAAGAGAAGAGTACCTTTTGCTTTAAGATATCCACTGGCGTCTGGTGGGCTTTTAGCTTCTTATTTTTGAGAAGCACCTTCCTTCTGAGTTGACCAGGGGAAGGAAGCATTGGATCATCTGAGAAATCACTCTCAAATAAGAATTTAGCCACCAGTTTTTCTCCAAACACAGTCTAGAAAGAAAAACACATAATCAATGCCTTTTATCTATACTTGAATTATTTCAGCCCTGCTGAGTTGTTTCTAAAGCCCTAGGAAGAGGAAGTAGGAAAGAAGCTGTGCCCCCATCTCCCCAATAGTTTCCTACTGGGAGGGATGGAGGTGGCGAGAAGGCAAGGAGGAGAGGTCCAGGCCATTTCCTACACGGGGCGAGCTCCGACTCTTCAGGAGAATGCTCTGGGTCTGATGTAGTAAAGATGAAAACAGAGACTCAGAGGCTGTGGTTTGTAGAATATGGCCTGCTCTAGATGTGGGTAAGAAATCAAAGAACAGAAACCTTGAAGTAGGTAGGGAAGAGGCACAACGATGAAAGATAATAGGGAGAATTCACCATTCGGTACAAAAACCCACAGACACCATTCTCACAATGGCTCCAAAGAGGAGTGTGTGTGCTTCAGGGAGGGGGGGAGAGGGGTAGGCACAAGATGATCCACTGGGATAAGGGTAGGAAATACAGCAAAGGCTATTTCTAGCTATTTTTATTTAGAAAAGAACAAAAAAGGAAGCTGGTTAGTGTTTAATGTACAGACTGAAATGATGGCTCCTGCACTCAGTCTGTAAGTCAGACTCAGTCTGACGTCAGGCGCTGCTCATGAGGCCCTGAGGGACAAGGAGGAGCCTCCTGATGCAGGAGATTCAAAATTTCAGAAATAAGGAAGCATATCTGTAATAACGGCATCTCCCCTGCTAGATAAGTATTACATAACGAAGCATATTCAATCATATGAAAACTTTAGACAATAAGCAAATTTACTTTAAAATTTTTTATGAGGGCAAAGTTTTTTTTAACCATTAATAAGTAATAGTATTTAAAATTAATTTTTACTTTATCCTTTCTGTTATTCCTTTTTAAATTCTACTTTTTGCATGTTTTAATTAATATATAAAATATGTTAATAAATAGGATATGTATATGATTTAGAAATAAGTCAATAAGTACACCATAGGAATACATGTTTTAGTGTTTTGCTGTTAGGAGTATATCATCAAAAAAGTCTAGAGACCATTCTTCTAAATGATGGCAAAGGAAAGACATATGAAAAGCTAGTTTTGTTGGCATTAGTGTTTGAGGACATTTCCTGCTGGCTATGTCCCTCCCTCCACTGAGAGCCATGTTTCCACAAAAGCCTCTACCAGTGGAGGTAGGAGACATTGTAATGGCATATTTGCCCCTAAATCTACCTTACAGTTTCCTTGTATAAGGAAGGGCGGAGTGTTACCATAGCAACTGCTCTGGCCACGCTGAGCTCCTTGCCAACCTGGACCCCGTATCTGTGAGGTGGGCCTCAGGAAGATGTGACTCATTTACCCTGAGATACTGTCAGCTTTTCCACAAACAATAACAGGGAACATCTTGGCATCCCTGATTTGCGGTTCCAGATGCATTGGAGGGTTGGCCTCTCCTTATCTCCAAAGAATCACAGAACAAAACAATGCTTCTATTACTCCAGCTGAAAAGATGGACCATCCAGGAGAAAGGCCAAGCCTCCAGGGCACCCCAATTTCTCAGTTCTGAGGGACCCTAAATGTGCTTCATAGCTGGGATCCAGCTGTGGTGTGATCTTTAGTGGCTCCATATACAACTCAACAGCAATGGCAAGACAAGGGCCACGATACCATCCTGCCTCTTAGCTAAAACTTTACCTTGAAAATTTCTGCCATTTTTCGTTGCTGAGGCAATGAACAGTGGTTCTCAATTGATATGATGATGGGCAGGTCAGAGTTGACGAAGGCACTTCGATCAATGGCTTCGATCACTTCCTATGAGAGATACAACAGCTCATTAGGGTCTGCCTTAGGAGACATCTCATTAGGTATCTGTCCAGGGTGTCAGAAGGCAAGGTACTTACAGCCTCAGAAATCGTCTAAATTATTATTTTCAGAAGGCTCTGGCCAAAGTGGTTTTTATATTTTCAAATTAAGTGAGAGGATAAGGTTATTTTCTATAAAGACATTAAACTGATCATATTGAGTTTTGTTCACATGCAATAAGGAACAGCTATCAGTATGCTGAATTTAACAAATCATTAATATATTTATATTGCATATACTGTAGGTAAAATACATTATTTTAGTTATAGCATCAAAGATTGTAAGAATAAGATACTTTTCTGCTCTCAAGAGTTTATAATCTACATATATTTATGTGTATATGTAAACACAATTATCAACTTCTAATCCCCCAATGTAAAATACAAGGGTTTTAAGAAGGCTGAATAGGGAAACGAGTTAAAGAGAATGCATTTTAGCCATTATCTCCACGGATGACAGAAATAATAATCTTTTCCAGACAAGCCACAGTTCAGAGAAAAATGATGTTACACAGCCAAAGACCCTCTGAATGAGTACAGTAATTACACAGTGAATGAATAAACTACTTGGAATTTGACATAGTAATCCAATGAGACCAATCTTCCTGGGTGATCAATTCCCCAAGTGAAACCAATTCTCATTGTTTTATAATGTTAATTACTGAATCATCTCTTAACACAAGTTGTTGGCCTCTGTTAGCAGGACAGCAGGACAAATGACCTTCAATTCCTATAGCAAAGGAACAGCCCTTAAATTTTATATATCATCACATAATGTAAAAATTACAACAATACAGGGATAAGCAAAAGTAGGTTTACAGTTCTTTGTTTGGAAAAAAGACAAATAATACAAATAAATATTACAAGGATAAAATGCGGGTCATGTACTCACAACTGTAAACCTACTTTTGTCAACCCCTGTATTATTATGTGAAAACTAACTTAAGGTAATGGTAACTAAACTTTGTTTGAATGAGGGTCTAATAAGAGTTCTATATCAATTCCCAGAAAAATGAACATTCGTGCAGCCTACACAACACTGTAAATGCTGTGGAATCTTCAGAGCAAGGATCAGAAACCTTGACCTCAGGTACAATGTGTTAGTCACTGATTTAAGTGGCAAATGAAGATAAGGCCTCCTAGAGATTTGATTTAGAGAAAGCTATGAAGCATCACCTTGAAGGGGATCTTGGTTGTCAGTGTATGTCCATGATAAATGATGGGCATCCCATCATCTCCGTCCCAGCAGTCCAACTCCACACTCCGACAGCCTTGCAGGAGGACCTGTGTGATCAATGAAAAAATCCACCCCAGATAAGCCAATGGAGAGGAAGCCTCAAATTAAACCCAGCACGTGATTCTATATATCAGTGTTCACATTCAGGGCTAAAGCAGAAGGGCATGGGAACTAAAATAAACATTGCAGTTTGGCCAAGGGCCACAACTCATCAGGGGTCGGGAAGGCAGAGGACAGATTAAGGTGGAAAGAGTACTTACCAGAGCTGAATACCATCGGAAAGTAAATTTGATAGCAAAAACAAGTGACCGTTTTCCCAGCAACTCTGGCCCCTCAAGGGAGCTATATATACATGGCACATGCTGAACTGAGAGCACCAGGCTGGGGCTCTGTCTAGGCAGATGTCAGTGGAGGTAATGCCACAGCCTAGAGGAGATGAGGCCACCGATTCCTCAATTAACTTAAAAAATACCTTTTTATTGATTTCACAGAGGAAGGGAGAGGGAGAGAAATAGAAACATCAATGATCGGAGAGAACGCTTGATCGGTTGCCTCCTGCACACCCCCTACTGGGGATTGAGCCTGCAATCCTATGTGCCCTGACCAGGAATCAAACCGTGACCTTCTGGTTCATAGGTCAATGCTTACCCACTGAGCCACACTGGCCAGACCTTAATGAAACCAATCAGGATCAAATCTTCATTTAGATACAAATTCTGCCACTGGCTAATTAATGCATTTGCTATGAACATGTAGCATGTAAGAAGAGCATAAGCAAGGAGTTATCAAGGACTGTTGTCTAATCCTATGGCAGGACACTCAACCACTGAGCCACACCGGTTCGGTTGGACTATTTCCTGAGCTTTGATATGTTATCTCACAACCTCTTTGGCAAAGTGCTCCAGTAAACTCTACCAATGAATCAGCTGACATGATACCTCTTTGCCATCCTGGACCTAGAGTTGGAAGCAGAGCTCCTGACGTGTGTGTGTGTGTGTGTTGCAGCTCTGCATTGTTTGCTTGAAGCAACCACTTCCTCCACAGAATCTATCAGCAGACTGTATTTTAGGACACTCTTGAAAGGATATTGAAAGGGTAACCCATGCCAAGAGCATGATATATCTGCAAATGCGCCAAGTCACTGATGTGAGAATCCGCATAATTATTACCATGTGACAGCGCTCCAAATTGGGGGCTATTGGCCAGTAGAGTTGCTGCAACAAAACTGATAGTGGAATCCCTCTTATTTTAGTATTTTGTATGAATTATTTTCTAGATCCTTCCCATTGCACTTCATACAGCACTCAATCTTCCGGGGTGACCCATCTTCCCAGGTGGAACCTATTCTGTGGATTGAAATTTCATAGCTCTCAGCTTCTTCCTGCAGCTAGAGTTCCCAGAGGTGTGCTGCTTGCGGCTGAAAACTGTTGTGTAATATGACAGCAGAAACACGAGATTGCTCATCTCTGGTTCACCTGCCACACTCGGAAGAACGTTCACTGCCCTGCAGCAGATGGGGTGATTTTTCAACATGAAAAGACTAGTGCTCTTTATCAAGGTCTGTATGACCTGAAGCCGTCCGTATATGGCTAGCAAAGGAAAACCAGAGCTGGCGATTCCAGGTGAAAACAGGGCTTTCTCCCAGGCCCCATCTGACCCCTAGAGTCACGCTAGGAAGTAATGGGAAGGACAGAGGGAGGGAGTGATGAGAAATAAAAGTAAAGGGAGACTCAGACTAGGTTTAAGCACCTCTTTGTGTCTATTTGAGGGGCTGTTGCGCCTAATTCAAAAGCTGCGACAACCTCAGTTGGGGTGTAATGTTAAGGAATTAAAGAAAAACTTTGAAATCAAGTAGGAAAATGAAGTAGGAGTAAAAGTTGGGACATTGGTCTTTGCTTATTTTCTTGGGAGAAATTCTGTCTTCATTCTCCCGACTCCCCAAAAAAACAATAAATTCCAGACTTTTGAACCTTGGAATTCTCTGTGCAAATGCAGGACCAATATGCACAGCTCATAAAAGAGCAGGACTTCAGCTGCAATTGGGGCAAGCATGGGACTCCTGCTCTACTGCTTGCTCATCTCAGTGTCAGCAGCTGAGGCCCATTCACAGCACTTCTATTTCAGAAATCATTATTTTAAGGACATGTCTTCATTTCATAATAAAAGCCACTTAGCTTTTAGAGTTTAGAGCACATGCTTCATACTAGGTAAACTTTGGGACAGAGTTTGACCCATGCTTAGAGGAACATCTGAGCTAATCTGGAGAACAAAGGGACCTCGGGTCTGTTGGGTTTGTGTAAATAATACAGTGAGAATGTTCACACTTGGACTCCACCCTTTCCCCATAAGCTCAAATCACACACTTAGATAGGGTGTCCCTAAAAACTGTATAAACACTTAACAGTCGATAGCTCAATTAATGCTTTTGTTCACTGGGATGAATAATTATTCAAAGTATGCATACAATTTTGGGGGGCACCCTGTACTCCTTGGAGCTAATCTAGCTTCTTCTTTCTGATTGATTACCTCTTCTTGCAGGAGTTCACAAAATAGGCAGCAGACATGAGAAATTTGCAGAAAATATACCAGGGAGGTAACTGACATGCAGATCATTGAGAGTTGGATGTTTAAGTCAAAAGGATGTGCTTTTTTTCTAGTCCAGAGAACCTACTGAATTGCCCACAACATGCCCATGAATTAACTGTATAGGAACAGTGCCTACTGTCTGGGCAAATCACTTCCCCTTAAGTTGGTTACTATAGGGGTGGATTGATTGTCTAACAAATTGCAAAGCATAACAACCAATACTTTGGGAATAACTTCAGAGAGAGTTGAATTTTTTACTATGCTTTCCCACTACAATATATTGATTTATTTAGCATTTAGAGAAACGATTAGATAACTTTCCCATGGGAAAATCTAATTTTAGTAGGAGTAGGTCAGACTAAGTAGGATCTACAAGCTATGAGTCTCAAATACTTTTTTTTTTCTCTCATTGCCCAGAAAAAGGTTAAGTATAGATAGCGAGGAAAAACAAAACAAAAAGAAGTAAAGAAAACAACTGTACGTATAGGCTGTTTACCCACACGTCATGTTTCCTCACATTTCACATGCAGTAGTTTCTGAGTTCTTCACAGGAGTCTGGGTCAGGTTTTTGTGACTTTGGGGGTTACATAAATAAGGTTTAATGACAAGTACATTCCAAGGGGATTTCTCAGTACCTGGCTGTAGAGTTCTACTGAGGATTCTCCTTTGAGCTGATGGCCTGTGAGGTAGGTATTGTGTGAAGATTCAATGTAATAGTAGGAGAGGGGCAGCTGTAATTCTTTAATGTTCTCTTGTGATTCATCATTTTTTGAAGCAAAGTTGTCTTTATCCATCAGAAACCTAGGAGGAAACAAATTTTCTTAGGATTGCCTGGGAAAGAGATATACTCTTAAATGATTGGGCAAAAGATATTTTAAAAGTTACCTTGCAAATCCTTCAAATGACATTAGGCCCTGATGACACATACTAATGCTAGGCTCAAACTTCTGCAAGGAATACAAAAAGAGTGTTATTTAGGTAAAGGAACCTAAGGGGGGAAGCACCACATCATTTTTAAAACTGTCTGTTTTCATCAGAAAACATCTAAACCAAATATTTGAACTAATTTAGCTATGTAGTGGTAAGATGTAGATTTTGTTAAAACAAGAAAACATTTATTACAAGTGAGTTTATTATACAAAGCATATTTACTTAAGAGAAAATAATAAGGCTGATTTATATGAAAACAAATGGTATCAGTTTATCCAGGTGAAAATGGGGATTAAAAATAGCAGCTACCACAGAGCTGGTAAGAGGTGAAACGAGATACTTCTCATAGGGCACTTCGTACAGTGCTTGTACCCGATGATATTACACTGAGCAACCAGCATGTGGTAATCATCTGGCATTTTAAGCATTTCCAGTGATAAAATCCAGTCGTGGGAGAGCTAAGCCACTGATTCGCAATAGGTTGAAAAGGGAGATTGAAAATCTGACTAATTCTGCTGCATGTGACGCAGCTACCATGAACGGTCTCATCCCACTGGCTCCCGTCCTGGCAGCCGCCCGGTTACTCAGGAGAGCTTCCCTCGAGGTCTCTGCTTCCACCCCTCCCAGCACAGTTCATTCTCCAGTGGAGCCAGAGTGACCTCTTTCAGAGATCATGTCATGTGCCTTACTCCGCTGCTCAAGCATTTGCAGAAGCTCCCCATTTGTCGTGGACTAAAGCCGAACTCCTCCCTGCGGCCTAAATGCCCCTGCCCACCTGTCTGAAACGGTGTCTACTATGGTCCGTCTGGCTTATGTGGCTCCCATGACACAGCTTTTCTATCGTTTCTCATAAATGTCAAGCTCGCACCTGCTTTGGTCTTTGAACTTGTGGCTCCTGTCTGGGATGTCCTTTCCTCAGGCCTTCAATAGCTTATTTATCCAGGGCTCAGCCAAGTGTCACCTCCTCAGAGTGGCCTTGGCTTATTCCTTTCAGCCTCCCTGCACCACTCCATCCCCTTACTCTGCTCAGTCTTTTCCAGAACCCAATATTATTACCTGAAATTACATCATACAGGGTGAGGCAAAATAGACTTAAGAGTTGTAACTACATGAAGCAGAGTTTATTCCTATATTACTATTGATTAAATATTGCATTATTCTCCATTTAAACAACTGTAAACCCACTTTTGCTCCATCATGTACCTTTAGTCATTTATTGCCTCCCTCACCCACTTGAATGTAAGCTGTGTGGAGGGCCAGATCTTGATCTCATGTATTGCTATATTCCCAGGTCCTGGAATAGACCCAGGCCCATAGTGGCAGTCTAACAAATATTTACTAAATGACTAAAAAGTTTGACTACTAATTCTATTGCATGTGCTAGAACAAGAAGGAATTATGTACTGATTCCTTATAATAGTTACTGAGTCAGAGAAGGCTTGGGACCTGTGTTAATTATATATTAAATAAGAACACTTATGGCCCTGGCTGGTTTGACTCAGTGGATAGAGCATTGACCTTGGACTAAAGGGTCCCGGGTTTAATTCTGGTCAAGGGCACATGCCTGGGTTGTAGGCTCGATTCCCAGTGAGGGCATGCAGGAGGGAGACGATCGATGATTCTCTCTCATCATTGATATTTCTATCTCTCTCTCCCTCTCCTTTCCTCTCTGAAATCGATAAAAATACATTAAAAAAAGAGAACACTTGTGTATTTGGTATTTAAAAAAAACCCTTCTATTTCTGTCCCAATTTTAAAGAGTCTTTGGAAAGAAGTATGGAAAGAATAAATGTTTAGCAGGAAATAATTAGAAGAGTCAGAGGCTTTCGTGTGCACACGAAACAGGTGCGTACCTGGATGATGCTGAGGATTTCATCATAAGTGCAGTGTTCTCCCTGGCAGTTCACTAGGAAGTCGTTGAGCTGAAGTATGCCGACCCCAAACACGCCCAGGGATGTGCTCTCGACCCCCGTGCCATTCGTCACGATGCTTGCAGCAGCAATGGCGTCAGAGATCTGCCTCTGGTTGTCTGACAGCTGCTGTTTACTCTTAATGAACAGCCCCAAATCTGAGACATTTCTGGTCAACAAATCTGAAACAGAATCACCAACAAATCTGAAACAGAATCACCCACAGAACATGGGCAAACTAGCAAGCATCTTTCACAAGGTTCACTTGACAGATACCTGTGCTTAATAAATGGCATTATTAAGGTGGAGAAATTCTTCACCATTCTGTCTAAACAAGCCAGCAAACCCATTGCTTATTCCTGGCTTTGCAGAGTAGAGGGATAAAAAAGGAATCAATGAACAAGTAAAAGAAACTAAGAGCTAGATCGATGACCTCGAAAGCCATGAGCTTCGGTATTCAAGGGAAACTAAACATACACTCAGTTGGGGATTTTAGGCTGAATTTGAACTTTAGATTTTAGAATAACTATTATATTTTTATATTTTCAGAGACTGAAGACGAACCTTTGAAATTATAGTTTTTATGTACTTGAAAGATGTAACTATCCCCTGTGTAATCTCAGAGGGAAGGCAGGGGAAGGTGTGGGTGGGAAGAGATTAACCAAAGAACTCGTAGGCATAACCCATGGACCCAGGCAATAGTATGGTGAAAGCTGGGGGTGCAGGCGAGGGGCGGGCTAGAAGGGGTCAAAGGGAGGAAAAAGGAGACATAAGTAATACTTTCAACAATAAAGATAAACAAAATAAAAGTGTAACTATAAACATTTGTGTGCAGGTTTCTGTGTGAACACACATAGGTTTTCAGTTCTTTTGTGTAAATACCAAGAAATACAATTGCTGGATGGTGTGGTGAGAGGACGTTTAGTTTTGTAAGAAGCTGCTCAACTTCCTTCCGAAATGGCTGTACCATCTTACACTCCCACCAGAAGAAGGGGCAGTGGCACAACACTAACACCACCTTGGCCAGACATGTTCATTGTGGCCACTTGGAAGACAGCCTGGTTGGTTCCTACAGAGCCAACCATGGGCTCCTCCCCAGCACTTTCACCTCTTTGGGCAGTTCTCCTTCACCTTCTCCTCAGCTTCTTGGGCCCCTCGGACCGCGGGGACCCAGGCGGGGTTGGAGTGGCACAGGGCTGTTTCCGGGGTAGCCGGCTTAAGCCGGCGTGACCATGGGGTCCCCGGAGAAAGGGAGGGAAGGCGAGACTGAGGGAGGGACTCCCTGCCTGGGAGCCAGAGACTGTGGCTGGGAAGGCTTCCAGGCACTCAGGGTCCGGCCAAGGCGGGGCTGTTGTTTGTTTCCAGCGGACTGAGTTAGAAGTTGCAAACAGCCGAACTGTGACAGTAACTTTCTCTGCAGAGCGGCGTGCTCCACAGTCCTCCTTAGGACAGTTTGAGTATCCTCTGTCACTGTCCCTTCTCCCTTAAGGCCCGCTCTGTGCCAGGCTATGTGCCAGGGTGTGTGCCAGGGTGTCAGGCTCCACTAGGGCACAGACTCCGCTTCCTCTTTTTCTCCGACCTGTTGGTGGCCTGTGCTCAGCACTGTGGCTGCCCCACGTGAACTTTCTAAAATGCAGATTTTACCCTGCCAGTCCCAACACCTTCCATTCCATTGCCTGCAGGTGAGAGAGTGTACCTTCCTCAGTCCCAACCTGGAGTCCCCCAGGAGTTGGTGTTCTTCACCTCTTACCTCCACTCTGCCATCTTGAGGCAAGCACGCTATTCCCATCCCCTCAGCCCCCTTCCGATCTCATTACCCAAGGTGCCCTGGGTGCTCATTTGCATGTCCCATGTGACAGGTAAACCCCGCAGCTCAGTTGCAGCCTAACTATCAGAACAACCAACATGTGATCCTCGTGAGGGGATCCCATGCCATCAAATTCCTCTAACTGTCCTGAGGTCACCGTGAAAGGGCGCGACTCAGTCACCATAACTGAAAAGGATCTCGCAGGCCCTTAAATACCATGTGGGTGGAGCTTGTAGCGTGCTTGCTTCAGCAGCACATATACTAAAATTGGAATGATAAAGAGAAGATTAGCATGGCCCCTGCATAAGGATGACACACAAATTCGTGAAGCATTTGATATTTCACACCCAGCTCTCATGCAATAGGCCTTCCTTCCCCTGGCTGCCCAGCCCCGCAGCCCCGCCCCCCGCTAGCCTTTTGTCCTGTGCATCCCGTGTGTGCTGCAGCCATGCCCCCCGCTCCTGATTGGCTGGTAGCGTAGTGAAGGTACGGTCACATTTGCATGTTTCTCTTTTATTATATAGGATAGGATTGCTAAAACTTGGAAGCAACAAGGAATTCTTCCACAGGTGACTGACTAAGCAAACTGAGAAAAATCCATACAATGGAATATTATCTATGATAATAAAAGCTTAATGTGCTAATAAGACAGGACAGCCAAAAGACCTTTCAGACAACCTTCCAGACGAAGCCAGGGCTGTGAGGGCCGAGCCCCTTGCATGAATTTTGTGCATTGGGCCTCTAGTCTATAATAATAAAAGTGTAATGTGCTAATTAGACTGGACGTCCTTCCAGATGACCTTCCAGATGAAGCCGGGGCTGCAAGGGAAGCTGGGGTCCCGGGATGCCAGAGGGAAGCCTACTCTTGCACAAATTTCATACATCAGGCCTCTAGTTCAACTATAAAAGGAAATGAGCTATGAAGCCACAAGAAGACATAAGGGGCCTTAAATGTGAAAGAAGCCTGTCTGAAAAGGCTATGTACTGTGTGATCATAAATATATGACATTATGGAAAAGGCAATACTGTGCAGACTGTAAAAAAAAAATCAGTGGTTGCCAAGGGGTGAGAAGGAGGTACATGGCATGACTAAATGAAGCACAGGGGATTTTTAGGGCAGTGAAACTATTCTCTGTAACATGGTAATGATGAATACATGTCATTATACTTATGTGAAAGCCCACAGAAAGTACAGCTCGAACAGCGAACACTAATGCAAACTATGGGCTTCAATTTATAATAATATATCAATATTGGCTCCCTGTAACACATATGCAAGATATTAATAACAGGGGAAACTATGTGGGGAGAGAATATGCGAACTCTGTTCGTTGCACCCATTTTTTTGTAAATCTAAAACAGCTCTTAAAAAAAAGCCCATTAAAATTTTAAAAAGTGTAGCTGATTCACTAACCCATAGTTAGCACATCTTATGACTAAAGTTGAGAAAGGCTAATATTCTTAGCTGAGGACAATATAGGTTTTAAATAATTAAAAAGCAACTGCATAAAAGAGGACTTTTGTTTTGTTTTGTAGTGATTGTATTTCCCACTTTGTTTTTGTTTTTGCTTCGTTGTGATGCTATTTTCCAGCAAGCACAGAAGAGAAAAAGAAAAGCCTTTAAAATGCCATAGCGGTGCTGGTGCTGGTGGTGCTGAGTGGGACAGAACTAGACAGGCCAGTCGGGAAAATGTCCTGGGTGTCCAGACAGCAGTGCCCTGCTGAGGTCACTATAGATGCTCCTTGCTAAAGGGCAGACACCCCCACCCTGTGGCTGAGCACTCGTCGGCCTGTAGGCAGGGAAGAGACCAGTGGCTGTCAACTGGGACACACCACGCCGCAGGGGACATGTGGAAACGGGCGGGAAAGGGGTTCCGGTTGCCAGCAGGACTGGAGGGCTCTCCTGTTCAACGTCCTGAAATACATGGACACAGCGATGAATTTCCTCGTCTCAAATGCCAATGACACCTTGAAAAAAATTCTCCAAATGTCTCGCCATGCTCCAGGCAGCAGCAGGCCACGTGAGGCGGGCTGAAGGTTTGTGTGATTGGATCTCTAACTCTGGGGGAAAGATTAAGCTTTACACAAACCTAGATCAGGCTGGAGACCGCTGGTGTTCTCGTCAATGGTCAGGTTGGTGTAGAGTGGGGCCGACTCAGAGCCCGACCGGTTGCAGGGCACGGCGTAGAGGTCGAAGAGATCCTTCAGGTCCTTGCGGCTCCTTACACTGGGTGGGGAATGAAAACGCCTCACATGTAGCACTGCTGCTAAAATGTGGGGCTGAGAAAGGGTCAGGAGAAAGCGTGCCATACCTGAAGGATTTGAACAGCTCCACAAATTCAACAAAACTCATGTTGCTGTCGGAAACCATGAAGCTCTGAAAGCCCTTCATTCCTCCTTTGATGCGGCCGTGCCAGCTGCTGCTGCTCCAGGCACTGCAAGAAAAACATGGCCTTAACGGGCAGGATGGGCCCGTGTCCGCCCTTCTGCCCCCACGGATGCTCTCACGTTAAGCAATAGGACCAAAAAGATGGACTTCGAGTCATTTAAGGTGGAGGCTGTTTTTATTCCTCTCAAAATTTATCTGTATTGTGTCAGAGGAGGTCAAACATATGAGACATTGAAACAGCTTCATGTTTACAGACTATTTACTAAGGACATAAGGTTGAGGTTAATATGCTTCCACTAATTAAAACAGTTCTTTGAAATCACAGGCCAGTCGGGAGAGGAAGGGTAGGGAGAAATGTAAATGTGTCTTTGAAGAAAAGTCATTTTAAAAAAAGAGCCCCAAATTTCTAGATTATAACTTATGGAAAATTGTGCAAATGTTTTCCCCCTATATTCTAAATTACAGAAATCCATTTAAGAAGAATGGCTTGAATGTCTTAATGTCTTCTTTTTGTCCTTTTTAAACCAGTTCTTAGATGAATTCAGGGAAGTGCTTTTAATAATAATGGAAAATGTGAGTCAGAAAAATATTAAGAATGGAAAGAAGCCAATTCTGTCTAGGATTATATTTGCACCTGCCAAGGCTGTATCTAGTCAGTATAAAAATATCAGTCAACTAGATCAAAACTTCAGTCTGGCTATTTCACAACATTTATTTTACTTTTTTTTTTTTAACCTTCTATACTGGTTCTCTGACAGGATAATATGAGAAATGTTTTGACTGGTTGTTAACCAAATATCAATGACAAGATATCTCTTTTTCTTTCTTTTTTGTCTTTTATTTTTCACTTTATAAATATTTCAACTTATATAACAAAGTATAGAGAATATTGTGATGACTAGACTATTTACGCTTAAGCCTGCTAACAATGTTTACTCACAGAATATGATTCTGCGCTGACATCTGAAGGCTAAAGGAAGAGTATTACAAAAGGCTGGGTTTATATTATTTTGAGGGGAAAGGTTGTTGGTCCTCCACGCGTGTGGGAGGGAGATAGAGGGTGGAGGTTCAGGTAGAGAAAGGAAGTCCCCTAAAGTGACTTAACACTTGATTTCAACAGGAACGTCCCTGTCTTCCTTCCAGTTCCAGGTCCAGCCGCCGTCTGAGGGCGGCCCCTGACTTTAGGAAGCTCCGCATGTCTACGCTTTCCCTTCCTGGGCTCAGTTTTGTTTTTCCTCTCAAACAGTATTCAGGCTGATTTTTCTTCTGCCTTGTCTTTTCCTCCTGTTTTAGAACACTTGGTGGGCTGTGGTGCCTGTCCGTCTGTGATCTTGCGTTTGATATGTTAGTTTCTCTACTTCTACCTCTTTAAAAATATTTCCCTCTCTTATTCTGCCTTTCCTTCCCCTGCTCATGAGTGATGGAAATAAAGGGAAGGGCTCTTGACTCCCAGTGACTTGGCTATTTTGTTCACCAAGGATGCTGTATGGGCTAAAACAGAGTGTAGAGAATTCTGATTCTTGGAAGCTTTTAAATGTGTTACATACCTAAACTTATGGAAAAGTTGTTAGGAGTGCCACAAAGAATTCCTACGTACCCTTGGTTCAGTTTTACCAAGTACAGAAATCTGGATGTATAAAGCTTATATTATGTTCATCATTCACATTGTGAAAGAATGCTTCTCTTTAAAATAATGATTTACTGTAGTGTGTGTGTGTGTGTGTGTGTGTGTGTGTGTGTGTGTGTGTAATTAACGTTTCCAAAGCCAGCGTCTGCACAGACCCATTTCCTCCTCTATACCCCTCACAGGTAAAGCGGAGTGCCTATTTTATCTCTGCTTTTCTTAAACTTGAGTGTGAGGTTGTGGGAGATGGTGTGGCTTTCCGATTCCTTTGGAAGGCTTCCATTTTAATATTATTTCTTCTGAGAGGCTAGATGTTGTTTCAAATCTGTCATTTGCATGGACCTCATAATTTATTGTAATACCCGCTTTGAAATGATCTAAACATATCCGACTTGCTGCAATACATTCATTCCTCTAGACATGTAGAGCTTACTATATATAAGAAGAAATATATTAAATACATTTCACCCATTAGCAAAGGGTCCATATCTGTACGGTTCAGTCTAGTAGCCACTGACCACTTGCAGCCCTGAGGCACTTTGAATGTGGTTAGTGTGACTGAGAAACAGAACTTTATTTATTTATTGCATTTAGTCAGAGAGTGAATTTTAAATTTTATTTAATTTTAATTAATTTAAATAGTCTTCCCCTCTTCTCCCTCCCTGGGCTAGTGGCTACTATATTGGACAGTGCTAATTTGGAGAGTTATAGCTCAGGTTTTGTTACTATTGCCCTTTGAGGGGCTGATGTGTCAAATGATTAGGAGCTATTATAGCACTATGAGGAAATAGGGGTATAAAATCAGGAAAATTAGAAGCATGTAAAAACTCGGGGTCTTTCCATTCTCAATGTCATTGCTAAGTCAAAATCAGAGACAGTCTTTCCACAGAGCACTGGAAGAAGACGCCCTGCTATACAGCCTGAATGCTGTGAGGGGTCCTGCTGTTTTATCATGTTAAGGCCCCACCTGGACGGGCTCTTGTTTGAAGACAGCACAGGGGAGGACACTGGCCTGATGGGAGATGACGTCCCGGCAGCCAAGATGGGGGACCCAGCCGTGGTCAGAGAGTGGGCTCTTCTGGAAGGGAGAGGGTTAGGCGGGCTTGTGATGGCATTCGCTTCTGTGAGCGTGAAAGACAGAAAAGAGACAATGACCCCCTTTCCCTCAGAATCAAACACAACAAAGATGCTTCTGGATGTTTGAGCAAATCACTCTATGTAGGCAATTTCTACAAAAGGAGCATCAAAATATTCAGGTGAATAAACTCATCTGGAGGGTTCTCAAACCCTTACAGATCAGAATCATCTGGGGGAGCTTAAGAAGTATGATGTTCAGGTCCCAGTCACAGCATCTGAATCAGTGGCTGGAGTGTGGACAGGGCATCCAGATATTTATTTATTTATAATATATTTTTATTGACTTCAGAGAGGAAGGGGGAGAGAGAGAGAGAGAGATAGAAACATCAATGATGAGAATCATCGTTCGGCAGCCTCCTGCATGCTCCCTCCTGGGGATGGAGCCTGCAACTGGAGCATATGCCCTGATCAGGGATCAAAACCCGTGACGTCTTGGTTCCTGGGTCAACATTCAGCCACTGAGCCACACCTGGCTGGACCAGATATATGTTTAACAAGCTCTAATTTCCAGCTGGGTTGAGAATCCCTGGTCTAACCCATCAGATTGTATTCTGTGAGGCTAATATTCTCTGTCAATAATAGCTAGGTAAGTAATGAGAATTTTCTTCCAAGTACACAGTGCTTGCAGAAAATACCTCTAGGGTTCCATCATCTAGTTAAAACAAAGGTAAGTGTATTTAACAAGGTAAAGAGTTCTGCTAAGAATGGCCACCACACTTAAATTACCATCTAAACCCAATGTGTATTTTTCTCATACAGAAACGTCAGCTGGGACTGTGCTGCTTTACCTGACTCTTCTTGCTCATTAATGTCCTGAGGATCAGAGCCACTCCAGCTTCGACACTCTTTGTGCAGTTTGGTCTTGCGGGTGGCCATCTCGTCGTCGGTCGCCTCTCCACTCTCACCCTGGGAACACAAAACACACAGGGGTCCCCATTCTGTGTTCCTCTTCTATCACTGCTTTAGTCCGGGCAGGTCCCTCTTTTCCGAGGGACCCACCTTTAAGGCTGCCTCCCCCTGGGGAAGCCAGTAAAGACCCAAGGGAAGGCTGACCAAGTATTCTCCTGGAATATTATCCCATTTGTCTTTCATTATACAGCAGGACTCCTCAGGAAAGGGAGCCCATAAGAGGAGGCATGGGATCCCTGGAATCTCCACGTAGAGACAGAAACATACGACTTAGGCATCAACAGCCTCCTATCCGCATCCCTGGGGAAAACATATCATCATGTTATAGTGACAATGTATGTAATGAACTATGTAATAAATAATGATAAATATCCTATATAATAAAAGCCTAATATGCTAAGTGTCCAGTTGGCTGGTTGGCCATTCAACCAACCAAAGCATAACATACTAATGATATGCTAAGGCTGCTCAACCACTCACTGTGACATGCACTGATCACCAGGGGTAAGTTAGCTTGCTGCTGGGGTCCAGCCGATAAGGACTGAATGAGACAGGCCGGACATGAACTGGAGCCCTCTCAGAGTCCCTCCCCAGCTGGCCAACCTCCCGCATCCCTCCCTGGCCCCGACTGTGCACTGGTGGGTTCCCTCAGCCTGGCCTGTGCCATCTTGAAATCTGGGCTGAGGGACACCCAAGAGTAAGAATTTTGTGCACCGGATCTCTAGTATGTCTATATTGTGATAAAAGGTAAATTTACCACCTTAACCATTTTAGGTGCGGGAACTATATGTGCCTTGTTGTGCAACAATCCCTAGAACTTTCTCACCTTGTAAAACTGAAACTCTATATCCATTAAACAACTCCCCTGCCCCCCCAGCTCCTGGCCGCCACCATTCTACTTTCTGTTTCTAAGAGCTGGACTGCTCTAGGTACCTCATGTTAGCGGCACCACACAGTATTGTCCTTTTGTGACTGGCTTCTTTCACTTACGGTCATGTTCTCAAGGTGCACCCATATTGTAGCACATGAAATAATTTTCTTCCTTTTTCAAAGTTGAATTACATTTCATTGTATGCCTCTATCACCTTTTCTTTGATGAACATTTATGTTGCTTCTCTTGATAACACATTTAGCAGGTCCTTTGATATCTTCATAATCTGATTCCCGTTCCTTCCTTGCCTTTCTCCACCCACCACAGAGCCCCTCCTCCAGCTTGGGGCATGAACTCAGAACTACATGTGCTTCCCTGAACAACCACGTCTTTCATGCCTCTCTGTTGCCTCATCTGCCTGAAATGCTTTCCCCTGTGTTGTCTGTTTGGAAAACACCTATACAACCTTCAAGAAGTCTTTCCTGCCTGCCTCTCAGCCCTATATCCTCCTTCTCTCCGCTCCTAAAGCACTTTGAAGAAGGCTTAACAATGACTTATTTAGATCTCAATGAGTTTGTTAACACATCTGTCTTCTCTATGGACACTGACTCTTTTCTGGTGATGTTGACTCAGTTCCTAGCACTGGGTGTGGCACCCAGGAGGAGCTGGGTAGACCCTTGTACTTCCTTTATTTTATGCCTCATGTTGTCCCCAATCCAAAAAAAAGATCATTTATGGTGACAGAGACCATACAATGATCCCAGATGATTGGGTCTGATGTTCCATAAACAAGTAACACTCTACCCTCATAAGGATTTTCTTCTTCTTCTTGGCAGTACCGATGCCCAGGGTGTTGTTCCTCTGCATGTTGGGCTTCTCGGCACTCTTTGCTGATGTCCCAGGGCTGGGGTTTCGAGTACTCCATCGTCTGCCACCAAACAACTCCACAGCGTGAGCCAAGGTTGGGCCTTCATACCGTCCATCCTCCTGCAGAAGAGCCATATGCTGAACATAGACAGGGAACAGCAAGCAACGGGGAAGTAAATACATGCATGGCTTCCAGGAAATTCCCAGGGATGGAGGAGCACAGGCAGCCACTGAGGAGTATCAATCTGGCCACCCAAGTGGCTCTATTTTCTAATCCTCAGGTCTCTGTGGGGGATTTCATCACATCCTCTGCAGTCCTGGTCACCTCCCTGCTGAGTTCCAGTGACGTGCTTTAATAGGGCCATGTCCCACTGGTATTAACAAAAATAATTTCCCTTCCCATTTTCCAAGGTTACATACAGAATTACCCCTGCAAAAAATTCATTAAGATGCATTTTGCAAATTAGGGCTTTAGAGAACGTGGGTGTGTGTGAATCTTTTTAAGTAAAATCAATCCTTATTTGTTATTGTTTCACTCTAGGTATTTTCACATTGGTTGATGCTTGGAACAGTCTGACTTTAAAGATAGGTTATGTGAGGAGAACTAAGATGGCGGCATAGGTGAGCACCTATCTAGCTGTCCACGCAACAATTCTGAAACTACAACCTAACAACAGAACAAACACTGTCCAGAATCACCGGAGAGCTGGCTGAGTGAAAATTCCACACATAAAAGTAGAGGTGGGACGCAGCAGTGACTCGGGAGCAGCGGTGCGCAGCTTTGAGGTTCGGAGCGCGAGCAAGCGGTGAGGGATGGCACCGGACAGCAAGCCCAGCTGGTTTTCTCCAGCGGGGAGGGTGGAGGCCTCCCACAGCACCGACCCCCCAGTACCAGGCGAGCTCCCAGGTCGGGGAAAGGAGGATCCTGGGCGCAGCTGAGGTCTGTGTGTTTGGGGAGAGTGCACGAGTAAATTGGAGTGCGCAACCGGGCAGAGAACGCGGGCAGAGAACGCGCGACTCGCTCACTCACTTGCTTGGAGACCACCATACTGCTTTGTTTTACAACCCTGAGTGAGACTTTGGCTGTGCAGACTCATTTGGGGAGAGGCAGAGTTGTCTAGCAATGGGGAGATCAGTGGTGGATTTACATTGCCACCCAACACCGAGACCCGTGAGCCGCACAGATAAGCTGACGCCACAAGCCCCATAGACCTGAAGCAATGCGCCACAAAGGGCGGACCTAAGCCTGACGCTGCGCGCCCATTAGACGCTGACTCTGTGTGACAGGAAGGGCGGACCTAAGCCTGACGCTGCACGCCCATTAGACGCTGAAGCTGTGCGCCAAGTAGGGTGGACCTAAGGCTGATGCCGGGTGCTGCATAAGGAAGCTGAGCCACTGTTCCTTAGAGGATACCTATCACACACCACTAAGGGACCAACTCAGGAAAGCAATCACAATGCAGAGAAAAGGAAAGAACTCAGCTGTGAAAGAAATGGAGGAAAAAAGACGACTAGACATAGAGTTCAAAACCACAGTAATTAGGTTTATGAAGAGGCTACTAGAAAAGGCCGAGAATCTTAATGAGAACTATGCCGAAATAAATAACACCTACAAAGAAATGAACAACGCCTACAAGGATATGAAAAAAGACCAACTAGAAATTAAGCATACACTGACTGAAAAAAAAAATTATACAAAGACCTAAAAGCAGTCCAGACGACCGCAAAAACCAAGTCAAAGATTTGAAATACAAAAAAGCAAAATCCACTCAGCTGGAAAAGCAAGAAGCCAAAAGAGTCCAAAAAATTGAAGATAGTATAAGGGGCCTCTGGGACAACCTCAAGCATACCAACATCAGAATTATTGGGGTGCCGGAAAAAGAGAGAGAGCAAGTTAATGAAAACCTACTAGAAGAAATAGTGACCGAAAACTTCCCCCACCTGGCAAAAGAAATTGACTTGAAAACCCAAGAAGTGCACAGAACCCCAAAATATAGGAATCTAAAGAGGACCACACCAAGGCACATCATAATTAAAATGCCAAGAGCAAAAGATAAAGAGAGAATATTAAAAGCAGCAAGAGAAAAACAGTTAGTTACCTATAAGGGAACACCCATACGATTGTCAGCAGATTTCTCAACAGAAACGATGCAGGCCAGATGGGAGTGGCAAGAAATATGCAAAGTAATGAATAGCAAGAATCTACAACCAAGATTGCTCTACCCAGCAAAGCTGTCATTCAGAATTGGAGGTCAGATAAAGTGCTTCACAGATAAGAAAAAGCTAAAGGAGTTCATCACCGCCAAACCAACACTATATGAAATGCTAAAAGGTATTGTTTAAGAAGAGGAAGAAGAAAAAGGTAAAAATGTACATTATGAACAACAAGTACACATCTATCAACAAATGAATCTAAAATTCAAGTGAATTAACAACCTGATGATCAGGATAAAATGAGGAATAGAACAAAATCATGGACATAGAGAGGGAATGGACTGATAAGGCTTGGTGAGAAAAAGGGTGCAGGAAGTACAGCAAGAGACTGGACAAAAATCATGCAACTATGGGAGAGGACAGAGCAGGGAGGTAAGGGCGTAGAGTGGGATGGGTACTGGGTGGAGGGGAGCTATTGGGGGAAATGTAATTAATAAACTGAACAATAAAGGTAAAAAAAAAGGAAAAAAAATAAAGATAGGTTATGTGGCATACCTAAAATTTGCTCTGGAGGGTTGGGCTGCCATCCTCCCACGTGACTAAAATCCGAGGATAGAGAGCCCAGGGACCCAGAACAACAGGCATATGATGCTGTGAGCAGCAAAAACACACTGGAAGGGTAGGCTGTTTCTCCTAAGGCAATGCCATATAACATGCAGTGAGCAGAGATTATTTATTGAATTAAACTACTCAACTGACAATGGTAAAAAATTCTTCCTATAAGTTAGGAAACCCAGTTAATAAAACTACAAAAAGTTGCAGATGAATTAAGGATATTGATAGCTCACAGGTTGTATAGAAGGGCTCTTTTAAAAATACTTTCCATTTACTACCTTTATTTTCTGCAAATGTTTAAGGCTAATCCTCCTTTGTAATTCCATAGAAGTGGCAGTAAATGGATTTTGCTTTGTAAATAATAAAGAGGCCCTGTGTGTGTGTGTGTGTGTGTGTGTGTGTGTGTGTGCCTGCTCCTTCTGCTAATATTCAATGACTGTCTGATTTTATGACTTGAGTTGTGACCTCTCACTTCCTGCGTCCTGTTCAGAATCCCAGAATGCTGAGCAAATTAGGTACTTGATGTGGGAAACTTTTGGTGCTCTCTTGTAGTGGATATCTGTGATTTATACCTGTCCATTAATCACTTTTCTTTTCTTTAACCATACCCCAATTTTACTTAAACCCTTCTCCCCTGGATGTAGTCATGGGTTTAACATCTTTTGACCAATGGTTGACATAGGATCCAAAGAAGCCCATTAGAACCTCTCTCCCTGGAAGAAGACTCTTGAATGCAGTGATGTGAGAACAAAAATGGCTGGAGACCATGCCACCTGATGTGGGCTTGCTGAAGAGAGTCCTAGCCAACAGGTCCCTACAATTGGCTCCGAAGTAGCCAATGACCCAATTTTATAAATAGGTTTTATTTACCTTACTGAATAACATACTCTACATACAAAAGAAATTTTATAAAAATTTTATCTATGGGTCTTAACTAATACATTTTCTAAAATTTAATAACTCCATTAAAATTTAAAACATCTGCTCTGCGAAAGATACTATCAAGACAATTAGAAGACAAGCCACCGTATGGGAGAAAATATTTGCAAAAGAAACATCTGATAAAGCACTGCTATTCAAACTACACAAAGAAATCTTAACATTCAACAATAACAAGGCAATTAACCTGATTTAAAAAATAGGCCAAAGACCATAACAGAAGACATACAGATGCAAGTAAATATACCAAGAATGAACACTAAGGTAAACTGTGGATTTTGGGTGAGTATGATGTGTCAATGTAGGCTCATTGTTTGAAAGAAATTGTACCATTTTGGTGCATGGTGCTGACTATGGAGGTTCATGGAAAACCAATGTATCATTCTCTCAATTTTATTATAAATCCAAAACTGCTCTAAAAAGAAAGTCTCTAATAAGAAATGTAATAGACACAATTACCTTCTACATATAAAAGAATCAGCCTCTACTGCTTTGGCTTTTCTAAATCAGAACATCCCAACATGGGCCAAACTTAGTCAACAGAGTGGCAATCGTTCCTTGAGAGCCGTGGTTTGCCGACCACTGTCCTGAGCTTTAGAGAAGGACATGAGATAATGCAAGGGAAGGCTTAGCAGGGGCTGCGAGGAACGACTGTAGCCTAATGTTCTTCTTCTTCTTTTTATAATATATTTTATTGATTTTTTTTCAGAGAGGAAGGGAGAGGGAAAGAGAGTTAGAAACATCAGCTGCCTCCTGCACACCCCTACTAGGGATGTGCCCACAGCCAAGGTACATGTCCTTGACCGGAATAGAACCTGGGACCCTAGAGTCCGAAGGCCGATGCTCTATCCACTGAGGCAAACTGGTCAGGGCCAGATTTCACTCTCTAACAAAAATATCTTAGGCCTAAAAAAGGTGGGATTCCTTTGTTTAATCTTTAAAGGAGATTTTCTGGGATCTGAAATGTGGTTAGAATCTTTCTTTCGTTTTATACAAAACAATAACCCCGTTTGGGACGGGTGAAGAATGCACCTTCTATTTTTAATTTGGGAGAAGGACTACTGTGAGTGAAAGCACATTCTCAGTTTTAGAAAGACGTTCATGTGGAAGCTGAGGATCAGAAAATCTATTCCTTAAAAGATACTCTGAAGTAGGGCAGCAATTGTCTTAGGTAGACACTGCAGTTTTAATCTTAACTTAACCTGCTATTTGGCTTCTGTACTCATTTGCTTGCTTGCAAAAATAATAGAAGAGGTATTTTGATTTTCTGAACTGATGTATTATTGAATGTTCCCTTGCTGGCGGTTTGAATGTCCCAATGATTGTGATCTCACTGGTCACAGAAGCACATTCCTCTGGGAACCAGGACAGGACAATTATCCCAATTGTCTCAGTAGCTACAGATCACTGAGTTTCAGTTGACTCAGTGGTCCCAGAATCAGAACATACTCTAAATTGCCTCAGTAGCTCCAGATAGTGCATTCCTGCTGACTCAGTGATCCCAGAATCTGGACAGCACGATTATTCTAAATTGCCTGACCAGGTGGTCCCAGATAATGTGTTTCGGTTGATTTAGTGATTCTTACATACTAACTTGCTCCATTTTGCTTCTGTAAAAAAATGCTTTTTCGTGAAGCAGGTTCCTCATTCCAGACCCAAAGATGTAATCAATACTTTTATAATATTCTGCCAATATAAGCCAGATGTGTTGAGCCGTTCGAGGCTGTGAGGTTTGAAGAGCATTAGCCACTCGTATGCCAGCGGCTTTTTAAAAAATAAAATGACTCCATAATTCGACTGTTTTTTAAGGCGTCCTCTGTAAGATAGGGATACATCACAACAATTCATGCACTTTTACCTCTTAGCATATGTTTGCACATGATATATTGAAGACAGATTTAAACTGATCTAATCCTTTGAATAAATCCTTATTTTTCTTGAAGATAGCCAGAATTCATTTCTGTTGCTTACTACCAAACAAGTCTGTCTACCTGGAAATCCTATATTTAGCCTTCTCAGCTTCTCAGAGATCTTTCCAAATACCCAGGATTATGGGTTCTTAGCTCTGCCCATGATAACCTTGAGCCAAAGTTTTTGATACTAGTTTTTCCTCTACACTCCACATCAAATCTCCGCATGGTTTATTTTCTTTTACTTTCCTGTATTCCTAGTCTTCATTACAAATGTCACTATTTCTTCTTGGCTTTTGCTTTATCTTCTGCTACTATTCCCATTAGATCAATTTACTAATATTAAAATACTTTTATTTGAAGGTAATGTCGCATGCATTCATCACACAAGGGGACTCGGATGTTAAAAATATTATTTTCTATACAAGCTCTTTCCAAATTAGAAATAAAGAAATATTCTTGCAGGGCCCTTAAAAGAAGTTTTGAAGAACTCAAGACTTAAAAAAAATTTCTTTAACTTAAATATATATTTAAATAGGTTTCTTTTGTACTTGGGACTCCTCCAAGCCTTAAATGTGCTAAGCCTTATTATAAGTCGCCAAGAGGGGCATTTAGCATGCTGCCTATTTGACCTTTTGTTCTCCAAGTACCAAATTAGCATCATTTTGATGTTCCTTAAGATAGTCTGAGAACAAGTCTGTATAATAGGAAAATGGTCAGTTTGTTGACTAAGAAATCTCTAGTGTTTATTTCTAAGATATGTTGGCTTCCTTCCTGGGCAGTTCATGTAGAACAATGTTTGAGGAAGAACATCACCTATGTTTTCAGAAGAGACTGAGACATGTGGAGTTGTTTTGCTTTTTCACTGTAACCACTTGGTTCTATGCAGGGAGGAGGGAGGAGGATTTGGTAGGGGGAAGGGAGAGGTATAGCTGGGTTTGCTGCTGATAGAGCTGAGTCTGCTCCAGGTCACTTCCTGTGTCTTTGCTCTAGCAGCATCTCTTCCTTCTCATAAACTGTCCATGGTCTGAGCTGGTGCCTCTTTCAGCAAAAACTGAGAAACCAAGCACACTTTATGGATTAATTCAGCTACTTGATACTCTAAGTTTGGAAAGGAAACAAATGGAGCCAATAAATCACATAGCATTTGTGCCAGTGGTTGTAACTGAGCTCAAAGACTTTGGTTTATGGCCAGTTTGACTGGATTTCCATGATTCTATAAAGCTGCAAAATGACTGTAAGTAAAAATCAATATTCATAATTGCTCCTGAAGACCTCCCTCCAAGCAGCTGATAGCATTGAAAGCTCCCTGTGGAGTAGATAGGAAGCAGGTATTCTGGTTTCCACTTTAGATGAATTAACTAAAACAGGCTTTGTGCTGTGCAGCATCAGCATACCCGTGTATGTAGGCCTCCATGCTTATTAATTTAATTAACCAAGTTACTTATTCAAGATATGATCTCTCTGCATGGGCATGAGAAAGCGGGACAGCAGGAGAATTACATGCACTTCTCTTTACATCCTGCAGGGGAAATGTGTCTACTTGTCAGAAACATGTTAGAACGGTGAAAAGTACATAAAATCAGTTGTTTTAGTACTTTAAGTCATAGTTCTATTTGTTCTGGACACTAGTAAAAAAGTTAAGATCCCCTTCCATTCCCCCAGAGATAGAAAAGCCTAAAAAAGAGAAACCGCATGCTTTGATACAGCTCGGTTGACAATGCTATTGATGGTGTTGCCTTGTGGCGGGGCCCATGACTCAGTTTCCAGTCTCTGCCCTGCTTTCTCCACAAGCATGGAGTCTTCTCACCACCTCCTTCAGCCCAGTCCTGCTGTCAGTCCTGAATACAGTGTGTGTGTGGGGTTACAGTACCTGATGATTTAGGGTTAATGAGAGACACAGGTTCAGCAGCCGACTGTGAGAAACTACCTCCCAAGGCTGCTTCCACTGCAAACGTTGTTGGGAGGAACGCCACGTGAGTTATCCCACACTTGGGAAAGTTTCTGTTGACCTTGGAAGTTCTATAGTTAGAAATACAGTCAGTTAAATAACTCCCCAAGAGTCACGTAGCATATTAGGTGATGGAGCAGGATTTCTATTCCCAAAGTGAAGGTTTCCAATGTATCAGTTAGTCCCTAATTAATAACAAAAGTGTTTAGATGCCAACGCTTTCAATGGAAGCTTTAAGGGAAAATGCTTTTACATTAACTGGTTTCTTTCCAGATGTGAGAGGTACAATGACCACAGTCACTATTTTCATACTAAGTAATAATAGGACCGCATATGAGCCAATATCCTTTAATATATGAATTTACATTATACCTTTATACATATTAACTCAATGGACCCTCACAGCCACCCTATGAAAAGGTACTGCTATTCTTCTCATTTTGTAGATAAAGACTGAGCACAGAGAGACCTAGTAAAAGCTGCCCACTATCACTCAGGTAGAAAGTGACTGAGCTGGGAGAATGAGCCCCAGTGGTCTAGTTGCCAAGAGTGTTTTCACAAGACATACCTTGAGAATGATGCTATTGAGGAGAGAGGGAAGGTCACACCCCTTACCTGATAGAGGCTGACGTACTGTTTCCGCAGCCACTGCTGTCTCTGGTCAGGGAACTTCCTCATCTTCCTCACAGCTTTAGTGAGTTCCAACAATCCGCTGAAGAGCATTTTAGCTGTGTGCTTTGGTGCCACAAAGTGCAGTAATCTATTGTCCGTGGTCTGAAGCCCATAGAGCAGCGTCACACCGGTCTCGGAGAGAAACATGTTACTGAGTTTGTTCTGAACACACACAGTGTGTATATCAATGCTAGGGTGCCCCATGTACACAGCCTTTACGGAAAACAGATCCAAGACCCCCTCCGCCAGGCCACTTAATCCAGCGTTGCCCAGTAACGGGAATTTGCCAGGCTCGGACGTGGCAGGAAGCACACCAAGTTTTGCTTTTGCGCTGGCCGGGGAGGCCGTGGTGGGCTTCATCCAGGTCAAGGTGCTGTTGTCAGGCTGAAGCTGGAGGAAGCAGCGGGCGGAGAGGTGCGTGTCCTGGTCATAGTGGATGACCGTGGCTCCCTGCAGCAGGAACTGGTGCACGTCAGCTCGGATGGACAGCACATACCATGGGATGAGCTCTATCCCATGGTCAAAGGCCTTCTGTGGCTCTTCTAACCCATGAGGGTCCCATTCTTTGGGCTGCTCAAAGATGTCATTTTCCGTATCTAGCAAATCTCCAATTACAAACCTGATGGAAAGAGATACAAATTTGGTCTGTCTTATAAGCAGAAGTGAGAAAAACACAAAGCCTTTTACCGACACTGGACATCATTTTTTATTCCACCATGAATTCAAACTAGCATAGAAAACATAAAATGCTAAAAGTCACAGTAATTTTTATAGCTATGTTCTAAAACCTTATATATAGCAATATTATAAGCCCAGGAATAAGGAAGGAAATTACTAGGTCAGTTATGTACTTTAATGTCAACAGCAATCATCACCATGTATTTATTTTCCCTCTTGTGTCAGGAACTGTGTTAAATATTCTTCATACATTTTTGCATTTGATCCTACTTTTGAAGTAAGGTTTCTTACTATTTTTATTTTATTTTATTTTTTATTTTTATTTTTTTAAATGTATTTTATTGATTTTTTTACAGAGAGGAAGGAAGAGGGATAGAAAGTCAGAAACATCGATGAGAGAGAGACATCGACCAGCTGCCTCCTGTACACCCCCCACTGGGATGTGCCCGCAGCCAAGGTACATGCCCCTGACCGGAATCGAACCTGGGACCTTTCAGTCCATAGGCCGACGCTCCATCCACTGAGCCAAACCGGTTTCGGCTCACTATTTTTTTTAAAAAATCCTATGAAGATACCTGAGGTTCAGAAGGGGTGGGTACCTCGCTCCAGGTTACCCAGCTCAGAAGAGGCCTACCTGAGGCAGGATTATGATCTGACTCTTTAGCCTGGAACCTTCATCACTAGGTCTTTTTGCCTTCAACTTGATCATTAACTAGAGTCATGACCTGAATACAGCAGGGCTAACGTAGGCAAACCAAGCCTTAATAAGCTGGCCTGAGAAGGTCCTCCGTTAAAAATCAAACACCATTAGTTCAAAAACACTCGTTGGGAAATAGAGTCATGGCGGCCAGAGGAGCAAAACAGGTCTCCCCGATACAACCTTAGACTCTCACTGGGTGTGTGACACAAAGAACTTGTCTGCTTAGCAAAGTTAGCATGTTTCCTGCCCTGAGTGAGGAATCTGTGTGTTTAGAACCAGAATGATCGGGGGTGGGGACGGGGGAGCCGAGGGAGACCACTGCCTCCTTTCTATCTAGTCGCCTATGTAGGAACATGCCCAAGAGAGATTCATTCTCTTCAAAGCACAAGGGATCATTAGTATATCAAGGTTTCTGCTGTCTGACCCATACACATCACAAGCAAAGTGGTGAGTAAAACTGGGAAGGAGCCGGTCCACACATGTCTGGGAAGGAATGTTCCCATCGACCGGAGGCACTTGGGCAGCCCACTGCCTCTTGGTGAAGCATGAGCAGCAGCAGCACTGGGCGTCTTGGACTCAGTCTAGATCCTGGTCCCCGAGTAAGATCCCAGGCCTGCTCCCAAATAGCAGGTATTTTCCTGCAACAGAGAGGAATTCACAGGTCTTCTCCAACCACGAAGAGAAGAGGAGAAACAGTCCAGAGATGGAAGACGCAGACAGTGCCTTGCCATGCTAGTAGTTAGCAGCTGTGCATCGCTGCAGGTTGCCTAGGACCAAACCAGAGAGGTTGGGACCTGCATTGCCACCATGTATCCACCATCCAGATATCATTGCAACATGTACACATAAGGAACTGTTTGACATTGGAACTGGGACTCAGAACTGTTCGACATTGAAATTGGGACTCAAACATTTTTTGTTATTATATGTTTAAACAACAAATAGCAGGTCTTCCTCCTCACCTCACATAAATAGATATCCTTAAAAACAGAAAAGAAACCTATAGGAGATCTCACAAATCTTAGTCAGAATATCCTTTTCTGATTACCCACCTCAGAAACAACCTAAATGTCCAGCAATGGTAAAATGGATAAATAAAACCTGGTATACTCATACAATGTAATTGTGCACAGCAGTGAAAATAATAGCCAACAGCTAACTACGTGCACCATGGGCAAATCATAAGCAAGACACACAAGAAATAATACTACATTTATATACATGTAAATTTCTAAATCAGGAAAAAATGTAGCAATGCATAAAGGTGGTAAGCAGGATGTACTGTCATAAAATTGACAGCAGTGAATATTTCTCTAGGGGGAGAAATTATTGATATAATTAAGAAAGGAAATAAGGGGTTTATGGGAGCTGGTCATGTTTCCACTTTGGGTGGTAGTTATGCACATATTCACTTGATAATTATTCAAATACTAGTACATTAGTTTTTAAGAAAATGTTAAATTTTAGAATAGTTTTAGATATGTAGAGAAATTACAAAGAGAGTATGCCTCTGCATCCACTTTCCCCTATTACTAGCATCTTATATTTAGGATGGTATATCTGACACAATTCATAAACCAATACTGACACATTACTATGCACAACAGTCCATACTCTATTTAGATTTCCTTCGCTTTTCCTTCCTCTCTATACTGTCCTCTTTGGAAGGAAGTTGCTAGGCTCGCAGCCCACATGTAAGGAGTGAGGAGTTATGCTCTACCTCCTTCAGGGCATACTACCTAATAATTTATTTGGAATTATCTCTTCTCCCCCATTTGTTTATTTATCATATATATATATGAACTCGTGTATGCTTATTTAACACTTTAGATTATAATCAAATGTTACTTTATTTTGCTCAAATTGGCCATTGGGAGTGTTTGTAGTCGGCTCTTGTGTATGTTTTAAAAAAACAGCCCATGACCAATACTCCCTTGGCCAGGTCAGCGTCCACAGAGGTAAGTCATGTTGACAGTCTGTTTCGTTGTTTTTTTAAGCACATCTCTACTTTCTGGTACAACAACATGTTCCTGGCTCATCTTGTGTATTTCCAGCCCCTTTCCTAGAATCAACCATTATTTTTAAGGAGCTTTGCTTTCTTTTCTTGAAGAAAGTTATTAGAAATCAAGATCTGGTTGCTATGTGCAAAAATATATTTTACTTTATGTACTTAAAATTCCATTTCCACATAAAAAGGTGAAGAAAGAAAGCAAGAAAGAAAGAAAGAAAGAAAGAAAAAGTCCTAATGAAATTGCTGTCAGTAACAATGGAAAACCAATACTTGTGTCCTCTTACATATACCATACTGGTGCCCATGCCCCCCACATACAGCATGTCGATTAGGATCATGCCCGCTATAATCACCCTAAGTCTAATGGTCAGCTCCACCACCTATTTGCTGTGTCACCTAGTCAAAGGACTCAACTTCTCTGAGTCTCACTTTACCTATCTGTTATCGGCAAAAAGACAATACCCATTTCACAGGTAAATGATGAAGTTCAAATAAAGTAACACCTGTGAGCACACGACACAGCGTCTGGCTCAGTGAAGTATACCACTATGATTAAGTGTAGGAAGACGGAGGTTTCTTCCCTCCCCTTTCTCCTTCCCCACTTCCGTTCCTGAGCCGAACCCAGCCCAGCTGTTCCTCAAGAGGGGCTTTCTTTAGACCGCAGCCAAGCTCTTTAATCTTTTTATCTCCTTTCTTTGGAACCACTTCCATATTCTTTATGTCATACTTTTTGTTTTTGTTTTGTTTTGTTTTTCAAGTACAAAAAGGATTCAATTGGGCAGTGTGAAATACAACATATGTTAAGCTGGACTTAAATTTTCTGATTTTCATTTAGCAAGAGAAATGGTGTTTTCCATATTTTGTTTAGTTTGAGTTCTGAACTAAATCAAACATTTTTAAGCCAAAAAACCCCCAACAAGCATTAATTATGAAGAACAGTGTCTGGAAAGGAAAACTCTAAGCTTTTCTGGAGCCCATTTCTGCTGCTCAGAGATGATGGGGGCTGGGCGAGAGAACAGACACTCTTTCTTGGAGTCAGTTTCTTTCTTTCTTTCTTTTTTTCAGAACAAAAGAACTAATGCTCAGTGTTAATATTCTATTACAAAGCATTCTTCCAGGGATGAGTGCCCAGATAAAACAGACAATTGTAAAGAAATAAGTTCCTTTTGAGAGGAACCTGGTAGCTTTGTCTCTGAGTGGATTTTATGCACTGCTATACCTGACCCTCTCAGGAGACACGTTTCTGTGCATTTACAAAAAAGGAATAAGGTGGAACTTAAAGATTTATTTAGGAGCCAAATAACATTAACCAAATGTTAAAGATGTGGTTTACTGGTTAAGAAACTATCTTATCAGCTGAAACCGGTTTGGCTCAGTGGATAGAGCATCGGCCTGCGGACTGAAGGGTCCCGGGTTCGATTCCGGTCAAGGGCATGTACCTTGGTTGCGGGCACATCTCCAGTAGGAGGTATGCAGGAGGCAGCTGATTGATGTTTCTCTCTCATCAATGTCTCTCTCTGACTTTCTATCCCTCTCCCTTCCTCTCTGTAAAAAAATCAATAAAATATATTTTTAAAAAAAGAAAAAAAAAAGAAACTATCTTATCAAACAAGTCACATGTCTTAATGAGAGGACGACTGAGTAAAAAGAAAAGGAAAGTTTGTATCCCACCCCAGAGGGCTTCTGTAGTATCCTCCAGTTAGAAACCATAAATTAATAGATAAACACTTTTCTAATGTTCCCTGATGAAAATATTTTCTTAGGGGACAAGTGTATTTTCTTTTTTTTAATATATTTTATTGATTTTTTACAGAGAGGAAGGGAGAAGGATAAAAAGTCAGAAACATCGATCAGCTGCCTCCTGTACACCCCCTACTGGGGATGTGCCCACAACCAAGGTACATGCCCTTGACCGGAATCGAACCTGGGACCTTTTGGTCCGCAGGCTGACGCTCTATCCACTGAGCCAAACTGGTTTCGGCGACAAGTGTATTTTCTTAATAACCTTTCATGACTTCCTACAAAGTTAATATGATTACATGAACATAATTCATCAGGTTATAAGCCTAAATTAATTTTGTAAGATCAGAGAAAATGTATACCTTTTCCAAAGGACTAACTATAGCTGCTCTCTAATAACATCCAGACTTTTAAGATTGCTTCTGGCAAATTCTTGCTTTTAATTAACCTAGCACTTTCCTCAACAACAGGCAGCTTCTAAATCATATCTGGGTGGTATGTGGACTTCGGAGCTCGTTAGCCTGAGGTTAAATCCTGGCCCTGCTGGGTGAGAGATGACGAGGAAAATGCAACTGCTGTGAGGATTAAATAATGTAACATATGTAAAATATTACGACAATGTTTGTTAAAAGTGGTTCTCCATAAATAATAGCATGTTAAATATTACTAATATAATTATTGGCAAGATTGTATTTACAACATCAGTATGAGGCTCTGGACCCGGAATTGATTCTCAAGTCCTGGAAACAGGGCCCACTGGTCTGCTTTCAGTGACTTTATCAAACACCCCACTCCTGCCTCGTGTGCCCAGCGCTTCATTTCAGAGTTGTAGTAATTGGGGTAAAGAACCTGCTCCTGGTACTGAGACACAGAGGTTACAATGTGAGCATTTCAACATGGCTTTACAGGTTTTGTAAAAGAAATATTTACATTTTTGAGCTATTTCCCTTCCTCCTAAGAGTGCTTAGAAGCAGGATCTGAAAAATGGGAAGTAGAAGAGAAATGTTCTTAGGATGTAGATGATAAAACCGTTAGAAAGAGAACAAGAGAAGAAGCAGAAGGCTGGAAATAAAAATGTCATGAGAGGTGATAGGATTAGGTAAGAAATTTATCACTTGGAGAAACCCCCAGCAAGAGGAAAGAAGGTGAAGGTGAAGGGAAAGCTCAGCAGCTTGATCTCTGAGGCTCAACCAAAGGTAACACTCCTGCAGGTATTTTAGAAAGGTGGACACTTTTAATTAACACCCCACCCCAAAACAAGTAAAGGTTGTTATAAAAAAGAGCCATATGAGATTCATTATTTTGTCTATTTCAGAGATGATGTTTCCCTTATAGTAGGATTTAAGGAATGAATTTTTGCCAGAACTCAATAGGAAGAAAAGGTTTATCCCAAAAGTCTGTTTGATTTTTCTTACAAACACCGTGAAACTTGTAATAAATCATGACTCCACCTTCCTTTTGGCCATTAAGAATCTCAGAACGAAATTAAGTCACTATAAAGAATGTAGAGTATACACTTTCGTATTATTTCTCCCTAGCTTATTTCCCTTAATGTCTTCCATTATTTATATTTATTCTCATAGACATCTACACATTTTTTTTGTGTGGAAGGAGGTAGCTATATACATAGATACCTATACAGGTAAATAGAGGTAGATATAGGTTAAGGACTTAAATAGCTATGAGATGCTTCTTGGGGGGGAGACATGTGCTTAATTTTGGTGGTCCCTTGATACTGTCTATACTAACACATATATAATGCTACCTATATATAATACTAAAGTCAACACATGGTTAGTGAGAAAATTTCCAAGTAATTTTTGAACTGAGATAAACTTAAAAGAAAGCTAGCTACCTGTGAGACATCTGAGCTTAGGGCTGGGACACTGGTGAGGGCACTGACAGTTAACCTCTGAGCACCTGGGTCCTCTGTGAGGAATGAGCAAGGAAGTGAGGTCTGGAAGGAGGCCCAAAGAGGTTTGGAATATAGGTTTACCTCCTTAAAACATAACAGCATTAGGGGTTCAGGTTCAAAGCATTCATTTCTGTGTTTACCAATGAGCCTAAGTATCTAGTACTCTGATTCCAAATCAATTATTTTCTGAAAACACTGTCACCCTTCCTATCATAGGCTCATACACATACACAGACAACCGGGAAAGACAAAATGAATAGCAACGCCTTACGAATACACACACACACACACACGGACCCTAAGACACTGGCAAGGTCTGATTCATGAGTATTGACTATAGATAAAACCTTTCATGGCAAAGATGTCAACGCCAGTAGACCTAACAGTTCTGGAGATGCTGAAGTATTGATTGCTCCAGCTGGGCCAGGCTCTGCCATTTGAGACAGGCTTGACCGTGACTAAACAACCTTGAAGAGAAGCAACGCATACCCCCCTGGTTTCTCGTCTTCCATTTGGTTGTGGGTAAGCACATCTGGCTAGATTGCGATGCCTGCTGATAACAGCAATTGGAACAACTAAACAGTTGCAAAGCTGAGGTTGTCACCTCACAGAGGTGTGTTTCTGAAAGTGAGAGTCTTGACCACCTGACTTAGAATCACTCAAAGGTGGGGAAGCTGCTAAAAATACTATCTGGGTCTCACGCTACCCCTTCTAAATCACTAGATTTCCTTTAAAAATGTTAATACTCACCACTCCTGTGTTCCACTCAGTGATTATTAAAAACTATTTGTATAGCAGCTATGAAATAAACAAATAGGACCGTGGTTCTAATCCTAAAATTTAATTGTTGAATTTTAGAAATAGCAGGGTAGTCTAGTTTCCTTTAGAGGGCTAACTGATGGCAAGAAATTAGATTATAAGCAGTAATTTTAGAACAAAGCAGCCAAATTAAAAAGAAAAATTCTTGCCCAGCCCACATGGCTCAGTGGTTTAGTGTTGACCTATGAACTAAGAGGTTAACAGTTTGATTCCGAGTCAGGTTACATGCGTGAGTTGCAGGCTCCATCCCCAGTGTGGAGTGTGCAGGAAGCAGCCAATCAATGATTCTCTCTCACCATTGATGTTTCTATCTCTTTCCTTTTCCCTTCCTCTCTGAAATAAATAAAAAATATATTTAAAAAAAGAAAAAAATTCTAATTCAGAATTGGTAAAGATGGGAGAGCAAGAAGCATTGCTTACTGATAAAGGTGGTAGTTTTTTTAGGCATCTGCCTGAAATCAAACTGAAATAGGAAGAAGAAGCAATGAACCCCCTCCTTCCCGTTAAAATGTAAACTCACTGGCAGCGAGCTTTGTCCTTCAGGGAGTTTTTCCGAGAGCCACTCCCCTCATTGGGGCTGTCCTCGTCCTCCGTCTCCAGACTGCGGCTGCAGCTCCTGATGATCTGAAAGATGCTGTTGACGGTGGACTCCTTCTCCGAATTCTTCAAGCCATTTTGTCCCACGCGTTGTAAAAAATTATCTTGTCCACTGTAGTCAGCTACAAACTACAGAAAAAATATACCGAGAGATTGTTATTGCGATGTCATACAGTACATGTAAATAACCTACATGGCTAGAGGAATGAAATCGTAATAGTCATAAATAATGGTATTTGTGCCTATTTTATTGGAAAAAAAACAAGAACCTCCAGGAAACACATTTTTTCCCCTTTCACCACATGAACTATCAAAACTTACTCTTGTTTTCACTAAGACAACTTTAGTCCCTTTAGGAACTAACACTGCACTTGGAATTGAAAACACAAAAAAGCAATATTATTCCAAGGTTCCCTAGAGAGAAGATCAGCTACTTTCCTGAGGAAGGGCAGGATTATTTTATCCTCGCAGGGAGAATTGAGAAAAACCATGAAAAAGTATACTATATTATGGAACCAGATAAAATACCGAGAAAGGTGGCATCTCACTTTACTTCTCATATGTCCGAAGGCGACCCAGAGGCTTCCAGGTCACGTTTGCAACCTTATCGCCTGTGTCTTGACCGGGAAGTTAGTTTCTCCCATCCCCCCGCTGCAGCGGGGCCTTGAGATGTGGCGTTCCCTCCTGAAGCACAGACAGCAGGTGTGGGCGCACCCGGGACCTCCTTTCAGGGTTCTCCTTCATTTCTTACACTTTCATTCCCCTTAAATAAGCTGAGAGATGGAGCCGGCTGAGTTGCCTGTACCCATCAGGGACTCTAGGTCTCCCTGATACCAGGAGACACCTTTGTGCCTGGGTGACATAGAAGAGGCTGGCGTTTTAGAAGAGTCTTCCCACTACCGCCAAGAGGGTGTGTGTGTGTGTGTGTGTGTGTGTGTGTGTAGATAGAGATATAGAGATAGAGATAAATAGATAGATAGAGAGAAAGAGATATCATTGGATACTGCCACCATAGTGAGAATGAGCCTAGATTCAATTGTGGAACTTCCAGGTATGTCCCTCAACTGAATCTAGGTCCAGGTATAGGACTCCTCAAAATTCTCCATGAAGCTCTCCTCCTGTTTTAGTCTCTCCTTTCATTTCTACAGCTAAAATAGGGAGGTTTCTTACCTTCTTCCAGTTTCTCAGTGTCCCTCCTCTCCAGTGCCCAATGCCCTGAGACAAAGCTCACATGGTCCTCTCCTCTCTGGGAGTCAGAAACAGGGACCAACGGGCGTGGGACAAGTGAGGCAGCTGTGGCCAGCAGCCTGGAGCCCATTTTCAGATGAGGCACCAGCTTTTCCACCATCCCGCGCCCCCAAAGGAAGAGAGGAAGGCACTGCTGACTTGCCCACATTCTTACTTCTGCTTATCTGTAAAAGTAAAGACTCTCACCTGACTTCTTTTATCCTCTGCATCCAGACATCCCCAACCAATGAGATTAAAAAACAACAACCCATCAACCTTAGGAAAAATATCAGAAAGCAATGCCAATTTCCACTGGTACCTTCACATTGTCCCATTAAAACTAACTTAACCAGCCCTGGCTGGCTTGGCTCAGTGGACAGAGCTTGGGCCTGTGGACTGAGGGTCCCAGGTTTGATTCCAGTCAGAGGCACATGCCTGGGTTGTGGGCTCCATCCCCAGTAGGGGGTGTGCAGGAGGCAGCCGATCCATGATTCGGCATAGATGCTTTTCTCTCTCTCCCCGCCTTCCTCTCCAAAATTAAAACAAAACAAAACAAAACAAAAAAAGCGAATTTAACTTTTTTTGTAAGTTCCAAACAGTGCCGGTTGGCGTTCTGTTCTCCAGAACTCTCGGCGACCTAACAGTGATCCACACACAGTAACAACGGAGGCCTGGGGTCAGGAAGGTATCCCTCCTCACTGAAGTGAATGGCGAGCCAGGGACAGCAGTGAGGCTCCGGGTCGCGAGGACAGCGAAAGGCCTCACCTCTAGAGTCTCCTCCTGGGAGTTGTATCTGGGGCAGAGCTTCACGAGGCCGGAGGCGCCGTCCAGCACTTCGCAGAGCTCCTTCAGGAACACCCCGCAGAACGGGACCACCCTGCAGCCCGGGATGTGCAGCGCCCGCGTCACCACCTTCCTGTACTCGCAGGAGGACTCGTGCTGCGCCATGGCATCCTTCAGGCCCCTCATGGTCTCCAGGTCAGACTGGTCCATGAACTGCCACATTTTTAAAACTTTTCTTGACCTATTTGCAAGTAAATGACACTTTTTTTTTCAGAGCGAAGGAGGAATAATACGATTTACAGTTATATACTCTAAATTCTATACAGAGTCATTCTTTCTCTCTCTGTTTTAATGTTTATTTAGGATCCATATCTCCACCTACTTCCCCAAACGGTGTCTAATATTGCTTTTATAAACGGAAGCACAAAGGAAATAGGACCCACACAAAGGGAAACCGTGCGGGAGGCGTTAGTTTGGAGGTGGGCAGTGGGCTGAGGCGGGGGCTTTCCTAGCAGCTATGCCCAGAGGGAAGCCTCTGGGAGACAGTGTTCGTACGAGCACCGACGGAGGGCTGCCTGCAGAAAATGTGTCACCCACTCCTCTTTCTAAAAAAATTACTGATTAAGGTATTACATATGTGTCCTTATTCCCCCATTAGCCCCCATGTCCCATTCGTGCCCCCACCCCCCTGTTGTCTGTGTCCATTGATTAGGGTTATATGTATGCATACAAGTCCTTTGGTTGATCTCTCCCCCTTAGCATCCCCCCTTTACTTTCCCTGAGGTTTGATGTTCTAATTGATGTTTCTCTGTCTCTGGGTCTATTTTTATTCATCGGTTTATGTTGTTCATTATATTCCACAAATGAGTGAGATCATGTGATATTTATCTTTCTCTGCCTGGCTTATTTCGCTTAGCATAATTCTCTCTATCTCCATCTATGTTGTTGCAAATGGTGGGACCTCCTTTTTTACTGCAGCGTAGTATTTCATTGTGTAGATGTACTACAGTTTTTCAATCTATGTTCACAGCAGCACAATTCACCATAGCTAAGATTTGGAAACAGCCTAAGTACCTATCAGCAGATGAGTGGATTAAAAAAACTGTGGTTCATCCACTCCTCTTGATCCTTTCAATGTGACCACTGGGTGCACATGAGGCCTGCTTCAGCCTCTTTGCTTTTACTGATTCCAGCTTTGACATTAAACCACTGGCCCATCCTGTGGGACATTACCTTGAAGTATTATTTGCATAAAAGGATGTCAAATGACTTTCCTATTTTGAAATTGCTGCGAAGGAGAGGCTCCAGGTTGTCCCTGAAATGGCTCTGCACCCCAGTGGTCTTGTAGCCACCACCGGCCACAACTGCATCTGGTTGGCTGGGGAGGGAATGCTATCAGTGTTATGGGGAAAGGGGACATCACTTGAAGTTTGGGGGCTTCAAGTGGACTCTTTGGAGAGGTGGACCTGTGTTCTGGGTAGTTTGTGGATCACACAGACTGGTGTGTGACTCTTGCCTGGGAAAGTCTGACAAGAGAGGCTGCCATGTGAGGGAGAAGGTTTGAGTGGGTGTGTTATGCATTTGCAAAGTCTGAGAGTGTTTCCTGTGAGTTGGGAGTGGACACTGTGCCAGGCAGTTGGCTCTGCACTATCTTAAAAGGTCCGCCTGCCAAATGGGGTGACTCTAGAGGAACGTCTGGGAGGGCAGGGCCTCTAGAGCTGGACCCTGGGGACTGAGGGTGCACCGCCTCTTGCAATGGTGCCATGGGAGATGGGGGACGTTAGGGGAATAATTAGAAAACGACCTCCAAATCACCCCATACAGCTCTCTGTGGGAACACCGAGGCCAGATTACAGCTGTTCTGGTCCAGAAAGATCCCTCCTTCCTCTACCCTGCTTCCTTCTCTGCTGTCCTGTCCACTTTTCCTGCAAGACCCTGAATTGGAGGGAGGGAGAGAAAAGATAAACCATTCATTTTCATCCTACTGCAGCTGTCTGAGACTAGTTGGGCTACAAAATGTGGGAAAAGGGCAAAGCTTTAAATTAACTGAGAGATTGCAATTTTGATTTATTTCAGACTAGACTGAAAAGTCATCATGTAATATATAAGGTATTTGAAAGAATAAAGAAATATAATATAACAAACACCATGTACCAATCTCTCGGTTTAAAAAACAAAACATTAATAATACGATTAAGTCCTGAACAACATTGTTAAGTGGTTAGAGGGTCAGCCTAAATTCGAAGGGTCACAGGTTCCATTCTGGTCAAGGGCACATACATGGGTTGCAGGTTCCCCACCCTGGTTGGAGCAAGTGTGGGAGGCAACCAATTGCTGTGGGTCTCTCACCTCTCTCTCTCTCTCTCTCTCTCCCTCTCCCCCCTGTCCACCTTCCCCTACCTTTCCACTCTCTCTAAAATCAATGCAAAAAATATCCTCCAGTGAGGATTAACAACAATACAGTTGAGGCCCCAGTGGGTCCCACCATTGAGGACACGCTCCCCCCGCCACTCCCCCACCAAAGGGGACCACGGCTGTGAGTGCAGTGATCTCATTCCCCAACAGGCCTTTATACTTCCATAACATGTGCATCTATCATTAAGCAGCTTGTAGAACAGTCTATTTTGTAAACTGTATATAAATGGTGTCACACTGTACACTCTTAGAAAACCTTTTTTTTTTTTTTTTTGCAGGGATTCATTCACATTCATGAGCATAGGCAAACAAGACAGCTCCTTAACCACACCAGTGGCTGGGAAAGTGAAAGGCTCCCCCAAGGTGTAATCCAAGCCAAGGGAGGCAGGGCCAGTCAGCAGGTTTGAAACACAGTGAGGTCAGGAGAATAAAAGTTTTTCCAATTTCACTCCATTAAGTCCAGCTAGTCCTACAATTGGTTTCTTAGAGGTTGGTGAGAATCTATTTTGGGGCAGGAAAAGGAGGTATAAATAAATGAAGTGAATAAATGAATGAGACATGGTTCTCATTACTTGATCATCCTTTCTGTTATAGAGTAGTCAAACCTCGCAAAGATCAATGTGTGTTTTTTGTTCGTTTGTTAGGTTGAGAATTGATACTATTTTAAGACCTTTATTTCTCTTTTTGATTATAAAGGTACTAGAGGATCACTGTAGAAAATCTGGAAAATACCAAAAATATAGAAAATCCACCCAAAGATCTACCATCTACATTAGGTATCTTTCCTCCTAGTATTTATTCTATTTGTGTTTGCCTAGTATAAATATTTTATAAACTTTGATGTATAAATATTGCAGAGGTTATTACATATAGCTTTGTTCTACATATTTCTGTGTATTATATGATCCTTGTTTTCCAAAGATATTAAAAAATTGCCATAAACATTAATTTTGGTGGCTAAATAACATTCAGTGTATGGATGTATCCTATCAATTCCTTAATTTTTCTCTTGTTCATTTGGGTTATTTTAAACTGACATCAAGATTGAGTATTATTATATGTAAAGCTTTGCATTTCTAATTATTTCCTTAAAATTGGTGAGAACTTAGTTTGAGGAAGCAAAATGTACAATTAGAAAACCAAAGTCATTTAACAATAAGGTTCATCTCTCTTTCCATCCAATTGCTTAAAATAAAACTTTAGTTATCTTGATGCAGTTCAATTAGTTATAATCTAAATATTTTTAGGCCTGAAGGCAAGCACACTAGGTCTACCTCTACCATCATTCTATCACAAGAACATCTAGCAACTTATCTCCTGTATCTGAAATAAAAGGACAAAGAAATCCCTCAAGATCAGTGGGTACCTGATGGAATGATTTGTATTGATTGCCACTACCAACTGCTTGTTTTGGGTAAACGTGGTTACCAGGGCAGTTAATTCAGTGCCATTCAGCTAGTAAGAGGAAACTGTGCCCGGACAGCCGTATTCCCCACTGCACATACCTGAGGCCGGCCAAGAACTCCATGACAGTGTTGTAGTTGCCCATGTTCCAGCAGCATTTGGCCACATGCACCAAATATGAGAAAACTTCCCGTTTCTCCTCCATGGAGCCGGCTGTGAGGATCAGCCACGTCACCCAGGAGCTCACCTGGAAAGTGCAGAGAGGGGCACTGACTGAAACTATGTTCCGGAAGCTTGACAAACACTTTTTCCCCCACAACAGAACTGTTTTCCTAATACTCTTAATATTAGGCAATGAAGGATCCAACCAAGAGAATAAGGTGACACTGTCACTGACTCTCCATCATGGCTTTGCAGTGGTAAAGTCATGTAACTTCTCTGTAGTCTTTATCTTCATTTTAAAAATCAGTAGGCTGGCCCTGGGGCTCAGTGGTTAGAGCACCAGCCTGTATATGAAAGGGTCCCAAGTTGGATTCCTGGCCAAGGTCATGTACCTGGGTTGCAGGTTTTAACTCCAGTCTAGTCAGGCGCAGGAGGCAACTGGTTGATGTATTTCTCTCACATTGATGTCTCTATCTCTTCCCTCCCCATCTTTCCACTCTAAAAATTAATGGAGAAAATAACAAGTGACAGTGGAAAAAAACAAAACAAAAACAAGGAGGCTGAAAGGCAATTCATAAACTGTCTCTTGACCTATATAATTCTATGAAACTATACAAAAATAAGGCCAAAGGATAATGATTTAAATATATTTGACCAATGGACAGCAAGATTAAATGCAATCAGTGCACTTAGCCCATCAATGAAAGATACTTATCAGTAGTAAAATACATAATATCAAGTGAAAACCTACATTTTTGAGCTGACTTGTACAAATGCATTATCTATTATGTTCCCCAAATGACTAAACAAAAATGAGAAGAGCAATTATTTATATAGCACTTATGATGTACTAGGAATTGTGTTAAGCACTTTACACAACTCATTTCTCTCTCCCAACAATCCTAAGAGTCAGGGACTACTATTATCCTCACTTTATAGAAGAGAAAACTGAGGGACAGATGGCCTAAGAGACTTGCCCAAGGTCCCCAACCAAGAGGTGGCAAAGCCTGAATATGATGCCCCAGAAGTGATACTAATTACCCACTTACTAAATGCCTAATGTGTATACACAAATGCTAATGTTCTCTAACTCTGGGCTTACATTTATTTTAATGTGATTTGACTTTTCTACACAGATTGGAGTATGATATTCAAGAATAACTGAGTACTAAGACCCCTTTACAATATGCAGCCTCAAAATCCTCTGCTTAGTCTCTAAGATTATCTTCCTGCTACTTATACTTTGGTGCTTGGATACTAGCATTCACTTAAGTTGCTTTCTTCAGCCCGGCTAATGTCTGGGCTAAGCTCAGTTTTTAACAAACAGAAGCTCAGATCTTAACTCCACAAGGACCATTAGCTGCACTTGGTTCAATAACAATGTTGAAACTTGGGGGGGCCACTCGCTTCCCTGGCCTGAGTGAGGCCTGAACAGAGTTGATGGTGACTCAGACAACGTCAGGAAAAGAGTTCTGCATGTACTCCTGTAAAATGACAGGAATGTATGCACGGCCATAAAGTGATAGGAATGAATGGCATTTGTTGCTGGCAGCCACGACAGAGGGCAGTCCAACCCCATTTTCCAGGTCAGGAATCTATGGCTCATGGGAGAAGTGACTTTCTGAGGCCACAATTCTTATTGATGTCAAAACTAGGACTCTCACTCTGGTGCTCTTTCATCTGATGAAGCGTGACAGTTTCCACGTGCCTTGGTTAGGTCCGTCTAAGCCCTCATTAAGAGGATAAAACTGGAGTAAAAGAAGATACCGAGAAGAATACAAAAAAACACACAAAACGGCTAAAGAACAAAACAGAAGAGACTGATGCTGAACACCTTTTTCTTCTCCCTACTGAGGAACATACAGAGAAATCAAAGCAACACGAAGTTGCAGTGATAACACAGGGTCACACTCTGGTACCGGCCAGGAGTGCTGCAGTGATAACCTGCCTCCTCCCAGCCCAGCCCAGTGGGCTCTGAGCATGCTCCTCTGCTCTCTACCTGTCTGGACTTCGCTGGATCCTCATACAACATCAGGAGAACAGATTAGGCATCATACCCCCTAGGATGAGCTCTGGTGCTGTTCACCCTGCAAGGAATTCAGATTCTCCTGGGGGAAAGATAACCATTTATTCCAATCTCTCAGGGCTGCTTGAAGCACACAGGGTCTCCCTCTGGGATTTGCAGAGCCAACCCCTTCCCTGCAGCTAAGTAAGCCCTTGCTCACCATTTCCAAGCCTTGACCCTTCACCTGGTTACCCAGTCAAAAGTCACCTTTGTGAAAACCTGGCTCTCTAGAGCACAAAATTATTTTGCTGATTGAGACTGAGTATCTTTTTGGTGCTTCTGTCCAATTCTTCCTATAGTGTGATTTTTGCCCGATAAGCCCTATCCTGCTGTGGGAAATCCCCAGCAAATACTTAGAATCGTACCTTCATCAATAAAGGAAAAAAAAAAAAGAAGAAGAAGAAGAAGAAAAGAAGAAGTAAATATGTAGTGAAATAAAGCAAGAAAGAGCTTGAGTGGGTAGCAGAGTTGCACAAAGGCAATCTGGGCATGCTGGTGATGATGATGTATGCCATAATTCCCCATTCATTAGCTGGAGACAGAACAACTAAGGAGTTAGGAATAACAGAATAATATAATAGTAGACATTTTAAAGAGTTTATGGATTGGTACACACAAGGTGAGCACTGTCCTCCTAGCTGCTCTGAATTTCTTTCCCTTCCCAGGAAGTATCAGTGGGATCAAGAACTCTCCGAGTTGGCCCACTGGCACCACTAATGGCAGCAGTCTCTGCTGGACGCCTAAGGACTGAAGCAACGCTGTTCCTTATGATAAGTGCTTCCTATCCTCATCTCCATGGTATTGTCCTGATGCTGCTGCTGCCACCAAGTCTGCCTCTTCTCCCAAGCTCTCTTCCTACTGGGGCTGCTGCTGCTATTCCTATTACACCCAGGCTAATCTGCTTAAAGCTATGTGGCCTTGTGCTAGAGCCTGGACCCTGGACTGTATCAACCCAACTGTGAGTTATGGGAATGAACATAAGATGGAGGAATATGCTATCACAGAAGAGAGAAAAATGAAATGATTCTTAAATAAGTATAATTTGTCCTGAGCTTTGAAAATGAGGGAGGGAGGTTTGAAAAGGCAGAGAAGACAAAGGAGAGCTTTCTGAGTTATAATAAAAATATTGACTATGGAAAACAACAACAACACTTAGAATCATAAGAGCATTGACTCTTTGAGCTAGAAATTCAAACCTTTCTCCTTACAAATAAAAATGAAATAGTAGAAGTTAAAATGGTTCCTCAAGGACATTCAACACATTAGTTTTTCAGGCCTTTGACTATATCTTTCTGTAGCTTTAGCTCCTTTTTATTGTTGAAACTGATGTCAAATCATGTCTCTGGAAAGTTGTAGTTCTTTCAGAATATTCTGGTGCTTCATCTTTTTCTGGAGAGTCCTGCTTCGTGGAGCAGAGACCAGCACATGGATGGTGCCTCAGTCCTCATCAAGCATCCAGATTTCTTTCCTATCAGTCAAATGATTTTCCATATACTTTCCCACAATGCTAGGAAAAAAATAGAGATACCGTATTTCACATGGAAACCTAATTTAAAACAACTGTTCCATCTTCAAGTGTGAGTCCCTAGGGCCTGGCTATTGAGATTATGTAAGCACTGTTATAAACACACACACACATACACACACCAACATCTGCTTACAGACTTTGGGGACAATTCTTATTGCGGCCTAATGCACTCACAACTTCACAGGCATTAACTGATGGGAATGCCATTACTATTTAGAAAAAATTAACGACACAATAAGGAAATAAGGATTTGGCGATGACTGTAAAATGTTGCCCAAAGCATAAACAGTGGCCACGTTTACTAAGTGGAAAATGCGATGTGTTGCCAATGCAGAGTAGTTTCCAGGACATAAATCACTCAGGAAAACATACAAGTCTCCTATGTATAAAGTACTACAACTCAAGCATAGGGAACTTCTCTGAGTGAAAAGGTGAAAGGTGTTAAATGTGGCAAATTATTTTGCCTCATTTCTGTGGTCAGCACAAAACAAAGAGCGAATCTGGGCCTCCGCCTGATTCTGTTCGAGCTCCTCCCAGAGGCTCTGAGTTCCCCTTGATGACTCTGGTCCATTGGTACATGCCTACAACTCCTCTACAATTGCTCTTCTCCAGATGTTTTCTTTCTTCCTGCTCTTGCCTTTCTCAGTTCTCTCAGGCCTAGCCAAATTGAACAGCTTGCTTTCTCTCCTCTTCTCACATCAAATACCTTATTGGCATCACACAAGCTTAGCTTGGAAGGAATGTTCTTGCTCCATTCTAAACGACCTCTCCTGGTCTACCATGTCCTTACCTTGGCCACCAGGCCCCTGTCTGTTCTCCAACCTCACCCCAGCTCTCCCCCACACCCTGCTTTTAGGAAGGTGACCAATGACGTTTTCCATCTCGGGGATCTCTTACTGATTCTTCCTTCCAGAAGAGGGCTTACCCTCCTACACCCCCCCCCACCCCCCCCCGCCAATCTAACTAACCCCCACTTAGCCCTCAGGCAGGAACGTCCTAACTCTGCAGCCAGGACCCCTGCCCTGAGCCCTGTGCTGGCTGAGGCAGCTGTGTCCCTCTCCACAGCGTGAGAAGCCAGGGGGGTGGAGGGGACATGTCTGCTACCGGCTGTGCACCCACCTCCAGATCATTTACCTTTGCAGACTCAGGACTCCTGAATGCCCTGTGCAAAGGGCCCAAGCCCACTGTGGGCCTTTGATATGGATCAGTCTCCTGAGCATAGATCAGACTCCAGGCCTGAAGGCTCACCAAAGAGCTGAAGGGAGTGGCATGTTGACAGAGTTTGAACTGGAGGCCTGAGGTGCACACCTGGCACACCTGCTAGGTGGGCAGGCCACAGGCTGGGGCCTCTTTGTACTTTTTCCTGCATTTCTGGCTGAAGTCAGGGGCCAGTCTGCCTTCAGGAATCTGATGAAAGCATCATTTTCTCAAGGAGGCCTGGTCTGACTTCCCACGTGGGCCGGTGCCCCCATGTATCCTTGACCCCAGCCTCCCTCACAGTCAGCACCATGTTCCCCAAAAGGCAGACCTCAGTGCCCACCACGTAAATGTTGAATGACAGCAGGCAAATAAGTGGATGTGACCTCTTCTAGGAAGGCTTTTCTGATGACCTGGCACTTCACATTCAACTTCTTCCTGTTCGTCTCTGACTTAATGTTGGACCTGGTTATAACGTCTGCGCTTGGATTTTCCACACTGCATGGGTTTATTTTTGTTATATTTGTGGGCTTGACTCTTTCACATGGACCTGCTCTGTTTTCCTGACCAGACCTTATGTCCTCAAGGACAGAGACCATCTTTCCCACATGTCCACCGTGGGGATGCTTGGTGCCTCTGACGACAGGCAGGCCACCGGAGTCCCAGGAGGCCGTGGGCAGAGAGGGTTCTCAGCCTCCAAATGGTCAGGGATTATATTTGGGAAGAGGCCCAGACACTTCCTACCACTGTTCCCAGATCCACAGAAAGAAGATAAATGACTTTCTGCCAAAATGTGTCTCGAATATGCTGAGCAGAAGTTTTCATAGAAGAATATCCTTTTAATGGGTTCAGTATTCCTCCCCCCGCCTTTTTTACCCAAGTCTTAATCAAGCATAATTTTTTACCAATACTGTGAATCTCCATCTCTTAACTGTGCCTGAGACTTGGAACCAAGAAGGAGAAGCAGGCATGGCGGGAAGGCAGGCATGGCGGGAAGGCAGCCCAGCCCAGCATACCAGTGAAGAACATTGCCACTCAGGTGAGTGGACCTACGTTTAACTCCCAGGTCCACTGTCTCCTTGTGCAGGTCCCTGACAAAGCCACCTAACCTGTCAGTCTCAATTCCATTTTCACTACAATTGGAATGATAATATTTATCTCATAAAATTACTGTGAGGATGAAATTGAAGATTGTATCTAAAGATGCTTCATGTCTAGTTAAGGGCTCAATAAATGATTACTACTGTGACTGCTGCTACTGCTGCTACTACTTCCATTAACATTGGTACCTGCGTTGTAGAGAGCGTAATTCCAGGAGACAGAACACAGAAATACAGAAGAAAGGAATCTCTAGATCTCAGGTTCTAACTGCAAGGAAGGGAGAAGTCCAAGGTTGGCTCAGGAGGAATCTATTTGTCTTGAGCGGGGTCTGTGTCCTAAGCACAAACCTTTCCTAATAAAAGGGTGACACATATTTGCTGCTCTCTAAAGGCTCCACCGACCCCACATTACGAATAAAAATAACATTTGTTTCCGATTTAAATAACAAAATCCCATGTATATGCATGTATACATATATAACACACACACACATAAACACACATATAATCTATATATATAAAAGGCTAATATGCAAAGTGTCCTCCCAGGAGTTTGCTGGGAGAATGGGAGTTCTATTGCTCACTATGGTCTGTGCTGACCACCAGGGGTGGCACAGAACATGGCAGGTGGCCAGCGGCAGCAGGGCCCTGAGGGAGTGAAAGGAGGAGGAGGCTAGGAGGCGGGAAGGCGGGGAACCTGATCACCCCAGATCGCCAGCCAGGCCTCTAGTCCTATCTAATAAAAGAGTAATATGCAAATTGATCGTACCTTCGATCAGGCCATGCCCACAGCCATGCCCATCAGACAATCAAAGCAAATTATGCAAATAAACCCCAACCAAGATGGCTGTAGCCACTGAGAGCAGGAGAGAGGCTTGGGTTTCCCCGGCAACAGAGGACATGAAGCTTTCCTCCTGCTATTGCCCACCTAGGCCTCCACTCAATGCTACAAAGTTTCAATTATAGAAGATATATTCCAATAGAAATGGCGGCAGCCACGAGCTGGAGAGAGCAGAGGCTAGGGTTGCCCAGGTGATGGAGGAACCCAAGCTTTTGTAGCCCTAGGCCTAGGCCTTCACTCTAGGCTACAAAGTTTCAATTACAGAATTTAAACAGAAATGGCTGTCTCCACAGAGCGAGCAGAAGGCTTGGCTCCACTCCAGGCTACAAAGTTTCAATTGTAGAACATAAATTAATCCCAGATCCTAGGGCCTCTGCTTGGGTCACTGGGGGGCATGGCCAGCCTGAAAACCACTACAGGCCTCTTGCCCAGGCCACCCCACACCCCAAGGGAATCCTTACCCTGATCCGGGACACCATTCAGGTTAAACCAGCTGGCCCCCACCCATGCACCAGGCCTCTATCCTATCTAATAAAAGAGTAATACGTAGATTGACCATCACTACAACACACAAGAGGGCTGCCCCCATATGGTCAAAGATTCTGGCCCCATGTGGACACAAGATGGCCACCACAAGATGGCCAGCAGGGAAAGGCAGTTGGGAAGTTCCAGACTTACAAGGGAGGGCAGTTGTGGGCAATCAGGCCAGCAGGGGAGGGCAGTTGGGAGGGAGCAGGCTTGCAAGGAAGGGCAGTTGGGGACTATCAAGCCTGCAGGGGAAGGCAGTTAGGGGTGACCAGGCTGGCAGAGGAGGAAAGTTGGGGGCAAACAGGCTGGCAGGGGAGCAGTTAGACATCAATTAGGCTGGCAGGGTAGTGGTTAGGGGGTGATCAGGCTGGCAGGCAGAAGCGACTAGGGGAAATCAGGGAGGCAGGCAGGTGAACAGTTTGAAGCCAGCAGTTCTGGGTTGTGAGAAGGATGTCTGATTGCCCATTTAGGCCCGATCCCACTAGGATCGAGCCTAAACGGGCAATTGGACATCCCTTGAGGGGTCCCAGTTGGAGAGGGTGGAGGTTGGACTAAGGGACAACCCTTGCCCCCTGTGCACAAATTTCATGCACTGGGCCTCTAGTGTGTGTGTGTGTGTGTGTATACATATATATATGTGTGTATATATATATATATATATATGTGTGTGTGTGTGTGTGTGTTTAGGTATATTTCTAGTACCCTGTCCTATACCAATCTCCCTCAACTGTAAGCTCTTTGATGACTGAGGCCATGACTTACTCATGTGGAAGCCTCAGTACTGAGCATGCAGTGGCCAGCACATTGCACACGTACCCTTCTTGATATAAAGTAGGTGGCAGAAGAGTCTCTTGAACTCTCTTGTCTAGTTTGGCATGGTTCCACCAACAACACTTTGTTTAGGAGGGACACAGAGGGGAAAAGGGAGGTACCAAAAGGTGGTTTCTGGAGAAGCCCTACACATATCTTAGATTACACGCCTCTCCTACCCCTCAGATTGTATCACAGTGGAGTACAATTGCTATTAACATGCAAATGAAAAAGATAAAAAGCCTTGATAGATGTATCCTTCCTTTAAGGAACACTGAATATCTATTATGCATCATGCCCCATCCTGGGCACTAGTTAACACAACAGGTGTGGTAAGCTGGAATCCAACTGGTAGGTGAAGACATTACGTTAGCTTGGCCAGCAGATAAAAGCAGTCCCTCCAGTTCCCCTGGAAATGGAGCTGAAATCCAAACTGCATGGATCTTCTCTTCTCCTGGGACTTGGAACAGGATCGAAGGAGGACTTGAGCAGCCTTCCCAAAGCCAGGGCTCGTGATCTAGCATGGCAACTGGCTCATCTGAGCTGCCGCTGCATACAGGCTTAGCACTGTTACTTTATTTTTTTAGATTATGAAGATGAGAGTCTCTACCTCTTAAACTGTTAGTTGTCACGTCTGGCTGGTGCTATTAAGATAAAACCAAGATTGGAGGCCATGAATTTGAAGATGAAGATGATAAGCTGCTGCCAACAAACTTTTCTCTTACAATAAAACTTGTGTAGAAAAATACAATAAATAAATATTAAACTTTGAAAAAAATAATGAGCACCTTCTTCAAGAGGTAGTCTTTGTGGAAACAAGGTTGGCCTCTGAATTACGGTGCCAGCTTCTCTTCTCTGTTAGCTGAGAGGACTTCCCAGGAAAAAGGACGCTGGCTTCATTTCTTTTAAAGATGCCAGAAAGGAGAGGCAGGAGGAGGTGGAAAGGGACAAGAAATGTATTCAGAAAAAAAGCGTGTATCCATAGAAAGTCTAAGGAAAGCTGGCAGGGAGGGGTGGGAAACAGGAGAGAAGAAGGAGGATCCTGGGAGGCTGTCTGAGGACATTGGAGCACATGGATATGGCTGGGGAGAGGAAATGCTTGGAAAAATAACCGAGTCACACATAGCCTCCAACAGGGCAGCTGCTCAAGGCTCCAAGAAGCTTCAGGTACACTGGACTACAGCCACTTCAATTCAGAGTGGGACTGAACAACTGTGTGATGTTGGCCATTTCAACATCTTTCTCACTCTGTGAAAAGGATGCCATCCTTTCTGGTGAAAGAATAGATCCTAATTCTGAATAAAAACCAACCTAGTTGTACATGTAAGAAAAATTCTAGAATGTTCAGCATAGGATAAAAGACTCGCTCGGTGTGCCCCATCAACTACCTTATTTATAAAAATAATTAAGTGTGCTGTGATGACATCACCAAACTGGCTGAATGGTAACTGCTCTGGTGTAGCAAAGCAAAGAACTTGAGGCTGACGGCTGAGAGCCTGGAAATTCAATTCGGGAAGTCCAACAACTGCCTTGTGGCCTGGGCACCTCCAAGCTGTATTACTTAACACTTCATTTGTCTTGTTTGTTGACTGTCATGTTTATTCATGTGTGCCCATCCCTCTGCAGCGTTAGATTTTGAATTGGCAGAAACTTGATCTGCCAATTCTGAATTATTCCCACGTTTTGCATATAGTAGGTGCTAAATACATATCCCAGCTGCTGTCGTTACCCCTCTCTATTCCGAAGACCCATGTTTTGTGGTAATGTTGCCCAAATTGTGTGCTGAGGACATGTTCTACCAGATGTGAAGTATTTTGTAAAGGAAATGTCTGGGGCCATATTAGTTTGGGGAATGCTGGGATTTCTACACTGGCAGGATCTCTTGGAGCTTTAAATATGCTAACGTGCATGATAAATTGCCAAGAAAGAGCGAATAATACTCAGAGCTTTCCATTTTCTTTTGACCATGTAATTTTTTCCCAAAGGAACACTAACATCTAGGAAGACTCTGGACTATTGGCACCAGGTCTCTCCATGCCCCTATAGCCTGGAGTAAACATAGGCAGAGACTCGTCTCCACTGACAAATCTGGACCCCTTTCCCTGCATCTGCCCAACCCGATAACATAGCCATTCATCTCCAGAAACTGTGGTGTGAGTGGTTTTGGGAGGTAGAAATAGTCAGAAATGGCAGCATATCATTTTAGCTGGTGTTGTAAATTCAGCATCAATGTATCATTGGAACTGTAAAACCAAGACACAAGAAAAATGTTCTTATAATAAAAAAATGAGCCACAGGGGCAGACAGAACTGAACTTCACACCACCCTGCTTGGCCTCGGAAGATGGCTGGTTACCTAGAGATGGGTAAGATTCCTCAGGGAAGGAACAACCTAAGACAGGCACAGTTGCAGAGGGACCATCAGAAGTGAACTTGGGGGTCCACAGATGAGGGGCACAGACCCTCTCCCCCACAACCTTGCAGAGGCCTGATCCCTCACCCCTTATAAGGGCGGTCTACTACCCCCATGGCTGCTTCGCTTTCTATGCCCAGCACAGACTGGGACCCAGGTAACAGACAGACACTTGACCCAACTCAAATCAGGACCCAGATAACAGACAGAGAGTTGGCCGACAGCAGTTGCCCTATATCTAAAGATAGCCTAGCACCAGGAATGCTCAGGGTCTACTAAAAAATGCAAACAACTCTTTCCATTAATATTTACAGGATAAACTAAGATGGTGGTTAGAATATCAAATTTGACAGTAAAATAGTAATCAAGTTTTCAGATTAATTTAAATTCACTAATTGAAATAAGTGAATATTCAAGAAAATTTAATAGTACTGGACAAAAAGCTATTCCTAAAGTATCAACTAAAATTTCTATTGGTAGTTCATCTAATGGTTAAATGGCCTAACATGCAATGAATCTAAAGCAGTCATTTTTTTGGGCAAAAAATTATAACTTAAAGTTACTAAGACTGCATTATAAAATTTCCAAAAGCCTCCATTAATAAAACAAAACAAAACAACAAAAAACAAGAGAATGGTGGGGTAATATGTAAGGAAAAAATCCTGTAAGTAAATTACACCTAGAAAATTTTTATTTCAGAAAATTAATCTTTATTTGTAATACTAATATCAAGACACCCATGTAAAACACAGATGGTGTCAAAATAAGCCAAAGGAAAATCATTTGGGCAAAAATAAAAACGATCCCAAGTCAAATTTATAGGAAAGGTTCCTTTATTAACTTTTGGTCAAGAATATGTTTGTATATTTTTAGAAAACTACTCCAAGACCATGTGGATTCCTGCAACAGAGAGGAGTTGACAGGTCTGCTCCAATCACGAATACAAGAGGAGAAACAGTCCAGAGATGGAAGATGCTGATGATGCCTTGCCAGCTACCAGTCAGCAGCTGTGCATCGCTGCAGGTTACCCAGGACCAAACAACAGAGGGTCAGACCTGCATTGCCAACATTTGTCCAACATCCAGATACCATTGCTGACATGTACATATAAGGAACACTTTGACATTGAAAGTGGGACTCAGAACTGTTGGTCATTGAAATTGGGTCTCAAACATTGAGCTCATATGTTTATATCTAGGCTGCAGAGGCAAGATTTTTAAAGAAAAGAAACGGGGGAAATAAAAATGGATACGGGGCAGAGAAGCATGGGACAGACTGTCAGACTACAGTGGGAAGGCAGGGGAAGTTGGGGGAGAGGGTCCTGCAAGGGATCAGCCAAAGGACTTGTATGCATGCATAAAAGCATAACCATAGGACACAAGACACTGGGGGGAGGGCAAGTGGGGACATGTGCTGGGGGAGGGTGGGTAAGAAAGCCAGGGAGAGGTCAAGGGGGAAAAAAAAGAAACATACGTACTACTATTTGTAATACTTTAAGCAATAAAAAATAAAAATAAAAAATGAGGAGATTAAGGCATGTGCATAACTGTTATTTCATAGCCAGGGCTGTTACGAGGAAAGAGTCAAGTAGACAAACTTCTAGTCATGTGGTTCCACTACATAATGTGACAACAAATAAATGGAAGAACCTTAAAGGCAATTTAGCTTGCTTCCATTATTCTATAGATGAAGAAATCCAAGAACCAGAGAGGTTAGGTGACTTGCTCAAGATCAAGTGGCAGTAGTAGTGGTAGTGGTGGCAGTGCCAGGGCTATACCCCAGGTCCTCTGACCTCAGGACATCCTACAGTCACAGTCTGCCATGCTTCTGTTATCGCATGAGGGGATTTGATGCATCGCTACCTCTTACTTACTCCCTTCATCTGTGGGTCCTCAGAGGCAGGTTCATGTGTGTGAATAAGTGGTGCATGCCAGGCAGGAGCTAACCTGAATGATGGCGAGGAGAGCTGGGAGCTGTAGGAATTGCTAAAGGCACTAGCTTGGGCAGCCTAAGAGATGGGGCAGTGGGTTCTAGATGGGCAAACGCGAGGAACCAAAGGGAGAAGTCAGGGCAATGCAAACTAGAGTGCCCAGGACAGGGCCTGCAGTCATAGCCCTCATGAGCAGCAGACCTGCCTGCAGCTTCAGATGTACCGAGACTTGAACTTCACTCAAGAGGGAGCTCTAGCTATGGAAGGGGAAGGGCCCAGGAGAATGCAGATTTGGGGCAGAATTCCAGAAGGGAGGCAAGAAGGAAAATGGGCAAGAAATAAACAAAAGTTGGTATGGTTGCTATTTGTCTTCATTAGGGATAAAAAGAGACTTCAAAGGAAGAAGCAAGAACCCTCCTCTGCTTCCATGAGGAGAGGGGGCTGGCAGGAAGAGCGCGTCTCCTCCCCCCCCCCGCCCCCCCCCCCTCCCGAGAAAATTCCTGCCAGGATTTGTCCCAGGAGGGAGGGCGCGGCTGCTCATTGGTGGTGGGGACCCTGATTAACAATTCCATGGGCACAAACCAAAGGACAGAAGCTGCAGAAATTCAAAACTTGAGATGTGGGGAGGCTGAAGTGAGAAGATAGCTGTTTTGGTGATGCCCCTGTGGCTGGCAGGATGTTGGAGTGAATTTGCTGAATGAGCTGAAGTTAAAGCCTGCTCATTTTCTTCAGGGCAAGTCCATTCAAGGAGTCTGTGGCTGTTGACAGTTTTTGAGGGCATGTTCATAGTTCCTGAAAAAGTGACAGACCTGCTCGCGGTCTGGGAGGCCAGTCGTATAAAAGTTATATGGAGCTATGGCAAGAGGAGGTGAGGGCCAAACACAAGCCTTGCTTCTCCTGTAGCGAGAGGGTGAGTCTTCAATCCAGAGGTGCGAAGACATGTTTTGTAGCCAGCTCAAGAAAGCTCTTTAGAGAAATATTTATGTGCTTAGGATGTAGATGGCAGAGGTGGAAAAGTAAAAACACCATTCAAGTTTTAGAAAAGAAAACATATCCCTATCCCAAACCCCCCCAAACGAAACCAAAACAAAACAAGATCCTGTTTTTGGGGTGTAGACTGAGCAAATGTTATTTTCTATATGCAGTGGGGGCAGCCCGTGTTTGCAGCCAGAGGTAGGGATTCAAGGCTCAGCTTTAACGTTCACTAACTGTGTGATACAGGGCCAATTACTTAGCGTCTCTTCTATTCCTTCCAGTTAAAGGAGGTCTATCAGCAACATCTACTTTACAGAATTGTAGAATTCAAGGAAAGAGGCAAATGTGCTTAATGTGCTTATAAGTTCAGTGGAAAAGTTAGCCAATTTTACTTAATGAGTACATATTCAATGATTTTCAGATATGGCATTTGATTTGGCAAGGCACCTACATTTAATGTGGTATTTCTTTGAACTTAGAAATTACAACTTTTCATTAATGCTTCTCTATGTTTCCCTCATTTTTTCCCTCTCTTGCCTCCCTGCTCCATAGGGGACTGGAGAGCAGCATATCTCAGACTGGTACATAGAATAAGCCTACACTACCCCCAGATTCACTCTTTAAATTCTATTATTTTATGTCCTGTGGCAGGTAATAAATTAGCAAAGAAAGATGCTTTCTATGTCTATGAGCTACTATAAAGTGACAGATGCTAACAAGAGAGCAAAAGCATATTTTGCTACGGGTTGATGAGAGTTGAGTGTATAATGTAAAACAAAGAATATCTGAAAGCCAGATAATTTTATGTGGGGTTGAAGAAAGTACTTCTTTCTATTTTCTTCTAATTTTCTACGTACTGGAAAACACAGTAAAAACTTTAACGTTTTAGCCTGGCCAGCGTGGCTCACTTGTTGAGCATCGACCGATGAATCAGCAGGTCACAGTTTGATTCCTGGTCAGGCACATGCCCAGGTTGTGGACTCCATTCCCAGGAGGGGCGTGTGGGAGGCAGCCAATCAATGATTCTCTCTCATCATTGATGTTTCTCTCTCTCTCTCTCTCTCTCTCTCTCTCTCTCTCTCCCTTCTTCTCTGAAACCAATAAAAATATATATTTAAAAAATCTTAAATGTTTCAGTCAAATATTTTTCTGAAATGAAATTGCATATTTTTTCCCTTTTAACTCTAAATGAACAGCCTTTTTATCAAATATATCTAACACCTGTAGCATATAAACTCAGGCCCAGATTTCCTAAAAATGCTGGACATGTTTTAGTATTTTAATGGTAAAACCCAGATGTCTTGTTTTACATGCCCTGGAAGAAAAGAAACATACAAAGAACACTCACCATTTTAAATCTGATTAAACTCTCTGCCAAACAAGGACTGGAAAGAGTAAGATGTTTGTACAAACAATCTTTTAAAAAGTCGTTTTCAAATCCACTTCACTCTTCTGGAAAACTCCTGAAACGTGAACCGGCAATATTTATTTACATTCCACCTCTGCACTGGAGTCTAGTTTGGGGTCACTCGTGGCTCTCGGGGCAGGTGTTGTGGTGATGATTAGCTTGACTGTCCAATCTGTGTTTAGAGGTTCATATGGAAGGAACTCTGCTTTGGTCACTTATATGTATGACAATACTATTGAGAGCCTGGGGGTTCCTAAATGTGGCCTGATATCAGAACCACCCATGATAGTTTCTTAAAATACTGACTTGTAGACTTCACCATGTAGCATCTCATTCAGCAGATCTGGGAAAGGAGGTAGACATTTGTCCTTTTACAAAGTTCTATAGTGAATGTGATAGAGCTTGAAACTGCCCATCTAGGGCCCTGGCCACTCTTTTAAATTTGCTCAAATGTGCACAGGCATCATTGGGATTTTGCTTAAATGCAGCTTCTGATTCTGTAGGTCTGAAATATGAGTGCTGGTGGAAGACTCTGCATTCCCAGCAAGTTCCCCGATGCTGCTGGTCTGGAGAACCACACGTTGCATTTCGTTCTCAGTCTCTTCCAATCTGGAACAGTTCCTCCGTGGTTCCCTGTCTTTCATGCCCTCTGCAGTTTCAAAGATGTCAGGCCTCACATTCTGTGGGAGGGTCCTCACCCTGGGTCCGTTGGATATTTCCTTGTCACCAGCTTGAGCTCATGCCGCTTGGGCAGGAATGTCCCGGGACAAAGCTGTGCTTGGCTGGATGCATCAGAGGGCACAGGATGTCAATGCTTCACACCACTTGATCATGTGAATTTTGATAATTCTGCCAGGTTTCTGCATCATAAAATCACCAGGGGCCCCTGGTAATTAATTATTATTTTGTGGGGAAATATTTCTAAAATTGTACCAAAGTCTTGCTCCTCATCAACCCTCTGTCCACCTGCATTCCATTGATGATTACCACCTGGATCAACTACCTACCTCTATGATGGCTGCCAAATGGTGACTTATATTTTCACCACAATATTAGTTTCATTTGTTGGTAAGAACAAACTCTCTTTTCTCATTTATATATGTATATATGCTTATTTTAAAAAACATTCCTAGACTCATGGATTGAGATTTTTTTCACCATATTGGAATTTCTGAATATCATAATGAAGTTGAAATAGTCTCAAAGTGGCTCCTGGGTCCTTTTGACATATCTCCATCATCACATTTGAGTATTTCCTTACTTCTTAGCCTAACAAGGTGTCTCATACTTATCTTTAATTTTCCTAGAGAAGGTTAGTCATCCCTTGTAAATGGTTCAATGGTGCCTTACATTTAAAAACAATGGTTAATAAATTTGTAATTGTGAAATAAAATTTGGCCTTTTATTATTTATTTATTTTTATTTTAAAAATATATTTTATTGATTTTTTTACAGAGAGGAAGGGAGAGAGGTAGAGAGTTAGAAACATCGATGAGAGAGAAACATCGATCAGCTGCCTCCTGCACACCCTCTCCTGGGGATTTGCCCGCAACCACAGTACATGCCCTTGACCGGAATCGAACCTGGGACCTTTCAGTCCGCAGGCCAACACTCTATCCACTGAGCAAACTGGTTTTGGCTAAATTTGGCCTTTTAAATGAACACATTTAATAACACAAAAGTAAACATCAAAATACTTTAAATTGTGTGTGTGTGTGTGTGTGTGTGTGTGAGAGAGAGAGAGAGAGAGAGAGAGAGAGAGAGAGAGAGCTGCACTTTAAAGTTGTAAAGCTCTTTACAGGTCACTTAGTCAAATGGTTTCAAGTTCTGGGACCCCAAGACTTTATGAGGATGCTTAGGATTCAACAGTGAGTAAGCAGAATTGCTTTGGGTGAAGAGCGCCTGGGTGGGAAGTTGGGGCAGAGTCTCTTCAAGGACTATTCTCTAGGTTTCCTCGAACCTCACTTCAAAGTCACCATCCTGGTCTAAGCCCTCAAACTCTTATCGAGGAGAAGGCATGCTGTACTGGTCACTCTGCTGTGTGCTAACAGCAATTTCAAATGGCTAGCCGCACGCATTTGTTTGCTGGGCGCAGTGGGTTGACACGTGGCCAGGAACCACCCACAGGGCTAAACTGCCTGTCTCCACACATTTCAGGATTCTCACATTCCTTCTTTATGAAGGGATATCACAAAACAACACTGAAATACTATAACTGAAATTAAAAATTTACATGGGAAGGTTCAACGTTTTGAGTGAATACATGGAATATATAATTTAATTATAAAAATGATAAGCACTAGTGTCTGATCTCCTTCAGAGGACACATTTTACCACTAGGTATTTTCAGGGTCTAACGGATATTTTGATATTTTTATGAGTAAAAATACCATACTGCAAAGTAAATAAATACATACATATATAAAGAAGACTGCATTGCATAGGATGGACCATTAATGGCACAAACTTCAACTGTGCACAGGAGAAACAGGATGATATAGAACCCTAACCTTTAATTTCTCCTGTAATCATTTCAGTATGGCATTGAGGTGAATAGGATATATAGCCCCACTCCCCACAAATGCAAATAGAAACATGTCTACATGATGACAAAAAATATATGAGAAACAACTTAACTGTCTTTCAGTGGTAGAAGAGTATGGAGTGCCCAATAGAATGATACAGAGAAATGAAAATGAATTAACCAGAGCTACACATATTAAGATGGATGAATTTCCAAAAACAAGGTTGTGCTGGAAACCGATCATTGTCTCACGAATTAGGAAGGCATGGACAAGGAAACCAGAAGGCCGCCAACCTTGAAGCTCTGAAAGGTCAGAGCCAACCACTCCCTATCTAATTAAGACAATGGTAGCTAAAGCAACTTCCCCACCAAATAATCATGTAAATCCTTACTGATAAGATAATCTGTTTATTGCCTGCCTAAGAGCAATGGGTGTATTCCCAAACCTGATTAAAAGGAATGACAAGGCCAAAGCAAGGAGTAGTGTTCCCACTAGAGTTAGGCCAATGCCTGGCCCCCATTTTCCCAAATTAATACTTTTCTAGTCTCTTTTCATTTGTGTGTGGCCTTCTCCAGAACCTTCCTTGAACTGGAACCCTGAACCATGCGAGATGTGAAAGGGGTTTCCACAGGTTGAGTGAAAGAACAAGTCAGAAAAGAATACAATTTGGTCAAAACCTTCCAATAATTTCCCATGTAATCTGGTTAAAACCGAAATTCCTTATAACTGCCTACAAAACTCTATAGATCAGGTAGTCTGACCTCACCTCCTACTGCTCCCCTCCCCACAGCCTTCTCTTTCCCAGCCACATTGACCTTGCTATTCCTTGAATGTGCCAATCTTGGTGCCATCCCACCTCCATCTCCACAGCGCATTTGCACTTACTTTTCCCTCTGCCTGGCGGCTCTTCCCTCAGATATCCAGAAAGCTCCCTCCCTCCATCCTTTCTTGTCTTTACTCAAATATGAGTGTCTTAGTGAAGACTCCGCTTACCACCCTGCCAGCTACAATAGCCACCCTTCCCCAACACTCCCCATTTCTCTTCCCTGTTCTACGTTTCTCCCTGGCACTTACCATGCCATACATTTCACTAATCATCTGTCTCCACTCGGCTAGAATATAATCCTTGTGAGTAGAAAATTTTATCCATTTTTCCATAGCAGCATCTCTAGACCCTAGAACAGTGCCTGGCACATAGTAGGCACTCAAGAGACACTTCTGGATGAGAGACTGAGTGAACAAATGAATGATATCTCAAGAGGTACCAAGAAGCAAACAAAAGTGCTGGCTGACTGATGGCAGGAGGAAGAGATCATTTCCAAATATGCTGGACCAGAAGACTCATTTTTGGCAGCCTGCCTCTGACATATAATTCTAGTTGACAGATAAACCCATTTAGGAATCCATTTAGGAATCAGGAGGATGCATTTTGGGGCTGCTCATCCTGGCGTTAGCATCCTAACAATAAAATGTTCTAAGGAAGCCATAGGACATTTGTTTCCTGGCCGACATGACCAATTGGCAACATCATCTCAGACTCCTGCCATGGAGTCCTCTCTTCTATGCTCTATCAGTCATTCAATACATATTTGTGGAGCAATGTCTAAGTGACAGGACTGCACCAGGGCTTCATGTGTCTAACTTTATTCTTTTAAACAAAACTTTTCAAATTTATAGCATGCACCTGTATTTTACCTTCATTCTCTCCCCCACCCCCTTTCCTGCTCTTTCCTTACTCCCTCCCAAGGTCCTGGCTTAATATTTGTTATTTTAAGCAATTCGTGTTTGTTGTAAAAAGATAATCCAACATGGTAGTATTCTATGTGGTACAAAATGAAATTTCCTTCCTTCTTTCCTCACTCTGGGTTGCCAAAATAATAAAATGTAGCGGTCTTCTTTACCGGTAAATAGGTAAGGTGGTAGAAGGGAGAATAACTTTCACAACCTGAATTACTCTTCTACGTAAAAGGACTTGCCAGAAATCTCAATTTTCAATTGTCTGTAGCATGTCATACTTGTCAAAAACTTGGCTGAGGCAATTGGTATTCAAGAATGCGACAGGTCATACCAGGCATTCATTCCTTACATTTTCTGAGTTTTATCCCTGTGTCAAGTACGACTGCCAGGGAGCAACACACCTGGACTAGATTATCTTAGCTCTCTGCATGCATACCTCCAAAGAGCTATGCCTTTTAAATGTGTTCTTTCATGGAAGGTCAACATAAAATATGGCCAGAAGGAGACTTATTTCTGCAAATGTTTTTGTGTCCTGAAAACTTATCTTGCAATATACAGATCATGTATCACAGAAATGTACACTTGAAACCTGTATGATCCTATTACCAATGTCAGCCCAATAAATTTAATTTCAAAAACCAAACAAAACCGAAACTTCTCTCGTTGGGCATAAGGACACATGGAAAATTTCCTCCCAGAGTTTAGCTTGGATTTTCTGATGATCTAGTATGCTGCTTCTTGCCTTCTTTCTCTCCTTCCTTGTTTTTTCTCTCATTTCCACACTTCCTCATTTCAGACGATGAGATCAATATAACCCTTCTGCTCTCTCTTTTTGTCTAGGCTACCAGGAAGCCCTCACCAATTTGGAATCAATGGCATCAGTTTCCTTTGGCTTAGTTCTTTCTCGTATCATTCTAGCCTTTCTTGCATGATATTAGCCTTTTTACTCTATTATTTTCAAAAGCTTCTTCAGAGCTTTTTGTTTGTTTCTTTTTCGAAAGGAGGAGGATACATATATAAACAAAGAGACCAAAGCTCACATTTCACAATTTACTGGCAAGGAAAACAAGGCCCAGAAGTTCCTTTGGCTAAGAACCACAAACAGGTGATTAGTAGAAGCTTTCAGGCTAATACCAGAGGGTTCCCACCCTTTCCCTACCCTATACTGTTTCAGATTAAAGGCTAATATTTCTTCTGTCTTCACATGTAGATATTCAGATATTCATTCAGCTTGATTTCCTTTGTGTGTTTTTTTGGGGGGTGCGGGTTGGGAGGGGAGAGAAGATAAGGCTGTGGCCCCTCTGATCCTTCCCATCATCAATGCAGAGGGCAGACAGGATCCAGGAGGGAGGGAGCTATCTTCTTACATTTCTGACCATGGAGGCCCAGCTCTAGCTGCCCTAACAAATCCACTTGGGACTCTGGACATAGGAGGCGATAGAGACAAAATATCTTTAGAAATCGAGGTATTCCTGATTATTACATTTTTCTTGTGGAGTGTGGGGTACCCAAAAGAAGGACACAATGAATTGAATAAAAGCTAATGAACTTTACATTTTGAAGTTTATGCTCTCAAAGCAAGTGTGAATGATGAGATTTAAAGTAATAATTTCCACTTAAAACATTAATATGAAGTAAAAATTCCTATTTGTACTCTTTCGTTTTCTTATGTAGAAAAATATGGCAAGTCTAAAGATGGGTCTAGAAGCCTGGGGTAGGGATGGGGGGAGGGCGGACTAGAGGTCAATGGGGTAAAAAAAGGGACATATGTAATACTTTCAACAATAAAGATTTAACAATGAATAAATAAAGATGGGTGTGGGAGTGTAAAGCTGGACAAATATTTGGGGTTGATTGACAGGCATCCCTAAGTGGCGGAAAAGGGGTCCCAGATGGGGGGAGCACAGAATGTGACGGAGTTGTGGTCTGCCTGGACAGTCACTGTGTGGGGCACACACTGGGATCAAGCTCTCCCATGTGCCAGCTGGGTGAACTCCAACATTTTTTCTCAGTTCTTTGCGCCTCAGTGTTCCCATCTATAAAATGTGAACAACAGGACCTACACCCCAGGACCGTGCAGAGGATTTAATAAGGCTGCACGCATAAAGCACACAGTGCAGTGCTGACCCAGGTTAGAGCCACTGTCATTGCCAGCCTGTAACTGTTTTACTTAATCAGCTCAGCAAGAGTCATCAAGAAAAACCCGATGGGACACAGTAGTCCCGGAAGGTATTGAGAGGCGCTGGAGACGTTTAGTTGAGGACAGACTTAACTCTCTGGGATGGAGGCAGCTGCAGAGATGACAGTTCCAGACTGAAATGGTGATGAGCCAGACTTACGTTAGGATAAATCAAATCAAGAAACAAATTCTGTACCTGGTAACTGTCTAACTTTGCTGGACTCAATTTGTAGCCAAGGGGCCAAGGTTTCTTCACATTGTCAGGAAGACATAGATGGCCAGCTGAGCGTGGAACAGGCCAAGGTCATCGGGGGCAGAGACACAGGCCCAAGGTCAGAGCTCACGGAGAAAAACCTCTCACAAACAGAGGATGCCAACTCTGAGACTTGAGGGTTGGGGTTGAGGAGCATTAACTTCTTTTAATGGGGTGATGGTCAAGTTCCTGGCACAGTTTTGTCAGAGATAGTGATTTGGATCTGAATACAAAAACATCTTGCCAGAAACTTTCTGTTACAGGAAGCACACTAGAAAGCAATGAACAATTAAACTGCTCCATATCCTTTATGTATTTATTTTTTTGCTCCATATCCTTTAAAGGCATCACTATTATCTAAGGGAGAGGAAAGGGTACTCCTAGCCAGGAATAAATTAAGTTGATAAAAGGAATGTGGGAGTTTCCCTTGGAATACAACGTTTTGATTGACTGACTGACCCAGATGGTCCAGATGTTTGTATGTGCACATACTCTACACGCCGCGGTCATATTATACCAATATTGGGTTTTATAACATTTGTAAGTTAATCTTATTTGCACAGTTGTTCATATTTGTTAATCTGAAAAGCAAAACTAAATAACATTTAAGAGAACTAAAACCAAGTTGGATTTTTTTTTTAATTAACTTGGCAGAAAGAATGGCCTTTGATTTTGTTCCTGATATTCTGAATAAATTATCTGCTGGATTATTTTTAAACTAATTCCTTCTCAAAATTTTTTTAAGATTTAGAAAAGAAATCCCCTCCTCCCCCAATAGGGTGTTATCTTTCTCTTTGGGTATCTCAATGAACAAACAATAAAAAAATCATAAAAAATGTTTCATTTGAAGCTCACATAATTCAAGCCATGCACCCTTTGAAAAAACTTATCTTGTTTAAATTTTTATCAAGATTAAACTGAAACTCCCCAGGGAATATTTTTCAGTGGGGCAAAGTGTTCTATATAAACAAATAAAAGTTTTGGCTTTATATTTCTTATTTTGTGAAGAGATAACTTTTGTTTTTTTAACAAGTAAAATTTGTTTTAGAATATTTTTAGATTTACAGAAAAATAGCAAGGATAGTACAGAGAATTTCCATATACCAGGGCCTAATTTCCTCCTTTATTGATGTTTTTAGTTAGTATGGTACATGTGTTGCAATTAATAAAACAATATTGCTAGATTATAATGAACTGAGTTCCATACTTTCAAAGTATGAAGTTTAATTAATTATAATCTATCAATATTGTCTTGCTTCCCTCTCTCAACCTGCACCTACCCCCTGGGTACCCCCTACAGGACTCCTGAGCAATGAATCTCTCTTTTTCACTTTCCCTTGCTGTCTTTTGTTGAGCCATTCAACACCCCGGGCTATTTGACAAATATTAATTTAACAAAGTCACAACAGGTTATAATCTAATACTATTTTATTTTGTTGCTCAAATTGTTCCAGTTTGGCACCTGTATCTTTTTGACAATTTCCCTTTATTGTGGATTTATGGGGACCACTTCCTTACATCCTACCACCACCACTGCTCCAGGTTCACTCTGTGCACGACCTGCCCAAGTCTCACAGTCAGCCATTTCTCCAGGAAGCCCTTTATGGGAGAATGATGTTAGAAGCCAAGATCTGGGGGCTAGGTGTGCATATTGCTCCTGGGGTGTCAAGTTGTTTCTAGGGCCTTTTGATGACAAAGAAATACATGTGTGTATACTAATCTGTGGGTATGCATATCTATAAATATTCCTACATGTAACCATCTGTATGTTACTTTAAACATTAGTTTCCATTGATGTCAAAAAGAAAACCTGCTTGTTTGTTTCTGATGCCTTTGTTTATAACATAGAAAAAAGTCAGTTTCAAATTTGAAAGAAATAAGTTGAAATGATTATTTTTTATTGTCAGTTTTCCTACCTGCTCCCTTCCCACCCCCACGGTCGTGGGGCATTTTGGATAGCCTGTCCTCTTAACTGCTGCAGCCAGCCCGAATGCCTTGCCCTGGGGACTCTGCCGGGTTAGGCCTGCATTTATTTCTCCCACTGCACGTCATTCTGACTCCACTCCTGTTGACACCCATCACATAGGGTCATTTTTCTTTACAAAACTGACTCACATTTGAAGATTTATTTACATGTTGGTCATTTATCTGCTTCTGTGAAAGGTTAAAAAACTGGAGCCAAAATAAACTCCAGAATGCATCTAAGGCAAAACCTCTTGCTGCTTGAGATTGCTATAACTCACTTTATCTGCCAAAATGCAGGGAGAAAAATGAAACATTTAGCTCATGTGGGAAACATGTTTTATGTGTAAATGAACATGACCATTATCATCAGAGGCAGCAGTATTTCTTCGGTAGGTATAGCACCTTACCATTTACAAAGCACTTCTGCTCATGCTCTTTCACTTGTATTTCTATCTAACAATCCTCAGAGAGCAGTCAGGCAGGGATTGCTACTCCAGATGAAAACATGGAGGCTCCTGACAAGTGCTGGTGAGGATGTGGAACAACTGGAATTCTCACATTTTTAAAAATTTAATCTTTATTGTTCAGTTTATTAATTACATTGTTCCCCCTTTTTCCCCTCTATAGCTCCCCTCTAGCTGGTACCCATCCCACCCTCTGCCCTCACTCCCCGCACTGTCCTCTCCCATAGGTGCATGATTTTTGTTCAGTCTCTTGCTGCACCTCCCATATCCCTTTTCTCCCCCAAAATTGTCAGTCCATTCCCTCTCTATGCCCATGATTCTGTTATATTCACCAGTTTATCCTGTTCATCAGATTTTTAATTCACTTGATTTTTAGATTCATTTGTTGATAGATGTATTTTTGTTGTTCATAATTTTTATTTTTACCTTTTTCTTCTTCCTCTTCTTAAAGAATATCTTTCAGCATTTCATATAATATTGGTTTGGTGGTGATGAATTCCTTTAGCTTTTTCTTATCTGACCTTCAATTCTGAATGATAGCTTTGCTGGGTAGAGTAATCTTGGTTGTAGATTCTTGCTATTCATCACTTTGAATATTTCTTGCCACTCCCCTCTGGCCTGCATAGTTTCTGTTGAGAAATCTGCTGACAATTGTATGGGTGCTCTCTTATAGGTAACTAACTGTTTTTCTCTTGCTGTTTTTAATATTCTCTCTTTGTCTTTTGCTCGTGGCATTTTAATTATGATGTGTCTTGGTGTGGTCCTCTTTGGATTCCTATAGTTTGGGGTTTGGTGTGCTTCTTGGACTTTTAAGTCTATTTCTTTCACCAGGTGTGGGAAGTTTTCGGTCACTATTTCTTCAAATAAGTTTTCTTGCTCTCTCTCTTTTTCTGGCACCCCTATAATTCGGATGTTAGTATGCTTGAGGTTGTCCCAGAGGCCCCTTACACTCTCTTCAATTTTTTGGATTCTTTTGGCTTCTTGCTTTTCCAGCTGAGTGGATTTTGCTTCTTTATATTTCAAATCTTTGACTTGGTTCTTGCGGTCCTCTAGATTGCTTTTAGGTCTTTTGTATAATATATTTTATTCCAGTCAGTGTATGCTTAATTTCTAGTTGGTCCTTTTTCATATCCTCGTAAGTCTCATTCATTTCCTTGTAGGTCTCAGCCTTTTCTAGGAGCCTCTTGAAAAACCTTATAACCGTGGTTTTGAACTCTATGTCCAGTCGTTTTTTCCCCTCCATTTCTTTCATATCTGATTTCTTTCCATGTCTCTGCATGATGGCTGCTTTACTGAGTTGGTCGATTAGCTTTGTGTGATAGATGTCCTCTAAGAGACAGTGGCTCCGCCTCTCCATTTACCTGAGGTGGATACTCTTGCTGCAGCCCTTTATGAGTTGCACAGTCTTGTTGAAGTTAAGCCTAGATTATTGTTGTTAGCACTAGGAGGGTTTGATCTCCAGGTCAATTGGCTGTGAGGGTCAGCTTTGCTCAGGTTGGATGGGCGGAGTCTCTGGGCTGAGCAAACAGCTTTAATTTCCATCAGCTCCGTCCTATGTGGCACCTGGGTCTCTGTGCCAGGTGGTAATGGCTGCACGCACCTCTGAGAAAGCTGCCACTGAGCTATTCCCACTGCTGGACAATTTAGCCTCTCCCCAAATGAGTCTGCACACCCAAAGTCTTACCCAGGGTTGTAAAACAATGCAGTCTAGTGGTTTCCCGAAAGAGAGAGCAAGTCATGAGTCCTCTCTGAGCGCTCGCGCAACTCTGCTATTTCCAAGTTTATGCGCACTCTCCACAAGCTCGCCCTCTCCACAAGCTCTCGGACCTTTGCAGTGCCCGAGTTTCAGTGTGATTTCCTACTGTCCAATTTCACCCCGTATGAGTGTGGGTTCCCTGGACCTGGCCCGGAACTTGGAAATCAGTGCAGTGGGACGCCTTTGTCTTTGCAGCTGCCCACCTTCTCTGCTTGCTCATGCATGCGCGCACAGCACTCCAAATCTCTGACTCCGCCAGTATCTTCAACACTGCTCTCTGCCGCTCCTCTGAGTCACAGTGTCTTATCTTTACTTTTATTTGTGGAATTTTCACTTAGCCAGCCTTCCAGTGATTCTGGATGATGTTTGTTCTGTTGTTAAGTTGTAGTTTTAAAATTGCTGTGTGGGGCAGCAAGATAAGTGTTTACCTATGCCGCCATCTTGGTTCCTCCTCTGGAATTCTCACATATTGTTGGGAAGGCCAAACGATGCAGAAACTGCACAACACTGCAGAACAGGTTAGCAATTTACACAAGAGAAATAAAAACCCATTTCCACCTGTTTGGGAATGTTTTTTAGTGACTTAATTCATAATGGCAAAAAACAAAACAAAACACACACACACAAAAAAAACAAAACAAAACAAAACACAACAATCCACAAAAATAATCCAAATGTCCTTCAACTGATGAATGGATAAATAAATTGCGATGCATTTACACCCAAGGAAATATTACTCAGAACAAATGACTAATATGTGTGATAACCATGATTCATTTAGAATAATGAATTTCCAATGCTTTATGCTAAATGAAAAAAAGAAAAGCCAAGCTCAAAAGGTCATCTACTTTAAGATTCCGTTTATATGACATTCTCAAAAAGGCAAAAGGATAAAGAGAGGAATCATACCAGTAATTCCCAGAAGTTTGAAGAAGAGGAGGAGACTGACTACATAGGAGCAAAAGAACTTTCGGAACAAGGGAAGTGTTCTCTATCTTGATTATGTTGGCCATTATACAACTACATGCATTTGTCAAAACTGACTGTACACTAAAGGGATGAATTCTACTGTATGTAGAATTCCATTTAAAGTACGAGTGGAGGAACACCAAGATGGCGGCATAAGCAAACCACCTATTGTTCTGCCCCGCACAACGATTTAAGAACTACAACATAACAGCAGAGCAGACAAGCACCCAGAATCGCCAGAAAGCTGGCTGAATGTAAACTCCACTAATAGGAGCAAAGGTGGGACACAGACTCAGGACCGGTGGGAGCGCAGCCTTTCAGATGGAAGGAGGTTAGGAGCCGCCCTGGTCGCGCGCGCGGGCGGGGGCTGGAGCAGGGACCGGCCGGATTTAAGCGGGGTGCGGCAGAGGCTCCTAGTCCCAAGGGTCGTGCAAAACCGCAACTTGCCCCCTGGAAACTTGTCTCCTGGTTCAGGAAACCATCTATTTTACAGCCCTGGGCTGGACTTTTGGTGTGCAGGCACATTTGGGGAAAGGCAGAGTTGTCTGGCAAGGGGAAGAGACTAGCGGCTTTCTCTTGGAGGGGTCTGCAGCCATCCCCATCCAACAGAGACCCGCGTGCGCGAGCGCCGCATAGGACCCAGCTGCCGCCGCCGCTGCCGCTACCGCGCAGCCCAGAGACTCCGCCCATCCAATCTGAACACAGTCTCCCTTCACAGCCAATTGGCCTGGAGGTCAAACCCTCCTAGGGCTAACAACAAAAAGCTGGGTTTAAATTCAAAAACACTGAATACAACCCATAAAGGATTGCAGTAAGAGTACCCACCTCAGGTAACTGGGGAGACTGAGCCACTGTCCCTTTGAGGATATCTACCACATAAAGCAGCCACCATGCAGAGACATGGAAAGAAATCAGGTGTGAAAGAAATGGAGGAGAAAAGATGACAAGACATAGAGTTCAAAACCACGGTTATAAGGCTTTTCAAGAGGCTCCTACAAAAGGCCGATCAACTTAATGAGAATTACCAGGAAATAAACAAGACCAACCAGCAAATGAATGAGAATTACAAGGAGATGAATGATACTTACAAGGAAATGAATGAGACCCTCAGGGAAATGAACAAGACCTCTGAGGATACGAACCAGACCCTCACAGATAAAAAAAAGGACCAACTAGAAATCAAGCATACACAGACTGAAATAAAAAATATTACACAAAGTCCTAAAAGCAGTCCAGAGGGCCACAAGAACCAAGTCAAAGATTTGAAATACAAAGAACCAAAATCCACTCAGCTGGAAAAGCAAGAGACAAAAAGAATTCAGATAATTGAAGATAGCGTAAGGGGCCTCTGGGACAACCTCAAGCAAGCCAACATCCGAATTATTGGGGTGCCAGAAAAAGAGAGAGAGCAAGTTAATGAAAACCTACTTGAAGAAATAGTGACTGAAAACTTCCCCCACCTGGTGAAAGAAACTGACTTAAAAGCCCAAGAAGTACACAGAACCCCAAAATAATAGGAATCTAAAGAGAACCACACCAAGACATATCATAATTAAAATGCCAAGAGCAAAAGATAAAGAGAGAATATTAAAAGCAGCAAGAGAAAAACAGTTGGTTACCTACAGGGGAGCACCCATACGATTGTCAGCGGATTTCTCAACAGAAACGATGCAGGCCAGACGTGAGTGGCAAGAAATACTCAAAATAATGAAGAGCAAGAATCTACAACCAAGATTACTCTATCCAGCAAAGCTATCATTCAGAATTGAGGATCAGATAAAGTGCTTCGCAGATAAGAAAAAGCTAAAGGAGTTCATCACCACCAAACCAGTATTATATAAAATGCTGAAAGATATTCTTTAAGAAGAGGAAGAAGAAAAAGGTAAAAATATAAATTATGAACAACAAATACACATCTATCAACAAATGAACATAAAAATCAAGTGAACTGATAGGCTGATGAACAAGATAAACTGGTGACTATAACAGAAACATGGACATAGAGAGGGAATGGACTGACAATTCTTGGGGAGAAAAGTGTTGTTGGAGTACAGCAAGAGACTGGACAAAAATCTTGCAACAATGGGAGAGGACATTGGGGAGGGGGAGGTGAGGGCGGAGGGTGGGATAGGTACAGGGAGGAGGGAAGATATAGGGGGATAAAAAAGGGGAAACAATGTAATTAATAAACTGAACAATAAAAAAAGTACGAGTGGAGATAAATGAAAAGGAGGACTTTAAAAGAGGTTTAAAGAAGCCATCTAGTAAGCAACTTGTTTATAGTCATTAACAAAACCAGGAATTGAACCCAGGTGTTCCATCTTCAGGGCCATGTCAAGTAAACAACTGATTTTCTGTTCTCTCTGCTGATGGGCATAATGTGAGGTATAGTAAGAATCTTACTGGTAAGTGCTGACCTCTCTCTTCTTTTCCACACCTTTCTTAACGAGGAAACACGTTCATACTTGAGGACTTAGAATGACAATAGTCAATCTATGAGGTATGAGACTGTATCTTAATGTCATGTTCCATTTTCAGACATGTTCTGAGAAAGACTTTGAATGGAGATTTATCTAAATAAAATATACAAATGTGAGCACATGAAAAGATACTGAACACCATTAGCCATTTAGAAAATCAAACCAAAACCATTTCACACTTACAAATATGGCTATAATAAAAAAGAAAGAGAATAGAAAGTGTAGACAAGGTGTGGAGAAATCATAACCCTCATCTGTTGCTGGTGAGAATGCAAAATGGTACAGCCATTTTGGAAGACAATTTGGTATGTCCTTAAAATTCTAAAATTGAGCTACATTTAACCCAGCAATTCTACTCTTAAGTATATACCCAACAGAAACGAAAACATATATCTGTACAAAAATGAACACATGGATGTCATAGCAAAATTATCCTATATAATAAAAGGCTAATATGCAAATCGACCAAATGGTGAAACGACCAGTCACTATGACGTGCACTGACCACCATGGGATAGATGCTCAATGCAGGAACTGCCCTGTGGTGGTCAGTGTGCTCCCACAGGGGGAGTGCTGCTCAACCAGAAGCTTAGTCAAGTACATAATGCAGCTGGGAGTCAAACTTGGGGCAATCAGACTCCAGAGCTCAGTTCTAAGGAGACTAGAGATCAACTGTTCTAATCCTTTGTCTTATGGAGCAAAACTGATGCCCAGAGGTTAAGAGACTTGCTCAATGTCACATGGCTGGCTAGCAGCAGAACAAAGATTCCAAACTGATGATCTTGCTAAAAGTTTTCTTGGCCAGTTTTGGAGTCATGGCACAGAAATGGGAGAGATTTCCTGACGTCAGGATCTCGAAGCCAGGGTTAGCTAACTTGAGTCCTGAAACTATCCCAAGCAGATGGTGTGCTCTGTTTTCTTAAGGATTTCTAAGAAAGGAGTTTTCACAACTTTCAGGGAGTTATATTGCTGATAGAATGTCTTCTCCCCCTACTATTCTCCTCTTCCCAAGAGAAAGGGAATCACTGGTGTCATGTCATGTCACCCCTCTTCTGAAAAAATTAAAAAGTCCCTAATTCTTAGGCTGACATTCCTAAACCCAAACTTCTGCCCCCCATGCTTTTTCTCACTGTGTCCCTTTACACAGGGATTTCTTTCTTGTTAGGGGAAGGCTTGGATCTGCAGCATTTGGACACTTAGTCTCTAAATCATAAACTCCTAGAACTATTATGTGTCATCTGGACCAGCCCACTCTGACTGGGATTATTATCTTGGAGAAGGTGATGCTAGTCAGCCAGGGTTGGGGCAGGGCAGGTAAGGAGAGGAGAACATGTAATATTTTTAAAATGTACATTCAACATTATAAATGCTTTTAGACATACTATCAGCTAAATTTCGAATTACCAAATCACATTATATGTGGATATGAGTTCTTTTTTTAAACATTTTGAAAGAAGTTATGGATTGAAAATGTTTTAAAAAATCTTACTTTGGATGTAGTTTATCTATTGTATGGATCCAAATATAGACAGTAGAACCAACTTTAATGTCAGTATCTCTATCACCTTTGTAATAATTCAAAATGGTGACCTCCATTTCCCAAACTTCCTGATACCTTGCAAATGTTATAGTATTGGAAGCAAAGTAAAATTTATTATCTATTCTAAGTAAGTGATTCAGAATTATTAGTTTTCTAGAATCATTATCTTCATCATTAGTTATTTATTGAGTTCTTGAGTCTAGATCAATCACTGTGGCAAACACATTTCCCCAAATTATCTCTTTTAATTATTGTAGCAACCTCATTGGTGGGGTTGGTGTTGATAGCACCATTTTACAGATGAGGAGACGAAGGTATAGAATGGTTAAGAAACTTGCCTGGGGTCCCACAACAGTAAGTGGTAGAGCTGGGCTTCGAATTAGAATCTCAGAGTCAGCGCTCTCACCAGAACTGCTGCTTTGTGTACCACGTGAATGGTGCCCCCTGGAATTGTGCAGTGTTTCTGCAACCTCCCAACAGAGTGCAGCACTGAGTCATCCAAGTTGACCGATGTGAGTGGGACATGGAGGAATTCATGTAGGAGAAAACTGGACAGGTACAATTTAGAGCCCCTTGAATGTGGCAAAGAAGCATGAACACTACTTGGCTGGCAAAAGGATTTACTGGAGAATTAAGAGCAGACAGCTAGCTCTCTCTTGGTATTGCCACAGGGACAAAGAATGAACGTGAAAATCAAATGGTGAATGCAGCACTTGTTAATAGTTGTCATATAATTCCCCGGGGAAAGAATGGCAAAACTATCAGCCAAAGCAGGGTATTTGATTCTGTGTGGATTTTTATTAGTAGAATATCTGACTCCCTTATTGGCACACACACAGTTACGTATATTGAAGTACGTAATAAGTATCTTGCCTTGTTTGGAAAAAGAAGTGCAACTAAATTCCTGTGTTTTAGGTGAAATTCCACTGGAATAATATTATACTTCAAAACAGTGTGAAGTAAACATTTTTGAGATGATTATGAGACATTAATAGGGACAGCACATTGTAAGAAGCAATAAAAATTTTGCTTTAAAAAATACAGTTTCATACGATACTTTCCATGGGTTTTGCCTACTTATCCCATCCATTGGTGTGGGGACCATGCTTTTGAGAGCCTAGCAGGGAAGCCTGCCTTGTGTTTACGGCAGCAAAGAGAATGGATTTCAACTTACTTGCAGAAGTGGATTTCACAGGAAGGGATTTGACAAAGTAGTTAAACCCGGTGGAGGCATGAGAGGAAAGCTGGGCTGATTATGTATCTGAGCACTGTCATTTTGAAATTCATTCTGGCCCCCAGAGTATAAATACACTTCAGTATTTTTGTTAGGATTGCCAGAAAATCAGCAAGTGTTCACTTTCTTTGGCCAACGAAAGCATGACTCTCTGTGCAAAAATTTTCTGCACATTTATAAACAAGAACATTTAGAAAATCCCCTCTTGCTGAGAGATATGACAACAGTATATTTAACTGTGCCAGAAAATAGAGCATATGTAAAGAATACCATTGGGTTGATTTGCACAGGAAAAGAGTTTATGTCGCTCTTCTGACGGGAACATGGATATATGCCTTCCTATCCAGCCTAAATACCTTCCCTGCACCATGCTGGTCTGATGAGCCCCGATCCAGGTTTTCACCTTTGTTTTTGGTCAGACTTCTCAAACAAGTATTCCCAATCCATGACCTACATCTTCTCACCACTGCACCCTGGCTTTCCATCCCTATTGGCTCTGGGCTGACCCATTGCCTCCGACCCAAATCTAAGGGAAACACTTTTCTCCCTCATAGGATCTCCTAGTTGAAAAAAGGCCACTAGATAATCTCAAACTTTTCCTGTAAATGGCCAGATGATAAAAATATCTCTTGTAACTACCCAGTCTTGCCACTGCAGTGTGAAAGCAGCCGTAAACAATGCCTCGACATATTGCACATGTCTGTATTCCAATAGAAATGTATTTATGGACACTGAAATTGGAATTTAATACCACTTTCACCTACCACAAAATATTCTTCTTCTTTTGATTTTTAAAAATCACTATGAAATGTAAAAATCATTCTTAGCTCAGAAGCTAAAACATGTGGTGGGATGAATTTGGCCTCCTAAGTCATAGTTTGTCCAGGTCAACCTCCCAACCCACCAGAAGTTTCTTCACAGCTTTGCAGCCAGCCAGCCAGGCTCTGTGTGAAATGTCTCCAAAAGCTCACTACCTCAGGAATGTCCTGCTTTAAGGCCAAGGTGAAATGACTGACCTAGTTCTGCCTGCTAAAGTCTCAAAGCACAACTCAATTTGATCTTCATGGCAACCCTTCAAATACTGAAATGTACTATCTGACCATCTTAGAAGTCTTGCATCTTGGCAAAATAGTCCAAGTTTATTTAATTATTGCTTGTACAACATGTGCTTTTAGGGTCCTCCCTGCTCCAATATATAGAAATCCTTCTACAAGTTTGGCCTCAGAAGAAAACCTTTCAGGTGAATAATGCTGTGTCATTCAGCCACCTGCTCACCATTCGGGACTTTCTACTATGCACTTCTCAACTTCTCTGGTTCAGGATAATGTGTACTCATATTGGAAATTCTTCTCCTGGTTTTCATCACGCACTCTGCCTGATTCTCTTGTGATGCCCACATTCCCCTTCTCACTGGATCCTTTTATCTGCCCTGACAGTGGGAGTCACCAAAACTGGATCCTTTAAAAAGTCTTCAATGTCTTAGGAAACAGATGAATTCTCATGGCTTAGCCATCTCTTATATAGGGATTACTTCCAAGTTGTATCTGCAGCCTCGATCTCCTACTATACTACTAGCTCTGGGCTCCTACCTCCCACTGCCTATAAAAAAACCCACTTAAATAAAGATCTCACTTTATTCTCACCCTAAAATCGGCATGTCCCAAACTGAATTATCTCCTCACAAAAATGATGATAATAATAGTAGCAACAACAGAAATAACAATTAATGTTCAGTGAGCACCTACACTGTGCTAAGGTACTATCCTGAGCTAAAGATTCTTGAACTTACTTAATTTTTACAACTCATGAGGAAACTACTCTTAGCCCCTTTTATAGATGGGGAAATAAGCTCATAAAAATAAAGTGATTTGGTCAAATCCCAGTGCTAATACCTAACAGGGTCAGGATTTGAACCGAGTAAAATAACATGCTCTTGTATGAATCAAAGCATGTTTGATCTTTGCAACTGCCCAGATGCTGCCACAGGTGCCACGTGTATTCCAAATGTCTTGCCCGGAAAAGCCTGAAGTAAATCTTTAATGTCCTTTATCATTCAGCCTTCCTATCCAATTGGTCACTGCACTACTACTGAAATTCTTTTCCTAAACTATTGGGGACCCTTTTATTCTCACCAGGTTCCTACATCAGGTCCCTTGTCATCTACTGCTGTTTACTGCAACTCTCTCCTGATAGGTCTTCCTGAATGTATAATACATGATCCTGCCCAGAATATGTTTGATCAAGCTGGTTCTGTCATTTGAAAAGTCCTCCATGCCATCCTCCTCTTTGCTATTCATTCATGTGACCAAACTTGGACTGTCCAGCCCTAACTGACCTGAAGCTCTCATTCTAGGAGGGAGGAGAGAGGGTGGAACATATGTCAGCTGTCAGATAATTTAAATATTTCACAAATGCACTTTGTATTCCTTAATATTTTTTGTCGCCAGTCATTTCAAGAGAATGTGTTCTGTAAATCAGAGAAAGAGCAGTAATAAAAAGTTGCAGGTCAAGAGATTTGTGAAATCCCGGTGAATTCTAAGTGCCCTTACTGCTGGATTTCTCGAGGCTTCGATATGCCAATGTGCATTGGAAATATCAACACACAAAAGGAAAAGGGTTGCAAAGATGTTCTGGAAAGGGACTGAACCATCAATCTCCCCCCCGCGCGCCCCCCCCCCTCCCCCCGCTTTTCTCCTCTAGAGTAGGTTGAGAAACCAGGGTTCTATAGTACAGTTTTTAAGAAAAGTGCTCCTCTGCCAACCTGATTGCCCCTAACTGCCCTCCCCTGCAGGCCTGGTCCCTCCAAACTGCTCTCCCCTACAGGCCTGGGTCCCTCCCAACTGGCCTTCCCTGCAGGCCCAGTCACCCACAACTTCCTTCCTCTGTCGTCTTGATCACCCCCAACTGCTCTCCCTTGCAGGCCTGGTCCCTCCCAACTACCCTCCCCTGCTGGCCATCTTGTGGTGGTCATCTTGCGTCCACATGGGGGCAGTCATCTTGTGTGTTGGAGTGATGGCCAATTTTCATATTACTCTTTTATTAGATAGGATAGATAGCTTCCTACAAAGTATGAAGGATTATAAATACACAGATTTTTATTTTCTCTACTTCTAGGAAGTATTTGTTGCACTTATATATTTGATTGACCCAGATAAAGAACTGCCACATCCCTAACCAGTTTGGCTCAGTGAATAGAGCATCGGCCTGCAGACTGAAGGGTCCCGGGTTCAATTCCGGTCAAGGACATGTACCTTGGTTGCAGGCACATCCTCGGTAGAGGGTGTGCAGGAGGCAGCTGATTGATGTTTCTTCCTCTCCCTTCCTCTCTAAAAAACCAATAAAATAAAAGAACTGCTGCAAATATATGATGATATTACTTCTCATTGAAGAGAGTATTTTACAAATTACAAAAATGACTCATAACAATAAGACGACAACTTGAACATGATTTGGGCTGGTTGAGGGGGTACTGAGGGCATCAGGTGGCTGTGGGTTCCCAGGGAAGGGGGAGGGGGGAAAGGCTGGAAGATGTGGCGTGCTGGCTGAAAATGCCAAGACGCTCCTCGGCTGCATTTTCTGTCCAGGGCCAGTCCTGTATGTTTTCTGCCCTAATGACTTATTCACAATTTTAGAGTCTGTATAATTTTTAAAGCGTGAGGTGTCATGCTAAAGGAATGAAACTTATTTTTGTGTGAGGCTTATGAAATTCGAAGTGTGAGATTAAGGTCCCACCTTATAAATTCATATGGCTCAGGCCCACATACCAGGATTGGGGGACCTAGACTTCGTCCTCTCCAGACTCTGCCCTGCTTTGACCTAGAGATGAATCCTTCCTTCCTTCCCTGCTCCTTCTCTGACTCTTGAGCATTTGGGGCTACACTGCTTCATGAGCCTGAGGCATTAACCCCCCCGCCCCCCCATCTTCTCCCCTATTATGACAGACCCCCCTACTTCCCTATAGGTACTAGTACTTAAGTATATTTGCATAATAAATGACCTGAGAAGTCCTGCAATGAAAACAAACCTTAGTATCATTGCTTACCCAGCATACTGCATGTGTGATAGACCACGGGGCACTATTTTGCGACAGAATGCATACTGAACTCCCACTGAACTCACTGTTCTGGTCTTACTTGGTTACTACCTAAATCCCTCAAACAAAGCATTTTATATCCCCATTTCTTCATTCATGATATTTCCTCCCATGGTATAACTGTTTACTGTGCAAATAGATGCATAAAACTATATGTACAGCAATATAACAATGAGTTTGGGGCTTAGGGGTCACAAAAGCTAGAGTTTCATCTTGATTTGGCCACTTTTCAGCTGTGATATTGGGAAAATTATGTAACCTTTCTGAATCTCAATTTTCTTATTTGTAAGATAAAGCAACGACTCCCATCTCTCAGGGTTTTGTACAAATTAAATGTGATTAGGCATATAAAGTGTTTGGCATAGTCCCCCGCACAAGGCACAGAATTAACAGTGTCTACATGATTAATTTCTCCATCATGTTCAACATCTAAATAAATGGAAGAAAAATTAGACATTCTCAAGTAACTAATTGTCAAATAACCAAATTTTTTTCTTTTGAGTGGATAATTTGACTTGCATATCAAAAATGTGTCTTGTTTTTAGGAAGTATATCTAGAGTCAGATGAGAAAGATACGTTAGATGATTGTGGAGTTAAGGAAAATTATATATAGCTTAAAAACACTTAACAAAGAAGGGGATTGATGGTTCAAGATCAACCCAAGGAGCAATTGCTGGTGATGTAGCATAAGGCGTTCCATTAGTTCCAATTTGGCTCGATATTCCCCCCCAATAATCTGAATAAATATATATGAGGCACACTTATCAAACCTGAATATAAAAAAATCAGGAATGGTAGCTAATTCAACTCATAACTGAATTAAGATTTAAAATTATTTTGACAGGTTTGAATGTCCAAAAAGATAAAATTGAGTACATTCACATATAAAATATTAAGTTTGTGTGAGAAAACAACAAAGTAAACCATGCAGAGAAAAGATGAGCCTGACAGCCTTTTGTTTAGGGGATTTAGTTGACCTTTAACTGGGCCAATAATTAGACTCTGTTAATAGAAAATCCCCCCACAAAATTAGGCAGTAAAAGCAGGAGAATTACCCAATTGTAAGAAGGAAGTATATCCAAACAGATTAGGCAGCCTCATTTTTAAGAAGGATTGAAAAATGACACAAGTTTTGATGAGATGGGGAATATCTAGTGTTAAGAGAACCAAATATAATTTCTGTTATTTCTTGGGTGCTTCATCAATATAATAGGCTCATTGCAGTGGAGTGAACTTCGTCTCTGAAAGTCTTTATGAAAAGCTGGGTACGAATGTACAAGGGAGAGATCCCTTCATTTGGTGGATGATAAGAGTTCAAGCTCTACAAATACCCTGGACCTTCTATGTGGGGCACATTGTGAGAAGGCAGGGTTCTTTGGAAAAGATAATAGTGCTGGGAAAAATAGAAGGCAGCAGGAGAAAGGAAAACCAAATTGAGATGCATTGCCTCCATAAAAGAAGCCAGATGCATCCGTCTACATGAGCTGAGCACGACTGTTGAAGACAGGACATTGTGGACTTCACTCTTTCATAGGGTCACCAAGACTTGGAGTGACGAAACAGCATGATACATGCAGGATTTCATAACATGACCTCTAAAACCTCATCAATGACAAAGTTCATAATTGTGTCTGGCAAAATCCTTTGCAACCTCCAAGGCTCCGAAGCCTTTTGTCATCCTCCAGGGCAATGTGCCTCTGCTGTCTCTCTCCTCTCAGGGCACACGCAGCCCTTGTTTCTCATTTGGCCTAGATCACACTAGTTACCATTTATTGACTACCTATCCTGTGCTAGGCTATTTTATATTATTTTGATTAAATGTCCCAATAACCATGTGAAATTGATAAAATTATCTAACTTTAAGGTGAGATATATGAAGCTGAAATCAGTTTATATCACTTGCCCAAAGTCCTATCCTGAGTAGGTGGTAAAAACTGGACTCAAATCCAGACTTAGCCACAGAATCATACTCTGTCCACTAACTCATGGAACCTCTCTAACAATGACCTCTCACCTGACAATTAGTGTTCTGCATTGCCTTTTCTGTGTGTGTATTTATTCAATATTTCATGTCTCACATGACTTGAACTAGATGATAAATTCCTAGAACAAAGGGCCATGTCTTGCTTTTCTTTGTATTTTTTAACAGAGTCTATTTCAGTAAACAATGTTAACACCAACTAGCATTATCCACTCGTTAAATACTTATTTATTGAGCATCTACTATATATAGCTGGCATTTTGCAAAGAACTAGACATAGAGCAATGAACAAGTGAAACATGTTTCTAAGAAAAAAGCAAACAAGTACACAGACACAGGTAAATGTAAAAAGTGAACAAGTCACCCTGGCTGGTCTGGCTCAGTGGATAGAGCACTGGCCTGTGGACTGAAGGGTTTCAGATTTGATTCCTGTCAGGGGAAACATCATTGATGTTTCCCTCCCTCTCTCCCTCCCTCCCTCTTCTTTCCTCTTTGAAATCAATAAAAATATATTTTTTAAAAAGTGAACAAGTCAATGGCTTCCCTGACTTTTGACCTGAGATATGACCAAGAAAAGACAGCAGCTGTGGTGTGAGCAAGGGAAGAAGGTCTTAGGCAAAGGGAACAGCAAGTACAAAGGCCAAATGGGGAAAGCTAGATCTGCATTTTCAGAAACAGAATGTAGGTCCCTGTGGCTAGCAAGGAGCTAGAGAGGCATGGGTGGTATAAAGTTAGGTTGGAGAAGTGGACAGGGGCCAAATCCTGCATAATCTTGGCCTTTTAGATTTTATTCTAAATGCAAAGAGAGGCCAATGGGGGATTTTTAGCAGGGGAAGTGACCCGACATGCTTTCCGTTATGAAAGATCACTCTGGTTGCTGGGTGGAGAATGGATTATAGGGCATACAAGCATGAAAGCAGTACTGGAGATGAGTGCACAGGTGGCTGCCTCCAAAGGCGGTGGCAGGTGAAATGCTAAGGAGTGGCCTCATTCAGAATGTACTCAGTCAGTAAAGCAACTGAGACTTGCTGATGGTTTGGATGTTGAGGGTTAGGCAAAGAGAGTACCTCAAGGATGACTTCTATGTTGTTAGCCTGAGCACATGGGTAGATGCTGAGATAGGGAAGATGGTGTGGGATAAGTGGAGAAGACACTGGGTAGTATATAAATGGAGGAGGGAAAAGTTAATCTATTTGGGCCATATTTAAGATATCAGAATGTAAGCCTCGTTGTTAGAATGAGGGCAGGGGCTGGGTGCTGTAGCTCCACTACACAAAATAATACCTACTTTATAAGATGGTACTCAATAAAATCTTGTTGAATGAAAAAAGCCAAGGAGAGGTATTGAGAAGGCAATTTGATTTATGCATGTTTAAATCTCTTCAGTGAATGTAAATTCTTGGCAAAGCATAAATACTTTCCTGCTTGGCTCCTACATGTACATAAAGATCTCTAAGAGTAGTTTTTCAAAAAGCAGAATTAAACATCCTAATAGGGTCAGTTATTGTACTCCTGGAGAGAGGCTCAAAATCCTAGTCTCTAACTAAGGCCTACCTGGTCTTTCCCACAGTGTTGTGTCATTTACAACATGTCTGATGACAAAGAATGACCTTCAGGAGTTGCTGGACTGCTTCTCGGAGTCATGCTTACTATTAATAATAATAATAATACTTTTTGCCTCTGTCAAAATTCTTATTTGTCTATTTTCCGATTTTCATCAGATTTATTCTTATTTCTATCAATCCCAAGATTGAAGTGCTAACTCGACTCTGGCTTTAAACAAAATCAAATAGGCCTCCAATAGGTCAATAGCTTTGGCAGTTCTTTTCCTGGGTTGGTTAAATCCTTAGGCACATGATGTGAGCTTCAAGAAGGCCAAGAGAATAAAAATATCTTGTCATAGTAACAAAATACTTCGAATATTTAAGGTTTCAAAACCAAATCTTCTACTGTAACACAAGGATCAAATTATTTTTATTTTTATTTATTTTTTGTTAATCCTCACCCAGGGATATTTTCCCATTGATTTTTAGAGAGAGTGGGAGGGAGGGTGAGAGAAATACAGAGAGAAAGATCAATGTGAGAAAAATACATCAATTGGCGGTCTTCCCCCATGTGCTTCGTACGTGACCTTGACCAGAATCAAACCTGGGACCTTTCAGTCTGCAAGCTAATGCTTTATCCACTGAACCAAACAAGTTAGGGCCCAAATTATATTCTAAAAATACAGAATTATCTGTAGATAACTGAGAACTGTCCAACGTAAATTTAAATAAATGTGGTGCCTTGCTTGCTTGTTTTCTCTTTCCCTTTCTTTACTTCCTTCCCTTTTTTCTGAATATGATGTGTTGTCAACTGGCTCCAGGACACATAAGCCCCCACGAATAACCTTGCTCTTAGAGCACTGCCCTGCACAACTCAGTCTCTGTGGTTTAACTGCCTACTGAGTTTTTTGGCCCAGAAATTCCTGGACTAAGATCTCTGTTAAGCTGGGAATGTGCAGTGAAATGCTCTGGGGAATGAATACACTGTCTGCTCTCAGAGGTGTGCCTCTGGGGAGACATTCTTTCCCAAAAAGAGATCTGGTTTTCCAAAGTGAGCTGAAATTTCCCTTGCCTAGAGAGAGCTTTATTAACCATTTGTCCCGTGAGCGTTCAGGTATGAGGAAGAAAGTTTGTATAGCAGCCCTGAAGAGATCATTTTCTTGGCTATCTGCATAAAAGGGGGAGAAAAGCCTTGAAAGAAAACTTTTCTAACATGGTTGAATGTAGAAATTTAAAACAAGATTTTTTTTTCTAAAATATTTCAAAGGAAGGAACATGTTTGGATGTGAGGACACTAACTCTTCCCTGTGTTATCATATTCCATACTTTTTCCTTATTGTGCTGAAATGGTCTTCCCTTGGCTATCACTTATGATTCTGGCTGAGAGGACCCAGACTCAACCAGCCCTCTTCCAGGCAGATGGTTTATTTATTCATACAATTAATAAATTGAGTTAAGCTGCACCTTGGCATTCTTTATAGAGGGAGTGGCCTCTAAGCTGTTGAACTGACAATCTGGTGAAAGCTAGCAGATGGAACAAGCAACAACTGAGTGTCACTTTGGGCTGTCCACCTTTGTGTGGCTAGAGAAGCAGGCTGATGATTGCTTAGGTTGACCAAATGGAAGAGGTTAAGAGGTCATGGGGTGGAGGGGTAGGAGGGAGAGTCAACGAGCCAGATGAGTCCCTCTAAGTCTTCTGGTTCTCATAATTTGGCTCCATCTTGGGCTCAAAACCCGTCCTTGGACCAACTAGTTTGAAAGAGGGGTCCAAACAAACGGTCTTGCTAAGAACTACCCAGCAAGCAAAAACTGCTCTTGTAGGGCAAAGGAAAAAGTGGAACCGTTAATCGCTCTTGAACCCGAAACCAAGTCCTTAGCCTGAGAAATCAATGATCTGTTACAAAAGAGTGTCTGGAAGTGGTGTGGGCAGTGGAACCAAAAATTTGTTCTGTTGACAGACCAGCTATAGATGCAGATCATGATGAGTTCCAATCGCAAAGGTCATCAATGGGGAAATAAGGGGACAGAAGCGGAGGCCATACTGAGGAGACACACTGTTTGAGAACCAGTGACTCAGGACTGTGAGTCCAGAACATACAATTCTGTTCCACCACAGAGCTTCACAAGAAAAAGATGGGAAAGGAAATGGAGTAAGGATGATCTTTAATCTTTATCTGTCCCTCATCTCTTCTCAACCACATGTGCTAAAGTATGCAATCTCTTTGGTGAAATTATCTACAACAACAACAAAATCTCTTTGTCTCCGTCAGGAAAGAGAAATGGCTCTTCAATTTATTGTAAGAGGAGTTAAAAACCAGTAAGATCAAAAGGCACGTGGGCTAGAAGTCGAGGCTGGAGAGAGGAAGAAAAAGGGGGAGGGGAGAAGGACAGTATGACTTGAGTGTCAAAGCAAGAATCTTCATGGGAAGGGAGGCTTCTCAACATGAAAGGAGAAAGAGAACTCTGGCTTTTTGGAGTTTTGGATCAAGACTATAACTACAGAGAGATGTCCAGATCAAAAGGATTCAGGAAGACCTGCCTCCAACCAAGCAAAGCAGAACTGAACCCAACCCCAGATCTTGACTACCATCGCTTGAGGGCTAACCCCTTGCATGTGCTTCTGTGTACTTGCAAGAATAAAAAGATGATCTTTTCAGAAGTTACTTGATATGCAGTCTCAACACTGGGTTGGAGAAGGTGGATGGGGGCAAACAATGCTTCCAAGCCACAATCTAAACTGATTTTAAATGACCTATCTCCTGGGCTTCCTTACTGTATTTTCCAATGCATTGTACTTTTAACCTTATTTTCCTAAGAATAAATTTAATGCAAAATTGCCCAAAAGGCATAGGGATTTTCTTTCCTTTCCCCACACCACAGTTAAGTCATCATGTAAGTAATTGTTAAAATTCAGGAAACTTGTAGCTCTTGATCATGTTCTACTGACAGTCTGGAGCAAACTGACTCCCCTAGACCATGAGTCTTGCTCATGACAAGAACTGGGTGTCTTCTCCGGAATGTCCTCCCTTCCCCAATGTTCCCCCTCTGCTCCAGCTACCCCTCAAGGCCCAACCCCACACTCCAGAGCTGAGCAGCAAGAGCTCTGATCTCCCACCCAGACACTTCAGTTCCCACCATCTGTGCCACTAACACTGCGTGTACTTTCTGCCTTTTTTGGTAGTGGTTTGTGCCCGTGCTTGACTACAGTTTAAGACTGGTAGCTTCTGGCAGCTGCAGGCTGTTACTCATTTTCCTTAGTGCTTACCCACCATGGTGCCCTGCTTCTGAGAAGTGCAGGCGGTATGTTAACTGAGTGTGCTGGCCTCTCCCCTAAGTGACCGGCACTCCTGCAATGGAGCTAATATTCTCCCTCTTGTCTTTCAGATTCTCCAGTGTTCCAAGAACTACACCTCTTCCTTCCCTGAAGAAAGCACAGTTATTTTGTGTATCCAGTTTCATGTGGAGAAATACTTTTAAACTATGAAAATATTTTCTCATCACAGTTTTGCACCAAAATTTTAGAATTCATCAATGGTTCTTGCCTGTAATAATCTATTACTGGGGTTTCCTAATGGTGATTTCCTATTTCCCTCATTCCTTTTACACTTATTAATTGAAATTCTTTTAAAAATAAGAGCTGTACCTTACCCTCCCCAACTGATATATTTATTCAATTATTCATATTAGTATGAACTAATAAATATTTATTTTATTCTATAAATCATAATTCAATATCATGATTATTTATTTTGTAGTTTAACTTCAAACAAAGCTTCACTTTCTTTATCTGTGAGTTAGGGACAATAACAACTACAAAACTCTCTGTAGGATTAAATGGGATTTAAAAATGTGAAAATATCTAGTCCAGAACACCTAGTAAATGAATGCCAGCCCCTTTCCTTCCTCTTCTTTACAGAAAGTAAAACCATGCTAATTTGGAGCAAAACCATTCTAAATAGGTAAAAATCTGAACTTAAGAATTCTCCTTTAATGTAATGCAGCTTTTCTACACTATTGTTCCACTGTCAATATAAATAAGAATTTAGCTATCCCAGTTTGTCTAGCAGAGGTCATTTGGGATCTGCCTATAATGACTACATAAAATTGATTTTTAATCTGCATGCCCATAATTTGTATGGAAATAGATGCTTGAGAATACTTGAAAACAGACTGTTCTCTTAAGAAGATTAAGTGTTTTCCCAGAAATCTTGTTTATGTTCTGAAGTTGCTTAGTTAAACTATTTTCAGAGATAGTCCAAAGCGTGCCTCAACCCAGCTATGGTTCCGACGATCACTAACTCTGAATTAATGAAATCACCAATGAAATCATCTTGGATTCCTAAGGTTATAGCAATGAATGGAAGAAATTCAAGTTTTATTTCTCCATAATTAATTTAAAATTAAGATTTTAAAAATTTGGGCAAATCACTCTTAAGTTCAGGTAGGATTTAAAACAATAATAACAACAAAGGATAAGGACAAGGTCCCACATTATGTGAGAGTGACTAGATTTGGAAGTTTAAAATAATTCACAAAATACAATAAAATCCCATATGAAATTACAGTTTATTGTTACTTTCATTTCCCACCCAGTTATATTGGTAAGGAAAAGCAAGATCATCAGGAGATTCATTTTAAAACACAACATTGGGTCAGTGTGATTTACAAGCTCTCATGGGGACACCCAGAGAGTGTTTTACTCAATCTGGGGTGGAACCAGGAACCTGCATTTTTATCAGGTGCCACCCCACAATATTAGTCTTTATACAGAGGGGAGGCAGAATACTACAGTATTCAAAGCCCAGGCTCTGGGGACCTGGCGGCGTGGGTTTGAATCTCACTTTTGTCACCTATTATATAACCTTGGCAAATGATTTCATCTCATTGTGCCTCAGTTTCCCCACTGGTAGTGTAGGGCTAATGACAGTATCTGTTTCCCAGGGTTGTTGTGAGGAGCAAATCAATGGTATATGTAGCTGATTAGCAGGGCAGTACTAGATGGAGATCATCGATTCCCAAGGGTCATGGATCTCCCTTTGAGGAACATGTCTGGGCACAGAACTAATTGCTTGAGCTGAGCCCCTAACATGTCTGAAGCCACATGAGTGGCCTCCCCCTGGCCACTGACATTTACATGCATCATCTGGGTCATATTTGGCAGGCTATGGAGACTGCGAGGTGAGCTGCTATAATTAGAAGGTGTTTCAGTAACAAAGGTGAATTGATCCACTGTCAATCATAGCTATACAGGACTAGAACGGGAGTATCCTTTTAGCATTTACTACTATGATTGTGGAGTTAAGCCAACCGTCAACCAACAACTACAGAAACTGAAATTTGTGCTTTACTCTTTAAGGCAAAAGAAATAAAGTCTAAAAGACAGCAACTGTAGAACAGAAAACTTTGAGTGTGTGGTTATACTATGGAGAAAAAGTGTTCTCTAAGCCCATCAGGACAGTGTTCCTAACCCTTGCCCTGCATGGAGACCTGCCTCTCCTCCTTCCTATCCCTTTTTCTTGTTCCAGGGCCACAGCATGTCAGCCTTTGTCCCTCCTCCTCCTAGTTGCCACTAGACCTGCCTCCCTCCCAAGTGTCCCCAGACTCCGGTCACAGCTATCCTCCTCAGAATTGACTGGTAAGGTCTCAGAGGCCTTGCAGGGACATTCTGGGAGCTGGGGATGTTGATGGGATCAGAAGACAGGAATGGAGTGACTCACTGTCCCTCAAGCCCACGATCCTCCCCACTTTCCTGACCCAGGTATTGGTGTTTAGTGTCTGCTGAGGAGGCCTGACAGTGGATCTTGTGACTAGGGTCATGCTGACCAAACTCAAAATTGAGACATCTAATGTTGAAAGCACCTGAAGAAACCAGGAAGAGAATGTTTGAAAATGGGTAAAGGGAGAATATTTTGGAGGGGAGGGGCAAAAAGTTGGGGACTGGTTGCCCAAAGGGAGAAGGCTTGTGGACTTGGGATGGATATGAGGTAGATAGCATCACTTAGGCTTCATCGGTCAGTGTGAAGAGAGAGGGAGGATGACAATGTGTTGTCTATCTCAGTGCATGGGAAGAAAGCAGTCGTCATGGAAGTAGCAAGATAGACAGGTAGATGAGATGTCAGAACAGACAAACCGAGAAGGAGAAATACGCTTAAAAACCACTTACTAGCAATTCTTAAAAAAAAAGTCTGAAAGTGGCTCCTTACCTCATTAAATCTCATCACAAGATCTTCAAGGGCATTGTGCTCTCTGTTCTGGGAGTTAAGAATTGATGCTGAGATGGATGCTTTGAGGCAGGGCAGGGACCTCTGACATTCTGGAGTGCTCAAGTTCTGGGTCAAGAAGCAAAGATAGTCAACCGGCAAGACCCTTCGGTAGATATTCTGTTCCTGCTCCATTAGGATGCTGGCGACCTCCTCGGGGAACTGGATGAGGGGCTGCAGGTCAATCAGCTCCTTGCTGATCCCAGCTGAACTTGAAGGGAGGGCACTGGAATTGGCCACAGAGGTGCCCGGTTGGCGTTCTGGAATAAAGCCACAGACATCACGGTCACACTAAGGCTGGTTTTCCTTACAACCGATATTTACTTGAGGACCATTCACAATCATGTAGGTTTTGTAACCAAAGTTTCTGCAGTTCTATACTATCTTTCTTGTTATCAGCAGGGACCTGATATCTGCCCTGCTGCTTCCCCTGTCCCCTCCCTGGAGCCAGAGGCAGGTGTAGTTTCCCATTTTCAGAAGTAAAATTGATTTGGCACACCATTCCCTGACCAGTTCACTGTGACACTTGCAGAATAGAAGGGAAAAGGTAGTATTTGATTCTTCATCCTCCAGTGTTAACCATCAGAGTGAAAAGAAATAAGGGTGGGTGTGGGCACAGCAACTGAAATGGAAGAGGAAAGAAGGTTGTAAGGGAGGAGACATGTACGTGTATGTGCACATATATGTAAACTTGCAGGAGAACCAGGGACTCTGCATTCGAGGTTTTAAAACTTCATGGTCCACTCTGAGAACATCTCACCCTAAAAACCCGGATTCCTCCGAAATCCATTGGGGGATTTTCAGGGATGGACCACTTGCCAAAGTAAGAAACAGAAAGAAAGGACACATACCTAAATAAATAAATCTTCTTCCCTGCTTCCAACTGGTAGTAAGAAGATGGCATGGTAGAGGAAGTAGGGGGGGGGCATTATATCAAAGTACTGAATGCACTTGTAGACTCATATTATTCCCTTAGCACAAATTCACTTTATTTTGAGCACTACACCCCCCTCTAATCTGTCTCTTAACTTCCTACCTCTTCATTTATTCATCTACTTAACAGTCATCCATCAATTCATTCAAAAAACAGAAAATCTGAATCCTAGAACAGAATTTCCCCAAGTATGATCAGTTCTGTGTCCACTAAGTTGGGGAAAAGTCACATATTCTTGTCACAAATTCTATTCCTGGAAATAAATGGGGCACATGGGTACACCATTAAAGCTTCAAAGGGGTCTGCCAGTAAAGGAATCCATTTATACTGCTTAACCAAGTATTTCTCCAGAGCCAATTTATATGATGCCTACTGTGCCACTCTGTGTGACTAGTTCTGGCTGGAATCACTTCAGGAAATGCTGCCCTGAGGGCCAAACTGTTTTTGCTCTCTGCCAGTTCACATCTTTTCCTTCCTGGCAGTCCAGCCCTCCTTCACGCTTCTTATGATGCTTCACGAGGGGACCATGTTCTATTTTCCCAGAACTTTCTGACATTCATGATTTCTTAAATGCCCCTACTGACCCTCTGACAGAATAAAACTCCTCTGTCTTCTTGGCACTGTATTCGTTGGCACAGACTGACATCTGGCCTGGACACTAAACAACAGCAAAGCTCATGTAAAGGTGAAGGAATTAAGCAAAAATAAATTTGTAGACAACAGTATGATAATTATCAGAGAGAAAGGGGGTGAAGATTGTGAGATGAGGTTAAAGGGGGGATAAATGTGATGGAAGAAGACTTGACTTGGGGTGGTGAACATACAATATACAGATAATTTGTTATAGAATTGTATGCTTAAAACCTATATAATTTTGACTCCTGAAGCAAAGATGGCGGCATAGGTGAACACCTATTGTTCTGCTCCGCTCAACGATTTAGGAACTACAACATAACAGCAGAACAGACAGCACCCAGAATCGCCAGAAAGCTGGCTGAATGAAAACTCCACTAACTGGAGTGGAGGTGGGACACTGAGACTCAGAAGCGGCGGGAGCGCAGTCTTTCAGACGGAAACAGGTTAGGAGCCGTCCTGGTCGCGCGCGCACGGGCTGGGGCTGGAGCAGCAACGCCCGTCCCACTGCCCGGATTTCCCAGCACCAGGCGAGGTCTGGCCGAGGTCTGTCCCACTGCCCAGATCCCCCAGCCCCCAGCACCAGGTGAGGTCCGGCCGAGGTCCGGGGGACGCACCCTGGAAGTGGGGCGCGGCAGAGGCTCCTGAACTGCGAGTTTCCGCGAAAGGGTCGCGCAAACCCGCGACTTGCCCCATGGAAACTTGTCTCCTGGTTCTGGAAACCATTTATTTTTACAATCCTGGGCTAGACTTTTGGTGTGCAGGCACATTTGGGGAAAGGCGGAGTAGTCTGGCAAGGGGAAGAGACTAGCGGCTTTCTCTTGGAGGTGTCTGCAGCCATCCCCATCCAACAGAGACCTGCGCGAGAGCAACGCATAGGACGCAGCTGATGCTGACGCTACCTGCGCAGCTCAGAGACTCCGCCCATCCAACCTGAACACAGTCTCCCTTCACAGCCAATTGGCCTGGAGGTCAAACCCTCCTAGGGCTAACAACAAAAGCTGGGTTTAAATTCAAAAATACTGAATACAACCCATAAAGGATTGCAGTAAGAGCACCCACCTCAGGTAACTGGGGAGGCTGAGCCACTGTCCCTTTGAAGATATCCACCACATAAAGCAGCCACCATGCAGAGACATGAAAAGAAATCAGGTGTGAAAGAAATGGAGGAGAAAAGACGACAAGACATAGAGTTCAAAACCACGGTTATAAGGCTTTTCAAGAGGCTCCTACAAAAGGCCGATCAACTTAATGAGAATTACCAGGAAATAAACAAGACCAACCAGCAAATGAATGAGAATTACAAGGAAATGAATGAGAACCTCAAGCAAATGAATGAGACCCTCAAGGAAATGAACAAGGCCTCTGAGGATACGAACCAGACCCTCACGGATAAAAAAAAGGACCAACTAGAAATCAAGCATACACAGACTGAAATAAAAAATATTACACAAAGTCCTAAAAGCAGTCCAGAGGGCCACAAGAACCAAGTCAAAGATTTGAAATACAAAGAACCAAAATCCACTCAGCTGGAAAAGCAAGAAACAAAAAGAATTCAGATAATTGAAGATAGCGTAAGGGGCCTCTGGGACAACCTCAAGCATGCCAACATCCGAATTATTGGGGTGCCAGAAAAAGAGAGAGAGCAAGTTAATGAAAACCTACTTGAAGAAATAGGGACTGAAAACTTCCCCCACCTGGTGAAAGAAACTGACTTAAAAGCCCATGAAGTACACAGAACCCCAAAATATAGGAATCTAAAGAGGACCACACCAAGACATATCATAATTAAAATGCCAAGAGCAAAAGATAAAGAGAGAATATTAAAAGCAGCAAGAGAAAAACAGTTGGTTACCTACAGGGGAGCACCCATACGATTGTCAGCGGATTTCTCAACAGAAACGATGCAGGCCAGACGCGAGTGGCAAGAAATATTCAAAATAATGAAGAGCAAGAATCTACAACCAAGATTACTCTATCCAGCAAAGCTATCATTCAGAATTGAGGATCAGATAAAGTGCTTTGCAGATAAGAAAAAGCTAAAGGAGTTCATCACTACCAAACCAGTATTATATAAAATGCTGAAAGATATTCTTTAAGAAGAGGAAGAAGAAAAAGGTAAAAATATAAATTATGAACAACAAATACACATCTATCAACAAATGAACATAAAACTCAAGTGAATTGATAGGCTGATGAACAAGATAAACTGGTGACTATAACAGAAACATGGTCATAGAGAGGGAATGGACTGACAATTCTTGGGGAGAAAAGGGTTGTGGGAAGTGCAGCAAGAGATTGGACAAAAATCTTGCAACAATGGGAGAGGACATTGGAGAGGGGGAGGTGAGGATGGAGGGTGGGATAGGTACAGGGTGGAGGGGAGATATAGGGGGATAAAAAAGGGGAAACAATGTAATTAATAAACTGAACAATAAAGGGAAAAAAAACACCTATATAATTTTATTAACCAAGGTTAACCCAGTAAATTCAATTAAAAAACACTTCTTCAACATTCAGACTTCAATTTCCTTGACTCTTTTATCTCTATTGCAGAAAACTTTGGATAATTATTCCAAAGTGCTCTGTCGCCGTATTGCTGAATTCTGAAGTCATCACCCCTGAACTGACCACCATTTCCCTGCCATCTTTTCTACTAAACTTTCTCTGCCTCAGCTGACTTCCAGCTGCTTGGCCTTGATCTCGGTTCCCGGTGAGCATTTTAACATGGCACCCACCAACTCCCAGGATTCCCTCACAGGTCACCTTGACTTTCCACCAAATGCACTTCCCAAACCTCAATCCTGGGCAAACTCAGCCAACTATGCTTGGCTTCTGGGAGGCTATCCTATCTAATAAAAGAGTAATATGCAAATTGACCATACCTTCTCTACACCCAATAAGCGACACCCACAAGCCAATCAATAGCGATATGCAAAATAACACTCAACCAAGATGGGTGCTGCCCATAGCAGGGTGATTGCTGGGTTCCCAAGGGTGGAAGAAGCCTCGCCAAGAAGCTTCTTCCAGCATTGGGTTGGGCTGGGGCTGGGGCCGGGGCGGAGCCAGACAAGCAATTGGCCCCATGGCAGGGCGATTGCTGGCTGGGGTCTCCTGGCCGAGATCCCCTGCCCAAGGAGGAAAGCCTCGGCCAGAGGCTTTCGGCCATGGGCAAGCTGGGGTGCCATCAGTAGGCCATCCCTTGAGGGCTCCCAGTATGTGAGAGGGGGCCCCTAGTATGATAATAATGACAATCCCTTAGGATGGGATCCTTGCTGAACTGTGTACCGTACTGTAGCCAGGCCCTTAAGGCAGCTTCGAATTTGACATAAATTTATTTATTTTTCCCTAAATGACTCAACAAGGCCCACCTAAGTTTGTGATGAAGTCTACTGAACTTGCTTCAGTGGTTATCTCCACCTCCAGTCCCTTTCTTTTCACTGACTCTCATTTGCCCACACAAATGTTTAATTTCCCTTATCCTTAAAAAAAAAACAAAAAAAAAAAAACCAATAAACTTCCCTTGTCCCTTAAGCTCCAAATCACCTCTAGCCTTCTCTTTATTATGTGCCTTCTCTAAAGGGTAATCTACATTCCTGATTCCTTCCGCTGTAATTATGGTGATCACATCTTCCATTCAAAACTCAGGCCGGCCTGTTCAAATGAACAAGCCAAGGAGGATGTGGAAGAGAAAAAATGACCAGGCCCATCTTGGGAGTTCCTAGGTCTTAGATCACCGTGTTTACAGGGCATTTCTGCTGATAGTCTGGGCTCTGATGTTCCCCCCTCAATTCTCTTAAGCAGTCCACCTCTTTTGAAGCATAGCTCAGGAAAAGTTCTTGGTGGTATTTGCTGTTTAATTAAGTGAAGTGCTCTCCTTTTGGAGGAATGCTTTCAGCGGCGACCTAAACAAATTGTGAGGAGAAAGTCTGAGCTCCAGTGCTCTCCTCCGATGCAAACCTAAATGTGTTTTACATACAGGGTGGGGCAAAAGTAGGCTTACAGTTGTTCATATTGAAAATAATGCAACAATTAGTAAATAACGATACAAGAATAAACTCTGTTTTGTATACTCACAACTGTAAATCTACTTTTGCCCTACCCTATAAATTCCGATCAGAACTTTCTCTTTAGTCTTTCGTATGAAAACTAGAGTATCCAAAGCATCATTTGCCTTTGATTCTAACAGGTGAGTAAGGAGTACAATGACTTAGTCTAACAATTTTTATCCATCTTTTGAAACAAGCTACAAAAAATTGACTGCAGCAAAACAAACAAACAACAACAACAACAACAACAAATAAAGACTACCAAATTATATTTGGTTCACTGTAAGATCACGTTTGAAAATAATTAAAGATAAGGCAGGAACTCAAATCTATATAGCTTACATGTCTTCATTCTTCAACTTTCTTTTTTTTAAATATATTTTATTGATTTTTTTACATAAAGGAAGGGAGAGGGATAGAAAGCCAGAAACGTCAACGAGAGAGAAACATCAATCAGCTGCCTCTTGCACACTCCCCACTGGGGATATGCCCACAACCAAGGTACATGCTCTTGATCGGAATCGAAATTGGGGCCTTTCAGTCCGCAGGCCGATGTTCTATCCAATGAGCCAAACCGGTTTCAGCTCAATTTTCTGAAAAGTTACAAAATGACTGGATTTCCTGAAAATTGAGTCAGAATGTGGCTTGATACAGAGGCATTTTCTGGATACAAATAATTTATGTGTAAGGGAATTAGCCATATATAGGAAGTTTTCCCAGAAGTAACCAACTTGAAGACATGATTTCAAAGTATAGCACTCTGTGAAGAAAATGAAAATAACTCCCAAATCTTATGAAACCAATTATTTAATATGTAAGGAAAGAGTTAATATATTGAAATATGTAAGTATGTAAGATAAGATGATATATTATTAACTGCACTATATCTTGAGATATGCATCACATGCTGTTACAATTAATAAAGAATCTAGTAACTGGTGGGGAATAGCAATAAATGAGACCTAAAAAACAAAATAAATGAAGAAAAAGAAGCCCGGTCAGTGTGACCCTAACAAATGTAGTGTCCCTATGTGTCTCAGTAGAAACATGACATCACATTAAAAAGAAACACAAATCTGATGTTTGAAGCCTTGAAACATAATGTAGACCTTTAGTATAGGTTTCCTTAAATCAGGATTACTCAGGAATTTTTTTTATCATACACACAAAGGAATATCCCAGAAATCTTCTTGGGACATAATTTTCTGCCTTCCAAGTTCCACACTTTAGCAGCTGTTAAAACAAACTAAAAAAGATATCAGATTTGTGGTTATGACAGGCAGGGAGTGAAAAGAGGAGAAATTGGAGGAAGGTGGTTGGAAGGTATAAATTTCCAGTAAATAAGTACTAAAGATATAATGTACAACACAATGGCTATAGTTAACACTGCTATATATATACATATTAAAGTTGATAACAGAGTAAATCCTAAGAGTCCTCATTATAAGGAAAATAATTTTTCTCTTTTTTGTTTTTCTTTTCATTGTATGTATCTACAAGATGATGAGTGTTAACTGAACTTATTGTGATAATCATTTCATAATATATGTAAGTCATATCGTTATTGTTGTGCTCCTTAAACTTCTACAGTGATATATGTCAACCATACCTCAATAAAACTGGAAAAATAGATTTCCCACCTTATCTCCTTCTTGCTGACCTCTTCTTATAATTTCCTTCTTCCCCTTCACATGCCATGTTACCCCAACTCTCAGCTGTAAGTCACATCACACCTTCCTCTCTGTAATATGGGCAACTTAACAATGGATTAAAGGCCCAGTAGCTCTATGAACCTGGGTCCTTCCTCTTCATTTGTGGAGAAAAGTTCATACAGCCCAGTGAAAACTTTAGTTCTTTTATGGTGAAAAATTTTTTAAAGTTTCTGGTGAATAAAATTATCCACCTCATTTATAGTCAATATTTGCTCTCAGCCCCATGCTCTTTAGTTAATACTTAGTCTACAGCAGAATAGAGCTATATCTCTAGACACTGTCATGGCCTAGAAACATCTATGATGAGATACACTATTTTCAAGTTTTTTTTTTTATTCCTTAAAGTATTACAAATAGTAGTACATATGTTTTCCCTTTTTCCCCTCATTGTACTCCCCCCAGCCTCCCCTACCCCACAGCACATCACTTGCGCCCCCCCTCCCCCCCCGCCCCAGTGTCTTGTATCCATTGGTTTTGCTTATATGCATGCACACAAGTCCTTTGGTTTATCTCCCACAGCCCCCGCCCACCACCTTCCCCTGCCTTCCCCCTGTAGTTTGAGTCTTCTTCAATGCTTCTTTGCCTCTGTATCAATCTTTTGCCCCTGTTTTTCTTTAAAAAGATCTTGCATCTGCATACTGGAAATAAATGTATAAGAACAAAAAATGTTTGAGTCTCAGTTTCAATGTCAAATAGTTCTTTATGTGTACATGTCAGAGTATCTTCAAGTTTTAATTCCCTGCTCAAATAATAGCTTCCTGAACCTAGTGCTTTACATGGACTAATCCAGGAGGTAGGCAGTATCACTCATGAGAGGCTCACATACGGTCCCATAAGTAGTAAGCCAGGGAGCTGGGTTTGATTCAGGGTCTGACTCCAGAGCACATGTTCTTGGTCCCTCAGCATATTGCCTATGCAGCAACAAAATGCTTCAGTGACATTCTGGTTTTTAGATGCGATTCAAGTGGTTTTAGTTAGTATGAATCAACTTCTTGTGCTTGTTTATTTGAAGTGAAGTGATGTGATAAAATGAATTCTTCAAACTCCAAAGGTAAGGATTTGACCCTAGAGGGTGGACAGTTTCCCTCCATGCTCAGCCATCCATTCAAACACTACGTTATACTAGAGTGGAGCTCACAGGAGCTTAGACGTGCCCTCTCTTTTCCTTCTTTTAAGTTCCTAAGAATGTCCCCATGTTTTAAACCAGTATTTGCCAAAGGGTCTTACACTGAATTTATGCAAAACATAAATGGTTCCTTGGTTAATAATTCAGAGACATACCAAGCTAAACAAAATTAAAGAAGCTCTCTTTTTCTATTTTAACTGGAGGACTTCTCAGAGTCTTTAATAATTACCACAGGGGGAATATGCTATGATAGCTCTCTTAAATATTGTTGTCAGTTTCCATACCATTCACATGGGAATTAAAGTTTCTTTAAAACTTTGCTGATCACACTTAGTGATTCCAAATGGGGGAGAATGAGGCCTAAAGTGTTCATGAGATTAGTTGGTTCCCAAGGAAGCTTAGGGCTGCTGTGTTACTGGGACCCTATGGAAGGCCTAAGAGTGAGAAAGGCTTATTTGGGAAACTACACATCATTCCCAATGGCTGAAGCATATTTTAGAGAGAGAGAGCATCATTGTAGAAAGCATGGAAGAAAGCTTTATTTTCCAGACGCATAGAGTAGGTTTGGTTCATGAAGAAACAAAGGCAGATGAGGGTAGCGGTTAGCACTTATTCAGAGATGCTGGTGCAGGTCCAAGCCTACGGAAGAGGCTCTGGCGTGGGCTAGCGCAGTTTGCCGCTCTGCTGACTAATGAGTTTGTCGATCACAGGGCTAGAACAAGCATGTCAAACTCGCGGCCCACAATGAATATTGTTGTGGCCCAGCCAATATAACGAACGGCATGTAAGAAAACGTTAATTTTATCATTGCTCTTATTTTATTTTATACTATACTTTTTTATAAAAAACCTATGTGTCTATGAAAATTGAAGCTTGTGTTTTTTGTGGCCCACATGAACTTAAACATTGTGTATTTGGCCCATGTTAACCTTTGAGTTTGACATGCTTGGGCTAGGTAGAGCCTTAAAAACCTGTTACTTTCCCTTCCTCCTCCCTCCCTCCCTCCCTCCCTCCCTCCCTCCCTCCCTCCCTCTCTCTCTCTCTCTCTTTCTTTCTTTTTTTTTTCTGTCTTGGTCCTTATCAAAACTAAACACATTTGGTTTATCTTGCTGTACCTCCTATGAGAAGCTAGAGTTTACAAAATAATCTTGCATAATTTGCATAATGTTAGGAAATCATAACAGATAGGCATTGCTAATCATTTTACAAAGCTTAAGTGAAAGCTATGTGACTTGCCCAAGAATCCAGCTTGTGAGTGGTCAGTCATGGCACTGGTAAAAGCTGAGAGAGAACCAGAAGATTCTAGCTTCTGGCCAATACTGTGCATTACCCCAAGCCCAGTCCGAGTTATCTTGGGTGTGCTTTGTGTCCAGGGACCATCCTTATTAGCGGCCACTACCTCTGCATGGGTTTAAGAAAGGCCAAGAAGAAATTCATTCATTCATTCTTTTATTGAGTGCCTACTATGTGCCAGGTTTTATTTCAGGCTACATTGATGTTGGAATTTAACAAGCAATAAAAAATTCTTGTTCATATAGGTCATTCTAGGAGAGGAGGCAGATAAACAATAATATAATGTGAGTGAGGGTGTGGGGGCGGGGAGATGATGGATGTGGGTAGAGAAGGTGCTGTATTGCATAGCATATATATTAACTAGAATGTTAGCAATTTCCTCAACTTTTTCTGCAAAACTTTTCAAAATTTTACCATCCATCCAGGATGCTCTGGCCTGGTCACTCTGATCCTTTTCTAGCATCTCAGTAATAGCTGTTCAGTTCGCTATTGTTCCTCGCCATTTGTTAGCCCTTTGCATCAAGTAACTAATTTAATTTCTGCAAAGAACACTGTAAAGCAAGTGTGATTATCCCCATTCTACAGAGTCAGAAATACTAAGCAATCCATCTAAAGACACCCTACTACTGAGATGGGGCTGGAACTAAAATTCAGCTCTGACTCCAGTAGTCCTTACTCTGTTGCCCTCAGTGTTCTGAGATTGCATTCTCCCTATTTCCTACCAAGTCTGTCTGTCTGTCTGTCTGTCTGTCTGTCTGTCTGTCTGTCTCTGGGTAGGAAGAGAGAATTATACTTTACTAGAACCTAACTTTAATTAAAAATAAAGCATAGTACTCTGGTATATTTTAGTGGTAGTTTAGGTTTTTTTTTTTTTTTTTTAGTCTATGTATCTGTATAGCTATTATTTTATTTATACAAGGAAAACCTGACATGTAGTTGTGCTTCTGAAACATTCTCTTTCTCATTCTCTGTGAGTGGTGGTGAAATAAGCACAGGTTTTGTGGAAAGCAAACCATAATTTAAACAGCATGCCCTTTGTCCAACCAATGCAACTTTTAGAATTTTATAAGATAGAAATACTCACAAAAATATAAAGTGAAGAAAATTTATATGTATTGACATTGAAACATTTTCATGATAAATTCAGGTGAAAAAAACAAGTTGGAAACAATGGAATATTATCTTACTGGCAGAAAATGAATTTTTAAATGTAGGTAATGTTTGTATATTTATCCAGCACTCACCAAATAATAGTGTTTATATATTGCACAATTCTGTTTTATTTAAAATTTTAATGTACATGTGACAATATTCTAAAAAAAAATGTAATAAAATGATATTTGAAAAACTGATCCAGAGAACAAAATCCCAACTTTCTGATGGACACAAACTAGTTCAGCATTGGAGCTGTTCAGATTTTTTTCCAATAAATATGGCAATATTGGTCTTGAAAAGTTACTTCAAATTACAATTAGGGAAGAAAATAGGAAAAACTTTAATTTTGTAGGCAGTCCCTTTATTTTGGTAAGTTAAGCTTTAGATTCATCAACTGCACTTTTAATAGCCTGAGTGATGCAATTCCAATTATATACTAGTAAACTAAAACAGGGGAGAAAAGACGCAGATTTCATTTTATAAAGGTTTCTGAGTTGGCTTAAAGATAATAAGTCTTAGGTAGAGCTGAAAATTGCCTTCCAACAGGGAAGTAATAGGTGTAGAGAAAGGTTAATTAATTGGTGATTGTTTCTCATGATCTGTTATTGGTTTTCAGAATAATAAATCAATCTTGCAGAAACGTGTCTAGCCTGGTCTCAATACTACGTGAAAAAGATGAGTTCACCAAATCAATGCAGCATACTGTTTCTAAGTCAGTGCTTAAAAAAAATGCCTGGACTGAGACTTGAGCCATATTATTCAGATAAAAATAATTATTGAACTTAGCCTCAGAGCAGAAAAAATATAAAATCCTTATTAATAAAAATAATTATAGCCATGCTAGTGGGTATGAAGTGACATCTTATGGTTTTGGTTTGCATATCCCTAGTGACTAATGATGTTAAGCATCTTTTCATGCTCTTATTGATCATCTGTATATCCGCTCTTGAAAAATAGTCAAGATCTTTGTCCATTTTTGAACTGGGTTGTTTGTTTTTTGTTAAGTTTTATATACATTCCAGATATTAATCTAAAATATTTTTTTCTTTCTATGGGTTGGCTTTTACTTTGTTGATAGTGTTCTTTGATGCACAACAGTTTTAAATTTTGATGAAGCCCAATTTGTGTATTTTTTCTCTTGTTGCTTGTGCCTTTGCTGTCATATCCAAAAAAATCACTGCCAAATCCAATGCCATGAAACTTTCCCCACATTTCATAGTTACAGGTCATATACTTAGGTCTGACTCATTTTTGTGTTAGTTTTTATATATGGTGCAAGGTAGAATTTATTTTTTGCATGTGGATATCCAATTTTCATAGCAGTATTTGTTTAAATGATTGTCTTTTCCCCATTTAATGGTCTTGGCACCCTTGTCAAAAATTATTTGACGATATAGATATAGATATATAGATATATACAACTATTTCTGGGCTCTCTATTCAATTCCATTGGTCAATATGTCTATCTTTATGCAAGTACCACACTGTTCATTTGTTTTTTAATGTTTTTATTGATTTCAGGGAGAGATAGAAACATCAATGATAAGAGAGAATCATAGATTAGTTACCTCCTGCACACACTCCCTCCCTCTCCCCACTGTAACCCAGACATGCGCCCCGACTAGGAATCGAACCATGACCTACTGGTTCATGGGTCAACCCTTAACCCCACTGAGCTACAGCGGCTGGACACTGTTTTGATTACTGTAGCTTTATAGTAAGTTTAGAAACTGGTAGTGTGAGTCCTCCAACTTAATTCTTCTTTAAAAATTGTTATTTTGATTGTTCTAGGTCCCGTGGCAGCCAATATGAATTTTGTAATAGGCTTGTTAATTTCTGCTCCCCCCACCAAAAAAAAAAAAAAATAGGCAGCTGGAATTTTGAGAGTTATTTCATTGAATCAGTGGATTGCTTTGGGGAGTCTGCCGTATTAAGTCTTTTAACCCATAAACACAGATTGTCTTTCCATTTATTTAGGTCTTTTAAAATCTTTTAAAATTTCTTTCAACAGTGTTCTTAATTTTTGGTATACAAGTCTTGCACTGTTTTTTTGCAAATTTATTGTTAAGTATTTTAATCTTTTTGATGCTATAGTTAATGGAATAGTTTTCTTAACTTCACTTTGGAGTTATTCATGGCTAGTGGACAGAAATACAACTGACCTTGTGTTTTACAACATTGTTGAACTCATTTTTACAATTTTAATAGTTCTGAGGATTTTCTATATATAGAGATATCTCTATAATAGAGATAGTTTTACTTCTTCTTTTCTGATCTGGAAAAAGATTTCTTTCTCTTGCTAAATTGTCCTCACCAGACTATTAAGTAAATGTTAAAGAGAAGTGGTGAGAACAGATATCTTTGTCTGGTTTTTTATTTTAGATGGAAAGCTTTAGTCTATCCTCATTATGCATTATGCTAGCCATGGGTTTTTCATAGATGCAATCTATTACATAGGGCATTCCCTTCTATTCCTATCTAATCTTTTTATCATAAAAAGTGTCAGATGTTGTCAAATGCTTTTGCTGCATCTTATGATACTATCGTTTGTTACAAATAATTCTATTAATATGGTGTATTACTTTGATTGATTTTCACATCTAACTCTACATTCACTTTCATATTAATATATTACATGTTTAAATAAGTCTAACTGAGAAGAGCTTTGTACAAGACCAACAGACACTTATTGTGTATTCACAATTCTGGCCGTAACTTGGACCTGTATATTGGACAAGAACAGATGGAAAACTGGGACGTGATTGTAACCATGACTTCAAATCACAAACACTCCAATATTTAAAAAAAAATGTTTGTTTTAAAGAAAAGAAATTTAAAAATTCATGTTGGACGTGCATTCTTTATTGTTGTTTGTTATTAAATCACATTTTCAATCCTTGACGATATGAGTATCAATGAAAATAGCTGTACGACTTAAAAGGAAACTGGTGCATGTTATTTCTGATTTAGAACATCCTCTTGCAGAAATGACCTGTACCAGACTTTGGGTAAAGACACTTAATAAGAAAAACACATATGAACCTGGAATATTATTTTTGTCCATAAAAGGCAGTAATAATGGCACTGATATCACGACTTGCTCACATTTTATTCAAGTATGTCCTTTCTCCTACCAGCAACTCTGTGGCTTAAGTACAATTCTGCTTCTATTCTAAGAAGTATTCTACTTTGAACTGAGGAAACTCAGAGAGGTTAAGTAACTTGCCTAAATATTCACAGGTAGGAAGTAGTGAGTCCAGGATCATTTGACTCCAAAGTCTATGCTCTTCTCCACTCCTTACACCTTGAATACCAGAGTTTAATTTATGCACAAACTCAAAACTGTTCCTTTTCCTTTTTAACTAAACCTGGGAAGTCATAGGACTCACAGTGTCCCACTTGTTGACTGAATTCTATTTCAACAGGGATTAAAGATGAGAGGTAAGAACTCATTAAGTACTTATCATGTGAATTCAACTCTGTGCTGTACCTAATGCAGCAGTGGACAGGGCTGTATAGGAACTGTATTTAATTATGCAGTTAATGGCTTTTTGATTGTTTGATGATTTAAAGCAAATCTTTACTTACAAAGTCAAACCCACTTTAACAGTAAAAATATAGCTATGCCAAAGTGACTAATAAGAGAATTGAGGACGTTCTAAGTGCATTAAAATCACCATAGTGTTGTTATGTAGAGGGAGCCTGGTAATCTACAATTCTAAGCCCAACACCACAGAGCTTCCCTGAGTCTTAACTCAGGACACCACACTCTCTGACTTTGCTCTTAACTCTCCAGCCCTGGCAGTGATTTCTGGGCCTTCTTGCAGCCCCTCAGCCTGAACTCTGCAGGTCTCAGGCCTTACCTCTCTCTCTCCCCTCCTAAGAAAACTCTAACCATTGAGCTACATTGGCCAGGGCTTCACTTCCTTTTAATAGTACCACCTTGCTTTCCTCTGGTCCACAATCTTGGAGGCATTTGTTATTCCTCCATGTCCTGGGTTGAGACTGCTTCAATTCATCCATCAGTTGTCTCAAGAATTGGTCTCTTCCAGCTCATTCCCATTATCTGCAAAAGCCTCCTGATTGTCCTCTGCTGTGAGTGACCCAGAGGAATCCTTACAAAACCGTTTGTAGTCTGTCATCTCAGGGGTTAAAAAGGCCATTTGGTTCTGCAGGGTGATGTCCATGGTGGCAATGGGAGGTGTGAGAAAGATGTAAGCCAGCCCAATAAAATGTGTAAAGAAAATACACATGGCTTTTACACATCCGGGAAATATCTTGCGGTTCCTTCCTAAGGTCAGTTCCTCTTTGATTTGGTATAAAACAGTCACTGGACCTGGAAGAACAGCTGCTGGCCTCTCTCTAGTGAGCCTGAGCAGCAGAGACAAAGGAGGGGCTGGCGCCCACAGCTGGACAAGGACAGCCCAGGCTGACCAACATGTAGTGTCTGTGATCCTGCAGCTGGACTGCTGCCAGCTATCCCTATGCAAACCAGGAATGCATGCCTGAGAACCTCGGCACCTTCATTCATGTTCCTCCTACGAGAGTGGAGAAGGAGGAACCCCAGGCTCCAGATACAATACAGGAGAAAGCTCAGGTGTCCAAGCTCTCAAGTGGGATGCAACCAAGTCCAAATCCCTGCTCAGATATTCTCCAGTTGCCTCACCCTGTAATTAATCTGCCAGAGCAAACCAAGCCATCTTCCTGTGAACTCCCAGCTAGAACGAGTACAAAACTTCTCATCAAAACTATGAGTTTAGTTTTCATAAACTCTTCACAAGTAAAGTATATGTGGCTGGCATAAATACTTTTTAAAAAAATATATTTTATTGATTTTTTTCACAGAGAGGAAGGGAGAGTGATAGAAAGTCAGAAACATCGATGGGAGAGAAACATTGATCAGCTGCCTCTTGCACACTTCCTACTGGGGATGTGCCCGCAGCCAAGGTACATGCCCTTGACCAGAATCGAACCTGGGAACTTTCAGTCTGTAGGCCGACACTCTATCCACTGAGCCAAACTGGTTCAGCTGGAATAAATACTTTGGCTAACCTCTGAGATTGGAAGGGGAAAGGGTAGGATCACCAAAAAGTCCCTTAAATGCCTTTTAAAATAGGGGCACCCACTTAATAGCCTTTAAGTCTCAGTCTTCTCATCTTTAAAATGAGGAACAAGGTCCTACCTCACCGGTTGTTTGGGAATTACATGGAATGCACACAAAACAATCAGCATAGTGGCTGGGCCACTGATGGAAGGCCTGTGTATTTGCACATGAACTCTAGGCAGGCTGTCATATGCACTGGGAGTGCATTATTATTTACTTGTTTATAAGTATATGAGAACTGGCACAGGGGGAAAATAGGTCGTTAATCCACCTAACACATGTGGCTCCTTCATGCTGTTGAAGGTTCAATTAGTCACTGGTCTGTTATGTCTTTCAGGGTGACTTCCTTTTTATCTACAATTACAGATATAAATATAAATAATACAAGGAGGTTATATTCCTTGACAGCTGGTGGATCATATCTAATTACTCTGTAATATCTTCACCTGAAAGGACCCAAGTGACCAGGTCCTGTTCTCTGTGAAGGAACACACACCAGAACTGGCCTCTGGCCACTGAGTCAGTTTTACAGTTGTTGCCCACCAATCGTGGGCACAAAAAGAACTCCCAAACAGTTTTGTATCAATGGGAAGGACTTGGGGGTCTTTTAAAGTCAATCTTAAAACTGAATAAGATTAAGGGATTGAAGATGGAGGCAGAGGAGGAAAGATTTAGGTTGCAAGATTAGTGAATGGCATAGCTAGGACTTGGAACACAGTTTTGTTGTTTTTAACCTGGGAATCTTGTTAAAGTAATGCAGATTCTAATTCGTGAGGTCTCAGGTGGGGCCTGAGATATCTTTCTGTTTCTATTGCAAGAAGGTTGGTGTTGGTAAAGCATTTAGAAGAGTTTGTTGCATATAGTTCCCAATTCAATAAAGGACAGTTATTTTCATTTCTATTGCTGGCTCTGATTGAGCCTCATGTAGCTCTGACCACTCAGGCTTCAAAGATAGCGTCAGAGCTGAGCATTAGACCCAACATAGAGTGAAACAAACACGCAGGAGGACTGAGCAGGCTACCTGGCATGGAAGCTCTTGGCCCTCAGAGCATGAGTTAGTTTTCCTTAGGCAAAGGTGGGTGACAGGGGAGCCATGAGACACAGTCGTTGCTTGCTATTTCTGGGATGTCTTCTTTGCTCCATACCCACCTTTGTTTTATTTGTATTTCTGTTGTTGTTTCTGGACATTGTGCTATCACTTTATATTCATTATATTTATTTTAATTCCATTAAATTATCTGAGGCAAGTATCCCCATTTCCCCCATTTTATAGGGAAGATGATGAGATTTAGGGACAGTTAACTGCCCTGGCTCATGGTTTGTACGTGGGTAGATGTGGAACTTAGGTCTGTCTGTCACTAAAGCCACACCCTTACTCACTAATCTGTGCCTCATATTTCGTATCACAGTACAATGTAGCTACATGTTCACATATCAGTTTCTCTGTCAACTAAATCAGCAACTTTAAGAGATTAAGATCAGTGCTCTTTTTCATTGTTTTCATGCCCGCCTAGAACATGGAAACAAAGGCACTCAGTAAATGTTTTCCATATTGGACTGGGTTATATTTCCAACTGGTAGCCTAGAGACTGAGTGAGAGTTCAAGTTTAGTTATAGACTCGTTCAAATCATGCTTCTGTGACCTCTGAATTCATGACCATGTAGGGCTTGGTTCTTAGCTATGCTGTGTCTTGGTTTCTTATCTCTGTGTCCATCTCCACCTTTCAATAGATTGTGAACAGTATGGAGATAGGGGAATTATTTGCTCTTCTTTAATCCACTCCTTCCACTGTCCCCAAAGAGTGACTCACAGTGTCCAGCCTACAGGAGACACTTAATGAATGAATGAACATTCATAATTCTCTATGAGTCTACCTCCCTAGTGTGGTTTTTTTTTTTAATGGGATAAAAAATGAAAGTTAACTGTTATGGGGAGAGAGACAGAAAGTTACACTGTGCTATGCACAGACATGCATATAACTAAAATATTAGGCCGGAAAGAGTGACAAAGGATATTGAAAATAGAAATAGAGGTTGGGAACTTACCAAGACCCTGTGTATGGAAAATATGAATGCTCTCTGGAGCTTTTCCAACCAGTTTCTGAGTATGTAACACACTTCCAGAATATCTAACTTGGGCTTTAATATCCCATTAGCAGAAAAAAAAAGTACTGCATATGTTACAGGTTCAGAATGCAATCTGTTGGCGTGTTTTTAAGAGAAATGTTAAGACACTTCAAAAAAGGACGAAGACCGAAACACATGCAATCAAGAGAGAAGCAGCTCAAACAAGACGAACCTACACGAGGACCCTGAGGCCTCCAGCCTTTCCCCATGGATAACTCTGACAGGCGTCCGGTGAATTCCAATTTGGGCAGGGGTTTGTTTATTCTGCTTGGTTCAAATCAGGGCTACGATCCCTAATGGTTTTCACATCCCTAAAGGTTTTCCACATTTGGGCACGATCTATGCTTTATGGAGGCCTGAGGAGCCCTGCTCCCGGCCCCTGTGTGAGCCGACAGTGCCAAGAGCAGTGCCCTGACTCGGGGAGAAGTCGGGCAGCATCTACCCCTTGGCAGGAGTGTGGAGGTTTTCACAATGGTGCTGTGTCATAGTAAAAATGCCTCCATTCTTAACCAACTGTAACTTTTAACTACATTTCATTTTTCTCCTGGTGGGGCTAAATTTTCAAGACTAGTCTTTTTCCTGTAACCACTACATGTGCCAATGAAAACTAAATGGGCTCACACTGGCTTCTAGCCCTTTATTTTGAGCACACCATTTCTAGTCCAGGAATAATCATTCAGGTTGGTCATTACCGCTCTCCTTCCTAGAGAGGGTGTCCCCCGCCTCCAGGTCCCTGTCGGTAACATGCCGCTGTTGGTCTGACAGTCCTAAAATTCAACTGGCTCAGGAGACTGTGACGGCTCTCTAGTGCTTTAAGTCCAAATTTCACAAATTCTCTACAAATTGTAACACAACTACCAAATTAACCTGTGTGTCTCCACCATTGAGGTGGTTGCTGAGAACCGTTTTCTCTTTGTTTCCCAGACACTCATTCCCAGGCTGACATAGGCTTTTCCCGCCTAGAACAAGGCCCTCACCCAGAACGTGGTTCAAAGGTGCCCCTTGTGTGTTCAGAGCCCTTTTCCACTTTGCCCAAGTTCCAGCCCAGCCTCCTAACTCTTAAATTACCGATAGCATGTGCGATCTTGGAATGCAATCCAGGAGTCCCAAATGCAGACTGCTAGGGCCAGGCAGGTAAGAAAATGAGACCAGAGAGGAGAGGTGGGGCCAGGTGTATCAGAGGAGGAGTAGGGAGCTGGCATGTCTTCTCTGCAAGTGGTGGGTGGGTCAGGGCCAGCCCATGGGGCTAAGGGAGGACAGTGACCCAGGGTTTTGAGGGAAGTCAAAACTCTACATTTTTATACAAAATTTCCATAATGTAACTCCCATCCTGGATTTGGCTCATGAAAGTCTTTGCTCCCCTGGTATAAGCACGGCACTGCTAGTCTCACAGTACTCAGTGAATTTGTCGAGGGTGGGGACAGTGAATAGTGGCCTGGAGGTGGATGTCATCAACCCCTCTCTCTACTCATGCCACACGTCTCTTCTCAACTGTGGAACACAGTTCCCAGAGAGCAGAGAGACCTGGGTGACTAGGCCATTCCTCCTTTCCACACTTCCTCAGAACAACCTCTGCTAATACCATCTAGGTCTCTATTTTGGAATAATCATTTATTTTCAGATTCAGTATCCATGAAAGTTTAAATGCAAACATTTTTATTTTGGGTATACTTTTATTTTGAGCATATTTTTATTTTGGGTACAAAGGGGGCTGGAAGGGGCTGTGCATGTGGGGCATCTCTAGGTTATTTTTGCCAGAATCATCCTTTTGAAACATAAATCTTGTTGTGTCATTTCTGCTTAAAACCCTCTGATGGCTTCCCGTTGCTCTTAGGGGGTTCAGACAAGGGCCCTTAACAAGAGCCTGTATTATCTGGCAGACATTTTTTTTTGGCTTTATGTGCCTTAGTTTCTTCACATGTAAGAACGGCACTTAAAAATTATATGACCTTAAAAAACACTTGTCATGATGCCAGGCGCACAATGAGCACCCCATAGCTGTTTACCTTTGTCATTCTGACTTCTCTAGATTTTACTGATGAACTCTGTATCTCCCCACTCTCCATCCAAACCTCAAACTTGCCATTACCCCTTCTGCCACTGGGCCTTTTTACATACAATTAATTCTGTCTAGAACACACTGCCAACCACTCAATTCTGTTAGTTAATATCCATTGGAACCTCAGTCCTAAGCTGAAACATCAATGCTTCAAGGAAGCTCTTTTCTGCCTGGGTCAAATCCCCTTTTAGAGGGTCTCACGCAGTCACATCCTCTCCCTTGTAGTACATATTGTGGTTACAATTTGCCCCTACTAGCTGATCAAGCCCAGTTAAAGGCTTTGGTTCTAGACTTGGCAGTCTATAATCCCAGACCCTGTGAGTTGCCAGGTCTCTGAAACGTTTTGCACTATCAGTTCCCCTCCGTGTTTCCAGTTAATCCACAACAATCTGTGAAATGGATTTTAGATGAGTCTGCTTATTAATGCAAAAATGTGATTTGGTATAATGGGGTTACCCTCCATCATTACCAAGGGTGTTTTTGGTGACTAAAATTCATAGGGAAAAATAAAAATAAATAAATAAATAAATAAAATTCGTAGGGAAAGCCTCAGAGGGTTCACACATCTATTCAGCTCCTCATAGAATCACTTCTGGGATTAATTTTATAGAATAACATTTTAAAAACAGTTTGTAGTCATAATGAAATGCAGAGTTAAAAGATTCAAAATACCAAACTTATGTATTACCAGTTGGCAAACCCCTTTAAACATTCCTGAAGATGGTCAAATGGAATCTAGTCCATTAAAAACAAACCACTCTGAAAAATGTCCTCTTACTACTTTAACTGTACCACTAATTTCTTAATGACTTCTTGGTTTTAGCACTCACTTTCAGCAGAAGTTTAAATAGTGAGTCACACCATCTTAAGATCTCGATTTTCCTCTTAAATATTTGCTACTGACTCACATGTTATTATAAACAAATTATAAGCATGTTCCATTATGTTCTATAAATGTTCCCATGGACAAGAATTTTCATGTTCATTTAAATGAGTTTTTGTTCTTTGAAAGGATAAATAATTTAGAAACTCTCAAAAGGATTAGTTACATGAACTAAAAAAAAAATCGCAGTTTTATTGTAATGACTAATGAAGCTTCATAAAAATGTGCAAATTTTAATTTAAACACTAAATTTTGTACCAATTATAGATTTTTCCAATCCTGGAAATAAGTACTTAGCAACTTTTCTACTCTGAGGAAAGAAGGATGATATCAGCAAAGAATGAAGTAGGGAAAACAATTGTTTCTAACACAGGTGAGGGCTCATTTTCCTTAGTGAAGTAGGTATTCACATTTCTCCAGCCTTTAAATGATTTTAAGAACCTCAGACTTCACTCAAGATAGAACAGAGAATTCCATCTGAGCCCCTAAATCCTGTGCTTATTTCAACTATAACATTTATACTATCCTAAAATTGGATGCATATCTGTGCATCTCCTCCACTAGTAAGTGAATTCCTTGAAAGTTAAGACTATATCTTCCTCACTGTTTTATCCTCAGGTCCTAGCACTGTGCTTGGTATACAAATGGTTTTCAGTATGGCTGCTGCCAACAACAATATTGGAAATGAGTGGCTTGAATCCATTTCTTCAAACAGACTCCAAACGCCTCTTTAAAAATATTATGCATGTAGGATATGCATGTGGAAATTAACATTCACACAGTCTAGATGGTTAGAAGATGACAAGTAAAAGGCCTCTCTTGGAGGTAACCATTTCTGTATGTTTCGCTGTCTATTCTTTGGTAGTAATCTCCTTACTCTAAAAAAGGCTTAGATCCCAATTTCTTTAAGTATGTCCTTCCCTTTAAAGAGGAACATATTCAAAGAAAGAAGAAAAAAAAAAAAAAGGAAAGATCATATTCAGTTGCCTTAATATAAGAGGAAGAATTTAGCCCATTTTCTCAACTACTACAAGTTATATAAGGTATATTTTACTTTTGTTTTTTCTATTGATAACTGTTTCAGCTTTAAATATTATTTTTAAACTTCTTTCTTTACCTTTTAATTTATGTATTTCTTGATTCCCCCAGGGTTATCCCATCTGCTCTTTATTCTTCTTGAATTAAACCTGCTCCTTTCAAGATAAATACAATAATTTCATATTCCAGTTTGTTTTGGGGGAACATTTAATTGTTAACATTAAAAATTACCCTCCCCCCCATTTAAAATATTTAGGAGTTCAAGAGCATACAATAGAGTCAAGATAATCTCTTCAATAAATGGTATTGGGAAAATTGGACAGATACTCGCAAAAAAAATGAAACTACTTACACCATACACAAAAATAAATTCAAAATGGAAAAGAACTTAGATGTAAAATGGGAAATCATAAAAATCTTAGAAGAAGCCATAGGCACCAAAATAGCAGACATTTGTTGTAGCAATATCGTTACCGATACAGCTCCTAGGGCAATGGAAACTAAGAAGAAAATAAACAAATGGGACTACATCAAAATAAAAAGCTTCCGCATAGCAAAAGAAACCATCAACAAAATAACAAGAAAGCCCACTGCATGGGAGAACATATTTGCCCATGTTCTCTTCAATAAAGGTTTAATATCTAACATTTACAAGGAACTCATACAACCTAACAAAAGGAAGATAAACAGTCCAATAAAAAAATAGGCCAAGGATCTAAATATACACTTTTGAAAGAGAACATTCAGAAAGCCAAGAGACATATGAAAACATGCTCAAAGTCACTAATCATCTCAGAGATGCAAATCAAAACAACAATGAGGTACCAGCTCACACCTGCCAGAATGGCTATCATCAACAAATCAACAAACTGACAAGTGCTGGCAAGGATGCAGAGAAAAAGGAACCCTCCTTCACTACAGGAGGAAATGCAGACTGGTGCAGCCACTGTGGAAAACAGTATGGCATTTCCTCAAAAAATTAAAAATGGATCTGCCATTTGACCCACTAATACCACTTCTAGGGATATATCTCAAGAAAACAGAACACCAATCAGAAAGGATATATGCATCTCTATGTTCACAGCAGTATAATTTACAATAGCTAAGATTTGGAAACACTCTAAATGCCCATCAGCAGATGAGTGGATTAGGAAACTGTAGTTCATCTACACTATGGAATACTACACTGCTGTAAAAAAGAAGGAATTCTTACCATTTGCAACAGCATGGATGGAGCTGGAGAGCATTATGCTAAGTGAAATACCAGTCAGTGAAAGATAAATGCCACACAATCTCACTCATTTGTGGAATATAAAGAACACTATAAACAGATGAACAAAAATAGATACAGAGCCAAGACCGGTTTGGCTCAGTGGATAGAGAGTCGGACTGCGGACTGAAGGGTCCTGGGTTCGATTCCGGCAAGGGCATGTACCTTGGCTGCGGGCACATCTCCAGTAGGGGGCGTGCAAGAGGCAGCTGATCGATGTCTCTCTCATCGATGTTTCTGACTTTCTATCCCTCTCCCTTCCGCTCTGTTAAAAAAAAAAAAAAAATAGAGACAAAGAAGCATCGAACAGACTGTCAAACTACAGTGGGAAGGCAAAGGATGGTTGAGGGCGGGGTAAGAGATCAACAGAAGGACTAGTATACATGCATATAAGCATAAATAATGGACACAAGACACTGGTCGGGGGGACAGTGAGGGCATTGCTGGGGGGTGGGAGGGAGGCCGGAGGGAGATCAATGGGAGGAAAAAAGGAGACATATGTACTACTATTTGTAATACTTTAAACAAAATTAAATTAAAAAATAATTCAGAAGTTCAGTTTTACATGTGTTAAGCAAACTTTCTGGGGAAGCCCTGGAATATAATCACTGTTGTTTCTCTGAGTATAAAGTTTCAGATAGCTATCTTGCAAACAAATTTCTGGATTATGGCCCAATTCAAATTTCTGTAACTAGAATTTGACATTTTTATGACCAGCTCAAATATGGAAACCCTAAATGACTATCTGGGGTCACTTCTCTGACTTCAATAACTAGGATTTAACAAACCCTTCTTGATTTCTTGAAGTGATGGTGGTGGGGAAGGGGGTGGGTGGGTAAAGGATCCAACAATCCTAATAATTTTTAATCACTAACAACAAATTGGAAAGACTAGATATTATTTAAAAAAATAAAATTAACATTCATCTTAGACTCAGTTCCTTTTATCCTATTTGATCTCTACATTCTACCAATTCTACCTCTTGCGTACACTTCTCTGCTGCTTCCCAAGACGTTCTGGTACAGTGAACATTTTGTGCATTGCACAAAGGTGCTCCCTGGAGTGGAGCAGAGGTCTGAAGTCCAGCCCAGGTGCTGGGCACTAAATGATCTGTGTGGGTATGTGGCTGAATCAGCTTGAAGAGGGTGGGGAGGGGAACCTTTATTGTGATTTTTACCAATTACTGAATGTGCCAGCAACACACTACCAGGAACACTGCCTTAGCAACAGCCTCCTAAATACCTCTAGTTCTCACTGTCCTTTACCCTCACCCACTTTCCACACCAATCACTCACCTGAAGTATCAGAGACTCATATTCAGTAGGCTTGGGGGTGAAGCCCAAAAGCTATATTTTGGACACTCCTGCTGGTTTAATTCTGATGCAGGTGGGCTAAGGATGACATTCTGTGGAACCTCACCCCACACTGCAGCCAAATGGATCTTTATAAAAACCCAATCTGATCAAATCATGTCTTTTCTTAGACACTTCAGTGCCTCGAGTTACTTACACGGTAAAATGTGAGCTCCTTATGAAATACATCCCCTGAAGACCTATCTTCTCCCCTCGCCCCATGCCTCCCTACTTATCATCTATACTCCCCAAGCTTTGGTCAGAACAGACTGGTAGACCAGCCATTCTCTGAACACATGTCGTTTCCTGTCTCATGCCTTTGCACCTGGTAGCTCCATTCCCTCTGACGATTACCTCCAGCCCTTGCCCTCCTGGGGGAGTTTCCCTTATCAGTCAACACACCAGATCTCTATTCTAACCCGTCAGGTGACTTCACAAAGCCCAGCTGGGATCCACTGCAGAGAGAACAGATTATGTTCTCTGAGGCAGTGAGAGAGGAGTGGACGGGCTGCTATAGTTAGGGTAGATAAGGATTCCCTGAGGCAGCAAGTGCCTGGGGAACTCCCTGAATGTATTTGCATTTTCATTTTGTTTGAGTTTCTTATGTTAGTACAATCCATGGTGTGAATCAGTATTTTATTTGTTTCTAAAATTATCTCATTCAGTTAAGTGCTATCACTTATTTCTTTCTCACAGGATTGTTGTCCAAAGGACAGTCTTAGTTCCCTAGCACTGCTGTAACAAATTGCCACTGCTAAGATGGTGTAAAACAACAGAACTTTATTCTCTCACAGAAGTAAAAAATTAAGGTGTTGGCAGGACCATGTTTAGAATCTCTCCTTGCCACTTCCTATCTTCCAGTGGTGGCCAGCAGTCCTTGACACTCCTTGGCTTGCAGCTGCAACACCCCAATCTCTGCCTCCTCTGTCGCACGGCTTTGTTTCTATGTCTGTTCTCTCCTTCTAATAAGGAAAACCGGTCACTGGCTTTAGGACCCACTCCAACTGAAAATGATGTTATCTTAACTTGATTACATCTGCAAAGATCTTATTCCCAAATAAGGTCACACTCATAGGTACTGGATTAGGACTTCAACATTTCTCTTTCGGGGGACACAAGTCAACCCACAACGAGGAGCTAATAAAATCATGCAGATAGAGGGCTTGGTATATTGCCCTTTATATATGTTGAGTAAGCCCTCAATGGACTGCTTGGCTTTAAGTATTGACTCTATCACTGACTACCTATGCATCCCTGGGCAAGTTTTGTAATGTCTGTGGGCCTCAATTTCCTCATTAGTAAACAGTACCACCTTCATTGGTCCATTGAATGGTGTGCAATGAAATCACACATGCGGTATGTCATCTTGAGAAAATTTTAAAAATATAGAATTCCTCTGCTTGACACCTCTCTACCTCCTCGCAAATATATGTAATTATTTTGCCTTAAGAAGCATCATGTCCCCAATCACGTTTGAGTTAGGTGTTTGCTCTTCCACTGGTGTTTTAGAGATGCTCTCCTGGTTATAAGTAAGGGTATAGAGTCATCCCTGGGCATGGAATCATGTTCCTGGATGACACCTGACCACCCGTGATCCCAAAGCAAAGAGCTTTTGTCCTGTGCCCACCAAACTTCCTGGCCCTATGAGCTATAATCTCCCCCATCAACTGAATAGCACATCACTTAATGTATCTCTTGGGAGTTAGTAAGGGCTACCTCAGTAGCTTTGAAACCCAATATTACATTTTCTCTTGGGTGAGAAATGTTATTTTACAAGTTGAAGACTTCCAGATGTAATCTTTTGCATTCTTCTGAAAGTTGACATAGCACTAAGTCATAATGGGCAATGAATGAATACTTTTTAGTTGATTAAATGGTACAGAAACATATCCCAAATTATATTAACACATACTTTTAACCATCAAGAAAATATTTTCAAGGTCAAAAAGTTGGAGAATTTCTTTAAATAAACTTAAATCTTGGAATTAGAACTATGCATATACCTTTCCCTGCCTAGTAGGCACGTAAAGAGTAATTTTTTTTAATATGAGGAAGTCAACTAAGACAGTGTTTATAAATAAAATTATTTATGAGGTATAGTAACATAGTTCAAATGTGTGAGCATATTCCTATTACAATATTGTTTTTATACTTAGAGGTATTAACTTTAGAAAAAGACACAAGTAAAATAAGTTAAACATTTTTAGATCTTCCTTTTTTTCATCTTTAAATTGGTTTTAGAGAGAGAAAGGGGGGAGAGCCGAGAGAAAGAGAAAGATAGATGTGGGAGAGAAGCATTGATCAGATGCCCTCCTTATCCACCCCCTGACTGCGGATCAAACCTGCAACCTAGGCCTGTATCCCGACCGGAAATGAACTCATCACCTCTTGGTGTGTAGGACAACGCTCCAACTGAGCCACACTGGTCAGGGCAGATCTTTCTATAAGAAGCAAAATACTCCCTATTTTCGAATTAGAATATTAAATATGTAGGGTACTTTTGTTTTCATATTAATATTCTACTTACATTCTATACATGACCAATAACTTTGATATACCTATTCTATGTGTACACATATATGCGCTCAAACTGCTTAAAAATGAACAGTGGAGTTTTCTTTTCTGCTACATAATTTAAATAGAGATAACTAAGCTCTGTCCTGGTTATACATGAATATTTGATCTTTTAATTTACAAACTTACTTAGCAACAATCTGAGAAGAAAAAACTGAGTTGAATGTACTATATTTATTACATTGACTAGCACAACATACACATTTGAAAACACTTAGCTACCTTATATTGAAAATTCTCTTCCTTATTACTACTAATTTTTCTAATTTCTATTAATTGCTTTATATTAATATCAATTATCTCACTCTTTATCTCCCTTTTGAATTTATCTTGCTTTTATAATTTTCAGTAGGTATTATATTGGAAAAAGAAAAAAGAAACAAAGGCAGATGATAAATTTAGAAAACTTCTTCCTAATAATTGAAGTCAATAATTCTTTTGACTGCCACTGCTAAACAGAGTTGGTCCTGAGAATCTAGCATTGGTTAATGGGGGTGGGAGGGTACCTAGACAGGAAGTAGAAAGGCCTTAATTATATTAAACTAGTGAAAGTACATGCTAGAATGGTGTGAGATCTCCATTTTCCATTGAGAAAACACACCATGTAATCAGGGACACACCCTTGCTGATCAATGCTTCATAGCAGAAAATCTTTCTCATTATTTGGCAAACTTTGACCTTTGTAGACAGACCATCCTTGTGGCCCTAATGGCATAAAACCAGGAATGTTGTCTACAGATTATTGGCTGTCTTTCTGGGGCTACTGGTACCACTGGAGGTGTGCAAGCTTATGGAGATGTTAAAGAATCAGCAGAAGAATCCTGTCAATTGCAGTCAAGCAGCAAGGCTGTAGAACTGTGGGCAATCAATCCTTGAGTTACTAATTCTTGACTTGTGAATAATGAACTGGTTGGATATTTCCTTCTCCTAGTCTCACCTACTGCAGGTGACTCCAATCCTCATTTGCAATCACACTCACTTCCAGAAGGCACATTGACTTGAGCCACCTGGAGGTCACATGAAAAACTACCTGTCTTCCTATTTCTTTTTCACAACCTCGATTCTTTCTAATATCTTTATAGACCTGAGACCAAACACCTATATAACATGTTCCTTCTCCTTTTTAAAATTTTAGATTTTTTTAACATAACATAACATAAAATTTAGCATCTAACCATTCTTAAGTGTACAGTTCAGTGGTATTAAGTACATTCGTACTGTTGTGCAACCATTACCACCATCCATCTCCAGAACTCTTTTCATCTGGAAAATGGAAACTCTATACTCATTAAATACTAACTCCCCACTGCCCTCCCCAACCAGCCCATGTCAACCACCATTTTTATGTTGTCTCTATGATTTTGATTATTCTGAATCAAGTATTTGTCTTTTCCCCTCCTTTTTCTCTACCTTCCCAAACTACATTTAATTAATCAAACATGATCTCTCTCATAAAAGAGGCCATTTTCCTTACCCTTTCCTTCTGGGAAAAATTTTTAAACCCTGCCCTTCCTTTCTTCATTCCATTTATAAATCTCTTATTTTAGAAAAGAAAATGACAACAAATTTTTAAAAGGTGTCTGGGATAATTTCCTGATTCTTTCATAGAGATATGAGTTTCTGTGTGTAATTAACCATACAAAAGAACTACAAATGCCAACATCTAAAATCTCTGAAATTGCCCAAAGTTTTTTTCACAATGTCCATAAAAGTTTAAATTTAACTTTCTACTCATCTTAGTTAAAATTATTTCTGTTCAACAAGAAATGTTTTTTTAACTCACTTATATTGCTTTTTTTTCTTGGAGGCTGATACTCAGTATTCTAAAAATTGTGTTTTTCTCTTTATCCCATGGGAAGTGTGCAGAATACAACTGTGTTACATATTTAAAGAGGTGTTTGAGAACTAGACTCTGTGAACCAAATCACAATATTTAATACTGTTCTCTAGAAAAGTGTTCTAGATTCCAGACAGCTCCTGAGAATTGAACTGCTGGTATTTAAGCCATTTATAAACTGGGGACTGAGTGTGTGTTATACACTTCCCCCAGATTTTCATTAGCGATACACAGCTGAAAGCTGTTGGCCAACTCAGTGCCACAGGTCACAAAGTGAACAATAAAAGCAGCAAACAACCAAGTCACAGCAGCCAGCATGTCATCCAGACCCCCTGCCAGAGTTCAAGAACCAACTAGTGAATATGCTAAACCTATAGATTCTATAAACTCTCTATGACTTCAACCATCCATATAATTTCGTATGCATTTTCTTCCACTGCATGTTGAAGAAACATGTTTCACTATGGCTTATGACAGACTTTGAAAACCCCATGGCAAGGGCACTGAAGTTAAAAAAGGTTTCCAAGAGAACAAGCCAGAGCTGCAGAAATATGCCTGGAGCAGAGGCTAACCAGCTAATTGTATTATTCAGTAGAAGCTACTTACAGAGAGATATCAGAAACCATTACAGAACTCCAAAACTGAAATTCAAAACCCTTGCATAAAACACCAGTTTGCAGATAATACATTAGCTGAGGGTCCAAAGAGTACCAGAGCTGGGATTGTTGGTCTATGAAGTTCTGATCCGAACAGAGAAATGCAAATAGCAATTGAGATCAAGTTAAAAGCAGGGCAACTGCCACATTAACCAGCAGCCTCCTTTTTTTCCTCCCCAAAGGGCTGTGTAAGACTGGAAGCAGCTTGCCTTGGTCTTAGAGATATATCCCTTTGCAATTAATGGAGACAACAGAAAGTGGCTTTTGTTGTCTTTCATTTGTTTGTTTGAGCCCTTACCTTTCAGGCCAAGCCATTATTAACTCCCTCTCTAAACTCTGAACATTTGAGCCACTTCCACATTATCTGGCATTCAACTGTGCAGTCTCATGCATGCAAACCTGGCCTCCTCATTATGATCATAAACAACTTAAAGGCAAGTAAACTAACTTGCACTTCCTTATGATTTTCCCTAACAACTACATACTGCTGGGCACAGAGTGGACATCTGATAAACACAGATGATTAACTCCAGGATAAGGTCCTCACATATTGCTGGCATTGGAGCAATGCCAGCTCCGCATGTCAATCTCAACCAACTTCCCAGGAAGAGTACTGATGGAGAACGTACTCTTGTGGCCTGGTAGACATCAGGAGCCACATCAGAGTGGAGAAATCTTGAATCTTGTGCATGGGAGACTGCTTGCCACCTGGGGACTGTAAGCTTCGAGAGCGTAGGAGTTATGTTTTGTTCCCTACCCAGTACCCACAACCCAGCACCCAGCACCTAGTAGGTGCTCAAAAAAATATTTGAAATCAAGTTTTGTCCCTTTAGTCTCATGAATCAGTGTTTCTACATATTTTGTTTTGTTCACTCATCATTTATAACCAATCCACAAAAATTAAGTTAACTCCAGAAAACAAATCAACATGGCACCCACATAGTACACAGGGAGGTGTATACCTCTCCTGAGCCTGCCCAGGGTGTATATGTGTAGGGTGTTGCGGGGGAAGGCTGGAGAAAGGTCACTGGCTTGCTAGTCACAGGTCTGGGACTTGCTGTGGAGAGACAAGAATTGCTCTCCTTAAGAGAAATGGCCAGATATCAGATCGAGCTTCTGGCAGCCCCAGTCAGTGGAATGCTGCTCAATGTGGTCCCTGTCTGTTGGCAGCTTCCTGCCAGGGAAGGCTGCCAAGCAGGTTGTGACAGCTGTGCAGTGCGCTGACATTTCTGACCTGCTGGTCTGCTGCTCATGGGAAGCAGCTGAGAAGTTCTGATGTGGATGGACCCAATTTTCCATTGTCTTTCATTTTTCAGGAGAATGGCTAACTATCTCATCTTTTAAGATGGAAGTCATCAGAAGATGGCCTTTAGCTTTTCTGGTCAACATGAACCTACTGATTCTGTGTAGAAAAAACGGTAGGGTGGGACAAATATAGGTTTACAGTTATTCATATGGAAAATAATACCATAATTATTTATGGTATTAATAATTAATACCATAATTAATGTGTTATGTATATTCACAGTGGTAAATCTACGTTTGCCCCACCTGCTGCATATTTCCTCCTGTTCTCAAACCCTATTTTCACTGTGACCACACTTGTTTATGAGCATCTGATCACAGTAACTGACATCTGTCATGGACTACCACTAGGAGATATCACCTGTTTGAATAATTTTTTAAAATTAAAGATAGCTTTTTAACCATTTATTCTTTTGAAAAAAATCAAAATCTTAAGGCTTATTATTTAGAATGTTTACACTTCAACTGATTATGACTTTTTATATTCTCTTAAAGCAGCTTTAAAGTTGCTGATAAGTGAATTGAATGCTTCATCAGGAGATGTATAAATGTTAACTCAGATTCTTTTTTGCACTCGAAGATGAAAAGTTAAAAGTGAAATTTCAGACATACCTTTCAGCATCATTCGTCCGGTGGATCCTCCAAAAGTACTGAGAAGCACACTTCTTGCTCCTAAAGATGTGGTTGCTTCTAGGAGAGAACCCGTGATGTACTGAGATATGGAGGTCCGTTGGAGGGTGGCACGATACTCACATTCGGTGTCTCGGACACATTGCTTTAAGCAGGGACCAAAGTTAATCCTTTCATAGGCTGTCCCAGAGGCTGGGGGCTTTGTGAAGAAATGGAGTAGAGATCCAATTGTATCTTCTGTTTCTTCTCCCCTTCTCACTGCATTGTAGATCTGTGAATAGCACGAAGTACAGGAAGTATTAATCTAGTTTCTTAGAAAAGCAAATTAACTTGTTGACAAAATGCCAAGATGACTTATTAAGAAAGAAGGCTCAGTCGCTCTAAGCACAAACACTTTTGAGCACTGGACTCATGTATTAACCTGAACATTCTACAGACACCATTTATTTGGGAAAGCTATGTGTAGTTATGAAATAGGCCATTCAAACAACTTTGCTATCAAACAGAGCGCTTACAAGTTGTACCAACCAAAAATATATTCAGCTCAAATTTCTTCTCCTCAGCAGAGCAAAGCTCTTCTGCAGAGGGACGATGCCAAACCTTTCCCTTTTGTCCTTTTGGACTCTCCTAAGTGACTGCCCCACGTCTGTCTGCCTCTAAGAAATATTGCAACCTGACATTCATAAGGAATCAAACAGAAGTGAGAATGAGAGGGTCACTGGGAAGGAGCAATTCTATATTTCTCTCTTGGTCACAATCCTTCAGTTCATCAGCTTGGATCAAAGTCTTTGAATCCTTTTTCCTTATTCTAACTTCCTCATTTTCCACATCAAGTGAGTTGACAGATCAGACCCATTATTCCTGTTCTGTCTTTGCCACGATCTTGATTTCCTCTCCCTTTATAATCTGAATTTACCAAGAATTATCTCAAGGAGATTGAACTATTAGGAAAGGTTCCCAGCAATAATCCCAACCCATGCCAAAGCAATTGTTCAACATGCATTTATTTAGGTCCTGTTCTATGTGAGGCATAGCGTTGAAAGATGTAGGGGCTAGGCAAAGAGTAACACAGACCTCATATACTACAGGATTTCATAATCTAACTTAGAAGATGAGGCCTGAAAATGATGAGGTTTAACATTATTACAGGGAGATTTTGGGTTCTATCAAGGTCTCTGGGAAGTCAGAGACTTTTAGGTAGTATATAAGCAACAGGAAGAAACATAATATGGGAGTTAATCCAGCTTTCTGATGGTAGAATAAAGGTAGACTATATTGTGTTGTTTTTTTATCATGCCACCTTGAGCACCTTGCCATGGCTATCTTATTATTTATGCATCAAATTAATAATTAATCATTATGTGTTTATATAAGATATATGTCAGGCTTAGGTTAATAAGACAGCTTCTCCCCTCAAAGAGTTCACAATCCAGCGATATGCAAAAGAGCTCATAGTGGAGTGGAAATGGAAGTCACTCTGTCCTGTGACTTCAGTGAGTGTTCAAGGAAGAGAAGATCCTCCAATGCCCACAGGCCATGTGTGTGTGCCCCCATAATGCTAGACACTCCAAATCTCACCTTAACCAGGATGCAAAGGCCCTCAGAGGGTGGTTGTTAAGCTGTGCTAGGTCCCTAGGACTTTAGAATGTACCTAAAACACCCCAACTATCCAAACTATGCGGATCCTGACTAGATTTCTACTCTGCTTTCCTCTGACTACTGGTATATACTTGTCATTTGAAGGCAAAGTGTGAATTCTTTGGCTTTAATGATCTGTCATTAAATTTCTGGTGGCCAGTGCAGCCATGCAGGTGGCGTGCTAGGACAGAAAGAACTCAGCTTTGGCATCAGGTATATGGGGTTGTACTCCTGATTCTACCTTGACCAGCTAGAGAGCTGGACATGAGCATGAGCAAGCTGACTTAAATGTTTAGACAGTTTCCTTTTCTGTAAAATGGAGATATTAAGGTCCCGTCTTATGAATGTTGTGGGTTTCATCAAGACAACAATGTAAAGTGCTCAGCCTGGTATCTAGGAATGGGGCCCATTACTCCTGAGCAAGAAAAGAATGAACTCCGCTATCCTCGGGGAACAGCAGATGGTTGCGTAACAACAGAGCCGAGTCTACAAAATTTAGTGTGATGGGGTTATACCCTTGCTCTTTTGTGCCATCCTAATATCATCCTAACCTTTCTGGAGTTGCAGAGCTCAAAACATACTTTTCTTCTCTCAACTCCAAATCACACAGGCAATCTCCAATACACTAAGTCTCAAAGAAATCCTTCAGAAGTAAATGCTCTAGAAGTTCAGGGAAAGGACTCACAGTGAGATCTGATGGCTAAGGAAGGTTCAGAGGTAAAACAGATTTGAGCTGTGCCTTGGAAAATAGGCACAACCAAACTGGAGCAATTGAGGGAGGCAACTCCTGGTAAGCAAGGGTGAGGGGAAATGTATGTGTCCTAAGGATAGTGAGCAGAGCAGGGTATTTAGAGCAGAGGAGAAATTAGAAAGGCCAGTTGGCCCGATAAAGGAGATTCTTGAATGTCAAACAAAGAGCCTAAAGCCCTTAAAGACATCAGAGGTAAAAACTCTTCACTTTTGTTTGTTTACTTGTTTGTTTTTAGCAGAGAAATGATGCTAAAAAGGTTTTACTGTACAAGATTAATATGCTTACAGCTCTTAGTTACTAATGAGTAGACCTAGTTTCTTTGTGCCAAGCTCCTCCATTGGCTCATTACGTTATGCATCATGCCTTCAGAGATTCCCAATGTCTCATTCAGCCCCGTATCCAGCTTTCCCCAAAACTTTTCCTCAAGTGAATAGATCAAGAGAGGCTTCATGAAATAAAAACTCCTTGATCATGTAAGTTTAAAAAATTTAGTAAATATTTTCCTTGTGAAGATTTACAATAGATATTATAATATTAAAGACAATTAAAAGTTTAGAGTGAAAATATCTATTTTATTTTGTTTGAGTGTTTGAGCATTACTCATACTCATGTTATCTGTTCATAAATTTTTTAAAGAATACACAGCCTGTGAATATAGTGTGATACCAAATAATTTGTTCCAGTCAAATGGCCTTTTCTTAATCTCATTTCCTTGACCTTTGTGGAACAGGCAATTGCCCAACTTTCTTGAAATCCTGCCTCAATTGTCATCTCATTGTTCTGTCTTTGCCTTACTTTGTGGCTTCCCTTCTTCCACGGGCCTTCAAGACAGTTGTAATGCAATAGAGAAGGGCCAACAAGTGCTTAATGTTGGAGATCATAATTTGGTGGGCCATGAGCCAGATTGACTCAAAAGATCTGCTTTACCTTACACACTGTTTTAAAATCAGGACAGTTTACATAAAATTGGAAGTTATCGCATCTTCTAATAAATGCAATAATCTGACAGCACCAAGTATTCCCATGTCGTGTGAAGGGTTAGCCCTTACATATGGCATGAGTTCTTTAATAGACTCCATCATTCTCTAGTGATCACACCTGGTCAGTATCTGGTCACCATTAGCATGTGTCTCTGACCTTTGCCTTCATGGGATATGGACATGGCTGTAGATACATACAATAAACATGTACTGAGATCCTCTAACATGCCATCTGTATGCTCTTCCCTGGGCTACTTGCCAAGGATACAGAGAGAAAGCCATGATCTCTACTCTCAAGGAGCACTGTCGCTCACCTACAACATATATAAATGCTATGTACATATTAAGTAACCATTCAGTATTGCTGTCAGCCACTTGTTTCCAAGTTTTCAAATTTGTCTAACAAGATAAAAGATGAAGAATTCTAAGAATAAAGCTCTGAAGAACTCTAAGAATAAAGCTCTTAGCTTCCATTGCAAAGACTAGAAAAAGATCAGCAGGTCCCAAGAAGATCAGGACTGACGCATGCTAGTTATACAAATACTGGATGAGCTGAATTCAAGGTGCTTGTTGGAAAAATGCTGAAATGTGGATGAAGTGTGGTAGACATAACAATGCTCAGGGAACATATTAAAATCAGGCTATAACCACTTATTAGATCACCCACTTTTTAAGAAAAAGAGGCAGACATGAAAAATTCCACATATATAATGTGGAAAGAAGGGTCAGTATAGAACAGTCATTATGACTGTGGCTCTGGGGCATTGGCTTGAATTCTAGCTCCCCTGCTTCCCAGCTGTGTGACCTCGACAATTTACTTTGCCATTCTGTGCATCAGTTTCCTTTTCTCCAATGTGAGGATATCATCATTTCTGTCTCATAAGACAATGGTAAGAATGAAAAGCTTTAATAAATGTAATAAGATTAGAACAGAACCTGCCACTTAGTCAATATTCAACAAGTATTGTTTTTTGTGATGATGGTGACAATGATGATTGTGGTAAAACACACACACACACACACACACACACACACACACACACACACACTCACAAAATGACCATACATTATATCCTTCACTCATTCTGGGCCAGCTCCGGGATTTGCTTAACCAATGGGGATTTAGCAAACAAAGTCCTGAAAAATACCTGTTCATTGACATATGCTCCCCCTTGCTGTTTCTGGGAACTTTGCAATAATGAACATGTGGAGAAGCCAGAGCTAGCACTCTGGAGGACAAGAGACAATAGCCTAGTCACTCCTGTCACTTTGGCTGATAGCCTGCCAACAGCCAGACACTCAGTGAGGCCAGCTAGTCCCTAAGATCATCTAATGCCTAGCCAACTGCCATCACAGATACAGGAGAGAGCCCAGCAGAGATCAGGGGATTCAAACTAGAAGAACCACCCAGGCAATTCACAGAAACATGAGCTAAATAAATGACTGTCACTAAGTTCTGGGAGTGCTTCATTACAAAGCAAAAGTTAATGGACATGATGATGTGATGGGTAAACTGGTAAGTATTTACCTGCATGAAATTTAAATCCATACACTAAACCAAAGTGGTTGATTCATTTGGCAAATGGAGATAGAAAACACAGAGAAGTGAAGAAATACAGTCAACCTTACATAGCTAGGAAGGGTCTGAGCCAGATTGACACCTAGGTTTATCCAACTCTATCCATTGCAAAGACAGGGTCATACCCAAAGCCCAAACAGTGGGATTAAAAAAAAACAACACATCACTATTTGGCAAAAGGTTTAAATGATGTTTATATTGCTGTTGTTATTGTTTTTATTCATGATAATTCCTTTCATGGTCACCCTAAATTGCTTTTGAAAAATAGTCAAGTTATGATTAATGAATGACCAAGTGTTTCCTTATATGGAGATTTATAATTTAAATTACAAGGTTAAAACAATATATGAACTTTATCTCACTTGATTAATGTAGCAATAGAAGGTGCTGAAAACTAGACATACTGGGTAGTAGTATATTTCTTGATATAAAATCAACATATCACAATGTGGTCTAAGTTTGCTAAACAGATATGTGTCCATTCATTCATTCAACAATCCTATCTAATAAAGAGCAATATGCAAATTTGACCGCAGCTTGGCCACGCCCACCAGCCAACTCACCAGCCAATCAGGAGCAGATTATGCAAATAAACCCCAACCAAGATGGCTGCTGCCACTGAGAGCAGGAGGAAGGATTGGGTTTCCCCGGCAACAGAGGAAGCCAAGCTTTCCGCCTGCTGTTGCCTGCCTAGGCCTCCACTTTGTTACAAAGTTTCAATTATAAAAGATACAGAAATGGCTGGAGAGAACAGGTTTGGGTTTCCCTGGCAATGGAGGAAGCCAAGCTTTCAGCCTGCCGTTTCTGGCCTAGGCCTCCACTCTAGGCTATAAAGTTTCAAACAGAAATGGCTGCCGCCCCAGAGCAAGCAGAAGGCTTGGCTCTGCTCCAGGCTACAAAGTTTCAATTGTAGACATAGATTATTCCCAGATACCAGGGCCTCCACTTGGGTCGCTGGGGGGCGTGGCTGGCCTGCAAACCTCCACAGGCCCCTTGCCCAGGCTGCCCCTTGCCCTAAGGGAACCCCCACCCTGATCTGGGACACTCTTCAGGGCAAACTGGCCAGCCCCCACCCATGCAACAGGCTTCTAGCCTATCTAATAAAAGATTAATTTGCAAATTGACCATCACTCCAACACACAAGAGGGCTGCCCTCATGTGGTCAAAGATCCTGCCCCCATGTGGACACAAGATGGCCACCACAAGATGGCCAGCAGGGCAGGGCTGTTGGGAGGTTCCAGGCCCTACAAGGGAGGGCAGTTGTGAGCGATCAGGCCAGCAGGGAAGGGCAGTTGGAAGGGACCAGGCCTGCAAGGGAGGGCAGTTGGGGGCGATCAAACCTGCAGGAGAGGGCATTTAGGGGTGACAAGGCTGTCAGAAGAAGGCTGTTGGGGGCAAACAGGCTGGCAGGGGAGCAGTTAGACATAAATTAGGCTGGCAGGATAGTGGTTAGTGGGTGATAAAACTGGCAGGCAGAAGCAGTTAGGGGCAATCACAGAGGCAGGCAGGTGAGCATTTTGGAGCCAGCAGTCCTGGATTGTGAGAAGAATGTCTGACTGCCCTATTAGGATCGGGCCTAAATAGGCAGTCAGACATCCCTCGAGGGGTCCCAGATTGGAGAGGGTGCAGGCTGGGCTAAGGGACATTCCTACGCCATGCACGAATTTCATGTACCGGGCCTCTAGTAGATTTATATGTATTGAGCACATACAATGTGTCAAGCCCAATTACTGGGGATCCAATGGTGAGCAAGAAAGCTTCATTTTAGTGGGGAAGGCAGTAAATAAGTGGACCAGATAAGTAAAAATTGCAGACTGGTATATATAGTCCATATATGTTCTGGAAATACATTCCATAGAACTTGCTGAAGTTGTTGCGAATGAGGAAAGGAGTCCAGGTTTCTACATTTGATCACTTTAAAATTCTTGGAGATTTAAGATTTATATAGAGAGCTATAGATCAATGTTGCAAGCAGCAGCCCTCATGGTTCCCGTGTTTAACAACCACCATGAACTGTGAGTGGATTCTCTTCATGGAATTACATTATTCCTATTATGGCAAATGTGTTTGAGTAGAAAGACCTTGATATTATAAAGTAACCTGCAGCAAAGCAAGTAACACTTAAAAAAAACAAACACATTTGCAGTTCCCTGTGACTCAATAAAGAGGGGTGCATTCTAGAAACCAGCACTGGGACACACAGGCAGTTCAGACCCAAAACAAAATAAAACAAACATCCAAGGCTGAAGAGAGCTGAGATGATTTAGATGGAGACAAAGCCAAAGACTTTGGCGCATTGAAACGCATGAGGCAGCCAGACACACCACATCCACAGCACTAACTCAGGAGGAAAACTTCCTCCATACAGCCAACTGTGTCTTAACTCAATTCCTCCTAGGGTCAAAGAGGGTACTTGTCAACTTTGTACTTATTCTTTGTCAAAAGCTATCTTTTTGGGGTCATGGAAAATTATGGTGCTCCAAGATCTGAGGCCATATCTTCCGGAATGTTTCAACAAGAAAAAGGCTTGTTACTTAGGTGTCCATTGACTCTAATTACTGGTAATTGCTGCTGTATTTATTGAATGCCTAAAATAAAGTAGGCACTGGACATGATTTCGCTGAAATTTCAGAACAGCTCTAGAAGAGGTCCTACTATTACTACTATTTAAAAATAAGAAACTAATGCACACACAGCTAGGACTCCGCATCAGGACTCTGTCTCTGAGTCAGTGCTGCTAACCACTAATCCTATAGTACAGTTGTCAAATAAACCATTTTTAAAAGAGAGGTAACTGTCATAATGATCCTTCCATCTTTCTTTGTTTATCGTCTGCTTCATCCCTCCAGAATGTCAGCTTCATGAGAACTTTATTTCTTTTTCATTTGTATATCACCAGTGTCTAGAAATGTTTGGCATTAAGCTTCTCAAAAAATAGTTCTTAATTGAGTTAATGTGTGTCTCTATTCTATATTTTTGCCAAGAACTTGGCTAGCATTCTCCATGTTTTTTGTTTGTTTGTTTATTTGTGTGTGTGTGTTTTGCTTATGAATCTATTTTGTTCATCTAAACCACAGGTGACATTGCATTGTCACCTGTATTTTTTGAACACCAGATACAGAAATCACATGAAATGGCATAAAATCGTTATAAAGTACTCAAAATAGCTATAGTCAAATGACACTATAATTGCTACTAACCAAATGTGGCCTATTCTGAAAAATTTACCAAAAGTTTAACATTTTTCCATTACCAGTGGCCCGGCACACAGATTTGTGCACATTGAAAGGAAATTAATTAGAGGAAATATTTTAATATTGCTATTCACCCTTTCTTATAATAGAAGTGTCAACCAAATTCACAATCGACAATGACAGATTAAAACACACATGTGCGATTGGCACCAGTGAGAGCTTTATATGTATCGCACATGCGTGAGTCAACGTTTATTTTTAAATTGTCAGTGCATGTCATATGTACCGGCCAGTCGGACAGACGGATGGTCGATCACTTAGCCTTTTATATATAGAGATTGTTTACTGATTGGCTTAGAGTTGAGGATGCTTAATCACCCTGATCTTTTCATGAAAACTGATTTGGAAGGATGATGAGGCTTAAAAAAACACAGAGATTATTGATTTATAGATTGACTCTTCTAATTCAACAAATGTTGAGTTGCGATTACAGACACTATGGTGGATTCTTGAGAACAATGATTAAAAAAAAAAAAAAAAAGACAAACTCTGTCCTATGACTGAACCTCAATGCTACCCTAGAGTTTTCTTTTCTTTAAAATGAAAGGGTCAGCCAACATTATTTCCAAGGTCCTTCTTAGTGTTACACTTCGATGACCCATACTTACTAGCCTTCTTCAATGGGAAATGGAGCATATTAATTAACCTTAGTTTTGATGATAATTTTAGTCATTATTATTCTCTAATATAGTGTATAGGTGGGGTCTTCTGTCTCTCCCTCTCTCTCTCTCTTATTCAATGTTTGCTTTCTATATGATTTGTTCCTTCCCACCAGTAACTATGTATCTATTTCTGATAGTACCTTTATCCTCTCCATAATGTGATTCCTACAGCATCCTGAGCTAGAAAAACAAATAATCACATTTATTTGAACTATGTGTTAACTGTGACTTAACAGGCTGGCTCAGAATGTGGGAGCCTCTCTCATGGAATCAAGTGTGAGAGCTGTGGTTTGGAAAACCCTTTTACTGGTCTCCTGGGCCCCTTTCCTAACTTCTGGAATCTAAAAGCAGTCTTCTAGCCGATTGAAGATGCTGAAAGTTTTATTTCTCATGGTGTGTGTGTATAAACAAAATGCATTGACATAAAAACTGCCAAATTCCCAGAAGAGTCAACAAAACCGGTAGGCTGTTCTGGGGGGTGGGAGCTGAGGCAGGTTGGAGACCTGAGTGGCGGGGACCAGGAGCATGACACTGGTAGCAAACTGTCGCTCCCTCTGCTCTTGAATGCACATTCCATTCACGTGCCTGTGTGGAGAATTCCATTACACTGAGAATATTCAGAAGATGCATGAGACGCTGACCAAATGGAGCTTCAGAGAACCAAAAATAAAGGTTTTGCTAACCAGAGCTGTGCACCAGCTTCTATAGGAAGTAAGCAGAACCTTTCTGATTGCAGGAAACAGTTAAAAAGGAATGTTGAGAGGGTGGCTAAGAACACTTAACAGCTGGAAATGCCCTTCTACATAACTTCATTCAATCCACATTTTACCCTTATATTCAAATTGTGCTTTCAGGGGTCTCCAGCAAAAAATAAGCCTCGTCTTTTCTGGGTTCCAATGCAAGCTCTATAATGGCACTTTCTGTGAAGTACAGAGTCACTGTTTATGCCCCTTTCAGGCTGTGAGTTCCCAGGGGGCCAGGGGGCCAGGTCTTACTCAACATTTTGTCTCCATCTCAGAGCACACCGCTTAGCACCCTGCAGGCAATGGAGAAGTAACTGAAGCCTTTGAGGCAGGTCCTCAAAGTGTGGTTCCCAGACCAGTATTATCTTTATGGTTTGGGCACTTGTCAGAAATGCAAACTTTTGGACCCCACCCCAGACACAACTGAATCAAAACCTCTGGGGTTGAGGCCCAGAAATTTGTGTTGTAACAACCATTCCAAATGATCTTGATTCCTGCTAAAGTTTGAGAACCACTACCTGAGACTTTAAGGAAAACATAACAACTTTTCAACTTTGATTGCACTTCTCCTATTATCCATCCCATAAACTCACATCTGTGTCATATTCTTTCTAATAGGAGCTCCTGAGGGCAGGGGTGAAGTCCTACCATCTCTATATTTCACACAGCTCAGAGTCCAGCACAAGGCACACTCAATAAATGCTAGCTGAACGAAGGGGCATCTCTCACGGTATTCCCTGTGACTGTGAATGTAACAGGCCCTTCTGAAATGATGCTTCTGGCTTAATATTTCCAAAGATGAATCATGTCTGAGATACTAATTCTAATGGGAATTACCATCCAGATGAATCATTTCGTACTGAGAAAACCTGGCTGCCAAGGAAGCCTCTTGGAAAGAAAAAAATCAAATCAGGACAAATGGATTATGTTGCGAGGCTTGTGATGTCAGGCTGTGAATTAGGCCAACAGAAGGGATTTAATGGCCTGAACTACCAGGCTCCCTACAGCTCTCAGAGCAACGGGTCAATTAATGAATCACATGGGAACAAAGCCCCCGCAAGACAAAAACAAACTTTCCCAAATCTCCTAGACTGAGATGCCCTGGCTCAGAGGCTCAGGGGCAGCGTTCCTGCTAAGCTGTGCACATGTGAAGCTCTGAGGGACAGAAAGTTCCTCGAATCCTGTGGCTCCAGGCTGCTTTGTGTCCACCACAGGTGGAGGGGACCTAGGCTAACCTATAGGGCCAGGTTGTGTGCTTCCGGTGCCCCAACTGAATTCCCACTCACCTTGCTCAGGCTTCTAACTGGCAGGGATCCTCTGCCTAACTGGCCGGGATCAGTGTTGCCATCTAACTTCATGACTCCCAGAGGCCCCTTTCTACCTGGGTCATTGCTTCTGGACAAACCAACACTGTATTTCTTCCACTTCCCTTTGCGTGAAGACTATCTGAGGCTGACCTCCAGAAATATAGGACCACCAGGGTGGGGCAGCAGAGCAGAGGCTGTGGTGGAGAGGGAAAGAGTCTATTTTTTTGTTTGTTTTTTATTATTTTATTTTTAGAAAGAGATGAAGGGGGAAGAATAGAGACACAGAAACATCAATGAGAGAGGAGCATCATCAATCACTACCTGCTGCATGCACTCCAGGCATGTAACCAGTGACCTCTTAGTGCATGGGTCGCATTCAGTCACTGAGCCACAGGCTGGGTGCAACTTGTGTTTTTTTAATGGAAATTATCATAGGGTTGTTATAAGCAAGGATTCCATGGGATAAAATAGCTGTGAGCTCTTTGTCTCCAACTACACAGCTATACAAGTGGTCATATTAGCATCAATGCCTAGATCAGAGCTCCGAGGCCAGACGCAGCATCTGAGATAACCTGCCAGTCTAGATAGCCACCCCTTCCCTCCCACACCTCAACCCTCCTGGTTATTCACTGGTGTTCTGAGGTGGTGGGGCCCCTCTGATGCTCAGGAGTAAGTGTGTACAACCTCCTGCATGTGAGCTTATGAAGCTGTTTACACAGCTCCACAAACAACCACAGTCTGAATTCAGTTTTGGGCTAATGTGCCTACTATACCATAAGTGCAAAGCCTCAGCAAGGTGCTTGGCAGTCTGCGGCATGAATAAACGGGAGCTTATTAATCCTCTTGGTTAATATTAAAGTTATAGCATGAATCCTCTCTCTCACCCAGGTTTCTTCCTTTCTTTCACTTCTCTGCTCTCTTCTTTATCTCCAGGTTTTCTCCAACTTTCTCTGGGTCCCCATCATTTCTTCACTCTCAAATTTTTCATTCCTCCCCACTTTCATATCCTTCGTTTTGCTTTCCTTTTATTCTGATAAATATTTCCTTGCTCTGTCCTGATCTTCCCATCTTCCTTATTTTTCCATCTCCCCTTTACTTCTGTTGTCCATTTCTCTCCTCCACCCTCATTTCTTCTTACTCCATTTGGATTGGGATCCTTTGAGCTGCAGTTCCAGGGGCAAAGGAATAAGGGAGGAGTGTTGACTAGTAGGGTCTGCAAGCAAAGACCCTCCCCTAATTTTCAGCAGACAGTTGGTGGTCAGTATTGAATGCACTGCATTTTTTCCAATCGGAAAACTGTAGTGATTTAATTCTTGAAAGTCTCTCCTCTGAGGGGAGCCAAGTGAATCACCAGAGAGGAGCTCGGGACATTCTTTCCCCAAACCCTTCAGGAACAGGAACTCAGTAGTTGAACCAACACTGGACCCGATGTAAGTTAGTTCTGGCCTTGACTAAGTGCCTTCCTGCAAGCTTGATGGCATTCACTTCAGAGCTAACGATAAGCTTAAGAGCTGTTTAGACGTTCCGGTTTTATCCAAGGGTAGAACCAGGCTTAACAAGTAAGTTACTGAACATGCTTCAGGCAAATGGAAGAGTGATGGGTGTAGAGACCACCAGGTTTCCGGAAGTCAAGAGTCATTACAGCTCAGACAGGCCAGGAGGACATGGAACCTGGGAGAGGAACTGCTGGTCTAGAAGGGAAAGGCAACGGGGGCCTGGACAGGATGGAGGCGTTGAGAAGGGGGATAAGAGTATAGCCCAGCTTCGTGGGAAATCCTGAGGCCCACATCCAAAGAAGGACAGCATCTGGGAGAGCCTAAGTTACAGGCTGGGTGCTCATCCAGGGGATTCCTCTGGGAAGACGGCACTGGCATCCGACACAGGCACCGACAGAGTCTCTGGCCGCACTTTAAATTCTGAAAGAGAAGAAATCTATGCCTACAAATGTCTTCCTTGTCTGGACTCTCTTCATTCACTCAACAAATACGGGGAGGGGGGGGGAGTGGGCAAAATGTACACACATTTACCAGCTGATAGCTTAAGAGATGTTTCTTTCTTCTTAGAATGAACCCATTGGAATTAATAATTATTCCGTGTGTGCGTACATTGTTGGGGACACCCTGCATTTACTAAATATCTACTTTGTGCCAAAAAGCTGCCACAAGCTGGAGACAACGAATGAAACAGTTTTTGTCCTCAAGGAAGTTACCAAGGATGAGGAGAGGTAGGCAAGAAAATGAGCAATTGTATTACAACACACAAGTCTGCAATGGTGTGAGCACAAAGTGCTTTGGGAACAGAGGAGGGTTTGGGAGGCCATGGAAGGCTTCTCAGAGGTAAGACCTAGACAACCTAAAGGCAGTAAGAGTTATTAAAGGTGAGGGTAGAGTAAGATAATAGAGAGGAAAATGTTTTAAACAGAGTCAACAGCATGTTCCACGTGGCTCCCTAGAGTTGGCGCTAAGAGCATGAACAATGAAGCTGGGGAAATAAGCGAGGTCCTTCTGAGTCCTTACAAGTGGAAGCAATGCTAGCTCAGAACTATTTCCTTTCATAAGTATTTTCTAAGCTAACTACCATGGAAATACCTTCAGTAGCAAAAAAAAAAAAAAAAAGAAAGGTTCACAGCTGGAGAATTTTATACTCTGTGACTGGGGATACCCATTGCCCTTCTAGGAATTTCATGCTAAATACTGAGGCTGCAACATTACACAAATCCTAGACTTAGCTCCTAGGGCATGAATGGGACAGATGATTATAACTAGATTATTTCTGTAAACAGAAAACAATGGGAAAGGCCAACATGTCCAACATCACCTACCAGCCTAGAACAGGAGAGAGGTCGACTTTATTCACACCCGAAGGCATCCCAGAGGTGAGGGGGAGGAGGGGAGGTGTGATTTAGGGCTGTCTAGTTGAAGGAGTAGAGCCAGAAAGAGAGAGGTGGGCTTGTAAGAAAGTATCACCTTCCTTTATACCTCTGGAAGTAGCAACAGAAAAAAGGTTAAAAAATATTGGGAACTACAAAAGAAATAAAATAAACAGGTATCAGAATTTCACTCAAGCTCATGGAAAGGAGTCAGGGACTCTCTGTTTATCCCTACACAGAGTACTTCTGTCCTGTTACTGTACTCTTAGCTACATGTGTGTATGCGCACATATGTTCAGAGATAGAATGATGCGGAAGGTCAAAGACAACTTGTTCAGAGTGTTCAAAGGTGTGGGAAATTTATCACCTCCAGCTCACCTGTGTCTGCCTTTAGTCAGAGAAGAAAGATATGGTTATCTTGAGTTGCATTTCAGAGAACTCCATGGATGTCATTAAAAAAACAACGAGCCCCAGCCCTGGCCAGAGTGGCTCAGTTGGTTAGAGCATTGCTTCATACACTGAAAGATCACAGGCTCAATTCCTGTTCAGAGCACATGCCTGGGTTATGGGTTCAAGCCCCAGTTGGGTGAGTGCACATCAATGTTTCTCTGTCTCTCTCTCTTAAAAAAAAATCATAAAAACATATCCTCGGGTGTAAGAAAAAAATTCTAGTTTAATAAAAAAAACAAAACCCCCTAAATTAAAGTTGATCAAAACTGAGGGCTATGGTCATATTTAAAAAAAATGTGTCGATTTACATTTCAAAAAAGTAAGGCATTTTAGCCCTTACATCTTGTCATTTAAAAAGCCCATTGTCTCTCCTGAGCTTAAGGTTTTTCTTGGCTATCAAAACAAAGAGGTCTTTTGTTGACAGAAACAGGCGACAGTGTTTTGGTAAAAAGATTATATACAGAATAATGGTATGAAGCTCTATTGTGTAAAAAGTAGGCTTAAGCCTCTGGGCAGCTGGCACCATGGATCTGTCTCTCGACCAATGGCGTGAGCTGGGCACTCTCTGGAGAAGAAACCTGGGTCCCCCGAGATATGTGATCAGTACCGGGACCCCGCCAGCAGGCGAGGGGACCCCAAGGCAGGTGCTGGACATGGAGGCCACGGGGGCATAGACTACAAAGGAGACAGGACTGAACCTCACATCACACTGTTTGGCCCCAGAGGATGGCTGGTTAGCCAGAGACGGGTAAGATTCCTCAGGGAAGGAACAACCTAAGACAGGCACAGTCACAGAGGGGCCAACAGGAGAGAACTAAAAGATCAACAGAGGTGGGGCACAGACCCTCATCCACAAACCTTGCAGGGGCTTGAATTCTCACCCCTCCTGAGGAAGGTCTCCTACCCCTACGGCTGCTACGCCTCCCATGCACAACTCACACCGGGACCCAAGTGGCAGACAGAGACACGGCCAGCAATAGCTGCCCTATATCTAAATTTAGTTTATTATCAGGAATGCTGAGGACCTACTCAAAAATGCAAATATTCCTTTCCACAAGTATTTACTGGGTAAACTAAGATTTCTGCTTGAGTATTAAAATTGACAGTAAAATAGTAATCAAGTTTTCAGATTAATTTAAATGGGCCAAGTGAAATAAGTGAATACTCAAGAAAATCTAAGTGTACTGGACAAAAAGCTTTTCCTAAAACATTAACTAAAATATCTATTAGTAGTTCATCTCACTGCAAAATTGCCTAACATCCAAAGAACCTAAAGCAGTCATATTTGTGTGCAAAAAATTAAAATTACCAAGACTGCAAGATAAAATTTCCAAAAGCCCCTATTAACCAAAAAAAAAGGGGGGGGGGGACAGTGGGGTAATATCATGTAAGGAAAAATATCCTATAAGTAAAATACATGTAGAAAATTCTTACTCCAGAAAAGAAAATTCCATTTGTAAAACCAACTGCAGGACACCCATGAAAAAACACACATGGTGTCAAAATAAGCCAAAGGAAAATCATTTAGGCAAAAATAAAAAGAATCCGAGAGAACTAAGATGGCGGCAAAGGTAGAACACCTATCTTGCCGTCATAATCAGCAATTTTAATACTACAACTTAACGAAAGAACAAACACCTTCCAGAATCACCAGAAAGCTCGCCGAGTGAAAATTCCACAAATAAAAGTGAAAATAAGACACTGTGACTTGGAGGAGCGGCGGCGAACAGTGTTGAAAGATTCGCACGGAGAGAGGTTTGGAGTGCGCGCCGCGGAGAGGGCGGGCGGCTGAAAACCAGCCAGTTTTCTCATACGGGGAGACAAAGGCATCCCACTGGACTGATTCTCCAGCTCTGGGCGAAGTCCAGGGAACCCACTATCACACGGGGTGAAAACTGGACAGTGGGAGGGCACGCCGAAGCTCGGGTGCTGCCGGGTCTGCCGGCTTGTGGAGAAGGCAGCTTGTGCGAACAGCTCGGCTGCGTGACGGCGCAGAGAGCGCACCGCGACTTGCCTCTCATTCAGAAAACCGTCAGACTGCTTTGTTTTACGATCCTGGGTGAGACATTGCGCATGCAGACTCATTTTGGGAAAGTCTGAATTCCCCGGCAGCCGGTGGAGCTCCGCAGCAGCTCTCTCTCAGAGGTGCTGGCGGCCATTGCCCCCGGCACAGAGTCCCCGGGGCTGCATAGGGCGGAGCTAACACTGTCTGCTTGGCCCGGAGACTCCTCCCACCCAACCTGAGCACAGCTGAGCTTCACAGACAATTGGCCTGGAGGTCAACCCTCCAAGTGCTAACAACGATTAACTGAGCTTAACTTCAGCAAGACTGTGCAGCCCATATCCACCTCAGGTAACGGGGAGGCTGAGCCACTATCCCTAGTAGGAAGTCTACCACACAAAGCTAATTGACCAACTCAGGGAAGCAGCCACCATGCAGCAACATGGAAAGAAATAAGATGTGAAAGAAATGGAGGAAAAAAAACGACTGGACATGGAATTCAGAACCACGGTTATAGGGTTTTTTAAGAGGCTCCAACAAAAGATCGAGGCCTATAAGGAAATAAGCAAGACCACAAAGGAAATGAATGAGTCCTACAAGAAAATGAACAACACCCTCAATGATATAAATGAGAGCTGCAAAGAAATAATCAAGACCAACGTGGAAATGATCAAGACCAACGTGGAAATGAATGAGTCCTACAAGGAAATGAAAGAAACCCTCAAGGATATAAAGCAGACTCTCAAGGATATGAAAAAGGACCAACCAGAAATTAAGCATACACTGACTGAAACAAAAAATATTATACAAAGACCTAAAAGTGCCCTGGAGCACCCCAAGAACCAAGTTAAAGATTTGAAATACAAAGAGGTAAAATCCACTCAGCTGAAAAAGCAAGAAACCAAAAGAATCAAAAAAATTGAAGATAGTGTAAGGGGCCTCTGGGACAACCTCAAGCATACCAACATCTGAATTATAGGGGTGCCAGAAAAAGCGAGAGGCCAAGACAATGAAAACCTATTTGAAGAAATAGTGACTGAAAACTTCCCACACCTGGTGAAAGAAATTGACTTAGGAGTCCAAGAAGTGCACCGAACCCCAATATATAGGAACCCTAAGAGGACCACACCGAGGCACATCATAATTAAAATGCCAAGAGCAAAAGACAAAGAGAGAATATTAAAAGCAGCAAGAGAGAAACAGTTGGTTACCTATAAGGGAGCACCCATACGACTGTCAGCGGATTTCTCAACAGAAACGATGCAGGCCAGAAGGGAGTGTCAAGAAATATTCAAAGTGATGAACAGCAAGAATCTACAACCAAGATTACTCTATCCAGCAAAGATATCATTCAGAATTGAAGGTCAGATGAAGTGCTTTGCAGATAAGAAAAAGCTAAAGGAGTTCATCACCACCAAACCAACATTATATGAAATGCTGAAAGATATACTTTAAGAAGAGGAAGAGGAAAAAGGTAAAGATGAAAATTATGAACAACAAATACACATCTATCAGCAAATGAACATAAAAATCAAGTGAACTGATAGGCTGTTGAACAGGATAGACTGGTGAATATAACAGAGACATGGAAATAGAGAGGGAATGGACTGACAGTTCTTGGGGAGAAAAGGGTTGTGGAAGTGCAGCAAGAGACTGGACAAAAATCTAGCAACAATGGGAGAGGACAGTGGGGAGGGGGTGGTGAGGGTGGAGGGTGGGATAGGTACAGGGTGGAAGGGAGCTATAGGTGGATAAAAAGGGGAAACAATGTAATTAATAAACTGAACAATAAAGATTAAAAAAATAAAAAAATAAAAAGAATCCCAAGTCTATTTTGCAGAGAGGACCCCTTTGTTAACTTTTGGTCTAGAATGTGTTTGTGTGTTTGCAGAGAACAACTCCAAGACCATGTGGGTTCCTGCGACAGTGAGGAACTGACGGGTCTGTTCCAGCCACGAGGACGGTCCAGAGATGGGGGACGCTGACGACACCTTGCCATGCTAGCAGTCGGCAGCTGTGCATGGCTGCAGGCGGCCCACGACCATACCAGAGAGGATGGATCTTGCATTGCCACGATGTGTCCACCATCTGGATACCATTGCTGACATGTAACATGAAGAACTATTTGACATTGAAACTGGGACTCAGAACAGTTGGACACTGAAACTGACACTCAAACTTTTTTTTTTCTCTCTTATACGTTTGTCTAGTATGCAGAGGCAAGATATTTTTGAAGAAAAGAAACAGGGGGAAGTGATTGATATAGAGGCAGGGTGGCCTCGAATAGGCTGTCAAGCTACAGGGGGAAGGCTGGAGTGGATGGGAGGCAGATGCAGGGGAAGATCAACCGAAGGACTTGTATGCATACATATGAGCATAACCAATGAATGAAAGACACTGGGGCGGGGAGGGGTGCAGGTGGGCACATGTGCTGGGGGGTAAGGGAGGCTGGGGGGGGGAAAGGAAAACATATGTACTACTATTAAATATAAGTTATATTGTAAATTAAAAAAAATTTTTTTTTAAAAGTAGGCTTAAGAGCTTTTCCTGTCTCCAGATTCTCTGGGTTTCTTACAACAACCTAAGATACTGTTGTCCTTCACTTTGTGGGAGCCCTAAACAATCGGCTGCAGTCCTTATGTTCTAAGAGCTTATGAAGGACACTATGCCGATGTGAGTACACATAATTAAAGGCAATGTCAGCAGCAGTGTATATACTAACTACAGCTGCAACCAACCCCCCTGGGATCAACCACTTGTAGTATCCCAAGGATTTTCTGTCCTTTGTATCCTCATGATCCCATGACATGTTGTGCTGTACACATTGGAACTCATAAAATATTCCTTGAATTGATTTCAGCTGGCTTCTTGGCATATGCATGCACTGGACACTACCAGTAATGTCAAAGGCAGGGGGCAAATGAAGATGATGTGGGCAGTATTTGGCATATGAGTCCCTGGCTGGGTGGGATACCGTGAGAGGTGGGGTCACTGAAGCTTACTTCCAACAGAGCAGGTAGGAGCATCGGAGGCACAGTGCATGTGTTCCTAAGCTGAAAAAAGAGACCTTCTGACGGGACCACACCTCTAAATACATCCCAGTCATTTCTGCAGCTGCTTTGGACATTAATGGGTACCTTTTCAAGAGCAAATGAGGGTTCAGTGAGAAGCTCATTCCCCATGCTCTTTCTTCTCTCAAAATCCTGTGCCCTTACTCTAAGAACCCTGACCCTATGTGAAGGAAAGGGGGAGGAAGTTCAGTGTGAGCTTATGATGGGAAGAGAAGGAGCACACATGGGGACCTGGCAAGGAGCCACACTGATGAACAGAAAGCACAGATGGCCCTCTTAACTTTTGCTTATTTTTGATCCAGTAGTGACCCTGATATGCTACAAAGGAGGCAGGGTCATTGGGAATGAAGAGGGAAGAGGTTCTGGCAAATAGAATCTGGGAAGTTGGGGTGCAAAAATGACATCAGGTGCTTGCTTTCCTTTTGATGCCCTCCCTCCAAATCACTCCTTTTTAACACCTCCCCTTGCAGCTTTGGGAAAGCCAAGGCACTCTCTCTTAGGAGGCAGAACATACTCTGTTTGAGGAAGGAGAGCATGGCTGTCCCTGGCTGGGCAAATTCAGTTTCTGTTATTCCCCTCCAAGCTTTCATCATCAGCTCTTCCACATGTTGCCCTGTACACATTCTTAAGAATTCTTGAGACAGACTTGGCAACCTTTTCCTATCAAAGCCACAATCCTTTCCCTACTTGCAAAATCAGAGGCTACACACAAAACGTTAAAAAAAAATCACAGTATAGTATTATTCTCACAAGGCACAGAAAATAAGGCAAGTCAAGTGCTGAATGTAGAACCAATGAGAGGATGAATGAGATTCACGTTGTGAGCAGTTAAGGAGCGTGGGTAGAGGAGGAGCATGATCAGAAGAGAATCACAGAAAGATAAAATTTTGAAGCTAGGGATAGAGAGGCAGGTGGGGAGGAAGAGAAGCAGATGATGTGTTGGAGGTGTGTATGCTCTGGCGACACCTGCTGTCTAGCCTGGTTTTGGACAACAGGACAATTATCGCACAGCCTTATGAAGTGCTCACCCATTGATCAATGAGTTGCCCTGCTTCATTGACTGTCTCTCACATAACCAGGGATGAGTGGAAAGGCAAGGCAGGAAATAGGGAGAGTTAACTAATAGGATGAGACAGGAGACAATAAGTGAGAAGGGAGAGGTTCAGGCAGTTGGGAACAGACTGACTTCACTGGGATGTGAGCTGCTACTGCACACCTAGAATCATGCAAGGGCAAAAAATCAGTGCACAATGGAATTAACCTATTGTGAGGTCTGGGGATAAATAAATAAGGAAAGAATAGCTGTACTGTGAACTCTTGATTATCTGGGGTCAAGTGGAGATTACAATACTAAGCAAAGCTACCTACAGTGAGGGCTAGATATAAAAATTCCAGCACGACAGGAAGTTGGAGCAGGGAGAGATCATGGGAGAACTTTCACAAATGAACTAAGTCCTGAGATGGACAAAGGTGGGCTGGGAAGGTCAATGGGAATGTGTTTAAGGGAATGAAAAGTTGCAGGCACTGAAGTGCAGATTTCAATGTCCCTCTCTCCTCCACCCCTTTTAGCCATATTACTGTCTGACCCTGTCTGTCCCAGTGGAAAGGGAGAGAAAGGCTGGGAAATGCAAGTTGCTCCTACTTTGGGGAGAGTGGGGGTGGGAGGGATGTCAAGTGAGAATATGTATTTCCTCCTGCTTTGAAGAGTTCACTTTTTAGCCCTTGAGGCTTGACACCAAATGTCCTGAGCATTCTGAGCTGGGGGAGTCCTTCTGGGGCTGGGACTTGGCTATCATGACAAAGAATTTGTGGTTCCAAGGCAGGTCCTGTGGAGGCTTTCAGTTTCCCCAGGTCATCGTGACTTTTCTTCTGGTGGCTGCTTCCGGCGACCAGCTCATGAGGCTGGCAGGTCCTGTGGTGTGTCCACCACACACTAGGTGAGATGCAAGGAACAGAGTAGTGTTCCAGACAATATACTCACAACTGCTTCTAAACAGCCCTGCAGGGACATGCACTCAGACACACATCTCTGTGCATTGAGAAGACAAAACAGGGCCTTCTCACGCCCTGCTTGTTCTTAATTGTCTTCACCAGTGCTCATCTCACTGCTTTCTGATGCCTTAGCCTGGTCACGGGAACAACTCAGTAACCTCTCCCTGTCCATCACTCTGGTCTCATCCTCAACTGTTACCCTACGTGAACCCACTGCTCCTGCCAAACTGAGCCGCTCACCATCCATCCCTCACCACACCCTGGCCTTCCTGCCCTGCTGACACCTCTTTACCTTGGCACCTCCTTACTTCATCACCTCGCATGCCTTCATCCTCACATTCTTACCGGAATCCCACCCACTCCGTAAGGCAGTCTTAACATAACTACTTAATCAACTAGTTGTATGACCGTTAGGCAGTTACCTTCTCCATGCCTCTGTTCCACTATGGCAAAATGCAGAGAAGATGATTAAATGAATTAATATACATGAAGCACTTAGAACGGTGACTGGGACCGTGAGTTCTGTGCAAGTTCTTGTCTTTTTCTCACCCACTGGATGTCCCATGTTCCCCTCTGAACACTCGGGTGATATCTGGAATATAGGTGATAAGTGAATACTTCCAAGCAGTTTTTTTTTTTTTTTTTTTTGCTTTGTTACTGTGCCCATTTTAAGCGGTCAATTTTAAAGGAACAGGTGTATAGCATTAACTTTCTGTGGTTCCTAATTCACTTTCTCAGTGTTAAGTCCCTCCCAGTGAAGGACACCTCTGGCTTTTCTTTTTTAGGATAGAGACTTTATTGAGATATTATTCCCAAGCTATACAGTCTGTGGTTTCTGCAATATTCAGAGTTGTGCAACCATCACCATGATCAATTTTAGATAATTTTCATTATTCCAAAAAGAAGTCCTGTACCCACTAGCAATCACACCCCATTTTTCTCCAACCTCCAGGGTCTAGACAACCACTAATCTATTTTCCATTTCTACAGACTTGCCTATTTTAAACATTTCACACAATCCCTGTTTTTTTTTTTTTTTTTTTAAGAGGCCAGACTCTTCTTTCACTCATCATTAATCTATTTCCTCCAAAATACCCAGCCATAGGCCCAGGCACATAGTCTTAAATGTTGCTGAATGAAAGCCAAACCATGGGTTGAATCAAGCTAAACATGTCTTTGTTTTCCCCCCACATTATGTTTTGAGACTTTGTTGGTCCAAAGCAAGATCGGAACATAGACCAGGAGCAGAGCTATTGTGCTCTTGCTTTTCCTGAGACACAGAAAAGCTTTGTTGAGACTCCTCAAAGCAAAATTCCTGTGCAGTGATTCTCAAACCTGGCTGTTTCTGACTGTCACCTGAAGAACAAAAAGTCCTGAGCATGAATCCTGCTGCTCCCCACTCTGCTCCCAAAGTTCTGATTTATTAGTCTGGGGTGGGGCCCATCAATATCTTTTAAATGTTCCCCATTTTTTAATGTGATTCAGTGAACAGCCAGGCTTGAGAACTCTTGATCCAATGAAAACAACCGTTCTAAGCAAGAATGATTTGTTGAATTCCAGCCATGCCAGAATGAGACACAGCCAAAGTTTTCAACCCTGTCTTCAGGGAAACTAATCTCTGAATCTTAAAGAAAGCAATAAACACACACACACACACACACACACACACACACACACACACACACACACACACAGAGTTTCATTTCACAAAAAATTTCTTTATAGTCAACATTACTATAAGACTGAACCACATATTACTGATACTTGACTATTTTTGAGCAATAGATAAAAATTTCATATCATTCAACCTAATTGAATGTATTTATTTCTTCAAATAAAATCCTATTCAGCTTGAACCACCATTTTTCTAATCCACCTATTCATTTTAGATTCATGCACTGGTGGGGTCCCTAGGCCTGGCCTCTGGGGATTGGGTCAAAACAGGCCCTCCAACATCCCCAGAGGGTCCTGGATTGCAAGAGGGTGCAGGCCAAGCTGAGGGACCCCACTGGTGCATGATCGGGGTGGTGAGAGACCAAGGGAAGACTCCAGGGCATGTCTGGCCTGACTCACCCATTCTAGATCAGACGGACCCCAGCAGCAAACTAACCTACCGGTTGGAGCATCTGCCCCCTAGTGGTTAGTGCACATCAAAGTGACTTGGTCAAATGGTTGAACGAAAGGCCAGACACTTAGCATATCAGGCTTTTATTATATAGAATAATTCTAGTAGAGGATGGAAAATAAATTAACTATTAAGAAAGACAAAAGCATGAACATTCACAAACAGGTTAAACAAACACTAACTTTATGAACACCCTTCACTTTTTCCCACATCTTATTTCAAAAGCACATCATAAAGTACACTGTCATAAAATAAGTTATATTTTCCCATAAGAAAAATTTTAGGATTAGGGATTGTGTTCCTGACTAAACATCCTATAAATCAGAGATATGATCAACAAAGATCATAAAAGCAAAGCTGCCACAGCTATAAACCTCTGTGAACATTTAGAATAAATTTGCTATTCAAGTACCATACAATGTCAAAATTACACTTTACTATGGATCGTCATACTGTCACTTAGAAAGGTAATTGAACACTACCCATCAAAGTTGAAAAAGTACACATTCTTCGATCCACTTCTAGTTTTCCTAAAGGAAAACTGATTCTGTTTCTTCCTTCCCTTAAGGAACTGGTATAACTGCCTTTGTCCAAACCTGAGACCCTGCCCACTCCCAGTTATGACTGGGCAGTAAGTACCCTCAGGGCTCTCTCCCAACCCTCTTCCTCCTCATCTGAGGCCCTGCTCCTTTACTCACAAGCTGTGTCTGCCCCAGGTTCTGAGGACAATCCTGTTCCGAATCAGGAGGAATTTAAGGAGCTTTAGTTCTCTGGTGCAGGCTCCACAGTGTCTAGTCAACTGCATTTCTGCTTTCATTTCCATCTGAGGCGGGGAAGTAGGGCTTCTACCTCCTTCCTGTGACCAGAACTGTTCATATCTCAGTCCTTCTGAGCCTAGTGGCTTGCCAGACTCTTTCCTCCTCCCACCTCTGCCTACAAGGGATTAAGGTCCTCTCCTTGAATCACACTCTGTAGCTAGGAGGAATCCTATTACCTACTGTCACACATTTCTGATGCCAAACCCTCTCTGGCAACCAAGCATTTCATGAGTGAATGAATTCCCAGATTTCTCCATTTCTGTGCACAATTGAACAGCCACTGCTGCCTCTTGGTGGGCCACTCTGAGCCAGCTGACCCCTTGGACTGTTGGCCACCATGACTTCTTAGTAAACACCATGTGCTTTGAACACCAACTGGGCCTGCCTGGCTGCGCCCAGTACCTGCTTACCCATGGAAGTGTCTCCAAGCCTCCTCCCTTTCTCTGTCTCTTCTTTACTACACTGAGAAGGCCTTACAAGCTCCAGGCACAATTCTCTCACCAGAACCCTCCCGATCAACCTCCAGACTTTCTTTTTCTTGCTTCCCCATCTCTCTGGTGTCTCAAGCACTGCACAAGAGAGTAGGCATTTGGGAAAGTACTAGCACATGATTCTGGAAGAGTGGTTTTCAACCAGAGGGATCTTTCCTCACAGGGGTCATTGTTGGCTGTCTCACTTGAAGGTGCGCTATTGGCATCTGGTGGGTGGAGGCCAATGATGCTGTTAAACATCCTGTAATGCACTGGGCAGCTCTTGTAACAAAGAATTACCCAACCCCAAATTGGCTGAGGTTGAGAAACACCATTTCAGAGAAATCAAAGAAATCTTCTATAGTTCTATAAACTAAATTAAGCTGAAAATTACCAACAGAGAAGATAATGCTTCTGTTTTCAGCACGCAGCTTGTGGGTAAAAAAAAATAAAAAAAAAATCCCTCCAAACAATAAAAACACAGCCAAGAAACCTCTTTCCTTCCAATTATCAAAATTTCATGCTCATAATAAAAATATTAGAAAATAAATAAAACTAAATGATGCCACTATCACTGATTATTTGATATAGTTATTATATTTGGCTTCTTTTTATTACACTAGAGGCCCGGTGCATGAAAAGTCATGCACAGGAAGGGGGGAGTGTCCTCAGCTCAGCCTGCCCCCTCTCACAGTCCAGGAGCCCTCAGAGGCAGGAGGTGACCCAGTGATCAGGGGAAGGCGACATCCTCATCACACCTCTGCTGCTGCCACTGCTGGCAGCGCAAGCCTTGGCCAGCCCTGGTTACCTGAGCCTCGGTGACTCTAGGTGGCTAGGTAGCCACCATCCGAGGCTTGCCTGCCCCTTGGGCCGGCCCTGGGCATCTGGGCAGCCAACATCCGAGGCTTGCCTGTGCCTCAAGCTGGCCCCAGGTGGCTGGGGGGCTGAGGGCGGGTCCGGCACACCATGTGCCTGCTGCGTCCCCTGGTTGGGCTGAAAGAATTGAGGGACTCTGGCAGCAGGCACAAGGAGCGGCCGGACCTGCCTGAGGGCAGGTCTGACTACACCACATGCCTGCCACACTGCCTCCCCCCCCCGGGCGGGGCTCAGAAAACTGGGTGCCACCATCTTTGTGACAGTATCATGGTCAATTTGCATATTCCCTCTTTATTAGATAGAATGATAATCATCTTTTCTCCATATTATTAAAAGGCATCACCTTCATTGTTATGTGAGATTCCTCCCCATGATCACACCACAGTGTGCCCTGGCCAGGTGGCTCATTTGATAGGAGCATTGTTCTGTACATCAAAAAGTTGTGGGTTCAATTCCCAGTCAGGGCACATGCTCAGGTTGCAGGTTAGATCCTCAGTCAGGGTGTGTGCAGGAAGCAACCAATTAATGTTTCTCTCTCTCTCTCTCTCTCTCTCTCTCTCTCTCTCTCTCTCTCTCTCTCTCTCATCAACAGACATATACTCAGGTGAGAATAAAACAAAACAAACAAACAGAAAAAAACCACGAATGAACTCTTCTCTTGTTAGTGTATATTTAAGGTTTTTTTATGTTTTCACAACCATAAAAGCTGTTGTGAATACATATCTATACATGAAACTCTTTCTGCAAGGATGGTTATTTCCTGGAAGAATCCTAGAGAGGGTTGGTACTCCTAACAGGTTTCTCTAGACCCCAGCTTTGTTCTGGGCTAAAAACATACTCCGAACATGCAACTTAAAGTGTCTCCATTTGAGGAACATCAAAGGAGCCAGAAAAAAAAAATTCATCTCAGAACTTTCTGAATAGAGCATTGCAGTGGATCATGGGAACGGGAATGAAAGGTTTTGTGATTTTTGGCACTGAGACATAACTCATATGCCTTTAAGATGTTAGGACTTGCTGGTTACAGAGGCAAAATGATTTTATTTAGAATGCCTTTCTTATAAGCATAATGCCAATTTCTGCTATTTTATTATATTATTTTTGGTTGTATTTTCTCTTTATCTCAGGTATTTACTTAGACCTTTGAGAATGCACTTAATTTGACAGCTCTTTGTTAGCATAAATTCAGAACATTTTGAAACAAGAATAGATCAAAGATTTTAAAAAATTTTCCCCCCATTAACATCTAAACAGATTTTCCAAGTTTTAGCAACTGATTACAGTATGGCTACAGAGAAGCAGAAGTTAAACTCTCACTTTCTTCTTGCTCCCAGATTCAAAGGGAAATGTACAAGTATTTATAAATCAAAGCAAAACAATGTGTCTTGATGTGTAAACTCAGTGATGGCAGGAATGGTAAGGAGTTAGAAATCAGAGGATCTGGGCTTCCACCTGTCCATGCCACTAGCAAGCCCCTGGCTTAAGGCAAATCACTGACATTGCAGGGTTCAATTTCAAAAAAGAGGACTATCAAATACGAAACAGCATATGTAGAGTGCTTTTGAAGATTTACATCTCTAAATGCAATAACACAGAAAGACGGCAGTTATTGTGTACACTTGTGTTTTGTGTTCTGTCCTTTATTATGTCAACCCAGGTATAACCAAGGACAGAAAAGTCAGTTCTCATCAGGCAAGCTGTGGGAGTGGAAAGAAGCACGTCAGATATCTGGGTGGGGAGTTAGTGGTTTAGAAGCAGTTATCTCAGTAGGAGTTCTTACAAATGGACTGGGGATTGTTCTTTTTTGTTCTCCTTTTTTAATACATATATTTTTTATTGATTTCAGAGAGGAAGGGAAAGGGAGAGATAGAAACATCAATGATGAGAGAGAATCATTGATCGGCTGCCTCCTGCACGCCCCACACTGGGGATCGAGTGTGGGTATGTACAACAACCAGGAATCAAAACATGACCCCCTGGATCATAGGTCAATGCTCAATCACTTAGCCACCCCGGCTGAGCCTGAGGATTGCTCTTTCAGTAACAGGGAATAGTTGTTGCTGCTACAGTTGCCCTTTCTTTCCTGCTCTCCCCTCTAACTGAGTCAGGAATGGACTAGAAGACCAGCAGGCTCCACCCTGTGCTATGAAGTGAAAGAAACAAAGGTGGAGTCCTAGTTCACTGGTAAAATCTGCCACAGTGGGCTAGACCCACAGTTGATTCAGCCCAGGGCTTGTCTCTAACAGTGAAATAAAAACAAATGCAATGGCTTGTGGACTTTCTTTTTTATAACATTAAGTATCTTTTAGAGAAATATCATGTGGAAGCCCAGAATGTCCAAAAGATTAAAAGTAGAGAAATTCTGGTTTAAAGAGCGGAGAAGGAAGCCCATAATGTCCTCCCCCCATCCTGAAGACTTTCCTGGATCCCAGGGCTATAAGCACGTTATACCTCTTGACATAAACATGAATGGCTAAAGACCCTAAGCCTTCTAATTTTCCTGAGCAAACCATTACCATGTAGTTTTCTAAACTTAAAACAAATCTATTTGTTTCCCATCAGCACTACATTTTGGCTACAGAGTCTACTCTTTACTAGCCACTTTCAGAAATTCCACTTAATACCTTTCTCTTGTCCTAGAGTTGCTCTGCCCCAACTTCCAGGAGTATCGTCTCCTCTTCCCAGTATTTACACTAGAACTATTTATGACTTCACATCCTCCTCCTCTTTCCATACAGAACATTCATAATCTGTTTAGTCTGTTCTCACTGAAGGATTAAGTGCAATAATGTATGTAAAGCATCAAGCAAGGGAGATAGCATAAAGGAGGGGTTCAGAGAGCATTATGCTTTTATCCTTCCTTTTCCATCTCCTTCATCATTTAACAGGTTCTTCTCTAGTTTTGCCTTCCACGTAATGCTTTGTTCCTTGCTCACTGCTGAGTCCTAAATGGTGTGTGTGTGTGTTGAGGGGGGTGGGGGGGGGGACAGCAGATGATAGGGTCTTTTTCACCAACACAGTCAAACACTGATATTGCAAGACTACAAGCACCAGCCCCAACTGGCACCATGCACAGCAATATCACAGCCAGGAACAGAGTTCACTCTTAGTAGCTTCTAAGTTCCCTTGATAGGAAAATTGTAGCAAAGAAACCTTGGTCTGAAAGATGGGGTGGGGGGATGGTGGGCTGGGATGGGGGTTTGGGGTAGGCACAAGAGTGGTGAGGATTTGATACAGCCAAGCAATGCAGGAAGAAGAAATAAGTTCTCTGAGCAGAAAGAGAAGCAGAGAACAGGAGTGCTCAGAGAAGAGTGGAACAGTTAGAAAGGGAGCTAGTGTTCTCTTCCCGAACTTGTACATGGAGGAAAAGAAAATCATGGGGAATCTCAAGACACTGTTGGCAGGAAGATAAACTGGCACAACATTCTGAGAGGACCTTTTATCAATATCCATTGCAGTTTTAAATGTGTATAGCCTAAAATTCAGCAATCCTGTTTTTAAAAATCTAAACTTATAGAAATATTAACATTACACAGATAGATGTATAATGATGTTCATTCCAGCTTTGTTCCTAAGGGGAAAATATTGGGAACAGTCTAAGTATCCATTAATTGAGACTTATTAAATAAATTATGGCATATCCATACAATGAAATACTAGACAACAGTGAAAGGAAAATGATGTAGTATGTATATGTATGCACACACACACACACACACACATACACATACTCATATTAAAAAAATCTAGGTGCATGCTGCCAGACCCTGTCCCTGTGTACCTTCCTGCAGGAGTAAAGATATTTGCTTTGCTGTCTGGCTCCTGAGTATCCAGGGGTTCCACCAGGTTTGAGGGCTCGCCTTATTTCTAACAATTTTAAGGCTCACCCAGGATTCCATTAGTCACTGGGAGGGACATTGAACGCCTCTCCTGAGGAGGCACTTCCTGCTGCCAAGTTGCTGTGGCTTCGGTTAGGAGGCACAGCCATTACTCCTCAGGCCGACTACGAGCTTCGGACCAAGAGTCAGCCAGCAAGGAAGGGCCCAAGCAAGCAAGAATCAGAGCAGTCAGATAACCTCATGCATGAGCCAAGATTAAGAAGGCCGCCTGGCCCTAGGCCCTCCTCTTGAGTTCTCGGCTCTGGTCAAGACCTGGCGGGAAAACAAGTTAGAACCCTCTTGGGAAGGACCATACCTTGTCTTGCTTAAAACTGAGACCACTGTTCGGACTACAGAATGAGGTTGGAGCCACCACACATGGGTTAAGGGCGGACCACCAGCTTCTCCAGGTGGAGACATCTCAACTTGGACAGCCATCCCAGGACATAGCCCCTGGAAATTAACACTAAAGAAACTATTGATCATGAACAATGAACTCTCTTCTTCCATGGAGAAGGCATTAATCCACTTCATGTTAGAAGTCAGACTGGGACTGAGAGGAAGAAGTTTTGAAACACTAGGCTGATTCTCCTAAAACATATATCTTTATTATTCTCTTGTGCTATCAATTTGAATGATCTCATGAAAAAACATATAATAAAAGTGCCATCTTTTTACAAACAGTGGCCCAGAGAGTTCCTATTTTTAAGAGAAAATTGGCATCTATACAAACTGGTATTAAAAAGACCCAAGAGAAATACTATTAAATAAATTATTCAAGCAGATATTACAGAAATAGTTACTGAAGACAAAAACCTAAAAAATACATCAATGAAAAAGTTGTAATAAGTATAATATAAGGCAACTTTAGTTTTCAAAATTATAGAAATATTCACATAAACATAAGAAAACCCTCTGGAAGGTTACACATGGATTATGTTAAATTTTGGGGGGAGAGGTGAAGATTGTCACTTTTAAGGTACTTCTAGATTGTTGAAATTTGTAATTAAAAATAATTAGGAGAGCTAGCGGTGGCCATATGCATGGGCTTTGAAATCACACTACCTGACTCTGAAGACCAGCTCTGCCTTGTCCTAGAAGTGGCAGGCAGAAGTGACTAGAAGTGACTCTGTATAAAATGATAATATGACAGTGCCAACCTCATAAGGTGGTTGTGCCATTTAAATGAGTTAGTACACATGAAGAGGTGAGAAAAGGCCTGGCATATAGTTAAGCACATAAAAAGAGAATAATCTGTTTTTTTAGTTTGTTTGAATTACCAGAGGATAGAGAGGGAAAAGTGGGAAAAGATTAGTGCTAGATGATAAAGGGCCTTGATCACCAGGCTAAGGAGTAAGAATTAATTTATTCAGTAGGAAATGAGGAGTCATTTATTCATTCAACAAATATTACTGAGTGCCTTCTAGGTGCCAGGCACTGTTTCAGAGAGCTGGGACATATCAGTAAAGGAAATGGAAAACAGAATTTTAGAAAATTACCAATGTAATCAAGACTAGGTTTTAGGGGCTTATGATGAATGTGCATCTTAAAAGTGTTGTGTGTGTGTGTGTGTGTGTGTGTGTGTGTGTGTGTGTGTGTTTGGGGGAAGATGATCAGGAAGACTGAGGGACTGTCAATCCCTTGCATTATTAGGGAGCTGAGGACCTGATACATGACAGGGAATTCAGGCCTGAAGCCTGGTCAAGGGGTCTGAGACAACAAACGGGAGGTCCTTAGGCCAGGTGGCTCAGTGTGTGGGCTTCAGGCAGAGAACCTCGGAACACTAGCTTTTAGACTTCATCCCAACATCAGCTGACTCAAAGGGCCTGCAGTCAGGTGACTTGAGGTTAGTCCCATGTTCACCACCAATGACCCGAGGAGCCTGGAAGAACCAAACTTCTCTGGATCTTGGATTTTTCTTAAAGAACAAAAGTGTCACCCTTGATGATTTCCAGGGTTCTGGCAGCTCTAATGTCCTATATTTTTCATGTCATCACAAAAAGAAGAATGAATGAGACTTCCTTTCCCATTAGCAGCGTATTACATAGTAGAGTCAAAGAGAAAACACTAAACATAGGATTCAGATGTGCAGGATAATGTATGAGAAGATTGTTTACATTCATATCCTTTTTGAGAAAGTGCATATTGAATTTTTAGCCAAATATATGTGTCAAGACCTGAAAATGTGTTACTCAAATAATTGTCTTCCACACATGCAGCTGTTCTAAAGCATAAACCACACTCATCCAGTATAACCATCATCTGTTCCATAAAGAACACGAACATTCATCTGACCCTTATTTTTAGAGTAAAAGGTCAAACGCACAAGGGGTGAAATGCAGTCGACTCCACTGTGCCAAAGGCAGACAGGGACGGGAGGCCAATTATAAATCAGCTATCTGGACTTGGGGGTATTTAAATTAGATGGTTTAGAACACCAAAAGAAATAAATCATGGACTATCCAAGTGGCAAAGAGAAGCCACAAAAAGCTCACCTTTCATTTGTTCATTCACTCAACGAGTCGCTCTCACAAAATAAATCACCAAAATAAACAGACTGACTCATTTCCCATTTTTCCCATTGCTTTTTGGAGTTTGGATCTTTCCCCCTCCGGGTCATGGAATGCATGAACTCCAGGCTTACTCTTGTGTGTGAGAAAAGCCCTGCATGAAGATAATCAACTCCATGTTAGAAGCAGTGGTAACTTTCTTGCACCCGTGAGTAACGGGCACTGAAGCCAGGCCCCCTGGGATCTGATCCCAGCTCTGCCACGAAGTGACTTCAGGCCAAGTTGCTGAGCTTCTTTCTGGCTCAGTTTCCCCTTCATAGTGTCGTGGTGAGAATGTTGCTATTTCTACATTGCTTTGAACAGTATCTGCTGTACAGTAAGCATTATATGTGTGTTTAGAAAATAAATCGTAGTTGCTAGAGGCAACACAAGGCAGCTGAGAGCGGTCACACATTGATTCTCTTAAAGGATACTTCCTCTCTGCTCATCCTACTCACTTAAAAGTACCAGGGACAACCATATGTTAGACAAGGCAAGGATCAGCTGTTCTTCATTTTTACTTAGAGAAGGCTGGGAGAAATTTACATGGAAAAACCTCTTGCCGGGATTGCTGAAATAAAAATGACACTTCTCTTTAAACAGGAGATATGAGTTTGTTGATAGAGATGAAATTAGAATGCTCTGGCATGGGTGCTTTCCTTCCAGCTGCAGAGTCTGTAATTTCAACCGTTTGCTTGAGTTATTTGAATCCATTTTATTCTGAGATATTTTGGTGTGTGAAGGGGTGAATGGTGTGTGTGTGAATGTGTGGTGGCATGATGTTTCAGTGTTTGAGTCTGCATCATTTCAGCACCAACACTTAGACTTGTGACTAGAACAAGCAGCCTAATTTCTTGAGCTTCAATTACTGGAACTTGACAAGCTGTCTCTTGGGTGCTCTTTTCTAGACGAAGACCTGTAATTCTAAGTGGCTGGTATGATTTATTTTCATAACAATGACCCCTGCAGGCTGCTGCCACTCTGCTGTAGCTTAAGAAATTAAAAGCCCTGACTGGTTTGGCTCCCGTCAGCTTGCAGACTGAAAGGTCTCAGGTTCGATTCCAGTCAAGGGCATGTACCTTGGTTGCAGGCACATCCCCAGTGGGAGGTGTGCAGGAGGCAACTGATCAATGTTTCCCTCCCATCGATGTTTCTAACTCTCTATCTTTCTCCCTTCCTCTTTGTAAAAAAATCAATAAAATATATATATTTTTAAAAAGCATAAATACTGGATTCAGGTCCTATATTAAAACAACAGCTTTGCCATTTATTCTCTGGTGACCTTGGAAAAATAGCTGAACCTCTCTAAGCCTTAGTTTGCCTATCTGTAAAATGGTGATAATGATAACCACAATATCTATCTTATCAGCTGCCTGTGAGCAATAAATGAGAATACTCAAGAAGCACTCAGTACAATGCCTGATAGTCAGTGCTCATTAAATAATAGCTATAATAGCTATTCTTGTCCTCAAGTGCCCTGTGAGATCCTAGGGTTATTTGTCTTTGGATTGTGATGGGCAGTTTATTAGCTGGTTTTATATTAGCTTTTAAAATCCCCAGTGAGAACTCCTTTAAAACATGCCATCTGCCTCCGCCATTGTTGTTCTTCCCTCCTCCTCCTCCCCCTCCCCCTCCTCCCCTCCCCCTCTCCCTCCTCCTCCTCCTCCTCCTCCTCCTCCTCCTCCTCCTCCTCCTCCTCCCCCCCCTCTTTTTTTAAATTTCAGAACAAACCAGCTATTTTAATGTGTATGTGAGTAGCTGCCTACTATTATTCATCAGAGGGAATTCCAGGGCTTTTTGTCAGGAAGAATTTATGTCAGGATGCTTTTGTCAGGGAGCTGCCTGTCCTGTTCTTTCTTTTCCCTGGACAGTCTGGGATGATTGGGGCTTCCAGTACCTCTGAGGTTGCGGGATGGGGCCGGGGGTAAGGGTGCTGGGAGCTCAGTCCAGGGCAGCAGGGTGGAAGAGTCATCAAGGAGAACCATAGTGGGAGTTCTGGCCTTGACCCTTCCAATCACTAGCTATGTGACCTTGCACAGGTCATTTAAACTCCCCAGACTACACTGTCTTGAGAACCAAGAGGGCTAGCAATGGGCAAAAAAACAGGAAGACAATTCACCCAGGAGAATAAACAGCATTGTATCCTTCACTAGTTATCAAGAAAATGCAAATCATAGGAATACAAAGACATCAATTTTTACCACACTATTTAATAAAAGCATAATATGCAAATTGGCCATACCTCTACTACATGTACAAGCCCACCCACCAGCCAATCAGGAGTGGGTATGCAAATTAACCCAACCAAGATGGCTGTGGCCACGGAGTGAACAGGAGGCTTGGGTTTCCCTGGCAATGGAGGAAGCCAAGTTTCCTGCACACCCTGGCTGGCCCAGGCCTCTGCTCAAGGCTACAAAAGTTTCAATTATAGAAGACTAGTAGCCCAGTGCATGAAATTAATGCATATTAAAAGGGTATTAATTAGAGGAAATATTGCTATTTTCTCTTTCTCTATAATAGAAGTATCAGAGACTAAATTTGTGCACAGTGGGGGGTTCCCTCAACCCAGCCTGCCCTCTCTCACAGACTGGGAGCCCTCAGGAGATGTCCTATTGATGGCTGAGACCCGCTCCGCATCAGTCTGGCCACCCTCTGTGGGAGGTGACTGAGCTGATCAAGGGAAAGCGCCAGCCCCATTACCCTGCTGCTGCAGCCACTGCCAGCCACTGCAGCTGCCAAGGTGTTTTCATCAACACAGACTCTAGTCTCTTCACTGTGAAAAAATGACAACTTTCTTTAGGCATTTTCAAGATGTGTCTTTCATAGGATATAACATTTCTTTCTTTCTTTTTTATCCTCACCTGAGGATATGTTTCCATTGATTTTTATAGCGTGTGGAAGAGAGAGGGAGAGACAGAGAGAAACATCAACGTGAGAGGGACACTTTGATTGGTTGCCTCCTGCATGAGCCCTGACCTGGGCCCCAACCAGGGATGAGCCTGTAATCTGGTACACGCCCTTGATCAGAATCAAACCCAGACCCTGCGGTCAGCAGGCCGAGGCTCTATCCACTGAGCCAAAGCAGCTAGGGCAGGATATGACACTTCTTAGCCCCTCCAGCAGTGGACCTTTGTTTTTTCCTCCAGGAGTGTGGTGGAAAAACCTAGATCACCCTCTTGGATTCTTATAACTCAAGTTACCAAGAACACTGCAAGTGGCGGTGTGCAGGAGCTTAGCCAATGAGTGGTCAGAAAAGGTGTTTACGCTGGAACTGGTTTGGCTCAGTGGATAAACCGTGGGCCTGCAGACTAAAGGGTCCCAGGATTGATTCCTGTTAAGGGCATATACCTTGGTTAGAGGCACATCCCCAGTGGGGAGTGTACAGGAGGCAGCTGATCGATGTTTCACCAGAGCATGCGCAAGTGGCTGGAGGTGGGGTGGGAACATCCCTGTCTCTGAAGGCCAGCAGTCAGTCCTGTCGTGGGTGCTGGGCTGGGGGCATAGGCCCAAACTGCTGCTTGGCATCAGAGCTCACCCCCAGCAGCTTGGCTGCTGCACCCATAGTCCTGCAGTGTCTGGGGGTGTTCTGGGATACCTGCCACTCAGGGCCTAAGTACAGTGCCAGGCTGGGGTGCATGCAGGGACCCCTGAGCCACATACAGCAGTGGCCATTAGGATATCTGCATGCTCCAGAGGCCAGCAGCCAGCCCTATCGTGGGTGCCGGGCTAGGGGTGTGGACCCAAAGCGCCGCTTGCAAGTGGCTGGGGTGGGGGCAGGAATATCCCTGTCTCTAGAGGCCAGCAGTCAGCCCTGTCGTGGGCACAGGGCTAGAGGGCCTGTAGGGACCCTTGGGCCGCACACGGCAGCAGACACCAGGGTCTTTGGATGCTCCAGAGGCCAGCAGCCACCCCTGTCGTGGGCGCTGGGCAGGGGGCGTGGACCCAAACTGCCGTTTGGCTTCAGAGCTCGCGATCCGGTGCCTGGGCCTGACGACTCATAGCCGCACCTCATGCTCATTACCCAAGGTGTCCCGGGGTGCTCATTTGCATGTCCCACACGACAGGTAAACCCCGCAGCTCAGTCGCAACCTAACTATCAGGGCAACCAACACGCGAGCCTCGTGAGGGGATCCTGTGGCATCAAATTCCCCTAACCGTCCTGAGGTCACGGCAAAAGGATACGACTCAGTCACTGTAACTGAAAAGGAGGGATCTTGCCGGCCCTTAAATGCCGTGCGGGCAGAGCTTGCAGCATGCTCGCTTTGGCAGCACATATACTAAAATTGGAACAACACAGAGACATTTCAAATTTTGCACCCAGCTCTCGTGCAATAGGCCTTCCTTCCCTTGGGTGCCCAGCACCGCAGCCTCCCGTCCTGCGCTCCACAGCTATGCCCCCCACCAGCCTCCCATCCCATGCCCAGTGCACTGTAGCCATGCCCCCCACTCCTGATTGGTTGGTAGTGTAGTGAAGGTACAGCCACATTTACATGTTTCTCTTTTATTGTATAGGATAAGTGCCCCCCACTCCTGATTGGCTGGTAGTGTAGTGAAGGTACAGCCACATTTACATGGTTCTCTTTTATTATATAGGATAAGTAAATCCCAACAAAAATGGCTGTGGCTACAAAGCAAGCAGGAGGCTTGGGTTTCCCCAGCAATGGAGGAAGCCAAGCTTCCTATACACCCTGGTCAGCCCAGGCTTTCAAACTCAAGGCTACAAAGTTTCAATTATAGAAGATAAATAAGATGCCAGAGCCTCTGCTTGGGTTGCTGGGGGGTGTGGCTGGCCTGCAAACCACCACAGGCTCCTAGCCCAGACCACCCCCTGCCCCAAGGGAACCCTGATCCAGGACACCCTTCAGGGAAAACCAGCTGGCTCTCACCCATGCAGCAGGCCTCTATCCTATCAAATAAAAGAGTAATATGCAAATTGACCATCACCCCAACACACAAGATGGCTGCACCCATGTGGTCAAAGATCCTGCCCCCATATGGACACAAGATGGACAGCAGGGAAGGGCAGTTGGGAGGAATCAGGCCTGCAAGAGAGGGTAGTTGGGGGCGATCAAGCCTGCAGGGGAGGGCAGTTAGAGGTGACCAGACCTGCAGGAGAGGGCAGTTAGGGGCAATCAGGCTAGGAGGGGTGCAGTTAGGCATCAATCAGGCTGGCAGGGGAGTGGTTAGGAGGTGATCAGGCTGGCAGGCAGAAGTGGTTAGGGGCAATCAGGAAAGCAGGCAGGTGAGCAGTTGGAAACCAGTAGTCCTGGATTGTGAGAGGGATGTCCGACTGCCTGTTTAGGCCCCATCCTGGTAGGATTGGGCCTAAACAGACAGTCGGGCATCCCTTGAGGGGTCCCAGATTGGAGAGGGTGCAGGCTGGCCTGGGGGACCACTCCCTAACCCCTGTGGGGTGCACTGGGCCTCTAGTTATTAAAATAAGAATTTAAAAACAGCATTGCTTATCTTTTATATAACTGGGAGTAAGGCAAATTGGTACAACTGCTTCAGATTGGAAAACAATTACTATTGTTTTTCATGAAAGAGAAGGAGGTAAACTTGGGTGTGAAGTCTTATCTTTGCAACTCACTAGTTTTGAGGCTTAACTTGTCAAGACTCCATTTCTTCAATGGAGGAAAAATGGGTAAAATGGGGATAATAAAAATAATGCCTACTTGATAGGTTGTTGTGAGTTTTGGAAATTACGTCGCTAATGGGCCTAGGTAATGTTTGGCCCATAACAAATGCTCCTCATTGTTGCTGCTGCTGTGAAGGTAAAGATGACAATGAGGAAGATACTGCTGCTGCCTGATTCTGCCTGGCTCATATTCTAATGCTGCTGGGGAGAGAACCCATTCTCCTGTCCTTTCTTGGATTCCTTGTCAGAATCTGACTTCTCTGTGGTGGGCAGAGCAGATAGCTGCTCAGCTGTGGTCCCACTCATCTAGTTTCCTAAGGAATTCTGACCCATGGTCTCAGAGAATCCTAGGCAACTCCAAGTACGTGCCCCACACCAACCTCTCGTACTCACCCCCCCCACCACACACACACACATGCACACACATACACACACCACCACCATCACACGTCAGATGTCAGTCCTGCCCTGCCCCTATAGCACTCACTCAGGTCTGTAAACAGACTTCTGACTTCTTGGGCCAGACCCCCCCAGTGCCTGCACACACAGCAGGGAGTGCCATCTTCCCTGCGCCCATGTCTGCCTGCATCTCCCTCCAAGCAAGCACAAGCCAGACTGAGAGCTCAACCACTCTGATGCATGTCTGCCCTTGCCATCACCCAAACTTCCTCTTTATTTGCCTCTCGCCACCATATTTACCAAGCAACTCACCTCACCTCGGGGGAGGTCCTCAGTCACTTGTTTTCAAATGCCCAATTGCTTCTGAAGAGAGTTTTTCTCTTCTTCCTCAGGTTTCTCCTGAGATTCATCTCTTGTTTTTAGGCAATTCAAGCTCAGCATGGACTTGAATTGCCATGGAGCCTTTATCTACTCAATATCAAAGATGTCTCTTCTCAAATGTTCCTTTGAATTCCTTCTCAATACGAGGTTCTGTTTCTGTTCCCATTTTGCAACCTAATAAGGACTGAAATCTGTTTTCAGTAGTTACTCAATTTTTTTTTTTCTCAGCTTTAAAAATAATTTCAGAGAACCATGGAACCAAAGAACTGAAAGGAACTCATGGAGTCCTCCTTTCATTCATGAAAACACTGAGGTCCCTAGGGGTGAACTTTGTGGTGGTCACATAGTGCTGAGGTACTGGGGAGAGAACTAGCAGACCATGGGCTTCTAAAAGTGCTCCTTTTACCTCTCAGCCTGTCATATGACCCATTTACTTGGTAAACCAGGCTCAGGTACTACAAAGCAATGACTGCCATTTCCTTCTACATAGAGATCTGAGCACCCTGGTAGCTCTGCAGAAATAGGTACCCCCCAGGTGTCCCAAATCCATCATAGGCTCAGTCCTCTCTCTTTCTTCTCTGACTATGTCACATTCATTTTCTAAGTGCTTTCCTCAGAAAGCCCATCTGAGCCTCCAATTCCTCCTGTGTTTTCCCACCTTGTATACCTTCTCTCTGAGCTAGATATTGCTCACAAGTCTTGCAACAGACCTGTTTGCACCCATTGTAAATCTTAAATAGTAATTCAAGGTGCTTTTAAAAAGACTGAATGTTCTACTGGACAATCACCACAGTTTCTTCAATAATAAATGGTGTCCAAACATTTATTATGTCTGCATGCAGCAGCATGAAGGCAGAGCAGACACAATTAACTTACGCCAAAGTGTTAGTGACCTTTAAAATCCCTCCTACTTGCAAAGACTCAGGGGCTGAGCCTTGAAGAATATAAAAGAATCCCAAGGAAAAAGCCCTCCTTTTAAATAAAAAAAAAAGGGGGAATATACTTCTTACTCAAGTATATAATGAGCAAAACAATTAACCAGGCCCAGAGGGACACACCCAAAGCCCCTCTTCTTGATTCATATCTCTTCTTACCTAGGGCCCTGATTATGCAGAAAGGAATAAGCCTTTGAGGACATCCTCACCCTGTTGCTTAAGTAGCCTGGCCTTTGACCCAGGCTGATCCAGAATCCTGCTGCCCTTCAGGGTGAGTGGGGAGAAGGCTTGACTCTGCTAGAGGCAGAAAGGGTGATATGGGGGTAGTAGTGGAATAACTCTGGGAGCCAACTTCTCTGGGTTCTTTCCACACATGATCTCATGTACCCACCCAAAAAAACCTGAGATGTAAGTCCCTCAGAACCTGCATTTCACCTAGGAGGAAACAGGAAATGGAAAGCTTATTAACTCACTAAGATACCAGACAGCCAGGTCTGAAGTGTGCTGACAGCCACCTAGAGCACCAGAGTCTTTGTAATTTCCCTCAGCATCTTCATAAAGCAGTCAGGGTACACAGGTGTGTTCTCCTGAACCATCCGTACACTCTTTGTACTAATAGGACAACTAGAAAATTTAAATCAGGTATTTCCAATACTCCTTTCTGTCCAGTCTCCTGCTTGGGCTGCTCCCCACTCCTGGAATGAATCTTTACCTCCTTTGATGATCAAATATACACTGGGTCCTATCTGCCTCCTCCCTTGCCATAAAGACTTCAACCAAGTTAACTTCTTGCTTCCCATACTCCTATTATGTTTATGGATGTCTCTGCAAAAGGTAATATTTCACAGAATCATCTAACCACTGGTATACCAATTTATTTTATCATATCAAACATAAAAAGAAATATTTTTGAGCATTAGCTATTTGCTGAATGTATTTTTTGTATTTAATTTTCATGAAAATTCCATAAATATATCTCCCTCTCTACAAAAAGGACATTGTTGAGCCTTGAGGAAAATAATATATCCTAACAGTGTAGAGTGCAAGCTTTGTTATTAGTGTGCCTGGGTTCTATCCCAGTTCACTAAGTAGGTAAATGTGCACCAACTGCTTCTCTAAGCCTCAGGTTTGTGATCTACTAGTATAAATGGGGTTGCTGAGAGGCCTAATATGAGGCTGTGTACATGAAAGGCTGAGCAAAGGACTGGCAAAGAGTCAAGTACCCAGTAACTGAGAGTACTTAATGCCATTAGAAAGAAACAGCTTAAGTCCACTCCCTATTGTCTTACTCCATGCCCTGCTTTTCATATACTCCTGAAGCAGGTAGTTTATTGTCCCTATTTTAAAGATAAAGAATTAAGTTCAGAAAGGTAAAGTGACTTGTTCATGATCATGAAGCTGTTAAGTGTTAAGGGTGAGGGTTGAGCCAAGCCTTGACCTTCCAACAGCAGGCTACCCATGTTAATCTGTTAGTTTCACATAATCTTCTTCCTTCCAACTGAGTGACAAGCTCCTCAGAGCCAAACAAAGGCGCTTCCACGTTGCCTGTGTTTCTAAATAGTCTGCACAGCATCACACATGCTGTGCTCCCAGCACCCCATGGTTAAAGGAAATGCGTGATGCCTTTCCTCAGCTTGGAGGCCCGCTTGCTCTTCAAAACTGGGAGCAGTACCAGTCATGACGACGGAGGCTCCTAAGAAAGAAGGATTCAATAACGTGATTCCAAGGTTACCTAACAACTTTCTGTCCATGGTGCCTCCAAGAAGTAAATCTTAAATAGTAATTCAAGGTGCTTTTAAAAAGACTGAATGTTCTACTGGACAATCACCACAGTTTCTTCAATAATAAGTGGTGTCCAAAAAGAGAGGGATCTGTTAGAGATGAAAAGACCCAAGAAACTTAGCTATCAAAGGTAATATTTAGACCTGATTCCAAAAACCACATTTTAAAAGCCATTTTGGGTGCAAGTAGAAAATTTTGAATATAGGGTTGTTAATGAATAATAATTTGGAGTTACTATTGATCTAGGTATGATAATATTGTAGTTGTTTTTTAAAAGCCTTCATCTGTAAAAAAAAATTATATAATGAAATATTTATGAAGAAAATGGTATAAATTTGGGATTTGCTTTAAAATGCCAGCAGAAAGAAACAATACTCCTGGGAGGATACTGATGAAACAATATTAACAAATGTTGTTAAGTGATAGATAAAGCAAGGGGACAGGTATATGTGGGTTAATTATACTACTGTCAATATTTCTCTGTTTGTTTGAAAACTTACACAATAAGAAGGCTATTTTAAAGAAAGAATGAATGGAAAGATAGAGGTACATAGGATCTAGGTCTCCTAAATCCTGGTCCCGGACTTGTCAGGATCATCCCACACTGCGCCTGGGAGCAGGCAGCAGGACTGCTGGGAGGGTAAAGAGAACAGGGTCCCGGCTTGTGAAGCCGTCTCAGCAATCTGTGAACGCACCAATGAAGCAATGGCCCAACTGAAGCTAAATCTGGATCACAAGAAGCCCCAAGAACAGTTGGAAATGACAGCCCCAAGTAGTCCTGGAGGGCACTCGAGTCCAGATTTGCCTGGCAGCCTGTGAAGGCCTTGACCAGCCGATCCTAATGACATGGGAGCTGGGCCACAACAAGGCCTGTGGGCCTGGGTAGTTTCTCCAGAATACGTATGTGGAAGGAATATGAACTCAGAATCTAACAGGGACTCAAATCCCACCTGTATCCCTTAGGAGCTATGTGAAATCAGGCCTGTTATTCATCTGTAAATGAGGGTGATACCACCCACTAATGATGGGTATGGATGATGCCAGACCTGATCATTTCCCTTTCTCCCACAGAAAGTGCTCCGTGGCAGTTATTATTAAATAACGGAAGCTCCCATGAGGTTCATGGTGATGAAGGAGTCCACAGGAGAGGTGAGCTGCACAGGGCTTACCGCCAAAGCAAAGACATCAAGCCATCTTCCCCAGTGTGCACATCTTTGTGGGATCCGAGACAGACCCAGCATGGGGCACTCAGGCCTCTGTTGGCATAAATAAAAACCAGTCTCTCTAGAAAAAGTCTGTTACAGAAGGAGTAGAGGGAAGAGAGAGGCATTTTAAAGGTCATTAAGATGTATTCTTTGTTAAGCAGTTGCTGAAACAGTCTGAAGTTCCTAGCAATTGGAAGCAATTCCTAGGGGAGCCACATGAGAAGTTTTTTGCTAACAAGTTTTGAATCTTGCTTTAATTTGATTAGGCTTAGCTAATCAAAAGTGGACATTAGACCTGAAAGGGGGAATTAGTCAGAATTCTACTTCTATGAAAAATTCACCGAGACAATGATTGGATACCCATTTCTTCCCTTGTACTTGCAACCACCAGGAAAAGCATCTCTAAATCAATGTTGCTCCTCATCTGGTGGCAGCTTCTTGTGCATAAGCTCAGCATCCAAAGGTAGTAACTTGCTGGTGGACCCTGGGTGTGAACGCTGCCCTTGGGAACTGATCAAGCTGTACACTGATAGGAGTGTTCTCCACCCATGAGTAACTATTAGCTCCCCCTGGTTTCCAGGTCTGGCTATTCCCTCACTCTCGAGTACTTCCCTTCCTAACCCACCCGTCTCCTCCAAACTACTCCCTCTTAGCTAGGACTTCCTCTGGGAAGTCTCCCCTCCCTGCCAGGTATGGGTTCAGGAGGCCTACCAGGAGCTCCTATAATGGCCTGTTCTTTCTCCATTCAGGCACTTATCACACCCTACTTCAGTGATTATTAACCTGGAAGATTTTGCCTCCAGAACACATTTGGCAATGTCCAGAGACTTTGGGTTGTTGCAATGGTTTGGTGAGGATGCTAATGCTATTTAGTGGGTAGAGATCAGGGATGTTGCTAAATATCCTGCAATGTACAGGACAAATCTATAACCACAAATTATCTGCCCAAATTGTCACCAGTGCTGAGGCTGAAACCTTTCTCTAGTGTAATTGTTACTTGTGTATCTTTCTCACAATGGCTCTCTCATTCACATCTATACTGAGTGACCAGATTATTATATGTTCAGAGATCATAATAACCTGCCCACTCAGTGTATACCCTCAGTATACAATGCCTAGCACATGCTCCGTACTCAAAAAAGACCTGTTAACTGACTGCCTGACCTTCACGCCAATTTGCTTTGACCCTGACCAACTCCTTGCCCTGGTCTCTCTGCTCACTTAGCAGGAGCTCTATGCTGACTGCACCCCACTCCATCCCCACCCCATTCTATTCCTGCTCTCTGCTACAGGCCATGGTGATAGAGCACAGGGCTACTTGCAGCAAAGCAGAGAACAGGACATCTGGACTAGCTGATCAGGCAGGGCTAGATGAAGTCAAGACCACGGGAAGGGAAAAGGCCTGAGCCAGCTGGGAGCAGGGCCAGACCACCAGGCAAATGGGGCAGCTGGACTGACTGCAGTTAGAAGCTCAAAGCTGATTATTTTTCAAATCCTCCACAAGCCTTTTATTTAATTATTGGACAGTGAGCGTCCGTTTCCAAGGCTGCAGGAATCTTCCTTCCTTTTACTGAAGCAACACTGTATGATGAATATTTTCTCAAAAATTGGAGTCACTGCCCATTTGTTTCTTTGTGCTTTTGCTACTGAGTTCACATGAATAATTATAAGCTTATTTTACATGATCATACAAGGGCTGGGTTAATTCTCAGCAATTTCAAGAATGAAATGCTCACAAAGACTTTCAAGACTGTGACACGACAGGGGTTGGGAATTCAAAATCACTGCTGTCCAAAACATGTTTTCTTATTTGATGTATTATTGCATTTCACGTTTTATGTATATGTTATAATTTATGTTCAAATAGCATAGTGCAGACATGAAGCTGGGCAACTTTACCAAACAATGAAGGTTTTAGGGGATTGCTGGATTTGTGAAGCTGAAAGTTAGCTGCTTTAACCAACCGCCCCATGACTTCATCCCTGAATTCCTTTAGAACTCTTGGATGAATGCCAAGCTGTCCCTGTGATTTATCTACATCCAGTTTGTCAACTAGGTCTAGAAAATTCTGTGATCTGTTACTATTTCACCTAGTACCTCTGCTTCTAAGGATGATTTAAGAGTAATATTCATTTTGATAACTTTTTCTGAAAAGATAAACACAAATAATTTATTGTGCCATTTGGCTCCTTTTTGTAGAGCCTGATCAGCCACAGGGATGTCCTGAGCACATGTAAGCGTTCTTCACCAGGTCTTTGGCTGGCTCCTTCACTCCAGTTACCTTCAAAGACTCTCTTATTTCTAACGCCCGATCCTGATAGAATGCCCCTTAAATTATATGTGGATCTTTTTCGCGGGTTTCTGAGGTGGATTCCCTGTTTTTCCTAACTGAATTAACTTTCTATTTTTTTCTGAAGATGTATCTTTCCGTGAATGTGTCTTTGCCTTAAGGCTTAAGCAATCCTTTTTGCACTGCACGTGTACATAGCGATTATTATCCCAACCTCCAGGGCAATGAGGGTCAAATGAAATAAGGACATAGAGTGCTTTGTCTGATGCCTGGGACAAAATAAGTGTTTTGCAAATAGCTTTTTATTCTTTTCAGATTTTAATTTATCTTTATTGTTGAAAATATTGCAGATGTTTCCTCCCCCGCATCATTGACCCTTTCCTCCCCTCTCTCACCTCCACCCCCCAGGCCTTCACCACACTACCATCTGTGTCAAAGGGGTATGCATACATGTTTATAAGTTTCCACTTCTCCCCCCACCCTCTCCCTCTGAGAATCATCTTATCTTGACCAAAGAAGACTGGGTAGTTCTTAATCCCACCTCCCAAAATGCTTTCCCCCAAAGTGTTTGGTAATTTTGTTTTTAATTAGTTGGCAGGATTCTTGAGGTTTATTGACAATTTTTTTCATAATTACTATTCATGTTTTTCTTAGTTCTCCTGTATATATTATCTTGGTTTTCCATTCTTGCACCAGATTGTTAAACTTATTAGGGTCATTAAATTACAGAGGTTACACACAGATAATCCCTGCACCTTCTGTGGGGCTTCTCTTCATTTTCTCCATTAAATCATTAGCACAGGAAATGATCCATTTGCCCTAATTCATCCCAGAGAGGTATTTTGCCAATCTACAAGCTAGTAAACACCCTCATTATTACTAACTGGCCTGATTTTTTAGCTCAGCCAGTCCTATTCCAGATTCCAGTTCAATCTCATTATCCAAGATAGGTGGCCCATAACCTCTTTCTACTGCCATATTTCCATTAACTGTTGGCTATTTCCACCCACTGGGCATTTCCTGGTGGCCTTTTTTTACGTTGAGTCTCCTTGTATTTCTCCACTACTTTGATAATCTATTTTATTTTTTACTCTTTTTTATCTATTTTATTTTTTACTCTTCTTTGCCAGCTGTTTGATTCCTGAAAAACTCAACAGCCCTGCCTCTGCTCTCCCTAGGACTCTCAAATCCCACCTGCCTCAAGGGTGCTATGTACTATAGCTAAGTTTGTGTATACAAAATGTATCATATACAGTCCATTATATATATAATGACCACAAACGGTTCTGAACTTCAGCCTCTTTCTCAGTTGCCCTTAGAACCTTCCTGTTGTGTGCTCTTAAGTTGTAGTACAGGGACCAAAGGGGAGAGTTGGACACGTTAACCTTGGGACATGCATGCAACAGCTCTCATCCTATTGGTTTCCTATTTCTGATCATTTGCACTAGATCAGTGGTTGCCAATCTTTCGGACCTATGGACCACCAGTAGTCCATGGACCACTGGTTGGCGATCACTAGATAATCTTTACCCAATTAGTGCCACTGTATAAAACAACTCCCTCTGCCAACTGTTGCAAAAATGGAGTCACTTTTCTGGAATGCCCCAAGGCTTCCCTGTGTCCTTCACCTGCCTAAGCAGTAGCTGCTACAGTTCTTTCCTCATGGGTACAATGTGCTGACCCCACTGGATTCCTACACTGGATTGACCCCAGTGGAGAAATCACTGAACACACAGAGTCTCTGACCACCCCTCCCCACCACATACACACATCCCTGCTGCTTCTCTGTATGAGCTTATGTTGCATGTGAAGATATGAAAACTATTAGTATTAGCTGTCTAAGCAGTTTGCATTCAACTAGCATCTTGTGATCAAACATGTCAGGGTCTAAAATGAACAGTACATACAACACAATAGGTATTTCATCTTTTGTTCTTGTTGTAACATCTTCTTTGGGAAGTGACAGAAGTGAGTGCCAGAGACAAATGCTTATATTTTATTATCTAACTCGTGTCATGCTGTCCCTGTGGGCACCAGGGACCACAGTGTATGGGGAAGCTCTCTGACTGGCACAGTGCTGGACTGTTGAAGTTGTATCACCTGTCTCTGAAGGACTAACTCCTTGAGCGCAAGACCTGTGACTTACTCTCTGGGTCCCTATAATCTTAATATTATGACTTGCACTGAGTAACTATTTCAACTCAACATGAACTACAAGGGATGCATCCATACCGCCTGCACATATGCACCTACCACATGTGTCATATATCGTGGTCTTCCCTTTCTTTCCCTTCTCCTGTGCTGGACCATGCACCTCCTTGTCCAAGAATCTCTATTATACCCAAAGCTTTATCCACTGAGCCAAACCGGCTTTGGCTATACCCAAAGTTTTATACAGGTAGAAACCACATCCATGTAACTCACTGCTGTATCACAGGGCCTGGCAGGGGGTGGCACATAAGGCCCCCAGTAAACATTTATTGAGCCAATAAATCAATGAGAACAAATCTACTTTCAGCTTGGACTGGTCTCATTGAAAACACTCTGCCCAATATCAAAGTGTCACCTGTGTTCATCTGTCTCAATTAGCCCCACGCGTGTCACTTGTCACAGGGCAAAGCAGATGTGGTGACACCCGAGAGGAAACAGAGGTGAAGGAGGCAGAGACAAAGTCATTTTTCCAGCATGTGTGTGTATATAATTAGTGTAAATGGTTTCAAAATGACAACCTATAAAAAGAGATTTCTAATGGAGGCTGTGCTCACTTCAGCTGATGGAGTCATTTCAGATTGTAATTGAGGTTAGAATTTACAATGACCCAACTGTAAGGCAAAGCCCCTCACCACCGAGTGCGTGTGTACCACATGCCATAGTTATTCACACAGATTATCCACCCAAGTTCTAATTACAGATACGGAATTTAGTTGCTCTCGCAGCTTTCTCCCAGTGGGTTACTGTGGCTATTAATTTCAGCAGAAGCCATTCTGAAAACCAGAGATGGAAAAGTGAAAAAAACAAAACAAAACAAAACAAAAAAAAACAACGCATGCAGAAGAAGGAGGCCTTCACTTTAAACCGGTGCCATTCAAAGTGTGGTACCACAGCAGCAGCAGCACCTGGGAAATTGTTAGAAGCGCAAATTCAAGGGCCTGGCCCCTGCCTTCCAAAGTCAGAATCTCTGGGGTGGAGCCCAGGTAGCTGTGTTTTAACCAACGCTGCAGGCATTGCTTATGCACGATGAAGTTGCTTGGATAAAGGCTGGGGCAGGGTTCTAAAGCACTGTTTACTCCTTTTCCAAATTCTCTAAGACATTGCCTATCCCTAAGAGGCTTTTTAAATTTACCTTCTCAATACTGTTCGAATTTTTTTCACATGCCCCCATGTCTTACCGTTTCAATAGATATAAAAACGACAAAAAAATGGGTCTTCATCCAGAGCACTTTAAGAAAGAAAACTCATGGCAATTGTTGTTCAACTGTTTACCTAGACCAGTGATCGGCAAACCTCGGCTCGAGAGCCACATGCGGCTCTTTGGCCCCTTGAGTATGGCTCTTCCACAAAATACCACGGCCTGGGCGAGTCTATTTTGAAGAAGTGGCGTTAGAAGAAGTTTAAGTTTAAAAGATTTGGCTCTCAAAAGAAATTTCATTCATACTGTTGATATTTGGCTCTGCTGACTAATGAATTTGCTGACCACTGACCTAGACAATCTCCCCTCTCTGCAAAATGACAGGTGAGGAGGAAGATAGAATAAGGTAATGCATTGAAAAATTAGATTTGATTTTTGTCTTCTGAAAATATTAGAGAACTAAGGATATCCCTTAAGAAGATGTCAATATGATAATTAGTAAAGTCAGGACAAATCAGTTTACCATTTCCACACTATACTGAATGATTTTTTTTAAAGCTCAATTATGAGAAGCACTTGCAACAATAGTTTGTCTAGATTCTTCAATAGTCAGAAGAGAATGGACACCGCAAACTAAGAGTTTGTGTGTTTCAACCCTTGATTTTCTTTTCCTAAAGATTACAACTACTCTCATGCCTTCTCAAATTGAGTCTCAAGTCTTCATTATTTTTTTAAATATTGTTTTTTTCTGATTTCAGAGAGGAAAGGAGAGGGAGAGAGAGATAGAACATCAGTGATAAAAGAAATCATGAATCAGCTGCCTCCTGCAAGCCCCCTACTGGGGATCGAGCCTACTACCGAGCTTGTGCCCTTGACCAGAATCAAACCCAGCACCCATTGAGCTAAACCAGCTAGGAAGTCTTCATTATTATTAGCCACTAAAAGCAAAGACAATGACTAAAATGCTAGGTGAAAGTAATACAAAATACAAAAGATTCTATAGCCAGTCTGTTTCCCAAACTAAAAAGAGAGAATGGCATGAACTAAAAGGGCTCATCATACAAAAACAGTAAGAACTGGATGCACAGACCTTTTCTCATCCAACCAAAGTTGTAGGTTTGTAGTCTTCTACATTTAACAAAAACAGTTACTTACTTTCAACAAATAGTAAGGATCAGGAGTCCCTGCATCTATCTACTGCCACAACAGTCCCCAGGATTCCATGCATTAATAACCGCAGCGGACTTCCTGGGCAACGGGAACTCTTACCTTGCCTCCTTTAAGTCTCCAGTTACCTACTCCTACCACACACCCTCACTGTAATGAGGTGTACCAAATACCCCCTTTCCTCACTTTGACATCTCCCCGCTTTGGACACAAGAAAAATGAGTTTGTGTCAGGAAACTAACAGGATTTCTCTTGTTGTTTTCTTAGGGTTGTTATGCATCTCCTAAGGTTGTAGAATGAACGAACAAACACTTCATTGAAATTATAATCCTAATACTCATACAACATCATATGCTCTGAAAAGGGTTCTAGAAATTCACGGATAGAATTGTGAAACATTTCAAGAGTAAGTAGTAGTCTTCATAGCTTGAATTCCTAAACACAGTGAAGTTAGCCAAATACAGAGAAACAAAACAGTTTTCAAGTTTTATTCTGGGTTATTTTTAACTCTAGATTTATTTATTTTTTAAGAAAAGAAACAGAATTTAGAATTGAGTTGGTGGTGAGCAGAAAACTACGGTTTCACTGATCTCTTCCCAAGCTATCTTATCAAAGGTCTAATACTCTCTTAATGTTTATGAACAAGTAGCTTAACCACACAGACTGCCTCACCCTTCCCACAAATTATAGATATTTACACTGAAATTTTTTAACAAAGTATATTTGAAGCATCAAAAAAACTGTAGCTCTTTTCAATCAGGGATGCCATCAAATATGATCGCATTGAACTCCTAAGTATAGTTTTACCCCCCTCAAAAGTTAGTTATATTTAAGGCTATTCCTGACCAATATCATATTCACAAAATCCAAAAGATAAGAAAACAATAAACAAATAAAAAGATACTCAAAATCTAGTATTCTGAAGAATATAAAAGTTTTAATTAAATGAGATGTTGATTAACTACCACCGGCCATTATATAAGAAAGAACAAAAAACATCTAATAAACTCTCAGGAGTCTTTTCAAAATAATGTAGATTAAAAATGCACAAAAGTAATCTCATGCTGTAATTTCAAAGAAAGAAAAACTGGCGCCTCTATAGTTAAGCATTTGGGTTTAAAACATTTTAGAAACTCTATGAACTATGAGAGAAACTTCCCTGATCCTCTCTGTGAAATGTCTCGGAGAAATTGTGTCTTTGATAACACTGTACAGCAGCGTGAGTAAAGGAACGGTCCCCAGGATTCCATGCATTAATAACCGCAGCGGACTTCCTGGGCAACGGGAACTCTTACCTTGCCTCCTTTAAGTCTCCAGCACCTGCATCCATCCTTTCCGAAGGTAAAATTGGGTACCGTAGAGAGAGGGAAGAGCCAACCAACCCTCAAGGCGGGCCGAGAGCGTGCAAAGCCCCAGCTGACAGCCTGCTTCCCTCTCCAGAGACTCTGCCTCAGAGGCTGCACAGAAACCAAGTCCGGTGCCAAATCTTAATCCCTTTGCAGAATCTCACATGGAGCTGCCTCACCTCTTCCATTCCCGCAAAGCCTCTTCCTGCAGCACTTCCTTCTGAAACCATTAATCACTAGCACGACCCACGGAGCGAAGCCCAGGCTCCAACAGTGCTGAGAAACCCTGCATGGCGCGGGGTGAGGAGTGTTTACATTAGCCAAAATGAAATGATGTAATATCCAGAATCAAGGAAGGGCCTTGATCCAGAGTCAAGGCATTGTAAGAACTGCTGGGAAATACAACTTCTCTAGATGGAGGAAAAAAAATTTCACCCTTGGGTTTTATTAATTTGGCTTCTGTACATTTAGGGTTATTTAGATTGTTCTGGTCTCATCAGGAGTATCATGTTTTCCAAATAGAAATTCAGAACTTCTCAAATACCCATAGTTTTACTCGAGAGAAAAATGGTAGCAAACAGAACCCGAAGTGTGTTTGGGGACAAAAGTGGTTTCTAAGAGGGGGAAGAGGGAGGCACCAATCCAGGGATGAGGGAGTCTGACACACTCCAGGGCACCAGAGGCACAAACACCTTCAAAGTAAAGGCAGCTCCCAGGAGCTACCGTGTTTCTTTAAGCCGTGTTCTTTGATCTATAACTTAAAAAAATTTTTTTGTAAATATTTTTATTGATTTCAGAGAGGAAGGGAGAGGGAGAGAAAGAGAGAAATATCAATGATGAGAGAGAATCATTGATCGGCTGCCTCCTGCACACTCCATACTGGGGATTGAGCCCGCAACCTAGGCATGTGCCCCAACCAGGAATCAAACCATGACCTCCTGATTTATAAGTCAACGCTCAACCACTCAGCCATGCCAGCTAAGCATAAGAAAGCCTGATGGGCAACTGCTATTGATTATTTCAAGGATATTATGGTCCCTGATTGGGGAGGGATGGGAAGATCTGAGAGGCCACGTTGGTGCTGGATGAGAAGGGGATTACAGGAAGGGGAAGGGTTTGTCAGTAGCACCTGGGGTGGGAGAGGGATCAGGTAGGGTTTCAGAATTGACCAGAGGTTGACTTGAGACTGGTGGGGATGACAGAAGTAGATTATTTGTTTTCGGCTGTTACTGATCATAATGGAGTTTTTAAAAAACTATTTACCATGTGCTAAGCACCTTGCATGCATATTTCATTTAACCCTCATAACAACCCTGTGAGTAGATGCTATTACTGTTCCTGTTCTACAGACGAAGACACTGATGCTCAGAGAGGTTAAGTAGTGAGTAAGCTGGTAAGTAGTGGTACCAGGTTTGTCTGCTGTGCTCTGTAACCACTTGTGGTTATGGTTCCTGCTGGCTTTGCCAGCTACACAACTACATCACCATACATGTGCTCTGCACACTGCAAAACTACAGTTTAGTGCACAGAGGTGTGGAAAGCATGTGCTTGTAGCTCCCCAAATGCATATGCCGAATCCTTGGCTATTGCTGCCCAGGAGGTCTAGGCCCCAGACCCCCTGACCTGCTTGCAAAGGCCCTTGGAAGAAAGGTAGGATCTCCAAATTTGGTACAAAAGTCAAATGCTACATGGACTGATCAGTTGGGTCAAGAATCAGTTGTATGAATTTAGTTAATCATTTCCCTTTCTGGATCTCAGTAAATTCAGGTTAGACTTAGATGGGCTAGAGGGTTCCTTCCAGCATGAAATTTCTATGACATATGCTTTTAAAAATGAAGCAAATGCTGGATGATTTTTAAAAACAAACAGAATTTATGCATCTTAATAAGAATTTACTCCAATGTAATCCTCCTATATAATAAAAGAGAAACATGCAAATTCGACCGTACCTTCACTCCTGATTGGCTATGCTACCAGCCAATCAGGAGCGGGGGTAGGGCCAAGTGGCACGAGTGCCAGGCCCCGAGGGTGGAGATGAAACTGTGGTGGTGGCGAGCACCCAGCCCCCGGGGGGCTGTGCGGGGAAGTGGTGGCAGCAGCAGCGGTGGTGGTGGCAGCGTCAGGGTGCGCCCAGTCCCCGGGCGCTGTGAGCAGAAGTGGTAGCGAGCACCCAGCCCCTGGGGCCGGGTAGTCACAGGCAGCAGGGGCTGAGCTGAGCAGGGCGATAGCTGGGTGCCCAAGTCTTTAGGCCTTGGGTAGGCTGGGGGTGAGCCATCAGTTGGACATCCCCTGAGGGCTCCCAGTGTGTGAAAGGGGGCAGGTTGGGTTGAGGGACCACCCACCCCCAGTGCATGAATTTCATGCACCGGGCCCCTTGTAATAATGATAATAATAATAATAACAACAACAACAATAGCCACCCAGTAGCCACCCAGTCTGTGGTACTTTGTTACAGAAGTCCTGGGGTGGGGGAGTAAATAACACTATACTAACTCTCTTTTATTGATTTAGTGTACTGTGCAATAAGCACTGTGCTTAGGGCAATCCATTAATATTCTCGCTAGTCCTTATAAAAATCCTCATAAGGCAGTATTATTCCCATTCCACTGGGAACAGAGGCTCAGAGAGAATGAAAAATCTGTGTAAAGCCAGCTACACAGCTGGTAAAGGGGGCAAGTAGGGATTATAGGCAGCCCTGATCAATTCCAGAGCCCACACCCACCGCCCACACTACACTGCCCATTGTTCCACCAACACCCTTGTCACTTAGCACAGTCCGGGAGCAGCTCTTTGGAAACCTCTTTCAGAGCCTGCACATTCCGTTTTATTAAATACATTTTTTTTCACATCTACTCTAGAGTGTGTACATACAGTCCTACCTTCCAAAGGCTCCCAAACTAGTGGGGGATATGAAGGCAGAGGAGGGTTATTCTGCCACCAGGGAAATGGGGCTAAGTGTTATAACAGAGGCACCAAAGATGATGGGGGTTTAAGCAAGTGAGAAATTATTTCAAAAGTCTCCAAATTATGCTCAGTGGTGGTGAATATCCACCCATAGAAGTTGGATATAATTTTGGCTCACAGGCAAGTCAATCAGAGCCAAGTCTGGGGAATAAAGTGGGTCATCAAGCTGGGCAATACCATTTTTGGTCACAAGCTAGGTGTGGCTATAAAATAGTGAGATGGATTTTCCTGTGTGACCCAGACTAGCTCTGAAGGCAGTTCCTAAAGGGCAGCTTTTCCAGCAGTGATACCATCTCCAGATTAAAGGCAGAGCCACCCAAAGCGATCGCAAAAGACAGAGCTTCCCGGAGCACAGCACTTGACCACCCAGAGGCAATGGCCTGCAGTTATCCACAGTGCGGTGCCGACTGGAAGGCCCAGATTAGCTTGCTGCTGCTCTGCCCCCAGCATCTGGCATGGTACTTGGCACAGAGGGAGGCTCAATCAACCTTTTATTTACTGACTAAATGAGAGATAATTTTGAAGGTAAAAATTCTGGACTTGGTTTTTTAAAACTGTGCTATTATTTGGTCACATTTAGACATCTGTATATTGACTGGGGATACATTCCCAGCTGAGCCCAGTCTATCTTACTTGGATGGTAAGCCTGGCCATGACTGGCCAAGACTATTTCCCATCCTGTTTCTATTTGTGGCTGTTCTTACATTCAGTGCAAAGAGGAGTGAGCACAAGGCACTAATGATGCCACCACGCAGGATCTGCTGGGGGCTTGTAGCCAAATAGGCCAACAGGTTCCTCACTGAGTGCCAAGTAACACTGGAAGGCACTTCTACAACCTCATCAGGTGAGCAGCCAAACTGGCCTCCTACCAGATCGAAGTCTGGGGAACTTGGCTGTCTCAGGAACCATCCCCGATCCACAGCCAAACTCCATACATTCCAAAATATGGGTTGACATCTCTGAAATCCAGGGGGTTCCCCCAATCAACTATGAGCCTGAGACTCAATATCAGTATAGAAGCCAGAGAGGTTTCTCCCATTTTCTGTGGTCATCAATTTTCCTTTCCTCCTCCTTGAGCTTATTCCTAATGTTTGTTTGTTTGTGACTGGCTTAATAATTATCCTCATAAACAAGCCTATCTGAGATGGACCAAGCCTCTCTGCCAGGTGGGTTCCCACCACTAAAGGCATTCTTTTGGGTCTAATGAGAACCCTGGGCCTGCCTGTCCACCGCTTGTGAGGGAAGGGGGTGGTCTCTCACTAGTTGTGAGTCCTTCTCTGGCTATTTAACCTATTAGAGTCTCACTTTCCCCATCTCTAAATAAAGGTAACAGCATCCCCAAACGCAAGGTTGTTAAATGAGCAAACACATATGAAGAACTCGGAACAGTGGCAGGTTCAGAGTGGGTCTTGACTAGATATCAGTGAGTGTTGCTGTTTCCGACTCATTGGGAATGAGGAAGGAGCCAGATGCTGGACCCAGCTGGAGAGAAGGAAGAGTATTCCTTTATGACTGCATCTATTTACTATGTCATTTTGCACAAATGATTTCTACCATGTATAATGCCACAGAGGGATCCAGTGTGGTTTCTATATTAAAATACATAAAATCAAACAACACCACCATCCAGTTCTAAGAAGGATTTAGACACCCGAGTTGTGTGAGGGAAACCACTATTGCTGACCACTGCATTTAGCTCTCAGCCGCTGGGCCAATGGAGTAATAAGAGAAGCACACTGAGGGGGTTTCACAGATGTCCTCCAAGCAGACAAAAATGTAAGGGATCAAGCCTAGAGACAAACTTTTCCCTGGCTCCAAATTTCAAGAGGAATTTATAAGCTGTGATATAGGGCACTGGGGAACATAAAGGATAATGCCTTCCCCCACGAGGACTTGCCTAAAAGACACAGAGAGGTCTTTCCAAGGGCCCACACTTACAAGGCGCCTCCATAAAAGTCAAAGGCAAGAGAGGCTTTCTCAGAACGTCAGCACTGGAAGGGCCTGTCGTCTAGCCCCTGGTTTTGCAGAAGTATGAAAGAGCGGCCAGGGAGCTGAAAGGACAGCTGGCCTTGGACCCAGACTCAGAGCTGGGGGTCCAGTGCTTTACCCTCACCCTGAACTCTCACCCTCTCCCTCATTTCTTCCACCAACAAAAAGAAGCTTCCCTTGGTCCCTCTTGGGAAATGGCAGCCTCTTCCACACTGTGGGAATCCCTTTCTTTTAAGTTTTTGATTAAAAAGAAATTTGAAAATGTTTAAGTCTGGCTTGGAGGGCTTCCAGGTAGCCTTAGGAGTCCGCAGCACAAAGTCACTCTCAGCTCTAAACGGTCAGGTATGTCTGCTGACCGTCGAGATGCACACCCCACTCCAGGTCCAGTTTTAAAAGAGTTTTAGCAGCTGCCATCCTTAAAAGCTTTCTAAGCGTCCCATGGTGTGCTAAGTGCCCTAAGTGATGTCCGCATGTGATCCTTCCAACAACACTATGAGGAAGGTTCTATTATTAAACCAGGATTTGAACCATAACAGGTGACTCTAGAGACCAAGGTATTAACTACAGACTCCTAGTTAACTTTACAGAAAGGGAGTCTTTGTGAGGTAGGAACTTCTGTCCAGCCCCTGTTTAAGGAAGATGTTTTCTAAAGCCAACAATTGGCAAATGTCATACAAACTGTAGTGGGTTATCCTTAAGTTCTAGAAGACTTTATGCAAAGGTGGTCTTAATTGTGGCATTCTGAGGACACCATCAAAACAAGGCCCTCAAAGTACATCCATGTACCATACTTAACAGGAAACAGCGCTTCTAGCCAATCATGGGAAACTGGGGTTCACTCTTATTTGCTCTCATAGGGGGTGATTAGGTGCACAGTTCCCAGGCCTGGGCCTGGTTACTTGCACTGTCACCTGCTCACTTGTGACTCTGGGCAAGTGGCTGAACTTCTTTTCATCTTCTGTGAAAGGAGATAATAAGAACAGAGCCTCTATAAAGCTCTGGCATCACATGAGATAGGAGCTGTAAAGTTGTTTAGAAAAATGTCAGGCACATACTTATGGGCTCGATAAAACTAGTCAATGACTGCAGATACATGTTTTAAGGCAGATACCAGAATACAGATCAGAATGAAGTAAGTAACACGATAGTCCATAATATGAATTAGATGTTGCTAAACATTTGAAGTAGTTTCCCATTTCCTGAATAATCATTATTTTAATTTATCTGATATACACTTTTCTAACTCACAAAGAAATTACAGTATTATATATTACTAGAGGCCCAGCGCATGAAATTTGTGCACGGGGGTGGGAGGGTGGGGTGTCCCTTAGCCCAGCCTGCACCCTCTCCAATCTGGGACATTCCTCTCACACTCCAGGACTGCTGGCTCCCAATTGCTCACCCGCCTGCCTTCCTGATTGCCCCTAATTGCTTCTGCCTGCCAGCCTGATTACCCCTAACCACTCCTCTGCTAGCCTGATTGATGTTTAACTGCTCCCCTGCCAGCCTGTTTGCTCCCAACTTCCCTCTCTGCTGGCCTGGTCACCCATAACTGCCCTCCCCTGCAGGCTTGATCGCTCCTAACTCGCCCTCCCTTGCAGGTCTGGTCCCTCCCAACTGCCCTCTCCTGCTGGCCTGATCACCCACAATTGCCCTCCCTTGCAGGCCTGGTCCCTCCCAACTGCCATCTCCTGCTGACCATCTTGTAGTGGCCATCTTACATCCACATGGGGGCAGGATCTTTGACCACAAGGGGGCAGTCATCTCGTGTGTTGGAGTGATGGACAATCTGCATATTACTCTTTTATTAGATAGGATTATTAGATAGGATGCCTCAACAAAGCTCTTAGAAGCACCATTTATTAGCAATGTACAATATCTATTCTTCAGATTCTTGACCAAGAATATATACTCTCTGCTGTTACTTCTGAACAGTACCTTGGATTTTTTAAAAAGTAATACTCATAAGAAATTATAAAAAGTATGTTAGTTTATATATTCCTCTTAATATTTCAAATTATAGTCTTTGGTCAAGTCAAAGCCTTGATTTTAGAAAGCCACATAGCTAAAATATCAATATTTTTACTTCACATAAAACTGCTTTTAATAAATTAGTTCAATATTTTGTCATTAGCTTCTCAATGATGTTCTGTAGTTTTTAGTATGCAAGTCTTGCACCTCTTTTGTTAAATTTATTTCTAAATATTTTAATCTTTTTGATGATGTTATAAATGGAATTGTTTTCTTAATTTTGTTTTGGAATTGTTCACTGCTAGTGTAAAGAAATACAATTGACCTCTTAAATGTTAATTTTGTATACGGCCATTGGCTTTTATTGATGTACTAGAGGCCCGATGCACGAAATTCATGCAAGGGGCTCAGCCTTCAGAGCCCCGGCTGCTGCCTAGGCCCTCATAGCAGCCCCGCCTCCTGACCACTGGTTATTCCGGAAGGTCATCCTGGAAGGTTGTTCCAGAAGATCATTCCACTGTCTGGTCTAGTTAGCATATTAGCTCTTTATTATATAAAACTAGAGGCCTAGTGCACAAATTCGTGCATGGGTGGGGTCCCTAGGCCTGGCGAGTGATTGGGCTAATAGGGGATGGCTGGCCAGGGGGAGGGACCATAGGAGGTTAGCTGGCTGTGGGAGGTTGGCCAGCCATGGGAGGTTGGCTGTGGGAGCACACTGAAACATCAAGAGGCAGCTCCTGCATTAAGCATCTGCCCTCTGGTGGTCAGTGTGTCATCACAGCGACTGGTTGACTGGTCATTTGGTTGACCAGTTGCATAAGCTTTTATATATATATATATATATATATAAATATATATATATATATATATATATATATGTACAAATAATATTCACATATTCAAAGACTACACTATGAACACCTGTTATGTGTTAGGCACTGTGCTGGGCTGTGGTATATAATGAAGAATAAAATAGATACAGTACCTGCTTCATTAGAGCTTGGGGTTTAGTAGCAGAATTGGGTACAGGTGAGGTACACTTCCCCACTACCTAGTACATGCTAGCAAGCACTGTCCACATTATCATCCAGGGTCCGTGTATGAGGGCTATGGAAGAAGTTCCTTTCTGTCTCAGAATTAGGAAACACTGTGTAACCCCTTATCAACAATTCTATTTTGATGCCATGTCCTCTGTGAATTGTGTAGCTGGGCAGGTTTTCTTTGCTTCAGTTGCTAGGAAGCTTAAAGCTATGTTGTGGCCAACTCTAGTAAATGACACTAAGTCAAAAAAAAAATTTTTTTTTTGGCCATATTTATTTTCTCTTTGCCCTGATTTCCCAAATTTGTATCTTATCTTGTTTTGGGTAGAGCTTCATAACTTGCCTTAGATCTTTTATGGATAGAGGCTGGGAAGGAAGAAAGAAAGGAAGGAATGAAAGAAAGAAGGAAGAAAGGAAGAAAATTTCAGTTACTTGTTAATATTCCTGAGAATGCTAACTTACTATGAAGGTCTACTCTTTATTTCTAAAGTTCCATCAAGAAGTGATTTTATTACCTGAGTGAATGCTTATACCATCTGGAATAAGAACTACTTCATACTTAAAGGTTCTTTAATCTGTTTTTGGCAGGTCTAACTAAACAAAGTCTATTAGTTTTGTTCAGACACACTGGAAGTGCTTTTCTGGCATCACTTCAATAAAATTTTCTTCCCTTATTAGACATAGAGGATCTGGGCAAGAGCTGGCAAGGAAGGAGATATCTTTACCCAAGTCACTTGCGACCAAGAAGCAGTATAAGCAATTCTACTTTGAAGTCACTCAAACCTGGGTTTGAATCCTGACTTTGTTATTTACTTACTAGCCTTGTGATTCTGGAAAGGTTGCTTATCTTCCCCAAGTTTCAGTCACCTCATCTATAAAATTAACATCTATATTATTGATTACTAGTGTGATCAAATTAAATGAAATTTAGCATAGGTGGAGGACACATCCATTTAATACTGTACTAAAATTACTAGGCAGTATAATAAGGTAAGAAAAACCAACAACATTTATAACGACACCAAAGGAAGAAATCTACTAACTATATGCGGCAGCTTGATAAAAAAAATTTTTGATTTCTACCTAATTGAAAAAAGTAAATTTCAGATGAATTAAAATTTAAAATGTAAAACAAAAATATCTAAAATATTTTGAGGAGAATATCTTTACAATCATGGGATAGGGAAGGATTTCTTAATCAAAATATAAAATGCAGAAATCATTAAATGTTAATTTGATAGCATTAAAATATGAAACTTCTATGCAATATATGATAATATAAACAAAGAAAAAGGATAAGTTATGGGCTAGAAGGAGGCATTTGCAACATATATAACAGGCAAAGGAATAATACAGGGAACTTTACAAACCAATAAGAAAAAAACAAACAACCAAACAAGTGACAAAAATATAAAGAAGCAATTCACAGAAGCAGCCAAGAAGCCAGTAAACTTGAAAAATGTTCAATCTTAGAAGTAATCAGGGAATATAAATGAAATTAAGAGTGAAATAATATTTTCTATTCATAAGGCCAGCCAAAATGTCATTTTTTCCCCCTGCACTTACAGACATTCCAATAACTGATCTCTGACAATTATCCACATAGTGATTACTCTGAAGAAGAATGAAAGATTGGGGTATGGGACCTACAATGGTCTCTGCAATATTTTATTTCTTTAAAAAAGTATGAGGCAATGCTGAAACTGGTTTGGCTCAGTGGATAGAGCATCGGCCTGCAGACTGAAGGGTTCTGGATTTGATTCCAATCAAGGGCATGCACCTTGGTTGCGGGCACATCCCCAGTAGGGGGTGTGCAAGAGGCAGCTGATCGATGTTTCTCTCTCATTGATGTTTCTGACTTTCTATCCCTCTCCCTTCCTCTCTGTGAAAAATCAGTAAGATATATATTTTTAAAAGTGTTTAAAAAAAGTATGAGGCAAACAGGACAAATGTTGACACTTGCAATTCTGGGCAATAGTTACATGGCTAATTGCCATAAACTTCTTTATGCTTTCCCATATGCTTGAAATATCCATAACACAAGTAAACAAAATGTGTTTAAACAACCTGTTGATACTGAGGAGGAATAACAGAATAGAAAAATGCCCAAGTCAGACAGTTTTTGGAAGGGCTGCTGAATACAGAATGGAAAACAGGAGGCTCCAAAGGAGGACAGTGTAAAGTCCAGCAGATGGGGGCAGAGGTAAGGACAGGTGGTGCACATTTTAAAGAAAACATTGGTTTGGAAAATAAAGTCTAAAAGCAAAGGAACTATTTCTCTGGAAATCCAGAAATAAAGGTCTTGCTTGTCCACTCAGTTACACAAACTATACTGCATTGGAACATTTTTACCTGATTTCTGACCTAATACCCTGTCCAGTCTTATGACAGACACAGTCATGAAAGAATTACAACTCATGGCTGATCTTGTTCAGAGCAAAGGGTGTCGTGACCTCAGAAGGCTTCCCTGAGCACATAAACTAAAGTTAACCACAGATACAAAGAGGTTCGTAGGTAGAAAAGTATGTCTCTGGTAGAGGAGCCAGCATTTGCAAAGGCCTCGAGGCAAGCCTGTGAGGTGTTAGTACAGAATGTAGAAAGCTCCATGACTGGTTCTGTGAGGAAAGACACTGAAATGAGGGGACAAGGGGAGTGTCCCTATGTCTTCCTTAAAGACCAAAGAACCAGAGAAAAACATCCAGGGTGAAGGCCCATGTGTAAAAAAGTTGAAAGACAGCGAAAAGCAACAATAAAAGCTGGGCAGGAATAGGAAAACCAGGATACTTAACTGGTCTGTATACAGTTCATATCCTGCTACTTCCTTTCACTGAAGTACAATCAATTATAAACTTGGAATTTTAAGTCAGTAGGTGTACCGGTCAAGTTAATGGAGTAGGTGGAAGCTGTACTCATCTCCTCCCATGATCACATCAAAATTACAACTAAATTATAAAACAATCAGCCTGGATAACCATCTGAAGACTAGATGAATGACAGTCCTACAACTAAAGATATAAAGAAGCAATGCCAAGCCTGGTGGGAGGGGTGAGGATGTGAAACTAACTGGCCCTGTACCCACATTTGACAGTTGAGGATCTGGAGGAACATCTCAACTGCAGAGTTACCCTCTAAGGAGGGGTCTTACCCCCATACTGGGCTCCCAAGTCCAGAACACCAGTGCTAGGAAGAGGAGCCCACATAACATCTGCCTGTGAAAATCAGTGGGGAATTCCATGCCCCGGTGAAACAGAAGGCTGCTGGAAATTCAGGCTTCTCCTTAAAGGGCCAGCATACAAACTCTGGCTCGTAGGCACTACTCACCTTGGGCTCTGGCAGAGAAACAACAGCTTAGCAGGCACCAGAGACATATGGGGAGAGACTGAGTTGTGTGGCTTCAGGACAAGAGATTGAGGGACAGCTGCCATTGACCCTGTGATGAGCCCGACCTGTTGCCCCGCCAACAGGCGCCATCTTTCCTGTGTTGATCCCTCCCCTACACGGCCAAATCTTAATCTGCATTTGCCTGAGGAACTCCACTATCTCCACCCTGATTACCTTCTGAGACTCCGCCCTATCAAACTCGTGCATAGCCTGAGGCTCTCCTGAGGCCAACCAGCCTGGGTAGGCTCTTGGTGCAGTCTTTCTTGAAATACTCTCAAAGAATTATAGTAAAGACTGAGAAGTGTCAGACACAGGGAGAAACTGTGTTGTGTGGCTTCAAGGCAAGGTTCTGGAGAGACAGCCACCATCTTTCCTGTGTTGAGTCATTCCCATGACCAAATATTAATCTTCATAAGCGTGGAGAACTCCACCAGCTCCACAATGATCACTCTCTAAGACCCCTACCCCACCACAAAGGCCTACAGACCCCCAGTGGGTGGCGGCTGGCCTTGATGTACCCGGAGACTTTTGCTGAGTGGCCTCAGGCCCAGCACTGGCAACAAGTCTGAATCTGTATTATCTGGTGAATACCACTTGACCGACCCTGGTGACTCCCTGAGACCCTGCTTCACACAACTGCTGTACCATGCAAGGCTCTTTCAGCAGCTGAGCTTTATAAACAGCCAGCAGGCATCGGCAGGTCTCAGATACCTTGGCCTTTTGCTGACCTGCCTCAGGCCTTGTACTGGTGGTAGCCAGTCTAGTTCACAATGTGGCCCCTCCTCATGCATTCAGCCCAGCACAGACAGTTACCAACCACAGATAGCTTGGTGGCTCCTAACAGGTAGCCCTGGGGTGGTCACAAGCAGTGCCTGATATTTGACCTGCACTAAGGTCCTTCCCTAGAGGCCCCAGAACCATCACACCAAGTGGTGGGCTTTAGACTTGAAACTCCACAAGCAACACACCCAAAGGAAGATCTCAGCAGACAACAGACCCCACTGGAGTGAATTCAGCAACGTAGAGTCAGGTCCCCTCTCCCACTTGCTCATACATTGTGGCTTTGGCCAATCCTCATAGCCAGCCAGCTGAGGATCAATCCCACTCACTGACATGCCAATAGCAATTGAGGCTCAACTATAACATAAGGCATATATAACCCACACAAGGGATACTCCTGGAGCACCTGGCTCAGGGGTTCAGGGAGACTGTGCCACTGGGCCCCATAGGATACCTACTACATAAGGCCACACTGTAAAGACTGGGAGATATAGCAGACCTACCTAATACACAGAAACAAACACAGAGTGGCAGCCAAAATGAGGAGGCAAAGAAACATGTCCCAAATGAAATAATAGGAGAAACTCCCAAAAATGAACTAAATGAAATGGAGTCAGAGAATATACCACATACAGAGTTCAAAACACTGGTTATAAGGATGCTCAAGGAAATTAAAAAAAGAATAGATGAAGTCACTGAGAACTTCAACAAAGAGATAATAAGTACACAAAAAAAGGCATAGAAACCATAAAAAAGTCAGAAATAAAGAATACAATAACTAAAAAAAAAAAAGAAAAGAAAAAGCTATTAAAATACATAATATGGGGTTTGAATTAACTGAAAGCCATTAATAATTCTTTGAAAATCATTGTCCACCTATGTTAATGACTGCTAAGTTCATCAGCGCATCACTACCTCTGTAACCAGTCTATATAAGCAAAAGTCACCGTATATTCAAAAACAACAAACAAACAAACAAACAAACAAAAAAGAATACAATAACTGAAATGAAGAATACACCAGAAGGGATCAATGGCAGATCAGATAAAGAGGACTGAATCAGTAATTTGAAAGACAAAGTAGGAGAAAACACCCAATCAGAACAGTAAGAAGAAAAGAAGAATTAAAAAACTAGGATAGTTTAAGGACCTCTGGGAAAACATCAAGTGTAACAACACCTTTATCATAGGGATACCAGAAGGAGAAGAGAGAGAACAAGAAATTGAGAATCTATTTGACACCAAAGGAATACAAAATATTATAATACTATGAACAATTATATATTGACAAATTGAACAGTCTAAAAGTAATAGATAAATTGATAAAAATACATAATCTTCTAAGACTACATTAGGAAGAAACAGAAAATCTGAACATATTGATTACTACCAAAGAAAATGAATCAGTAATCAAAAAAATCTAAACAAACAAAAGTCCTGGACTGGATGGCTTCACAAATAAATTTTAGCAAACATTCAAAGAAGAATTAACACCTATCCTTCTCAAACTATTTCAAAAAATTCAAAAGGAGGGAAGGCTCCCAAGCTCACTTTATAAAGGTAGCATTATCCTGATTCCAAAATGACAAAACATTATGTATGTATATACTAGAGGCCCGGTGCACGAAATTCGTGCATGGGAGGCAGGGGATGTCCCTCAGCCCAGCCTGTACCCTCTCCAATCTGGGACCCCTCAAGGGATGTCTGATTGCCTGTTTAGGTCCCATCCCAGTAGGATCAGACTTAAACGGGCAGTCAGACATCCTTCTCAGAATCTAGGACTGCTGGCTCCAAAGTGCTCACATACCTGCCTCCCTGATTGCCCCTAACCGCTTCTGCCTGCCAGCTTGATCACCCCCTAACCACTACCTTGCCAGCCTAATTGATGTGTAACTGCTCCCCTGCCAGCCTTTTTGCCCCTAACTTCCCTCCTCTGCCGGCCTGGTCACCCCTAACTGCCCTCCCCTGCCGACCTGATCTCACCCCCAACTACCTTCCCCTGCCAGCCAATTTGGTTCTGATTGGTCGGTTTCTATGCCAGTCAGTGTCAAAAGCTCTGCCTCCTAGGTAGCCATTGGCTCCTCACAGTTCACCCAGATTTAATTCTGATTGGTTGGTTTCTATGCTAGTCAGTGTCTCTGGGCCTATCTCCGGGCCTGATAAGAGGTGGCCCCCTGTGGAAGCCTGGAGAGAAAGAGAGAGGCAACAGCTGATCAACAGCTGCCACAGGGGCTGCGGATCAGACCCTGCATCTCTCTTCAGGCCTCTCTCCAGGCCTGATCCACAGCCCCTTTGACAGTCAGTGCTGGGTCACCACAGCAACCCAGCACTGACTGCAGAACTGATTTCAGTGTTCAGTCGAGCCTTCGGTAGGTCGATATGGATCCAGGGTTTTTATATATTAGGATAATGAACTCTCAGATAGAGAAAATAAAATACCTAGGAATAAATTTAACCAAAGAGGTAAAAGACCTGTACTTGGAAAATTATAAGATATTGAAGAAACTAAAGAAGATATAAATAAATGAAAGCATACACCATGCTCATTGATAGGAAGAATTAACATTTTTAAAATGTCCATACTGCCGAGACTGGTGTGGCTCAGTGGATAGAGCGTCGGACTGCGGACTGAAAGGTCCCGGGTTCAATTCCGGCAAGGGCATATACCATGGCTGCGGGCACATCCCCAGTGGGGGGGCGTGCAGGAGGCAGCTGATCGATGTCTCTCTCTCTCATCGATGTTTCTGACTTTCTATCCCTCTCCCTTCCGCTCTGTAAAAAATCAATAAAATATATTTTTTAAAAAAAATGTCCATACTACCTAAAGTAATCTATAGGTTCAACACAAGCCCTGTCAAAATACCAATGGAATTTTTCACAGAACTAGAACAAATAATCCTAACATTTATATTGAAACCAAGTAGGCACAGCAATCTTCAGAGAAAAGAACAAAGTTGGAGATATCATGCTAGCTGATATCAAACTACATTACAAGGCCATAGTAATCACAACAGCATAGTAAACAACTGGCATAAAAACAGATACATAGATCAATGGAGCAGAATAGGCCAGAAATAAACCCATACCTATCTATTCAAGAAATGTGATGAGAAAATTGAACAGATACATGCAAAAAAGAAAAAAAGAAAAAGAAAATGAAAATGAAACTAGACAAACTTCTTACACCATATACAACAATAAACTCAAATGGATTAAAGACTTAAGTGTAAGACCCAAAACCATAAAACTCCTAGAAGAAAGCTTAGGTAGTCAATTCCCTGACATTGTTCTTTTTTTTTTTTTTAATATATCTTATTGATTTTTCACAGAGAGGAAGGGAGAAACATCAATGAGAGAGAAACATCGACCAGCTGCCTCCTGCACACCCCCTACTGGGGATGTGCCCACAACCAAGGTACATGCCCTTGACCGGAATCAAACCCGGGACCTCTCTGTCCGCAGGCCAATGCTCTATCCACTGAGCCAAACCGGTTTCGGCTCCTGACATTGTTCTTAGTAATTTTTTTTTCTGATGTATATCCTTGGGCAAGGGAAACAAAAGAAAAACAAACAAATAGGACTACATCAAACCAAAATTGTTTGCACAGCAAAGGAAACCATCAATAAAACAAAAAGACAGCCTACAGAATGGGAGAACATATTTGCCAATGATATATCCAATAAGTTGTTAATATCCAAAAATTATAAAGAACTTATACAATTCAACACCTCCCCAAACAAACAAACAATCCAATTAAAAAGTGGGCATAGTTCTTGTATAGAAACTCTCCAAAGAGGACATACAAATAGATGGCCCAAAGACATAAAAAAAAAAAGTTCAATGTCACTAATCAGAGAATTGCAAATTAAAACCACAATGAGCTATCACTGCACATCTGTCTAAATTGTTATCATCAATAAATCAACAAACAAGTGTTGGCAAGGATGTGGAGGAAAGGGGGACCCTAGTGCACTGTTGGTAGAATTGCAAATTGATGTAGCCATTATGAAAACCAGTATGGAAGTTCTTCAAAAAATTAAAAATAAACTATCCTATGACCCAGCAATTCTACTTTTGGGTATATATCTGAAGAAATCCAAAACACTAATTTAAAAAAGATATATGCTCTAGTATGTCCACTGCAACATTATTTACAATAGCCAAGATATGGAAGCAACCCAAATCCTCATCAATAGATGAGTGGATAAAGAAGTTGTGGTGTGTGTGTATGTATGTGTATATATATATGAATATGTATATATACATATATGTGTGTGTGTGTATATATATGTGTGTATATATATATATATATATATATAAAATACTAGTATTACTTAGTCTTAAAAAATGAACTCTCACCATTTGCGACAACATGGATGGATCTAGAGAGTATTATGGTAAATGAAGTGAGTCAGACAGAGAAAGACAAATGGCATATGATTTCACTTATATGTGGAAGCTAAAGAACAAAATAAATGAACAAAAAACAGAAACAGATAGATACAGAGAACAAATTGAGGGTTACCTGAATGAGAGGTGGGTTGGGAGCGGGGTGAAAAAGGTGAAGAGACTAAGAAATACAAATTAGTAGTTACAAAATGGTCACGGGTAAACTATGCATAGGAATACAGTCAATAAAATTGCAATAACTATGTGTAGTTCCAGGTAGGTACTTGAACCATCAGAGGATGACTAAGTAAATTCTATCATTGTCTAATCACTATTAGTACACCTAAAACTAATCCTATCTAATAAAAGAGAAACATGCAAATTACCGTACCTTTTATGCTACCAGCCAATCAGGAGCGGGAGGGCAGGGCATGGCCAGGGTGAAGGACTGAAGTCACCCCTCTGGAGGCTACCCAAGGTCTTATTTCAGCCCTGATGTTGGGCTGCTTCCCCTGACCATAAGTCCCCAGCGCACTTCCAGCCAGAGTTAAAGGGGGCTTCTTCTGTTTTTAAGGCATTGCCATATCCAGTGCCTGCCAGGTTTCTGTGAAAACACTACTCCTTAGGTCCGGGGTGCTGGGAGCTGAAGCAGAGAGGCTGTGAGGCCCAGCTCACCTAGGATGCTGGCCCCCCATCACCCCCTCCCAATTATCCTGGCCCAGCCTTCCTTATGCATACCTGCTCACGGAGAGCGTGAGGTGGTCGTGGCAGCGGGACGGGAGGCCTACACCCTCCCCCAATCCAGAGGGGCTTGACAGGGGACCTCAGGCCTCGATCCCCACCCCAGAACCATGCCAGGGGACCTGAGGCCATGTCTTCCACCCAGTGGGGCTTGACGGGGGACCTCAAAGTGTACTTCCCGTCCTGGTGCTGGGCTAGGGGACCTCCGGCTGCTTCCCTTGCCCAGCAGGGCTTGAGAGAGGACCACAGGCCATGCCCCCCCACCCTGCAGGGCTTGACAGGGAACCTCAAGGTGTGCTTCCCGCCCTGGTGCTGGGCTAGGGTATCTCAGGCTGCTCCCCCTGCCCCAGTTCCAGGCTGGGGGACCTCAGGCTGTGCCTCCCACCTGGTGCAGCTTGATAGGGGACTGCAGGCCACACTCCCAACCCAGCAGGGCTTGACAGGGGACCTCAAGGTGTGCTTCCCATCCTAGTGCTGGGTTAGAGGACCTCAGACTGTTCTCTCCACCCAGCAGGGCTTGACAGGGGACCTCAAGCCGCACCCCACCCCCGGCACCAGGCTGGGGGACCTCAGACCATACCCTCCGCCCCAGCACCAGGCCAGGGGACCTGAGGCTGTGCTCCTCCTGCCTGGCTGGGCTTGACAGGCGACCTGAGCCTGCACCCCAGCGCCAGTGAGGATTGACGGGGGACCTGAGGTTGTGCCTCCCTCCTGGTGCTGGGCTGGGGGACCTGAGGCTGTGCTCCTCTGCCTGGTGGGGCTTGACGGGGGACCTCAGGCCATGCCCCCTACCCAGTGGGGCTTGACAGGGGATCTCAGGTTGTGTCTCCCATCTGGTGGGACTTGATGGGGGACCTCAGGCCACGCCCCCCATCCTGGTGCTGGGCCAGGGGACCCGAGGACGCCCCCTGCCCTGTGGGGCTTGACATGGGTGGGACTGGCCAGGTCTGGATCTACCCCAATGTGGGGGGGGGGGGGAGGTTGGCTGGGTTTGGGTCTCACGTGATTTTGAGGCACATGTGAGTGAGTGGGGACTTGACTCTGGGCCCCGTGGTGTGCCCCAGACTCTGACAGGAGGAAGGTTTTCATATACATTTTACTAATTTTCTTTAGTCTCTGATACTTCTGTTATAGAGAAAGAGCAAATAGCAATATTAAATTATTTCCTCTAATTAATACCCTTTTAATGTGCACAAATTTCACGCACCGGGCCACTAGTTTATAATAAAAAATCATAATATGCTAATTAGACAAGCCAGCTGAACGACCTTCTGGACATCATTCTGGACAGCTTCCAGATGAAGCTGCAGTGGCGGGGGCCAAGGTAGAGGCGGTTAGGGGCCATCAGGCAGGCAGGTGAGCATTTAGGGGTGATTAGGGAGGCAGGCGAATATTTAGGGGCATTAGGCAGGCAGAGTGATTAGGGGCTTCAGGCAGGCAGGCAGAGTTGTTAGGGGTATCAGGCAGGCAGGCAGGTGAGCAGTTCGGAACCAGCGACAGGGATTTTCTGGATTGTGAGAGGGTGCAAGGAAGGGTGAGGGCCCCCTCTATCTCCTGTGCAAGAATTTCATACACCGGGCCTCTACTCCTATCTAATAAAAGAGTAATATGCAAGTTGACCATCACTCCAAGACACAAGATGGCTGCCCCCATGTGATCAAAGATGCCTGCCCCAATGTGGACACAAGATGGCTACCACCAGGTAGAAGGTCAGACAGAGTGTAGATGCATGTATGACCATCCGGCCACTGATTAGTGTTGCCACTCCCAACCCCCTTGCACACATGGAGGGCTCACACACTGATCTACTCACTTTCACTGCACAGACGTTTGTTGAGTGCCTGCTGCATGACATGCACAGTGTTAGACAGGGGGCCTCAGGCACGTCCTGGGGAGCTCTCTCACTGCTCTAGACCTCAGATGACCACATGTCCAGATGTGATCTGTCACTGTTGGGAGGCTGTCACACCCTCAGATTGTCACATCCCCTGGGGTTCACACTCCCCCAGACAACCCCCCAATGGCTCTTTGGGTTCCATGACCAGCCCCCACTGGAGGACAGGCTTTATTCCCCTGCCTCCATTGGCCCACAGACTTGGTGGTAGCCCCCCATGGCCACACGAGGGCGCCAGTGCAGTGCAGCTATTGCTGCACAGCCCCACAGGCTCCTGCTATTCATAGACCCACAGGGCTCTCTTGGGTGGAGGGCTCCCTCCTGGCGACTCGGCAGGGTCTCTGGAGGTCAGGGCTCCAGGCCCCATCTTGACCAAGCCAGAGGGATGAGCAGCCACGCTCCCACTTGAGGGCCCACTGCGTGCTTTCCAATCCACAAAGCCCCCACCGTTTTCTAGATGCAGAAACGGAGGCTCAGTGACTTGCCCGTTGTACTGCCACCTGGCCTCATATATCCTGGCCACACTAGACTGCCTGTGGCGCCCTGCGAGGCCTGCGGGCACAAGTGCCCTCTCTTTCAAAGTGAATAAATGCTGTCCGGCTTAAAAAAAAAAAAAAAAAAAAAAGATGGCCACCACAAGATGGTCTGCAAGGGAGGGCAATTGTGGGCAGTTAAGGGTGACCAGGCCAGCAGAGGAGGGCAGTTGGGGGTGACCAGGCCTGCAGAGGAAGGCAGACTAGACCAGTAGGGGAGGGCAGTTCGGGGGGGGGGGGGGGACCTAGGCCTGCAGGGGAGGGCAGTTGGGGGGTGTTGGAATTTTTGAGTCTCCCATTCTAGAAAGGCCATGGACTATGCCCCAGGTAGAGTTGTCAGTGCTGACACCAGGCCAGGTCTTGATATATGGTCTCATGGCCCCTTCCCAGCATGTAGGCCTTGCAAGATAGAACACTGTCAGCTTTCTGAAGAACAGGATGACCCTGTAAATAACATGGTCAATGGCATGATCCTGACGTTTCTTGGGAAAAACTGTTTTGTCTTGGGTTGCTTGCTCTGCAAAGAACAGGATATAGTTAATGTGCTTAAAAGTTATCCTGCACAAAGGGTCGGGGCTGCTCTCCAGACTCTCTGCATGGAGAATGGCAGAGCAGTCACCAGCCGGCTAATAAAGGCTCCCTAAATTTTAATTTGGTCTGGGCTCCAGTGGTCATTCACTTGCATCCGCTCCACAACAGGCCTACAGGGGAGGGCAGTTGCGGGGGACCTGGCCAGCAGGGGAGGGCAGTTGTGGGGGGAGACCAGGCCTACAAGGGAGGGTGTTGGGGGGGGGGGGGACCAGGCCTGCAGGGGAGGGCAGTTGAGGGGGAGGGGACCAGGCCTGCAGGAGAGGAAAGTTGGGGGGGGGGGAGGCTGAGGCCTATAGGGGAGGGCAGTTGGGGGGAAATGGCCTGCAGGGGAGCACTGGTAGGGGGGGACCAGGCCAGCAGGGGAGGGCAGTTGTGGGGAGATGACCAGGCCTGCAGGGGAGGGCAGCTGGGGGGAACCAGGCCTGCAGGGGAGGACAGTTGGGGGGTGGGAGGGACCAGGCTTACAGGGGAGGGCAGTTAGGGGTGACTGGGCCAGCAGGGGAGGGCAGTTGGGGGTGACCAGACTGGCAGGAAGGGCAGTTAGGGGCAATCGGGCCAGCTGGGGAGCAGTTAGGTGTCAATCAGGCTGGCAGGAGAGTGGTTAGAGAGTGGTCAGGCTGGCAGGCAGAAGTGGTTAGGGGCAATCAGGCAGAGGCAGGTGACCAGTTTGGAGCCAGCAGTCCTGGATATCTAAACGGGTAGTTGGACATCCCTCAAGGGGTCCCAGACTGGAGGTGCAGCCTGGTCTGAGGGATACCACCCTCCCCCCACCATGCACGAATTTCATGCACAGTGTCTCTAGTATGTAATAATACTGAATATCAGCTATAATTGAAAATTTAAAAATAAATTTTAAGCCCTAGCCTGTTTGGCTCAGTGGATAGAATGTTAGCCCGTGGACCAAAGAGTCTCAGGTCCTGTTCTGGTCAAGGGCATGAACCTTGGTTGCAGTCTCCTTCCCAGTCTGGGCCCTGGTCAGGGCTTGTGGAGGAGGCAACTAATTGATGTGCTTGTCTTACATCAATGTTTCCCTCTGTCTTGCCCTCTCTCTCCCACTCTCCCTAAAAACCAATGGAAAAATATCCTCAGGTGAGGATTAACAACAAAAATGAAAAATGAAATTTAAAAGAAAAGATTCCTGCAAATAAATGAATACAACAAAGGAAATTAGTAGGCTGAGCTATAGAAGACACAGTAGGAAAGGAACATTGAGGAATAGGAATCTGCTGAGGAGGAATGGTAAAGTTCCTTGCACATTGATTTTTTTTTTCTTCCGAAACTCATAGAGCCCGGAGGCAGCAAAGTGGATCATGCAGCGGCAGCTAAAAATAAAAAACCAAAACCAAACCAAAACAAAAAAACAACAACAAACCTAGGAGCATCCTTCTTGGATGCTACCTCAGTCTAAGCTGGTCACACTGAAAAACTTCAGGAATCAGAAATTCCAGTTGGCTCGGGCAGGAATTTCTTCTGAGGTTTCTTGGATTGGCTCTGCTATAGAGAGCAAAAGATAATATTTTTTACACCTGCAATTTTCATAATGGAAACTGACATCTTCTTGGGAGTAAACCAAGAGAAATAAATATAACTGAAAGCTTTTTCCTAATATCATATGAAGTCCAGGCTCCAGGGAGGACATTAACATTTTCTCCTTTCAAACAACGCTTGAGTTCTTTGATGGGAGAGCATGTGACCTCAGATTTGCTCCAATGGCTTTTTCTTAACGTTGTGATGAAAATATCCACTTGACTGGAGTGACATTTGCCTATTTGCCTTCAAGTCCAAGTGCAGCCCCTTGAGACAAAAAGCCATTTGGGACTAATTTCTTTTTTCCCTCAAAAAAGTCTTAATGGCCACCAATGTAGAAATATTAAAACTTTATCCACACGGGAGAAATTGAATTGGAAAGAACACTGGGGAGGGATGCAGCACATACCACTACAGGCTTGGGTTCCACCTCTTCCCACATATGTTACTTTGTCCAAGTCATCACCTTGCCAAAACCCATTCGCTCACGTATAAATGACGCTAAAAAGCCTATCTCCTGAGGTGTTGCTGTAAAAGTCAGACTTGGTAATATTTACTAAGCATGAAGTACAGTAAGTACTCAATTATTGTAGCAATTGCTACCATTTTAAATGATATTTATAAATAGCAAGGAAAAAAGGCTTCTCAAAGTCATGTTGATGTTTTCTGATGGGCTAATTTGCACAGAAAACCACAGGGTACTGGCAACAATTTTGACCTGATAGCATTCTTTTTTTTTTTTTTTTTATGGACCAAAATCACCTTTAAAAGGAGGGTTTTCAGAGGATGAAAAGTCACCACTACCTTTTCATTCCAACACATAAGGATTACAGGGACCCAATGCTGTACATGGTTATATTTATTTAAAAAGTTAAAAGGGTTTTGACATTTTTTTCAGATTAAAGAACTCATTCAAGTTATACCATACAATTTGTAACATCTACATAAGAGACTGAGGCAGCATTCTATAATCACAAAACATCTAGATATTCACATTAAATGGAATAAATAAAGACTGTAACCAGCCTTGTGCTAGTTCAAGTCAGGGTTCGCCACCAAATGAATTCACTGTGAACTTAAAAAAATACTTTCAGTGTTTAGAGTCTTTACCTTTGTAAAGTGAAGTCCCTATACTCAGACATTTTACTTTTGTGTCTTTATCTTGCAGAAATAAAATCTCTCAGTGCACAACACTGTAAACAATATTTGTTGCAATATTGCTTTTAATAGCCAAGAGTTGGAAATAGCCTTAAATGACTGCTAGTAGGAAGATGGATTAGTACAAAATGTCAAATCCACAGGGTAGCACACTACACACACACTACACAGGATGACTTCTTTAGAGAGGGGTTTCTCACCAAGAGAACCGCTGAAATTAGGGGCCAGAGAACTCTGAAGTGGGGCTTTTCTGTGCATTATAGGGTGTTTAGCAGCACCCCTGTCCTCTACCCACTAGATGCCAGTAGCATCCACCCTCTCCCCTAGTTGTGACAATTAGAAATGCTTCTAGTCATTGCCACCTGTCAGCTGGGGGCAAAACTGCCCCGAGTTGGGAGTTGTTCTAGAGCTAATCGCATTCATGGGCAGCCCTAAACCATTGATAACTGAAGAAAAGCAAGATACAGAATGACACATAGCGTAATTCCAGTGTTATTTAACTAATTTACCCACTGATGCATTGTTTCCCATTGGTAAATTTTTATTTCAGAAATGTATTTCTGAAAAATAAAATCATGATACATAATTTGATGGTAAGTACAAAGGTTTGAAACTGGGAATGAAAGTCTTAGAAAGGGAGGTGTGGTCAGGACAGGAGAAAACCCCCGCGCGAGCTGGGTGTCCATCGGACTCACAGGAGGCTTGTGTTGCCAGCAGCTGTTGCCAGCACCTGGCCTTGCAAGAGGCTAATAACATTATCTGACCATCAGCCTAAAACGATTCCGCAGAATAGCAATCTTCTAACTGCACACTACGAACTTCTCCTGAGGGCTTTTTTATTTTTTTGTTCTTTTGAGGCAGAAATTAAAGGAATCCTGCCAGGACGTAGCTGAAAGGACAAGTGCTGAAAGATTCAGTTCTATTTCCACCTACTGGTAGGAAAAAAGACAACAATGCAGAGTTCAGAAAAGGCAGCACAGCCCTCAAACACCCAACTGACATTGGCCACCTAATCAAGAACCTTATTCTTTGAATTCCTGTTACTCTGGACCAAAATCTCAGGAATCACCTGACCATAATGTAAGGTTAACTGGATTTAAGAAATTGAGTTATTGACCCAATTAACCACAATTTATATCATAAATGTCTTCACTCTGGGCTGAGAGAGTGCTCAATAAGGTACAAAATATTCTTTTCATTAATTTCCTACTAAGCACTCTCTCTAATAAGGGTATTCCTGACCCCTGCTTTTTATTTAGCTCTTTTACTAGTATGAAGCCCTTCCGAGTTCCCACAGAAGCAGCTTGGTATGGAGGTTGAAAAAAACAAACAAAAACAAAAACAGTCTCTAGAGTCAGAAAGACCTGGATTCAAGTCACAGATATTTTCATTTGCAAGCAGTTGACCTTGAACAAGTCACTTAACCTTTCTAAGCTGCGGTTTCCTCTCCTGAAAAGAGAAAAGTGGCGATCCTAATGAAAACACTTTATAGGGCTGGTAGTGTTAGTTGAGTTCATGTATTCAGCACAGTACTTGACTCACAGGAAATGTGTTCTACCTAGTTTTGTTATACAATAATTCCACTGCCTTCCACCCATTTCCCATATGGAAATCAGAGGCAAAGGATGATGCTCAGAGCAAGGGAACTTTGGACATCAGCACCTATTCGGAAGGCCACTCCCTCACCCGGGTCACGGTGCAGGCCTCCCTCAAATCCCGGGTTTTCCGATTTTGCTCAGGAAGAAGATATCATCTGCTGTCATAATAGAAATGCTGGCATATTTGTCTCATTACATGCATACTTCCAATCATATGATCCAAATACATTCTATTTTGCTCAAACAAAGGTAGGCTCAGCTTTAGACAGCCACCAATACCAATGCCTTCACATCATGGCACTTTTATTATAAAAAAGAGAATGCCGGCAATTCAGTCAGTAAAAAAGCATTCAGTCTTCTAAGATGAATGACTACCCAAATGCACACTTATGGATTTGTTACCTAATTGTACACCCATTTTGCTTTCTCATCATGAACATTAATACCTTCAAACAAAATGAAAATTCTGCTAGCTTAGTATTTTTCTTGCTGTTAAAAAAATAAAATAAAGGATGCATCTGGTGCCTACGTTGTGTTGGGTGATGAAGGTTAAGGAACACAGCTGACCTCATAAGCTCCAAGGTCAGCTGGAGAGGAGGGCATGTTCCTGGTTAACTAGCCATTTTGCTAAAGGTGCAAAAACTAGGTGTTATGGAACTAAGAAGAGAGACAAATCCTGACAATAGACATGGAGGTTCAGGAAAGATCTCACAGGAAGATAAGAACTGAATGCCAGGAGGATAAAGGGAAAAAGGGAGGGCAATGAAGGGAATTCCTACTATTTTTATGGAGAATTTATGTGTAGACCTGTGTTGTCCAGGCATAAATTGTCTATTTGATAAGAAAGGAGCAGAACTTACTGATAATAGCTTTTCTACTTGGTATTATAAAAATTATTCCTTAAAATATATTAATGCCAAGGTCTAGAGAATGAATTGATGCAAAACTAAGTCTGAGGAAATAAAAGCTATTCATATCAGTAATTGGCCTGTTGGATTTAAGCATCACTTAGAATAGTTTTGGTGTATCACTATAACATTCATATCCTGCAAGAAGATATCATATTATATTTAAACTAGAGGCCCCTTGAAAGGAAATTAATTAGAAAGTGGCTAGCAGGGTGGGACTAGGCAAGACGAGCCAAACATCTCCTGGAGCCAACCTCCCTCATTCCCTCCCCAGCCAGCTGCACTTAGGGCTGTGCTGGGGCTCAAAGGGCATCTGTAGAGTGAGCAGGGTTCCTCTGGCAGGTGGGTCCCTCTGCCTGTGCGGGGATCAGGCCAAAACTACATTGTGACATCCTCCAGGGGTCCCGGAGTGGGAGAGGGCACTCTGCAAAGTTGCTGTCCCTTGGCAACTCCTGCACTGAGCGTCTGCCCCCTAGTGGTCAGTGTGTCATTCCTACTGGCCTGTCACAGGATGGTCACTTAGCCAATTACATATATATCCTATCTAATAAAAGAGAAACATGCAAATTGACTGTACCTTCAATACGCTACCAGCCAATAGGAGCAATATGCAAATTAACCCCAAGCAAGATGGCAGGTGAGCCCTCTCCAGCCGTAGCCAGCCACGGTGGCACTATGGGCAGCACAGGTCCCGAGCAGTTGGGGCAATCAGGCCAACAGGCAGAGTGGTTAGGGGTGATTAAGCAGTCAGGCAAGTGAGCGGTTAGGAGCCAGCAGTCCTGGATTTTGAGGGGGTTGTCTGACTTCCAGTTTAGACCCGATCCCACAGGGATCTCAGATTGGAGAGGATGCAGACCGGGCTGAGAGATAACCACCTTTCCCCCCGCCTGCATGAATTTTGTGCACCGGACCACTAGTATATAGACAATCATATTAATGCTGTTACAAATGGGTATGTACATTTCTGTCTTTCTAAAGTTAACCATAACACATTTATATTTAGAGGTAAGAATCACTAGGTTAATTAAAACCAAGAAATAAATAGCAAATGAATTTCATATTGCATGCCAGCTCTAATAAACTTTTTTAAATTGATTTTTTACAGAGAGGAAGGGAGAGGTATAGAGAGAAACATCGATGGGAGAGAAACATCCATCAGTTGCCTCCTGCAACCCTTCAGTCCGCAGTCTAATGCTTTATCCACTGAGCCAAACCAATCAGGGCTCTAATAAACTTTTATTTATTTTTTAATATATACTTTTTAAATTGATCTCAGAGAGGGAAGGAAAGGGAGAGATAGAAACATCAATGATGAGAGAGAATAATTGACTGGCTGCCTCCTGCACGCCCCCAACTGGGGACCAAGCCCACAACCCGGGCATGTGCCCTGACCAGGAATTGAACCATAATCCCGTAGTTCATAGATCTATGCTCAACCACTGAGCCACGCCAGTTGGGTTCTAATCAACTTTTACAAGTGCTTGGAATGTTTCATTATGAAGAACTTTTAGACCATGCTTGGGCTCACCAAAAGTGTCATGATGATTATCAGTGAGGTCTGCCATGGGTGCAGAGGGTAAATGGAAGCATATGTGCCCAGCACTGCCATCCCTGACTTAAAAATTAAAGAAAGCTGAGGGAAGGTGGAACAAATAAAATCATTTAATTGATGTCTATTTATTGAGTAGTAAAAGCCCTCCCAATATGCTTCCTCCTCTTTTCACTGTCCCATTCAATTCTGCTTCTGTGTCTTCACTCCCCCATCTGTAATACCTCCCTCTCTAAACTCCTTCTACATGTCCTCAAGGTCTAACTCAAAACCCTCTTTGTATGAAGCATTCCTGATATTAGTTCTCACTGAGTTCCATATGACTTTACAAGTTTTAAGTTAGTTATTTGGAATTTAGAACATGGTTACCCATAGAAAGGGTACATAAATACTGATTAGTATCTTAAGCTAGTCTATAAAAATCCAAATAATGACACAAGCAAAATATATTTGCCAGAGTGTTCATTTAAAAATAAACTCTGATGTGCTGCTTCTGGGTGTGTGTATGCCTATTTTTCACTCCAAGAAATGTCCAAAGCTTGGCGTGGAAAGCTGGATAGGGAAGAATAAGACAAGTGCCAGGGAGCTGGGTGTTTCCTGGGGCAGGAGGTGGGGCCGAGGGACAGGAAAATAGAACTGAAACCACCTGGCAGAGGAGACTTTGCCATTGGTGATGCCAGAGGAGAAGTCCAAGTTGTTGCTGAGAGAAAGATGAAGCCAATCCTCTCCTTAGTTAGCCTCCATGTGGCTTATCGATGCTTCTGTGTGGAGAATGATACCTTCTGGGGGAAGCCCAAGAGGAGGGACACCTATTGATATAAGGTGACATTCACTGAGCCCTCATCTTCACATAAGAAAATACAAACAGAAAACTTTTACTGCAATTCTAGGAATTAAATGTAATAATAATTTTTTTTAAACCTCAAGTGTCACTGTTAATGCTTGAAGGAAAAATTTATGTTCCAATAAATAGAACATAAATAAATGGAAATTTTGCTGTAAAAAAAATAGAGATGTTTTGGATAGTTTCTAAGCTTTTGTTTTGTTTATCTTTATTGTTGAAAGTATTATACATGTCCCCTTACTTTCCCCATTGACCCCTTTAGTCTATAACTCCCCCCACTGCCCTTTACCACACTATTGTCTGTGTCCATAGATTATGCATATATGCATACAAATTCTTTGGTTAACTCTGAGATTCAACAGTCCCATGCTTCCATATCTCTGGACCTATTTTGTTCATTAGTTTTATTTTGTTCAGTAGATTCCACATATGAGTGAGATTATGTGATACTTAACCTTTCTCTGCCTGGCTTATTTTGCTTAGCATAATACTCTCTGGGTCCCTCCATGCTGTTTCAAAAGAATAAGAGACCCTTTTTTACTGCTGCATAAAATTCCATAGTATAAATGTACCACAGCTTTTTTATCCACTCATCTGTTGATGGATTGCTGGGCTGTTTTCCGAACTTAGCTATTGTAACTTGTACTGCTATTAATATAGGGGTGCATATATTCTTTCTGCTTGGTAGTCCGGGTTCCTAAATGTGGGGTCATTGGGTCAAATGGCAATCCTATATTTAAGTTTTTTAGGAAATTCTATACAGTTTTCCATAATGGCTACACCAGTCTGCATTCCCACTAACGGGGTACTAAGGTTCCCTTTTCTCCACATCCTCACCAGCACTTGTCATTTGTTGATTTGTTGATGACAGCCATTCTGACAGGAGTGAGGTGATACCTCATTGTTGTTTTCATTTGTATGTCTCTGATAATTAATGACTTTTAGCATTTTTTTCATGTCTCTTGGCCATTTATATGTCCTATTTGGAGAAGTATCTATTTAGGTCCTTTGTCCATTTTTTAATTGGATTGTTTGTCTTCCTTTGTTAAGTTGTATGAGATCCTTATATGTTTTTGGATATTAACCCTTTATCAGATATATCATTGCCAATATGTTCTCTCATATATGGGCCCCTTTTCACTTTGTTGATGGTTTCTTTTACTGTGCAGAAGCTTTTTATTTTGATGAAGTCCCATTTGTTTATTCTCTCTTGTTTCCCTTGCTCTAGGAGATGTATCTGTAAACATATTTCTATGAGAGATGTCTAAGATTTTGTTGCCTATGGTTTCTTCTAGGATTTTTATGGTTTCATGACTTAAATTTAATTCTTTTATCCATTTTGAGTTTATTCTTGTGTATGGTGTAAGTTGGTGGCCTAGTTTCTTTTCTTTTTTTTTTTTGCATGTACCTGTCCAATTTTCCCAACACCATTTATGGAAGAGACTGTCTTTGCTCCATTGCATGCTCTTGCTCCTTTGTCAAATATTGAGCATAATGGGTTAGATTGATTTCTGGGGTCTCTGCTCTACTCCATTGATCTATATGCCTATTCTTGAGCCAGTACCAGGCTATTATAATTACAGTGGCTTTGGAATTTTACTTGATATATGATATTGTGATCCATCTAGCTTTGTTTTTCTCAAGATTGCTGTGGCTATTCAGGGTCTTTTTTTTGGGTTCCATATAAATTTTTGGAGTATTTGTTTTAGATTTGTGAAATATACTGTTGGTATTTTAAAAGAGATTACACTGAATCTGTAGATTGCTTTGGGTAGGACAGCCATTTTAATGATGTTAATTCTACCAATCCATGAACTTGGTATATTCTTCTTTTATCTCTTTTCTCAATGCCCTGTAGTTTTCAGAGTATAAGTCTTTAACCTCCTTGGTTAAGTTTATTCCTAATCTTAATCTTTTTGTTGCACTGGTAAATAGAATTTTTTAAAGTTTCTCTTTCTGATAATTCATTATTGGTGTATAAAAATGCCAAGGATTTCAGGGTATTAATTTTGTATCCTGCTACATTGCCAAATTAATTTATTAAATCTAGTGGGGGGTTTTGGAGGAGTCTGTAGGGTTTGCTACAATATCATGTCACCTGCAAATAATGAGAGTTTTACTTCATCCTTTTCAATTTGGAGGCCCTTTATGTTTTCTTCTTGTCTGATTTTTAGCTAGCACAGTGGTCAGCAAAGTTGTTAGTCAACAGAGCAGCAAACCAGAGCCAGTTTGCTGACCACCGGGCTAGCACTTCCAGCACTATGATGAACTGAGTGTTGAAAGTGGGCATCCCTACCTTATTCCTGTTCTTAGAGGAAATGGTTTTAGTTTTTGCCCACTGAGTATGATGCTGGCTATAGGTTTGTTATACATGGCCTTTATTATGTTGAGAGTTTTTATAAAAATGGGTGTTGGTGCCGAAGCCAGTTTGGCTCAGTGGATAGAGCGTTGGCCTGCGGACTGAGGGGTCCCGGGTTCGATTACAGCAAGGGCATGTACCTTGGCTGCGGGCACGTCCCCAGTGGGGGGCGTGCAGGAGGCAGCTGATCGATGTCTCTCTCTCATCGATGTTTCTGACTTTCTATCCCTTTCTCTTCCTCTCTGTGAAAAATCAATAAAAATATATATTTAAAAAAAAATGGGTGTTGGGGAGAACCAAGATGGTGGCATAGGTAAAACACCTATCTTGCCGTCATACACAACAATTTTAAAACTACAACTTAACGAAAGAACAAACACCATCCAGAATCACCGGAAAGCTTGCTGAGTGAAAATTCCACAAATAAAAGCGAAGAGAAGACACTGTGACTCGGAGGAGCAGCGGCGGACAGCGTTGAAGATATGCACGGAGAGAGGTTTGGAGCACGCACCAGAGGATAGGGCGGGCGGCTGAAAACTGGCCAGTTTTCTCAAACAGGGGAGACAAAGACGTCCCACTGGACTGATTCTCCAGCTCTGGGTGAAGTCCAGGGAACCCACTATCATACGGGGTAAAAACTGGACAGTGGGAGGGCACGCCGAAGCTTGGGTGCTGCAGGGGTCTGCCAGCTTGTGGAGAAGGCGAGCTTGTGCTGAGTGCGCGTGAACTTGGGAACAGCGCAGCTGCCTGACCCCGCAAAGAGCACTCGTGACTTGCTCTTTCATTCGGGAAACCGTCAGACTGCTTTGTTTTACGACCCTGGGTGAGACGTTGGGTGTGCAGACTCATTTGGGGAGAGTCTGAATTCCCCGGCAGCCGGTGGAGCTTGGCAGTGGCTCTTTCTCAGAGGTGCTGGCGGCCATTGCCCCCGGCACAGAGTCCCTGGGGCCGCATAGGGCAGAGCTGACTGTCTGTTTGGCCTGGAGACTCTGCCCATCCAACCTGAGCACAGCTGAACTTCACAGACAATTGGCCTGGAGGTCAACCCCTCCAAGTGCTAACAACAATTAACCTGAGCTTAACTTCAGCAAGACTGTGCAACCCATATCCACCTCAGGTAACTGGGGAGGCTGAGCCACTGTCCCTTAGAGGACGTCTACCACACAAAGCTAATTGACCAACTCAGGGAAGCAGCCACCATGCAGAGACATGGAAAGAATCAGATATGAAAGAAATGGAGGAAAAAAATGACTGGACATGGAATTCAAAACCACGGTTATAGGGCTTCTCAAGAGGCTCCTAGAAAAGGTCAAGACCTATAAGGAAATAAGCAAGACCGAAAAGGAAATGAATGAGACCCTCAAGGATATGAACGAGACCTGCAAGGAAATAAACAAGACCAATGTGGAAATGAATGAGTCCTACAAGGAAATGAACGAGACCCTCAAGGATATGAATGAGACTCTCAAGGATATGAAAAAGGACCAACCAGAAATTAAGCATACACTGACTGAAATAAAAAATATTATACAAAGACCTAAAAGTACTCTAGAGCATCCCAAGAACCAAGTTAAAGATTTGAAATACAAAGAGGTAAAATCCACTCAGCTGAAAAAGCAAGAAACCAAAAGAATCCAAAAAATTGAAGATAGTGTAAGGGGCCTCTGGGACAACCTCAAGCATACTAACATCCGAATTATAGGGGTGCCAGAAAAAGAGAGAGAGCAAGACAACGAAAACCTATTTGAAGAAATAGTGACTGAAAACTTCCCACACCTGGTGAAAGAAATTGACTTAGGAGTCCAAGAAGCGCACCGAACCCCAATATATAGGAACCCTAAGAGGACCACACCAAGGCACACCATAATTAAAATGCCAAGAGCAAAAGACAAAGAGAGAATATTAAAAGCAGCAAGAGAGAAACAGTTGGTTACCTATAAGGGAGCACCCATACGATTGTCAGCGGATTTCTCAACAGAAACGATGCAGGCCAGAGGGGAGTGGCAAGAAATATTCAAAGTGATGAATAGCAAGAATCTACAACCAAGATTACTCTATCCAGCAAAGCCATCATTCAGAATTGAAGGTCAGATAAAGTGCTTTGCAGATAAGAAAAAGCTAAAGAGGTTCATCACCACCAAACCAATATTATATGAAATGCTGAAAGATATTCTTTAAGAAGAGGAAGAAGAAAAAGATAAAAGTGTAAATTATGAACAACAAATACACATCTATCAACAAATGAATATAAAAACCAAGTAAATTAATAAGCCGATGAACAGGATAAACTGGTGAATTTAACAGAATCACGGACATAGAGAGGGAATGGACTGACAATTCTTGGGTAGAAAAGGGGTGTGGGACGTGCAGCAAGAGACTGGACAAAAATCATGCAACTATGGGAGAGGACAGTGGAGGTGGGTGAGGGTGGAGGGTGGGATGGGTTCCAGGTGGAGGGGAGTTATAGGGGGAAAAAAGGGGAACAATGTAATTAATAAACTGAACAATAAAGATTTTTAAAAAAAGAAAGAAAAAAATGGGTGTTGTATTTTGTCAAGTGCTTTTTCTACGTCTATTGATATAATCATATTATTTTTGTCTTTCAGGTAGTTTATGTGATATATCACATTTGTTGATTTGCAAACATTGTACCAGCCTTGCTTTTCTGGAATAAACCCAATTGGTCATTGGATCCTACTTGCTAATATTTTGTTGAGGATTTTAGCATCTATGTTCATCAGAGATATAGCCTTTCTTTGTAGTGTCTTTATCTGGTTTTGGAATTGGTATAATGCTGGCCTCATAAAAAGAGCTATGAAGTGTTCCTTCCTCTAGGATTTCTTGAAATAATTTAATTAGGATAGATGTTAGTGTTAGTTCTTCTTTGAATGTTAGGTAAAACTCCCTTGTGAAGCTGTCCAATAATATTTCACTTACTTAATCTTTTTCTGTCACTGCTGCAGGTTGGATACATCTTTCCACTAATCACAACTCAAGTCAGGCAGCCCTCTCCCTCTTCTCACCCTTTCAGGGCCCTGTTGCTAGCTCTGGGCTACTGTACTAGCCCTAATTTGTGCTCTACTCATACCACATCTTTGTAATACCATCTTCATTAAATTCTCTTCAAATTACTCATTTTGAGTATGCCAAGAGCATCCTGCCATGACTCTGACTTAAAAAACTCCCGAGGGGCTTTTAATAGGAAATGATGTGAACAAATTTTCACTTCCTGGCTCCTGGGTGGAGGCTAGTTTGGGGCAACAAGAATAAAGGCAGTGCTTTTAACAGTGTTTTCCATCCCAAGAATACTTGTTACAAATATAGATTCAAGAGCCCCACCACTGAAGACTGATTCAGTAGGCTTGGAATAGGCCTATCTATATCTGTAAATAAGGACTCCATGTGACTATGACGGAATCTCACAGTTGTCCAAACACTAGTCAGTATGTTGGGCAGGAACCAGTAGAGATCCAGAGTGGGAAGGAGAGCTGATGGAACAAGGAAGACCAGGAGGAATGAGGAGGGAAATCAGAAGCAAAGGCAGAGTAATTTGTTTTGAGAAGGCCAAAGGACACCCTTTCTCTTGAGAGCAGAAAAAAAATGAGCATAAAAAAGAAAGTTAAAAGAATTTTCACCTTGAAACTTCAATTTCTTGTGGAAATAGAAGGCAGAGTCACATACTGTGACTGAAAGGGTAGATGAAGGTGTAAAGCCAGAGTGGCTCAAGTGTGGAATAGCCATTGTGGCACCTAGGGGAGAAAGTGATCACAAGGAACATTTTAACACTTCTTGGAGTGGCTGAGATTAGAGATGGAGAATTTGTGTGTCTGTCATTTCTCCCTAGCAGTACTTGGCAGTCCACATCTAAAAATGGAAGAGGCAGTACTTGGATTGATTCCAGTTGGAAGGGTTGCAGAGCAGGTGGAGTAGAAAGACAAGTGGCCCAGGATACTGAACTCACACATAAATATGGGAGTAGCAGCACTATAACATGAAGGGGAGTGCTCACAGATGCTGTCCTTGGTCCTGAAATAGCATTGCACACCGGGGCATGGTCATTTCACTGTGAACTTGGGGTTGGGTTAGAACATGTTTCCCTGCTCCTCAATAACACCCCACCATACAAGACTCATGGTGTCAAAAGACTGTGCTCCTAACCCCTTGTGACTGCTGTGTATACAAGCCTACAGCTGGGTACCATCATTTATTAAAGATATAGCTCCAACAGTTAAGGGATATTGAAGAAATTAATTCAACAAGTCTTGACTGAGAACTTCCCAGATGCCAGGCAAGGGATAGAAGAGTAAAAAAATACAGAGAAAGTTTATTCCCAAGTCAAATCTCTTATTTGTTTTTTAAAAGAACATGGGAGAGGGCCCTTTCCTCTCTAATTCCTATTCATTTTTCAGCAGCTACAGAGTACTCAATGCAAAATTACCTCCCCCAAATTCTCTCTCTCTCTCTCCACATAGACCTTTGTGGTTTATATTCCTTTGCTCCTTCCCCCGGGTGACAATTATTTTACAGATGAACTTAGCTTCTCTCTCAGCCTGCCAGAATACTATCTCTTTTGGAAGAGAGAGCAAATGGAACACAAAACAAACAAACAAATAAACACAGACTTATCTTTAGCAGGCTGGAAGGGGGTAAAGGCTGTGAACATTGATACACTAAGTGCTGGGCCATCTTGGTATCTAGAAAGTCCTCTCAAAAAGAGAGGGAGGCCACGTCACTGACTCTATCAGCTGACTATGGAACTTTCCTCCAAATAATTTGAAGCCAACAAACCACCTGTGGAATTGTCCCAAAGTCTTTGCTGCCCTCTAGCAGCCAAAGGTTCTATTCTGCCCCAATGGTAGATTTACCCTAGCTCTTCTGGCAGGGTGACAATTCCCAATTAATTTAGAAAAATGATTAATTAAATGTCCTCTTTTATTTTCTGGGACTTAAACTAAGTGCTGGGAACACTAAAAATTAAGGACAATTATTGTCCTCAGAGATTTCATAATTTAATGAGGCTGGCAAATCTGAAGCAATAAGTTCTATGTTTGCAACCTGACCAAAGTACAGAAAGGATGATGCATATAGAATTCTGTTTTCAGTATGCTGAGAGAGAACTGCTGATAGGAATCCAAAGGTCATGTCTCTGATTTAGGGAGAAATAAAGGCAGCAACAGCATTAGATTTTACATATAGGGAGGAAGGACAAGAGAAGGCTGAGCATGAGTCTGGGTCTAGAACTGGAAAACTAGGTTTACATTTTGGCATAGGGTAGGGTCACAGGCAAGTCTTGGCTCTGGAGCCAGTAGGTCAAAGGGAGGGAAATGAATGCATGGTGTCACCCATCTAGTGTAATCCAAGAGTCTGGGACCAGATTAATGGATAATTGAAGCAAAGATACTCAGACATATCAATGACAGGGCAAACAAAGGTTCAGAACCCGGGGCAGGTAAAGACAGGGGGTGAGTGAGCACCTGGGGTAGGGAGTGTATACATGGATAATGACAGCTATAGAGACAAGCTATTAGAAGATCTAAGAATAGATAGCTTCCCTAAGGAATGCTGAGTGAAAAGTAGAGGCCAGGACTAAACATGGGTGCCAAATGCTTTGGAGAGTAGAACAAGGAATGAGAAAAAAGTCTTTTGGTGTTACTCTAAGGAAGCAATTGCAAACAAAACACCCAACTCTCATTCCAGTAATTCTGAAAGGCTCTGCTGAAAAAGGCTGGTTACTGTTTTCTGCAGCACAGACTAAACACTCCTCAACCTTCAACAAGCACAGCTGTGTAATGAGCAATTAACATGACCCACATTCTGTGCTCAGTGCTTTTACTGCAGTTTATTTCATCTTTACCAAATCTACATGGTAAAGATTACCATCATCATTTTTGAATGAGAGAATGCTTGATTGCAAATCTCATGCTTTTATTCATTTAAGAAGCCTTCCTTACCATGATTAATTTCTCCGGCGTCTGGTCATTATGATTGGGGGAGCAATGAAGGGTTTAAGACATATATGTAATACCTTTATCAATAAAAAAATAAATGCAAGGAAATAAAAAATAGAAAATCCAATTTTAGTTTTTAAACTAAAGCTCTTATTTAAAATCTTATATATAAACTCATCAAACCTAACACATGTTTGACTATAAACACACACACACACACACACACACATTCACACACACACACACACACACACACACACACATACACACACACACGACACAAACTCTTTAAGGCAAAATGAATTTTAATATGGATATAAATGCACAGTGTGTAGAAACATGCAAGGCAAGGATGTCCTTGTATAAGTTGATGGCCATGATGTTAAGAAATATCACAGATCATAAAAATGAATGCTGAAGCCCTTAGGCATGCCCTTGCCTACCTCCTCACAATCCTTAGCCACCACCCCTGCTCCTGCTTCTTTGCCTCTGGTCTTCCTTCAGTACCTTCAACATGTACTATATTCCTTCTCTCTTCAGGGCTTTGCACATGCTACTCTCTCTTTCTGGAATATTCTTTCCTCAGCTCCTTCCACTCACCTTGACTTAAGCCAGTGGTCAGCAAACTGCAGCTCGCGAACTGCGGTTTGCCCCTCTGTTGACTAATGAGTTTGCTGGCCATGGACTTAAGCAATTACTATTTCCCATCCTGGTACACAATTGAACCTCAGTTCCTTACAAAAGTCCTCACTAATCACCCCATTTCCTAATAGGTGAGGCCCCACAGAACCCTTTACTTTTTCTTCAAACACTTACCACAATTCCAATTTATTTACTTAACCAATATTTCTTCCTCTCAATAAATGGCCTATTTAAGGAAAACAGAAGTCCACATATTCTTGTTCAGCACAAGTGGTGAACCACTGCTGGCATCTCTATAAACATCGAATGAGTGAATAAATAAATAATGATAAGTAAATGGGGTCAGGGGAGGCAAAAAAAATGTGCCAACTGATAAAACTAATTAGGAAGAATCAATTATTTCATTCACTCATTCATCTAGTTCACTTAACACATATTAGAAGAATGTTTACTATGTGTCTACTAACTTTATAAGTCATACAGTGCCTGGTATATAGTAAACACTCAGTAAGTGCAGCTGTTGGTTTTTTTAATTTTTCTTGCCTTCCAATTTCAAATATAACATTTTTAGTTCTCAATTGGAAAATCTGAAGGTGACAGCTATGGAGACTAATCTCCACCTCCAATTGCCAAAGGTCCTTCCCAGATTTTATGTTGGCCCCTGAATAATGTAGTCAATTGCTGTCTTTCTTAATTCACTCTCCAGACCACAATGCTCTATAGCCAATCTTGACAACACATCAGGTTCCAGGAAAGGACATGAATCATCATAGAACTCTCAACTTTGTCCTTCTGAACTTCATAAAAACATGTGATTTTATGAGCAGATCTTCTAAGTATCCTTCTCCCTGATGTTCTGACTTTCTTTCCTTTATTCATGGAAGGAAGCACTTCCTTTCACTGATTTCTCTTCCCTGGTTTCACACCCACCAATCCTTGCTCCCTCCCATCCTGCTCTCTTTGGCCCAATCCCCCCAAAATATCCCTTTCTCACCTAGACTTTTCCCACCTGCTTCCTCCCTACTCTCTTCAGAACACCTACTCTGCTGTGAGCTGACCCTGTATCTCTGCCTTATTCACCACTCTCCTTTCTGTCCTTCCTTTACAGCAATTTCATTCATAACTTAAAACATCAGATACTCTGCTATCTTCATACGTGGATGCCTCGCCTTGTTGATGGGGAGGAAGGAGATTTGGCTTTCTCATTGCCCTGTCTAGGAGTAGACACTAAACCACCACCTTTTTGCTGACTCCCACAGAATGTTCATTTCATCTGTCTAAGGTCCTGGCTAAAGTATAGCCACATCATTTCCATAATCTCAGACTGAACATCTAGAACAAAAGCCAGGCAATATCTCTTTGGCTAATGGTATACACATCCTAAGAAATCCAGGCACTGTTTTGTGTGACGTTAATCACTGCTTTTCATTTGTCCTGGGTACTTTACTTAAGGGCCAGATCTTTTTAGTACACTTCGATCTTCACCCACAGATACATGGTGTTAGTTTGATATGGTCTTTTCCATTTCTGTGGTCTCCTGGAGACTATCAGAGATTGCCTGCTAAAGCTAATCTTTTGATCTCCAATAAAGGCACTTTATTTTCACTACAACCTGAAATAGCATTCCTATACAACTGGTTTCTCCAGCTTTGTCTCAGTGAAAAGCATGGTTAGCAGAAAGTTTTCTCAGACCAGGAAAAAGTAAAACAGGTTTTGCTTGAAACTTGCCATGCTGAGAATCCAGTGCCCTTGTCCCACGGCTTCCTCCTCCCCAAATCCTTCGAAGTACGTTCTCTGCAATTTTCTTAGTCTCACAAGTGAAAAACACAGTAAGATTTCATAAAAGTTGAAGAAAGGACAGAAAAAAAATCCAAGTTCAATAATTGTGCCTGGGTTCATGCTAACGTTAATGCTTCACAGCTGCAAAAAATTTTCCTACTTTGCAATCAGAGTCCAGAAGTTCAATATAAATGCACTAATCCTTATAATTTTCATGTACGGCAAGCCACAAGAGTACTCATTCCTTCAATGCATAGGGAAGTAAAGTCTTGCCAAGCTCACTAAACTAAGGAACAGACATTTAGAGCAAACTAACCTTATTTCCCATATTCTTTGTTTCTGTCTTTATTCTTTTCTATGTAATTAAAATTTCTATCCAGTTCTGTCAGCTGTAGATCTCACATAGTTTCATTGCCAATAGTAATAATAATGGTGATGATGTCCCTATTTATTGAGCACTTATTAGGTGCCAGGCAGCATGCTAAGTCTTTTTAGGTATCAAATCACTCAAGTCTTACAACTACATTAGGAAATAAGTAGTATGATTATCTCCACTTTAGAGCTGAGAAAGCTGAAACTTAGAGAGGGAAAGCAAGGCCAAGCCTGCAGTAAGCTTCATTTCAAAGCCACACTGCATTTCAGACCATCAGAGTCCAGACCTACATACCATACGCCATTGAAATAAGGAAAATTAAAGTGCCCATATGGATATTGTTTTTAGCAACCTTTTTTTAAAGAAGTAAAACAAAACACAAATAATGTTTCTACTATAACCTGATGTAATTTAATAGTGTGCCCAAGTTAATCAAACACAGACATTTCTTCAAAAGCCATAATGGACACAAGCCATCAGATGCAGTGAGAGAATGCCCAGTACTTGAATTGAAATAGAGACCATTCATTATACTCAGTAAAATAGCCTATCTAATATAGAGGAAATATGCTAATTGACCATCATTCTGTCACAAAGATGGTCGCACTCACAGCTGAGGCCAAGTTCCCTTAAGGAGCCTTAATGAGCAATCAGCAGGGACCTGAGGCTACGCCCTCCCCTGCCCCCATGGGGCTTGACAGGGAACTTCAGGCCACGCCCCCACCCTTGCATCAGGCTGGGGGACCTCAGGTCGCACCCCTCCCCTCACCTGGCAAGGCTTGACAGGGGACCTCAAAGTGCACTTCCCATCCTGGGCTGGGCTAGGGTACCTCAGGCTGCTCCCCTTGCCCCATTGCCAAGCTGGGGGACTTCAGGCTGCACTCCCCACCTAAAAGGGCTTGACAGGGGACCTCAAGGTGCGCTTTCTATCCTGGTGCTAGGCCGGTTGACCTCAGGCTGTGCACCCCCCCCCCCAGGTGGGACTTGACAGGGGACTTCAGGCCACGCCTCCAACCCTGGCACCAGGATGGGGGACCTAAGGCTATGCCCCCCTACCCAGTGGGGCTTGACAGGGGACCTCAAGGTACAACCTTAGAGCTGGGTTGGGGGAACTCAGGCAATGGCCCCACCTGGGGGGCTTGTTGGTGGACCTGAGGTTGTGCCCCCCTCACGGTGCTGGGCTGGGGGACCTGAGGCTGTGCCCGCTTCCTGGTGGGGCTTGACAGGGCTATGCACCCCACTCAGCAGAGCTTGACAGGGGACCTCAGGCCATGTCCTCCCCGGCAGTACCTCAAGTCTGGGGTCCCAGTCTGGGCTGGGGGACCTCAGGCCATGCCCCCGTTCTGGCGCTGGACCAGGGGATCTGAGACTACTCCTCCTGCCTGGCAGGGCTTGACAAGGGTGGGACTGGCCAGGTCTGGATCAAGCCCAATGGATTTGGGGGCTGGCTGGGTCTGGGTCTCAAGCGATTTTGAGGTACATGTGGGTGGGTGGGAACTTGACTTTGGGTCCTGTGGTGAGCCCCAGACTCTGACAGGAGTAAGGTTTTCAGATACATTTTACTAATTTTCTTTAATCTCTGATACTTCTATTATAGAGAAAGGGCAAATAGCAATATTAAATTATTTCCTCTAATTAATCCCCTTTTATTGTGCACAAATTTCATGCAAGGGCCACTAGTAAAGAAATAAAAGTTTTGAAGCTCTGTAATCAATTTAGTATCTCAAACAAAGTAGATGTATTCAATGGAATTCAAAAGTACCTTCTCAGTGCAATATACATGAGTAAGTAAGATTAGCATGTGATACAAATATTTCTGATAAGTGAAGAGAGGGAATTATTTTTTTCTTAGTCACACCTCCCTTTGAGCTCATCTGCTGTGTTTATTGGCCACTTTCATTAGGCTACCTGATAACCATCAAGATCTCAACATATCTAGTGAAAAACATAATTTTCCCTCTAAATCACTATTTCTGCATACCTTGGTCACCACCAAGGGTAGTACCACTTCCTCTTCTGAAATCTCCAGTTTTGAGTTACCAGTGGTTCCTTTTTCCCATCAACAGTCAGACCTGATGAGTTACCATGTCCCAACAACTCTTCCTCTCTATTGCTCTGGTCATCACCTGGCACAGCCCCATCTCTGCCAACAAGTTGCTACCAAGGCCCTGGTATTTGCAATAATTCTCTTCTGATCTAGTCAATGCATCACAGCCTAAGAAACCTGTTTAAACTGGACCTTTCATAATGTTATTTCTATATGCAGAAAATACTTGGGGCTGCCTGTTAGCCCTATGCCATTCAAAGTTCTCAACATATTCATTTTCACATATCTAATTTTTTTCCTTTGCTTTCCACCATGACCATGTCTGTTCAGCCAAACATCTTTCCTTTTCTGTCTTTCTTTTTTAAATATGTTTTTATTGATTTCAGGGAGAAAGGACAGGAAAGGGAGGGAGAGAGAGACAGAAACATCAATGACAAAAGAGAATCATCATTTGAGTTTTCCTGCATGCCCCCTCCTGGGGTTTGAGCCTGCAACCTGGGCATGTGCCCTGACAGAAAATGGAACTATGATAGCTTGGTTTATGGGTTGGTGCTTAACCACTAAGCAACACTGGCTGGGCCAAATGTCTTTTTTTCTTGTGGGTCCAATACATGGGAGCATACACTTGAACTTGTAATTTAAACAGTTATATGCTAATATGGGCACATTTTCATGCTATGTGACTACTCAAAAATTCATGAGGAAAGATTCTCAAAATCTAATTGTTTCTCAGAGGCCTAGCAGATGACTTTAATTTTTTTGTTTAGATTTCTGTTATAATTTATTTTTGGCAAAGCTATGTTTATGATAAGTTTTCCCTTTATACTTTCATAATAAAGTAAATGATAGACTCCCATAATGTTAGAACTGAGATTTTAAAGCAGAATTAATCCTCCATCCTCACATTTTATCAAAAAAAACCAAGTCAAGTTAGGTTATTTGTTCTAGATTCCAGACTCACCCCTTCAGGTTCTTGGTCATCACACAAGTTTCAGATGACCCACTGATGCTTAACCTGGTTAATGGAGGGAGGGAAATGCATAAATTAGCTTTGTTCACAGCACATTTATTCTCTGGCCAAGGAAAACTTGGTCTAGTAATTCAAACAAGTTCTTTACTTAAGAAGAATTTTTCATATATTCATGTGTACTATAACTTCCCATAAGAGCAAAGGGGGGAGTAAAAATATGAAGTGTAATGTTTCCCAAACTTGGCTTAAAAAAAACACCCCAAAACTTTGTAGAGCTGGAGTTCCACAGAATACATCTGGGGGAAAGGGTGTTAGAGTTATTGACGTCTCTACCTTTGAAGTTTCTGATTCCAGAGACAGACACAGTCCTGAAAAGGGAAGAGAACTGACTGATTATACTGAGCTCCCCCCAACTTTACAATAATAACTGTTAATATTTATGTAGCAATTGACAACTGGAATCATCATACACTAAACTATGAAAAAGACTATAGAGATTCCTCAACAAATTAAAAACAGAGCTGCCATACAATCTAGCAATTTCACTTTCTGAATATTTATCCAAAAAAACCCAAAAACACTAATTTGAAAAGTTATGTACATCCCTATGTTCACTGAAGAATTTGTAGTAATCCAAGATATGTAAGTAACATATATGTTCATCAGAGGTAAATGGATAATGATATAATCTTGCCATTTACAACAACATGGATGGGCCTAGAGGGTATTATGCTAAGTAAAATAAGTCAAAGACAAATACCTGATTTCACATATATGTGAAATCTAAAGTAACATAACAAATTAATAAACAAAACAAAATAGAAAGAGAACCATAACTATAGAGAACAAGTTGACAGTTGCCAAAGGGGAGAGAGGTGGAGGTGGGTTGGGAATTTAAAATAAATGCATAAAGTAGCAATTCTACACAAATTAAACTATAGATCCAATACATTCTAGTAGGAATATTCTTTATATAAATTAGCAAAAAAATAAAAAGGGGGGAGTGGCAAGCCTAGACAGCTTTGGAAGAATTCCAAGCACATAATAAAAAATTAAGAAAAAGGAAAAATGACACCAGTGAGGGCACATGATAATTTTCCAGTAACCAATCTAAAAAGTATCCCCATTATAATTTTTACTGTCTCCTTTCATAATTAAATGATTAATATTCCTCTTTCAGATTACAAAAAAAAAATTGTTCTAAGAAAACTCAGGAGCTTCATAAGAACACAGATAGTCAATTCAATGAAACCAGGAAAACAGTAATATGAACAAAACCTGAAGTCTGACAGATAGATAGAAATCAAAAAGAACCAAACAAAAATCCTGGAGCTCAGGAATACAATGATTGAAATTTAAAAATGCAAAGAGAACTTTAAGAACTTGATGAAACAAACAAACAACAAGAATCTGTGAACTTGAAGACAGAACATTTGAAATTAAGAAATTACACAAGAAAAAAAGGAATAAATAGACATGAAGAATCTTTATGGGACTTATGGGATGTCATTAAAAGAAATAATATATATATTATGAAAAACCAGAAGGAGAAGGCTAAGAGAAAGGGGTAGAAAGCTTATTTAAAGAAGCAAAGTAAAAGTAGATTTACAGTTGTATGAAAATAATATAATCCTATCTAATAAAAGAGTAATATGCAAATTGACCATATCTCTGCTATACCCACCAGCCAACAGGAGTATGCAAATTAACCCAATCAAGATGGTGGCAGGCCACAGTGCTGCAGCAAGCAGAAGACTTGGGTTTCCCCAGCAATGAAGGAAGCCAAGCTTCCCTGCCACCCTGGCCAGCCCAGGCCTACACTCAAGGCTACAAAGTTTCAATTATTGAAGATAAATAAACCCCAGATACCAGGGTCTCCGCTTGGGTCGCTGGGGGCCATGGCCAGCCTGCATAGGCCCCTTGCCCAGGCTGCCCCATGCCCCTAGGGAACCCCCATCTTGATCCAAGACACCCTTCAAGGCAAACCGGCTGGCCCCCACCTGTGCACCAGGCCTCTATCCTACCTAATCCTATTTAATAAAAGAGTAATATGCAAATTGGTCATCAATTCAACACACGAGATGGCTTCCCCCATGGTCAAAGATGGCTACCCCCATGTTGACACAAGATGGCTGTGACAAGATGGCCAGCAGGGAAAGGCAGTTGGGAGGGACCAGGCCTGAAAGGGAGGGAAGTTGGGGTGATCAAGACTGCAGGAGAGGGCAGTTAGGGGTGACCAAGCTGGCAGAGGAGGGAAGTTGGGGGTGACCGGACCTGCAGGGAAAGGCAGTTGTGAGGGACCCAGGCCTGCATGGGAGAGCAGTTGTGGGGGACCAGGCCTGCAGGGGAGGGCAGTTAAGAGTGACCAGGCCTTCAGGGGAGGGCAGTTAGGGGTGACCAGGCCTGCAGACGAGGGCAATTAGGGGCAATCAGGCTGGCAAGGGAACAGTTAGGCATCAATCAGGCTGTCAGGGGAGTAGTTAGATGGTGATCAGCCTAGCAGGAAAAAGCAGTTAGGGCCAATCGGGAAGGCAAGCAGGCAAGCAGCTGGGAGCCAGCAGTCCCAGATTGGAGATGGTGCAGGCTGGGCTGAGGGACACACATCACCCCTCTATCCCCCGTGTATGAATTTCATTCACAGGGCCTCTTGTAATTAATAAATAATAATAGAAGAATAAACTGTTTCCCATATTTACAATAGTAATCCTACTTTTGCACCTCGTGTGTGTGTGTGTGTGTGTGTGTAATCTTGCTATACAGGTATCCACAGAGTAGCCAAACTAAAGAAATCTACTGGTATAGATCACTGAGTTGATCAGCACCTCAGGATGGATTCAAAGGTCCTTTGATACTTCAAACTGATATATGGCCACAGATATTGCATATTCAGATATTGCATAATACTTTGAATGGCGCTTTAATTCTATATGCATGGCTTGCCTTCCTAAATGACAGTTGCACTATGAATATGGATCAGAATATCACTATGGAGCTCAACAGTGACAGCTCAAGGTAAAAGATGCTCTAAAACAACTTGAAAAGAAAGGCCATACATTTATGTACTACCTGAGTTACTGAGGAAGAGATCCTTACATTATCTCATTACTTATCACAACTCTATGAGGTATGTATTTACTATCTCCACTTTTTAAAAAAATTTAGCTTTATGGTTGAAAGTATTACAGATGTCCTCTTTTTTTGTCCATTGATCCCATCCACTCTGCATCTTCCCACCCCACCCCCAGGCCTTCATCACACTATTGTCTATGGGTTATACATATATGCGTTTAAGTTTTTTAGATAATCTATTCCGCTCCTCCCATCACCCCTTAGCCCTCGCTTTCCCTTTGAGATTCATCAGTATGTTCTATGCTTCTATGTATCTAGTTCTATTTTTGCTCATCAGTTTATTTTGTTCATTAGATTTCATATATGAGTGAGATCAAGTGAAATAAGCCGGTCAGAGAAAGACAAGTATCAGAGCATCTCCCTTGATAGGCAGGAAAATTGAAGCTCAGAAAGGTTAAGTACCTTGTCCAGATTACAAAAAAGAGACAGAGCCAGGATTTGAACCCAAAAAGTATAACTTGAAAGTAAAACAATAAAAATAATAAACATTTGCTATGATTCAGGCAATGCTCTATTTTTTTTAGTAATTTATATATGTAATTACTAGCTTATTTAGACTATAACATTAACTTAATCCTCAGAACAACCTATGATATGAGACCAACTATTATCCCCATTATTTTACTGTCTCCTTTTATAATTAAACTAGAGGTCTGGTGGATTCATGCACCAGTGGGGTCCCTCAGCCTGGCCTGCACCCTCTTGCAATCCAAGACCCCTCAAGGAATGTCGGATAGTCAGTTTCAGCCTGATCCCTGCAGGCCTGATCCAGATAGGAGGGAGCCCAATCCCCACAGGCCTGATCCGGACAGGAGGGATCCCGATCCTGTGTGTTGAGCATTTGTTCCCTGGTGGTCAGTGCATGCAATAGCAACCAGTTGACCAGTTGTTCTGTCACTTAGGCTTTTATATATATAGATATATAGATGATTCATATTCCTCTTTCAGATCACAGCTTTTATTTTTTATTGTTAAAAGTATTACATATAGTAGTACATATATCTCCTTTTTCCCCCCATTGACCCTCCCCAGCCTACCCTAACCCCTGTCACATGCCTTTGTTCCACCCCCCAGTGTCTTGTGTCCACTGGTTGTGCTTATATGCATGTATACAAGTCCTTCAATTGATCTCTTTCCTCCCTCCCCAACACTCCCTAGCCTTCCTGCTGTAATTTGACAGTCTGTTGGATGTTTTGCTGCCTCTGTATCTATCTTTTTGTTCATCAGGGTATAATGTTCTTTATTTTCCATAAATGAGTGAGATGATGTGGTATTTTTCTTTCATTGCCTGACTTATTTCACTTAACATAATGCTCTCCAGTTCCATCCATGCTGCTGCAAATGGCAGATCACAGCTTTTAAACTTCAGCTCTTCAAAAATGACTGTAATCTATTTTGGCTTGCCCTTGAATTATCTGATTGAGCAGCGCATTTTAATTTCACCTGAATAATTTGTGTGATCCTTTAATTTTTCTCTATTCAGCCCAATGCACAAAAAGCACTACAGGGGAATGGCTAAGGTAATTCTGACTGCTGTAAGAGATAAGCCCTGAACTCTCAGAGACTTCAAAAAGTAGTTTATTTCGCACTCACACAGTCAGTTGTGGTGCTCAGCAGGCAGATTTACAAGTGATGATTCAGGAACCAGGCTCTTTGCCTCTCTTCCTTCACCTCTCCTGGACCTCCACTCCTTCACCTCCAGCAAGCAGATGAGAAAAGAGAGACATCGTAGAGGATCGACCAGGAGGTTTTATTAATGGGCCCACCTACATATAGTGAACTTCACTTCAATCCACACTCTACTGGCCAAAACTCAAGGTAAGGGAGTCTGGGAACATGGAGAAGAAGGGAAAATCGGTTTGGCAAACAGGTGACCAGTATCCTTCACAGAATAGACAATCACATATGTACTTTCTCATCTTCTGCTTTTGTAAAAGACTGTGCAGCCATGAGGGGCTAACCACCCTTCCACGGAACCTCTTGTTTCACCTAGTGGTGTGTCTTTCATTTCCATGAAAGCAGAAACTGGGTCTTTCTTGTGTTGTTCATCACAGTATGCCTACAGCTAATAAATTTTTAAGGCCTTGGAAAAATAATTCAGCCACGAAGAAATCGTTTATTAGCTAAAATATAAAAGAAAACTATGTCAAGATTAATAAATCAGTGAAATTTTCTCCAAAGGTAAGTAACATCAGGCCAAGTAGTTTAACACAGCTGAAATCACAGGAACCAAACAAGTAATTTATGATTTAAAAGCCTCAAAATTATAAAAATCCTTTAAAAATGTAAAGCAAAAACTATATTTAATATGGTTTATATGGTACAATAAAGGGCTTCAAAAATAAGAGTAGAATGAACAGATATCATAATAAGACAGCCCTCTATACAGCACTGGCCACATAGAAGACATTTAGTCATCATTATTAAATACGGTTATGTTATGTTTGAGAATGACATGGGGACATTTGGAATTCTGTTAAGCACTGGTCTGAGGGTAGAGGGAAATCAAAGGTTTAATGAAGATAAGATGGGGTAAAGATAGTATTGGCCATCACAAGGAAAGGCAACAATTATGGAGATGAATTTAACATTGGTCTCTCTCTCTCTTCCCAAACTCTTCTTGGAGCCCAAGGGCTTAGCAGGGAGGATCTGTCACCTCTTCACTTACAGACTGTGCAGGGAATTTGGACTTTTTCTCAGGTTATTAGGTTTGATTTATCCTTGTTGGCTGGAGAGTCGAATGAGGGCAACGTCATTATAGCTGACCCTCCCACCCCTCAGGATGAGAGGCTTTCTTAATTACATGCTGAGACTCTCAGACTTGCATTTTTTGCCTGAAGATTTGATCACTTGTACTGACACTCTTACTGCCTATTTCTTCAACCAGGATTCTAGCAATTTACAAATATGAATCTCAAGTTCTGACCGTGTACTTTTTATAATTTAAAATATTAGGTGAAAGAAAGAAAGAAAGAAAGAAAGAAAGAAAGAAAGAAAGAAAGAAAGAAAGAAAGAAAGAAAGAAAGGAGGGAGGGAGGGAGGGAGGGAGGGAGGGAGGGAGGGAGGGAGGGAGGGAGGGAGGGAGGGAGGAAAGGAAGGAAGGAAGGAAGGAAGGAAGGAAGGAAGGAAGGAAGGAAGGGAGAAACAAATGTGGCCATCCTGTAAAATGGAGTAACTTCTGTTTTCCAAATCTGCTCCATTATTCAACTTCATTCAGAGACTGAAAGGCTGGTTCTTACTATGGTGACTAGCACCTTGGCAACCCCAGTTCCTGGTTGGAATATAAAATCCCAACCCCCTATGCCGGGCCTTCCTTCAATAACTGTGAGGATATAACTTCCCAGCACAATTCAATAGGCTTATCTTGAGGACCTGCTCAATGCAAGCTAACCCGAAGGTCTCCTGGCACATGCAAAGGCTAATATGTAAGAACGGGTTAGGAAATGTACAGTCTACAAGGGACAATGGAGTATAAACAACTACCACTTAGCAGAGTAAAAATATAATTGTGCTTAATAAGATACTGGCATTGTGTACACTATTTGTTCAGATGTAGAGAGCGCGTTCCTTTACTATAGAACTTCACAACTCACTATTTTTAGTAGTCATAGCCATAGAGATCATAATCCTAAGAGCAGCAGTTAAAATTTGTTGAAACAATTTCTGTGTTCTATTCTTAGTACTTTCTCAGTGATCCAATCCTCAGGAGTCCCTGTGTTAGGTGCTCTTTTCATTATTCTCATTCTACAGGTGAGAAAAGCAAAGGCTTAGGGAGATCAAGTAAATGCTGAAGGCTCCAGTGCAAGTTAACAGTGGAGCCGGGACTGCTTCCAGGGCCCAGCTCTTCACTGCTCATTTGGCGGCCTGTGTAACACATTCCACTGTTATGAATACTCAAAGAAATGGAAATCCTTCCCAAAGTTTTCCCCTCAGGACGCCCTCCTTGGGACAGTACATCGCAGGTTCACTGGGAGGAATTAAAAGCATATCCATGGTCATTAATCAGGAACGGCAAATGGCTTATTGTACTCCAGACTGTTTCAATTTGCAAGCACCAAATAAGCATTTAGTCATGAAGCTGGAGGATAATAAAGTAAAAATGAAACCTTGGGGAAATAATGCAAGTCACACCTTAAGACTATATATGTTTTAGTCTTTCAAATCATTGTTCTTTATATAAAGGAAACTACTGAATAATGAGGAATGAGACATGACATTCACTATCTTTATTCCCAAAGCAATAATTAGTTTTTCAGCCCAGGTAGTAAAAGACACTTTGGACTTTGGTGGGGGTTTTTTTGTTGATGTTGTTGCTGTTATTGTTGTTCTTTTTTTCAATTAAGGAAAAAAAAAAAAAGGAGAGGGGGGGAGTAATAGTTTCCTGCCCTGTGCTTAAGGAAATAAAAAATATTTAAATTGCAATGTGCAGTCTTAAGACGTATTTTTTACCATCATAATTCCGACTTTCTCCAAAAACATCTGTAAAAGAAATTACCCAATAAAAATACTCCACAGCAAATTTTAGAGCCAGGTGATACAAAATAAGAGACTTATCTATTACTAGGGCCCCTTTTCCATCCTGCCCAGCCTCTCTCTGCTTTCTACATATTCACTCTCTAAGGAGGAGGTAAGAGAAAGAATCAAAGACATATTTTGTCAAGGTTTTGTTTATTATCTCTTCATGATTTCATATTAAGGGGGAAGAAACAAGTAGAAAAATACCACTCAGAGTGTCTCTTCGTAGGTTACTAGCAATATTTCTTGCCAAATACAACTGCACTGAACTTTGAAAACACTTTGGTTTCTCACAAGCCTCTAGGTTTCCATTTGGGCATTCTCCCTACCAAGCCCTATTTAATGGTAAGTCAACTAAATATGTACTGAGAATCTATTTTTTTTGCAAAGTACTTTTATAAGTAGAAAGGGTTACAAAGTTAAATAAGAAAGCCAGGCCTTCCAGAAGCTCAAAACCTACATAGAATTCATACAAAAAGGGTTGGAACCAGAACCAACAAACTGTTAACTTGGATTGGGATAGAGGCTGGGTAATTGGGGAAGGAAGACTCAATCACTTTAAAACATTTTTTATACACCATTATTTCCTTACAAGGAACAAGTTATTACCTTATTTTAAAATTTAAAGCTTTAGTAAAGGAGATAATACATGAAAATACAAAGTCATCCAGGAAGTGAGCCAGATGACCATAAACCGTAAGTGTGGGTCTATAGGTGGCTTGCTTGTCACTGTTCAATTTTAATCACATTGATGAGAATATTGATGTTTGCTTGGCATATTTAACTATTCTCAAGCAGTATGGACTGTATATGGCCACAGCATACTTCAATTCTGAATCTAGGTTTATTCTACTAATGGGGACTTTAAATTTCACTTTTAGGGCTCTTATGATAAGGAATGTACTTTCATAATGCCCACTGGTGTCCAGCATCGATTGCCCAGTGTTAGACCACATAATCAGAAATTTCTTGCTAGTTCTTAGATATGTATTTTTTTCTCTAAAATTGATGGAATGATGTATCCTTTTAATGAGCAGTTTGTTTTCAGATGAATCTGTTTCTCTTTAAATGAACTAACATGATGAAGCAAATATCTGTTCACCAGATACACCAAGTCAGCTGGCAAAATGTTAAAGCATGATTCTTACTCATGAAAGACAGTTTATCTCTTCTGCAATTGCCATTTCTTTCTTTTTTTCTCTCTAAGTAACTGTAAGTCCGTGAGCTTAGGAACATGTATAAATGGGAGAATTATATCTTCCCCATATGACTTCTGATAAATATTACCTAATTGGAGAATTATTCTCTTACCTTTCTTATTAAAATAGCACCTCTTTACCCTTGATGCTCTATTTCTGTACCCTACTTTATTTATCACACACATTGCCATCTGACTATATAATATCTATTTATTTGTGTTTTGTCTTCTGTTTTTCCCTCTGTTAGAACATAGCAGAGACCCCATTTGTCCTCCATTATCCATTCTGCCATGGACATAGAATTCCTAAATTTGTCTGTGTTTATGATCTTTCAAAACCAAGACTATATTTCCCAGTTTTCTTTGGAGCCAGGTAGTGACCATGTAACAGAATTCTGGCCAATGAAATATTTTTGAAAGCGATGTGGACAACTTTCGGAGAGTGTCTTTGGAAAGGAGTCGGTATACCATTTCCTCCCCCTTCTTCCTGCTGTTGTAAACAAAGATGCAATGTTGAGCCATCTTGGACCGTGTGAATGAGAGAAATATATTCTGGATGATGTTGTAGGATAGATTTTCTACATAAGTTGGACTACCACGAACTATTCTTAAATGACAAAGAAACATACTTTTATCTTATTTGGCCATTTTTACTTCTGGTTACTGTTAAAGACAGCAGAACCTATATCTAAACTAATATACTTTAAGAAGGTAGGGACATTTCTATTTTGTTCAATACTATTTATCTAGCTCATTTATAATACCTGGCACATAGTAGTAGGTGTTTGATAAATATTTGTTGAATGAATTAATCAATCAATGATTGTAGAAATGCTATGTCCAATTTGAGTCTGAGTATCTTTACTTATTTGAACAAATCAGCACGTAAAATTTTTAGTTGTTTGGTTGAGATTTTGCTTTTACCTTAGTATCTTCTAATTTAGTGTATTATTCAGGTGTCTTGTCCCATTAGTAAGAAAATGTGCATTTCAAACCACTACCCTTTGGTCCTCTAAAATCCTTAATCTGAGAAGGTACTTGAGGAGATTTTTTCCAACAAGTTTCCATTGCCTAGCCATGTGACAGCATTAAAATAAATACTAACACTCTGCTTCAACTTCTTTCAAGTATTCCATCCCATAAACCGGCAATAGTTAGAAGCAAAAGCACATAAGTCATTAATAAGCTTGGTCATTTTCTCCACCACATCAGGCTATATGAACCTGGCCTACACTTTCTCCTAAAGAAGAGTGAAATGGAAGCTGGTTGTCTCAATCATCTCTTTAACTCTTAGAAGCCCTAACTTTCGTTTTGGCTACGTTTATAGGTACTTACTTCATTATTGAAAATGACCAACTACACAAATAAACAAACAAACTGGTCTTTGCTTCTTCACATCAACAGATGTCAATAACTTTTTGCAAAGTATAGAAAGCAATTTTCACAGTAGATGTTTTGAAAATAAAACAGGAAAATTTCTATTCTATGGAGAGAAATTACATCACTTTAACTTTTATGTCAAGTAATTTTTTAGGGAAAAAAAGATGGCTAAGGTGAAATGGCAAAAGGCCTCTGAAATCAACATTATATTTGGAATAAGTCACACAGACACCACCAAGTGAGAAAGATGGTCAGTTTTCCTATAATGGAATATTCTGCTCTCTCACTGCTACAAGATGAGCAATCCCAACTACTAGTAGGACTTGGTAGATATCCCATCTTCTCCACCAGGAAGCCTTCTCAGACTATACAAATATTCCTGCTACTCTTATAGCACTTAGACACTATGTCTCACAATTTAAATTTATTCCATTAGAATCCCTAAAGAAAAATCTCTATTTATAGGGCAATAATACAGAATTTTGGTTAAAAATTGAGGCTTAAGAAACAACAAGAGTAGTGCCAGGTACTGTCTAAATGCTTTAAAATTAAGAACATTTTTATTAATGTATGTTAACATTTAATGTACAACAACCTATTAATCTTTACAACAATCCAAAGAAGAACGCTAAATTATAGCTTCATTTTAGAGATGAGGAAACAGAGGCATAGAAGGGTTAAGCAACATTCATTCGGTCACAGAGCTAGTACTGCAGGGTCAGAATTTGAACCCAGGCAGCCTTGTATCTGAAATCAACCACTGTTGAGCTTTAAGTTGTCAATAACCTTACTGTTAACAATACAAGCAGTTCAGCTCTATACCTGTGAGTCAGAAGTCGTTTTTGGCATCTGGTACAGGGTAGGAGAGCTGGTTTGAGGGCAACCAAGTTTCCAGGCCTGGCTCTGACACTGATGCCTAACCAGGCTTGGGAAAGGCCAGAGCCTCTCTTTGAGCCTCAGTTTCCTTCCCTGTAAAATAAAGGGCTGGATCTGATGGTCTCCAAGGCCCTTCCAATGCTGATATTTTATGAACGTGGAATTCCTGGCTCAGTTCCTGGTAGTCCAGGCCATACTGGCTCTTCCTGGGCCAGGTCTGGCCCCTCCTGCTGTGCTCAGTGTCTCACACTAGGCTCTGCTTCCCATAAATAAGAGAAAAAGAACAGGGGAAAATAGCCTCCTGAGAGACTGGGAGGGATCCCACGGCTGCTCTCTATGCTTTGAAGAGCTTACAGTCATTAACCAGAGAGAGCTACCTGCCAAGTGAAGGATGGAAAGAAATTAGACTGAGAGGAGAAATGAACTCACAAAACTTGGCTACATTCAAATTGAAAGGGCATCTCTGAGTACTTAAAGAACTGACAATGTTACTGCAACAAGATGAGCCAGTTTCTTAAAGAACTGAAGATAGGATAAGCTGTGAAACCTGGAATGGACCAGGGAACACAGGAAAAAACAAAACACTGATATAGTGTGAACCAACCAGTCTGGTAACACAGTAGAAACAATCTAGGAAACTGGTGGAATGATGGCACCAGCTTGTCAGCTTCCACCACCCCACCATGAACTCGGCCAGGGCAGCTGTTGTCAGGAACCTACACCTCCCAGGACCCTAAAGGCATTAGGATTCAGAGTCAGCTGATGTCAACTAAGGACCTCCTATGTAACAGCCTGTATCATATACTTTTATCCTATTAGAGATGGGGAGATATGGAGATTCAGATTCTAGTTCAGTGTCTTCTATGATTAGCTAGATGAACCTAGTCAAATAATATCATCTGTATGAGGTCTTAACTACTTTATCTATATAATGAGGGACTGAAAAATGTTACAGAAGATAGACTTTCTAGCTCAAGAATTATTTAGATCACCAAATACTTATGTTATACTCATCCAGAAAAGCATTCATACTAGACCATTTTAATTTGTTTATATTTCAAAACATTGGAACTCAATGAACTCCACTGTGCTGAGCACATAATATATGAATCCAAGAGAAAAACAATTGTACTTTGGGCTTCAGTAGCTCTTCTGATTCTACTCCACATGGGACTACCCAGGATCTCCTTGTATGGCTGAGCATGTTGTACCTTGTACAAGGGCATCTGTCCAGAGAAGTGGAGGAGATGGGGCTAAACTTCAATCTGCCTTGTGCTCATGAGGCTGAGTCTAAACCAAAGATGCATTATGGGTCTGTGGGTGCCTCTGAGCTATCCATCAACACTGAAGGAATGTAGTGAGCAAGACTGCAAAAAGATGGCCAACTTTGTGTTCAGATTGTGTTGAATACAGAACTTACCATTTTACCTTGGCTCACCTCCGGTCAGTTTACAAGACCCTCAATGAAACAAATCTTATCCTTCATAATCACCCACCAATACTGACTAAAAACACATTAGTCAGGATGCTTGAATAGACTGTTTCTATCTCCATCCAAGCTCTAAGGGTTAAGATATTTGCATAATGGCAGCATAAATGAAGAATCGGGACAGCTTTTCAATGTGATTCCTTAGAAAGGGACAGCCCTTATTTAGCTGAGCATATCCTGGTCTTTAAAATAAAGCTATTTCATTACCTTCATATTTCCAAAGCATGGTAGCTACCAGTCTCTTGCCAAAAACAAAACAAACAAACAAACAAACAAAAAAAACACCTAGAAAAACAAAAACTCTGAGGAAAACACTTCTGGCCTTTTAATGGCCTTTACACGTGGACTATTCTTTGCCACGACTACCAAGTCATTCATTTTGAGGCTCCTGTTTTCTCTAGTAACAAATTATATTTGCACTAGCTCACTCACACTCCGGTTCCTTTATGTTGTCAAAAAAAAAAAAAAAAGACCATTCATTCTGGATTTCCTGGGTCAGTCTCAATTTAAAATATTCTGCCCCTCTCTCCTCGCAATAAAATGTTCCCAACTTTTTATTTGGAAAATATGGTTGCCACAATAATAGTATTACCCTCATAAAATATCAGTTGTGCCCAAGCCACACCATCATTACGGTGTCCTCATCTGGTTTGTGGCCCTCCAAAGGAGAACTGGCTGATCCAGCCAGGGCCTAAGGCCATTTTCTGGCCTCATTAGAAAGAAAAATAATGCATTCGCTACTAAAATAAGTTTTGAGTAACTAATTTAGAACTCAAATGAACTTTTCCCTTGTTCTAGAAGAGAGTTTGTCAAAGCTAAGAAATTACTGTTCGATGGGAGGGTACACAATCTGGAAAAACTGAAGCCATGGGGCTTTCCAATGGCCAAACTCCCACATGCTGGCTCTCAAGGCACATCCACTCTCCCTATTAAAGTGTCACCGTTTATAATTTGGTGCTAAATCTTTCTGAAGCTAGGCAACCAGCATGGTCTACTGAAAAAGCAATTCCTTATTCTATTAAAACAGAGGGGCAAGACAAAATAGGTGTCGGTGATAAAGGTTACCTAATATCAAGTTGAAAATGAAGTTATTAAAACTAGGCCAGAATCACAAAAGGGAAACCAAAGGGTTGGGTTTCAGTGAACAGGTTCAACTCAATGCTTGCAGCATTTATGAAAGGAGACAGCTGGCTCGAGTTCTGCTCAGCTGCCTCCATAACAGTTTTGGAGTCCCTTTTTCCCAGGTACCTCACTCTGAATCCATAGAGAATGAAGAGGATAAAAGTTATAATTGCAGGGACATTTTATAATGTTTGCTAAGCACTTGAATACGAAACCAGCTGAATTTTTTCTCTAGCCTCACAACCTTGTGAAGTAGATGAAAACTTCATTTTAATGGTGGGACTATGGAAATAAATTTTACTGAGTAGTTGGGTTAGTTGGTCAGAATCCTTGAAAATCACAGAAAACATAAAATTACAATGGAAAAATACTAAATTATGTTCCCACTAGTTTTGGTCATTTCAGCGTGATCATGAATAAGCTATAGATTCTGAGTCAGATGTGTGCAGTTTTCTTTGGAATTTGTCCTTGCTTACTTGCTTATAAAACTTCTAAAATGTACTTCTAAATTACAGCAATTCAGTAAAAAATTCAAACCTTCGGGCTTGGTTTCCTCCCCTAGCAGGCTGAGTCATAAAAATAAATCTTAGCCATTTCAATAGCCAACACACTCCTCACATTAAGAATTGGTATTGTTCCCCACATCTCCCATTTCATCCAAAGGTCACGCCCAGCTCACATTTGAAGAAAGAAACAGCTCAAGGACTCATCCAGCTCAACATTTGCACATTTAATAAGAGAGCAAAACCTTGCCAAGTTAGAGGACTGAGTTACATCAGAATCTTTCAGAGAACTTCTGAGGAGCAATGGTAAATAAGCATGCACTTCGGAGGTAGCCAGACTTGGGTCCAAGCCCTAACACTGTGTGACCTTGGCCACGTTGCTTATAATGAGCATGAAGTGGGGATGTTCAGAATATCGACCTTGGAGACAGTGGCTGTGAGAATAAAAGGAGAAAAGATGCCTGGCACACAATCATTGCCCACTAGGTGCTTGCTGTTTTACTGGCTCAAGCATCTCAGGGATTAGTCCTGCACAAATGTGTCGCTCCTCGCCCTCCCCTTACTCCAAATGTTAGAGAGACAAGTTTCTCTCCAAATCAAACCTCCAGGAGGCATTGCTAAGAGAGATAGAATATTCACTCCACCCAAAACCCAGCATTGGGACTTAAATCAAGAGGTCATAGATGCTGGGCTTTTAGAGTTAAGAGGAAATGTGCAATTTATAATTTATTAAGTTAACATATGCAAATTGTATACACAGTGTCTGACACAGAGAAGGTAAAGAATACATGCCTGCCCTCTCTTTTATAGCAAAAAGAACTAAAATCCCGGGTCCTAAAATGACTTGCTTAAAGTCAACCAGTTCATGGCAGAGCTTGAATTGATACTTCTGTCTTTCTGGTGGGGAGGTGCTGCCTCAGGTCTACTAGAGCCATGGTCGGCAAACTGCGGCTTGTGAGCCAGATTCAGCTCTTTGGCCCCTTGAGTGTGGCTCTTCCACAAAATACCACAGCCTGGGCGAGTCTATTTTGAAGAAGTGGCATTTGAAGAAGTTTTAGTTTTAAAAAAAAATTGGTTCTCAAAAGAAATTTCAATCGTTGACATTTGGCTCTGTTGAATAATGAGTTTGCCGACCACTGTACTAGAGTATTCAGACGGTTTAAAGGAACTGGCCAGATACCTCCCAAACTCCAAGAATGATCTTCCTAACTAACAAACTCAGCATGCTACCCCTATCCCTGTACCCCCAACCCCATTTCTGACCACCACTGAGAAAAAGAACCTAGATTCCCTCTGGCCTGTGGTGAAACCCCTGCCTGTGAGAACTGGGGGTTCTGAAAGGCAGGGACAGAGCTCTGGGACCTTGCGGGGGAAGAGGCTTCTTTCCTCCCTGGCCCATTGCAGATCACAGCAGTCTCAGGTGTCCCCTTACAAACACAAAATGTTTGGAAACGTATCTAAGGGCTTTTACAGCCAGTTGAAATGTGGGGCCAAGAACAAGGAGGGCCAGGCACATCCCTCTGTGTCTTTTAGGCCAGGTCTGTGGAGGTGACAAGCATGGGTCTCTGGGTTCACAGGACTAACAAAGACCTTCTGAATATCAGTGGAAAATTCTGGTACTGTCCCAGGTATTACACAAAGGAATTGGTTCCAAACTGAGGACCAGCAAGAGAATAGCTAACAAGCCTGCCTCACTTGGTCTGGGGAGGGAGAGAAGAAAACATTAGCAGTGGGTAGAAACCACCTTGCTTCATTTATAAGTCATTTATAATTCAAGAAATATGTATTGAAGACTGACTGTCAGAGAAACTCTGAACTGGGGTCTGTAGTGGGGAAAGGGACCATGAGGGGATGTGAAATCCAAGCTCAGGACTGACGGATGGGTAGGAATTAGCCAGGTAGAGTAGTGATCTAAGCCAGGGTTAGGCTAACGTACGCTGTAAAGGACCAGATAATAAATACTGTATTTTAGTCTTTGCAAGCCACACAGTCTCTACTGCAACTGCTCAAACCTGCTGCTAAGAATGCACATACAGAAAATAGATAAAGGAATGAGTGTGAACACTGAAAATGGAATTTCATATAATTTCCACGTCACAAAATATTATTCTTCATTTGATTTTTTAAAACCCTTTAAAAAGGAGGAACCACTCTTAGCTTATAGTTTAAGAACATCTGTATTGAGATACATGGGCGTTTAGTCAAGGCCATTCCTGAACTAAGAAGATAATATGCATTTCTAAACCACAAATTCCCTTAGAGTCTCATATCTGCAGCTGGGACTAGGGTGAGACAAGGGAGCTGCCTAAGCCTCATAATTTAAGGAGGCACTCACTAGGCAGCAGAGGGTTGGCACTTGTAAGACCCCAGTAGTGAGTGCCTCCTTAAATCTTGCATCCTAGGAATTTCACTTGTGTCACCCAAGGCTTAGCCTTGCTCCAGCCTGTGCATGATGGAGTGTATTGCTGTGAAGTGGTCACCTCCTCCTCAACCATCCCTGCCTTGGATGCCTTTTTTGCAATGCACAACTTTGCAGATGACAATCTGGTTCCCAGCCAGGGTCTGGAGTACAAAATTTGGATACTAAGAAAAACAACAGGCAGAAGAGGAAGAAACTATAAAGACTGGGGTTTGGAGAGATTTTGAAAGAGAAGATTAAAAAAATGTTACTTGAGCCCTAGCTGGTTTGGCTCAATTGCTAGAGTGTTGGCCCATCGACTGAAGGCTCACAGATTCAGTTCCAGTCAAGGGCATGTACCTTGGTTGCAGGCTCAATCCCAGCCTTGGTTGGGGCATGTGCAGGAGGCAACCAGTTGATATGTCTCTCTTAGATCAATGTGTTTCTCCCCCTTCCTTCCACTATCTCTAAAATCAATGGAAAGATATCCTTGGGTGAGGATTAATAAAAAGATTTTTTTTTTTACTTGAAAATTTACTTACAAGTTTTACCATGCATTAAAACTGTAAACTTTCTTTGTCACTCTCTTGACTTTCATTCATTATACCTATAACTATACTTATATCTAGATACATATTGCAAATAATATATCTGATCATGAACATATATCCAGAATATATAAAGAATTCAATAATAATAAAAACAACCCAATTTTAAAAGATGGACAAAGGATTTAATGGCCAATGAGCACAGGAAAAGATGTTCAATGTCATAAGACTTCAAGAAAATGCAAATAAAAACTATAATGAGATATCACTTCTTACCCACAAGGATGGCTATAAGCAAAAAGATGGACACTAAGAAATGTTGTTCAGAATGTGGAGCAATTGGAACCTTCATGCCAGTGGGAATAAAAGGGTACAGCTGTTTTGTAAACCTGTCTGGCAGTTTTTAAAAGTTTAAACTCAGTTATATGACTCAGCAATTCCACTCCCACATATAAACCCAAGAGAAATGAAAACATATTCCTAAGAGAAAACACAGTATTCAACAACTGATGAATGAATAGATAAAATGTAGCATATTCATACAGTGGAATATAGTAAAAACAGAAACGAAAAGTAAAGAAAAAAAGCCAAGTACTGATACATGTTACAGTACAGACGAACCTTAAATCTTGAAAACATTACACTAAGTGAAAGAAGCCAGTCACAAAAGACCACATGCTATGTGAACCCATTCATAGAAAAGTTCAAACTAGGGAAGTCTATAAGCACAACACAGATTAGTAAGTGCTTAGGGGTGGGGGAGAGGGGAAGGGATGGAAAGAATGGAGGTTACAGCTAAAGTTGAGCTGATGAAGATGCTTTAAAATTGTGGTGATGTTTGCACATAGCTGTGAATACACCAAAACACTGAATTGTATACTCTAAAAAGATGAACTGTATGGTATATGAATTATATGCCAATAAGGCTGTTAAAGAAGAAGAAATTGAAGCATTTTTCCTTCCCTCCAAGGGTTTCAATGACTAAGCTCTCCTCGTCTTTGAAAAATTGTCTTTGTATTGCTAAAGACTGAGGTGGTTTTCTGCTGTTCTCTTTCTGAGGGTTTGAGGGGTGCTGACCTAAATGAGAGGGAAGGGGCTGAGATTCAAGTGCCAAGTGTTGGGGTTTGAGACTTGGATGCCTGAACTCTATAGGACCCTTGTTTAATCTGAGCCTCTGTATGTGTCCAGGCCAGCCACTAAACAAAGAACCAATGGACCGGGCACCATTTTGGTGTCATGGGGCTCTTCAGGGCCCCAATTGTCTAAAAGCAGCTTTTCATGAGGGCCCTGCCTGAACCACAGGTTAGTCTAGTCATAGAGGGGTCAAGGGATGGTCACCCCTCTTACCCTCTGTGATGCGACAGTTCTTGAATGTTTCGTCATTTGGTCACCAGAGAAGAAACCTCTGTTCCACTCCCTCAGGGCTTACAGTGCTGTTCTGAAATCAGGACTGGAGGGGATCAAGGCGATCAGGGAGAGTGGATCAAAGGGTGAGGGATATTCTTATCACTCATCACTCTAGAGAGTCACTCTATGGGCAGCCTGAGTGCCTCGTGGTGAAAATGCAGGGTGTGGATTTGATCAGGGCTCCAACTGAAGGCCCCATCCTTCCCCACGGGTTCTGATTCTTTTCAGGCCACATTCTCACCATGGGCCCTTCCAGGGATGGAGCTTCTTCAGCTGCCAATTCCCATTATGCGGGATATCTTGGGAAAGGAATAAAAAGTACTAATGCTGGTACTGTCCCAAGGCTAACATGAAAATAACAGCAGCCATGGATACATTCATCTTAAACTAGAGTCCATCCGGAGTCAGTGTTTTTCATTCCATTTTTTGCCCAAGAAGTTGTACAGTGTGGAAGTAAGTTTACCTTAAACTATCCCAATGCAGCTAATAAGTGAAAGTTGACCAATTATCACAGAGCTGGCCTCTGAGGGCCCATCACATTTTCCACTGATGCACTAGACGTGACTAAACTGCTCAGGGACCGGCCGGGAGCTGGATTCCCTTTCACTGTGCTCAGCAGGAAGGGGCCAGCCTCCTCCTATAGCCATGTCATGACCCTGACATAACCCTGAGTCATGGAAGAGGAGCCTCTGGATGTCACCAAGCACAGGTCTTCAGTTTAGCCTGTGCTCCCTGTGAAATTTTAATTATTTCAAGATCCAAATTGTACCCAAGATGCAGGGAGACCAAATATCCAGACGAGGAAACAAGACATGTTGCTATTGCAACAACCATCTATGAACAACACTGGATGGCAGGGCTCAACAGATATCTGATCGCCCATAAAAGTTACAGCTTAGGAAATGAATTTGTTATTGGTTGGCCCTTTCATATGTAACAGAAAATATAGAATCAAGGACCAACATATACACCAACAAAGATATTTATGTTAAACACTCAAAAAAATTTTCCATTGCCTTTTAAGTTTAATTTCCTATATTAAAGAGTAGAAAAAATGTGAAGACACATTTTTTAAGGAAGAAAGCAGAGAAGGAACTAGCAACATAGAAGCTGGTTTTATCTTTCCTTTGTAATTTATAATTTTTCTAGTCTGATTTCTTAAAATTTCACTTTTTTTCCTATTTTGTTGTACCTATTATACATTAAATCCTCTTCTGGATCCAAGTGGGGACATAAATAAAGCGGCAATTACAGGAGCTGGTGGACTTTTGGCCCTGGCTACCCTCGTTTCCTCCGTGCTCCATCCTTCAGTGCACACGAAACTCGGGTTACATGAATGGTTCCAGCAGAGGCAGAACTTCTTGTACTTTGGATTCAGAATAATTCTAGGTACCTAAACTCCCCAAAATTCAGACAGAGAGAGAATTTTTAAAAAAAGGGAAAACACCCTTCACCAATCTCTAACTTGGACAGTTCAGCCTCTTGCCAAAACATATCGTCTTTGTGAGCCAATAAATGGAAAGCAGGAGAGAGGGAGTGTGGCTGTAACTGGATAAGGGCTAGAGTTTTAATTTTTTACAAGCAGGGAGGAGGATACCAATGTGGTTAGTCAGCCAGCCAGCATTAATCCTCATTAATGTCTCCCATTCAAATCCATGCTCCTCTGAACAGCTGTGCAAATATAAAGTAATTGGGTCATTTTGACAAAGGCACACAGGAAAAAAAAGTTAAGTAAGGCAAAAGAACTAATTGGATAAATAACACATTCTTTAAATGTGTGGGGCGGATTGTTCAAACAACCACATCATAGACTGAGGGACATACATTCTAATTCATACGGCTGTAAACTTCCCCGTGTCAGAAGCTACCAAGAGCACAGGCTGGGGACATGTCAATGACAAAGTGTGTAATAACTGGAGTGAGAGCAGTGGCACCCACCCTGCATGAGGCCCTGCCAACTGACTCCAGAGACCGTGTTTTTTAGCCTGACATTGTCCTGTTTTCTATATACTTGGCATTATGGAGAGTAGAAAAAGGTAGGGCCATTTCTTGCCCTTAATACATTTACAATCTGATTGGGAGAGATGTCCTACCTAATAAATAGTAATATGCAAATTGACTGTCACTCCAACACACAAGATGGCCACCCCCAAGATGGCCACCACAAAATGGCTGGCAGGGAGGGCAGTTGTGGGCAATCAGGCCAGCAAGGGAGGGCAGTTGGGAGGAACCAGCCCTGCAGGGGAGGGCAGTTGGGGGCAACCAGGCCTGCAGGGGAGGATCATTGGGGGGTGACCTAGGCCTGCAGAAGAGGGCAGTTGGGGGAAACTAGGCCTACAGGGAAGGGTAGTTAGGGACAACCAGGCCTGTAGGGGAGGGCAGTTGAGGGGGACCAGGCCTGCAGGGGAGGGCAGTTGGGGGGAACCAGGACAATAGGGAAAAGCAGTTAGGGGCAACCAGGCTGACAGACGAGGGCAGTTGGGGGACCAAGCCTGCAGGGGGGGAGAGTTGGGAGGGACCAGACCTGCAGGGGAGGGCAGCTGGGGGTACCAGGCCTGCAAGGGAGGGCAGTTAGGGGTGACCAGGCTGGCAAGGGAGGGCAGTCAGGAGTTACTGGGCCAGTTGGGGGCATCCAGGCCTGCAGGGGAGGACCATTGGGGAGGAGGGGACCCAGGCCTGCAGGAGAGGGAACTTGTGGGGAGAAGGGGATCAGGCCAGCAAGGGAGGGCAGTTAGAGGCAATTGGGTCAGCAAGGGAGCAGTTAGGCATTGATCAGGCTGGCTGGGGAGTGGTTAGGGGATGATCAGGCTGGCAAACAGAAGCAGTTAGGAGCAATCAGGCAGGCAGGCAGGTGAGCAGTTGGAAACCAGCAGTCCTGGATTGTGAGAGGGATCCCAGATTGGAGAGGGTGCAGGCTGGGCTGAGGGACACCCCCCCTTCCTCCATGCATGAATTTTGTGCACCAGGCCTCTAGTATAAAATAATCAGAAAACTGGGACCACGAGATGCTTTTTTTTTTTTCTAGCTAAATGAAGCACTTTTTAGGAGCTGAGGGAAAGTGGCTAAAATTCATCTGTGCAACTTTTGAGAAGGATTTCCTCCAGACTGAAAACAAGACATGGAGAATACCATACTTTATAAAATACTGATCCATTCCTGCCATAGAACGGATGTTCAAAAAGGACTCTGCCTTTCAGAAATCTCCCTTGAGAAAAGATAGGAGGACAGTCAGCCAACCCCAGCTTCATGTTAAGAATTAATAAAATGCCCACCGCCTCCCAGAAATCCAGCCAGAGAGGAGAGAGAAGTTCCTGGAGTTCACTCTGACTGAGGTGTGGCAACCTCTCCCAGCCTCCAGAGACTAGAAGTAGGGAGGAGATGATTTGAATCATCTCCTCGGTTCTTTTCACTGGAAATGACCAATCAGGGCCTCTCACAGGCAGAAAGGGGCAGATATGAGCTAAGAACCTGTGAACATTCTCAGAAGAAGTGGTAGGGCTGCAGGAACTGGAATATAAGTACAGAAGTTATCTTGCAGTTTACAGCACATTCATAGCCCTCTCATCTGCATAAGTGTGTGGGGGGGGGGGCGGGGGGGGGGGAGAACTATGTTAATGGTCCTCAAGCAATCTACTTCCACTCACTTTGCTATACTGAAATTTCTATTGTGTTCTTAATGTTCAACCTCGGGTGAACATTAATTGCTGCCTTTTTAAGTGGGCTGACACATTGCTGTGATGAACTTCTTTCTCCCGGCATGGACAAAATTCAGAATTCGGTCAGAAGAGCTGGGGAGCATGTGGGTAACTGAAACCACCTTGAGAGTGACTCAGGTTTCATGAGGTATCAGGTGAAGAAGTAAACACAAACCTGCTGACACTTGGTGGGGTGAAGCATAGGTCGAATGCACAGCCAGAAGGGCCTTGAGGGTCCCAGGTCAGGCCTGACACTCCTGACAGCCCTCGCAGTGTCATGGACTTTAGGGCAGAGGAAACAGTCCCCAAATGTCCTGACGAAGACCAAAGAATTTAAGCTCCTGGTCAGGGCTCTCAACTCCACAGAATCACAGAATTACCCAAAGGAACTTTGAGAAAAACTATTCCTATTGTGCCCTACCCTAGTGATTCTGATTCAGAGGGCCTGGGGGGTGGGGTGGGGATGGGAAGAAATGAGCACTGTGATGCAAACATGTAACCAGGGTTAGAACCACCATATCAAACACAGTCAAGTCCAAAAAACCTAAGCATCGGTGAATGTGGCTATTAAGTCAACAGGTGCTGAAATGAACAGGATTTGTCTGTTCCTTTAAAAGCTTACTCTAAATTTTATTTCTTTCTGGATCTTGAGGAATTAAGTGTGTGGGCCACCTAGATCACAATTCTGGTTACAGCAATTAGCTAAGTGACTTTGGACAGGGTACGCGACTTCTCTGAGACTCAGTTTTCTTAGCAATACCGCGGTGTTAATAATCATACCAATACCAGAGGGGAATTAAGATGATTGCATAAAATCAAGAATAAATTATTTGGTTTGACTGGTGTGGCTCAGTGGTTGAACATTGACCTATGAACCAGGAGGTCACAGTACGTTCTCAGTCAGGGCACATGCCCAGATTTTGGGCTCAATCCCCAGTAGGGGGAGTGCAGGAGGCAACCAATCAATGATTCTCTGTCACCATTGATGTTTCTATCTCTCTCTCCCTGCTCCTTTCTCTCTGAAATCAATAAATATAGACTTTTTTAAAAAAAAGAATAAATTATTTGACCCAATGCTTGGCACATGTAAAATGCACGATAAATATTAGCTACCATATTGATGATGATGAAAGTAAAAATATGCCAGTTATATTTCAATAAAAAGGATGTTTTTCTAGACTGGGTAGCTATTTACAGGGCCAAATTTTAAGAAATTGTGAAACACTAGAATGTGAGTGTTAGAAATTTAACATTTCCTTCTATTATGAATATAGGCAACAAATCTCAGTAGTAGTAGCAGTAGCTATAATCTTGTCACCAATAGAAATCACAAATATTCTATATATTACAGTTATGGTAGATACCCTAAAATAGTATTTATATTTAGTGTGATCAACTGCCCTTGTTTGCCCAGTCTGGAGATGCTTGGGATGATAAAACTGGGAAAGTCCCAAGCAAACCATTCCCGACCTAAATTCATCACTACTTTGAAGTTATGGTAGTTAGCATGTCACTGGGTACTATCGTTTAGTGTGTTAATAAAAAGTACCTACCCTGCTATGTCATAATTTCAAAAAAGTCTTGATAAATGGATAGCCACATAATCTTTGACCTTTATAATGCTTTGTATTTCGTTTGATGCATTTAAAAGCATTCTGAGTCCATGGGCTTCACCAAAGGGGGTCCATGGCACACACAAAAAGTGAAGAGGGAAGCAACTGGGAATGCTGGTTGGAAAATGGAGGAGACCAGACTTTAAGTTCCTTTTGGCTTCGCAAACTAAAAGCACAGTAAAAGAAGTCATAGGCATATATCTCCAAAGGACACAACAAAATTCAGAGTTTTTCCACTACCAGGAGTTTCTTTATTATAATTCCACACACAGTAACCAGGGAATCTCCGTAATTCTCCACTCCTGATGACACGCATATGCGTATTTTGTTACTTATATTGTTCAGTTAACTCAGCCTTGACCACTATCCATTGGTTAACTATTATATTTACTTGTTTCCAATAACGACAAATACTTCCCCTGTAAATCATAATTTGACAGAACTCAAAATTTTACATGAATTAAGCCAATGAAAATCTGGATTTTGAAATTTCAAGCTTAAAAAAACGATCGAAAGAAACGTTCACTCTTACCGGATACCACTGGGCTTCTGAGAGACCTGGGCTCCCATCTTGCCGAATCGGCACTGTTGATGGCTGGCCCGTTACTCTCCCACAAGGCAACAAGCTTCCACTTCTCTTCATATCAATGTAACTCCAAGCTGCCAGTCCAATGTGACCAGAAGGCAGAGTCCTCACAATTGCCCTTGTCCCGGTATACACAGACTTCTTAACTTCTCTGTCATTTTTACAAAATCTCCTCACTAACAAAGTGGATCGCTCCTTTTTATTTTTAAAATAATCTTCCACGTCTTCACAATTATCAGGGAAGTCCTCAAAATGGCTCAGAAAGGTCTCGGCAGATGGACTATCAGTAAAATCCTCCCTGCAAAAGCTGTCACTCGAACACACCACGTTGGCCTTTGGGCAGGAACCTTCGCAGCACAGGCATTCATCATTCAAGGCGTTACAATGACCACCCTGTGGCTGCTTGTGCTCATTATCACAGCTTTTTGCCAATTCCATCAGTTTGCAAGTGTATGCCCTATAATTTCTCTTTTGCTCCCTACCAACATCAGGCAGTGATACACAGTTTCCACAATCATCCAGAATCAAGTTGTCTGATAGGGTACAGACAGTGTCTGACACTCTTCTGTTGAGCTCATAACGAAAGTGAAATACCGCCAAATCGCTCTCAGGGGGTGCCCCGCTGGTCTCTATGACTGCCGATTGATTTCCTAAGGGACGAATGCCCATGGGAGGTCCGTCTAGTTCCAGTTGAATCCCAGGGAGCACCTTTCTTTCCAGGGAAGAAGGGATTCCAGTTTCCAAATGCAGGCCTTCCTCTGTGACAGGATCGCATGCTTTGTAAAGCTGGCTCTCAGGAAGACCGCACTGATGATTTTCCAATACGTTGTTGCCGTTAAAGTTCTCCACAGAATCAGGCATGTTTTTGTCCCAGCACGTGTCATTGCTGTTCTCATCACTCATGATTTTCCCCCTTGTTGTTGAGAGAATCTTAGGCAAGTTGCTTCCAGAAGTTTCGTCTTTGGGGTTGTTGGGTTTTGAGATGGTAGAAGTCGGCCCGCTCTGCCCAGGAGTATGTGTCTTCGGAACACTGACGCTGGAGGCCTTGTCGCTGCTTTCGTCTGCAGCTGACTGAGAGGACACCGCTTTCCTCTGAGCCACAGGGATGAGACCAGAAGCTGCCACCTCCTCAGAAGTCATCTTGAGCAGCACACGGGCTTCACCGACTGTTCTGCTTCTCCTCCCCGATGATCATGTCAAGACTCTAATAAAATGACTGGCTATTAAAGTAATCTCAGATATGAAATCCCTTTGAGAAACAAAGCGACAGTTCCTTTGATTCGTGTGTATTGCGTGTCAGATAAATTCCCCCCGTTTTAACTTCCTAGTATGTGCAATAGGTTTTTTTCTAGGTCAGGGTTTTAGAGTGGTGGATCAATTTTCTTTCCTCTGTTGTTTAAAGCAATTCTTTTGAAGACTTTTATTCAGGATTGCATTATGCAACTTGTGATCCATCACTGACTTGTAATGATTTAAAATTCCAGCTTGAATGTCTCCTGTAAGAGAAAGGGATCATGTCAAACCCTGTGGAATTAAATGAATTTCTTAATGAAATCATAATTTTAAGCTAATGCAAAATATGAATCAATTTTGGGGAACAAGTTTTGCAATCTGAAGTTAGTTTTACAGTCACGGGGATATAAAGTACAGCACAGGGAATATAGTTAATAATATTGCAATAACTATGTAGTGTCAGATGGGTACTATATTTATTGGGGGTGATCACTTTATAAGTTACATAAATGTCCAATCACTATGCTGTATACCTGAAACTAACATACTATTGTCTGTCAACTGTAATTTTAAAAAATTTTTAAAGATAAAAAAGAGGTTAGTTTTAATGCTTTATGTATTAATTTTTCTGATTTAGTATTTCAGAACTTCTCTTTCCAGTCAAAATGGAGTCATGGGCACCAAATTTATCCTTTTCTCTTAAACAACTGCCTTTGCATTACAATGGTAGAGTTGAAAAGTTGTGATAGAGGCCATGTGGCCCAAAAAGGCAAAAGTATTTACCATCTGGCCCTTTACAGAAAATGCTTGCCAAACCACACACTAGATAAATGAGTTAATGAAATGCCTGTTTAGAGTAAGAAAACTAAGTGGGATGCTTGATAGCAATCTTCATACATTTGCAGAACTAAAATAAGGAAATAGCCTTGTTTCATATTGTTTCAGGGTGGGTGGGTAGGAGGAAGGGAGTAAAAGGGGGGGAGGAATGGGAGATATCTGTAAAAACTATCAACAACAGAATATATATATATATATACTAGAGGCCCGGTGCATGGAATTAATGCATGAGGGGCAGGTGGGAGGGGGGGCCTCAGCCCAGCCTGCACCCTCTCCAATCTGGGACCCCTCGAGGGATGTCCGACTCACAATCCAAGACTGCTGGCTCCAAACTGCTCACCTGCCTGCCTCCCTGATTGCCCCTAACTGCTTCTGCCTGCCAGCCTGATCACCCTCTAACCACTACCCTGCCAGTCTAATTGATGTGTAACTGCTCCCCTGCCAGCCTGTTTGCCACCAACTTCCCTCCTCTGCCAGCCTGGTCACCCTGAACTGTGTCCTCCCCTGCAGGCTTGATCGCCCCCAACTGCCCTCTCTTGCAGGCCTGGTCCCTCCCAACTGCCCTCCCCTGCTGGCCTGATTGCCCACAGCTGCCCTCCCTTGCAGGTCTGGAACTTCCCACTGTCCTCCCCTGCTGGCCATCTTGTGGTGGCCATCTTGTGTCCACATGGGGGCAGGATCTTTGACCACATGGGGGCAGCACTCTTGTGTGTTGTAGTGATGGTCAATCTGCATATTACTCTTTTATTAGATAGGATAGAGGCCTGGTGCATGGGTGGGGACTGGCTGGTTTTCCCTGAAGGGTGCCCTGGATCAGGGTGGGGGATCTCTTGGGATGTGGGGTGGGCCTAGGCAAGGGGACTATGGTGGTTTGCAGGCTGGCCACACTCCCCAGTGACCCAAGCGAAGGCCCTGAGGTCTGGAATTAATTTGTTATATAATTGAAACTTTGTAACCTGGAGTGGAGCCAAGCCTTCTGCTTGCTCCATGACGACAGCCATTTCTGTTTGAAACTTTTTAGCCTAGAGTAGAAGCCTAGGCTAGGGCTTCAGAAGTTTGGTTTCCTCCATTGCCTGGGCAACCCTAGCCTCTTCTCTCTCCAGCTCCATGGCTGCCGCCATTTCTTTTGGGATTATGTATCTTCTATAATTGAAACTTTGTAGCATTGAGTGGAGGCTTAGGCCGGCAAGGCAGGTGGAAAGCTTGGCTTCCTCCATTGCCAGAAAAACCCAAACCCCCCTCCTGCTCTCAGTGGCAGCAGCCATCTTGGTTGGGGTTTATTTGCATAATTTGCTCCTGACTGGCTGATGGACATGGCTTGATTGGAGGTATAGTAAATTTGCATATTACTCTTTATTAGATAGTATATATTTTAAAAGGTAGGATCAGGGTGAAAAAAAAAAGATTATTGGGTAGAAATGTTTGGCTTAGTTTAATAAAGAATTCCCTAACTTTTAGAGTTGTTCAAAAAGTACAAGCTATCTTGGATGGCAGTCTTCTGATTGCTGTTAGAGGACTTTAAATAGAAAAAGGCATAGTATAAGCACAGCAGGTATTCATGTGTGTTGAACAAATAATAAATGATGACTTCCTATAATGATTAATTGCAGAAAACAATGGCTAATACTTATTGAGCATGTATCATGTGTCAGGCATACTCTAAGCACAGTATACATAATATCTCATTTAATCTTTATAACAACAATATCAGTAGGGAGGGTGAGGGGCGGGGGCTGTGGGAGATCAACTGAAGGACTTGTATGTATGCATATAAGCATAACAAATGGATACAAGACACTGGGGGGGCAGGTGAGGGCATGTGCTGGGGGGTAGGGGAGGCGGGGGGGAAGGTAATGGGGGAAAAAAGGAAACAGATGTACTACTATTTGTAATACTTTAAATTATATATATATGTGTATATATATATATATATATATATATATATATATATATGTAAATTAAAAAAAAAACACAAAATATCAGTAGGGTGGCAGAGACTGCTAATAGTCCTCAAAATTTGTTATCATTTTCTTTAATAAAAGAATTACTAAATGTTAGCCAAGCAAATAGTTCCCCCCCCCCCTTTTAATATATATTTTTATTGGTTTCAGAGAGGAAGGTAGAGGGAGAGGGAGAGAGATAGAAACATCAATGATGAGAGAGAATCATAGCTTGGCTGCCTCCTGCATGCCCCCTATTGGGGTTCGAGCCCACAACCCAGGCATGTGACCTTGACCAGACTCGAACCCAGGACCCTTCAGTCTGTAGGCTGATGCTCCATCCACGAGCTAAACCAGCCAGAGCAAGATAGTCCCTTTTCTATTAGTTTCACTTACAGCTAGATGTAGCCAGGTGACTAAGTTACTGCTAATGAAATACAAGCCAAAGTGGTTTGCAACTTCTGGGAAGGTCCTTGAAAATACAGGGCATGCCCTTTCCTCCTCCTCCTTTTCTTTTCTGCTGGCTGGAGGGATGATGCCTGGAGCGAGAGTAGCTATATCACACCATGAGGTGAAGATGAGAATGGACAACTTGCATATAAAAACAAAGTAGAAGCCTGGATGCTTGTTTCCTGGAGTATAAGGAAAGAATTTCTATCTTGGTTAAGCCACATCTATTTCCAGTTTTCTATCATTCGCATCCAACTTTTCCCAATAAACGTGAGTACTATTATCACCCCCATTTTACTGATGAGGCTCAGAATAGTTGAGTGACATATCTAAGAGTACAGACATGTGCTATAACAAGGAGGCTGTATAGAAAATCCCTGCATTGCAGGGAAAGTTATATTCATTAATTCCTAATGTGTTTCCAATATTAAGTTTCTAAACCAAATGAAATCCTTTGTGTCATAAAAAATAGTTAAATTAGAAAAATATTTAACACAAGCATATTGTCCTTTCTAATTCTGTGTTGGCAAGAAGCAGGGCTTAACAACAACAAAAACTATTTGATCAAACAATTGAACCAAGAGATCAATAAAGCTCTGATTGGAGGGGTACTTTACAGAGAGGTAGTAATTACTTGTATCCATAGAGGAGAAAAGACACTTTCAGCAGAAGGAACAGTGTAAAGAAATATAAAGAGGTAGAAAAACACAATGCATCATTATAAATCAATCTGAGGTTCTAGGAGAACTTTTCATCTAAGTAAAGAAAGTGAAAGTTTCTCAGAAATTTCACTATCATGGAAAAAAAATACCAAGGTAACTGTCAAATCTGGTAATAGAATTTAACAGTCCTATTTAAACTTTAAACTTAAGAGTTTTATAGAGTATCTCGTGTATGACAAACAACCATGCCACAGTTATTTACTTATTGCATTCTCTTCCCTAAATCCCACTCTGCAGAGAGATTAAAGAAAACATTTTTGTCTGCACAACCTTTCCTCCCTTCCTCCCTACCACATGCACATATTGTGCACAGTTGTAAGTTTGCACACCCACACCCAAACCCTACAAGATGAGTCAGTCTTCACTCTCTCTTCACCACTGGCTGTCTGCTGCTCCACTCCCTGGGGACCTCCTTTCTCTGAACTATTGTGATGGAAATTCTAAAACCCACAAAGAGACAAAGCTTTTAAAACATTCCCCAGAGGCATTGGTTTACTAATCTGGATCCTTTTCCAAGACCCCAAAGACTTAACCCTTTCTGACTTCTTTATTAGAAAAGTTTCAGCCTGGGATGCAAGCCTTATAACCCAGAAACCCCAGAGATATCCTAACCTTTACACTCTGTATATATTAGATATCAGGAGTTGACTGGTAGGTTGATTAGTTCAAATATTTTTGAACTAATACACGGATAATACAGTAAAATGAAGGATCACAAAAAAGTTTGTTTATAACAGGTTAATTCTCAATTGTAAAACTCACAAAGGAAATCCTCACTATAAACACAGTCTCCAATTACTTGGCAAAGAAAGTTTTGCTTCTTTCTTTCCAAAATGTGTACCTTTTATTATCTTTTCTTGCCTTAGTGCACTAACTAGGATCTCCAATTTTAAAGCTAAAATAAGTATGAAGAGCATACATCCTTATCTCATTCTCAGTCTTAGAGAAAGAGTATTCAATATATCACTATTTAATACTATATTAGCTCTAGGTGTCTTATAAATGTCCGTCATTAAACTGAGGATGTTCCCCTGTATTTCTAGTTTGCTAAAGTTTTTATCACGAATGAGTTTTGCCCAATGCTTTTTCTGCATTTATCGAAATGACCATATGATTTTTCTCCTTTAACAGGTTAACGTGGTAAACTATATTGATTTTCAAGTACCAAAACAATCTTGCAAATTCATGGAAAAAGGAAAGAAACTAGCCAAAATAACTGCAACAATGGCCTAATTTTTAGACTACTACAAAGCTATAATAATCTTGACATTACTGTGTGTTACTGACATAAAGATAGAAATTTAGATCAATGGCATAGAACAGAGTCCAGAAATAAATCCACACACATACATTCAATTGGCTTTTCATCAAAGGCACACAGTTCAAAGGGAAAAAGACAATCAATAAATGGTGCTGGATCAAAATAGAAAAATAACAAACATCAACACCTACATCAAATCAAACATAATGATTAATTCAAAAATGGATTATATATCTAAACAGAAAAAAAACAGAAAAAATGTTTATGAGCTTGGGATACAGAAAAATCTCTTAGGTAAGTTACAAAAGGCACTAGGTTATTTTAAAAAAGTAAAATGGCACTAATGGGTTTAGCTCAGTGGATAGAGCATCAGCCTATAGATTGAAGGGTCCCAGGTTCAATTCCAGTCAAGGGCATATGCCAGGGTTGCAAGCTCAATCCCCATTGTGGGGGATGTGCAAAAGGCAGCCGATCAATGATTCTCGCTCATCATTGATGTTTCTCTATCTCTCTCCCTCTCTCTTCTTCTCAGAAATCAATAAAAATATATATATTTTCTAAAATTAAAATGGACTTAATAAAAACGTAAATCTTCTGCTCTTCAAAAACCTTGCATTAATAAACAAAGATAGGCCACAGACTGAGAGAAAAATATTCATAATACATGTACCTGAAAAAGTCTTATGTCCAGAATATATATAAAATAATTATCAGAAGTCAATAATAAGCAGATAACATATTTTTAAAAAGACAAAAGACTTGAATGTACACTTCACAAAATAATATATGTGAGCAGCCTATAATAAATCGTGACAGAGCAACAAAATTTGTCCATTTAAAAAACGGACCTCAATCCCTTTTTCACACCACACATAAAAGTTAAAATGAATCATAATCCTAAATGTAAAAGCTACAATGATAAGACTTCTAAAAGAAAACAGAGGATAAAATCTTGACAACTAGTGGAGTAAGCAGAAATTTCTTAGCATGAATACAAAAGCACAAACAATAAAGGAAAAATTAACCACATCAAAATGAAAAATATCTGTTCTTCAAAACCCAAGCAGTAGAATGGTAGAAAATATTTGTAATATATATATCAAACAAAGGATTTTATATCTAGAACATATAAAGAACTCTTAAAACTCAATAATAAGGAGAGAAAAAAATGGCGGCTGAATAGACAGATGTGTCCTGATCCTTGTCCTGGAGCAGACAGAAAGAACAGCTGAGAGTCACATGGGGAGTGTCTATTGGTGAGTTAAGGGATAGCTATAATCCAGGAGAAGGTGTGGAACTGCTGGACAAGGCTCCCCTGACCAGGCAGCCCCCACTGTTGCTGTGTTTCCTCCCAGAGCCCCTGGCTCAGATGCAGAGACCACGCTGTCTTAAAGGGGAAACTGGATATTATTGGAAGCCTGAAAATCTACAAATGAGGCACCCACCAGACAGCTGCGAACCCCAGAGCACCGGTCCCCAGTTGGCGCGAACAACCATATTCAGAACAGCTCTGCACTCCACCACAGAAAGGTCATATTTCACCTGAGATAAGGAGAGAACTACATAACCAGACACCCAGAGAAGAGAGACCATGGGAAGACAAAGAAACAGCCTGCATATGAAAGAAAAGCAGGCATCACCAGAAAAGGAAGTAAAAGAAATAGAGGCAAGCCACCTGTCAGAGAAAGAATTCAGAGAAATGGTCATAAGGTGGCTGAAAAGAATGGAAGACAAATTCAACAATATGAGTTAGAAAGAAGAAGAAATGAAGAAGAACCAAGAAGAAATGAAAAATGACATAGCTGCTGTAAAGAACTCAAGAGAAAGCATCAAGAGTAGGCTAGAAGAAGCAGAGGACTGCATCAGTGAGCTAGAAGACAGGTAGGAAAAAAATACCCAAGTAGAGCAGCTCCTAGAAAAAAAAATTAAAAAGCAGGAGGAGAGCCTAAGGAAACTTTGGGACAACATGAAACAAAACAACATCCTCATAATAAGGGTTCCAGAAGGAGAGGAAACTGAGCAAGGATAGAAAATCTGTTTGAAGAAATAATGACGGGAAACTTCCCTGATATAGGGAAGAAAAAATCCATACAAATTCAAGAAGCTCACAGAGTCCCAAGCAAAATGAACCCCAAAAGACCAACGGCCAAGGCAATTATAATTAAATTGGCAAATACCAATGACAAAGTAAGAATCTTAAAAGCAGCCAGAGAGACATAAAATTACCTACAAAGGAACCCCCCATCAGACTAGCAACTGATTTCTCAACAAAAGCTCATCAGGCCAGAAGGGAATGGAATTAAATATACAAAGTCATGCAAAGGAAAGGCCTAAATCCAAGAATACTGTACACAGCAAGGTTATCAATCAAAATTGAAGGTGAAATCAGGAGCTTCACAGACAAAAAAGGACTAAGGGAATTTATTACCACCAAACCAGCAATGCAAGAAATGCTAAAGGATCTGCTGTAAAAAAAAAAAAAAAAAAAAAAAAAAAAAAACGAAAGAAAGAAAGAAAGAAAGAAAGAGAGAAAGAAAGAAAAATAAATAGGAAGTGAGGAAAGAACCCAGGGGTAAAGAATAAAAAATGGCAACAAATAAGTAGCTATCAATCATAGCTTTAAACATAAATGGATTAAATGCCCCAATCAAAAGACAGAGTAATGGATTGGATTAGAAAACATGACCTATATATCTGCTGTCTACAGGAACCCCACCTCAGAAGAAAAGATGCACACAGACTGAAGGTGAAGGGATGGAAAAGGTTTTTCAGGCGAATGGAAATGAAAAAAAAGCTGGGGTAGCAATACTTATATCTGACGAATTAGATCTCAAAGTGAAGGACATAACAAGAGATAAAGAAGGCCACTTCATAACACTAAAGGAAGCAATCCAACAAGAAGAAATAACTCCGGTAAACATATACACACCCAATACAGGAGCACCCAAATACATAAAAAAAACTCCTGGAGGGTATCAAGGGAGAGATTGACAGGAATACAATCATAGCAGGAGACTTTCATACCCCACTATCACCACTGGACAAATTCTCTAAACAAAAAATCAGAAAAGTAACATCAATCCTAAATGACTCACTAGACCAGATGGAATTAATTGACATCTTCAAAACATTTAACCCCAAAGCCACAGAATATACATTCTTCTCAAGTGCACATGGGTCATTTTTAAAGGTAGACCATATGTTGGGTCATAGGCAAAGTCTCTTCAAATTCAAGAAGATAGAAATATTTTCAAGCATCTTCTCAGATCACAGTGGCATAAAACTGGAATCAACTATAATAAAACAATCAAACACATGGAGACTAAACAGCATGCTATTAAACAATGACTGGGTTAGCAGAGAGATCAAGGAAGAAATAAAAATAAAAAAAAACATCATGGCAACAAATGACAACAAAAACACAACAATCCAAAATCTATGGGACACAGTGAGAGCAGTCTTGAGAGGGAAGTTCATAGCTCTACAAGCCTACTGCAAAAAAACAAGAAACAATGAAAATAAATTACCTAACCCTACAACTCATAGAGTTAGAAAGAGAGCAACAAGAAAATCTCAATGAAAGCAGAAGGAAGGAAATAATAAAGATCAGAGCAGAGATAAATGACATTGAGACAAAAAATATATATATAAAAGATCAACAAACTCAAGAGCTGGTTCTTTGAAAGGATAAACAAGATTGATGAACCTCTAGCCAGGCTCACCAAGAAGCAAAGAGGGCCCAAATAAACAAAATCAGAAATGAAAGAGGTGAAATAACAACAGACCCCACCAAAATACAAAGGATTGTTAAAAAATGTTATGAACAACTCTATTCTAACAAACTGGACAACCTGGAGGAAACAGACATATTCCTATAAAAATATAACCTTCCAAAACTCAATTAGGAAGAATCTAAACATCTCAATAGACCAATAACTATGGAAGAAATGGAAGCAGTCATCAAAAAGCTTCCAGGAAACAAAAGCCCGGGGCCAGATGGCTTCACAGGAGAGTTTTTCCAAACATTCTAGGAAGAACTAAAACCTATCTTCCTCAAATTATTCCAAAAAATTCAAGAGGAAGGAACACTTCCAAGCTCCTTCTATAAAGCCAGCATCACCCTAATACTAAAACCAGATAAAGACAACACAATGAAAGAGAATTACAGGCCAATATCCCTCATGAACATAGATGCCAAAACCCTCAACAAAATTCTAGCAAATTGGATCCAGCACTACATCAGAAAGATCATACAACATGCCCAAGTAGGATTTATCCCAGGAATGCAAGGATGGTACAATATACACAAGTCAATAAACATGATACATCACATAAACAAATTGAGAGATAAAAATTACATAGTCATATCAATTGATGCAGAAAAAGCATTTGACAAAATCCAACACCCTTTCTTGATAAAAACTCTCAACAAAATGGGAACAGAAGAATCATACCTCAACATAATAAAAGCTATATCTGATAAACCCACAGCTAACATCATACTCAATGGACAAAAACTAAAACCATTTCCCCTAAGAACAGGAATAAGACAGGGATGCCCACTCTCACCACCCCTGTTCGACATAGTACTGGAAGTATTAGCCATTGCAATTAGACAAGAAGAAGAAATAAAAGGTATTCAAATTGGAAAAGAAGAAGTAAAGCTATCCTTATTTGCAGATGACATGATATTGTACATAAAAAATCTGAAAGACTCCATAAAAAATCAAATAGACTTAATAAATGAATTTGGCAATGTAGCAGGATACAAAATTAATGCCAAGAAATCTATGGCATTTCTATACACCAATAGTGAACTTACAGAAAGAGGGACTAAAAAGCAATCCCATTTACCATTGCACCAAAAAAATTAAGATACCTAGGAATTAACTTAACCAAGGAGGTAAAAGACCTATACGTAGAAAACTACAGGACACTGAAAAAAGAGATAGAGGAAGACATAAAAAGATGGAAGAACATACCATGTTCATGGATTGGGAGAATTAACATCATTAAAATGTCCATACTACCCAAAGCAATCAATAGATTCAATGCACTTCCCATTAAAATACCAATAGTATATTTCACAGACCTAGAAAAAACTTTCCAAAAATTCGTCTGGAATAAAAAAAGACCCCGAATAGCCACAACAATCCTGAGAAAGAAGAACAAAATAAGTGGGATCTCAGTACTAGATTTCAAGCTGTATTACAAAGCCACTGTTCTCAAAACTGCCTGGTTCTAGCACAAGAAGAGACATATAGATCAAGGGAATAGAATAAAGAACCCAGAAATCTACCCAAATCACCATGCTCATTTAATATTTGACACAGGAGGCATGAACATACAATGGAATCAAAACAGTTTCTTCAATAAATGGTGTTGGGAAAATTGGACAGATACATGCAAAAAGTGAAACTAGACCACCAACTTATATCATATACAAAAATAAAGTCAAAATGTATTAAGGACTTAAACATACAACGGGAAACCATAAAAATATTAGAGGATTCCAAAGGCAAAAAAATCTCTGACATAAGCCAAAGCAATTTCTTCACCGATACTGCTCTTAGAGAAATGGAAACTAAAGAGAAAATAAACAAATGGGACTACATCAAAATAAAAAGCTTTTGCACAGCAAAGGAGACCATCAATAAAACAATAAGAAAGCCCACTGCATGGGAGAACATATTCGCCAATGATATCAACAATAAGGGTTTAATCCATAGATTTCTTGGCATTAAATTTGTATCCTGCTACATTGCCAAATTCATTTATTAAGTCTATTTGATTTTTTATGGAGTCTTTCAGATTTTTTATGTACAATATCATGTCATCTGCAAATTAGGATAGCTTTACTTCTTCTTTTCCAAGAAGAAATACAAATGACCTACAAAATCATGAGAGAAAAAAAAGTTCAACATCATTGATCAGCTGGAAAATATCCATTAAAATCACAATAAGATAGCACTTCATTCCCGTTAGAATGGCTAAAATTAAAATGACTGGCCATCCCGAAGTTGGTAAGAATGTGGAGCAACTGGAATATCGTGGAAAGACTGTAAAATGGCACAGCTTCTTTGGTAAATGGTTTGGCAGTTTCTTATAAAGTTATACATACACTTACCATATAGCTCAAAAACTATACACATGGGAGATACATCCACAAATAGACGTGAGTGCAAATGTTTATATCAGGTTTGTTCATAAAAAGTCCCAAACGAGAAACAATCTCATAGTCTATCAACAGATGAATAAATAACCTGTGTTATATTCATACAAGGAATACTGCTCAGCAATAAGAGAAATGGCCTTCTGACCATGTAACAAACATGGACAAATTTCAAAAACATTAGGTTATGGGAAAGAAGCCAGCCACTGAACGATTCCATTTATTTGATGTTCTAGACCTGTGCTATCTGATATAGCAGCCACTAACTACATGTGGCTATTGAAGTTTAAGTAAATTTTTATTTAATTAAATAGATTTAAAAATTCAGTTCCTGTGCTACACTAGTCACATTTTCAGTGCTTAGTAGTCACATGTAGCTGATGAAAAATGTGTTGGACAACACAGATATACAGAATATTTCCACGATCACAGAGAATCATTATATATTCTATAGATAGGATAGTGCTGTTCTAAAGCATGCAAAATTAAGTCATGGAGATAGATCAATAGTTACATGAGGAGAAGGAATGAAATAGCTATAAAATGGCACAAAGGCACTTTGTATGATGAAAATGTTCTATATATTAATTGGGGTGGTGGCTACAGTATTACTTATTAATTATTGCATTATTTTTCCTATATGAACAACTGTAAACCTACTTTTGCCCCACCTTGTATACTTTAACCCCATATCAGCTCTTTAAATGGACTACAGGTTACATTTCAATCTCTCTTGCAACCTTTAGCCAGTAACCTCTGAGCAGTGAACAACCTGCTCAACTGTGCAAATATGATGCTGAAAATTTCAGCTGGCCACAGAGCTCCAGGGTAGTGGAATCAGTCTCAATTTGGATTCCACCTCTGACACTTAATACACTGACTTTAGACAACTCATTTAACTTTGCTAAGGCATAGTTTCTACATCTGTAAAATCAGGAAACTCATGTAATCCTCACAATAATCCTATGATGTGATAATCCCTCGGAAAAAAATAGTTCCTTGTATTCTTATGATTATAAAAACCTCTCCAGAGTAATTATATACAAATTACTTCCTGATACAGGACCATGTCCAATTCTCTTAAATCACATTCCAGTACAACAATGATAAAGGCTCAATAAATATTTGCTCACTCTTTGCTTTGGATATAATATTGTTTGTATGTTAGTATGTGATAATTTTCATCCAGTGTATGCTACTAAATAATGTTTTAAGGTTTACAAGTTTACTGGGTGCTTAGCACATATGTAAGGGTACCAGATGACTTCACAAGAAGAGAAGGCAAAACTCCTGCCTATAGGAAAATCATTTGTTATTATAGAGCCATAAGGAAAAATCTAGCTCTTTCTCCGCCATCAAGGTGCATGTGGTCGCTTCTCCTTCACCATGTCTTCCCACAAGACTTTCAGGATCAAGAGGTTCCTGGCCAAGAAACGAAAGCAGAATCGGCCCATTCCCCAATGGATTCGGATGAAAACTGGTATAAAATCAGGTACAACTCAAAGAGGAGACACTGGAGAAGAACCAAACTGGGCCTATGAGAAATTACCTGAGAGAAGACTCACATATTTATGCTGTATCCAGGTTGCCTACACCTTTAAATGATTGAAAAGATGCTACTGTCTGAACAGTTGGGGCATTTTAATTGGAGAATTAATGAACTTGTGATTTTGCTCTATTGATTTTTTTCCTCCTGCAACAGTGGGATGGTTCAGTAATAAATGTATGAGACCTTTAAAAAAAAATCTAAGGCTATGAACTAATATCATAAAATACTGAACTGTATAGCCCAGGCAGTTAAAAAGTCGGGCAATCATCTGATCAGGTATATACTAATTGTACAATATGTAAAAAATACAGATAGAGATGGCAGAAATCAGCACAGACTCAGGTCATAAGCAAAGACTTCCCAGAGAATGTCAAAGTCTATAAACGAGGACTCTGCCCCGGGAAGTCAGGCCAGAGAGAAAACAGGAGAGAGAGAGTCTTGGCTGTTTCTTGGGCCTGGGATAAACGGTTGTAAGTTGGCTGGCACGTTGAGACTTCTCTGCCCTTGTAAAGCATAATTGCAGCAGAAGAAATAGAACATTCTGGACATGTGTTGGTAAGTTCTCATACCAGCTCAAGGCAGCACATTTTGAAAGCCTTGCAATGAAGGGGAAGAGAAAGGGGGAAGGACCTTGAAAGCCTTGCCTTACCCATCCCATGCAACAAAAACATAACAGGCTTCCTCAAGCAGCCAACTACTACCATTTAGCTAGGGTACCTACAGCTCATGTTATAAGCAATTTTTAATTAATTGAGAGTTAGACAACATCAATACATCTATTCACTAAACGTCTTTTTCAAACTGGTATTTTACAAGTCATTCCTCAATTAATGTAATTGTCTTTCCAAATAATTAAAAATACATGTGATGAAAACTAACTCACTCTGGATGAGCTAAGCATACTAGAACCACTCTACCATCCTAACACATTCTCACATTACATTCTCTCAGTAAAATGATCCTGATTTAATCAAAATAAGATATGATTCAGCTCCTGCAAACTCTTCTTCATGGCTGTGTTTTCTGCACTCCCTACCACCTGATATCTAGCCTATATTTCATCATCACACCAAGTAAAACATTTCCAGACTAAATAACGCTCCAATTTCATAGAGATTCCCCCCACAATGCCCTAGCAGATGGAAAGCATTTTAAATCCACATAGCTAATGCATAAGATGGCCATGTCTAGCCATTTTCTTATTTATATTTATATTATATTAAACACCAGCACCAATGAAGGCCTTCAGAGGTCTTCTGATCAGCAAGCTTAAAAACATTATTCCTGTTCTCATGGATGCCCATCAATGACATCAAATTCTGGGTGGAAGCCCAAGTCAACAGCTGACTCAAACAGCTGATGTCATTCTAATATCTTGTTTTCAGTAGAGTTAAAAATGCAAATAGAACACTCATTAAAACTCCAAATTTATTTTATTTTATTTTTTATAATTTTTTAAAAGTTTGCTTTGAAAGAAGTAGATCTTTTTATTATTATTATTTTTATTGATTTCAGAGAGGAAGGAAGATGGAGAGAGAAAGAGAAATAGCAATGATGAGAGAGAATCATTGATTGTCTGCCTCCTGCACAGCCCCCATTTGGGATCAAGCCTGCAACCCAGACATGTGCCCTGAATGAGAATAGAACTGTGACCTCCTGGTTCATAGCTTGTCGCTCAACCACTGAGCCACACCAGCTGGGCTTCAAGTTCATTTTAGCCGTGCCTCTGATTTACCACTCAGAAATCATCATCCAAAGGGGAAAAGCAATATTATTCATACTTTTTACCTGATTAAAAATATAATGAAACAAACAAGTTTTGAGGTGTTATTTAAATGGTTTCATCTGTAGGCCAATACCTTCGCATTTTTCAGGGCAGTGTAACCCAATGCACAGAGCTGTGTGCTGACCTCACAATCTAAAAGCAAGTAGAGATATCTGCTTGAATGAGCCTCTAGCTGGGGGTGGAAGCTGGAGGGTGTCCAGGGAGGCTGAGGGGTATGCAAGTGGAAGCAAGGAACAATATTATGGTCAATCTTAGAATCTGGATGTTGGGGGATCTTCAAATTAACCATGCACAGGCAATATTGTACTTTGCAAGTAAGTACGGTAGGTATAGTTCATTTTTAGTATAATTATGTCATTATTTCATATATCAATTGAGATTTGTATGATGAGTGCCAGAGATAAAAAAAAAAAAAACTTTGGTAAAAGTGCTGTACCACACTCTACACTAACTGTTTAATAAATGGTAACTATTATTTTTTATGATTATAAAAACAATTCACATTTACCATAGAACATTTGAATAAAGGCTGAGAAGTAGAAAGTAGAAAATAGAAGGTAAGATAATTAAGTAAGTCCTAATTTTGTTATAACTTCTTTCCAGTTTTCTCCCCATTGAATATACATCATCTTCAGAATTAAAATTTTACTATGTATTCCATTTTTATCCTGCTTCTTATGTTTAATACTATATTGTCTAAAGGAATAACTTTTAGATGTAATGAAACCTATATTAATGTCAACAATACTTTTTCCGATGTTCTAAATGTTATTTTAAAAAGGAGAAGATAATGGAAATTTATATACCCTGCCCCCTAAAATCATGCATAATTTCACCTGTTTGAAGATTTGTAAACTAGCCCCACTTTTGGAGTATAACTATTTCCAGATCACTCCATCTTTCTTCCAAAAAGCTGTTCAGCCAAAGGGTTTGATTAATTCATTCACTTGCTCAACAAATATCTTTTGAACATCTGCTATATGCCAGATCCTATGTAGACACTAAGTACAAATGGCCCTTAAAACTACTAGGTCTAATTAAAATTTATCAAAAGGCTATTTTCTAGGTTTAGGTGATATTTTATATGAAACCAGGAAGCCAAGTTTAAGGGTGATCTAAGCAAAACTATTCTTCTGCCCAACCTATTTCACACCCTAGTCCTCTGTTTCCTGAACCTGCCTATTCACCCCCACTTCACCCCTGGAACCCCTCCATCTTCCTTTCTGCAGAGCCACATTCTATTCAGGAAGATTTTCTGAATAGTGGTTCCACCTTACTGCCCTTATTCCCAAGGAAGGAGGTGGTAAGCATCCGGGACATGTGCCAGAGCCTCATTTCTTTTCTGACTCCCCACAGCTAAGCACTACATACATTACTAGTAAACACCTAACCATTCCTTTCAGGAACTTCTCCATGTGAACCCATCTTTGAAAAGATTTTTCAGTAAAAGCACCGTACCTGCTCAATTGCACATACATATTTCTAACCTGACTAATAAACTTGGTTGCTTTCCTGCCTTGAGATGACAGCTAAAGAAAAAGCACTTTTAAATGGTGAAGCTGGATTCACTCACCCATAACAAAGAAAACGTATCTCGTATACAGCAGTCTCTTGGGTTACTTCACCACCTCAATGCTGCATCAAGACCTGAGACCTTCCATGTATAGCACCGACTAGAACACCTCATCTGATAAAAACTTATTCAATCATCATCGCATTTGTCATGAGGTACATACTGTGATCATAATTTCCAACGTAGAGATAAGAAAAATGGTTTAGAGAGATTAAGCAACTTGCGCAGAATTACTCACCTCGCCGCAGGAGAAGACACTCGCATTCAAGCAGATGTCTCTCCACAGCAAGCATTTTTTGCCCTGGCTTATATTCGTCCTCATGTGTTCTTCCCATAAGGCTGAAACTAGTGATTCTCACATTTACATCAGAATCATATGGGGGACTCGGGAAAAATACGCTTGCTTGAGTGTAGCCAAGGAGATTTTGATTCAGGAAGAGGAGGGGAAATCAGCATTTTTCATAGGCACTCCTTCCCAACCCCCTCCCCCAACTAGGTGATTTTGGCACCAGTTGTCTGCTGTCTAAACAGAGAGATACTCCATTAAACAGAAGGATGTGCTACTCATCAGGGAGATAAACTTTTAAAAATAGTGTTCATTTCCTCTTTACCCATGATTCAACAGGGTTTAAAAAAAGTGGCAAGGAAAAAAAAAGGCATCCAAAAAAAAAAAAAAAGGCATCCAAAAAAAAAAAAAAAGTGGCAAGGAGTAGTTGAATGGGTATCAAGTATAGTAGGGAATGATGAAAATGTTGGGGAGATAGATGGTGGTAATGGCTGTACAACCAGGTGAATGTACTTAATGCCCCTGAATTGTATACTTAAAAATGGTTAGAATGGTGCCTGGCTGGCGTGGCTCTGTGGTTGATCATTGACCTATGAACCAGGAGGTCACGATTCGATTCCCAATTAGGGCACATGCCTGGGTTGTGGGCTCGATCCTTAGTGTGGGGTGTGCAGGAGGCAGCCAATCAATGATTCTCTCTCATCATTAATGTTTCCCTTGCTCTCCCTCTCCCTTCCTCTCTGAAATCAATAATAAAATATATATTTTAAAAATTGTTAAATGCCGAAACTGGTTTGGCTCAGTGGTAGAGCGTTGGCCTTTGGACTGAAAGGTCCTGGGTTCGATTCCGGTCAAGGGCATGTACCTTGGCTGCGGGCACATCTCCAGTAGGGGGCGTGCAAGAGACAGCTGATCGATGTTTCTCTCTCATCGATGTTTCTGACTTTCTATCCCTCTCTCTTCCTCTCTGTAAAAAATCAATAAAATATATTTTAAAAAATTGTTAAAATAGTAAGTGTCCTGTTATGTATATTTTACCACACACACAGGAAAAGGGCAGCTTTGGGGAAGGTGTCTCTGACACCCTTTCCTGCTAATCTGGAAAGAGGTGAGGGTTAATCCTAAGGGATCCCTTGAGAAAGGGATGAGTGAGAGACAAGGTTAAGCAAAGTTGGCCCTCAGGTGGCCCCTCTTCAGCTTGAGGCTAACTTTGTGAGAGTTCTTGGCACACTTAAGTACACCTCATCCCCTGCCTTCCTACAGCTTATCCCATCCTCATGGACATCGCTGAGAGGGGAAAGAGCCCAAGGGATGCTGGAAAAAGATCCTTCTTTAGAGTTCCAGAGCCAGCTCCATCCTGAACTTTCAGCAAGACACCCACATATCTCGGGTGTCACCTGGCCCATTCCTTCTCACCTTTCGGATTTCAGCTCAAATGTCATCTCCTCAGAAAGGATTTACCTGCTCTAAAGCAAATGCTGCTCCCCTCCTACCCATAGCTTTCCATAATATTACACTGCTTGATTGTCTTCTAAGCATTTACCAACACTGGAAATGATATTTATTACTTACTAGAGGCCTGGTACCCGAAATTTGTGCAGGGGGAGAGAGGGTCCCCTTAGCCCAGCCTGCACCCCCTCCAATATGGGACCCCTCAGGAGATGTCCGAATGCTGGTTTATGCCCAATCCTAAACCAATCGGGCCTAAACTGACAGTCAGACATTCCTCTCACAATTCAGGACCGCTGGCTCCTAACTGCTCACCTGCCTGCCTGCCTAATCACCCCTAACTGCTTTCCCTGCCAGCCTGATCACCTCTAACAGCCTCTGCCTGCTGGCCTGATCGCCCCTAACTGCCCCCCCAACACACACCTGCTGGCCTAGTTGCCCCCAACTGCCCTCCTGCCATCCTGGTTGCCCCTAACTGCCCCCCTGCTGGCCTGGTTGCCCCCAACTGCTCCTCCCCACCTGCCTGGTCACCCCTAACTGCTCCCCCACCGGCCTGGTGGCCCCTAATTGTCCCCCACCCCCCCCCTGCTGGCCTGATCGCTCCTCACTGGCCCCCTGCTGGCCACATCGCCCCAACTGCCCCCCTGCCAGCCTGGTCACTTCTCACTGCCCCACCCCCCCGCTGGCTTGGTCACCCACAACTGCCCCCCTGCCAGCCTGGTCATCCCTAACTGGTCTCCCCCGCCACCATTCTGGTCATCCCTAGCTGCCCCCCCCCCCCCCCCACCCAGCCTGGTCACCCCTCACAGCCTCTCCGCCAGCCTGGTCGCTCCATGCAGCCTGCTGTTTAGTCATTTGGTCATCCCACTCTAACCTCCCTGCCAGCCTGGTCACCCCACGCAGCCTGTGTTCGCTTGTCCGTCCAGCTGTTTCAGTCGTGACAACTCCTGGCTTTTTATATATTAGAATTTGTACACAAGTTACTTATTAGCCTCCCTTGACTAGAACCAGAACCCCTAAGAGCTGGGAATGCACTGGTTTTGTTCGCTGCCATCTTCCCAAGGCCTCTCTGGAGACATAGTAGGAACTCAATATTTGTAGATTAAATAAATGAGTAAGCCTCATTTGTTTCACTGTGTCTAATCGCCTCTTTCCACCTCCCGAGGTGATTTGTATAAAAGGTCAAATGAGATTGGGTTTGCCAAGGTGCTTTGTAAAAGAAAAGACTCCACACAAGGTGGGGTTATGGTTCATGAGAAGAAGGGTAGTCCAGGAAGCCCTGGGGGCCTCAAGGGGCCTTTTTTGTGACCTTGGCACAGTAGTGTGGCCCCTCCTTACTTCTCCATTCTTCCTAGGTAGAGACTTGCCTGGGATCTAAAATGATGATGCTCCAACCTGCAGACCATCCAAACAAAATGAACGAAATTATTTATGACAAGGTGAGGCCCTCCGTGAGTTTTCTCAATAACAGGACTCAAATAACAAGGTGCTACTTAGAGAGTCAGGGATCTGCCAGGAAGGGAAACCTAGAAGAGTTACAATGATGATCCGTGCCCAAGTCTGCTGGGTTAACAAGCATAAACTCAGTGCCTATTTATTCCAGCTCTGGGCTCTGTCAGGAGGAGAGGGAGAGGGGAGAGGAGAGAGGGGAGAGGGGAGAGAGGGGAGAGGGAGAGGGAGAGGGAGAGGGAGAACACTGTCACAGTGGAATAGGGGAGAAATTACATTGAAAACTGAAAGTCTGTGAGGGGTGAATCTGACCTGGGGGGATCAGGGGAGGCCTTCTGGAGTGATTGAAAACTAAAGTGAATTTAAAGTACAGAAGTAAGAGGGCTGGACATAGAATGGAAATGCCAGGCATATTGTCTAGGGAGGTCTGAGTAGTGAAAGAATTGGGTATTTATTGGCAGAGTATCTGGAGTGCCGGGTGAATGCAGAGAGGGAAATGGGGGGTTGAGAGGTGTACCAGGAGAAGTGAGTATCATCCACTCCAAAGCAGGCAGCAGATCAGAGCTATGTTTCACACTCATGCCGGTGGAGCCATGTGGAGAAGAGCCCACTCATTGGTCCACTAGCCCAGAGGGCCAGTCTAGATTGGCTGAGAGTAGGAAAAGGTGAAAAGAAAAAGATGAGCCAGACTTCACTGTGCTGTAAGCAGGGAAAACCTAAGTTAGGAGGAGCTTGGCTTGGGGATCTGAAAATACCAAGGGGAAGACATTTCCCAGCCAAACTTGTCACACACGTGGGCTGTGTAGGTCACTGACTCAGGATTGCCTGTGGAACCTGCATTCAGCAGTCTCTCCCTGGTGTAGCGCAGCTTCGTAACAGCCTGGCAGAGTGTGCAGCCGCTGAGTCAGTGCTAAACAGAAGAAAGAGGAGAAGATGAACCGGTGTAACTCCCTGCACTTTAGCCCAAAGTGGAGGGAGAGAGAGAGAGAGAGAGAGAGAGAGAGAGAGAGAGAGAGAGAGAGAGAGAGAGATTGAGAGAATAAAGCAAGTAAAGAGGGCTCTTCTTACTTTCATTTCCCAGCTGTTCTTACTCTGTACCTGCCTCAAATTTCATGGACTCAAAAGAAAGGGGGAAAATGTATAGTTTTTCATAGGGAGATATATTTTTCAGGTGCTCCCAAGTGAGAAATTTAAACTTTATATATTCATTTTTATGACATCTGTAAAAAGAAAAATGTTAGCAAACCCAACCCATTCCTCCCCAGATCAGTGGGCTTGGACCTGGGGATCTAGGTGAAAGTTCCCATCTTCTAAGCATGCACTCACTTTTTCCATTTCTCCCCACTACTTCCAGCTTAATGACACTGAGAGGATCCTAGCAAAGTTGAACATAGCAAGTGGCTTAGACTGACATAGAAATTCTCTGTCATAAGGTCAACAGCATATTAGTGGTTGACCTCCTAGCTGGTGATGGGACTAGGGCACTAAGGGGCAATAGAATGCACCTCCAGTCATCCATCCATGTTTCTACCCTGCCAAACCTACACAAATAGTTCAGCCTCTCCTCATCTATCTCTGGATCCCCACAATTATAAAGGTCTCCTCCCCTAAGCACCACAGAATGTGGCAACTTTGACAAGTTGCATTTCCTGCCTTACTTCTCCCTTAGGTGTTTCTCATTGCCCCTGATAGCTTGTGAACCCCTGGCTTACCATTTACCAACATATCCTAGTTTCTGCTGGGCAGTCTCCTACTCATTGTAAGCCATAAATAACGGTAGGATAGAACAGATGCAAAAGTTGAAAATAAGGGAATTTCCATCAACAAGGAAATGACTCAATAAAACATGGTACCTTCATATCCAGGAAAACAGATTTTTTGTTTGTTTTTATGACTTATAACTAATAAATTTATCTGAAGAGTGTCCCAGAACATATTTTTGTCATTTTTAAAAATAAAACTAAATTATGAGTTAACATATATAAAATAAAACACACACACACAACATATCTTCATGTGTATGTCTGTGTAAAACCATATAAATGCACAGAAAAACAATTTGTAAGAATACACCAAGGGAGAAACAAGATAGCAGCATAGGTAAATGCTAACACTCGCCAACTCCCATAACCATGTCAAAATTACAACTAAAATACAGAATAGCCATCATTCATAATCACCTGAAATATGGCTGAATGGAAATCCTACAACTAGAAAAGTAAAGGCAGAAGCACATTGAGACTGGTAGGAGGGGCGAAGGTGTGGAATGGGCTGGTCCAACACCCACGTGTGACAATTTTTTTAATCAGGAGGGATAACTCCACTGCAGAAGCCTTCTATGAAGAGCAAGGGATCCCACACCAGACCCTCAGACCAAGGTTCCAGAGCTGGGAAGAGAAGTTCCTGTAACTTCGGGCTGTAAAAACCAGCGGGGAATGTGGCTGAGTGACACCGAGGCTGCTAGAGACCCAGGCAGTTCCTCTTAAAAGGCTGATGCACAAATTTACTCGGACTTACTCCCCTTTGAGATCCAATGCTGAGGCAGCAACATGAGGGAGGAGGGTCCAGGGACATACAGGAAGGAACTGGATTGTCTGGCATTGGAGAAAAAACTTGGAGATAGCTTTCTCTCAGATAGGGATGCTAGCAGGGATCATTATTACTGTGCTGGGACCTCTGCCAGGGCAGAGCTGACTGGCAGCCACATCTAGGTTTCTGTCAGCCTGGCTTACACTGTTCACTCCACCCTGATGATTCCCTGAGACTCCACCCTTCCAATTTGCAGCCTTATGCAAGCTGTTTACAGAGGTTTTTTCATACGAATGGCCTGTCCTGATCAGGCTTCAGCCTTTCCTAAAATATCTCAAACAAGCATCAGCTGGCATCATCATGCCCCTATACCTATCATAAGAGGCCCATGATGCAGCACTAGCACCAGCCTTCCTTTGTTCATAGGTTGGCCTCACCTGGGCACTTTCAAACCCAATACAAGTAGCAGCCATTTGCAGATTGCTGTGTAGCTCCTTCTGGGTGCCCCAGGCAGTGGCTAACTTTGTACCTCCTAGGAGGCCCCAGAGCCAGTGTACCTGGTGGAAAGCTTCAGACCCTACCAGCCAAGTGACTCACTCAAGCACCAAAGCCCCACTGAAGCAAATCCTGCTCCATAGGCATTTCTCCTGTACAGCAGCTCTTCCACTGTAGTCTCAGCTGGTCCTGACAGGCAATTGGCCTGGAGGTCACTTCCTCCAAGGCACGTTAACAGCAATCAAGGCTCAACTACAAGACTGTGCACACAGCCTACACAGAGGTACCTAGAGTGCCCAGCTCAGGATGCTGAGCCACTGGGCCTACAGGACACTTACTACACAAGGTCACTCTATCAACTCAATCAGCTCTTCCTAACACATAGAAACAAACACAGGGAAGCAGCCAAGTGCAGAGCAAAGAAACATGTCACAAATGAAAGAACAGAAGAAAACTCCAGAAAAAGAACTAAATGAAATGAAAGCAAAAAAAAAAAAAAAAAAACTACTAGATACAGAGTTCAAAACAATGGTTATAAGGTTGCTCAACGATCTTAATTAGAGCTTCAAGGGACTTTTTAAGATTTCAAGGATCTTAGTGAGAATTTCAAGAACCTTAGAATATCAAAGACATGAAAAAGGACTAATCAGAAATTAAGCACACAAACTGAAATAAAGAATAATTTACAGGGATTCAATAGCAGAATAGAGGATTCCATAAGTCAAATCAACAAGTGGGAATATGAGGAAGCAAAAAACACACAATCATTAAGAACAAAAAGAATCCAAAAATATGAAGATAGTGAAGGGAGACTCTGTGACAACTTCAAGCCTATCAACATTAGCATTATGGGAGTGTCAGAAGCAGGAAAGAGAAAGCAAGATATTGAAAACCTATTTGAAGAAATAATGACAGAAAATTTCCCCAACCTAGTGAAAGACATAGACTTACAGTCCAGGAAGCGCAAAGAGTCCCAAACAAGAGGGACTCAAAAAAGGCCCACAACAAGACACATCATAATTAAAATGCCAAGGGTTAAAGACAAAGAAAGAATCTTAAAAGCAGCAAGAGAAAATAAGTTGTTACCTACAAGGGAGCACTGATATGACTGTCAGCTGATTTCTCAACAGAAACTTTGCAGGCCAGACGGGAGTGGCAAGAAATATTCAAAGTGATAAATACCAAGGACCTATAACCAAGATTACTTTACCCAGCAAAGCTATCATTTAGAATTGAAGGTCAGATAAAGAGCTTCACAGACAAGAAAAAGCTAAAGGAGTTCATCACCACTAAACCAATATTACAAGAAATGTTGAAAGGCATCCTTTAAGAAGAAGAGGAAGAGGAAAAGGGAGAGGAAGAGGAGGAGGAGAAGAAGAGAGAAAGAAAGATAAAATATATGAAAATAAAATGGCAATAAATACATATCTATCAACAATTGAATCTAAAAATCAAAATAAGCAAACAAGAAATCTAATGAAAAAAATAAATTAATGAATAAAGTAGAATCAGAGGCATGAAAACATGGGACAGACTGATGAATCTCAAATGGAAGAAGGGAAGGGCAGAGGTGGGAAGAGATTAACCAAAGAATTTATACACATACTAGAGACCCAGTGCACAGATTCTGCCTGGCCTGTGGGGATCGGGCCGAAACTGGCAGTCCAATATCCCCCGAGGGATCCCAGATTGTGAGAGGGTGCAGGCCAGGCAGAGGGACCACATCAGTGCATGATTGGGGCTGAGGAGGGACTGCAGGAGGGCTTCCAGGGCATGTCTGGCCTGTCTCCAGATTAGCTGGACCCCAGCAGCTAGCTAACCTACCAGTTGGAGCATCTGCCCCCTGGTGATCAGTGTGTGTCATAGCGAGTCATTGATCAGACAAACAGTCAGACACTTAGCATATTAGGTTTTTATTATATAGGATATGCATTACTTATAGACACAGATAATATGGTGGTAAAAGCCTGAGGCTCGGTGGAACTGTGTGGAGAGGAGCAATGGAGGCAGATTTGGGGAGGAGGGAAGGAAGGGGAATATATGTAACACTCTCAACAATAACAAAGAAAAAGAATATATACCAAACTAGTAACAGTGATTATTTCTAAAAAAGAAAGTAGAATTAAACAGGGATTAATAGGGAATTTAACTTTATCTGTAGTGTTTACATTCTTTACAATAAAAAAAGTATTGATGTATTACTAGTATAATTAAAAATAAATAAAAAATAGTCCTGGCCAGTGGCTCATTTGGTTGGAGGATTGAACCATACACCAAAAGGTTTTGGGTTCAACATACTGGTCAGGGCACATACCTAGGGTTCAGGTTCAATCCACGGTCAGGGTAACTACTGGAAGCAATCAATCAATGTTTCTCTTTCACATCTATATTTCTTTCTCTGTGTCTCCCTTCCTCTCTCTAAAATTGATAAAACATATCCTTGGTTGAGAAATATCCTATCTAATAAAAGAGCAGCATGCAAATTGATCATACTCCACTATATCCAGAAGCCACAGCCACCAGCCAATCAGAAGTGAGTATGCAAATTAACCCAACCAAGATGACTGCAGCCACAGAGAGAACAGGAGGTTTGGGTTTCCCTGGCAATGGAGGAAGCCAAGCTTTCTGCCTATCCTGGCCTGCCTTGGCCTCCACTCAAGGCTACAAAGTTTCAATTATAGAAAATAAATAGCTGAAACCTGTCTGGCTCAGTGGATAGAGCATCGGCCTGCAAACTGAAAGGTCCTGGGTTCGATTCCGGTCAAGGGGATGTACCTTGGTTGAGAGCACATCCCCAGTAGGGGGTGTGCAAGAGGCAGCTGATCAATGTTTCTCTCTCATCGATGTTTCTGACTTTCTATCCCTCTCCCTTCTTCTCTGTGAAAAATCAATAAAATATATTTTAAAATATATGTTTAAAAAAAAAAAGAAAAGAAAAGAAACCCCAGATACCAGGGCCTCCACTTGGGTCACCAGCAGGCATGGCCAGTCTGCAAACTACCAGAGGCCCCTCACTCAGGCTGCTCCATGCCCCCAAGGGAATCCCCACCCTAATCTGAAACACCCTTCAGGACAAACCAGCCAGCCCCCACCCATGCACTAGGCCACTATACTATCTAATCCTACCTAATAAAAGAATAATATGCAAGTTGACCATCACTCCCAACACACAAGATGGCTGCCCACATGTGGTCAAAGATGACTGCTGCCATGTGGACACAAGATGGCCACCACAAGATGGCCAGCAGAGGAGGGCAGTTGGGAGGGACCAGGTCTGAAGGGGAGGGCAGTTAGAGGTGACCAGGCCTGCAGGAGAGAGCAGTTATGGGCAAACAGGCTGACAGGGGAGCAGTTAGGCATCAATCAGATTGGCAGGGGAGTGGTTAGGGAGTGATTAGGTTGGCAGGCAGAAACAATTAGGAACAATCAGGAAGGCAGGCAGGCGAGCAGTTGGGAGCCAGCAATCCTTGGTTGTGAGAGGGATATCCAACTACCCATCTCAAAGGGTCCCAGATTGGAGAAGGTGCAGGCTAGGCTTGAGGGACACGCCCCCTCCATGCACAAATTTTGTGCACTGGGCCTCTAGTAAATAAATAAAAAAAACAAATAAATAAACATTTTAAAGCCTAAATTATTACATGAGATTGTTTCATCCTGTAGAACTTTGCTTTAATGAGTTAAAGAGCTGAGGAAGGCAGTGGAACTAGTCCCACTTGGGCAAGGGTTTGTTTATCCTCCTTATCTCAAGTTAGAGCCAACAATGCTAATGATTCTGAATAGCACTGGCCACTCCTTGGCTATCCCATCCCCTCCCACCCACAGCTTCAACTATCACCTCTCTGTGGATTACTCCCAAATGCCTCTTTCCAGACACAGCCTCTCCCACAAGCTTCAGTTCTCACTTTCCAACTTCCTGTTGAGTCGAGCCAACACCCCTTGCACAAAACCAGACTACTGTTCTCCCTTCTCTTCCTAATCCAATTATTTCACCTAACTTCCTCCTTCCTATTAACTGGCACCTCCATTTTTCCAGGAACCCAGAAAGGAAACTTCCCAGTCATCTTTAGCCCTCTTTATCCATACATCCACAGTTAGTTGTCATATACTGATGATTTCTCTAAAAAGTTCTTTCCCAACTGTTAATTCCCTTTTGTTGCCATTGACGCCACTCCAGTTCTGGCCTTTACATTGCATCCATCACCTAGACTAGTGGAATCTCCTTGCCCCTGACTGCTTTGATCCACCTGCTAGATGCCTTCCCATCTGGTGAAGGCCCAACATTCCAACCTGTTGAGGTCATTTTGAGCCTCCCCATTCCATCACCTATTGTATTAGCTATCCTCCCAACTTGGAGCCATCTGAAAATTGGGGAAACAAGGCTTTATGTCTTCGTCCAAGTATCTAATAAAAATGTTAAAGTGGGATGATCCAAAGACAAGCCTCTGGACTACAGATTGCTTTTCAAGGGAACAAAGAGCTTATCTCTGGAGGAAAGAAAGTAACTTAAAAAGAAAATTAAGTGTCAGGTGCTTTTCATATACCATCTAGTTTATTATACCTTACAGCAATTCCTGGTACAAGGTATTGTTATCCTAATTTTAAAGGTTTTAAAACTGAAGTTCAGAGTTGTTAGGTAACTGTGAAAAACCTCACAGCTATTAAGTAGTAGAGTTTTTATTTGAAACCATATCAGTTGATTCTAGAGCTCAATGGTGTGGATTTTCCACCACACCATTGGAATCTTTCATGGATCTTGACATTTTGGAAGATAAAACACATACCTCTTAATCTGCAATGAGGGCCTTCCACATTCTAGTAATAGATCTACCTTTATAACAGTAGAATCTATGCCATGTGTCAAACACAGTAGTAATATTTTGCATGCTTTATTTCATTTAATTTTTACCACAAACATATGTGGTAAATACTACAATTATGTCTATTTCCTGAATCTAAAACTGGTGCACACTGAAATAAAAAAAAGTTTAGCCCTAGACGGTTTGGCTCAGTGGATAGAGTGTCGGTCTATGGACTGAAGGATCCAGGGTTATATTCCGGTCAAGGGCACATGCCTGGATTGCGGGTTTGATCCCCAGTGGGGGGTGTTCAGGAGGCAGAGATCAATGATTCTCTCTCATCATTGATGTTTCTATCTCTCCCTCCCTCTTCCTTCCTCTCTGAAATCAATAAAAGTATATATATTTTTAAAAATAGTTTAACCTGTAAATCAAAGATCATCTCAAAATAAATTTTTAAGAAATAGTTTAATAAAGGTTACCTAGTTAGTAAACAGCAAAGTTGGATTTCAAACTGGGGCCTGCCTGACTAAAGAGATATTTAGAAGGCAGAATGGATAGGAAGTGCCACTCACACAACCAACATGTATTTATTGAGCATCTTTGTCACAGGCTCAATATTATGCTGGAGCTGAAGATAACAGAAGTGAATACCAACAAAAGTCCCTGCCCCTGACTTGAAGGAGCACATGCTTTATTGGGAAAGACAGACATTAAAATGGAAGGTAGTGGAGTGTGGGCAGTACTGGGAAGGAGAAGCCCCTAATGCTAAGAAACCATGGACTCAGTGAGGGTGATCTCAGAGATCTGAGGTTTCTGGTCTTGGCAAGTGGGTCAAAAAGGTTCTTTCCACTGCAATGGGGAACATGGGATAAATAGGTTTAGAGACACTAGTTTGGGGGAAATGTCAGACTGGTAGACAGATATGCAGATTGGAACTCAGGAGCAAGGAGCAGGGGGCAGAAAGGTCTGAAATCATTGATGTAAAAGTTAAACTCAACTCAATGGAGATACATATCAACATATATGTGGGGTGAACAAAGAAACAGAGGGCCTCAAAGAGACCCTGTCTGTCTGGCCAACTAATGCTCCCCTGTGAACAAGACTTCTAAGGATTGCTTCACCTCTTTCCAGGCAGAAACACCTTCCCATCCTTTTTCCCATCCTTTTCATCAAATCTCACCCAGTCTTCATCAAGCCATTGGTCTGCACCAGAAAACTCCAACCCAGAGCTCCCTCTCCTGGGTTCAAGCCATGTAACAGCAAGCCCAGGACTCAGACGTTTTTTGGTTAAGGACAGTGGGAATCTCAAGTATTTGTATATTTTTGAAGGGGAAAACATATCGCTCATACATCCGGTAAGGGCTTAATATCCAAAATTTATAGAGAACTTCTAAAATCAACACCAAACAAACAATCCAATTAAGAAATGGGCAAAGGACCTAAATAGACATTTCTCCAAAGAGAACATACAGATGGCCATAGACATTAGAAAAGATGCTCAATGTCACTAATCATCAGAGAAATGCAAATTAAAACCACAATGAGAGATCGCCTCACCCCTGTCAGAATGGCTATCCTCAATAAATCAACAAAAAGCGTTGGTGAGGATGTGGAGAAAGGAAGACCCTCATGCACTGTTGACGGCAATGCAGATTGGTGCAGCCACTATAGAAAGCAATATAGTTACCTCAAAAAATTAAAAATGGAATTACCTTATGACCCAGCAATTCTGTTCCTAGGAATTATCTGAAGAAACCCAAAATGCTAATTTGAAAGACTATAAACACTCCTGTGTTCATTACAGTGCTATTTACAATAGCCAAGATATGTAAGCAGCCCAAGTGCCCATCACTAGATGAGTGAATAAAAAAGCAGTGGGACATTTACACAATGAGATACTATTCAATCTTTTTTTAAAAAAAAAGGGGGGGGGGAGGGGGAATTTTACCTTTTCCGACCACATGGATGGACCTGGAGAGCATTATGCTAAATGAAATAAGCCAGCCAGAGAAATACAAGTACCGTATGATTTCACTCATATGTGGAATCTAATGAACAAACTGAACTAACAAGCAAAATAGAGACGGACTTATAGGCAGAGAGCAGGCAGAAAAATTGAGGGGGCGGGAGCTTGGCAGGGTGGAGGGATTCAGCAAAAAAGAGGAAGAACTCATGGACAAGGACAAAAGTGTGGTGACCACAAGGCAGGGGATGGGTGGAGGTGGAAGAGAATATAGGGGGGATAAGTGGTGATGAAAAATATATAGAAAGAGAGCATATTAAAAAAGGAGAAATCCTTTTTAGGAGAAATCTTCCTGAATAAATAAAAGAAGAAAAGAAAATCTCATATATTTGTGCCCTGTCCCTAAATGGACTGAAAGATCTTCAATGGCAAATCCTGGGTATAAAATCAGAAATGCAGTTATCATCCTCTCTACAGAACCAATCAACAGTACTCAATTTCAAAGAGTGTAATAAAGCAGTAAGTAGGTAGCAGAGCATTTGTGTGAACTATTTAGTCCAAATGAACCTGAATGCCTTCCTCAATACAGCAGCAACCAATGTTCTGGGCGTTCTCCCAAGTTTTTCCCTGAACCTCTGCAATGAATAGAGCCAGTCACAAGGTGAGCATTCGCCGCCTCTCCTTGTGCATTCTACTCCATTCTCTGGAATGCGCTGCCTTCAGTCCCAGCAGCCCTTGTTTCCAGAATTCAAGTTGAAAAGAAATGATCTTCAGAAAGGATAAAATGTTTCATTAGCAAAAACACCAAGTAGCTGCAATAAAAGCCTCTTTCCCATGAGTCAAGTCACAGAGTTTTAACCCAACCCCTTCAACATAATATTGTCCAAATCTACAACTTACGAAGATCCTCACTCGTGATGTTTGATACTACCCTTCCATATGAAATATTAAGAAAGGGGAAGAGTGAATAACATCTTGTTTCACAAATTCCAGAAATTATTAGGCTCTCACTTGAATTATCATCTAACTCAGGTAAACTCAGGTAAGCACTAGCTATGGGGACCTCCATCAGCCAGCACAATGACTGATGTACAAAATGATGGCTGAATGTCTGAGTACTGAATAGATGAGAAAAGATTGGGGGTGGGGGAGACAAAATTGTAGGGGGAAAAAACACAGGAAAACAGAATGAGGGACAACATGTAAGTAGTCAGAGTCTGAAGAACAGCCAACCACCTCCCTATAACTTAGGCTCAGGTTCTTTTCAAATTATCCAGATACCCACATAGTAGCTAAATCTTTGAGTCAGTTTCTCAGTCCTATAGGTTCTGGTTGAATGAAAACTTAAAATTATTTGCCATTTAATATTTTAAAGTCTTATAACTGCTTTCTTCCCTTCTAAATGCCTTTAAAATACTTTTTTTTTTGTTTTAACCTTTCATTCTAAACTAAGACTTGACACTGAATTTGACTACTACTAAATGCTAAGGTAAGAATATAGCTCAAGCTTTTGGTTTTGCTACTCCATTTAACTTCCCACATTGGGTGTCAGGAATCCTCAAGGATGGTGCCTATCTCTCTAACAGAGTTCCAATCCTATCTTATGAGAACACAAAATATGAGAGTATCCCAGCTTAAGATGGGGGAGGGAAAAAGCCATTCCATTTCCATCTCATAGGAAGAATAAACTTAGAGGCTACCCTGGATTAACACTAAAACTTCTTCCAAGAGCACATCTCCAAGTAACCAATCTATGGTGGGCACTTGATTCTCCTTACTCTCTCCACAGAAACAGTGTCCCCACTCCTCACTAATCTGAAGCTGTCACTCTCAAGGAAGTGGAAGGGGCCCTCGTTGGTTTTGCTCAACGGATGAAGTGCCAGGCTGTAGACTGAAAGGTCCCAGGTTCGATTCCGGTCAAGGACATGTACCTTTATTGTGGGCACATCCCCAGTAAGGGGGGGAGGGGGGGCGCGTGCAGGAGGTGGCCCATCAATGATTCCCTCTCATCATTAAAGTTTCTTATCTCTCTCTCCCTCCGCCTTCCTCTCTGAAATCAATAAAAATATCTTTAAAAGACAGAAAGTGCAAGGGGTCTCTTGCAATTCAATCTATGCACAGTCAGGAGCAGCAAGCTAATTTTAATACAAGCCTTTGAGGATCCCAGCTAAAATAAAGCAATTAAAAAAAAAAATCCAAACGAGCTCTAGATTAATCTTTAATTTAAAGATATAACTTAATAAACTGCCACAGCAAGATTGCAAACATGCTTTAATGATAGGTTAAATGTTAAAAAAAGCATATATCATCTCAAAGATTACTTTATTAGCATTTGATAAAATTCAACTCCCTTTAATTTTTTAAAAAATCTATGAAAACTACTTCAAAGTGATTTAAATTATGTTATGTTAAGCCAATGTCAGACTTACTACTAACTATGAGAAGCATGTCCATTAAATTCAGGAATAAATTTAAAAAGGTATATTATCCTCATTCTTTGTTATAAATGTCCAGGAATTTCTGATTTAAAATCAAAGTAGTCATTATTTGTGAACAATACAATTCTCTACTTAGAAAGCTCAGGAGAATCAGCTAGAACACTAAGTGGATTAAATTAGAAATAAAACATTTTTTTTAATGAGTAAGAACTATATGGAATAATTTGAGTATTACTACAAAACTTAACTGAGAGATATAAAAACAGTTGAGTAAATTAAGAAATATACCAGTATGAAAAGACTAAGTTCTGTACACATATTAATTATTCCTGAATTATTACATAGATTTATTATAATACCAATCAGAATTACAATGGAATTTTGGTATTTTGACAAAATGTCTCAAAACTTAATTTGCAAAAAAAGCAAGGAAAAATCTATAATAATAGTAAAAGAGTAATATGCAAATCAACAGAACGGCCAAACAATGGAATAATTGTCTGGATATCTTTCCAGATGACCTTCCAGACAAAGCTGGGACAGGCCTACTCCTGCACGAATCTCCTGCATAGGGCCTCTAGTAAAAAATATTAGAATAATTATAATGCGAGATAACTTGCTTTATGTGATATTCATATATATATTATAGGGTTAACACAACTAAAACAGTGTGGTAGTCATTCAAGAATTTACAGATTGGTATCTTGGGCCTAAAACTGACTTTAAAATATACAAAAAAGAGGTTAGAAATTATCTAGGATTATCCAATAAGTATATTATTTAAGGAAATTACATAAGGAACGTAAATATATGCATGGGTAAATAAATATATTATTAAGAAAGATTAAGTATTTAGAAAACAAGTTAGATCTTAAACTCATGTACAAAAAACTGATTACAAAGGAAAAGCTTAATGTAACTAAAAGTCTAAAAAGCTAAAAAATAAAGTTAATCACAGAAAGAAATGAAAGACTACAAGTTTAAAGGCCACGGAAACTAAGTTTTTCTGTCCATAAAAAACATGATAGGCCTGGCTGGTATTTCTCAGTGGTTAGAGCATTGTTTCCCACCCCCACCCTTGCAATGAATGTTAGTAATTACTATAGATGATAGAATTGTGGGTGACTTTGAACTTTTTCTTAATTGTGCTTTTCTCTATTTCCCAATTACACAAAATTAACTTATATTACTTTGTAATCAGAAAAAAGTGCTAGTTGAGAACAACAGCATCAAATGACAAAGACAGGGAAAAGCTTGCAAGAATATATGATAAAAGGTATGTTACAGTCTTAATTCATTAAAGAAATCTCTAAAAGAAAACAAATTGACAATGAACACATTTAAATAATTAATAGAAAGTACTTAATATATGTATATATTAATGCTTTTCATTTCTAGTAATCAAATGCAGTCAAACTATGAAATACCAAATTTTTCTTATAAAACTGGCAAAAATGAGTAACAAAAATGAGAGATATCACACAAAAGTAGTGGGAAGATTGCTATTGTACAGTGGTCGGCAAACTGAGGCTCACGAGCCACATGTGGCTCTTTGGCCTCTTGTGTGTGGCTCTTCCACAATATACCACCTGCGGGCGCGCACGTACAGTGTGATTGAAACTTTGTGGCTTATACGCAGAAGTCGGTTTTCGGCTCTCAAAAGAAATTTCAATCATTGTACTGTTGATATTTGACTCTGTTGACTAATGAGTTTGCTATATAACATTAGTAGAAGTGCAAATTGGTATAAACTTTTTGGAGAGCGTTTTGGTAGTATGTACTGGGAGCCTTTACAAAACCTAGTAATTCCACTTCTAATACTCTGTGCTAAAGAGAGAATTACAGATCTGGACAATGGAGAGTTATTTAAATAGAAAAACATCAGGGAATCAACAATTAAGCACCCCAAAATAGAGGAAATAGTAAGCCCTCAATTAGAGTAAGAACCAGCCACTAAAATCAAGGTTGAGAAAGTTATTGGCATGGGACCATCTTAATGAGGACTGTTAAGCAAATAATTCAAGATTCATAATTGTGTATTATGTATCTACAGTATGATCTCAATTTTGTTTGAAGCAAACAAAAGTTCCAATTCTGCCACTCCCCAGCTAGGTGGCTTTGGTCAAAACACTGAGTCTCTCAGGAGACCAGTTCCTTTAACTTTAAAATCAAGAGAGGCAAATTTGGATCCCCTCCCTTCTTTCTAACCCTCAAATTCATTATTGGATGTCATAGCATACAATAAAAAAGTAATAAACAGATGCATGTATGCATTAATAAAGAAAGGATAGAATTTTAGTTGTTAAAATTATTTTGGAATTAAAGATTATTTTTTCTTTTAAACTAATATCTCCTAAATAGTGACATATTTTACACCTGGCTGCTCAGACACTATTAATTCATTAGAACTACGCAGCATGGCTAGAAATAATCACGCTCTCTGATCCTCTGTAACTAATACGATCGGGGGTTGCCTGCCTTAGTCAGGAACACACTTCACCTGTTGACAGCCATCCCATGACTTGGCCCGGAGGTCTGGCTCATTCTCAGTCAGCACGGGGTAATCAAAAGCCGAGATCCAGGCGGGCAATCAAAAGCCGAGATCCAGGCAATGTCAGGGAGAACCTGCAAGGCTATCTGGCTGCTAAGTTGCATGGACAGCTTAGGAAAGTCACTTGTTAGAATTCTTCCTGCAAATTTATATAGCTTCTAAGTATATAGCCCAAGAAGTTCTTGCCTTCCTCTCGTGCATTATTTCTTCCACAACTGCCTTAAAACTTTAGCAATTCCTCCCACTTTGCATTTTTCAAGCCATGCCAGAGGCATAATAAGAATAATAAAAAGAACCTCAGGCACAGTAAACCCACGAAGTTAGAAACTAATTAGCATGCAGTAGCAGAAAAGTGAATCTGAATGGCTCAGACCCCAGCAGTTAACATAACTGCAGACCAAGTGAGCCTCATGCTCTGCCTTGACATCCAAATGCATTCTGCCTTTTTTTAGGAGGGGGGGGGGATACAATTTCTTGCCAAGATACTTAACTTCTGTGAATTTTATCCACCTCTCTGAGATTGATAAACCAGGCTATTGGAGAGTGTTTCAGTTCTTCCAGGCAAACACTTCATAGGTGAAAGTATGTTCATCAGTGAAATCTTAGTTCGTGTTATTAATAATAACAAATAAATTGAAACTTCCTTTAGACATGACAGTAACTTGAATCAACTCCAGTGATATCCAAATTAAACTGTGTTATATGAGATTTTACTCCCAGATGTGTAGTATGTACTTGGTCACATGTGTTTTTCCCAATGATTTTTTTTCCATTCCCTGGATTTTCCATAGTCAGTGATATTGCATAGTTCAAACCTAAAATGAAGTCATCAAAACAGAGTCTCTCCTTGCTTCTGCCTCTTCCTTAATTCTGAATACATACAGCAGCCTTACCATTTTTAAAATTATAATGTTTTTATTCCTACAAAGAAATAAAAATATATGAATGCTCACCAGGTTATAGCGCTGGATTTATGTGTACAAAGCAGGCCTCTATGAAGATCTTCCAGTATTTTTTATAAATAGAGCACATTTCATTGGGGCCACTACACAGCAAATAACACTACAGAGCCAGCAGCAATACCGCCACTAAGTAGATAATGGCACTGTTTGACCAACAACCCTGCTTATGTTTTGTTTTGTATTCTTTTTTTTAATTTTATTTACAATATAACTCATATTTAATAGTAGTACATATGTTTTCCTCCCCCCCCCAATGTCTCCCCCCAGCCTCCCCTACCCCCCAGCACATGTCCCTACCTGCCTCCCTCCCCACCCCAGAGTCTTTCATTCATTGGTTATGCTCATATGTATGCATACAAGTCCTTCAGTTGATCTCCCCCAGCATCTTGTTTTGTATTTTTAAACGGTAAGGATAGAGGGGAAAGGATTCAAAAGCTTTAAGTCTGAATTCCAAACCAAATGTCTTAGAGAAGGAACAGGGAGAAGACTGGAGTGTCGCTCAGCTCCTCCATCTGGCCCCTATGGCTGGCAGGCAAGGAAGGAAAAAAGAAAAGTCCTATAGGTCCTGAAAGCAGAAGGGGCCCTGCCTCCTAGCAGAAGGCAGTGAGACCTCAGGGGCCTTCTGGGTAAAGGCTGATGTACCCATGAGAAGCGGCCCTGTGTCACTGCACTTGAAGTCACCTGTGGGCAGGGACAACGGGCATTTCAGTGGCACCAGGCAAAGAGAGGAATAATGGCAGTCAAACCCCCCAGTTTCAGCATCACTAAAGAGCAGACCCCTGTGAAGAGAAGAGGCTAGATTCTTCTTCTGCCATTTCATTGGGAGATTCAGTAATAAAAACGATCATAAGAGCTAACGTTTGTTGAATTCTTATTGTGTATCGCTGTTCTAAGCCCTTTACATGAATTATCTCATTTATTAGGTAGGTACTACTATTGCTCCTTCCATTAGGTAGATGAGTAAGTTTAGGACCCAACAGGCCAAGTATTTTGCACAAGGTCACACAGAGTGTATATAAATAATGGAGCCAGGATGTAAACAATTTAAACAACTGGGCTCCAGATCTCAAATTTATGAAATGCAATTATAGAAAATGCAGTTATAATTCCTTTTTAAATATATATTTATTGATTTCAGAGAGGAAGGGAGAGGGAGAGAAAGAGAATCATCAATGATGAGAGAGAATCATTGACCGGCTGCCTCCTGCACGCCCCACACTGGAGATCGAGCCAGTAAACCAGACATGTGCCTGATTTGAGTCTGCCACCTGTACATGTGCCCTGACCAGGAATCAAACCGTGACCTCCTGCTTCATAGGTCGACACTCAACCACTGAGCCACATCTGCTGAGCCAGTTATATTTCTTACATATCCAAGTCTTTGGGCTATAGTTGTCATACAGATAGTGCCTTGACTTGGTTTAGTTCTTTTCAAACTCCTGTTTTTGTCTCTCTAGCATTAGAACCCGATTCATGTAAATCTAAGGCAGAACTTAAATATATAAAATGAGTAAGAGCAGGACTTCTCGGTAGAAGCAGGGTGAAGGGCTGAGATCCCCATCTCCTACCAACTCCCTCATCCAGCCTCAAACCCTCCTGGAACACAATTTGAAAACCTCTTGTCCAAATCAATCTCTCTCAGAATTATGCGCTTCAGAAACAAAAGAAACACAACTAGAAAACTAACCAGCCAGCTAAACCAAAGGAAAAAGGCAAAAATACCCTCCCCCCGAACAGTAATTAGAGGTACCTCACAATCCGAACCCTGACATGAACCATCTCAAGTTTGAGTATATGAGGGGCCAGAGGAGATGGAATTCAGGGCTGGAGCAGAGAGTCAGGAATGAGGCAAATCCAATAAACAGGCAGAGGTGGGAAGCAGAGCCAGCAGGGCACCAGGGCCAGCGGTCTGTGGTGAGGGAGGGAGGCTGTTGCAGGAACAGAGGTGGGAGAGCGAGAGGGAGGCCAGCACAGGAACTGCTGCTCCCAGAGCCAGCGTCCTCGGCTTCAGGCTGTCCACACATATTATATGAAATAGAAATAGCAAAAACTTACCAAGTACTTCAATAACCAGGTGGGTGTTTTTTTTTGGGGGGGGGGGGGAATAGGATATCACTTTCCTTCTCGCGGATACAAATATTGCTTTTTCCTTACATAGAGTAACATACCATTCGGCATCTGATACTGTCCGATTTAACAGACAGAAATGCTGCCATTGCAAGTAGTGTGGGAAACAGCGAAGAGTGCCAAACGGCTGGGATTCACATCCCAGCTCTACCCGGTACTAGCTGTGCAGCCTGGGACAAGTTACTTAACTTATTGGTGCCTCAGTTTCCTCTTCTGTGATACGCAGATAACAAAATCTCAGAACACTATGTGAGGATGACAGGTTAACACACATAAAGTTCTCAGAAGAGTACCTAGCAAAGTTCACACAAAATGCTGCCTATTATTGTTCTCTTATTTTGCTAGCTTTCCTTTCACTCCTGATCATTTTCTTTTTTCTCTTCCACACTGTATTAGTTTCGTCTTGCTGCTGTGGCAAATTGCCACAAACTCAGTGGCTTAAACCATACAAATTCATCCTATAGTTCTGGAGGTCAGAAGTCTAAAATGGCTTGGCAGGGCTGCATTCCTTCTGGAGGCTCTAAGGAAGAATTTGTTTTCTTGTCTTTTCCAGCTTCTAGAAGTAGCAATATTCCTTGGCTCTTGACCCCATCTTCACATTACCTGTAGCTCCTATTAGGGACTCTGTCCTCTTGCCTACTTTTTTGTTGCTGTTATTTAAAATATATATATATATATAAAAAATAAAAATTAAAATTAAAAATATATATATATCCTATCTAATAAAAGAGTAATATGCAAATTGACTGTACCTCCGCTACACCCACAAGCCACGCCTACCAGTCACGCCCACAAGCCCATCAGAGTAAGTATGCAAATTAACCCAACCAAAATGGCGGTTAAGTTGCATATCTGCACACAGAAGACGGCGTAGAAAGAAGCCAAGCCCTGCAGAAGGGAACAAAGCTGCAGAGAAGCAAGCAAGCAGAGTGGGGGAGAAGGGAGGGAGCGAGGCAGAGGAGAAGAGCGGAAGGGAGGCAGCAGAGAAGGAAGAAAGGCAACGGAGAAGGAAGCGAGGCAGTGGAGACAAGAGCGAGGCAGTGGAGACGAGAGCGAGGCAGTGGAGACCGGTACAGTGGAGAGCGAGGCAGTGGAGACGAGAGCGAGGCAGTAGAGACGGGAGCGAGGCAGCAGAGAAGGAAAGGAGCTTTGCTAAGGCCATAGGAAGCTCTATTCTTGCAGGAATCTTCCTGTAATGGGTCTCTAGTATATAATAGTATGTATACATACATATACATATGTATGTGTGTGTGTGTGCCTATATAGATATTGATTTCAGAGAGAAAGGGAGAGGGAGTGAGAAAAACATCAGTGATGGGAAAGAATCATGGATCGGCTGCCTCCTGCATGGCCCCCACTGGGGATCAAGACCACAACCCTGACCAGAAATCCAACCGTGACCTCCTGGTTCATAGGTCAACATTCAACCATTGGGCCATGCCAGCCAGGTCTCTTGCCTCCCTTTTATAAGGAAACTCTTGAATAGAATGAGCCCATTCAGATAATCCAGGATAATCTCCTCATCTCAAAACAGTTTAAATCAATCTGCAAGTCCTTTTTGTCGCAAAAAGTAGCATATTAACAGGTTCCGGGGAATTAAGATTTGGACACCTTTGGGAGGTCACTGGCATTATTCAGTCTACCACACTTGCCTAAAATTACAAGACTGACAAGATTTAGGTAGGCCCAGAGGGAAAAACCAACAATATTTAGTAGCTAACTTTTGGGGCACTATGCAAAGTGCTATATATAGGTGAATTATCTTACTTGGGTCTCATAGCAATGGCCTAAAATTACTATTTTTTCAGGAAGGTTAATTACTTGCCTAAGGCTGAACAGCTAATAGGTGGAAAACCCAGGTAAATTTGATTCTAGAGCCCTTGTATGTGACCAACAGAGTGCCTTGTCCCTACACCTTAAGCCATTATAGCGGGGGGGGGTGTCATAACCACTAGTGGCCTTAGAGACTGGGCTCCCTGAATACAGAGAGGTGGAGGTCTTGCAGAGCCCATGTTAAAAGGTCTGCATGGATGGCTGAACATTCAGAACACTTTCTTATATTCAAAAAAGAAACCTTGGGGTTTCAAGAATTTCTTCAAATGTAGGTTTGGACCAAAAAGCTTTGAAGGTACCACTTAGGCCTGCCACTACTTGGGGAGGGGAAATGAAAAGTCCATTGCTGATCCAGCCCAGCCCTGCAGTTCCAGTCAATCTCCCAAAAGAAGAGAGGAAGGAACCGTTTCTCCTGGAGAGACTTACAATTGGGTCAGGTTGATCCAGATCCTCCGAAACCATTCCAGGAAGTCTCAGAGCCCCAGCGGGCCACCAGAATGGCCCTACCCATAACCAAACCATCCCCTGCCTTCTACCCCACAACAGTTAGAGTATACAAATCCCCTACGTGCTACAACTTTTATACCAAGGGCCCGCTGGTTTTACTAATGCCCACCCTGAGCAGTTCTTAACACGGCGAATGGCTCAAAACCAACTGTGATTGGCATAGGTGGAAAGGGGCAAGCTGAACAATTGCTAAGCATTCCTATTTATAGTGGTTTAACTACCTATAACATTTCAAAACCTCAGCTGCTAAACAATTTAGCCATAGCTCTATCTGAGACTTTCTAATCAGTGGTCAAGGGAATAAACTCTGGAGCCAGTCTGCTCTGACTAAATCCTGGCTCTGACGCTTGCTGTGACCTCATGCAAGTTACTTAACCTTTAGTCCCTCAGTTTTCCCATCTCCATACCTCCTTATCTAAAATCATAAGTTGTTGTGTGTGATTTTTTTGGCTTTTGTAACAATAAGACAGTAGACACGCCATTTGTTAGATGGGATCCACAGCAAATATATACATCCATTTCGGAAATAAAAATGTATACATAGTTCTCACCAGATGAGAAAAATAATCTTAAATTTAAATGTAAAGGGCTACGGGCTTGTGACTACCATACTGGACAGCAAAGCTATAGAGGGTGGGATTCCAATTTGGCCCACGTAAACTTAGTTAAGCCACAACACGGACAAATAGAGTGTTTACGCCTGAAATCTGCACCCTGGGAGCAGAGAAGACCACCTGATGCTGAAGAGTTTTCCTTTCTAGGCCCCAAGGCTGGCCCATGGCAGTGAGTATCTTTGATATCTTCTTTCTTTACCCGCCCCCCTCCTATCTCCAACGCTCCTCTAGGAAGCATATAACTGGGCTCTCTGCTTCCCTAAGCCCCCATCAAGACCTCCCAGCCCTTCTACAGGGGTAGCGTGCCACCAATCACTTCTCTTCCCTCTCCTCAACCAAATTCCCACTTGCATTTTAACCAAATGTCAGGAGCAAAGCAACTTGATCGAACAAATTCACACTCAAATTCAAAAGCAGGCTTTCCCCCTGCTTCCCCTTCTAAACCCAGAAGCTCTAAATTGTTGTGCTCCCCTAGAAGCCCCCTTCCCTGAGCAGACATAGAGCCTGGGGAAGAGAAAAAGAGCCCCCAACTAAAACCCCCAGTTGTCCTATATCGGCTGCTTACCAGCCAGGTGCGTGGAAGACAAAGATTGCCAACATACACCCGTGCAGAGCAGCCTCCCTGTGTGCAAATACAGCTTCTTGCCCGGGTATGGGAAACACTCCCTCCTCTCTGCTTTAGAAAAGATCATGCACAATTCTTTCCAGTGTTCCTCTGTAGGTAACAAATGGCACATCAAATGAATTTTTTTGAAATATACAGCAAAAGCCAGAGAAGACTGTCATTAACAACAGTTGCAAACAGGAAAAGAATAACCAACCAACTTCATTGGAATCTAGCTTCACCACAACCCACTGGAGCACAGAATTTTTAATGACACAGGTCAAGCTTGGAGCACATCCAAGGAGCTTATGTTACTAGAAAGATTGGAAGAACATCCCTCCAGCTCAAGCTCACCTCTTACTTGGTCCCAAGACATGGACCAAAGATTATTATTACGCATGGCTGCTGGGTATATGGAAAATTTTTCCCTGCGGGACTGTAAGTGGAGGACAATGAGAATGGTAAACATTATGCTTTTCTCTCAATCCCTTTGATTATATTACCTCCTTCTCCAAAACAGAGATGTGTGTTGAAGAACCAAAGTCTTAACATTTCATACCAGGCCATAATTATTTCTAGAGGGCCTTCTAGGTGCAAGCAGTATGCCAAGAAAGCCACCGTTAATGGCCTTCAGTAGGGGGAAAATGAGACGTCTAGCCTAACTCTCAAAGGCGGCAGAGAGAAGAATAAGCGGCTGGGAAGGTAAAATGCTGCAGGAATCAAGAGCAGGGGGAAGTTGACTATTTGGGGCTGGGGGCTGAGGGTAGGCATCACCGCAGCGATCTCAGTTTGAAGGCTGGTGAAATGGGGCACGAAGGGCATTGGGGAAAAGGAAAAGATATTCTAGATGCCAACATCAGCGGGCATTCTTCTAAAAGTGTTTGCCAAGACATGGCTGCACAACGCATCCAGAGACAACCCACCTCCCTTCCCTGCCCCCCCCCCCCCATGACAACCGGGCCCTTGTATGGGTGTCTATAGAGTCACCTGCATCCACCTCCCAAGACAGGCTCTCAAAAATTCTCCCCGGTGGGGTCCAGCGTTCCTCAGCTATGCCCATTCGGTGGCAGTGGCCCCACCCGACCCCTAACCGGTAGTTCCTACAAGAAACAGAAGAAAACACACTAATCCTGAAAGGGATCTAAATGACCTACGGGCACATTTTGCAGATGCAGTGAAAAGCACGCACCGCGTGCCAGTGAAATTTCCCGATGAAGTGAACGCTACCGAACATCTACTCGGGGCGCTCACTATTTTAAATGACTGGTAAATCTTTAAATGATGAATCTTTCTGACACCGAATAATTTAGTTGAGCCCGTTGAATCAAGTGTCTCCCGCCTCACAAACCCCAGGCAAGGCGGTTCATCAGCACCCCACACATTTACACGGCGCCTTTGCCATTAGCCACCACGGAGGACGTCCAGCTCTAAGTCATTCGTGACCGCGGCATTAGAGGGCTTGAAGAGAGGAAAAAGAAAAAGGGGGGGCGGGGGGGAGACTTAGCCATACTTGTAGCCGCCGGTTAAAGCGAGCTCACGTCCAGTATTGCGTTTTCCAGGACGTGCTGCAGATCCATCGCTCCGGGAGCGATCTCTGGCTGGAGCGCGTTCCCAGAAACGCTGGTGCGAACGGGGCTCACGCTCTCCTCCGCGGCGCCGGCCACCGCCGCGCGCGCCGTGAAGCGGGGACCGCGGCAAACTTCGGAAGGAGTGGAGGCGGCGGCACCAAGGCTGAGGAACGGCCTGCTGTCCCGGGGTCCTGGCCACAGTGCCCGGGTCAGGGGTCAGGGGCCAGGGGTCAGGGCTAGGGGCTGCTCCACTTCCGCCAGGTGCGCCGCGCTGAGCCCGGAGGCCGGCCGCCCGCGACCTTCCCGATTAGAGAGGAGAGCCCTCTCCCCTCGGCAAGCCTCGGGCGCCGAGCTGGGTCTTGTCCTCACCTTTCCTCTCCGGCCAGCGCCGCCGGAGTCTCCGAGTGCAGCGCCTGTGGGTCGCTACCGGGTCCCGCTACCGTGTGGCGGCGGCGGCGGCCAGAAGCGCGCGGGGACCCAGGCAAGTGCCCGGGAGGCAGAGCCGGGGCGCGCGGCCGCCGCTCCCGCCCGCGAGCCCGCAGGGTCCACCCGTCCCGCGCCCGCGTGCGCCCTCGCCCGCCGCGCCCCGCTCCCCTCCCGCCCCGCGCCCGCCGAGCTCTGCGTGCTGCCCGGACAGACGGCGGCGCGGGCGGCAGGGGGCCCCCGCCCTGGGCCGGGCTTTCCCAGAACTCGCCCGCCCCGGTGAGAGGCCGCGAGCACCGCTGCGGGCAGCCGGGCGGCCAGGGGAGCGGCCTCGGGCGGACCCGCCCCTCGCCTCGGGCCCAGCGGAGAAGGGGGAGCGCGGGGGGCGGGCCCGCGGCCCCCACCGGGCCTGGGCGCGGGCCCTGTGGGAGCTGGCGGGGCGCTGCCTGGTCGCCCGGCGTGGCGAGGGCGGGAACTCGGTCCGCCTCAGGCCGCGGGAATTTAGTCTCACGCCTACCCCAAGGGGACCATCCCTGCTAGATGCCAGGGAAGCTGAGGCTGGCGGCGGTTAAAATAAAGAAATGACTCTAGTAGAGAAATGACAGCGCCGTCTCCAAGCCGTCCGGTCATTCATTCACTGAACAACTGTGTGTTGAGCACCCCTATGTGTCCAGTGCGGTGCCAGGCTCCCGAGATACTCCTTTTGCGGCCAGTAATATGGCCACCCGGGTCTGTGGACTCCAAACCCAGTGCTCTTTCATCGCTGAGGCAAACTCCATGTGTTCGCCGCTGCCAGAAACTACAGGCTGTGCAGTGAGCTTTCTCTAGCCGCTGAAGTGGTTTTAATACCCAGCTGGCAGTTAGGAAAGCCAGAGACCTGGAGAAAAATCAAAGTGCCATCCCCTATTCTTTCCCCTAAATCTGCTCCTCCTCCCTCTACCTATTCGAATAGCAAATGCCCTTCTACTCCTCCATTCAGTCAGGACCAGTTTCTGTGGGCCATAACTCCTCCTATCGTCCTCTCCTTGGACTGAACCATCCTTCACATCACAGCCATGTTATTCATCCTCTTCTACAGCTTTAATCTGCACAGAAACCTCATTTGGCTCCCTACTGCCTTCCAAACTAACTCCCTGTGACTGCAGGATCCCAGTGTGTCCTGGATGGTAGGGACCACCCAGCATGATGTTTCTCCCACTCCAGCTCTGTACCTGTCCTTAGCCTGAGCCTTCTGAGCATCACCAGCTGCTCCCACATGCCTTCCTCCTACTCAAGTTTGTCCCTTTCTTTCAGGCCACCGTTAAAAGTGACCTTCCTTCGAGCCTCTAGAACACAGGAGTGGTTGAAGCAAGAATGCGCAGGAGGGCACCAAAGAATTCTGTGTATAAAAAAAATATGCCAGCTAGGTCCTTAAACTGTTTTGCTGTTTTCTTACCACTAGGATTTTAATGAAGATCAACATTACCTCCTCCCTTGTGAGCTGGTTTCAGAAAGGTCTCTGCAAAGCCTCTGAGGAACCTTTGTTCATTAAGAGTTCAAGATCTTAGAGTTCAAGATTATATACTCCAGTCCCCGACCCTGTACTGTCCACAAGGTAGGCTCTGTGTAATATATAATTTTACTTTACGGCTTTACAATGCATCTAAATGAATCAAGTAATATTAAACATCATCAATCACCTGGAATCCCCAAGGACTTATATTTTTTAAAAAAATAGACACATGGACATGAGTAGATTGTTACAAACTAGTGGATGCATAAGCAGTTAGCATTAAACCCTCCAAATGAGTCATTGCACCGTTATTACTGAAGGCAAATCTAGGTCTGTTGGGCAGGAAAGTTATCAGAGTATGATAATCAACATCACCCCTTCCCTGGAAAAGGCACCTTCTTGAAATCTTTGCGAAGAGAGCAGGTCCAGATCAATGTCCTTTGCTCGCCCCCTCGCTCCCTCTCCAAATGAGAGTGAAGGGAGCCATGTCCCTGAGGCTGCCTCACCGCATTGGAATGTCTGAGCTAACAGTGCTTCCAGAGGGTTCACTGCTCCTCTGAACAGCGCTGCCCAGACTTTCTGGAGATTTTAATTCACTCCCGGACCTCGCCAACAGTTGCACACAAGGTGCCTTTTTTACACCCTGCTCTCTGTTCAGAGAAACACACAGACCATCTCGGGGGAACAATGGCTCCATTCAAGACATTTTCAAAAGTGCTGCATATAACCTCCATGCTGTGGGTCGCTGCCAGCCATTATCTGAAGGAAGAAAGACTGTCAGATAAAGTGCCTGTGAACTGGGGGAGCACTGGACAGTTTCCATGGAAAATTCGCTTCAGTAAACTTAGTTATGCATCTTTGTATACAAAACTGTTCTGCATAGTCAAAAACAACAACAAAAAACAAAAGCGCCCAAAAAATGATTCTCTGGAAACTTTAGTTAAATATTGTACATCTATGCTTGAAATTTTAGCAGAGAGCATGCATCTCTTTTGAACTTGTTACATAATGGTCTCCATTTGATAGAAATTAACTTAAATAAGTTATAAACATTGGGGCTACATAATTTAAGTTGTAAAATCATTTTTAAGAAATGGAATTATATCCCTGCTTTCTTCCTCTGCCATTCTGTAATTTTTCAGATGGGGGGAGGGGTCGGGTCTCTGACTTCATGGTTGTCGGTGCCAATGGGAGGCCCCACATCCCCTACTGCACATAGAACAGAAAAAAAGATTGGCCCTTTGCCACACTCAACAAGCCAGCCATCAGTTAACCCATTTATAAACAAACCTTCTGAGGTTAGGAACTCAGTAGTTAGCACAGGGACCATTGGCAAGTGTATTGATCTTTGTTAAACAGAAGCTAATTGCTAGGCAGAGGAATTTGCCAGCAGACAACGGGGTAGTTTTGAAAGCCAAAGAAGAACTGAAGGGACAAGCCAGCCCTTAGTTTAGGAGTTGCCATTTCCTCCCATTCAAAGTCACTGCATCAGATTGTAGCAAGTTTACCAGCTGTCTGCAAATATGCTAGTGAGTACAGACAGCGGGGAGAGGGCACCAAACAAGCTTCCCAGAGTCAGCTGATAGGTAAGGGTAGAAGTACTGAGGCGGTTTGAGGTTGGTGAAAACAACCAAAGTGGTAGGTAGGTCTTCTGTGAGGTGGTTAGGAGTGAGGTTGGAGGAGGTCTAGTGAGAACAGTGCGTGAAGCAGGAGAGACAAGCCTAACCATTATCTCTCACGTGGCCCATGTTAGGGGCACAGACTGAGGTGTGAAACCACTGGAGTTGAAACCCCAGATTCATCCTCAGGTATGGGCCCTAAATTTTTCCCGTCTGCAAACTATTTCTACCCCTTGAGGTTGTTGGGATTAAATGAGTTAATCTATGTGATGAACTTAGAACATATAAGAGTCTCTTAATTAAATAAAACCCAGAACTTTATTTTCATTTATACTTATAACGTTTTAAAAACATGTTCTCCTTTGAATATTGTAAATATCTTGTAAATGTTTTGACAGAATTTTTTTCTTAAAACATTCTGAAATCTCATTGTAATATTTGATTCCGAGTTATTATCAACAAAACGTAGGACCAGCTCAAATGGTCTCGAGAAGCCATAACTACAAAAAGCACAATTCTTAAAAGTTTGAAATTTTTAAGCATAGTCAGTAGAGCCAGAGAGTTCTCCAAATGTAGTTTTTAAGGTTTTGTATTGTTCTTAGTGGTCAAAATGTTCCTTGAAGGAAGACAGCTTTGATATAATCATAAAACAAAAAGAAAAAAATATATTCGCTTGAAAAAAATCATATTTTCTATAAACTTTGCTCAGTGGTAAGTCTGCTATGAAAATGGCTATGGCTCTGAGGTGACCCCTATGAATTGTCAGTAGCTACTAATGGAGGGTTGGGGACATGGAGGAAGGTGTGCACAGACCAATTTGTTCACTGATTCTCCAACTGGAAACTTGGTGTCGATCAGTTCTACAAGCGTCTTTGTGTTTGTTTATTTGTTTTGCAATTTGCCCATTAATTATCTGCTAGACTTCCAAGATTGTTTTATTAACAGTTATCTTTTTAAGCACATCTTCATATTGTCAACTATTCCTTCTTCCAAAAAATAATAGTAATGATAATAGCAACTGTAACTGAATGCTTACCATTGTGCCATTCTTTTATTCTTTCACTCAAAAAATATGTATTGAGCACTTACTATGTGCCAAGCATTGTTCTAGGTGCCAGAGACACAGCAATAAACACAACAGTCAACAGAATCTGCCTTTGTGGTGCTTATATTCTGGCGGGAGTAGACAGACAATAAATTTTGTAAAAAAAAAAAAATAAAGTAAAGCAAATAGTGTAGTAGGTGGTAAATGCTTGAGAAGACAAGGAATGCTTCAAGGCTTGAGGACTGCAATTCTAAAAGGAATAGTTAAATACCACTTCATTGTGAGGTGACCTTTGAGTAAAGAGGCTTGAAAGAGATGAGTGAGGATGGAAGACACAGTTTATTTTCGCTTATTTTCCTCCAGTACCCATTCTCCATTTGTCTCCTTTAGAATTTAAACTTCTCCCTACTCTGTTTTGGCTGGGCCAGCAATAGCCCACTACTTTGCCAGCCTCTCTTACATCTAGACATAGCTAACTTCCAGCCAATGGTAAATGAACAGTAAGTATACAATATCCAGTAACATCCTTTAAGTTGGGGCTTCTTCTCTCCTTCCTTCCTACTCTCCCGGGACTTCTAATGCCCTTTTGGTCTCTCTTCTTTTCTCCATTCCCATTCTCTGAGAATTGGCAAGATCTGGGGCAACAAAATGGCTCAGAGATGGAAGCTCCATGCAGAGAAAACAGCTACCAGAGCTCTCCAGGCTATTTCTGGCATTATCCTAGAAGAGTTTCACATCCACACTCCCTTCCAATATTGGGAACACATTGTGCCCTCCATGAGGGCAGAGACGTATACACAGTATATCCCCAACCTGGAAAACCATACCTGAAAAATGATAGGTTCTCAGAAAATCCAAGAACCTCCTTGCCTCAGACCTTTCTAATGCTACTCAAACTCAGCTGTTTGCAGAAGTCACATCTTGGCCCTGTAAAGGCTCACATTTGGAATTCCCTTCTCTGATCACACTCTTCTCTTACTCCTCTTCCATTCTTAGACTGAAACTTCCTTTCCTTCATTCTCGTTTTCCAAAAGCAGCTTCTTACCCTGTGTTATTTTTCTCCCCTTGACAAAAACATTACAAGCAGTGTATGAAGTGTCTCCATCAATTTAAGCTTGGCATGTCTGGAGTGTGTCCCAAACCTGCCCTTCTGAGCAACCTGTACCTTAATTTAAAGTCTAGGAGTCTTCTAACTCTTCCTCTCCCTTCTGCTCACCTTTCCTCCTACTCTCCCAGCGCTTCTGATGCCCTTTTGGTCTCTTTTCTTTTCTCTAGATCACTATCTCTCCCACTAGCATGACTTGTTCATGTAACTTGTTTTTTTTAACAATTCTCTTGGCCTAATTTTTATTCATTATTTTAATATAGATTTTACTAATGTAATGAAAAAAGTTATGAAACAAGGTATATTAAAGTTATGAAAAATCCTAGAATAAATAATTATTTAACTCTATTTAACCCAGAAATTCCCTAATTTACAAAACATTGCATAGGGTTCTTGCTATAAAATACTAACCATAGGCCAGATAGTTTTACCTATTAGTTCTTCCCAACTTTCAGTAGACACAAATCAAATGCTCATAAAATATTTTCCAAAGCAAAGAAAATAAAAGCATCACGAGTCTAGACATAAAAATCCTAAATATAATTCAATCAAACCAAATTCAGTAGCAGATTATAAAATCATCTACTCTGATCAATCAGGATTTATCACAGGATTTAAGATTCTTGAATATTAGGTAATCTGTTAATAAAAGAATGCATATTAATAAATCAAAGGAATTAAATTATCATCTTAATACCTAACCAAAAGGCTTTTCATTCAATTGAACACCACTTTCTGCCTGATTGAAAAGTCTTTTTAAAGCAAATAGAAGGAGACTTGGCTTGGTTGGCGAACATACAATAGAGTATACAGATGATGTGTTGTGGAATTGTGCAAAACCCATAGAATGTGTAATACCAAAGGTGAGCCCTAATGTAAACTATGGGCACAGCTAGAGTAGAGAAAAAGAATTGTTGAAAGATCTTGGATCATTGATGGGAAAGTGATCCTGTAGGTCAAATCTGAAATTAAAGACAAGAATCAAAATGAAAAAAATAAACTGTAAAAAATGGAATAGTGAGCAGAAAGGGAAAAGTGGTTCAGAATTAAGGCAGCAAACAGCAAGTTCATGTATAGGAAGCTTCCTGCTTGTGTTTGGGGACAAGGGACTTGAATGTTGTCAACAGTCAGTGTCTCTCCTGTGCCTTGCTGGGAGAACACTGGACAGGCTTTCTGCCAAGCAGCTTACACATGCCATGCAGACACCCTGGGGCTAGGCAGGGTGTGCAGCAGCATTCTTTTGAAGAGGGAACACTGCCATTTGTCATTGCAGTGGGCCTCCGATGTGGGACTCAGATGAACTCTCCAATCACCCATTCTCTAACCATAAATACTTCAAATAGATCATTGCTCTGGTAAGTGAAACTTATTGCTGATATTTTTAACTTCATTTGCCCAGTGAACTCAGAACACCTTGGAGTGCTGGCCATTGACAAATAATTCTATATAATAAAGAGGTAATATGCAAATTAACCCTCATGCCCTCATAAGATAGCTGCCTATGACCAGGTCAACAGGGGGGTTAATGAGGGACAACCAAATGACTGAACAAGCAGGCTGCATGGACAACCAGGACAGCAGGAGCATTAATGAGGGTAAATCAAATGACTGAACAGCAGGCTGTGTGGGGTGACCAGGCTGGCAGGGGAGGGGGGCAGTTAGGAGTGATCAGGCCAGCAGTTAGGGGCAACCAGGCACAGGCAGGCAGGTGAGTGATTAGGAGCCAGTGGTCCAGGATTGTGAGAGGGATGTCCCGGATTGGAGAGGGTGCAGGCTGGGCTGAAGGGCCCCCCCACACACACACACCACCATGCACTAATTTTGTGCACCGGGCCTCTAGTGAATAATAATAATATATATTTATTGTGTGTCTGCTGTGTGAGGTCTTTTAACACATCCTCTATTACCCTAGAACAGTGGTCGGCAAACTCACTAGTTAACAGAGCCAAATATCAACAGTACAACAATTGAAATTTCTTTTAAGAGCCAAAAACTGACTTCTGCACATGGGCCACGAAGTTTCAATTGTACTGTACAGACGTGCCCACATGTGGTATTTTGTGGAAGAGCCACACTCAAGGAGCCAAAGAGCCGCAATTTGCCGACCACTGCCCTAGAAAGATCAAATCAGTTAATCTTCGGAGTTACATGGGGGAGGAAGGAATGGGGGATCTCTAAGCTCTACCTAGGTCTTCTTTGAGTTTTGCCAAGTCTTTATGGAAAGGCATTTTTCAAGACACCTCCCTTACATGGATCACTACATGGTGAAAAGTAATGAGTTTTTTTTAATCTTATTTCAATTTTACCCTGTCATCCTATTTTAATTACTTCATAGCTGTTTTTAACAGCCTAATATATTTTACTGTTTATTTATTGTCTGGCTCCACTCGTTATCATGCTATTTTCTCAGCTCCTATGATACAGGCTGGCACTAAATAGCATCTCAATAAATACTGGTTGAAAGGATAAATGTATAAGTGAGCAAAGACCATAAGTGAAATCTGTAATTTAAAAATAAGGCTCAATCCAGGCATGCTTAATTAACTGCCTTTGTTTAATCAGTGACATTTTTGGACTATGTCTCCAAAGTATAGATCCTATACTGTATGTTCCAGTCAATAGATGAAGTAAAACATGCACCATCCTCTAATTAAAGTGACCAGAAACATGTACTCATCACTCCATGGCAATAGCTGCTTTCAGAAAACTCTCAGAAATAACCATCTGATAATATTCTTTGTACTGAACTTTCTGGAAAGATTTGGGAGTCTTCCAAATGGAAGTACTGATACTTCATTGAGTTGTGAGAACTATCAGTCTTCCAAATGGAAGTACTGATACTTCATTGAGTTGTGAGAACTATCTTAGTTTCCTGTTGCTGGTGTCACAAATTACCACAGATTTAATGGCTTGAAACAACACAAGTTTATTATCTTTGATTCTAGAGGTTAGGAAGTCCAAGTTCAGTGTCATTGGCTTAAAGTCAAGGTATCAGTAGGACTGGTTCCTTCAGGAGACTCTAGGGGAGAATCTTTCTTGCCTTTCCAGTTTCTAGAGGCTGCCTTTATTCCTTGGCTTGTGGTCTCCATCACTCCAGTCTTTGTTTCTGTTGCCTCATGTTCTCCTCTGATCCTCTTGTCTTCTTCTTATAGGGCTTCTTGTGATGATCTTGGGTTCACACAGATAATCTATATACATAAAAGCCTAAGCAACCAAATGACTGAATGGAGATCTGTCCGAAAATGGCAGTCCAACATCCCCTGAGGGGTCCAGGATTGCGAGACGGTGCAGGCCAGGCTGAGGGACCCCACCAGTGCATGAATCTGTGCACTGGGCCTCTAGTGTAAAATAATCTTCCCATCTCAAAATCCTTAACTTAATCACATGCTCAAAGTCCCTTTTGTTATGTACCATAATGTATCTACAGGATTAGGATGTGTATGTTATTAGGGCCCATTATTCAGGCAGATTTTAACCAGGAAAAATTAGCCTTGAGGGCTCAGGTTGTAAAATATCAGATTCTTTTCTAATTCAATCCCATGGGAGCTATCCTAATTTATGTTATCTTTGTTTTCCCTTAGTTATGCTATTATTATCATATAATAACAGTATTATGCATGTTCTTCATCTATTTTAAACATTTACTGTAGATACAGAAAGATTTAGTAATTTACCCAAGATAGAAAGTAGCAGAATCAAGATTTGAATCCTGGCAGTTGTCCCCTAGAGTTAATGTCTACACTGTCTTGATCTTTGATGACCCAGCTTTTTCCTGTACAGCCTCATGTTGAACGTGACATCTCAGTTAAGTGACTTTATATCTCACTATATCATCTTCAGACTCTGGTTCCCACAAGGATATACCAACATGGCTTCTGCTTTGGACCACATAAACCCTCAGTTAGGCCAGTAGCAACTTTCAGCCTCTGAACAGGTTAGCATCAACAATCCAATTAATTCCCTCAAAATTAAGGACCAGCCCTTGACCATGATAACTGCACAGAGGGTCAGTCCTTTGGGTCTAGCTGGATACATTGCTGCAGCCTTTACTACAGTATTGAAAAGTATTACTTTTAAAATTGAGAATGTGACTCATGCCTCTATTTTTTATTGAGTACATGGAAGCAGCAGTTAATGCAATTTGGTCTAAACTCTGAACATAATTCCACTGTTGGAAGAGCAGTCATACTCAAATTTATTAAAGGCTGGAGGCTCTAACATGGTTCATTGAAGTTTCTCATTTTTCAACTATATTAAGCTAAATACATTCTGGTAAATCAGACAACACAGAGCTATTGCTCTGATTAAATTTTTTTCCTTTTCCTAGGAGTTCCTAATCTGAAGCCAAGGATGCTTCATGTAGCCTGTGGATGTACTCATTGATCAGCTACAGGTTTCTGAGAGTCAAGAGCCCCCAGGAAACAGGTTATGAAGCTCAGGGCTGTGAAGATGACATTCATTTCTTACCACCTGCATTGTCCAGAGCCGCTATCACCTTTCACCTGTACAGCTCCCAGCAACCTCCTATCTGGTTTGTCTGCTTCTGTTCTTGCCTCCTACCATCTACTTTCCATACCACAGCCAGAATATTTCTCTCAAAGTATGAGTCAGTCTATGGTATTTTGTTATACCATCCTAAGGCAAGAGAAGAATATATTTAGTGGGTTGTTATGGCAGATTAAAGATGGCCACACATTGTTTGATATCTTGCCATCAAGAGATGGAGTCTCTGCTCCTATCCTTTGAATATAGGCAGATTCTGTGACTTCTTTGAACAACATAATTTAGTAGAAGTAACACTCTACCAGTTTGCAGGCTTGGCCTTAAGAGAAAGAGTTTCTACATCCTATCTCTTGGAACAGTCACTCTTGGTAACTGCACAGGCAGAAAGCAACTACCATGAAGTTGCCATATTGCTAGGAAGCCTTAGCTAGGCATGTGAATAAGCCATATCTCCCTATCTGTCTGTCTGCCTGTCTGTCTGTCTATCTATCTATCTATCTATCTATCTATCTATCTATCTATCTATCTATCGGGAAACAGAGAAAAGAGAGAAACAGAGAAAAAAAGATGCTCACACATGTTTCTGCCTCCAGCATTAATATTATCTTAGCTGAGTCCTCAGACTTAGTCAAAGCTTCCTTGCTCTGCCTTTTCTGAATTCTTGACCCAATAAATAATGAGATATAATAATAAATTAATATTTTAAGCCTGTAAGTTTTGGGGTAATTTTTTTTGTGCAATAAAATACAACTAGAATAGATGGGATTGACACTTCCCTGAGTTTATATTTTGTTTTGTTATCTATTGTAGTGTAACGTCCCATACTTAGTGGTTTAAGACAATTTATAATTTTTCATGATCCTGGGGTGGTTATTTTGCTTCATGTGGTATTAGGTGTCATCACTCATATGGCTGCCTTAACCTGAAAACTCAAGTGGAGTGCCTCAGTTCTCTTCTACTTGGCCTCTATCTCCATATGGTATCACATTTTCCTTGGTATTTCTCATGGTTATTTCCAGCAAGATAGCCTGGACTTCCTTACAACTCAGTGGCTGAGTTCTAAGAAGGAGTGCTCCCAGAAGACATGTCAAAATGTAAGAGCTAATCAAGTCTCAGTTTAATCATGCTTGTTAGGGTCCCAGTGACCAATGCTAGTCACATGGCCTCGTCACATGGTTTCTCTCACACTGATACTTCTCTCCACATTGAAGTATCAATGTGAGAGAAGAGTACACAACACACTAAAACCAGGTTCATTGAGGGCCGTCAATATAATAGTCTCATATTTTGTACATAGTTTCCATCTTTTAACTACATTAATGTTCTACATTTAAAAAAATAAAATGAAATAAAGATGGTGAAAAAAAGAAAAAATGTAAAATTGAATATAAATGATATCAAATTTATAGTACACCCATACAAAAAAAGAAATCAATTTAAAAATGTTTGAGCATGAACCCGGCCAGTATGCCTCAGTTGGTTGGAGCGTCATCTTGTGTACCCAAAAGTCTTGAGCTCGATTTCCGGTCAGGGCAAATACTTAGGTTGGGTATCCACTCATCTATGTAGCTGACTCACATCAATGTCTCTCTCTCCCTCTCTTCCCTTCTCTCCTTCCCTCTGTTCCTCCTTCCTTTCACTCTCCTTCCTCCCTCTCTAAAATGAATTTTTAAAAAATGTTTGAGTATAATACCCTAATAGTATATCTTCAATGAGATATATTCTAAGGGGAAAAAAGAAAATTTCAAGAAAGTCTTTAATTTTACTTGGTAGGTTTTATTTTGGTAGTGATATTGCCTTAACAATTCTGAGACCATTTAGTGTAGTATTGTATGATACAGAAAATATATTGATATTTTTGGGAGCTATATTTCTCTGTGGTATAAGGGAAATACAAATGTGTACTAGGAAAAGGTGAAGAACTTTGTAGTGTTAATTTGAATCGAAGGCATCAAGGTGAAGTTATGATTTCATATAGATTTATACAAACACATACACACATTATAGCCTTTCCACAGACAGGGCTTAGAAGTAATGATACCTCAGTAGCACTGAGCTTAACTACTACCCAGATCTTGCTTACTACTCCACTGAAAGGAATCAGGTTTTCTAAGAGAAACTGCTCATTCCAGGTCCAGGTCAGTGAAAGCACAAAGTGAGTCTAGACTAGTCTATAAAGCTTTTTTGTGCCAAAAGGAAAGAAGTGCTGAAAAATTATAGTGACATGTCAAAAAGTCACAGGAGTTAACTTGAGATAACTCTTACCAATCAAACCCGGGATAAGTTGAGCTTTAAAAAAACTAAAAATGCTAATGGATTATAATACTGTGTTGAAAAAATAACCCATATTGATAATTTAAAGGGGAATATAGCTAATTTATACAGAGAATATTGCTAATGTGTAAAAGGAATAATAATTGGATTAGAAATAATTTAGTAGCCACCAATGTAATAACCAATTAGAAGCATATCAATAGCTCCCAGGCCCTCTGGATGAAATGTTGTTGGGTAACATGATATTCACATAGTCCCCAACTACCACTTCCATCCATTACTTATTACTTATAAAGGGAACGGGTGTTTTCACAACAGACTTGACTTTAACCCAGTGATGAAACTTAGCATGACCAATACTTGGACAACCTGACATTATGTGCATTCTCATGGGATGCCATGGAAATATACACATACATCACCACATATATAGTGTTCTTGACCAAAATGTTTGATCTGAATTTAATCATGAAACTACAATGCAACAAAACCAGAATGTGGGATATGCTATGAAACAGTTGGTCAGAGCTTTTTGAAAAAAGGAAAAAGTGAATCTCTGAAAGAGTTAAAAATATACTATCGCACTTTTCTAGACTAAAAAAAAGTAAGAGATGTGACAAACAAATGTAATACGTGAGCCTTGATTAAATCTTAGATTTAAAAAGCAGCTTTAAAAGACATTTTGGGATTATTGGGGAAATTTGCTTCTGTGTTATATATTAGATTCTGATTTTTTTTATTAATTAAGGTATTACATATGTGTCCTTATCTCCCTATTGCCCCCCCCCCCGCCCCACTCGTGCCCTCACCCCCCTGGTATCTGTGTCCATTGGTTAGGCTGATATGCATGCATATAAGTCCTTTGGTTGATCTCTTCCCTTAGATTCTGTTAAATTTGTTGTGTGTGATAATGGCATTTTGGTTATATAGGAGTCAGATCAAGGACAGAAGCTTGAGGACCACCATGGCTTCATTAGAGAGAATGTTAGACCCAGCATGTCTAGGGTTGGGTGGGAAGGGATCTATGTCCTCCCTCCTCCAAGCACGTATGTGCATTGGGTTTTCTGATACCAGCATAACTGAGTGGCAGGAAAATGAGACAGGAGTGAAGGCCTCCATTCTCAGTTTCAGAGAAATTTTATCCTATATTCATTTTTGTTCTCTAGCGCCAGGTTCAGGCTTCTGCAAAGACTGGGTGTTTCCTAAATGCTTCAGACAGACTGGCAGAGCAACGATACAGGCAGCCAAAATGTGAACAGGCTCCCCAATTGTTCTGGGGACTTGCTGTTCTCTAGCCCTGTACCCTGAGGGGCCCTGGAGGCTGGATGTGCAGGCCTGGCATTATACACATTGACAGAAATAGACTTTCAGACATGGAAAAGCAAGGCGCACAAAGGGAGATACATGCCCGGCTATCTGGGTGTGTACCCCTAGATGCATTTTTGCCCCTAAAGTAGAGATTGGATATTTCTGACTCTTCTACAAAGCTGAACTTGGACAAAACTGCATGTAAACAAATTTATTTCTCCAAATCAGTCTTTCATCATTTCACAATTAGATTGGGATTTATTGGTTTCTAGAATTAGATTAAAGCAGTTGGTAGGCAATGACTCTTATTAAAATGATATCTAGCAAAAAGAAAGGCTCTAGTTGGTTTAAACTTCAAATGATTCAAAATATAATATTCACATCTTCTCTCTGATCTCCCCTTTCTAATCCTATTGAACTCTGCCTGAGTTTTATATAAGATTTATTTGTCCTGACCAGAAGGTTAATAGACTAAAATGAAATTACTACCCTTAAAATATATGGCTCTGACGGGGACTAAAACTTGTTTTCTTCCTTAGATTTACAAGAAAGTCAATTTCAGCTCAATTGATTTAAGTTCAACAGTCATATTTCTTTCCTGGGGAGGTCAAGAGGGTTTCAGTTGCAGAGAGGTAAAACAAACGTGATCTAATTCATGAAAAAAGTGTAACATTAACAAAATTAAAGCAACCCATCTCTCAGTGAGTTGACTTCTCAAAACAAACCAACACTGTTTCTAAATGACCACAAATATTTACTCGTAGCTGTTCTAACTCCCTCTTCCATTTACAGTAAGCAGTAAACAAATATAAAAAAATGACATGAGGAAATAAACGGGGTATACATATGTCCACAGAAAGGAGACAGGATGATGTAACAGGTTCTAATCCCCGCCCTGGCCTCTTAAGAGAGCCACTAGAATCTCTATGACTCCTTTCTCTTGCCTTTAAATGGGGCATGAAAAATGCCTGTCTGGCCCTAGCAGGTTTGGCTCAGTGGATAGAGCATCAGCCTGCAGATTGAAGGGTCCTAGGTTCGATTCCAGTCAAGGGCACACACCCAGGTTGTGGGCTCGATCCCCAGTGTGGGGCTTTGCAGGAGGCAGCCAATCAATGATTCTCTCTCATTATTGATGTTTCTATCTCTTTCTCCTTCTCTCTGAAATCAATAAAATTATATATATTTTTTAAATGCCTGTCTGAAGCATATTAGTGGTTGTGAAGGAGGAGGTGTAAATGAAGTGTGACTTCTAATGAACATGGGCTTTCTCTTTGGGGATGATGAAATGTTCTGGAATTATATAGTGGTGAATATACTAAAGACCATTGAATTGTACACTTTAAGAAGGGTGAGTTTTATGGTTTGTGAATTACATCTCATTTTTTACAGAAAATACATGTACTACTTCACAGGGCTATCATTAGGAGACAGAGATAGTAAATATACACAAAGCCTTTGTAAAACAATCAGGTGTCATTTTCAGTGAAGATAAGTCGTGTTAGTCGGGAGGGTTTTTGTTGTTTGTTTTTGTTATAATTAATAGAAACCTTCACTGATTCACAGGATCAAACCACAGTATGCCACAGACACTGGAATTAGAGATTCCAAGTGGGCCACATTTTCCCCACCTCTCATCTTGGCTTTTTTGAAAATCACCTTTATTTCCTCAAGTTGTGGCAGGGGAATAGGTATCCGTGGCTGGCAGATAGGAAACTTTCATTTTGTCACCAGAAGGGTCAGAGTCTTTGGTTCTCTGGCCTGCAGTTCAAAACTACTGCAGAATTGGACAATTTGGGCTGGTTTGAGTAGGATATGCAACCTTAGACTAGCTACAGTGGCCTGGGAGATGACTTCTGTAGAAATATTGGCAGTTTCCGTTAGAATTACATGAGTAGGCATGAACTTCCCAAAACGGGGACAGAATGATGCATTCAGCAGACGCAGTAGACCAATGACCCAGACTTCCCCATGTTGGAGTCAAAAGGGACTTTGTAGACATCTCAGAGAGCTCTAGTCCAACTTCCTTATTTCATAGAGGAGAGGGAGCTATGTTCAGAGAACTAGTTATTAGAACCAAGACTAAGCCCCTGGTCTTTTAACTGACAGCCAAGATTAGTGATTCCCAAATTCACACCACAGCATAAATTGGGGAACTTGTTAAAAATACCTACTTCAAGGCTCTCGCTTAAGATCTAAGTAAGAATTTGGGGGGACTGTGCTATGTGAGTCTGGATTCAATTACAAGTGCCCCGGATGATTCTGATCCACCACTTAGAAAAGAAAAAAAAATACTGATGCCTGGATCCCTACTCTAGGATGCTCGTACATTGATCTGAACTGTGGGGTATCTCATGTGCAGTTAAGGATGAAACCACAACTTAAATTAATGTACATTACTATCCCTGGGGAACTTTTACTAACACTTCAAATGCTTGAGCCCAACTCCTAAGATTCTAGTTTAATTTGTCTGGGTTTCAGGGCACTGATATTTTTCAGAATCTCACCAGGTAATTCTCAGGATTGGTCAAGGTTGAGAACCATCAACTGAAGTCTTACTGCCCTCCTTACAGAGGAGTTGTGAATGAATATGGATATGGGAAGTCATTGCCAATTCGTTGTAAAGTGTGATGAGTAATGATGACAATGATGGAGATATTTCTTGACTGGTTATTATGTGCAATGTACTCTACTAAGCATTTTAATGAGCATAATCTCATTTACTCTTCAACAACATTAGCCGGCTGGTGTTATTTTCCCTTTCCCTTGATTATAACATGTCATCAGTTGAAGTCTCTGTATTTAGTAAGTTATTAGAGAGTGTCTGTTGTTAGTTAGCAAGAGGATATGAAGACTTCATCAGTCCTCCAATGACAAACATTTGCTTTACTTAGAATAATATAAATGTACTAGGGGCCCAGTGCACAAAATTCGTGTACGGGGTTGAGGGGTTGTCTCTCAGCCCAGCCTGTACCCTCTCCAATATGGGACCCCATTGAGGGATGTCCAACTGCCCGTTTAGGCCTGATCCCGGGCCAGAACTGCTAGCTCCCAACTGCTTGCCTGCCTGCCTTCCTGATTGCCCCTAACTGCTTCTGCCTGCCAGCCTGATCACCTCCTAACCACTCCCTTGCCAGCCTGATTGGTGTCTAACTGCTCCTCTGCCGGTCTGGTCACCCCTAACTGCCCTCCCCTGCAGGCTTGATCACCCCCAACTGCTCTCCCTTGCAGGCCTGGTCTCTCCCAACAGCCCTTCCCTGCTAGCCATCTTGTGGCTATCTTGTGTCCACATGGGGGCAGGATCTTTGACCACATGGGGTCAGCCATCTTGTGTGTTGGAGTGATGGTCAATCTGCATATTATTCTTTTATTAGATAGATAGAGGCCTGGTGCATGGGTGGGGGTCAGCTGATTTCACCTGAAGGGTGTCCCAGATCAGGGTTGGGGTTCCCTTGGGGCATGGGACAGTCTGGGCGAGAGGCCTGTGGTGGTTTACAGGCCAGCCACACCCCCCAGCAACCCAAGTGGAGGCCCTGGGATCTGGGATTAATTTATGTTCTACAATTGAAACTTTGAAGCCTGGAGCAGAGCCAAGCCTTCTGCTCGCTCTGTGGCGACAGCCATTTCTGTTGGGACATTTACCTTTTATAATTGAAACATTGTAGCCAGGAGTGGAGGCCTAGGCTGGCCACAACTGCAGAAGCTTGGCTTCCTTCATCTCCCGGGCAACCCTAGCCTCTGCTCTCTCCAGCTCTGTGGCTGCCGCCATTTCTGTTGAGATATAAAACTTTGTAGCATTGAGTGGAGGCCTAGGCCGGCAATGGCAGGCAGAAAGCTTGGTTTCCTCCATTGCCGGGGAAACCCAAGCCTCCCTTCTCTCTCAGTGACCACAGCCATCTTGGTTAGGGTTTATTTACTCCTGATTGGCTGGTAGGCATGGCTTGTGGGCATGGCTTTATTGGTGGTATGGTCAATTTGCATATTACTCTTTTATTAGATAGGGTACTTATTTAAGATGAAATACAAATAAACATGTGTGGTGCCATTGAATGCACATAACTCATCTGAAGTGATACAGAATGAACAGATACCTTCTATGGAACCAACATTCACGAATTACAGTTATGTTCCATTCTGGGGCATCCAAAGTGGTCTGGAAGCTGGTGAATTTCTTTATGTACATCCCTTTTTAGGAATAATAAAATGTGGGGGGAAATGTATATCTTAGCGTCACAGAAACAGGGCATTAGCCCTATTTTCAGATAAGGTTTTAAAATATGAAGTGACTAACTCAAGGTAACATTGTTCATTATGTGGCCAAGCCATAAATATAGCCCAGCACCCAGATGCTAGAGTTCTCCAGAAGCTCCTCTACTAACAAACTTTCCAAAATGAAAACAAAGTATTTTGTCAGAACAAAGTCTTGTCAGCTCAGCCTTTAGCCAGCAGGTGGAATTAGGGCATTTAAGACCTAACCAATCCCTACAGTAGACTTGATGTCTTTCAATGCAATGCAGAAACTAACGTTAAAGTATTTTAAATCAGGTACAATAACTGGAAATTCAGAGTCCTGCATAATGATAATTGCATTTATCTTTGAAAACAGTAATAATACCCTAGCCAGTTTGGTTCAGTGGATAGAGCATCGGCCTTCGGACTGGGAGGTCCCAGGTTCGATTCCAGACCAAGGCATATACCTTGGTTGCAGGCACATCCCCAGTGGGAAGTGTGCAGGAGGCAGTTGATCGATATTTCTAACTCTCTATCCCTCTCCCTTACTCTCTGTGAAAAATCAATAAAATATTTTATTGATTTTTCACAGAGAGTAAGGGAGAGGGATAGAAAGTCAGAAACATCGATGAGAGAGAAACATCGATCAGCTGCCCCTTGCACACCCCCTGCTGGAGATGTGCCCGCAGCCACTGTACATGCCCTTGACCGGGAATCGAACCTGGGACCTTTCAGTCTGCAGGCTGATGCTCTATCCACTGAGCCAAACCGGTTTCGGCTAAAATATATATTTTAAAAAAAGAAAACAGTAATAAAAAATCTATACACTGAAAAGGAGGACAGGTTGAGACTATGCAAATGAGAATGAAAATGGTCAATTGGATAGTTTTATTCTTTGAACATGCCATTGTTAAATTCTCAGGATGACCAAATTTACCTGACCTCGTTTGGTTTTTTCTTTCTTTTAAATTAGTATTTAGTTGTAAGAAATTAATGCTGAATATTTAACAATCAGCTCTGAGCTCCTATAGTTCACCAGTGTTGGTGCACTCAGTGATTAATTATGGTATCTATGGGACACTTTTTTTCTTTTATCTTTGTTGGATTCCTCTATGTATTCTTTTTTATTTTAATTTTTCCAGTATAGTTTACTTTCAATATCATTTTTATTGGTTTCATGTATGCAGCCTAGTGGTTAGACAGTCATATACTTTACAAAGCATTCCCTCTGATAGTTCTAGTACCCAACTGGCACTATACATATTTATCGCGATATTACTGACTATATTCCCTATGCTGTACTTTACATCCCAGTGACTACCAGTTTGTACTTCTTAATCTCTTCATCTCTTTAAAAATATAGAATGCTTAACAAATTTTCATGTCATCCTTGAGCAAGGGCCATGATAATCTTCTCTGTGTCATTTCAGTTTTAGTATATGTGCTGCTGAAGAGAGCACTGGGACACTTTCATCTTGCTGTAACACTATTAGTGTCTGATTTCCCGCTTTACACTATACCGAAAAGAAAGGTGGGACAAGCAATGAAAGGCCAAAATGAGAGGACAAAAATGAACCAGGGGAACCCTCCTCTCATATTTCTTTTTTTTTTTTTTTTGTATTTCTTTATTAACTTGGAATTTCTAGAATATAATCTCCAAGTGTAATGAGGTTCTTTTGTAGATGTATAAGTATAAACATTATTATGCTAATATTTTTTCTTTCCCCAAATTTTGCTTTATACAAATAAAGTAGCCTGCAAGTCAAGTTTTATGTGCCTTTAGAGGTCCTTTGCAATTTTCCTTCCCACAGCTGTTAAATAGCTTTTCTCTACAATATTTTTTCCTGCATAATGATTTTTATTGAAGCAAATACAGTAAGTATTATAAAGTCTTAACAGTTGTGACAATAAAATAATGTAACTGTTTAAAATCCAACCATGTATCTGGAAATAGAGAAAAACCATGCATTTATTTCTTAGGAAACCATACTCTTGTTCTAATGAGGATGCCATTGCTCAAAATGTTCTGGAAGTCCTCTTTTTAAATTGTCTGTAGCTCAAGATTATGAGATTTTGAATGGAAATTAGTTAGATTGCCCGGTAGTGCTTCATATTTCTTAAAAATTAAAAGTAGAGGCCAGCCGGTGTGGCTGCATGGTTTAGCATCAACCTATAAACACGGTTCGATTCCTGGGGCACATGCCTGGGTTGTGGGCTTGATCCTTCGTAGGGGCATGCAGGAGGTAGCCAATCAATGACTGTCATTATTGATGTTTCAATCTCTCTTTCCCTTTCTCTCTGAAATCAATAAAAAAATTTTTTTAATTAAAAATAGAACTTCTGGAGAAACCAAGATGGCGGCATAGGTAAACACTTAAACTGCTGCCTCGCACAACAGTTTCAAAACCACAACTAAAAGACAAAATGGACATCATCCAGAACCACAGGAAGGCTGGCTGAGTGGAAATTTTACAACTAGAAGGAAAGAGAAAAGCACACTGAGACTCAGAGGAACTGTGGAAGGCAGAGGTACCGAGGCACATGCGTGTGGAGAGGGCAGACAACTGAGTGCATGGTGACTTTCTAAAACAGAGGGAAACAAGCTCCTGACTGCACTGAACTCCAGTTCTGGGTGAGAATCTGAGGACCTGGGCTCATTTGGGGAGAAACTGGACTGTCTGGCAGCGGGTGGAACTTGAGGGCAGCTTTCTCTCAGAGGTGCTTGCAGCGATTACCATGGGACACTGAGACATAGGAGCCTATAGGGCAGGGCTGGCAGGAAACCAATGCTGTCTGCTCATCCCTGAGACTCCGCCCCATCCAAGCTGGGCACAGAGGCTTTTGCAAGTCTTGTCTCATAAGGGTGTCTCCAGCACAGAAATTCTTCCAGCGTAGACACAGCTGATCCTCACAGCCAATTGGCCTGGTGGTCAATCCCTCCCAGTGATACCAACAACAATCAAGGCTTAACTACAACAAGACTCTGCACACAGCCCACAAAGTGGTGCACCAAGAGTGGTCACCTCAGGTAACTGGGGAGGCTGAGCCACTGGGCCATATAGGACACCTAGCACACAAACCGACTTGCGGAGACAAAGAAACAGATCATGAATGAAAGAAATGGAGGAAAGCAAACAACTAAATATAGAGTTAAAATCCATGGTTATAAGGTTTTTCAAGAATTTTCTAGAAAAGGCCGATAAATTTAGCGATACCCTCAAGGATATGATAAAGGACCAATTAGAAATTAAGCATACACTGACTGAAATAAAAAATATTATACAGAGATCAAACAGCAGACTAGAGGATCACAAGATTCAAGTCAAAGATTTGAAATACAAAGAAGCAAAAAACAACCAGAAAAACAAAAAGCAAAAAGAACCCAAAAATATGAAGATAGTGTAAGGAGCCTCTGGGACAACTTCAGGCATACCAACATCAGAATTATGAGGGTGTCAGAAGAAGATAGAGAGCAAGATACTGAAAACCTACTGAAGAAATAATGACTGAAAACTTCCCCCACCTAGTGAAAGAAATAGACTTACAAGTCCAGGAAGCACACAGAACCCCAAACAAAAGGAATCCAAAGAGGACCACACCAAGACACATCATAGTTAAAATGCCAAGAGCAAAAGACAGAGAATATTAAAAGGAGCAAGAGAAAAACAGTTAATTACCTATAAGAGAGCACCCATATGACTGTCAGCTGATTTCTCAACAGAAACTATGCAGGCCAGATGGGAGTGGCAAGAAATATTCAAAGTGAAGAATAGCAAGAACCTACAACCAAGATTATTCTACCCAGCAAAGCTATCATTCAGAACTGAAGGTTAGATAAAAAGCTTCACAGATAAGAAAAAGCTAAAGGAGTTCATCACTGCCAAACCAATATTATATGAAATGCTGAAAGATATTCTTTAAAAAGAAGAAGAAGAAAAAGTAAAGGTAAAAACTATGAACAACAAATACATATCTATCAACAAGTGAATCTAAAAATCAAGCCCTTGTTCAAAGGCAGGACAGGGAGGGAACCACTCTGTTCAGTAGACGCAGGGGAGGGAGGGAACCCCCTTGTTCAGTAAGATGCAGCGGGCGGGAGGGAACCAAATAAATAAACAAACAAACAAATAAATTTAAAAAAATCAAGCGAATAAAAAATCTGATGAATAGAATAAACTGGTGAATAAAATAGAATCAGGGGCATAGAAAGGGAGTGGACTGATAATTCTCGGGGAGAAAGGGATGTGGGGGATGCAGGAAGAGACTGGACAAAAATCGTACACCTAAGGATGAGGATCGGGGAGGGGGGAGATAAGGAAAGAGGGTGGGGTGGGAATCAGGTGGAGGGGAGCTATGGGGGAGAAAAAGAGGAACAATTGTAATAATCTGAGTAATAAAGAGTTATTAAATTTTTAAAAATCGACACTCAAAACAATAATAATAGCAAATCATAGAATTCCAAAACTGGAAGAGATTTTAGTGTGCATCTAATTCAGTGTTTCTCAAAACTGGAAGAGATTTTAGTGTGCATCTAATTCAGTGTTTCTTACATGTCGCTGTAATCAGAATTGTCTGGAGCTCTTGGTAAAAATAAACATTTTCAGACCTAAAAAAATTTAAAAAATATGTAAGTAGAACCTCTGATATAGGTTAAAGAATGATGAATTTTGAACAAGAAGATCTGGATTCAAGTCCAGTCTCTGTAACTTACTAGTTTTATAACTCTGCATATCTCTTAACTTTTCTTAACCTCAATTTCCTCCACTACAATTTGAGAATAAAAGTACCTACGTCAGGGGTTGTGCTGAAAATTATATGAAACAAGGCATTGTTATAGCACCTTGTGAAATGAAACACACTGTCCAAATGTAAGTTATTATTGGCCCAGCTTGATGAGAATTGAATGGACGTGGTTATTTCCAAAATTCAGATGTAACCACTGAGAGCATAAATATTCCATCATTGAAAAACTATTCAAAAGAACATGGAAGAGGCCCTGATACCTCGGGTCAGTTCATTGAACCCAAGTGAGAACTCAGCTAGGATCCAGAAAAATGTAGTTTGTCTTACAGTCCTCCTTACTTTATTATTATTATTATTATTATTATTATTATTATTATTATTATTATTGTTATTAGCATTCTCGGATCTTCCTAATCCTCTGCTAGCTAGCACCCACTCCATTGGATAAGAGTAGGAACTGCTGACTAAATTAAAGGCATTTGTGAAAATGAAATCTGAAAGAATTCTGGCTGAGCTTTTGACAAGACCATTCTCCTTTCTCTCACACCTACCTAGCATCCTGGGCCAGCCCGCAATCCTTGTTTTAAATGGCTGAATCTAGGGCTGTTGCTATCCTTGCCATTTTCAGACAGCCTTGACCCAAGGGGCAGAACTACAAATTCCACAGTTGAGCACGGGGCATGAGTAGGATGTTCTGTAAAGTCTGAGACTACAAGTGAGAAATTAAGCCCTAGCCTAGCCAAGACAGTCACTCCCACTGCTAAGCAGATCCCAACCATCCCATCTCCAACCCACTCAGTCACATGAATGAAATATTTAGTCAGGTTACCCCAAGTTTCTTGCTGTAAAACTAATCTTTTGTGGTCTGCTGGAGCAATTACTGAAGTCTGTCATCTGCAATACTCCTTTAAAATCTAAAGTATTCTTTTCATTTTACATGTTAATAAAATAAATAAACAGCAATCACTTAGGTATTCCAATAATGCTTTACCACATCAGGTCTACAAAATAGAATGACAGACATTTTGTGGTATTTTGTACCATCTTTTTTTCCCCTTTAGTTTTAAAAGTGTGCTATGTTTATAAGAAAATAAGTAGAGAGATTGCTTAACATTTTGAGGGAAAAGGAAAACCTCACTGTGGCTGTAAAATTTTCATTTATGGTGACGGGTTATCCTGCATCATAACCTTATTAACCAAGATTTTACTGTGGGCACCCTCTCAGGCTTCCACTGTCTGTCAGTGCAGGGTTTTATAGTGAGTACAAGGAGAGTATGTAAAGTGCCTTTTAAAAAAGGCAAACACAAATATAATAAATATTTGAAATCATTTACAAGATACAACTCTTGTTTCAGTGACAGATCAAACATGATGAATACTCTGACCCAAGATTTTGTATTTGGTTACACACACACACACACACACACACACACACCACCCAGACCAGGGATAGAACCCGAAACCTGGGTATGTGCCCTGATCTGGAATTGAGCCCCGCCACCTTTTGGTGTATGGGATGATGCTCCAACCAACTGAACCACCAGAACAGGTACCCCCTCAGCTTTCTTCAGGAATCCTTTGAAGCAAAGGAATCATAACATGATTCTTCTATTAGTATTCTGTAGCCATCAACTTAGAAGCTGAATATTTGGCCTTTGAAAGTAAATTATATATTGAAGCAGTAGATCAAATGTTCAAATGTTCTCATCTAGGAGTAATCAGAACCTTAGACCCATTTTGTAAAGTGTTCCACCGTATATTTCCTTATTTACTATTACTGCCTGTAAGTATTTACAAAACATATACAATTGTTTATAGTTACTTTGTCCCATCTATTATTAGTTCCTCAAACTCAAACAGAACCTTTGAGGTCTTAGTATTAATTGTTAAAATTGGGAAATATTTAAGCAATGATGAGATTAAACATTCTTTTTTTTTTCTTTTAATGGAGACCTAAGAGTCCTTCCCAATGAGTATTTTAAAAATACATGTATTTAATTTTAAAAGTAATTCAGATTCACTTTTGAAAAATATAAAATGGAGAGTTAAAAATGAAGAAAAAAGTCAACTGTAGTCCCATCACCTAAAGAACAACTTGACATTTTGTTGTCTACACTTTGAGAAATACTATATTTCAAATAAAAACATATTTATTGAGTGCTAAATATAAGCCCAGAACTGTTTTGGGGTGCTGAGTGAAAAAATAGATGAATGAGGCATGGTCCTTGTCCCCAAGGACTCAAATATAAAGCATTTGAGTAATTGATCAGGAGCTAGTTTGTTGGTAGAAGGGTTAGTTGACATTTGATAGTTTTTCATGTTTTTAATATTTATGGTTGTAAGCCTAATTGAAAACAGTTCTATCTTAGCTTTGTCAAAATATACTACAACCTCGTTGAATCTACCACAGCTTCATTTTAATTTACTGCCTTTTGTCTTGTTCATTTGGTCCTAGTTATAATAAAAGGATTTGATGGTGTCCAGACATGTTTATCAGTTTGAGTTGTTACTCTTATTCCTCTAAATCAGTGGTCAGCAAACTCATTAGTCAACAGAGCCAAGTATCAACAGTACAATGATTGAAATTTCTTTGTAGAGCCAATTTTTTAAAACTTAAACTTCTTCTAACGCCACTTCTTCAAAATAGACTCTCCCAGGCTCAAGGGGCCAAAGAGCCACATGTGGCTTGTGAGCCGCAGTTTGCCGACCACGGCTCTAGGGAAATATCCATTTCTCATTGTTCTTTGGGTGTTAGTTCCTTGAGATATCATAGGTGGTATATAGAGAAATAGATTTCATGACCAAAAATATTTGGGAAATTCTGGGTTAAATAATCATACAATATAAAAAAATCCATTTTTGATAGGTGGTCAACCTAAAATGGAAACTAAAACAATGAAGATTCTAAAAGAAAACAAAGGAAAATATTTTTATGACCTTGAGGTAGGCAAATATTTTTTAGCATGATAAAAAAAATTGACAAATTTGACTTCAATAAAACTAAAAACATTAAGTAAAGTGAAACAGCAGTTCACAGGCTAGAAGAAAATATTCACAATTCAATCTGATAAAGTACTCTTATCAAAAACATAAAGAACTCCTACAAATAAATAATAAAAAGATAATTTAAGCCCTAACTGGTTTGGCTCAGTGGGTAGAGTGTCAGCCTGCGGACTGAAGGGTTCCAGGTTTGATTCCTGTTAAGGGCATGTACCTTGGTTGTGGGCACATCCCCAGTAGGGGGTGTGCAGGAGTCAGCTGATTGATATCTCTCTCTTATTGATGTTTCTAACTCTATTCCTCTTCCTTCCTCTTTGTAAAAAAAAATCAATAAAATATATATTGTTAAAAAGATAATTTAAAAAGAGAAAACTAAAAAAGATTAGGCAAAAGACTTGAAGGAATACTTAACAAAAGAAGATACATAGATGATCAACAAGTACATAAAAAGGTCCTTAACATCATCAATCATCAAGGAAATGTAAATTAAAACCATACTAAGGAACCACTTCATATCAACTAACATGACTTAAATACTAAGCATTAGCAAAGATCTGGACCAGCTGGAAAACAGTTTGCCACTAAACAGATAGTTACTGGTAGCAGTATTTCCATTCCTAGATAGACTTCACACACACACACACACACACACACACACACACACACACAGAGAATTACTTCCCAGACTTATATACATTACTAGGAGCCCAGTGCACTATTTGAAATCACGTGACACCTCCCACCCTTGGGTCACCAGTCCAGCCTTGCCTCACTCCTTGAGCCCTGCAGCAGCCGTAGCCACTGCTGATCAGGCCCTCCCCCAGTGCAGATGCGGGAGTCCCCTGCCACTCTGTCCCTGACTGCCCACGCAACCTCCTCCTGTCTGGTTGACCCATTATGGCGTTCTCATTAGCATATTTCTCTATTTTATATATATATGAAGTCCTTTCTTCAATAAAAATATTGTTGCACCAAGAGGAATGAAAGTATATATCCATGAAAAGACTGGTATAAGAATGTTTGTAGCAGCTTTTGTTATAATAAGAATGAACTACTGATTTACACAGCAAACACAAACTATGCTGAAGGAAAGAAGCAAGCACAAACTAGTACATACTATATACCATCCTGTTTAATAAAAGAGTAATATGCAAATTGACCATACCTCCACTACACCCACAAAAAATGCCCACCAGCCACGCCCAACAGTCAATTAATCTGAGTATGCAAATTAACCCAGCCAAGATGGGAGTTAATTTGCATATCCAGATGCAGAAGACAGCAGAGAATGAAGCCAAGCACTACAGAAGGGAGCAAAGCTGCAGAGAAGCAAGCAAGTGGGGCAGGGAAGAAGGGAGGGAAGCAGGCAGGATGGGGAGAAGAAAGGAGCAAGGCAGATGAGACAGGAGGGAGCGAGGCAGAGGAGATGGGAGGGAGTGAGGCAGTGGAGATTGGAGAGAGTGAGGCAGTGGAAAAGGGAGGGAGCAAGGTAGCAGAGAAGGGAGTGAGGCAGCAGAGACAGGAGGGAGCTTTGCTCAGGCCCCAGGAAGCCCTATTCTTGCAAGAACCTTCCTGCAACAGGTCTCTAGTTTATATAAAATACTAGAGGCCTGGTGCACAAAATTCATGCACGGGGGAAGGTAGGGAGGTCCTTCAGCCCGCCCTGCACTCTCTCCAATCCAGGACCCCTTGGGGGATGTCTGAAACTGGCAGTCAGACATCTCTCTCGCAATTCCGACCACTGGCTCCTAACCGCTTGCTTGCTTGGCTGCCTGCCTGCCTGCCTGATTGCCCTCTAACTGCTTCCCCCTGCAGGCCTGATTGCCCATAACTGCCTTTGCCTCAGCCCCCACCACCATGGCTTTGTCCAGAAGGATGTCCAGAAGGCTGTCCTTTTATTAGAATAGACAAGCACAGGCAAAACTCAGCTAAGGTGATAGAAATAATTTTAAATGAATGGCTCTGGGAGAGTCTAGGGGTGATTGGAAAAGTGCAAGAAACTTTTTGGAGTGATGGAATGTGATACTTTTTTCTGCTAATTTTTAATTTTGATATAATTTCAACTTACAAAAAAGTTGCAAGTACAAGGAATTTCCATATTCCCTTTATCCCAATTACCAACTGTTGGACGTATATATTTATTGAAACTCATTGAACTGTAATATGTTTAATGTCTATGTGTTTAAGTATATGCAAATTTGACCTTAAAAGAGGAGAATTAGGCTATTTTACTAGAAAACTCCTCAGAATTTGTTGAATCTTCAAAAGAATGTTGTATACTTTATGCATTACTTCCCAGATATTTCTGGATGTGAAATCTAGTTTTCAAGGAAAACCTACTTCACCAGTATTCTGAAGAGTGCTGTGTAGGGTGCCATGCTTTAGGACAGCAGTTCTCAGCCCTGACTGCACATTGGGATCATCCAGAGAGCTTTTAAAACTCCTAAGTACTGGTGGCATCCCATCTAACTGAATTAGTCTCTGTAATCATGGTTCCCAGGCAAAAGATTCCAGGTGATTACAGTGTGCAGCCATGGTTGGGAACCACTATTTTACAGAAACAGTGCCCCTTTTTAAGCATCTGCCCTTGCCCAATTAGAAAATAGCTCATAATTAATAAATATCACTGGTAAGTTCAAGGATCTGGTATCCTCACTTGAGGGTATTTACTGGCTAGTGGCCACCTGGCTGGCAGTCTGATTTCTAAGACTCTAGATTTCAGCCTTTAGACCGATATGTAGTTCCTGCCTGCTCTGGACTAGGTGCCCATCCATGTCTGCCTATGCTATTTGCCCCCGTTTTTTTCCTGCCCAGTTCTATACTACTAAATGGTCTGATTGGTTGCCAACCCCCCTAGCATCCAATGAGAATAAGGCTTTGGTCCCTTAGGCTGTGAAATTTATATCCTGAACTTCTCAAGCCATCCCACTTCTTACTGTTTCCAGATCTATTTCTGATCTCAGCCTTATCTTTTACCACAGTCTCAGATTGATCTCCTGGATTTGGCAGCTGATACCGCTCTCTTGGCTCTAGGGCGTTACTGCACCCTACGCATCTGTCACAGTAGTCTCCTCTACCCTTTCTGCACCTTCAACCCAAACCAGGACCTTTCTCTGCTGCCAGCTGGGTGGGCTGCAGCCTAAGAAAGGAAATGGGGGAGAGATTTGAAGATGGCAGTGTAGGTAAACACCTGTACTCCTGCCTCCCACAATAACTTCAAAATTACAACTAAAATAAAGAACAACCATCCTCCAGAACCGCTGGAAAGGTGGCTGAATGAAAGTCCTACAACCAGAGAAATAAAGAAGAAAGCACACCGAGACCGGCGCGGAGGCGCAGAATGGGCTGGCCTGGCACCCATGTGTGCCGCTTTTTTAATCAGGAGGGAAATCGCCTCTGCAGAGGCTGCTCGGAGGAGCCAGGGGTCCCGACCCCACACCAGATCCCCAGCCCAGGTTCCCAGGGCCGGGAAAGGAAGTCCGTAGTGGCAATAAGAACTATGGTCTGTAAAAACCAGTGGGAATTGGGGCTCAGTGACACACAGGCTGCTGGAGACGGAGCTGTTTCTCTTAAAAGGTCAGCACCACGAACCAAACTCACAAGGTCTGGCTTTCTCTGAGCTCCAGCACGAGGGCGAGGCTCTGGGGAACAGACACATACGAAGAGGAACTGGATTGTCCAGCATCAGGCAAAAACTCGGGGGCATCTTTCTCCCAGATGGACGTGCTTGCAGGGATCATTGTTCCTGGACTTCCCCAGTTTCAGGGCAGCCATTTCTGTTTGCTCTGCCCTGGTGATTCCCTAAGACCCTACCTCATCCAGTTTACAACCCCACCCAAGCTGTGTGCAGTGGCTTTTGCATATGAATGGCCTAGCCTTGCTCTCAAACAAGCTGCAGCTGGGTCAGGGAGCCCCAGACCTATCAATAAAAGGCCCAAGACCTGGCAGCTGCACCAGCCTGCCTTGCTTCATAGGTGGGCCTTATCTGGGCACTTCCCAGGGAAGGTCCGATAGTTTCACAGCAAGAAAAAGCTAAAGGAGTTCATCACCACCAAACCAGTATTACATGAAATGTTTCTTTAAGAAGAGGAAGAAGAAGAAAGAAAACGATAAAAAATGTGAACATCATAATGGCAACAAATACATGCCTATCAACAATTGAATATAAATATCAAAATAAACAAGAAATCTAATGAACAGAATAAACTGGTGAATAAAATATATTCAGAGGCATGGAAATGGATGATTCTCAGAGGGAAGGGGGGTGGGAGGGCAGGAAGAGATTAAACAAAAATCTTACATCCATATTTGCATTACCTATGGACACAGACAATAGGGTGGTGAAGGCCTGGGGCAGGGTGGGAACTGTGTGGAGGAGGAATAGAAGGGGGGAGGGGAGGGACATCTGTAGTAATCTCAACAATCAATTTTTTTTTTAAAGAGATATTTCCCCTGTAAAAAAGGGGGGCGGGGCGGAGGGGATGGGACAGTTTCTCCCTGCCTCAGCCAATGTCCCTGGTCTCACCTACATGTGCAATTTGGGCTTGCCCACTCTGGCTTGACTGGTCTTACCCTTTGACCCAACCAGGCCATTTTAATTTTGTTGGATGTCACGAAAAATTGGAATTAAATGAGAGAAAATGCCTGGATGTTCATTGGGCTGAAGCCATCATATCAGGTTTCTGTGTGCTTCGGTGGGGCTGTTGTCTGCCCCGCATTCCATTCCACTGACCATGTGGTGCATTCTCAGTGCTGGCGGCTGGATGAAGTGAGTATCAGAAAATACAGCTGCTCACCCCTCAGAACTCCACGTGCCCTCTCCTGTCATCTGCCTTCCCTGGCTCCAGCCTGCCCCTTCCTGGCCTGGGCCACAGCTTTGATCCAGGGTTTATCCTCATGTCTATTCATAGTTTGTATCTGCCCCTAGCCTCAAACCCATGTCACAGATCCCTCCAAGGGGATGGAGAGGCCAAATTCCTGACATCAGTTTCATGGACATTTGTTGTTTTTGACACCCCAGCCTCTGCTCCCATCTTCTGGTAACAGTACCCAACTTTTGCTTGGGAGAATCAGTGCTCACCCACAATCAGAAATAACATAGATCTATCGTGTGTGTGAAGTGTCCACGGCATGGGCAGAAGTCCCAACTAAATCCTTGGATGCTGTCTCTCTAAAACTTGAATGGAGCAGAGTAGCAAAAGCTTTGCAATGGCCCCAAATAGTCAAACTTATCTTTGAGGCCATTGTGTTTTTCTTTCTGGCACCTAGAGCCTCTGAACCCCCTAGTTCCAGCCCTTCACTCCACAGCCTTTCCTCCCATTCCCAGAGTTACTTTATTATTGTTTTCTACAATAGCAAAAACAATGGTTCTATTGTTTGTGACCAATAAATACAACTAGTTTATGGCCCAGTTGTTCTTCTTATGGTTTTATAGCATTATTTGAAATGATAGTTTCTGTCCCAGGATCACATTAACGGGCTGTAGAGCAGAGCCAGATTAGAGATATTCCCATACAGCCCTCACATTGTGCAGATGAGGAAACTGAGATTTTGGGAATTCAGGTAACATGAAATGCCTTGATCATCTACGTACTGTCTATATTAGGGGAACTATCACTTCTAGAGGATGGGGAGGGGAAGCACTTATTTAACATATAGAGCCCCTTCAAAATGTGAATAAGTCACCTAAATTTTCTTGAAAACAGCATCTCAGAGCTTCCAAAGTTGAATAGAGTTATTTTTATTTTTTTTAAAAAAATGCCCTGTGACTTATATTTGGTGATTAAATATAAAGGAATTCAATCAGAATTTTTAATTTTCCACAAAATTCTCCAGTTATAGGAGGTTAAAATAGCCTCATTCTTGATTCTGAAATGAATTGTTGTAATTATTGGCATCTATTATCTCTAATACATATTGTACACTTTGTATGCAAAGATAATATTCTGGATCCATCATGAATGTAAAATATGCAATTGGAGTGGTTTTTACAGGTTGAAGAATGTCAAGTCTTTTGGGGTCCATCGACTTTTATCTATTGCCTATGTAATCCTAGCCAAGGTAATCTCAGAGCCTTAGTCTCCTTATTTATAAAACAGAGCTTGTCCATGATATCTGTCTCATGGAGACCCAGTACAGGTCAGATGCGACAATGTTAACTACTTCCTGCTTGCAGGCTAGCACAAATCAAAGGCAAACATTTGTTGAATGAAGCATTTGTGTTTTACTTTCCAGGTCCACTTTGCTCTCCCAAAATGCTTTCTTAAAATTATGCATTAAGCAGATGATGTAAAACTGTTCCTGGGGCTTAATCATAGAAAATATTTGAACATCACTCCAACACACAAGATGACTGCCCCCATGTGGTCAAAGATCCTGCCTCCATATGGACACAAGATGGCCACCACAAGATGGCCAGCAGGGGAGGGAAGTTGGGGGGCAATCAAGCCTGCAGGGGAGGGCAGTTAGGGGTGACCAGGTTGGCAGAGGAGGGAAGTTGGGGGCAAACAGGCTGGCAGGAGAGCAGTTAGACATCAATCAGGCTGGGAGGGGAGTGGTTAGGGGGTGATCAGGCTGGTAGGCAGAAGGGGTTAGGGGCAATCAGGAAGGCAGGCAGGCAAGTAGTTGGGAGCCAGCAGTCCTGGATTGTGAGAGGGATGTCCCAGATTGGAGAGGGTGCATGCTGGGCTGAGGGACAGCCCTCCACCCCCTGTGCACAAATTTCATGCACCAGGCCTCTAGTCTACTATAACTGGAAGGCCAGTGATTGAGATGAGCAATAGAGCCTGATCTCTGAGTCCCTGACTAAACTGAAGGATAGATGAAGGGAAGTTAAGTTACTGAGTTCATAGACTTTGGAGTTCATTTATCTATTCTTAACTTCTGCTCTCTCTGTATATGCTTTTTTAATCAAGGGACACTGCAGAACCAGTGGGGGTGAGGAGTGTGAGATGAAGGAAGTAATGACATTTATTTACTTTATTGATGGCTTACAATTCTTTATTGTTTTTCAGAACTAAATTTTATTTTTTTTCTTTCTCTACATTTTAAATAAAACTTTTAAAAATACACACATTCTAAAGCATACTATTTCTGTAGGTGAATTTTTTAAAATATATTTTTATTTATTTCAGAGAGGAAGGGAGAGGGAGACAAAGATAGAAACATCAATGATGAGAGAGAATCATTGGTCAGCTGCCTCCTGCACAACCCCTACTGGGAATTGAACCCGAAACCCGGGCATATACCCTAGACCGGAATCAAACCTGGGGCCCTTCAGTCCACAAGCCCACACTCTATCCACTGGAACAAACTGGCTAGGGCTATGGGTGAATTTTAAGGAGTGGATTTTTTCTCCTCTAAGTTTTTACTCTGCTTAGCTAAATTCACTACTGACAACTTGCATGTATTTAAATAAAAGAAATAGGGCTGCATACAAGCTATTTTGACAGAATGGCTGGTGCTCTGAGTAGTAGAGAATTCTTTTTTTTTTTTTTTAACGTGTTTCCTTTCTGAGTCATGGACCCATCGAAGCATCTTATCTTTTTGTTTTGTTTTGTTTTTTAAATATATTTCTTTATTGATTTCAGAGAGGAAGGAAGAGGGAGAGAGAGATAAAAACCTCAATGATGGAGAGAATCATTGACTGGCTGCCTCCTGCATGCCCCCTACTGGGGATCAAGCCCACAACTCAGGCATGTGCCCTTGGCCAGACTTGAACCTGGGATTTTTCAGTCCGAAGGCCAACGCTCTATCCACTGAGCCAATCTGGCTAGGGCAGTAGTAGAGAATTCTGTTGTGGAAGGTGAGTACACCCTCCTAAGTCAGTCATTCACAATATCTCAGATGACATTCAACAGGAAATCAGGAAATGCTAACTGAATGGATGAACTTCTAAAGCATGAGATAATGTACTTTTGCACAATTCCTAAGAATGAGCTATTCAGAATGCAAACAATAAAACATGCACACTCTAGAAAAAGATCTGGATAATTAAGATGACAAAAACATTGTAGAGTCCTTACTACTCTGAGTGTGTCCATTATTTTGAAGAGGATTGAGACATGTTTAGGGACAGATCCCATGGCTGGTTTTATCTGAGCATCCCAGGAGTTGGATCCATAGCATTAGGGACCAAACTGAATGGACTAGAAATATTGGAGCTCATTGAGCCAGGCCAATGAGGTGTGGGATTTGCACAATTAGGACATAAGATGAGTTTGGGAAGGAAGGTTGTTGGCAACCTAGTGAGTGGTCTGACCAAGGAGTCGGCTTTTATCTTTTACCTTTCATCTTTGGTATGTTTCTCATTACCTCTCTATTCCTCATTTTCTCTCTCTTGTCCTTTTCCTGCCATTCCATTTTCTCTGTCTCTCTCCAGGTATCCTATATAATAAAATATTATGCTAAGTGTCCAGTCATCCAGTCAGTCATTCAACCAATCAAAGTGTAATATGCTAATGATACGCTAAGGCCACTCAACTGCTCCTATGATGTGCACTGACCACCAGGGGGCAGACAGTCAACTGGTCAAGCAGTCGCTATGACATTCACTGACCACCAGGGGGACAACACTCCAACCAGTAAGTTAGCTTGCTCCTGGGGTCCAGCCAATCAGGACTAAGCGAGATGGGCCAAACATGCCCTGGAGCCCTCTTGTGGTCCCTCCCCAGCTGGCCAATCTCCCACATCCCTCCCTGTCTCGATCCCTTGGCCTAGCCTGCACCCTCTCAGGCTGAGGCCCCCCTCCTCCCTGAGTGCACGAATTTCATGCACCAGTCCTCTCATATTATTATGCTATACAAAGCAAGTTTTATTGATTGTTGTGTTTACTGAATAAAGTTTTATGTTCCTGTGTTTGTTTTTTTCATTTATTTCATTGCGATTGCCTGAGACATGAAAACAAAACCAAAGAACAGTAAGCTATCTGCTTACTTTTAAAAGTAGATAATTTAAAAAGTTTTAAAATGGGTATATTTCTTCTTTTTAGTGAGCCAATAGCTTTTGATTAAAAGCAACAACAACAACTTTCCCCATTAACTTTAAATCAACACAGAAATGCTCAAAAAGATTCCTTTGGTCAATAAGAAAAGTGGTGAAGTAGAGAGGAGGAAAGGCCTAGTTATGTATGTTATATAATAGAAATTGATTTTTGATAAGGAAGTCAGCAGCTGCAAGTATTGAAGTTTAGCTCTCATGAGAAATGGTTGCTCTATTTTAGGGTTCTTGCCAAAGCTGGAACAGGTGCTAACTTTTTTTTCCTTTTTAATCACTCATAGCTCACAAGGGTTTAACTAGCTAGAAGGAGGCCCACACTCAAGGGACTGATGCCCAAATGGGCTGTTGTTCAGGCAGCATGGTGCTCCAGCCAGCTAGATGCTCTGATACAATCCCCAGAGCCCTTCTGGAATAGTTGGCTGTGCGGACTCCCACCCATATTAAAATTAGAATCACACCTGCCACGTCCAGCATGTGTTAAGTTTCTGAAAATACTTGAGAAGGAAGATGGCAAAAATATTCATGCTGACGTCCTTAGACTGTTGTCCTAGGACAGTGTGGGTGAGGGTGAAAGGAATGGGAGTGGGAATAATCAATGGCCTTTGCTTCCAAAAGCCTGTTATTAATGCAGGACTATGGGAATTCTTTAAGGCGGTTTGTGCTAAAACATCTGTTTATCCTTCTTTATTTTATAGTTTTCAAACATAAGCTTAGTTTTGGCAAACTTGATGTCCTTATACTTGTTTAAAATTAAAATAAAATTGCTTAAAATTTCACTGAAAACAGAATGCAGTGCAGAAAGATGCGAAGGGCATGGGGAGAGACCACGGAGGGACTGGCAGAGGAGGTGCTAAGTGTGTTTTCAGAGGTGGCTGCGGAATTCACCACTTACCTGTGCTTGTCACAAACAAGCTCACGTGCCAGCAGAGCCCACAGGTTGTGTAAATGAGAGACTTGGCTGCGGGCAAGAAAACCAGTGGCGGTGGGGCTTTGATGAACTGAGAGGATGTGCTTGCTCTCTAAGGCTACTCAGCTCCGGCCACTTGTTGCCGTGTCAGACTGTCGGCTCTGGGCTGCCAGAGCATCCAGAAATCTGGGTGCCATCCATATAAGACTTTCCAATTTTTAAAGCATTGGGAAGGTCAAACAAAACATATCTGCCAGCTTATTTAGCCTGTGGGCTGCTAACCTGTGACCACTGCCCTCATTACTTCTGTACCAGTGTGAGTCACTGGTTCCAGTGTGGTGTGGCTGTGCCCCATCCTGCCAGCTGCCCTCTCTTTGTAGGCCTGGATGTTTCCCCATCCTCCTTAAAGACTCTCCCTACCACCATCCCTCCTCATTAAGTCTCACTCAGCCTTCATTTTCCCTCCCACTTTCTGGGCTTCCTCAGTCCATTCTTTCATTTAACACTGTTATTGGTGCTTAATGTGTGCCAGGCACTCTTTTAGACACAGGTTTATAGGAAGGCAAAAGCCCTATCCTTATTGAGCCCCAATTCTAATCTTCCTGTTTCCACTTGCCCTTGAATCCACGAAACTTGCAGGGAACTCCAAGTTTGACCACACCCTGACACCTGGGGCTGTAATAGATCCTTAGTAGTTATGCAGGAAGATTGCAATTTTTACTGAAACGTGGAGCCTTCGCTGCCTTTTTTTTTTCCTTTCTTTCTTCCTTTCTTTCTTCCTTTCTTTCTTTCTTTCTTCCTTCCTTCCTTCCTTCCTTCCTTCCTTCCTTCCTTCCTTCCTTCCTTCCTTCCTTCCTTTCTTTCTTTCTTCTTTCTTTCTTTCTTTCTTTCTTTCTTTCTTTCTTTCTTTCTTTCTTTCTTTCTTTCTTTCTTTCTGGTTTCTATGACAGTTTGGAGCACACAAACATCAGAAAAACTCACTTTAAAAGTTGAGCAGGTCAAAGATGGAAGAAATAATTTTAAGGTAAAAAGAATGCTCTTATGTAGTTACTCTAAACTTTAAGGAATGTTGTCAACCACAATAGCTTAGTTTTTGCTGCTGTTAAAAGCGAGTAAATTGTTTCAAAATAGATGTGTGTGTACCTAGTGTAAAATAGTCAGTGTGGGCATTTGTATCAAAATTTGCCTACCTGTTATGAAGAGGCTTATTCTTTACACCTCAGTTTATTTAATGTGAGGCAAATTGAAAAACAATATTCCCATTCTATGTGATTCTATGATGCCATAAAATATCCTATCTAATAAAAGAGTAATATGTAAATTTGACTGTACCTTCACTAAACCCACAAGCCACGCCCACAGCCACGCCCACCAGCCAATCAGGAGCAGATTATGCAAATAAACCCCAACCAAGATGGCTGCCGCCACTGAGAGCAGGAAGGAGGCTTGGGTTTCCCCAGCAACAGAGGAAGCCAAGCTTTCCACCTGCTGTTGCCAGTCTAGGCCTCCACTCTAGACTACAAAGTTTCAAACAGAAATGGCTGCCACCACTGAGCGAGCAGAAGGCTTGGCTCCACTCCAGGCTACAAAGTTTCAATTGTAGACATAAATTAACCCCAGATCCCAGGGCCTCCACTTGGGTCGCTTGGGGCATGGCCAGCCTGCAAACCTCCACAGGCCCCTCACCCAGGCCACCTCGCCCCAAGGGAACCCCCACCCTGATCTGGGACACTCTTCAGGGCAAAGCAGTTGGTCCCCACCCATGCACCAGGCCTCTATCCTATCTAATAAAAGAGTAATATGCAGATTGGCCATCACTCCAACACACAAGAGGGCTATCCCCATGTGATCAAAGATCCTGCCCCCATGTAGACACAAGATGGCCACCACAAGATGGCCAGCAGAGGAGGGCCTTTGGGAGGTTCCAGGCCCTGCAAGGGAGGGCAGGTGTGGGCGATCAAGCCTGCAGGGGAGGGCAGTTAGGGGTGACCAGGTCAGCATAGGAGGGAAGTTGGGGGCAAACAGGCTGGCAGGGGAGCAGTTAGACATCAATTGGGCTGGCAGGGTAGTGGTTAGTGGGTGATCAGGCTGGCAGGCAGAAGCGATTAGGGACAATCAGGGAGGCAGGCAGGTGAGCAGTTTGGAACCAGCAGTCCTGGATTTGGAGAAGAATGTCCGACTGCCCATTTAAGCCCGGTACTACCGGGATCGGACCTAAATGGGCAGTCAGACATCCCTCAAGGGGTCCCAGATTGAAGAGGGTGCAGGCTGGACTAAGGGACAATCCCCCCCCCCCACATGCACGAATTTTGTGCACTGGGCTTCTAGTATATATATATATATATATATATAAAAGCCTAAGTGACTAAACGACCTAATGACCCATCTCTATGATATGCACTGACCACCAGGGGGCAGATGCTCAACACAGGAGCTGCCCCCTGATGGTCAGTGTGCTCCCACAGCCAACTTCCCATGGCTGGCCAACCTCCTGTTGTCTCTCCCCTGGCTGGCCAGGCGAGACTGTTCCAATCATGGGCCAGACCAAGGTACCCCACCTGTGCATGAATTTGTACACTGGGCCTCTAGTTTTAAATAATTATAGGAAAAGAATTGACTTTGAGTACAAATCACATCTTTGAGTTTTTTTATTATCAATGTAGTAACTGACTAAAACTTAGAAAATAATGTTCCTAACCATTTATAATTTCTAGCATTTTTCTGAGAGATCGTTTGGGGTCAAATGAAAGTGCCTTGACATGTCCAATCTCATTTTAGAATAAAAGCTGGTTTCTTTAAAATTTTTAGATTACTTTCCTGCAGGTTGTGAGTAAGAAATATTGTGGGGAAAGGATTCTTTTTATTTATTATTTTTTAAAATATATTTTATTGATTTTTTTACAGAGAGGAAAAGAGAGGGATAGAAAGTCAGAAACATTGATGAGAGAGAAACATCGACCAGCTGCCTATTGCACACCCACTACTGGGATGTGCCCACAACCAAGGTACATGCCCTTGACCGGAATCAAACCTGGGACCTTTCAGTCCACAGGCCAACGCTCTAACCACTGAAGAAAACCGTTTTTGGCAAAGGATTCTTTTTAAAGGATTGCTTCTTATCAGTCTAGGCCTTGCCTATAAAGAACAAAAGGTGGATTTTACATACTTTTTGTGGAATGTGTTTCAAGTATTGATTCTAAGACCTTTGTATATTTGATAGTATTCTAACTTTCATTTCTTTACTGTTTTGCATTAGTGTTCATGTTCTGATATGCAATCATTTTACATGCATGTTTCCTCAAATTTTTAAAGATTTTTCTGTATGTATAGATTAAACACCAAAAGGTCTATTTAAAACTGTGGCAGTACTTTGCAGTTCTAGGAAAGAGGAAAGTTGTATGGTTAAACTTTGTATTTTCTTTCTTATAAAAGCTTCTTAAAAATATTTTTAGATGTTCTTTTTAACTAATATTATGTGCAATCTTAAAACATCAATGTTTGAATGAAAACAAGACCCAGCTTGTTTTTTGTTTGCTGTAAATTAAGCAAACATTTTATAATAAAGACAAAATGAAGGGGGAAGAGATTAGATTCATGTTTTGCATTTTGGGAGAGATATCTCAGAAGTGATGTTTTGTGTCTTCAGTGCATCCTACAAGGTGGCATACAATTTTAATTTGTCCTATCATGGTGATGTTAATCTTTAATACTAGATTAAGATGGCATTTGTGGCAAGCTTTCTCTACTATAGTTACTCTATTTTGCTTCATACCCCAACAAGTGTTTTATGGAGAGTTATTTTGAGACTATGGAAGTATTCTGTTTCTCATCAAACATTCACCCACTAATTTTAACATTCATATTGGCTGAATTTATTATTACTGTGATGATTGCCAAATAGTGATTTTTCTAATTCCATCATTCTGTCTACATTCATCAATTGACTTTCCATTGTAAGGATACCTCTAGCTGTCTATCGATCTTTCCAAAAACGTTTTCTTAGAGGAGTGACATTACCTCCACTTTCTCTTCCACCTCTTCCCTACTCTCCCTCTGTAAGGGACATCATCATCATTCATTTCTGATAATTACTTCCTGTGATTCTTTTTGCAAAAATAATCTGATGCATGTACTTTTATTTACCTCATTTCTCACACATATACCAGTATAATAAATTTTCAACTTAAAAAATGTTTTTATTGATTTCACAGAGAGGAAGGGAGGAGAGAAAGATAGAAAGATCAATGATGAAAGAGAATAATTGACCAGTTGCCTCCTGCATGTACCCTACTGGGGATTGAGCCAGCAACCCAGGCATGTGACCTGACCAGGAATTGAACAATGACCTCCTGCTTCATAGGTCGAAGCTCAACCACTGAGCAACATGGGCCAGGCTCAACTCACCTTTCTAAAGTTTAACTTAATATCCTAGAAATCATGTCTTTCAGTATTAAATAGTTCTTCCTTATTTTTCTTAGTAATAGCTTTTTTGAGATATAACTTACCAGACAATTCACCCATTTACAAATCAGTAGTTTTTAATATATTCAGAGTTGTGTCACCATAACCACAATCCATCCAGAACATTTTCATCACCCCCGAAAAAAACTCGGAACCCTTTAGCAATCACTCAGCATTCCTCCAATTCCACAAACCCTAGAAACCACCAATATATTTTCTGTCTCTATAGGTTTTGCCTATTCTGGGCTTTTTCTTTAAATTAAATCATACAATGTGTAGTCCTTTGTAACTAACTTTTTAAATGTTTTCAAGGTTCATCTATTTTGCATCGTGTATCAGAACATCTGTTCTTTTTATTGTCAAATAATAATCCATTGTATGGACTTACCCCATTTGGTTGCTCTTTTTTTCAGAGATGGACACTTGTTTCATTTTCACTTTTTAGCTATTATGGAATAATTCTGCTATGAATATTATTACACAAGTTTTTGTATGGATAAAAAATTTTTTTCAATTCTCTTGGCCATGTACTCCAGGAGTGGATTTACTGGATCATCTATGATAATTTTTTGAGGAACTGCCAGACTATTTTTCATAGCGGCTTTTATTTACCTCATTTCTCACACATATACCAGTATAATAAATTTTCAACTTACTTAAAAAATATTTTTATTGATTTCGGAGAGGAAGGGAGGAGAGAAAGAAACATTCTTGCCAACATTTGTTATTATCTGACTTCTTGACTACAGCTATCCTTCTGAGTGTAAAAGGGTATCTCACTGTGGCTTTGATTTTCAGATGCCTGAGGATTCCTGTTCTTTGACTGCAGCATAGCACTTCTTTGTGTGGGCGCACCATAATGAGCAAAGCAATTTCTGGGAGTTTTTTGCCCTCTTAGGAGCTCATTGACCAGTAGGAGAGACAGACTGTTAAACGAGTAATTAGGACGTATTTCTGGTGCCCTGGCTGGTTTGGCTCAGTGGATAGAGCGTCGGCCTGTGAACTGAAGGGTCCCGGGTTAGTTTCCGAGCAAGGGCATATGCCCAGGTTGCAGGATTGATCCCCAGTAGGGGGCGTGCAGGAGGCAGCCCATCAGTGATTCTCATCATTGATGTTTCTATCTCTCCCTCTTCCTTCCTCTCTGAAATTAATATATATGAACATAGGGCACTCCTGAAGTAGAAAAGGGGGAGAAATACTCTAACTAGGAAGTGAAAGGCCTAAAAAGGCATGATTCTAAAAGGATAACTTGGAGGTGGATAGAAGAGCCTTTGAGAAAACAGAGAAACATCAGAGAACTTAAGAAGATATACCTTTTCTTCTCTACATCACATGCTATTTATGAAAGTAGATTTATTTTTTTATTTTTTTATTTTTGCCCGGTTTGGCTCAGTGGATACAGCTGCAGCCTGCGGACTCAAGTGTCCCAGGTTAGATCTGGGTCAAGGGCATGTATCTTGGTTGCAGGCACATCCCCAGTAGGGGGCGTGCAGGAGGCAGCTGATCAATATTTCTAACTTTATCCCTTTCCCTTCCTCTCTGTAAAAAAATCAATAAAATCTACTTTTTTAAGTGGATTTTTTTTCTGTGCAGCTAATTTTTATTTTCATAACAATACAGGAAGTCCGTGAAGGACTGGCAGGAACCTAGCATATTCTGTGGTCACACTGGCATGCCCATTAGTAAAGGCACAATGAAACAAAACATTGCCTGCCATTATATGTCTAAATTATAATCAAATACCTTGCAATCCATGCCAAGTTGTTGTTGTTTTTGTGTGGGTATAAATACATAATGATAATCTATATTTATTTTGCTGGCATCTGACCATAATGAAATAAACTTGGGTTGTTTTCATTTCCTTAATCAGCTTCCAAATGCCTGCTAGGTAAGCCAGAGTTGCCTGGTATAGCTATTGGAAGAAGAGTAGAGTCTTGTATTCCCAGCTTGCATGTGGCTGGCTTGGCTTGGGGAATCCGCATCTCATCAGGTGGACCAACTCCTCCCTTTCTTTTCAAGGGGTCTGTGTAGGTGCCAGGTCTGGACTATTCAGGGCCAAATTCATTTTGTCACTAACCCAGGTGCCTGGTTGTATAGGAAGAGATCTGGTTCCTACTCTGGTTTCCAAGCCTTTCTTTTTTGGACTAGCTGTGGGCTTTGCCTAGTTTATCATGGTCCTCTGACTCTACCCAGGGACTATGGGGATGGATGGATGGGGATAAACAGAAATGCCAACCCTAGTTCCTGTGGTCCCGCTGACCTTTTTGACCATAAACTATTCATTATTTCAGATTTCCATTTTCAAATTCTGCTAGAACAGTGTTTGCTAATTCCCAGTGTTGACGCTGGCCTTAACCAGAAGGGCACAGAATCAATCCTCTTGTTCCCTTTAGTTGAGCACATCTTGACCCTAGAGCTAACAAACCCTTAGATGAGATTGTTTCATTCAATCTACTTCTGATGGATATGACCGCAAGAGACCCCAAAACCACTAGTTAAAATGGAGCAAGGGATTGGAACTGGAGGTATTTAGGGACAGTAAACAATGTTTCATTTCTCTGTAGTGTGCACTTTTTTCTTTACCAAGTATACATATTACTTTCATGAAAAGAAGACAAAATAAATTCACTGTGCATTCTAGCCTAGAAAGTCAGCTCTTCATTCAGATCAGGTTAGCATCAAACCCTCTGGCTGGCTTTTCTCAGAGGGCAGCCGCAGACTCTCCTTTGACTGTCAACACTTGCCTATTCTTGTACTTAACTTTAAGACCTTCTGTCCCTTTTCCACTTATCAAATTGAAAGCTAAATCATAAGTGTCCAAAACTTATAAAAACTCTTACTATAAATAGATAGACAGGTAGTACACTGAAATTATAAGAGCTAAACCTACATATAATGCAATAGAATCATGGTAAGGCTGCTGATACATTCTCTTGTTATTGCACAGTTTATAATTATGATGTGATGAGCACCTGTACAAAGCAGATGTACCTGAACCTTGCTGGACACTTAATGGAGGACAGCTTTCTGGGACTATGGGAACAGGCTCACTCGAACAATTTTATGTGAGTGGTCCTGAGCTATTCCTAACTTTTTTTGAGCAAAGCAGAGCTATAAACTCCATAGCTCTGTTTATGAGAAGTTTGAATAATTGTTCTAAGATGGCTAAAGTTTTATTCCATGTCATTCAAAAAACCAATTTAACCTAGCAACTGAAATTAACATATTATAGTGGTCTTTCACACACACGCATGTTGTTATTTTACAGTTTTCAAATGAATAAGGTACATGTTTATGTTCTGACATGGAAAATGTTCATGATAAACTGGACAAAAGTTGCAGGACAAAGTATATAATATGATTCCATTTTTATAAAAATTAAACATGCAAATCTATATGCATCTCTATAAAAATAATCTATTAGAATCTAGGGAGGTAAACTGGGAAATTGAGCCTTCGACTTATATTTTATACAACTCTGTGTTGCTGAATTTTTAAAGTATTACTTTTGAAAGAGAACAAGAACAATTTTATATATATATAAATATATATATATAAAATTATATATATATATATATATATATATATATATATATATATACACACACACACACACACACACACACAAATATGTCCCCTAAATCTAGGACATTTGACACCACAGGAAGTCTTGACCATCTAGATCCAAGCCACAAGGCGGTGCTGTTGGACTTTGGATGAATCATTGCACCAGCACCTACCTCAGTTTCCTCCTCCATAAAATGAATCACAGGGCAGCAGTGGAGATGTAGCCTTGAGAGTTACTTGTGTGTCCTGGGAGCCTGCCTTTAATAATTCTAAATCTGAAGGGGAGTTGAGAAAAGATGAGACCAAAGAATCCTTTTTCTCATTGACTGTATTTATGAAACCAAAACAAAGAATGCAATGCATAATTTCCTCCTTTGCTCTAAGTCTCAACTCACACTCATATTCAAATGCTGGAGGAGGAGGAAGCTTGGAAGTCAGTTTTGATGAGTCACCCTCTCTTCCAAGGATCTGATGATAATTAAGCACCTTAATCCCAGAGAACTGCTTGGATGGCTGAATTTTCAATAGAATTCTTAGAGATCTTCAGGTCCAAATTAAAGACCCCTCACTGCTTTAATTTAATTGCTATATTTTACTCGGGAGGAAAAAAAATGGTCCAAAGAAATCAAGACTGCAGAGCCAATAGGGAAACTCAATCCTTTCCCCTCACTCCTTTGCACATCTGCATCCAGCAGGGAACCGGGTGACCAAAGCCCTGGAAACAGTGGTGGGGCCTGTTGGGAAGGGGATGCTTTCTCCCTTGAGCCTCTACCTTGTGGCTGCATCCCCACTTGAAGTGTCAGGTTATGTGTGTAGTTAAAATTAGGAGTGGTCTTTAAAAATCAGTTAAAGATTAAAAAAAAAATTTTTTTTATTGATTTCAGAGAGGGAGAGAGAGATAGAAACATTAGTGATGAAAGAGAATCATTGATCAGCTCCCTCTTGCCCGCCCTCTACTGTGGATCAAGCCCGCAACCTGGTCATGTGCCTTGACCGAAATAGGACCTGGGATCCTTCAGTTCACAGGCCAATGCTCTTATCCACTGAGCAAAGTCAGCTAGGGCAAAGAGTATTTAAAATATTAAAATAAAAAAATACTTGAAGTGAAAATAATTCATTGGTCTGTTCATGTATTTTTCTTTATTTCTTTATTTGCCATTTGTGTTTCCTGTTTGGGGAGTTTTCCCTTTTGGTTGGGGCTTTAATAAGGAGCATACACATTGTTTAAGGCCACTCTGGAAATATATACTGATTATGGACTTGGTTGTTATGCTCTTGATTTAGATATAATTATTTTGTGATTTCTTTAGAGCAACATTTTTTACCTGCTCTGAGGCAAAGTATAGGAAGAGATTTGAGTCTGAAGAATTTCCTTAGTAATTAATACTCAACCAGATTTTCCTCCCTTGCCAGAAGCAAGATGGAATGTCTCAAGGAGAGGATTTCTAAACATAAATTGCAATGAGATTTTTAACAAAGTATTTTAAGTGGAATGGAGGCACAAACGAAAACATCTTGATGGAGTCAGAAAATATCTACACATTTATGAAGAAACACAGATGACATTGTTCAAAACCCAAGAATTAGAGCAATAAATCCATGTACCATGACAATATAAACACAAATGTCTCAAAATGATCAGATCTGTCTCATGATAACTTGTGGTTTTGAAAACATTTCTTACTTGGTCATTTTTCTTATTTCAGAAGCAGGGTGACATTAAGAAATATCAAGTTCAATAGATAGTCAACACTGAAAGTCAAGTATGCATTTCAGCTTCCTTCTTTTTCATGTAGTGTTATTAATTATCTATTTTTGCGATAAAAATCATTTAGTGCTGACCAGTTTTCAAGAGACAAGACTAAATTCTGTGCTGGAATTCCTTAAGCTTGAGCTCTAGCCAGAAGTGAAATTTTGTTTTGGAAAATCTGAGGAAATAAGCTCAATTAATTTTGAGGAGTGGAAAGAAGGATCCTGAAATACCCCTTGCTTCTTCAGACATATTATTTAACCTAGCACATTCCTTGCAGCAGCTGCTCCAGATCTTTTCTATTTCCCCCAAACCCTCCTAGGCCGTGGAAGACCGAGGCTGGATGACCTCAGGTTCCTCCTCATCTCCAAACACTCCCATCTCTACTCCTACTCAGTTATACAGTAAGTTCTTCTAAGGGCACTTGTCTTTTCTTGCCATTATATTCCCTTTGTTGTAGCACAAAGCAATGTCCAGTTCACAGGCATAGGTCAATAATTAAGATTTTTTTACATGAAAAGGGCAAAATCAACTAAACAACATGGACTTCAGATTTTATCTGCAGTCAGACCCTGCCTGAAGCCTCTTGACTTGAAAAAAATGAACTAAGAAAGATCACAGCAGAGTGCTTCACACAGGGCAGGGCTAGGTTGGAATCTGGTTCTATTGTTCCTTAACTGGGTGATCTTGGACAAGTTGTTTAACTTCTCAACGCCCCATCCCACTATTTTTCAGATATTTTGTTTATTAAAATGAAGATAATAACAACTCCTCCCTCATAAAGCTTATAGTAAGATTAAATGAGCAAGTACTGAAAATTGATGCTTTGTAAACTGTTTTCCTAATCCCTTTATATTGTCTGCAGGTGAGCCTAGTTAAAAAAAAAAAAAAAAAAGGAAAGGAAAGTGGGTGTTGAAGGAGAGCTAGTAAGAATTGTTTCTTGGCTCCTTTACCAGGATTTTTGAACTTGTCTGTCTCTGATGCCAAGAAAATATGCCCCTTCCCCACTTCACAGACAGAGGACAGAACAAATGACCTCTGCTTCACTTTCCCATGGAATTCTGGGTACCATGTCTGCTTCTCCGTTTCTTATAGAATCTACCTCCCCCGTGCTGACTTTAGGTGTACTTAATGTCTTTGAAATTGAATTGCTTGAATTGTCAGGGCTTTTCTCATGAAAAAACCTAGACAAGTTGTTTCTTCTAAACTTAATCTGTTCACATTCTAAAGTTCATTTTAATTTGCAAATTCTAAAGCTTTTTTTCTAACATTCCTATCAGAACATAACTCAGTCACAAAGATTTCAAGGCAGAATAATTAATATATGTTGATTGTTCACTCATAAGAGATTAGATGCCTGCTGTACTTTAAAAAAAATAATAAAACAGCACGTGTTTAAATATAGAAGAAATTGTTTGCTTTCCCCCTTAATATCCTTTAATACTAATAAGGTCACCTTTTTGTGTTGTTCTAAAATAATGTCTGACTATAGTGACATCTACTGGTAAATTGAGCACTAAACCAAGGGGTTCGTGAGTTTATAGGCAAAGGTATTTTGACAATTCTTTTTTTCCTACAGTGTAGTCCAGGCAGACATCCAAATCAACATTCTTTGATAATGAGAACTACTAAGCCACTTCATTAAGATCACTTTTCTGTAAATGATTAAAAGGTTATCTGTTTGAAATACTATTCTGAAATATTATAGACCAAGCTGCCAGACAACTTTTGAGAGGACCGTACATAAGAAAGTGCACATAATCTTAAAAAAAATATTGCATTACAGTGATGCATATTGAACTGAAAGTCTGGGAGCCATAACCAACATAGCATTGCCTTTAACTGATAGATTCCAGGGCATTCCAGCTCACAAAAGAATAATTATTTAAAGTTAGTTTGTGTGCCACCTTGGAATTTTGTCATACACAGTGCATTAAATACTTAAGTATCCATCAATAGCTCTTTTTTTTTTTTTTTAATCCTCACTGGAGGACAAGCTTAGAGAAGAAGAGGGAGGGAGGGAGAAACATCGATGTGAAAGAGAAAAATCAATCAACTGCCTTCCACACACTCCCTGACCAGGGATCAAACTCACAACCCAGGCATGTGTCCCGACCTGGATGGAACCTTTCAGTGCACAGGACAATGCCCGACCGACTAAGCCACTCCAGCCAGGCAATCGCTCATTTTATACAACATAATTGAAATAATGTGAATGTATCAAAAAGGAATAAAAAAGGGGGGATATGAAATAATGCTTTTGTAATATTAGTAAATAATTAGAATGTTTTCAAAAAAATTAAAATAAAGTTTTTAATTTATGGATTTTTTTATTACCTTGAATTCTGGGGAGAGAAATGACTGTAATTGTCTAATGGTTTCTAGTTTAGAAAGTGTTAGCTACCTCTGGTAGTACCTGATCTTTGTATTTCTGTGGAATCAGTTATAACTTTTCCTTCATTTCTAATTTTATTTATTTTAGCCATCTCTCTTTTTTTCTTGGTAAGTCTAGCTGAAGCTTTGTCAATTTTGTCTATCTTTTCGAAGAGCCATGTCTTAGTTTCATTGATCTTATTCTGTTTTTTTCTAGTCTTTATTTATTTTCATCCTAATCTGTACTATTTCCTTGCTTCTATTAACTTCAGACTTTGTTTGTCCTTTTTAAAATTCATTTAGGTGTAAAGTTATATTGTTTGAGATTTTTTCCTGTTTCTAGGCTTGTATTGCTTTACGCTTCTCTGAGAACCACTTTTGCTGCACCCCATAAATTTTGGTGTGTCATTTTTCTGTTTTAGTTTGTCTAGATATTTTTTTCCCTCCTTTGACTTCATTTATGATCCATTGGTTGTTCAGTAGAATGTTATTTAATCTCCACAGTTTTGTTTTTCCCCCAGCTTTCTTCTTATGATTGATTTCTAGTTTCATACCATTGTGGTTGGAAAAGATGCTTGACATGATTTCAGTCTTATTGAATTTATTGAGACTTGTTTTGTGGCCTAATATGTCATCTCTTCTGGAGAATGTTCCATGTGCATTTGAGAAGAGTATGTATTCTGTGGCTTTGGGCTAGATGTTCTGTGTATATCTATTAAGTCAATTTGGCCTAATATGTCATTTAAGACCAATGTTTTCTTCATTGATTTCTTGTCTGTATGACCTGCCCATTGTTTAAGTGTGTTATAATCCCCTCCTATTATTGTATTGCTATCAGTTTCTCCCTTTGGGTCTATTAATATTTGCTTTCTAGCCGAAACCAGTTTGGCTCAGTGGATTGAGTGTTGGACTGTGGACTGAAAGGTCCCAGGTTCGATTCCGGTCAAGGGCATGTACCTTGGCTGCGGGCACATCCCCATGAGGGGGTGTGCAAGAGGCAGCTGATCGATGTTTCTCTCTCATTGATGTTTCTAACTTTCTATCCCTCTCCCTTCCTGTCTGTAAAAAAATCAATAAAATATATTTTAAAAAAAATTTAAAAATAAAAATAAAAAAACAACAACACTATTTTAAAAATATTTGCTTTCTATATTTTGGTGCTCTTTGATGTTGGGTACTTATATATTTATATTTTATCTTTTTGCTGGACTTACCCTTTATCATTATGCAACCCCCTTCATCTTTTACTGCAGTCTTTAGTTTTAAAATCTTTCTTAATATTAATGCTGCTATACCATTTTCATTTGCATGGAATACCTTTCTCCATCTCTTCACTTTCAGTCTGTGTGTGTTCTGAATTCTGAAGTGAGTCTTTTATAGTAAGAATATAGATGAGTCTTATTTTTTTATACATTCAGCCATTCTAGGTTTTTTATTGGAGAATTTAAATTAAAGTAATTATTGTTAGGTATGTACTTACTGCTGTTTTATTAATTATTTTATGGTTGTTTTTGTAGTTCCTCTTTGCTCCTTTTTTCTTCTGTCTTGCCTTTTGGTTTGATAACTTTCTTTAGGGTTATGTTTACCTTTCTTTTTCATTTTGTGTATTTACTATAAGTTTTAAAATTTTATTTTTAAATATTTTTATTGATTTCAGAGAGGAAGAGAGAAGGAGAGAGATAGAAACATCAATGATGAGAGAGAATCATTGATTGGTCTCCTGCACGCTTCCTACTGAGGATCAAGCTCACAACCTGAGCTCGAACCAGGGACCCTTCAGTCTGCAAGTTGATGCTCTATCCACTGAGCCAAACCAGCTAAGGCTACTAGTTTTTGCTTTGTGGTTGCCTGAGGTCCACATATACATCCTATGCATATCCCAGGCTATTTTAAGTTGATTACAACTTAAATTTGAATATTCCAAATCTCTATATTTTTATTCCCTGCACATTTTATGTTTTTGATGTTACATTTTACATATTTTTATTTTATGTATCCCTTAACTAATTGTTTTAGTTTTAGTTAACCTTACTACCATTGTTTTTTATCTTCATTTTAGTCTTATAAATGATTAATATACTACCTTTACTATATAGGGTGAGCAAAAGTATGTTTACAGTTGTTTGTATGGAAAATAATACAATAATTAATAAATAATAATGTAAGAATAAACTGTTTTATGTATTCACAACTGTAAACCTACTTTTGCCCCAACCTGTGTGTGTGTATGTGTGTGTGTGTGTGATTTTTATTTTTATATGTTTTGTTGTTATTAATTAGTGCCATTTCTTTCCAGCTTAAGGAAGTCTTTTAGACATTTTTTATAAGGCAGTTTAGTGGCAATGAACTCCTCTAGCTTATGCTTATTTTTAAATTTTTAAAAAAATATTTTTATTGATTTCAGAGAGGAAGGGATAGAGAGATAGAAACATCAATGATGAGAATCATTGATTGGCTGCCTCCTGCATGCACCCCAGGCATGCGCCCTTGACCGGAATCAAACCGGAATCTGTTGGTCTGCGGGCCAATGCTCTATCCACTGAGCCAAACTAGCCAGGGCTATGCCTCTTTTAAAAACTCTTTATGTCTCCTTCAATTATGAATAATAACCTTGCCAAGTAGAGTTCCTAATTGGAAGTTTTTCTCTTTCCTCACTTTAAATTTTTTATGTCACACCCTCCTGGACAGCAAAGTTTCTGCTGAAAGATCTGCTGATAGCATAATGGGGTTTCCCTTGTAAGTAACATGTTGTTTTCTCCTTGCTGCTTAAAAGGATTCTCTCTTTATCTTTAACTTTTAACATTTTAATTATAATGTATCTTGGTGTGAGTCTCTGTGGGTTCATCTTATTTGGAATTCTCTGGACATTCTGGTCCTGGCCATCTATTTTCTTCTCCCAATTAGAGAAGTTTTCAAACATTATCCTATATAATAAAGAGGTAATATGCAAATTGACTGTCACACCTTGACACAAGATGGCCACCTGCATATGGTCACAAGATGGCCTCCCCCATGTGGTCACAAGATGACACCACAAAATGGCCGGCAAGGGAAAGCAGTTATGGGTGACCAGGCTGGCAGGGGAGAGAAGTTAGGGATGACCAGGCCAGCAGGGGAGGGCATTTGGGAGCAATTGGGTTGGCAGGGGAGCACTTAGGCATCGATCAGGCTGGCAAGGGAGTTGTTAGGGGATGATCAGGCTGGTTAGAATGCAGACTGCACAGCTATTGTGGAAAACAGTATAGAGTTTCCTCAAAAAATTAAAAATGGAACTCCCATTTGACCCAGTAATCTCACTTCTAGGAATATATCCCAAGAAATTAGAAACACCAATCAGAAGGGACATATGCACCCCTATGTTCATAGCAGCACAATTTACAATAGTTAAGATTTGGAAACAGCCTAAGTGCCCATTAGCAAATGAATGAATTTAAAAAATGGGCTACATATACACTTTGCTGCTCCAAAAAAGAAAGAACTCTTACCATTTGCAACAGCATGGATGGAGCAGTACAATATTATGCTAAGTAAAATAAGCCAGTCAGAGAAAGATAAATATCATGATCTCACTCATCTGTGGAATATAATGAACAACGTAAACTGATGAACAAAAATAGATCCAGAGACATAGAAGCATCAAACAGACCATCAAACCTCAGAGGGAAAGTAGGGGGATGGGAGGTAAGAGATCAACCAAAAGATTTGTATGCATGCATATAAGCATAATCAATGGACACAGACAGTAGGGGATTGAGGACATGTGCTTGGGGATTGGAGTGGTCATGGAGAGGTCAATGGGGGAAAAAGAAGACATATGTAATACTTTCAACAAAAAGAATTTTTTAAAAAATAATAACTGCTTTTAAGGAAAAATAAATAAATAAAGTAATTACCTCCTAAAGGCTCCACCTTTTAATACTATTATCCTGGAGTTAGGGGGACACAAACATTTAGTTCATAACATATATGTAACTTGCATTACATTTCAGTTGGACTGCACTACTATAGAATCTTGAATTTTGGCTATGAAATAGAAAAGTTTGACAAATTGTTGTCCAGGATTTTTCTTTAAAGATCACTCCTGGATATGATTCCATCACCCACTTGAATCCCTGCTGAGGATGATATCAAGTTGTCTTTACCACTTATTTCATCTTAAACATCTGCTTTGTACTGTTAATTGCTTTTTCATTAGCATAGAAAATCAAAGATAGTAGCTAATGAGGTAGAGAAGTGTCACCTGGAAAAGATTGGTCAGACACCCCATCATATTCCCAAGGGGAGGCACAGCCTCAGTGAAATTATTATACTTCAGGGCTGAGTCGTGAGAGAATGAGAATCTGGTTGGTCAGCATACAAATAGCAAATATTGGGTATTGACTAAGGTATTTGAGGTACAAACAACAAAAACTTAATCATAAATAAGGGATTAACTAGAATGATAGGGGTGAGCCCACAGACTTGACAAAAGTTGGAGACAATTGGGTGTTAGGAGAACAGGACCCAGTGAAACCATAAGAGTTCTGCAGCCAGCACCCAGGCCCATCTCACTGGGTATTGCCACTATGTGTCTTTTGCTCTTTCCACTTTGCTCAATATTAAAATGACCAGGACAGGAAAACTTGACTTTGTTTAGCTTAGGTCATGGGTCCACCCACTCCTTAGGCCCTGGGAGTGGGATTCTGATGGCCAGCTCCCTAAGAACTGTGAGGCTTAGGTTTGGGTGGTTCTCCAAAGGATGGAGGTTGTGGCAGAGACAAGGCTTTGTGTTCACAAAATCCTGTTATCTTTTCCTCTTTCTGGACGCAAAGGAAGATGTTATTACCTACCATCCTCTTCAGTGAAGTGAAGGTCAGTGAGATGCAGGTGAGAGTGATGATCTCCAAGCCTGTGTGGACATAAAATTTGCTTCAAGCTTAAAGAGTATATGTTTAAGAAATCAGTATCATAGGCTGGAAGGAGCCTGAAAGACTTGAGTCATCACTTAAGGGAGAGACTACAGCGAGCTTACAATTTACATCAGACTGTGATGTCATTAAGAAATAAAACTTTAGCCAAAACCAGTTTGGCTCAGTGGATAGAGTGTCGGCCTGTGGACTGAAGGGTCCCAGGTTCGATTCTGGTCAAGGGCATGTACCTTGGTTGTGGGCACATCCCCAGTAAGGGGTGTGCAAGAGGCAGCTGATCGATGTTTCTCTCTCATCGATGTTTCTGACTTTCTATTCCTCTCCCTTCCTCTCTGTAAAAAATCAATAAAATATATTTGAAAAAAAAAGAAAGAAAACTTTAGCTGAGATTTTAGAATTGTGTGTTATGGCAGCTGGCATAGTTACGCTGAGTAATTCAGTAGTATTATTTTACAAGAAAAGGGGCGGGGGATACTGGGAATATATCTCTCGCTCTGGGAAGAGTCACAAAATCTAGGTACATGGAGTCTGAAGTGTGGAACAATGCCAAATTTATTAATATACAATCCTATCTAATAAAAGAGTGATATGCAAATTGACCATACCGCTGATACACCCACAAGCCACGCCCACCAGCCAATCAGGAGCAAATAAACCCCAACCAAGATGGTTGTGGCCACTGAGAGCAGGAGGGAGGCTTGGGTTTCCCGGCAATGGAGGAAGCCAAGCTCTCCGCCTGCCCTTGCTGGCCTAGGCCTTTACTCAATGTTACAGAGTTTCAATTATAGAAGATTCATAATCCCAACATAAATGATGGCAGCCATGGAGCTGGAGAAAGCAGAGGCTAGGGTTGCCCAGGCAATGGAGGAAGCCAAATTTCTGCAGCTCTGGCTGGCCTAAGCCTCCACTTAAGGCTACAAAGTTTCAATTATAGAATTTAAACCCAACAGAAATGGCTGTTGTCACAAAGCAAGCAAAAGGTTTGGCTCCACTCCAGACTACAAAGTTTCAATTGTAGAACATAAATGAATCTCAGATTCCAGGGCCTCTGCTTGGGTAGCTGAGGGGCATGGATAGCCTGCAAACCACCACAGGCCCCTTGCCCAGGCCACCTCACACCCCAAGGGAACCCCCACCCTGATCTGGGATCCCTTCAGGGCAAACCAGCCAGCCCTCACACATGCACCAGGCCTCTATCCTATCTAATAAAAGAGTAATACGCAGATTAACCATCACTCCAACACACAAGAGGGCTGCCCCCATGTGTTCAAGATTCTGCCCCATGTGGACACAAGATGACCATCACAAGATGGCCAGCATGGGAGGGCAGTAGGGAGGGACCATACCTGCAAGGCAGGGCAGTTGGGGGTGATCAAGCCTACAGGGGAGGGCAGTTAGGAGTGACCAGGCCAGCAGAGGAGGGAAGTTGGGGGCAAACAGGCTGGCAGGGGAGCAATTAGACATCAATTAGGCTGGCAGGGTAGTGGTTAGTGGGTGATCAGGCTGGTAGGCAGAAGCGGTTAGGGGCATACAGGGAGGCAGGCAGGCGAGCAGTTTGGAGCCAACAGTTCTGGATTGTAAGAAGGATGTCCCATTGCCTGTTTAGGCCCAATCCTACTGGGATCCTACTGGGATCGGGCCTAAACGGGCAGTCAGACATCCCTCGATGGGTCCCAGATTGGAGAGGGTGCAGGCTGGGCTGAGGGACACCCCCTGACCCCCATGCACGAATTTTGTGCACCGGGCCTCTAGTGAGAAATATAATAGTTTAGGGAACCAGGTGCTCAATCTTTGCTTGATCCATTCTCTTCTTCACTTAAAGTATATGAGAAGCCAAATTATAATCACATGGATACTTGATAACATGCGTATAAACAGAATAAGGGGTGTTGATTTTATAATTGTAGTGTTCAATAACATGAGAACTTGACCACTTAGTCTTTGGGTCATGTTTCTTAAAATGGAGTTCAAGAGTTCCTTGGGTATTCTGCAGAGTACCAGGGGATACAAAAACCTAGGATAACTTGGCACATCTTTCTAGAGCAGTGGTTGTCAACCTTTCTAATGCCAGGATCCTTTAATACAGTTCCTCATGTTGTGGTGACTCCCAACCATAAAATTATTTGTGTTGCTATTTCATAACTGTAATTTTGCTACTGTTGTGAATCCTAATGTAAATATCTGTGTTTTCCGATGGTCTTAGGCTTTACAGCAGTGGTTCTCAACCGCTAGCAGGGTCGCCTAAGACCATCAGAAACCATAGATATTTACATTACAATTCATAACAATAGCAAAATTGCAGTTATGAAGTAGCAACAAAAATAATTTTATGGTTGGGGGGGTCACCACAGCATGAGGAACTGTATTAAAGGGCCATGGCATTAAAAATGTTGAGAACCACTGTTCTAGAGGAACCAAAGATTTGAGGGCTAAAATGTTAATAACTCTATTGGAAATTTTAAAAAATATCTTTACAAGAGAAAAGAAAATCTTTACATGAACACATACAGATATGTTATTAGAGTGCCAATATTTCATTAATTTAAAAAATAACATGAAGCCCCAAAGACTTTATTTTATTATATATTTTTTATTGTTTAGCTTGAAAGAACTTTTGAGCTTGTATGGGCAGCTTCTGGCTTAGGGTGAGTAGTACCTAGCAACGTCAAGAGCATAGGCATGGTGCATGAAGACCAAGATTTTAGAACCCAGTCTTTCCCACTTATTAGCTTGGAAAAGTCACTTAACTTCTCTAAGCCTCTATTTCTTTGACAATAAAATGAAGACAATAAAAATTCTTCTTCAAAGAGTTGTAAGACTCAATGAGCCAGAGCACCAAAAACAGGAGAGTAGCTGACACAAGAAGGATACTATCAAGAGTAATGGTTATTGTTGCTGTGGTTATAGCTGTACCCCCACACTCTTCTCAGCTATTAGAAGCACTTTAGGAAGATAACCTGGGAACTCACCATCCTGGTGCACAATGGAGGCCGGCCACAGCCACCTTCCTTTTCTGTTTCTGAGGCTGGACAACCCTTCTTCTGCTTGGTACTTTACATCCTCAGAAATGTTATTAGTACCTGTAGAGAAGTTATGGCCGCAAGAGTTCAGTTCTGTATATTTAGGCATCACTGCATTCCTCTCTGGTTTGAGACTTCTCATTTCAAGGTTCTCACAGTATCTTGCTATAGCCCCTGCACAATGCAGTGTTGTTATCACCTCATATTCTTGCACATGGAACTCTTCTTAAATGAGGGGAAGGAGGTAAGAGGAGGGTGTACATACTTCCAAATCCCAAAGTCAAGAAACAGTCCTTTTGCCCAGCCTCATGGCTCAGTGGTTGAGTGTTGACCTATGAACCAGGAGGTCACATGCCCAGGTTGTGGGCTTGATCCCCAGTGTGGGGCATGCAAGAGGCAGCTAATCAATGATTATCTCTCATCACTGAGGATTATCTTTTCTTCTCCCTTCCTCTCGGAAATCAATAAAAATATTTTTAAAAAAACAGAAACAGAAACAATTCTTTCACCACACTGATAAAGACCATAGTGACTCTCTGTCCTTCAGTCTACCTAGGTAAAGAAGTGATATAGGGTATTAGAAATATCAAGGTTTTTAGGGTCAGGCAAACCAAGGACAATAGCCTGGCTTCATCATTTACTAGTGAGGGCATTGGAATTTACCAGATAGGTGGCCCCATTTGACCCTTTAGGGCTTCAGTTTCCCAATTGACCCATCTCCCAGAGTTGGCAAGGATTGAGTGACACAAACATCAAGAAAGGGACATGTATAAAAAATGATCATTTCCTTTCCAAGTAAAAATGTTTTCGGTGCAGATATTTGCCTCAGAGCTGGACAATGCTTTCTGGGATCTTCTTTGGTTTTTTTTGTGTGTGTGTTTTTGTTATTGTTGTTGTTGTTGTTTTTATTTGTTTGTTTGTTTTATGTGTCCATGTATTTCTATTTAAAAGTTGAAATTCAACTTTCCATCCTATATTTTTTCAGTCCTGGAGCATGTGGCAATTTAAGTCTTTTTGTAGACTGGATGTGAAAAAGAAAAGGAAGCAAAAGGAAGGGTGATAGCCCAGGTTAAAGCAGTGGACATTTCTCTATGTCTTTTTACTTCTTCTTTCTTTTCTCTTTTCCTCTCAAGTCATCTCGTTGTTTTTGTCCCACCAGTTTTTTATTTTTCTTTTTGACTAAGTTATATATCCACATGGTTCAAATTTAAAAGGTATGAAAGAAGATTCAAGTGAAGTCTCCTTCCCACCCTGTCCTTCAGCTACCAAATCCTTCTCCCTAAAGGCAACCAATGCTAACAGTTTCTTGTGTATTCTCCTGGAATATTCTGTTTACCTCATTTTTATGCAAATGATCACTTACTACTTGTTTTATTACTATCCGAACCATATTTTATCACTAAACAGTCTTAAAAATTATTCCACACTCATACATGGAAAGCTCCTTTGCTCTTCCTTAATTTATTTTTAATTGCATTACATTTTGTTATATGTATGCACCATTACTTATTTAACCAATACCCTATTAAGGAACATTCAGGTTAGGTTTTTTTCCTATTATAAGAAACTAGAGGCCGGGTGCATGAAATTCATGCACTGGGTGGTGGGGGGGGGGGGGGAAGGGTGGCATGTCTCTCAGCTCAACCTACATCCTCTCCAATCAGGGACCCCTCGGGGGGTGTCCAACTGCCGATTTAGGCCCCGATCTCACAATCTGGGACTGCTGGCTCCCAACCACTCGCCTGCCTGCCAGCTTGATCACCTCCTAACCATTCCCCTCCCAGCCTGATTGACACCTAACTGCCCTCCCTTGCTAGCATGGTTGCCCCAAACTGTCCTCTGCTGCCAGTTCGGTTGCCCCTAACTGCCCTCCCCTGCTGGCCTGGTCCCTCCCAACTGCCCTTCCCTGCAAGCCTGGTTGCCTCCAACTGCACTCCCCTGCAGGCTTGGTCCCCCACAACTGCCCTCCCTGCAGGCCTGATTGCTCACAACTACCCTCTACTGCTGGCCATCTTGTGGTGGCCATCTTTGGCCACATGGGGGTGGCCATATTTGACCACACGGGGGCAGCCACCCTTTGCAAGGACATGAGGTCAATTTGTGTATTATCTCTTTATTATATAGGATGCTGTAATCTTTTTTAAATAAATTTTTATTGTTCATTACTACAGATGTTCCTCTTTATTCTGCCCATAGCTCCCCTCCACCCAATCCCCCCCAACCCCACGCCCTTACTCCCTGCCACTGTCCTCATCCATAGGTGTAAGATTTTTGTTCAGTCTCTTCCTGCACCCCTCACAACCTCTTCCCCAAGAATTGTCAGTCCACTCCCTTTCTATGCCTCTGATTCTATTATATTTACCAATGTATTCTGTTCATCAGATTCTTAGATTCACTTGTTGATAGATATATATTTGTTGTCACTTTGTTGTTCATAATTTTTATCTTTACCTTCTTCTTCTCCTTCTTCTCCTTCTTCTCCTTCTCCTTCTCCTTCTCCTTCTCCTTCTTCTTCAAGAATACCTTTCAGCATTTCATATAATATTGGTTTGGTGGTGATAAACTCCTTTAGCTACTTCTTGTCTGTGAAGCTCTTTATCTGACCTTCAATTCTAAGTAATAGTTTTGCTGGGTAGAGTAATCTTGGTTATAGGTTCTTGCTATTCATCACTCTGAATATTTCTTGCCACTCTCATCTGGCCTGCATAGTTTCTGTGAAGGCATCAACTGACAGTCATATGGTTACTCCCTTATAGGTAACTAACTGTTTTTCTCTTGCTGCTTTCAAGATTCTCTCTTTGTCTTTTGCTCTTGGCATTTTAATTATGATGTGTCTTGGTGTGGTCCTCTTTGAATTCCTTTTGTTTAGGGTTCTCTGCACTTGCTGGACTTTTAAGTCTATATCTTTCACCAGGTAGGGAAAGTTTTCTGTTGTTATTTCTTCTAATAGGTTTTCAATATTTTGCTCTCTCTTCTTCTGGCACCCCCATAATTCTGATGTTGATACACTTGAAGTTGTGCCAGAGGCTCCTTACACTACTTTCATTTTTTAATTTATTTTTTTGCTGTTGTTGTTTTTCCAGTTAGATGTTTTTTGCTTCCTCATATTTCAAATCTTTGGTTTGATTCTTGGGGTCATTTAGTCTACTGTTGAATTTCTGTATATTATTTTTCATTTCAGATAGTATATGCTTAATTTCTGACTGGTCCTTTTCCTTTTTTTTTTTTTTTTGCATTCTCATTAAGATTCTTAAAGGTCTCACTAAGTTCCTTGGAGGTTTCTAGAAGATTCTTGAGAAACCTTATAACTGTAGTTTTGAACTCTATATCCAGTAGTTTGCTTTCCTCCATTTCTTTCATTTGTGATATGTTTCTTTGTCTCCACATTTTGGCTGCTTCCCTGTATTGATAGAGTGTCTTTGGGTGGTAGGTGACCCATAGGGCCCAGTGACTCAGCCTCCCCAATCATCTGAGGTGGACACTCTTGGTGCACCCCTTTGTGGGCTGGGTGCAGTCTTGTTGTAGTTAAGCCTTGATTGCTGTTGGTACACTGGGAGGAATTGACCTGTAGGCCAATTGGCTGTGAGGACCCGCTTTGTCTATAATGGAAGAAATGCTGTGCTAGAGATACCCTTCTGCACGACTAGTTTCAGTGGGGCTTTGATGCTCACTGAGTCTGCCTCTTGAGTGTGTCATTTATGGATGTGAGGAGTTGAAATCTGGTATTGTCTCACACTGACCACTAGGTACACTGGATCCTGGATCCCCAAGGAGATGCAGGTCAGTTACTGACTGACTAAGGCCACCCAGCAAGAGCTACAGTGAGATCTGCAGATTTCTCTTTGTTTGGGGTTTGCAAGTTTTGGAGCTGTCTGACCCAGCTGCAGTTTGTTAGATTAAGTTGCGAAAGGGATGGCCATTCATACGCAAAACCTGCTGCATACAGCTTGGTGGGTTTGTAAATTAAGTGGGGCAGGTCTCAGGGAATCACCAGGGTGTAGCAAACACCGATGGCTGCCAGTCAGCTGTCTCTGCTTCTTTGTGTCTCCAGGTCCTGTGCCCCAGTGCAGTAAACAATGATTCCTGAGAGCATCTCTGCAAGAAAGCCACCCTCACCTTCCAACCCGATGACAGACAGTCCAGCTTCTCCCAGGAGTATGGGTTCCCAGAGTATCGCATAAAACTGGAGTTCAGAGCAGCAGGGAGCTTGTGTCTCCTTCCTGATTGAAAAAAAAAAAAATAACGCACCAATCGTTAGCCCGATTTGCGCGCCTCTGTACATCCTACCTGGACTCAATGCATTTTTTTCTTTCCTTCTAGTTGTAGAACTTCTACTCAGCCAGCTTTCCCATAGTTCTGGGTGATAGTCATTTTATCTTTTAGTTGTAATTTTGGTGAGGATGTGAGGCAGCACGTACAGGTGTATACCTTTATGCTGCCATCTTGGTTTTTTAGGATGCGATAATCTTGTACATGTCATTTTGCAATAAGCAAGTGTAAGATAAATTCCTGAAATTGAATTTCTGGGCGAAAAGATATGTGCATTTGTAAATTAATAGATGCTTTCAAATTGGCCTTCATGGAGGTTGTACCAAAGCACATACTCATCTACAGAGCATCAATCTTCTGACTTTTCTAAAATCACATAAAAAGGAACCAAAACACTAAACAAGGAAGTAACAGAGACAATTTGAACTGACCCTGTGACCATAAGCCAACAGATTTACTTGTTACTCCTTCTCTGTCCCTTGGTAGACAATTTGGATATCTGATATTAAAGGTGCTTAAACCTCATAATTCTAAAATGGAATGTCATATTAAATATGTTTCCAATTCAGTTGTTAGCTGTATTTCAAGCTGTCAGAACCTCATGAAGTTAGGGGTGGAGAGAAAATAAAAGATCAACCAAAGGACTTGTATGCATGCATATAAGCAAAACCAATGGACACAAGACAGTAGGAGGATGAGGGCATGTGCTGGGGGGTGGGAGTGGCCAGGGAGAGGTCAAGGGGGAAAAGGAGACATATGTAATACTTTAAACAATAAAGAATTTAAACTAAAAATACCCAAGAACTTAGTAGATTGGATGATGGGCTTAATCTTTGTTTTTTAAAGTTTTGAATTTTATAACTATTAAATCTATAGTCCTAGAACTTTTTGATATTGTACTCTTTTATTCTCTTAAGCATCACAGAGGATTTCAAAGTTTCTGTTTATATGGGTTTTATATAAGTGGTATCTACCATATTTATAAGCAAACTAAAAAATTAAAATATTTATTAAAAATGTTTCCATTTTATGTTAACAAAAATAACATTGTTGTGGAAAAAACTATTTAAAAATGAGTGAGAAGAATATTGTTAATACTGTTGCAAATCTGGCTTAATAGAGGACAGCTGGCAAGGCACCTTGGGAAACCCAGTGGAACATTTTCCTATGGACTGGACTTCTGTGCTACACTTTCTGTCTGTCTTGACACCATATATGATTGTTCCTTACCCTCCTGTTGTAAAGTCCCATTCCCAAATTCCAGGAGATGATGGGCTGTGCCAAGGCTCAAAGCTTTTTGTGAATTGGTTTTCAAAGTCCAGCTCCAAACCTAGTGTCCAGTGAGGCTAAACCTTGAATGGGTCGTTCTTTGTGGATGAGAATAATTATTGTAGCTGTATAAGCTTTGATATAGTGACAAAAGGGGCTTTATCACAGTGGGCTTGGGGTTGTGCCCAGGTTATATCTAAATTCTAATGGCCAGTACTGACATGACACCATAAACTAGACCAACAGTCGCCAACTGGTGGTCTGTGAGGTTGAAAGGTTGGCGACTACTGGATTAAGGAAACCATTGGAGCAGTGGTCGCCAACTGGTGGTCCAGGGACTACTGGTGGTTCGTGAGGTTCAAAAGGTTGGCAACCACTTATCTATAGATGACCAGCATGTTACCCAGAACATCTGACTCTTCCCACTAGATTACCTTCAAGAGACCAATTAGGTTTATTGGGAGAAGGATAAAAGAGTAGAAAAGCTATGCTGAGTACAGAGAGTAGTGCATGGGAGCCGAGACCGGTTTGGCTCAGTGGGTAGAGCGTTGGACTGCGGACTGAAAGGTCCCAGGATCGATTCTGGTCAAGGGCATGTACCTTGGCTGCGGGCACATCCCCAGTGGAGGGTGTGCAGGACCGATGTTTCTCCCTCATCAATGTTTCTGACTTTCTATCCCTCTCCCTTCCTCTCTATAAAAAAAGATCAATAAGATATATTTTAAAAAGAGAGAGAATAGTGGATGGGAAACACACAGAGAATCAGGCTCATGTCCCTAGCTAGAGGCAAGTGTAATGCAGCGGGGTAGAGCTAAAGCCAGAATAGGAAAGGTGGCAGCCCCTATGCATAAAAAGGCTGCTAACCCTTGGCAGCCCTACAGATCAGCCAGGAAATGAGAGCTGCCTAGCAGTAAAATTCTATGCTAGCAGGAGAGCCAAATGAGGTTTGTAATCCAGACGACTATTTTTACAGTTCCTGGTGAAAATACTCTGCAATAAGCACCCTGGCATAGGCATCATGTTGAAGAGGAGAGTGAGTGATTGCTCAACTCTAGAGTATTAGCCACAGTTCCATACTTAGCATTTCTGTCTTCCTTTATGGTCTACATCTTTTCTTTAACATGGGCTGGGCAAGTAACATTACTCTAACAAATGAAGCAAACAAGGAAAATGAGCTCAGGGATACTAAGTGACTTGCCCAGCTGGACAGTGATAAAACCACACTCAGATCATCAGACTCCTAATCCAGGGGTTTAGCCACTCTTCTAAGTGGACTAGTGTGGGTGGAAGGAGCCGCAGAGAGTAGAAGCAACAAAAGCTCAAGCTGAGCTACTGGATGCTAAGAGACTTTGGAATGCAGAGAAGAGGCAAAGAACATAGGAGAAACACAGGAAGGAAGCTCTTGGCAAATGTGGGAATTGGTGGGAAGATCCATCCAACTGGCAAATTTGTGTTGGGACATGGGAAATTAAGTTCTAAAAAGTGTGAGTAGATAAATAATTAGGATGTGATTCTGTGTGGTGTGTAATAAGTTAAGGCATTGTGGTTTCACCACAGTAACCAGAGTAACAATGAAAGCAGGGCTTTGGGGAGATTAGTATGGCAATGTGACAGGATCTGAGTGGGAGAGCCTAGACATGGGTAACCCAATCAGGTATTCTGGTTGTGAGTTGTGAACTGATAAATTCTGGACTACGGTGGTAGCAGTGGGAATGGCCAAGAATAAATCCATACCACTTTAAGACAGACATTCCACAATTTAGTAACAAATTAGCTATGGAAACAAAAGTACAGAATTCAAAGCTGTTCCAAGCTCTGGAGGGTCTAGAACAATGAAGTCCTCAGTGGAACAGAAGTCTTTAGAGATATTGGATTTGATGTTACGGTCTCAGAGGGACAGTTTGTACCTTGGAGAATACATCACAGCTGAGTGGCCAGAGGCCAATCTCCTGTATAAAGTGAATTCTGAGGAACATGGATGAAAAAGGAAGTTATATTAGCTAGCACATCTGCTATAATCATAAAAACCAAAATATGCCTTTTTTCACTTTATTAGTACTTATAAAATAAGAACAATTTGTGAAAATATTTCCCTATTCAAGATAGAGAAACTACAATCTTTGCAAAATATACACACCCATAATTGTTACAGTACATATACTTGTATACACCTTGGACATTAAAAAAGTATTTAAGAATCACACACTATAAGGGTTGGGCACCTTGGGAAACCCAACCTTGGTCATATATGTAACATTCAAGTACTTAAACTACATTGTTGCAATAAAATGTCTCTAGTTTCCAGGATCAAAGGGATATAACTTTCAAGGCCCCATAGGTTCTTTAATTTGTGCAGAGTCAAGAACCAGGAGAGGGTTCCCTGAGCGTTAATTTATCTTAGGTAGGTCAAACAGTGGTTTACTTTCCATACTTTATCACAGAACTAAGGGGGTCTAGGGGAATAAGGCCATAGAAACCCATCTCAGGCAGGTCCCTTCCCTAGCATTCTTATGTATGTAGTGCGGCTCCCTCAAGAGGATTTTTAACCATTGAGCTCTAAAATGCTGATTCTATAATCATCTAAGATACTTGCAAAATGATGGTTTTGCAAGTCTAGACTCCTATATTATGAATTAGGACAAAGTTATATTAGTGTGACTCCCCTAAGTAGACTTCATTTAGGATTTGTCAGGTGGGGAGCATTTGGAACGATCAGTAAAACAAAAATTCCCTCTTGGAACTATTGAAGAAGTTCCTTTCTTACTAAGGCATAAACTCAGAAGCCAAGTTCCTTCTTATTTTGGAAGAACTGTGACCAAAGGGTGGAAAAGAACATATAATCTTTCAAATCTGCAGGCTTAAAATAATAGATGCTAGGTCTGACAAAGAGCTGGAGACCATTATAGCTTCAGCAATATAGGGTTCATTGTTACAAAAAAATCATTTGCATGCATTTCCCACTTTCTGATTAATTCCCAAGCTTTCTTAATAGTCAATTCTCTGTTTAACAGCAGAGTATTGGCTTGCTGAAGTTCCACAAATGAAATTTGTCATTTTATTTCATGATATCAATATCATGATGCAGCATTGACATTTAATAACATACTGATATACTAGAATTTAACAGTGATTATTTTTTCTATTCAAGAAACTACAAAAGTCAACCAACCATGAAATTCACAGGTCTTTACATTTAACATATATGAAGCATTATTACAAATAACCCCATAAGGCAAAAAGACTATAAAATAAGTTTTAATATGATTGCTGAACTTAGAAAGTTGTTTTAAAAAAATATATTCCGATGTCCTTTAAGTATTTGGCTTAGAGGGTAAGAGAGTTATCTATTAGGATGAACCATAAGTTAAAAGGTAAATCTCTGTCATTTCAAATGGTTCAATCTAATAAATTCCTGAGAAAATTTTATTTGGCATCGCACTATACATTCAAAGGGAATCTATAGAAAAACCACATTTCTAATGAGGAGAAAACACTTTAGGATAGAAATGTGTACATTGGCCATGCCAAGATTTCTTTCTGGTGATTAAAAATAAACAACTTAGTGTGGTTTCAAAACTACCCCCCAAAATCAGAATACAACTAAAATTATAGAATGACAGTTACAGTTGCTAATGCCACTGAAAGAGAAACTATTAGTCAAATTTGGTGATTTAAAAACTTTTCAAAAAGTTTTTATATAAAGAAGTCTGGCATTAAAATGAAAAGGCACAAATATAGGTTAAAAGAATAATAATCATTTACAAAAGCCTTGAAAATAAGGCTAATTTATTCGTATTTTAACACCATTAAGTAGGCACCTATTACAAATTTCAGCTTTGGCCTCCTAAATGGAACTATGTTTCAAATGAATTTTCAACATACTAATCATAGCAGCATTATTACTGGTAAGTTTCTTAGCCTCTACACTGCTAAAAGAGCATCTAAAATTTCTTCCCAATTTAAATCCCATCATTACAAAAAATACACTTAACTTTGAGGTTTGATCCCCAACTATGGTGCATAAGGGTGGCAACCAACCAATGTTTCTCTCTCCCCCATGCCTGTCTCTCTAAAAAATAAAAATTAAAAAAAATCAATAAACATATCCTTGATGAGGATGAAAAAAAAGACATACCATATTAAAAAATGATACTTACACTGTGAAATTTATTAAATATAATCAATTAAGTAAATGCTGATTTTCCAGGTATGTGCATACGTGGTATTTGTAACTCGGTGAACGGTGGCTTTGTGAAAAAATACACATCCCCGCAATGATGCTTCATTTAGAACCCTGGCACCATTTACGAATGGCCGCTCCAGCACTGCTGGCTACTACGCAGAGCGCGCCACCCACTGTCCACCACGTTGGTATATCATGAAGGAAAATAATCTGAAAGGTAAAAGCAAAAACCACATCCATGGTCTTCATCAGTGCCACCAGCCCAGCTCTCTCTATTTGAAGGGCTTTGGTGAGGAACACCTGACCTCCCAAACCAAACAGCCCGATCAGCAGGAGAAAGAGCCTGTCTATCCCGCAGTTCGGCAGCTGCCACTCTCCCAATACGAAGAGGATGATGACGCACTCCACGAGGCCAACCACTATGTAATACCAGATGGTCAGAAAGTAGTCCACAGATTTCCCCATTTTCCTGAGGATAACGAGAGTCAGGGCCGCAAACACCGCATGTCCCAGTGATGCGAACGTGCCCTTCACGTGATCCGAGTAGCTTCCAGTCATCTGCGCGGCGTTGGAGCCAAACAGAAAAGGCGGCCGCACGATGAGGATCACTCCGGTGAAGGCGAATGCGGTGAAGAGAACATCCCAAAGGCTGTATTTTTCCTTGAGAAATATGCAAGCAAACAGAGACGTAAACACTGGACAGCTAAAGGAGATCACAGTGGCATCGGCGAGGGACGTTGCATGGAAAGCGTAGTATAAAAGGATCATGGCGGTAGAACCAAGAACTCCTCTGAGAATGAGGAAGATTCGTAGGTCTTTTGGGCCTATAAACCCAGTTCTGGAAATTCAAATGAAGGAATGCATATTAAACGAAACTTGCTATTTGTTGTTAAACTATAATTTTTAATAAAATATTATTTTAGAAGTCTTAACTATCAAAAAATAGGGGAATAGCAAATTAAGTATGATAATGTCCACAATTACTATATCCCTTGAAAAAATGTTTTCTAAGTATAGCTAACGACATTAAAGTGTTCACAGTATAAGCAAACATAATACAAGAGAACTACATAAACAGTATCATTTAGTAAAAACAGATAAGTATTTTTTTTCTTATGTTAGATATAATTTGCTACATGTATATATAGAGTGTCCCCCAAAATATATACATACATTGATTATAAAGGCAGTGTTTATTAAAATACACTTCATTTTGAAAATATAACAAAAATCAGCTGTTAAACTATTAATACAGTTTTGGGGGGCACCCTATATATGCTTGCAAAAAAAGACAAAGAAAAATATACCGAAATGCTCATTGTGGTTATACCTCATTCTAGTATAGTAATTTTCCTTCTTTATATTTATTTTCCCCAAATTTTATGTTAAATATATAAATATATGAAAGCATGTTATTTTGATAATAAATACAATTTCAAGATTTAGCTGCCCCATAAGAAAACTTGGTCCTGGACAGTGTGCATTCTTAAGAGCTTTTCTATAAAAGCGGAAGCAATGCTACATGTTATGTAAGTCATTAAATGTGAGACAACTTTTCACTGTTCTCTTTAAGAGTTTAAAACACACTGAAAAGAACCTGCAGTATTCACTAAGTATAATAATTGCTATCAAAGGTTTTTTAAATTAAATATTTACTAAACAGAGTACTGTGTTAGTTCCTGGCTAGCTGCATCTTGCTGGGGCTGGACATCTTTAGGGCAGCATGCAGGCCAGATATGGGGACCCTGGGTCAGAAATAAAAGTGTGGCCACCTTTGGTCCATACTTTGCGAAGCTAGTAATCTTCCTCAACAGTGAAATTTAAAATGGGTCAAACTAAATTATCACCAAGGATTTAAGAAAATTCTTCCAGTGCCTTCCCCTGACAATACTTTAATTCCAAAATGGGGAAGATGAATAATATTGACCTTAGCAAATTTTAACTTTTTTTCACCCTCAGTATATAGACTGAAACAATTCTAAGAGAATATGCACAGTTTTATAAATATAAGGAGAGTTCTGTGGCAAGCGACTGGAGCTTTTAATTTGGGGTTTAAACATCTTTGCCAAAGAGAGAAAGAGCCAGGAAGCCACCGGGAACCGGACTGGTCTCTTTTTCCAGGGTTCCAAGTACACAGGGATGTAGAGAGGTTCTAACAGTGTGGGAGAGGCATACGTTTAACCTGGAGAAGATGTGTTAGCAGAATTCACATGAATGGGGAAGATGGGATGGGTGAGATCAATGCTACATTTTTTATAAAGCACTCTGATCTATAATAATTCCAGTTGATTCTTGTAATCATGGGCAGGTAGAGGATAAATATTCCCTTCAGTTTACAAATGAGGACACTGAATATGGAGAACAGTTAAAAAGCCCCTCAAGATTACCTTTCCCCTTTCCCACAGCACCTTAGACCTAAATATTACTCCGGTAGCCTTCTCTCTGCCCTTGTAGCAGAGCAATCTATTCTACCTAAAGAAACCTCTGACACTGGAGAAAATACCACATCCTCTTGTTTACATTTTCTTCCAAATACCAGTTATGCCAAAACAAAGAAGGGAAGGTGGTACAAGATAAGAGGAATTATACCAGGAAAGTTTTGTTCTCAAAATGAGGGTGGAGAATAACCGAATCTCTTTATCTCCCTCTGTTGGGCATGCTGTGTGTGCTTATGAGCATCTGATTTGATTTAGGTGGGATCCTTGAGACTTTTCAGTAATCAGAGCCAAAGGGTGTAGGGACTGGCAAATCTATGACAGGGATTAAAGCAGATACTATAGGGTAAATTTGAGCAGGTCAAAAAATTTACAACCATTTATTAATATCATCTACTTTGCAGTTAGGAAATACTTACTTTCTGTATATTAAGCAAGGGATAACGACTAACATTTGGAACACACATCGGAATGCACTAATTTCTACAGCATGGAGGTCTTGCACTTTTTTAACAAATAAAGAGCCCACTGAGAAAAGGAAGGCAGACAATAATGTGTAAAACAAGCCAAGTCCAGGACAGGGTGCTTTCTTCTTGGCTTCTGAAAAAGATTAAATTCTGGTTAGTCCTTACTGCCAAGTGTATGCTTTATCATTTCACTTAGAAACTGAGAAAAATGGGACAGTGTTAATGGCTAACAAGCTGCAAATATTACCTCCTAAGCATGTCTATTTTTTGGATCGGAAACATTTTTTCCAACAAAAATGAAGAACCACAGAAGAAGGAAACAATTTAAACCTGTGTTTTCTTAAATGCAATTTCACCCTATAAAATGGATTTCCTTTAACTCGCTGAAAAGACATCCCTCATCTACAAGTCAAAAAGAAGTAAAGACAGTAGAGAAGTCTTTTAAGAAATGCTTGTCAAGATGGCTAGAGAAAAATGCTTCCAAATGATGTTTTAAGTCATCTCACTGGTGAACTGTGCTTTATGAAGAAAGTGATCTTTCCTGGAAAACAGTTCATAACTGTTCTACGGCTACTCATTGATGAGCTGATTTCCCCCACAAGCCTGCCAGTTCCTCCAGGGCTGGGGCCTCAGCTGTCTTGTTCGTGCCTTGCACATGGAAGACCCTCAGTAAATATTGGCTGAATGAATGGATGTGAGAGAATCTCCTGGGAAGATGCAGAGTGTAAAACCACTGGCAACAGCATGATTTAGGAAGGCTTTGTCTTATATTCATTTGAACCATTAGTCAAATCTTTATTTAAACCTCTCATAGTTTACAACATATCTTTCATTTAGAGCAAACTTTCGAAGACAAGTGCTTTTTTTCCCCTTTTCTTTTTAAATCCTCACCCAAGGATATTGATGAAAGAGTGAGAGTAACAGAGAGAGAGAGAGAGAGAGAGAGAGAGAGAGAGAGAGAGAGAGAGAAACATCAATGTGAAAGAGAAACATCATTCATTCAGTTGCCTACTGTACACACCGGGAATTGAACCAGCAACATAGGTATGTGCCCTGACTGGAAATCAAACCCACAACCTTTTGGTGTATGGGAGGATGCTCCAACCAACTGAGCCACCCCGACAGGGCCCAAAGTGCTTTTTAAATACATTTTAAAATTAGAATTGTCATCTAATACCAACTTCCTGGTTAACCTGAGCCAGGACAAGTATTCAATCTAGTGACAGCCTGATTGAGCATTAAACTTCTGTTTAGCCACTTCCTCTGTCTTAGTTGCCTAAATCAGGACTAGAACTGGCTTTTAATCTCACCCTCTGTCATTCAGGAGAGCAAAATGGAGAAGAGTGAGCAGAGAACTCCCTAAAAGGCCACACAATGAACTCACAAAAAGGAGAATAAGAATTAAACTTGCCTGGCTCTCATTTGCTAAGAGCACGGCAGAGCTAAAGGATGTGTGGGCACATGCAACTTGTAGTAAAACCATAATCACCATTCCATCTAGGAATGTACAATGTATTCTTCCACTATAGAATGGTATTACATAATGATATATATGTGGGTGTGGGTGTGGGGGTGTGTGTTAAAATGGCCTTCCATTATAAAGGCAAACACCAGGTAATGTATTTTAAGATCCTAGTGTTGATAGAGATATCTTTGCCCACAAGTGACACATTTGCAAAGTGTGATGATGCAGTCTTCCTGGTGGCATTCTACAGCCTGTCCTTTGCAGTAACAGATGCCACTCTGGTCAGAGGCTTCCCCTCTTCCTGCTCTAGGTGCCCAGCTTAAGAGAATGATTGCGCCGTCATGTTACAGATTTTACGTTGTCTAAGTGCCAGAATCTCCACATTTTGAACTGTAATAATGTGCTCAGATACTGTAGAACAAACTATACGTACCTACTCAACCCATAAGAAGGAAGCCTTAGAAGACTGCTAAGTTAAGCATCACTCAATAAATGTTTTGGCTGCAGTCAGCCTTAGAACTTAGCTTCTGAAATTTCAGAATTCAAGTCCAAATAAAATAGTTTTTCTACATAGAACCTACACTCAAACAGAACAGAACGAGATCAAGGACAGAAAACACCTTCCTGGTCTATAAAGGATCTTCTCCAACCTAAACTTCTCAGGTTTTCTCCAGGAATATTTTAACATGCTATTTTAACTTTTTGAAGACTTAATTTCACACTCCTGGCTCTGATTATCTTTTCCTTAAAAGACATTCACTCACATAATTTCTTGCTTATCAACTCTTATGGCCCATGCTTCCCGATGGGAACAGGACAGTTGGTACAAGGCCAGCTGCACTTGATTATTTGTTAATGGGGGTGAAAACTGGATCTACACAGGCAACCCTCAGTCTCTTACTGAATAATAATCTCAATACTCTGTGAAAGGAGATGAGCAAGAGTAGCATAATCCACAGGCATTTGCTTATGTAATAAGTTTCCAAGTTTATATCCCACTATAAGCATATCTATTAATTTGGTGACTCTAAATAACTCAAATTAATTGGCCATAGCGTAATTTCCTGTGTTAGAAGATAACAGAAAAGTTGCTCAATTCTCTAATCTCTGCTTTAAACTGGTGATTCAAAATCCTGGTTGGGAATCAGAACTGACTAGTAATTTTTTAATAAATCTTTATTGGTGAATGCATTACATATGTCCCCTTTTTTCCCTTTTGACCCCTTCTAGCCTGCCCCTGCCCCCCATCCCCAATCCACGCCTTCACCATACTATCAACTGAGTCCATGGATTATACATATATGCATACAAATTATTTGGTTGATCTCTTCCCACCCACCCCACCCTAAAACTTTAATTCCCAAGCCCTGCCCTACACCTATTGAAACAGGATCTCTGTAAACTGTACAAAGCTCTACTGGCTAGAGAATCACTGTTAAAGAACTCAGTCCTTCCAGGGGACTGTAAGGCACAGACCCAAGACAACTTCTTGCTTCAGTCTAAGATCCACACAGCCCCTCAAGAAAATAAATAGATGTCTTAGGGTAGCTGTATGTTGTCTGTGAGGGTTATCCAAGAATGTAAGGAAAATTGGTAACAGTTTCAACTTGAACTTGAAAATGTTTTTGTTGAGGTAACCAGTTGATTCAAGAGGCTACAATGATACTGGCACAAAATTCAATGACAACAGTACTGTGGTTTAAAGTGTTTCTGTGGCAATCCTGATTCTGGAATATCACCTGGTCCCCTTTTCATAATCATTGCTAAGCTTTATTGTTACCAACTTTCTTTGAAGTTCTAAGACTCCACAAAATTCTAAGCGCAATCACTTATATTAGTCATTTTGCCATGTGCCGTCTGAGTGAACAGTAATCCTCTTCCAGTCCCAAACAGGGGAAATGTTTAAGAGTTTGCACAGCCTGAGTCAGCATTCCATCTGAATGACATTTAGCCATAGGGTGATAGGGTGAGAAACAGATCTCTTCAAGGTCTGCACATCTGGCCAACCCCATTAGGGTAACTTCTGCTCCAGAAAGAGATTCTACCATGCATAAAGGAATAGAATTCTGTTCATTTCTGTTGGCGTTTAGGACAAAAATGGAGCAAGAGTCATTTTCCTGGAGTTTCTCTCTCTAAATTGGAGAAAGGCCACACAGAGAGGAGGGAGGCTGGGGTGCAGCAAGACACACAGAAATCCCGACTCACACTTAGGGAGGTGACCCAGAAGACTGAGGTGGTGCCGACTGTGTAACTGTGTCTGGAAAGGGCATCTGCTTATTTTGCTCTTCTTCCAAGCAGCTGCTCCAAGTGGGTGGTGAAGTTCAAGGAGAAATGTGCTTGAGGCTAATAGGAAGGGCTCTAGGCTAGGTTTCTGGCAAGCTGGTGCTGCAGGGACCTAAGCCAGATCTTCATAAAAACAAAAAGCCCAAGACCTCACCTTCCTGGGCCTCGCTTTCTCCATTTGTCAAAGTAAGGCATTGCAGGGGATCATGGGTTTCCCCACGGGGTCCTTGGCTTGGGGGACGAGTCCCCGAATCCCTTAACCACATCAGTCAGACTGCCTCTGCCTTCTTGTGCATCAGTTCCTACCTAACAAGTCCTCCTAACCCCAACGCTGCCTTCCCAAAATTCTGGGACAAACATTTTTTAGACTCGAATGTTTTTCAACTTCCTCTTGAGGGTACACCATTTGCCACCGAGATCAGTTTTCACGGTTAGCTTCCTCCCAGCCAGGGCCGGCTGTGGGATGGCCTTTCTCGCTGACCACCCAACCTCCGACCTCGGCCGGGAGCGCCCAACTGTAATCTGACTCCACCGACTTGCCCGCAACACTTTAATTATAGGAACAGTTTAACAGTTTTAGAATCCCCAAAGAGTTCCTTCCAAACACAATGAGAAACTTTCTCGGGCTTCGCGCCGGCGGATACAGGGGACTTCTGCTTTGCTGCCCCCAGGTGACAGTGCCCAGGTTTTCCGGGGCTCTAGGCAGGGAAGAGTAGGGGTCCGCAGTGCGCCCCGCGCTAGCGCCCGCCCGGCCCCCCCAAGGGCGAGACCGGCGCCACAGTCCGCACCCCGCACTCACCCGGCTGCGCGCGCGAACCGCACGGCGAGGAGCGGCACAGCCAGCACCAGCTGGGGCCCGGGGTTTCCACCGCCTCCGCCGGCTCTTCCCTCGAGGCCGGCGACTCTTCACTCGCGGACGGGGATGTGTCGGCTGTCAGCGGCAGCCCGGGCTCCCGCAGCTCGGCGACCCCGGTGCTGCCAAGGGGCCGCATTGCGCGGCCGGAGCTCTCCGCGCGGCCGTCGCACCGTCTGGCGCGGAGCTCGGCTGCCTGGCTCTTCCGGCGGCGGGGCGGGGGCGCGCCTGCGCGCGCGGCCCTCCGGTGCCCGGGGTAGGGCAGTCCTTCGCCGCCCTCCCATCTCCAGCTCCCTGCCCTCCTGTGCCGCTGGAGGTTGGCCAGCTCTTCCATGGGGCTTCGTTGGCCACAGCCGACCCGAAGGCTTCCACCCCTCTGCTGTGGTCTGGCCAGTCTGGCCAGAGGTTTGGAGTCATCTTTCCCGGGGCACACTGGCCCCCTTCTCTTGGGCAGGCCTTCAGGAGGTTAGGGGGGCACTCCTTTATTTGTTGGTGTGGCGCTGTAATCACTTCTCAAAGCTTTGTCAAGCCCTGTTTCCCCCATGACTCATTGCCACTTACCCAAGGAGGGTAGAGTTTTACTGGGTGGAGGTCTTGAAAAAGGCGGTAGAGGATTTGCACATTACCATAAGGAGAATATATCAATAGAACTGGGGTAGAACCCATTTATATGTTCTTTGTAACAGTAAGCACTCGTTATTGGTCCCTGTGTTGTAGGCAGTTAGCTGTGAGCAGAGGCAGTTGGATGGGCCAGGTACAGAAGAAGGTCACCAGGTTGGAAAGCCCTAGGTGCCTAGCAAGGGACAGTCAATTGTAGGGAGGGGCCTCATTCCGGGGTAACTTAGTCCTTCCCTAGCATATCGCTGGTCTCCCTGACCTTTCCTTCGTGGTGATAATGTCTAGGCCTCTGTTGTATTTCAGCTCCCCCATGCCTGTAATAGTCATTTTGCAAACCCATTCTCATTCCTTTTACCTACCTCTCTTTGTAATCTTGGTCCCACCTCATATAAGCAGCTAGCTTATGGAGGGTGGGCGATTGCAGAGCAAATTTTTGTGGATGACCTGCTGCTCTCCCATACCACTGGCATCCTATATAATAATTCTATCTAGCCAAAATCAGTTTGGCTCAGTGGATAGAACATCAGCCTGTAGACTGAAAGGTCCCAGGTTCGATTCCAGTCAAAGGCATGTACCTTGGTTGCGGGCACATCCCCTACTGGAGGAGGCAGCTGATCAGTATTTCTCTCATTAATGTTTCTTTCTATTCCTCTCCCTCTCTGTAAAAAAATCAATAAAATATGTTTTTTAAAAAAAACCCTATCGAATAAAAGAGTAATATGCAAATTGACCATCACTCCAACACACAAGATGGCTGCCCCCATATGGACACAAAATGGTCACCACAAGATGGCCAGCAGGGGAGGGCAGTTGGGGGTGATCAAGCAGCAGGGGAGGGCAGTTGGGGGGGGGACCAGACCTGCAAGGGAGGGCAGTTAGGGGCACCAGGCCTGCAAGGGAGGACAGTGAGAAGTGACCAGGCCAGCAGGGGAGAGCAGTTAAGGGCAATCAGGATGGCAGGGGAGCAGTTAGGCATTGGTCAGGCTGGCAGAGTGATTAGGGGGTGAACAGGCTGGCAGACAGAAGCAGTTAGGGACAATCAGGCAGGTAGGCAGGTGAGCAGTTGAGAGCCAGCAGTCCTGGATTGTGAATGGGGTGTCCAACTGCCCATTTAGGCCTGATCTCACTGGGATTGGGCCTAAGCGGGCATTCGTACATCCCTTGAAGGGTCCCAGATTGGAGAGGTTCCAGGCTGGGCTGAAGGACACTCCCCTCTCTTCCCTCCCCCCACCCCCACGAATTTCATGTATCAGGCCTCTACTCATATATAATAAAGAGGTAATACGTAAATTGACCATCACTCCAACACACAAGATGGCTACCCCTATGTGGACAAAAGATGGCCACCACAAGATGGCCATCAGGGGAGGGCAGTTGGGAGGTACCATGCCTGCAGGGGAGGGAAGTTGGTGCAACCAGGCCTGCAGTGGAGGACAGTTGGAGGGGACCTAGGCCTGCAAGGGAGGGCAGGTGGGGCCAACCAGGCCTGCAATGGAAGGCAGTTGTTGGCAATTAGGCCTGCACTGGAAGGCAGTTGGTAGCAACCAGGCCTGCAGGGGAGGGCAGTTGGGGGAAACTAGGCCTATAGGAGAGGGCAGTTGGGGGTGACCAGGCCTACAGGGGAGGACAGTTATGGGCAACCAAGCCTGAAGGGGAGGGCAGTTTGGGGCAAATAGGCCAGCAGAGGAGAGCAATTAGGGCCAAGCAGGTCAATAGGGGAGCAGTTAGGCATCAATCAGGCTGGCAGGGGAGTGGTGAGGGGGTGATCAGGCTGGTAGGCAGAAGCAGTTAGGGGAAATCAGGCAGGCAGGCAGGCAAGTGGTTGGGAGCCAGCTGTCCTGGATTGTGAGAGGGGACCCAGATTGGAAAAGGTGCAGGCTGGGCTGAGGGACACCCTCATCCCGTGCATGAATTTCAGGCACCAGGTCTCTAGTTATTGTAATAAATGCTCATATATTATTCAGCCCTGTCTCTGCTTAATTGGCTCAAGTAGTGACAGGCAGCCCAGACCCATTGGTTGTCTGGTTTCAGAATGGCTTTAGTATTATAGTTTATACTAGAGGTCCAGTGCATGAAATTTGTGCATGGGGGTGGTGTCACTCAGCCCAGCCTGTGCCCTCTCCAATCTGGGACCCCTACCAGGATTGGGCCTAAATGAGCAGTTGGACATCCTTTTCACAATCCAGGATTGCTGGCTCCAAACTGCTCACCTTCCTGATTGCCTCTAACTGCTTCTGCTGGCCAGCCTGATCACCCCCTAACCACTCCCCTGCCAGCCTGATTGATGCCTAGCTGCTCCTCTGCCAGCCTGATTGCCCCTAATTGCCCTCCCCTGCTGGCCTGGTCACCCCTAATTGCCCTCTCCTGTCAGCCTGATTGCCCCTAACTGCTCTCCCCTGCTGATCTGGTCCCGCCCCCCCCCCCCCCCCCAATATCCCTCTCCTGAAAGCCTGGGTCCCCCCAAACTGCCTTCCCCTGCAGGCCTGGTCACCCCTAACTGCCCTGTCCTGCAGGCCTGGTCCCCCAAACTGCCCTTCCCTGCAGGCCTCGTCACCCCTAACTGCTCTCCCCTGCAGGCCTGGGTCTCTCCCAACTGCCCTTCCCTGCAGGTTTAATTGCCCCCAACTTCCCTCCCTTGCAGGCCTGGTTCCTCCTATCTGCCCTCCCCTGCTGGCTTGATTGCCCACAGCTGCCCTTCCTTGCAGGCCTGGCACCCCCTCAACTGCTCTCCCCTGCAGGCCTAGGTTCCCCTCCAACTGCCCTCCCTTGCAGGCCTGGTCCCTCCTAATTGCCCTCCTTTGCAGGCCTGGTCCCTCCCAACTTCCCTCTCCTGCTGACCATCTTGTGGTGGTCATCTTTTTTGTTGGAGTGATGGTCAATTTGCATATTACCCTTTTATTAGATAGGATATTCTCTTTAACTTATTTCCCCTCTTCTGCTGATCTTGACACATACATGGTATCAGTTATAGTCATTCTTTTGTCTTAACTAAGCCTATACGACCCATCCTATTTAATAAAAGAGAAATATGCTAATTTGACTGTACCTTTGCTACGCTACCTGCCAATCAGGAGGGGGGTGGGGCTGAGGCATGTGCCAGGCAAGGGGCAGGGCCACCGCGGCACCAGCAGGGCAAGGCGGCCACTGGGCCGGCGGGGGTCCAATTGCAGCCCCGTGGCAGCGGCAGGGGTCCCTATGGCCGCCCTGGACCCAGCAGGGGGTCTGGACCTGCGCCGCCGCCCCCAGGCCCGGCCACACCACATTAAAGCTTCTTTTATTATTAGCATCTTAAATTAATGTGATACATTTATTACAATTGATGAGCCTTTATTGACACATTATTAAAAAAAGTAAAATCTGCAATTTACATTAGGGTTCATTCTTTGTGTTGAACATCTTATGGTCTTGACAAATGTACCATTAATGTAGTATCAGACAGAACAGTTTCATTGCCCTAAAGATCACCTGTGGCACACCTATTCATCCCTCCCTGCTCTGAACCGGCCTCCCAGCCTTGGCAAATCTGGGGTGGCAGCAGGGGTCCTGATGGGGGTGATCAGGCTGGCAGGCAGAAAGGGTTAGGGGCAATCAGGAAGGCAGGCAGACAAGTAGTTGGAAGCCAGCAGTCCTGGATTGTGAGAAGGATGTCCAACTGCCCATTTAGGCCTGATCCTACCTGGATCAGGCCTAAATGGGCAGCCAGACATCCCTGAGGGGTCCCAGCTTGGAGAGAGTGCAGGCTGGGCTGAGGAACAACCCCACCTGCGCATGAATTTCGTGCACTGGGCCTCTAGTGAAAACATAAAATGTAACTGCTATGCCCTAACCGGTTTTGCTCAGTGGGTAGAGCATCAGCCTGGGAACTGAAGGGTCCCAGTTTCGATTCTGGTCAAGGGTATGTATCGTTGTGGGCACATCTCCAGTAGGAGGTGTGCAGGAGGCAGCTGATTGATGTTCCTCTTTCATCGATGTTTCTAACTCTCTATCCTTCTCCCTTCCTCTCTGTAAAAAATCAATAATATATATATTTTAAGTAACTGGTAAGAAAAGTATGGACTAGGGTAGAACTGGCTCTTTTGGGCTTCATCTAGCATAGTGGTTGGCAAACTTTGGCTCATGAGCCACATGCAGGTCATGAGCCGCAGTTTGCCGCTCTCTTGACTAATGATTTTGCCAACCACTGATCTAGCAGTTGTGTGGCATGATTAAGTTCTTTGAGCATTGTTGTTTCAAGGCTCAATACCAATGACATTGAGCTGGTGAGATGTGGATTTTTGAACAGTGTGAAGGATGGGGAAATCCTGATAATGGGGGAGACCAGCTCAGAGCCGACTGTAGTGCTCTAGTGAATCGAGGCAGAGGGGAAAGATTGATTAGGAAGTGGAATGGACTAGGACTTGATGCGAAAGAGCATTGCTTCTGTATGTAAAATCATGCAGTGTTACAACAGAAACTCTTCTGCTTCTGAAGGAATTGATTTCTCCAGGGAGGACAGCACCTCTCACTATGATGCCAGGTAACCACACACAGGATGGCACTGCCATCATTCTGGTGTCAAGATGTGAGAAGGAAGATGAAAGTAGAGGACAGCTGGGTTCTAGAATCCTCATTAACAAATGAAAGTCCAAGTTCCTCACCATCCCAGTGATGGCAGATGAGTCCTCCAGTTCCACAGGAGGAGTCAGATTCCTGATTTCTAGTACTGTTTGCCAGTCAGGTATGCTCCTACACAAATGTAGTTTTAGTGTAGTGTACACACTTGATAGTGGTTTTCTTTTTTGTAATGCTACTGCCTCGCTTGAACTTTGAATGCTGAGGCACACACTTCAAAGATATGTCTATTCCAGAGACAGCTATCTGGAATAAACACATAGCCAACCACAGAACTAAATAAAGGGCGAAGTCACCTCGTCCTGAGGCTCCTTTGTTTTAGAGATCTTGGTTGATTTCAATAGCCAAAATCATTTGGGCCGCTTCCCTGCTTCCCCCCCACATACATACACACACACACACACACTCTTCACCAATAAAGAGTGACTCCAGAAACCCTAGGCCCCTAGTCTGTACTCCAGTGAAAGCAGGATGCAGGGCAGTTCGGGGCAACCAGGCCTGCAGGGGAGGGCAATTATGTGTACGTGCTCTCTTTCTACCTGAGAACCCACTATGTCTCCGATATAATTTCCAGCCCCTGTGAGTAACTAACCTTTGTGGGTTTTGTATTTTCAAACTTTCCTGATGGTTATCACTGAAGGGTGTCTTGCAATCATAATAAAAATTATAAGGGCCAAATCAACCACAACATTGTGTATTGATAGGCTGAGACCAGCACAAAACAGTCAGTCTTATAAATCAGGAACTGTCTTTTCCTAGTATGTCTCTCTGATTCATACTAGACTAGTGTCTTGGTATTGATTTGAAAGACTGCTTTAAAAAAAAAAAAAAGCTGAGACTGGTTTGGCTCAGTGGATAGAGCGTTGGACTGTGGACTGAAAGGTCCTGGGTTCGATTCCAGTCAAGGGCATGTACCTTGGCTGCGGGCACATCCCCAGTAGGGGGCATGCAAGAGGCAGCTGATCGATATTTCTCTCTCATTGATGTTTCTAACTTTCTATCCCTCTCCCTTCCGCTCTGTAAAAAGCAATGAAATATATTTTAAAAAAAAACACAAAACATTTTTTTTTTTTTTACTCTTTCAGCTAATACAACTTATAACTCGGGAAATGGCAGTTTGTCCCAAGAAATAAGGTCTAATATTTGTGTTTTAGGGAAAATCAGTACTGTGGAACATAAGATCATAATTCTAAATAACCTTGGTAAATGAAGAGGGAACAAGCAAAAAAGGTGGATTTGCATAAATGAAGGATGGTGCATTTAGCAAGGCAAAATAAACTTCAAGGCGATAAGAAGTGACTCTAGAATTATAACAGCAGCAACAAAAATGCCAGGGTCAGTTCCTTTAAAAAAATTAAACATAGCTTTAGCTAGTTTGGCTCAGTGGGATAGAGCATTGGCCTACAGACTGAAGGGTCCCAGGTTCGATTCCAGTCCCAGGTTGTGGGGCTGGATCCCCAGTGGGGGACATGCAAAAGGCAGCCTATTGGTGATTCTCTCTCATCATTGATGTTTCTATCTCTCTCTCCCTCTCCCTTCTTCTCCGAAATGGATAGAAGTATATTTTAAAAATTGAACAATTACCATATGATTCAGCAAATTCACTTCTGGATATACACCTAGAAGAATAGAAAGCAGGGGCTCAAACAAATATCTCTATACCCATATGCACTATTGTTCACAGTAGCTTAAAAGTAGAAACAACCCAATGGCTACCAATAAGTGAATGGATAAATAATATATATATATATACAGTACATACAATGAAATATTATTGAGCCTTAAAAAAGAAATGAAATTTTGACACATGCTACAACATGGATAAACCTTGAAAACATTATGTTAAATAGAAGAAGCTAAACATAAGTACAAAATTATATTATTCCACTTATATGAGGGACCAAAAATAGTCAAATTCATAGAGACCAAAAATACAGTGGTGGTTGGCAGGGGCTAGAAGGGAGGAGGGAATGGGCAAGTTATTGTTTAACAGGCACAGTGTCATTTTGGGATATTGAAAGAGTTCTGTGGATAGATAGTGGTGACGCTTGTGAGTCCACAAGCCACTGAATTCTATACTTAATGCCACTGAATTCTATACTTAAAAATGGTTAAAATAGTAAATTAATAGACAGCTAATAAACCAGCAAAGTAGATCCAAAATTGAAGTAAACCATGCACTGTTTACAAACAGACATGCAAGGTATTTTCTCCAGCACTGGCCATAGTCTGTCCTCAGTTCTGGCAGATAATGATAGAGGGAAGATGTGGAGCATAACATAAGGAAAGAATAGGAACGCACATGGTATAGAGTGACCCAGGCTTATGAAACATTTCATCTAAGTAGTATCCCCCATAGCTAAAAAAAAAAAAAAAAAAAAGTGAAGTTTGAACTCTAAACTTTAATTTCCGGGAACAGAAATTAAGCCTTTTTCAGAAATGGATCCTGTGTCCCATGTGGAAAATTTATGTCAACTTTTCATTCTATTTCCTCATATATTTATCTCAGTACCATTTTTTCATATAACTCATTCAACTAATGTTGTTTGCATGCCTACACTGGTCCATTTACAATTCTTAATAGAGGCAGAGTAGGGAACAAAGGAGACTGGGCTGCATTCAGTCCTCACCTTGATAGGGGTAGGGCTGATGAAGGAAAAAGGTGCTAGCATTACCTACCTTTAACTAGTGGGCCGTGTCTTTTTTAGCTTCCTGTCCCCTCCCAGTTTGATATGTTGGCCTAGGAGTAAGGACATTGAGTTCTCTGTGGTTGCATGGGTCTAGGCAAATTTCAGCTCTCTCAATTTCTATTTTCTCAGCTCAAAAGACACAGGACTGGATTCCCAAGCAGTCGCTGTAGGGCAGGAAACTGCCCTTCAGGCCTTGACATGGCTGAGACTTGCTCCAGTGATTCCTTGCTTTCCTACTTTCATCTGTTCCCACACTGCCAGAGGTAGCTCCCATGTAAATGATTTCTAGCGCCCCCCAGAACCTGTCTCCTCCTGTGGGAACTTGCTTTCTGTTTACAGATTCTTTGGGAGTGAGGATGCCTGAATTTCAGACGAGGCCCTAGATAATTCAAGTGCAATATAATGCACTTTAATCTTGAATTTGTTATAAATTTGGGATTTGGATTCTACCCAGTGCACATTTCAATAACTACCATTTACTAAATGCTCAAAATATGCCAAGCACTATTAAGTGCATGATTTCACTTAATTGTAAAGTGAGTTTTTTCAGGCAGTTCAGTGTAAGTATTAAAAGCAGGGCTCTGGAGTCAGACTGCCTGTTTCCATCCTGGCAGTCTTACAGGTGTGTGACTTCAGAAACATGAGTTAGCCTCTTTCTGAACCTCTATTTTCGTTTCTATGATAGCATCTAGCTGCTGTGAGAATGAAGCAAGAGAAAAACGTAAAACACCAGATAGTAAGTACTCTTAAAAAAAAAAGAGGTGTGCATTCTATTATCTCCACTTTACAGATGAGAATATTGAGGCTCAGAGATGTTAAACAACTTGCCAAAGTCACATTGATTGGTTAGGGCATAGATAGGTTTGGAATCCAGCAATGTCTAAAGTCAAAGTCCTGACTTGGACCTTAAGGCCATTGCAATGGCAACATTCTATGACTACTTTCTATGTTACAATGATGCTGTGTAGTTTGTATTTTGACTTTCTTGGAGTAAAATGCTATGAATAAAGAAGAGCAGTACTTTTTTAATGCTACTAACAGAAGTCAACCTATTTCCTTATCTGCTATGAGAACAGTTATGTTCCAGTGACCACAGCTCTGATCTCTTTTTACCTCACATCTGTTGTCCAAAGTTGGGGATCTTAGCTAGGACCTAGTGGGGTAGGGAGAGTTCATAGGCAATTTGCCAAGTGAATAGGTACCCTCAAATAACACAGCTCTGATTTTATTCCCTTCCTGGATCTTCTGCCTGTCTGAACCATCCTACTGTTTTCCTTCTACTCTCTTGCTGTCTGCTCCATTTCCCATTACCAGAGTCGATCTTCTTCCAACTTTTCATGCTGTCAAACAAAAAGGGAGAAAATATTAATTTTTAATAATAAGAGATCTCAAAGTGGAAGAAGGCTTAGGCAAGGTGTCAGTGAGTAGAGAATTCCAGTACCACTTAAGAGACAAACAGCTATACCACAGATACACACACATATATTGTTCTTGGCTACTACAACTGAATCAGAGTCCAGCACTAGTCTTCTTCTATTTTTAAATTAAAAGGATTCTTTATTTTAAATATATAGTGCCATAATTCATAAAAAAATTATAGTAGTGGTACAATATCCACAAATCAATAAATGTGATACATCACATAAACAAATTGAGAGATAAAAATCACATAGTCATATCAACTGATGCAGAAAAAAAAGCATTTGACAAAATCCAACACCCTTTCTTGATAAAAACTCTCAACAAGGTAGGAATAGAAGGATCATACCTCAACATAATAAAAGCTATATATGATAAACCCACAGCTAATATCATACTCAATTGACAAAAACTAAAACCATTTCCCCTAAGAAAAGGAACAAGACAGGGACATCACTCCTGTTCAACATAGTACTGGAAGTATTAGCCATTGTAATTAGACAAGAAAAAGAAATAAAAGGCATCTAAATTGAAAAAGAAGTAAATGTGTTCTTATTTGCAGATGACATGATATTGTACATAAAAATACCGAAAGACTCCATCAAAAAACTAATAGACTTACTAAATGAATTCGGCAATATAGCAGGATACAAAATTAATGCCAAGAAATCTATGGCATTTCTATACACCAATAGTGAACTTACAGAAAGAGAGACTAAAAAAGCAATCCCATTTACCATCGCACCAAAAAATTTAAGATATCTCCAAGGAGGTAAAAGACCTATATTCAGAAAACTACAGGACACTGAAAAAAAGAGATAGAGGAAGACATAAATAGATGGAAGAACATACCATGTTCATGGATTGGGAGAATCAACATCATTAAAATGTCCATACTACCGAAAGCAATCTATAGATTCAATGCATTCCCCATTAAAATACCAATGGCATATTTCACAGACCTAGAAAGAACTCTCCAAAAATTCATCTGGAATAATAAAAGACCCCGAATTGCCACAGCAATCCTGAGAAAGAAGAACAAAGTAGGTGAGATCTCAAGCTCTATTACAAAGCCACTGTTCTCAAAGCCGCCTGATACTAGCACAAGAACAGACATATAGATCAATGGAATAGAATAAAGAACCCAGAAGTCGACCCAAATCATATGCTCAATTAATATTTGACAAAGGAGGCATAAACATACAATGGAATCAAGACAGAGGCTCTTCAATAAATGGTGTTGAGAAAATTGGACAGATACATGCAAAAAAATGAAACTAGACCACCAACTTACACCATACACAAAAATAAACTCAAAATGTATTAAGGACTTAAACATATGATGGGAAACCATAAAAATACTAGAGGAATCACAGGCAGAAAAATCTCTGACATATGCCGAAGCAATTTCTTCACTGATACTGCTCCTAGGGCAATGGAAACTAAAGAGAAAATAAACAAAAGGGACTACATCAAAATAAAAAGCTTTTGCATAGCAAAGGAGACCATCAATAACACAACAAGAAAGCCCACTGCATGGGAGAACATATTTTGCCAATGATATCAACGATAAGGGTTTAATCTCCAACATTTACAGGGAACTCATGCAGCTTAACAAAAAGAAGATAAACAACCCAATAAAAAAAAATGGGCAACTGATCCAAATAGACATTTCCTAAGAAGACAGAAGGAAGGACAAGAGACATATGAAAATCTGCTCAAAGTCACTAATCAGACAGATGCAAGTCAAAACAACAATGTGGTACCATCTCACACCTGTCAGAATGGCTATTAACAAATCAACAAATGACAAGTGCTGGCGAGGATGCAGAGAAAAAGGAACCCTCATGCACTGCTGGTGGGAATGCAGACTGGTGCAGCCACTGTTGAGAGCAGTATGGAGTTTCCTCAAAACACTAAAAATGGAACTCCCATTTGACTCAGTGATCCCACTTCTAGGAATATATCCCAAGAAACTGGAAACACGAATCAGAGAGGATATATGCACCCCTATGTTCATAGCAGCACAATTCACCATAGCTAAGATTTGGAAATAGCCTAAATGCCCATCAGCAGATGAGTGGATTAAAAAACTGTGGAACATCCACACAATTGCCTACTACACTTCGGTAAAAAAGGATTTCTTATCATTTACAACAGCATGGATGGAGTTGGAGAGCATTATGCTAAGTGAAATAAGCCAGGCAGAGAAAGATAAACATCACATGATCTCACTCATTTGTGGAATATAATGACAACATAAACTGATTAACAAAAATAGATCCAGAAACAGAGAAACATTAATCAGAATGTCAAACCTCAGGGAAGGTAGGGGATTAAGGGGGAGAGATCAACCAAAGGACTTATATGCATGCATATAACCCTAAGCAATGGACACAAACAACAGGGCGATGGGGCATGAATGGGAGGTGGAGGGTAACGGGGGGAATAAGGATATATATGTAATGCCTTAATCAATAGAGAAATAAAAAAATTATAAGTATGGATAAAACTTTTTAAAAATAATAGTAGTTAACCACCTCTTAAATATGATTGTATAAACAATGTGTGGATTCAGTCAGTTTTTTTTTAAGTTAACTGTATGCTATGAAGTATTCTAAGAAAGGAAAGCATGACACGTTCCATTCCATTAAAGGGGATTAAAAATAATTATAAACTAATTTGGATAACCCTAGCAATTTCCTGGGTATTATCCTTCTGTATAAACCTGACTCTTTATATTAAAACTGTATTCTGGCCAAAACTGGTTTGGCTCAGTGGATAGAGCGTCGGCCTTCGGACTGAAAGGTCCCAGGTTCGATTCTGGTCAAGGGCTGCAGGCACATCCCCAGTAGGGTGTGTGCAAGAGGCAGCTGAATCGATGTTTCTCTCTCATTGATGTTTCTGACTTTCTATCCCTCTCCCTTCCTCTCTGTAAAAAAATCAATAAAATGTATATATATTTAAAATACTGTATTCTGGTTTCCTACCATTGAGTAAGAAATTCATAAACAGAGGCCTAGAAATGGCCTTATTGCCATGTACTTCTTCACCTCCAGATGGCCACTTGGTGCTCTGATGTAGACAGTAGATGTCTGGTATTTCACCTCTGCTAATCTGCCCAGGAAGACAAACATTCCATTCCAGCCATTGCTTCCACCTTGACCTTTCAAATGCCCCTCTGTGAGGAGGAGCCATCACAGATTGCCATAGCAACATAGCCTTTGTGACTCAGTAGATCAACCACTTTCAGGCACTGTCCAACTGACACCTGGTATAGTTGATTATTCCTCCCAAAGGGCCACTGCTGGGATCCTCCCAACCTATGGCACTTCATGAGTCAGGGTGGGTCAGATGATCGAGTTTCTGGCATCCAAGCAAAGGAGATTACTTAAAACCAATTCATGCTCTTCATTATAAATCTGATCTAATTTGGGTCACTGAAGTCACATGCCTTAAGCACTACTAGGCCTCTCTTCTGACTTGGGTGGCTCTGAGCCACCAGACATTTGCCAGTCTGGTGGTGATAAAGCCTTTCATGCTGAAGGATTTTGGGGTGTTTTGGCCCTCTGTTGATAAAAATGGGTTGCTGGGGTTTGGCATTGGGCCCAGATATCTGCATCTCTAGGTAAATGCTATCCAAATACCATTTAAATAATTTACAAACCAACTTCTTCCTTAATTCAACACACTCACTGCCATTTCCATAGATTCTTGTCCTCAGGTCGGGTCTTAAGGAAAAATACTGCTCCTTATATTTATCCAACCAAATGTGTTTCAGCCTCAAGGAGTTGTGTCCTGGCCTTCAGAGGAGCCATAGGGTTGCCTTTTCCAGAAAACATGTCTGACTCTGGAGCAAGGGATAATGAAGAGCTTACCCCCATATCCAAATCTGAAATTATCTTTCCAAACTTTCTCCTCCCCAGATATACATGCCACTGTCATAATGTCCAAGTTCACTGAAGTAGCTTCTATTCATGGCAAACAGTCCTCCATGCAGTAGCTCTTTCTGATCTTCCAAGCTCAAAAAGGAGAACAAGATTCCATTTGAAGTGCAGTCCCCAGTTGAACTCTCCTACCACAGGGGATGAGCTGTAGGCCACCGTGTCTGCACTGATGGACTTCTGCTGCATGAGCTGCTCCTAACATTCTTCCTTGAATTAATCCCTCACACTTTGTATTGTTATGCCCAGATTTCAAGATCCCCAAAGACCACCAGGGAGCCGAGTCCAATGCAATAACAAAGAGCCTTTATTACAAGCTAGCTTGGCTCTCTGCCTCCACCTATGCAGTGGCAGGATGCAAAAGAGGGCGAGTTTCAAAAGCACAATGATTTTATAGGGCTAGGGGTCGGGAGGTGGGGCATACTCAGACCGCTGAGTTGGCCGATTCCGATTGGTTGGGTGAGGGCGGGGCTAGTGACTCAAAGGCAAGGTGTGGCTAGGGTCTGGTTACACAAAGACAGAATGTGATCAGCATACTTTTGGCCTCAGGTTAGTTCCCCTTGTATTCCCATTGGCTGAATGAAGGGCGGGCTGAGTAACTGACACATCCTGTGGTTTTTCTTGGAAGAGGGGACACAGCCACACAAGATGGAGGATACGGTACAAAGTGGAGTCAGTTCCACTTTGCCCTTTCAGTATTTCTTATTAATTTTTTTAGGGAGGTTATTTGACTAATTCATCTAATTCTCCTTTCAAATCATCGAAGTCACTGTTGTCATCCAGGAGGATGATTTCATGGAGAAGCTGGGCTGGTGTGTGGTCCAGGATGCTGTGCACAGTCCACAGTAAAGCAGACAAGGCTTCATTGTAGAAACAAAAAACACTAGTTCCTGGCAGTCTGTAGGATATGTCTTGTCTTTACACGCTACATTCCTTATATCTGGCACATCTCTCTGGTAGCCCAAGTAGTTGCTAATGAGCATATTGAAGGTGTGTTTCTGATATCCCAAGTCTCTCAATTCCTGATCATGTTCATTAAAAATCATACCCAACTCAAAAGAGAATTTCATGTTGCCTCTTTCTGCATCTTCAATATGAGTACTACATCATCAATCTTGTTTGCTTTGAACTGTAATTCTAATATTCAACTTGGACCTGGGGTGAAATGGGGGTAGATTTTTTTGGGGGAATGGCTCATGGGGCCAAGACCCTTGATGGCACATTCTTAAAGTGGCCGAGTCACTTCAATGAAGTTAAAATACACAGAAAGCAAAACCATCCAGGTCGCAGATGTAAAACGACATCCATAACAGAAACATCGAACTGTGACGCTTCCCATTATAGACCTAGTATAGCTCAAGGGCCATTTTCAGCTTCCCTGGGAGCAAAAGCTGCTGGAGCCATAAGCTTGTGCTGGTGGCTGGGTATGAACTGGCATGAGAGTTCAAAACCAGGAATGCAGTCTTGGGTAGGGGGCTGCTCCACTTCTGTGGGCTTTACCACCAGGTCCTCAAAGTGAAGGTGAAGATCCCAGAAAGATCCTCTGGTTGAACCCCAGCGCTGGCGATGCAGGATCCCGGCCTTCTGGGACGTGGGCTGTGGCAGCTTCCCTCCCACCACAGCCCAGGTCCAGCCGCACTAGCTGCCGCAGGGCGAACACCCGGGAGAAGATCCCGGGTCGGGTAGTGACCCCAGGTTCGCCCAGGCCTCTGGAGTGCTCATCCAGTGCCGGTGCAGCAGCCTCTTCCATCTTCTTTCTTTTTTAATTTTTAAAAAACTTACAGTTGACATGCCCTGGCCAGTGTGGCTCTGTTGGTTGGCTCAGGTTGCCAGTTCGATTCCCAGTCATGGACACATGCCTAGGTTGAGGGCTTGATCCCTGGTGGGGGGTGTGCAGGCAATAGCTGATTGATGTTTTACTGTTACACCCCCCCCCCAACCGCCCTTCCTCTCTCTCTAAAAATAAAAAAAGGTTTTTTTTAAAATTACAGTTGACATACAATATTATGTTAATCTCAGATGTATAACCCATGAGCTGACATTTATATAACTTATAAGTGATCGCTCTGATAAATCTAGTACCCATCTGACACTATATAGTTATTACAATATTACTGACTATATTCCCTGAATATAGTCAATAACTATGTTAAACTTTACAGTCCCATCCATGCCTGTTGTGTAACTACCAATTTATACTTCTAAATCCCTTCACTTTTTTCACCCATTCCTCCAACCCCTATTCTATCTGGCAACCATCAAAATGTTCTCAGTATCTTTCTGTTCTGCTTGTTCATTTATTTTGTTCTTTCGATTCTACATATAAGTGAAATCATCTGGCATTTGTCTTTCTCTCTGTGGGCCCTTTAAGAGGAACACTTGGGACTCTAGCAGTCCTCTGTCACACTTGGCCACAATCCCCATTGGTTTTTACAAACAGAAGTTATGGGGACTTTTCTTCCCAGCACTGGAACCCTGGGCTGGAGGGCCGGGTATGGGCTTCTCAGGGGGACTTTTGCAGCTGAGATATCCCTCCCGATTTTTAACTGCCACATGTGGGTGTGGGACCACGCCTTTCCCCATCTCTTCCCCTTCTTCCAGTCCGGATGTTGCTTCTCTGTAGCCTTAGTTATAGGACTTCAGTTCAGCCAGATCTTTGGCAGGACTGAATGACGGTTTTCTGTGGTTTCATTGTAATTCTGATGTACCAGCGCTAGTCTTCAGCAGCAGCAGTTTGACCTTAAGGGGTGCTAAGGACAAAAAGTACTCAAGAAGTTTCATTTTTATACATTCAGGTACATTTTTTAAACCTTTCTACTTGCTCAATATATTTTTTTTTAATTATAGAGCTAGGTTTTAAAATTTATGTACTATTTCATATATGATAAATATTTCAACAGTACAAAGGGTGTACTATAAATAATTAAATCTCTTTTCTCTTTTCCCAATTCCTCTTCTCAAAGGCAATCACTGTAAACAATTTATGTTCTGAATTCTTCTGGTGGTTGCCATTATATTCTTACACACTGTTAGGTTTCTGGTTAATGATTTATCAACTTTAAATGATTTATTTTATCCTGCTTTGGAAGATGAAAATTTTTAGTGCCTTTCACCATCTCCTTCTTTTCCTTGTTCCTGTCATATCTTCTTGATCAAATGATTTCTGGACAAAGTGGAAACATGTTTGAGTTTCAGGTAATAATGACTGCCTTTTGTCAAAGTCCTTATTCTTGCCAGAAAGGTAATGTGCTAACACATGATATATGATAACTAGAAGCCTAATGCATGAAATTTATGCATGGGGCTCAGCCCTCGCAGCCCCAACTGCCTTTGCTGCCTCATGGCCCCGCTGCCCCGCCACCCAACCCACTGGTCCTTCCAGACAGTCATTGCAGAAAGTGATTCTGCTGTCCGGTCTAATTAGCATATTAGCTCTTTATTATATAGGATTTCATTAATCTTCATACCCATACTAGTAAGTAGGCACTATCCCCATTTTACAGGAAAGGGAATGGCTAGTTATGCTGCTTGCTCAAAGTCCTGTAGTTGTTAATTAGCACAGTTAGATTTAACCTGGATTTCTAACACTCAAGCCCACATTCTTCATCATTACTCCCCTAGAACAATAAATTTGTTAAGGCCAGGCTAGTTCCACCAAGGTATTTTCTTCTCCTGCAAGTTATGTGTGTGTATTCACTTTTATAATATGCAAAAATAAAATACATGACAATTATGACAATGATATCATAAAGAATGGGGGAGGGGAAATGGAAGGTTATATAGTTCCTCATGGGTACATTTGTTATTTTGTTCAAGACATTCAGTTATATTTTATTTTTTATTTTTTTAAAATATATCTTATTGATTTTTTTTACAGAACAGAAGGGAGAGGGATAGAAAGTCAGAAACATCGATGAGAGAGAGACATTGATCAGCTGCCTCTTGCACGCCCCCTGGGGATGTGCCCGCAGCCAAGGAACATGCCCTTGCCAGAATCGAACCCGGGACCCTTCAGTCCGCAGTCCAACGCTCTATCCACTGAGCCAAACCGGTCTCAGCCAGTTATCTTTTAAATACATTAAAAACTAAGGGAAAATATTTTTATATATACTCAAATATTTCCCATTTCTAGCACTCTTCATTCCTTTGTGTGACCTAAGTGTCTTTGTGGTATCATTTTACTTTAGCCTGAGGAACTTTTAAAAACATTTCTTGTGGAATAGATCTGCTGGCATCTAATTCTGTTAATCTTTGAAACATGTCTTTATTTCTCTTTCATGCTTTAGGGATATTTTTATTGGATATATAATTATAGGTTGATAGTTTTTCTTTCAACCCTTTAAAGATCTTGTTTCATTTTCTTCTGGCTTGTAATGTTTCTGAGGAGATGTCAGTGATTTTCTTGTCTCCTTTCTTTGTTTTCTCTGGCAACATTTTAGCATTGATTTTTATTAGTATGCATTGGTATAATTTATCATTTCCTCTGTGTTTATCCTCTTTGAAGATCATTTTGCTTCTTGGATCTCTGAGTTGATATTTTCATCAAGTATCAATATTTCATCAAATATGGAAAAATTAGCAGCCATTATTTACTCAAATATGTTTTCTGTTTCCCCTACTATTTTACCTCCCTAATTTTTGAGGCTCCAATTATACAAATGTTAGACTGCTTGGTTTTGTTTCACAAATCACTGATACTTTATTAATTTTTAAATCTTCTTTCTCTGTGCCTTTATTTGGAAATTTTTTATTTTCTGTTTTTAAATCCACTTTTCTTTCTTCTGTGGTATCTAATTTTCTGTCAAGCTCATCTATATTAATTTTTCATTTGAGGTATTATATTTTCAATTTTAGAAGTTCCATTTGGTTCTTTTTCATAGTTTCCATTTTTTCCTCATAGATTTCATGTTTTTCTTTAAGTCCTTGGACATTTATAGTAACAGTTTTAAAGTCCTTATGTGTTTTCCATTGTCTCATTAATTTCTGGATCTTTATATTGACTAATTTTTCTCCTTGTTATAAATCACATTTTTTTTACTTCTTTAACTGTCTAGTGGTTTTTTAATTGGATTCATGATAAAGTCTAGATATTGTTATCTTTCTTTAAGAAGTGTCGAGCTTTGTTCTGGCCTGCAGTTAATTTGCTGTGTATCAACTTGATCCTTTCAAAAGCTTGATATTAAGGTCTTCTAGAATGGGTCTAGCTTTAACTCTATGGTTTGGTTATTTTTATTGATAATATCTGGACTTTTGGGGATTTCTAATGAATATCCTGGGTGTTCAATAAAGACTCTCCACGCTGGTTGATCAAAACTGAGAAGTCTCCAAAACTTTCTGAGTTCCATAGTTGTTCATTTCAAAGCTCCTGAAAGCTGTTCTTTCCACCAATAGATTCTCTCCCCGACTACACTGTGGTGTTTTACCTTATGATGAGTACAGCCTAGAATTGAAGATATCCCTGTGCTAGCAGATTTCTGGGGCTCTTTCTTTGCATTGAAATTCAAGTTATCTCAGTCACACTAAACTAAAATTTCTATCTCCTCAACTGAGTAAGATTGTTATGCTTTGCTTGGATTCCTTCTCTCTGTGCCAGAATGTAAGTGCCTTTTATATCTAAAGTTGGGGAAATTGTAGAATTTATCTCATTTTTTTTCACTTGTCTCAGAAATTACAGTGTTGTAAAGACTGTTGTTCAGTGTCTCTAACTAGATATTTTTATTGTTTTGTCCATATTTATTTGTATTTTATTTATGGCAGAGGGATTAGGCTAATACCAGTTACTCTGTCACAAGCTGAAGTGACAGTCCTCTATCTTCAGAATTTTGACCTAATGAAATAAAGATCCTTTTTGGGATAGTTATACTGAAAGCTCAGAAATTAAGATGCTTTTATTGATTCCATGAATATATGCACAGTTACCAGCAACATCTTGAGTCGTCAGCCAATAAACAACTAAGTCTCCCATATCTTCTGAAACCCACCAACATATTTCTTTCACTTATTGGTAGATTAGGTTCAACTACTTGCTTAGGCCATACTTTACTTTAGATGATATTCTTCAATGTTTCTACTTATCAGATAGGACCACGTGCCAAAAATATTTTTTAACAGTAACATCTTATTGACATATAACAGTCATACAAAAAAAAGCATGAATTATATGTGTACAGCTGAATGCATGATCATAATTTGGACATACTCATATAAACAAAATCCAAATCAAGAAACAGAATAGAATTAGTTCTCTATAAGTCTCTGTTATGTTTCCTCCCTATCATTATACCCCTTCCAAAAGTGACTACTATTCAGGTTTCTAAAACTATATATTAGTTTTGTTTTAAAACTTCAGATGATTGAGGGAGAACTAAGATGGCGGCAAAGGCAAAACACCTATCTTGCTGTCATAATCAGCAATTTTAATACTACAACTTAACGAAAGAACAAACACCTTCCAGAATCACCAGAAAGCTCGCCGAGTGAAAATTCCACAAATAAAAGTGAAGATAAGACACTGTGACTCGGAGGAGCGGTGGCGGACAGCGTTGAAAGATTCGCACGGAGAGAGGTTTGGAGTGCATGCCGCGGAGAGGGCGGGCGGCTGAAAACCGGCCAGTTTTCTCGAACGGGGAGACAAAGGCGTCCCACTGGACTGTTTCTCAAGCTCTGGGCGAAGTCCAGAGAACCCACTATCACACAGGGTGAAAACTGGACAGTGGGAGGGCACGCCGAAGCTCGGGTGCTGCCGGGTCTCCCGGCTTGTGGAGAAGGCAGCTTGCGCGAACAGCTCGGCTGCGTGATGGCGCAGAGAGCGCACAGTGACTTGTCTCTCATTCGGAAAACTGTCAGACTGCTTTGTTTTACGACCCTGGGTGAGCCATTGCACATGCAGACTCATTTTGGGAAAGTCTGAATTCCCCGGCAACCGGCAGCCGGTGGAGCTCAGCAGCGGCTCTCTCTCAGAGGTGCTGGCGGCCATTGCCCCCAGCACAGAGTCCCTGGGGCCGCATAGGGCAGAGCTAACGCTGTCTGCTTGGCCCGGAGACTCCGCCCACCCAACCTGAGCACAGCTGAGCTTCACAGACAATTGGCCTGGAGGTCAACCCTCCAAGTACTAGCAACGATTAACTGAGCTTAACTTCAACAAGACTGTGCAGCCCATATCCACCTCAGGTAACCGGGGAGGCTGAGCCACTATCCCTAGTAGGAAGTCTACCACACAAAGCTAATTGACCAACTCAGGGAAGCAGCCACCATGCAGAGACATGGAAAGAAATCAGATGTGAAAGAAATGGAGGGAAAAAAACGACTGGACATGGAATTCAGAACCACGGTTATAGGGTTTTTTAAGAGGCTCCAACAAAAGATCGAGGCCTATAAGGAAATAAGTAAGACCACAAAGGAAATGAATGAGTCCTACAAGAAAATGAATAACACCCTCCAGGATATAAACGAGACCTGCAAAGAAATGATCAAGACCAACGTGGAAATGAAAGAAACCCTCAAGGATATAAAGCAGACTCTCAAGGATATGAAAAAGGACCAACCAGAAATTAAGCATACACTGACTGAAACAAAAAATATTATACAAAGACCTGAAAGTGCCCTGGAGCACCCCAAGAACCAAGTTAAAGATTTGAAATACAAAGAGGTAAAATCCACTCAGCTGAAAAAGCAAGAAACCAAAAGAATCCAAAAAATTGAAGATAGTGTAAGGGGCCTCTGGGACAACCTCAAGCATACCAACATCCGAATTATAGGGGTGCCAGAAAAAGCGAGAGGCCAAGACAATGAAAACCTATTTGAAGAAATAGTGACTGAAAACTTCCCACACCTGGTGAAAGAAATTGACTTAGGAGTCCAAGAAGTGCACCGAACCCCAATATATAGGAACCCTAAGAGGACCACACCGAGGCACATCATAATTAAAATGCCAAGAGCAAAAGACAAAGAGAGAATATTAAAAGCAGCAAGAGAGAAACAGTTGGTTACCTATAAGGGAGCATCCATACGACTGTCAGCGGATTTCTCAACAGAAACGATGCAGGCCAGACAGGAGTGGCAAGAAATATTCAAAGTGATGAACAGCAAGAATCTACAACCAAGATTACTCTATCCAGCAAAGCTATCATTCAGAATTGAAGGTCAGATGAAGTGCTTCGCAGATAAGAAAAAGCTAAAGGAGTTCATCACCACCAAACCAACATTATATGAAATGCTGAAAGATATTCTTTAAGAAGAGGAAGAAGAAAAAGGTAAAGATGAAAATTATGAACAACAAATACACATCTATCAACAAATGAACATAAAAATCAAGTGAATTGATAGGCTGTTGAACAGGATGGACTGGTGAATATAACAGGGACATGGACATAGTGAGGGAATGGACTGACAATTCTTGGGGAGAAAAGGGTTGTGGGAAGTGCAGCAAGAGACTGGACAAAAATCTAGCAACAATGGGAGAGGACAGTGGGGAGGGGGAGGGAAGGGTGGAGGGTGGGATAGGTACAGGGTGGAGGGAAGCTATAGGGGGATAAAAAGGGGAAACAATGTAATTAATAAACTGAACAATAAAGATAAAAAAATCAATAAAATATATTTAAAAAAATAAAATAAAACTTCAGATGATTGAAATTATACAATGTGCACTCTTTTTTTATATAACTTTTTTACTCAATATTTTATTTCTGAGATCCATCCTTGTTACTTTGTATAGTTGCAGTTGATTGACTCTTTACTGTATGACATTATATTGTCTGAATATGTCATACATCAACATTGACTATTACAAGGAGCACCACTCATTTATAATTATAGTGTCTCTTACTCATCCTATCTAATAAAAGAGTAATATGCAAATTGACCATACCTCTGGTCAAGTCACACCCACCAGCCAATCAGGAGCAAATAAACCCCAACCAAGATGACTGTCCACTGAGAGTAGGAGGGAGTCTTGGGTTTCCCCAGCTATGCAGGAAGCCAAGCTTTCTGCCAGCTGTTGCCAGCCTAGGCCTCCATTCAATGCTACAAAGTTTCAATTATAGAAGATATATCCCAACAGAAATGGCGCAGCCATGGAGCTGGAGGAAGCAGAGGCTAGGATTACCTGGTTGATGGAGGAAGCCAAGCTTCTGCAGCTCTGACCAGCCTAGGCCTCCACGCCAGGCTACAATGTTTCAATTATAGAAGGTAAATGTCCCAACAGAAATGGCTGTCACCACGAAACGAACAGAAGGTTTGACTCCGCTCCAGGCTACAAAGTTTTAATTGTAGAACATAAAATAAATCCCAGATACCAGGGCCTCCAGTTGGGTTGCTAGGGGGTGTGGCCAGCTTGCAAACCACCACAGGCCCCTTGCCCAGGCCACCCCACACCCTAAGGGAACCCCAACCCTGATCCGGGACATCCTTCAGGGCAAACCAGCTGACCTTCATCCACGTACCAGGCCTCTATCCTATCTAATAAAAGTAATATACAAATTTGACCATACCTTTGTTACACCTATAAGCCATGCCCACAGCCACACCACCAGCCAATCAGGAGCAGATTATGCAAATAAAACCCAACAAAGATGGCTACTGCCACTGAGAGCAGGAGGAAGGCTTGGGTTTCCCCGGCAAGAGAGGAAGCCAAGCTTTCTGCCTGCCTAGGCCTCCACTCAATGTTACAAAGTTTCAGTTATAAAAGATACAGAAATGGCAGCAGCCACTGAGCTGGAGAGAACAGAGGTTTGGGTTTCCCTGGCAATGGAGGAAGCCAAGCTTTTCACCTGCTGTTGCTGGCCTAGCCCTCCACTCTAGGCTACAAAGTTTCAAACAGAAATGGCTGGTGCCACGGAGCGAGCAGAAGGCTTGGCTCTGCTCCAGGCTACAAAGTTTTAATTGTAGACATAAATAAATTCCAGATCTCAGGGCTTCCACTTGGGTGGCTGGGGAGCATGGCCAGCCTGCAAACCTCCACAGGCCCCTTGCTCAGGCCACTCCTCACCCCAAAGAAACCCCCACCCTGATCTGGGACACTCTTCAGGGCAAATCAGCTGACCCACACTCATGTACCAGGCCTCTATCCTATCTAATAAAAGAGTAATTTGCAGATTGACCATCACTCCAACACACAAGAGGGCTTCCCCCATGTGGTCAAAGATCCTGCCCCCATGTGGACACAGATGGCCAGCAGGAGAGGCAGTTGGGAAGGATCAGGTCTGCAAGGGAGGGAAGTTGGGGGTGACCAGGAAGGCAGAGGAGGGAAGTTGGGGGCAAACAGGCTGACAGGGGAGCAGTTAGACATCAATTAGGCTGGCAGGGTAGTGATTAGTGGGTGATCAGGCTGGCAGGCAGAAGTGGTTAGGGGCAATCAGGGAGGCAGGCAGGTGAGCAGTTTGGAGCCAGCAGTCCTGGATTGTGAGAAGGATATCTGACTGCCTGTTTAGGCCCGATCCTAGAGGATTGGGCCTAAACAGGCAGTCAGATATCCCTCAAGGGGTCCCAGATTGGAGAAGGTGCAGGCTGAGCTAAGGGACATCCCTTGCCCCCCGTGCACAAATTTTGTGCACCAGGCCTCTAGTCCTATCTAATAAAAGAGTAATATGCAGATTGACCATCACTCCAATACACAAGATGGCTGCTCCCATCTGGTCAAAGATCCTGCCCCCATGTGGACACAAGATGGCTACCACAGGTAGACAACAGGGGAGGGCAGTTGGAAGGGACCAGGCCTGAAAGGGAGGGCAGTTATGGGTGATTATGGCTGCAGAGGAGGGCAGTTAGGAATGACCAGGCCAGCAGAGGAGGGAAGTTGGGGGCAAACTGGCTGGCAGGGGAGCAGTTAGACATCAATCATGCTGCAGGGGAGTGGTTAGGGGATGATCAGGCTGGCAGCCAGAAGCAGTTAGGGGCAATCAGGAAGGCAGGCAGGTGAGCAGTTGGGAGCCAGCAGCCCTGGATTGTAAGAGGGATGTCTGACTGCCTGTTGGACAGTCAGACAGTCGTACATCCCTCAAGTGGTCCCAGATTGGAGAGGGTACAGGCTGGGCTGAGGGTCAACCCCTGAATCCCATGCACGAATTTTGTGCACTGGGCCTCTAGTTTAATATATTTCCATTGCACAACCCTGGATAGACTAATGGGTCTGAGTTCCAAATGTGTTATATGATACTCTCTCTGCATTTAACTCTAGAACTCAAGTTCATATTGATTCACAAATATTTATCAACTGTGTATTATGTGGCAGGTTCCAGTCTAAACACTAGGGCTGGGGACCCTTGAGGATTTTGCAGAATGCTAAGAAGGGGCAGTCAGAGGAGCAGATAATCATAATATACTATAGTAATGTTAGAGCTATAACTAGGACTTATTAAATATTAAATTATGTAATTTTTTAAACATTCAGTTTTTTTACAAGAGGCTGACTCCACCTTTTTTAGGGGTCCAATCTTCAGTGATTTCTAGAGGTGCCTTTACAGGTAATTTAGATAGATTTTAAAAGATTAAAGAGAGCCATTCTTTTCAAAGGGTCTTAATGTTCAGTCAATTGAGAAGATCCTATTATGTCATGTCATTCCCACAAGCTTTTTTCCCTTAAATAATCTCATTCCTTTTCATTTGTCACTTATGTCCTCTCTCAACCAGTTCATCCAATTCCTTGTGTATTAACTATCACTGATATCTGTCCATGACCTCCATATCTTTAATCCTACTCTAGTCCTCTTTGTAAGCCCATTTTTAACTACCCTGGTATTAACTGCCTTTCAGATACCTTGACCAATCCATCAGCTCAACAGGTCCCTAACTCAATAAACTACTGTCTTTGTAGTCCACTTCATCTATGTTCTACCCCAGGGCACCACTACCTTTCCTCAGGATGGGAACCATTTAAGACTCTTTATCCTCCATATCAATCAATAAGGCTTGTTAATTCTACCTTATAACTATACCTTGAATCTGTCTATTCTCTTTATTTCCATGCCCACTATTCTGATTTAAGCACTTTCTGTTTCTTTCTGGATTATTGCCATTGCCTTTTCATAGATCTTCCTGATTTCAGTTTTATTCTTCATACTCATTAATCTTCCAAACCATGATTTGCAATGCAAATCTTATATTATTTTCTAGTTTAAAAATCTTCAATGATACTACATTGCCCAGAGCAGAGCTTCCCGAAACATGTGCCCTGATTGTGTATTGCAATGGATTAACATATGCCAAGGGTAGCCAACGATGGGCCAGGTGTGTTGCCAGTCACAAGAAACTTAAATCTTTTACCTCAGTGTGCCATGCGTGTTTTCATTTTCCATATGTGACACAAATGAAAAGGATAGAAAGGACTGGCTATAAGATTAAGTTCCAACTCCAGACACTTGCCAACTTCTCTAGTCTCATCTCCAGCACTCATCACCTCATACCATATTTATCTAATGACAAGAGGGATAGGGCCTAAACCAGCAATCAGACATCCCTCTCATAATCCAGGACCGCTGGCTCCTAACCACTGGCTTGCCTGCCTGCCTGATTGCCCCTAACCACTTGCCTGCCTGCCTAATCACCCTTAATCACTCTGCCTTCCTGATCACTCCTAACCGCTCTGCCTTGGCCCCTACTGCCATAGCTTCATCTGGAAGGACATCCGGAATGATGTCCAGAAGGTTGTTTGGCTGTCCGGTCTAATAAGCATATTATGCTTTTATTATTATAGATTGCTATTTCTTGCCACATGCCCAACTGTTTTATGCCTACATCCTTGTACAGAGGACAAGCTCTTTCATCAATGTGGAATGAACCCCTCCCTTGCTTTAGCTGGCAAAGCTCTACACATGTTTTGAAATGTAAATCAGCCCTCGCTAGTATAGCTCAGTCGGTTGAGTGCTGTCCCATGCACTAAGAGGTCACCAATCCTGGTCACAGCACATACTAACGGTAAGGGATATGTAGGAGAAACAGATCCATGTTTTGATGTTCTTATCTTTCCCTCCTTTCTCTGAAATAAACAAAATCATGTTTATTTGTTTTTAATTAGATCTCTTCTTTTCAGTACAAAATATAGAGTAGCCAAATACCATCCAAACTGTTAATTAAACTTTTGTACAGGAGTTTGATTCACTCTGATGGCTTCACAAGTCACTGCAGTGGTACATTTTGTTAAATAAAATAACCAAATAATCATTTACTAATGAAGCCACAAAATCAATCTGAAAAAATAATGGAAATAAAAATCTGCATGGAAGGCTTTTCCTGAAAAGGAGCACTTCATGTCAACAAGCTTCTCTTGTCACCCAGCAACCACTCCTCCGGAGTTCCCTTTAATGGGGGTAATTTCAGCTGGCAGCTGGTGCAACCTTGAAATGATCCTGTTTGTTTTCCTGCTCCCTGATGGATAGAGGTCACTGCTGATAATAATGTGGTTGCTATTCATTATTATCTAGATTGTGATAATGGCAGAAATGCCTTAAAATGCTCTTTTTAATCTTGACATTGACTCTGCATATACAGTTGGGTCACACTACATGCACATTTCAAAGCTTAAAGATATTTATATTTTAGAAATAAAAATGACCAACATGGGTGATCATGGTGGTGAATAAACATTGTTGTACTTTGTCCAGCTATTCAAATAATTAATAAACATCCATTAATCAAACTGCCTGTGTTTGAATCTCAGCTCTACCACTACTAATGTGTTCTTAGACATGCTTATTAATTTCTCTATGATGTATTTGAATCATCTATAAAGTGGGGCTAATAATAGTATTTACCACATAAACTTGTGAGGACTAAATGAATTCATACAGATAAGGGCCCAGAAGGATGTCCAGCACTCATAGTAGCCCTGTGTAATCAGTGATTTTGTTTCAGGATTGTATTCTCTTTTGACAAATCACTATTCTCTCACCTTCCCTGACTGGATTAGGCACCCCCTGCCATGTGTCTCTCTAGTATGCTGTACTTCCCATGGCTAAACAGCATTTAAATGGAATTATAATTGTGTGTTTAATTACCTGTGTCACCCAGTAGCAAGAAGCTCTGGGTGGGTGGAGACTCATCCATATCATTCACCACTGTAATCCTGTGTGTTGGTTGACTTGGTCACCTATTGTGCCTAAGCCGCCGAAGCGGTCAACTTAACCTACTGGCGAACAAGGAGAAGACAGCAGTTGGCTGAGTTTTACCAGGACTCTTCAGGGACTTTGAGGAGAAAATTGCTGAGTCACAGGCATGCATTTTGACCAGGGAATAATCTTAACTTGAGGTCTTGCAACATTGCTGCTTGAGCACACAGCTAATGACTCATTCAAGGTACACAGATATTCCTTATCTTTGAACTCTTACTTGCAAATAATGGGATACACTTTAACTTAGCTTCAGAAAGGACAGGAGGGAGTGAGGGGAGGTATGGGAGGAAATACAAAGTGTACCTTAGAGCTCAAGGGCAGGCAGGAGTGCAGCTGTGTGTCCTGCGGGACTGTCATTGGGGGCTAAGGCATCCTCTCATATTCCTCTCTTTCCCTCTGGAGCCAGATGGTTCCTTGATGTTAGATCTCTCTGCCCATCTGCTGCTTTCTTCTCTACTTTCGTTCCTCTGTTCATTGAAAGAAAAGTCTCTCAGCTCCTGGGGTTATGTATCCCTCAGTTCCAGCTGCAATCTGAAAATAACCAGCTGGTACTTAGCTGCCAAGCTTGATTTCCAGGGGAGAATCTGATTGTTCAAATGGAGCCAGCTGTCTCCCTTGATCTAATTTATAACTGCCAAGGATTATCTATTACAAACAAGGTTGCCAGGAATCCACTCTCATGAGTGAGCAGTTCTCTGTGAATAGGGTCACTGAGAATGGGCAGATACTCCAGAAGGTTTTTCCTAAAACAATGTATTTCAAAATGGTCCCCAATGTTATGCAAGGTTGGGTAACATCATGGAATACAGAGTACATCTTAGCTATCCAAAAACTACTGCGTCTCACTAGCTTTTGAGAGTTTTCCCTTTAATGGCATTGAAAAACATACAAATACACAAATGGGACTTTATTTAAAATGAACTACACAGTTCTCTGAAAACAAGAAGACACATACTCAGCTTGGAACTCTCTTCCTCTCTTTCTGATGAAGAACTCAAGAAGTTAAAACATTTTTAGCTTTAGATATATAGTTAGTAGGCTTGATAATTAATGCATGTAGAAAACTATTGTTCCAGGGATTGGAATATATGACTAGTCCTGCCCTGACTTCAGGAAACTCACAAGCAATTTGACCTTCATGCCTCACCCAGGAGAACTGCAAGTGACCCAGATAGTACTCCAGGGAGAGAAAGTCTGTGGCCTGGGGTACAGATAAAGAGCCACTATCACTGGTCAGCAAGTGTAGGGAAGGTCAGAAAATAACCAAACTATAGCTTTTACCTGATTAACCTTTTTTCCCTATATTCCAACCTGAATTCTAAACCCTTATATACACTTTTCTTCACCTTATAAAAAAGGTTGGCTTGGAATGAGATGTAAGACAATCTTTTTAGGGTACATAACCCATCCCCATTCTCAGATTGTTGATCATCTGAATACAGTGCCCATAAAGATTCAATCCTTGCTCTGGCTGTTGTGGCCCAGTTGGTTGGGCATTGTCCCGTTCACCAAGAGTTTGCCGTTTTGATTCCTGGTCCAGTGCACATGACTGGGTTGTGGCTCTATCCCCTGTGGTTGATTGAGCACTCTTTATCTGTAAAAATCAACAAAAATATACTTTTAAAAAAAAGATTCGAGCCTAGCCAGCATGGGTCAGTGGTTGAGTGTCGACCTATGAATCAGGAGGTCATAGTTCAATCCTCAGTGTGGGGCATGCAGGAAGCAGCCGATCAATGATTCTCTCCATATTTGATGTTTCTATCTCTCTCCCTCTCCCTTCCTCTCTGAAATAAATAAAAATATATTTAAAATAACTTAAAAAGAAAAATTCAAGCCTGTCTTTGCTTATTGGTTTGGGTAGTGACAGATATCACAAATGCCAACTTTTCCAGTTTAATTTTTACATTAGATAAATTCGATACCCATCATTTATTTATTTATTTATTTATTTATTATTGATTTTTTACAGAGAGGAAGGGAGAGGGATAGAAAGCTAGAAACATTGATGAGAGAGAAACATCGATCAGCTGCCTCCTGCACATCCCCCACTGGGGATGTGCCTGCAACCAACGTACATGCCCTTGACTGGAATTGAACCTAGGATCTTTCAGTCATAGGCCGACGCTTTATCCACTGAGCCAAATTGCTTTCGGCCATACCCATCTTTTAAATATCTGTTTTAGACATTCCCCATGTGGGGAATATATATATATATATATACACTAGAGTGTATTTGTGCAGGAAGTGAATTTGTGCACAGGTGAGGTCCCTCTGCCTGGCCGGCGATTGAGACCTATTGGGGACCAGCCCAAGGAGAGGGACCCTGGGAGGTTAGCCGGCCAGGATGAGGGGGTCCAATCAGGCCACCGCAATGTCATAGCGATCGATCATTCTGGTTGTCCTGCCATTTAGTTGCTGGGCTTTCATATATGTAGATATATTTTGCCGCCATGGATTTTATTTGGGCAGACCTGGGGGTGGGGAGAGTTCTGTATCTAAACACAGATGGGCTTCTTATTGGTAAAGCATGGCTTGTGCTGGCAATCAGAACCTAGTGGGGCAGTGGGACCTTCATTTTGGAGTTGTGGAACTGTTTGCATGCCAGTGGTGACACTTTGCTGGCCAAGCTCTCCTTTATGGTCTGGCACTCATGTAACTGCAGTGGTCAGATCCAGATACTTCTGATACATTTGGAAATGATTTTACCAAAATCCAAGTGGAGAATGTTTCATGTACAAACTCAGGTTTGCAAAAATATGAGCACTTAGTTTTCTGTAAATGAACCTAATATCTGTTCTTAGCTCCTTTTGATTTGAATGGTAGCCATGTAGTCTTAGTAAATCAGGGATTCTCCACTTCCCCAGCATTGCATCAAAGTTCTGGGACCTAGTGTTAAAGTACAAGAGAGGGTGGCAGAGAGGGGCAAGTGAAATGCCTGGTTTCTGTTTGCTGTCATCTGCGAGGAAGACCTCATTCTCACTTTGTCTTTAGTTGTTAACCCACACAGGTGCCAGTGGAGCCTATCAGCTCATTGGGTGCTTCTCAGGAGCATGGGGCTCCTGGTGTTCCATATCATGCCAGGCCCACATGAAACCATGGGGTGGTTTCTGCCCTTCACTATGCCTGAGTTGCAGTCAGAAGAATCATCTACTGTCCCCATATTTAGCAGGGTGTAGGAAACTCCATTGAACATCCCTTGGGCCCATTTGCCCAGGCCATCACAGCCATTTCTAGTCTGAGGTTTTGCCTCCAGTCTCCCTTTTCCCTTCTCATGAAAGGGCAGAGTGGGACTACAAAGACAGCTGCCATTTTGGACTGTGTGACTCGGCAGCCACCCTGTAGGCCATGTGATATGTAAACTTACCTGGGGGCTGCCATCTTGAAATCACAAAGACCAACCCTCCCTTTGAATTAGCCAATTGTGAAAGACTGTGCGCTTGAGCTCCAATCAAGAGCAAAGGACAGGACAGGTCACGTGCGTTAGGGATTATTTGCGTCACTAGCCCCAGCCATCACCCAACCAATTGGAATTGGCCAACTCAGTGGTTCGCGTCTGGCCCCACCTCCCTATAAAATCACCATATTTTTGGATATTTTTCCTCTTTTGCTTCCTGCTGCTGCATAGGTGGAGGCAGAGGGCCAAGTCCAGGCTTGAATAAAGGCTCTTTTGCTTTTGTATCAGACTCAGCTCCCTGGTGGTCTTTGGGGATCATGGGCATAACACTCAGAAGGTCAAATCTAGAGTTCCTGCTGTTTGCCCCTCCCAGGCTCTCCTGGAGGGAAGCAGGTGGCGGGAACAGCACCAGGTGTTGGACTGGTGGGGTCAGACAGAACCTGGGTTCAGCAACCTCGGTACTGAATTCTGGCTAGGAAAGAATTCAGAGCCAAGATTTAGACTATAAGAGAACATTTATTTAGAAAATCACAGAGATAGAAGTAATTAGTAGAAGAAATGGTCTTAGGAAACAAGTTGTAGAGATAAAGGAAGGGGCTCTTGGAGCTTGGGAGTGAGGAAGGACATGGTAATCTGCCTGGGGGTGGGAGTTGAGGGAGGGGAAAGGAAAAGCCTTGGGTGTGCTCCTGAGGGTTTTAAGGGTGGAGATTTTAGGGAAGGTCTCAATACAGTATTCAGCAGCTTTCTAGGTGTGTCCTTTCAGGGTCTAGATCTCCATTGATTGACTGGTTGGCCCTGGGACAAGGGGTCATTATTCATTGCAGTTGGTCCTGAGGTAGGCCATGAGGTTGCTTATCTGGACTTGGAGCTGAAATACAACTGAGGTCTAGATGTTATCTTTGGGGAAGAAAGGTCAGGGGGTCCAAACCACTTGAAAGGGGAGGGAATGTCACCTTGGTGAGGAGGTCCCACCCTACAATTGTTCTTTGCAGGCATTTGGGGCTTTTCACTCTTGGAGACCTTCTGTACCTGGCCCATCACCTTCCATCTCTGCTCATATCTGTCTGACTACCACATCAGCACTACCACATCCAAAACACGTCAGCAATAATAATGCCGATGGTTAAGTGCTACATGATTGTCCAAAAATGATACAAGGGCATTTATGTCTGGTGGATGGAGGGTGGTTCTGTTACCTTACCAGGACTCGGCCCAGAGTGAATCTGCCTCAGGCCGGCCTGTTAGTGTGTGTGTTCATGACTTCGTGCAGGAAAGATTTCACAAGATGAGTCCAGGTAATTGCGAGAATACGTTCATTGAAGCTTGAGACTGTGAAACAAGGAAGGGCCCGGGATAGAAGCCGCAGGAGAAAGCTAAACGGTGCTGCTTTGGCTCTGTAGAAACTTTATGGGAAAGACGTGAGCCCAGATGGGGCTGCTGTCAGCTCACTGGAGAGTCAGAGAAAAGGGGGTCTTGGGACAGGTTCAGCAGGTTAGGCTGGGGCAAGCTGCTGCTGCCCATTACTCCCTGGTTGCAAGTCTCATGGGGTCCCTTAGAGTTTAGGAGGTACAGGTCTGTGAGAGAAGAAGATGGGGAAGGAAAGTTTTGGGTGGTCTTAGGGAAGAATCTCAAAATATTCATGTTTTTCTGTGTAAATCCTTTCAGGGTCATGTCCACTGATTGGTCAATGCCAAGTCAGAGGACATTAGTCATTGCAGCTGGTCCTGGTGTTGCCAGCCTGTGTTTTGTTGTTTTTCTGGGCCCAGAACTGAAATGCACCCGAGGCCATCTTTAGCCCGGGGTGGGGGTGGGGTGAGGTTGGGGGGGGGGGTTTGAACTACATGACCAGTGATATGCCAGGAGATGAAAGGCAACCCTGGAGGCAAAGTCTGTCACTAGTCTTGCCAGTTTTTAGGCACCCTGTGCTTTCTGCCCTGGTGACCTTCTGTACCTGGCTGTAAATCGCTCAGCCAGTTTGTTCAGTTATGTCTGTTTCCTCATTCCACTTGCCAAGGAATTTTCCCTAGCTTCTCACTATCCTCTGTCAGTTCTTTTCCATAGTCTGCTTTGAAGATGGAATTGTGCACCTCGAATAAAATTCCTTAGAAGATCAAGAAAAAACTGAAGGAGAGGAAGGACTTAGATGGGCAAGTCAGGAGTTCTGGAGTCAACTAACTAAATGACATTTCAAAAGCTAACCTATGATTCTTTTCCTAAATCTCTGCTAATCCTTGAGTCTCCATTTCCCAGTGGCTCCACTCATATCCTGGAGGCAGGATTTCTCTCCCACTGTTCCCCTCCAAACTTCAGCCTCCCAGAACTGGGAACATTTTTTTCTTGGTGAAAATTTGTCAAGTATTTAATATGAAATATGGCCTGTAGGTGTCAGCATCTATCCCAAAAAGAGAGATTGCTTAAGCTACTTTTACATTTAAACTTAGATTCAAATTATGTAAAACAAATTAGTTTCCTATTTTATTAATGCTTAGAAAACTGTAATTCCATTGCCAAACTTTCATTTTACTGGATATCTATACAGAAATTATATTTTAACCTCTTTACAATGTAGGGAAAAGTTTGAAGATAGAAGCTGCCTGCTTGATAAAAAGATAAAGAAAAAGAATTTTTATTTAATATCATTTATTCATTGATCCATCAGTCATTTATTGACCATCATGCTCTGTGTTTCTTGTAAGGACAGGAACAAAGGCCTTTCTTTTTCTTTGCTATAGCCTGTTACAATTTATGAAAAGCACCTGGTAACTAAACCTCAAGGTTGTTAGCTCCTCTGTTCAAATTGCAAAACAAAATAAGCTACTCTCAAGGCTATGTTCTTGCATGCTCCTCCTGCCTGCTGTTCTTACAACTCAGGGATAATTCACACCAAGGAGTCTCTAATTAGTAGAAAGTTCCTTCCCCTCTCCTCTTCAAACAAGTCTCTTATGACCTCTTCATAACTTTTGCTCTAAAAATATTTTACAGGCTTGGGAAAACTGATAAAACACCTCCCCAGGACATCTGGGCAACTGTCTCCTGAAAAACAAACTCAACTTCAGCTTCAAATCTTCTTCCCTTCCTTGTTGCTTAGCAACAGCCTGGGTTTAAAAGGGAAAGCCACCCATTGTTTTCTTTTCTTTTTAAATTTTTTTTTAATCTTTATTGTTCAGTTTATTAATTACATTGTTCCCCTTTTTTATCCCTCTATAACTCCCCTCCACCCTGTACCCATCCCACCCTCTGCCCTCCCCTCCCCCTCCCCTCCCCACTGTCCTCTTCCATTGTTTCAAGATTTTTGTCCAGTCTCTTGCTGCACTTCCCACACTCCTTTTCTACCCAAGAATTGTCAGTCCATCCCCTCTCTATGTCCATGATTCTGTTATATTCACCAGTTTATCCTGTTTATCAGATTATTAATTCACTTGGTTTTTAGGTTCATTTGTTGATAGATGTGTATTTGTTGTTCATAATTTATATTTTTACCTTTTTCTTCTTCCTCTTCTTAAAGAATATCTTTCAGCATTTCATATAATATTGGTTTGGTGGTGATGAACTCCTTTAGCTTTTTCTTATCTGCGAAGCATTTTATCTGATCTTCAATTCTGAATGATAGCTTTGCTGGATAGAGTAATCTTGGCTGTAGATTCTTGCTATTCATCACTTTGAATATCTCTTGCCACTCCTGCATCGTTTCTGTTGAGAAATCCGCTGACAATCATATGGATGCTCCCTTATAGGTAACTAACTGTTTTTCTCTTGCTGCTTTTAATATTCTCTCTTTGTCTTTTGCTCTTGGCATTTTAATTATGATGTGTCTTGGTGTGGTCCTCTTTAGATTCCTATATTTTGGGGTTCTGTGTACTTCTTGGGCTTTTAAGTCAGTTTCTTTCACCAGGTGGGGGAAGTTTTCGGTCACTATTTCTTCAAGTAGGTTTTCATTACCTTGCTCTCTCTCTTTTTCTGGCACCCCTATAATTCGGATGTTGGCATGCTTGAGGTTGTCCCAGAGACCCCTTACACTATCTTCAATTATCTGGATTCTTTTTGTTTCTTGCTTTTCCAGCCAAGTGGATTTTGCTTTTTTGTATTTCAAATCTTTGACTTGGTTCTTGCGGCCCTCTGGACTGCTTTTAGGGACTTTGTGTAATATTTTTTATTTCAGTCAGTGAATGCTTGATTTCTAGTTGGTCCTTTTTCATATCCTTGAGGGTCTCATTCATATCCTTGTAGGTCTCATTCATTTCCTTGTAGGTCACATTCATTTCCTTGTAGGTCTCATTCATTTCCTTGTAGGTCTCATTCATTTCCTTGTAGGTCTTGTTCATTTCCTCATAGTTCTCATTAAGTTCATCAGCCTTTTCTAGGAGCCTCTTGAAAAGCCTTATAACCGTGGTTTTGAACTCTATGTCTAGTCGTCTTTTTTTCCTCCATTTTTTTCACACCTGATTTCATTCCATGTCTCTTCATGGTGGCTGCTTTCCTGAGTTGTTCCATTAGCTTTGTGTGGTAGACTTCCTACTAGGGACAGTGGCTCAGCCTCCCCAGTTACCTGAGGTGGATACTCTTACTGCAATCCTTTATGGGTTGTACAGTATTTTTTAATTTAAGCCCAGCTTGTTGTTGTGAGCCCTAGGGAGGTTTGACCTCCAGGCCAATTGGCTGTGTTCAGGTTGGATGGGCAGATTCTCTGAGCTGAGCAGGCAGCGTCAGCGTCAGCTATGCCCTATGCAGCGCGTGGGTCTCTGTGTTGGGTGGTAATGGCTGCAGGCACATCCAAGAGAAAGCCGCCACTGGTCTCAACCCGTTGCCAGACAACTCTGTCTCTCCCCAAATGAGTCTGCACCCCCAAAGTCTCGCCCAGAGTTGTAAAAGAAAGCAGTCCAGTGGTCTCCCAGACCAGGGAGCAAGTCGCACGTCTGTGCTGTTGCACACTTTACGCGCAAAACTGCTATTCCAAGCTACTCGCACTCTCCTCAGACTTGGAGATCTCTGCCTCACCCGGCCTTCAGCATGCGCACTCTCCTCAAACTCAGAAGCCTCTGCTGTGCCTGACTTTTAGGGTGCATACCCTGGACCTCGGACCTCACCTGGCACTGGGGAATCTGTGCAGTGGGATGTCTCCGCCCTCCCCATTGGAGAAATCCAGCCAGGGTTGCTGCTGCCAGCCCTACAGCCTGCACACGCCCAGACTCTGAACCTCTGGCTCCGCGCATTTTTTCAAGGCTGCGCTCCGCCGCTCTTCTGAGTCTCAGTGTCCCACCTTTACTTTTATTTGTGGAATTTTCTCTCAGCCAGCTTTCTGGTGATTCTGGATGATGTTTGTTTTGTTGTTATGTTGTAGTTTTGGAATTGTTGCATGGGGCAGTACAGTAGGTGTTTACCTATTCCGCCATCTTGGTTCTCCTCTCTCCACCCTTTGTTTTCTTTCCCTGTATTGATTAGCAATGCACCAGCCCTTTCCCTTGAGGAAAGTGAAATAAACTTTCTCTCTGCATGTCTTCTTTTTGTGTGTGTGTGAATTATTTCACAGCCCAAAGTCACTGGCCAAACCCAAAGGAGGAGGAGGAAGAGGGGGAGGAGGAGGGAGAGGGAAAGGGGGGGGGAGGAAGAAAGGAAGAATGAGGGCAGAGGAGGGGGAGGGGGAAAGGGAGGAGGAAGAAAGAAAAAACGATGTATTTGGGCTACTGGTGCCCTTGTTGGTATATGTTTGCCATAATCATCAGTTCCTCCAACTCCAATCTATAAATATTCTGTGCAGCATACCAATGTACCCCCATTTTAAGAAAATGGAACATGTGAAAATCTGTATGAATAAAATAGTTCAGTGTCATTCAACTAATATCCAGGGGGCACCTGTTTTCTGTTCCTTAATGACATTTTGAAAGCTCCCAAAGTTTTCTGGTCATACTCAGGTATTTAAAAGTCTAGCCTAGAGCAGTCCAATGATACGTTTCAATTTCACATCCAACTCAATGCTCTGTCCTTCCTTCCCAGTTTGGGTATATAAGCAACGGCCTGCACTTGGAAGGGGAAACAGTTTACTCACTCCTTCCACTCTACTGCATCCACAAACAGTGGAGATGGTAGAGGAGGGACTACAGAGGGAAAACAAAAACCTCTCGCCAGGAAAAGAAGCCCTATGTACTGTGCAGATGCTGCTCATCTTATTCACCAGAACTTAGCCCATTTAGGTGAAAGAGTGGATGGGAAATGTTGTCTTTATTCCAAATGAGCATCCAGCCTAGGTGAGGCGACCTCTTCTAGTATACCCTTTACTGATCACCACCTTCAGCCCCTTCAGGGTGGAGGTCCTTTCATCAGTAGGCAGCTGTTCACCCAGGGTACCAGTGAAAAGGCTCCAGCCCTGCTAATTTTGTGGAATCAGTTGCATCACAGGAAATGCACATATCCTTGCTTGAGAAGCCTCAGCATCCCTCCTCTAGAGTAATTCTACTACCCCAGCGTCTTTCTACTCGGATTTAGCTTGTAGATTGATGACATAATGGTAGCAAGACCTGTTAGGTTACTCTTAGTGCTATGGATGTACTTTTGGTGTCACTGGGAAGGGACCAGGCTAAGGTGGTTCTGCCCCAGCACAGTTAGTAATGTGTGGGTTCTTGATGTTGTACAGGAAAGATTCCACGGCATGAGTCCAGGTGATTTTGAGAGTACATTTATTAAGTGGGATGAAGGAAGGGCTTAGGATAGAAGAAGCAAATCACAAAAGGAGTGAGCTAAGGTGGGGCTGCTTCGACTCAGAAAAGTTAGGCTAATACATCAAAATGAGTGTATAGTGGGTTTGGGGATTGTTCTCCAGTAGGCTTTATCTCTGTCTTTGATTTGTCCAGCTCTAATTGGGGTTTCTGTTATTTATTTCCTTGACTTGATCCACTCTTGGATTTGTCTAGCACTAATTGGATCTCTGTTATCTATCTCCCTAACTAGGTGATGTAAGCTACTCATTCCCTCTATGGTTGGGAAGGAGAGAAGTAAATCATCTGTTCCTAAGTGTCTTTGGTTAGAGAAGATCTTGTGATTTATTAGCTGGCTGTTAATTGCTTGGCCTTTGTTTAACTATTTGTCTCAGTTTCCCTATTCCACTTGCCAGGAATTTTGCTAGCCCCTTAACAACCTGCCTCAATTAGTATCCCCCCCCCCCCCCCCCCAGCTTTAAAGCTTTATTGACAATTCAAAAAAAAAAGTGGAAAAACAAAAAAACAGAAACATGGACAATCCCATTCAAGGTCCTCTGTGTGAATATCAGGGGTGGAAATAAATGAAGACCAAACAAATGAGAAAAGCAAAGGCTATTGACTCAGGGTCAGCCATCCTCTCTTTTGTTTTGGCAGAGACTCAAAGGCAGGCAGAGAAATGGAAAAGCTTTTTAGTAGAAAAAAAGGAAGCCTCCAGGTGCTCCAATTAAAGACTGTTGGCATGAGGAAGCTGCAGGCTGGCTAAATGGAAGTGGAACTCCAATGTGATTGGTCAGGGGTGCATATTGGGTTTTCTAATTAGTTGGTCCTAAGTTGGAAGTGGAGATAAAAATTAAGGAACCTGTCAGTTATTAACCAACTCCTGGCCATTTTGGACTGACTGTTACAGAGGCTATTCTTTTGTTTCCTGGATTGTCACTGGATATAGCAAACTGGCTTCTTGCAAATCTGACTTACAGCAGGCTGGCATCTTAGGCTGTTTTATAATAGGTAAATAATTGATTTCCTGGGTGGGTTGCTGCAGGTTGTGGGTCTGTCACTGGAATGGGATTGGGACTTAGGCAGATCTTGACTCCATGCAGGAAAGATTTCATGAAATGAATACAGGTGATTTTGAAAGTATGTGTATTAAAGCTGGAGACAGTGAAAAAAGGAAGTGCTTAACCTAGAAGAGACAAGATCATAGCAACAGGAATGTGCCCAGGCATTGCTGCCTTGGCCCTTTGGAAATATGAGGAAAAGTCAAGTCTCAAAGAGGCTGGCCCTTAAGAAAGTTACAGAGGCAGGATAGTGATCCAGCTGAGCTGCATGGACTCAGGAAACAAGTTACAGAGGAAAAAGGAGGCCCCTTGGAGACAAGTTCAGGGAGTTAGCCCAGCTCAAGCTGCTGCTGCTCTCCTGGTTGCAAGTGCTGTGGGGGCCTTTAAAGCTTAAGATTAAAAAAAGAAGAAGAAGAAGAAGAAAAGAAAGGATACATGCCCGAGGAAAGAAAGCAGGACAAGGCATGCTCAAGAGAGTGTACGTTGGGTCCTTTGTCTTAGAGTTTTTATCTGTTTTTTTATTTTATTTTATTTCAAAGACTTATGACAAAGAGTAAAATTCCACTCACTTCGTATTACATATTAAAATTTTAACATTCCGAACACAAAATGTTATAAAAGGAGAGCGGAGCCCTCATCTGTTTTACAGAAGCCAGCCTGCCCTCTTTATAAGCATTTCTCAGGTAAAGTGGTCCAGCAAACTCATTCCTCACTCCAGGAATACAGTTGTGACAGGTTTACAATAAAACTAGTTAAAATACCATTTTACGAACACATTGTGCAAATGCTAGTGACATGCCATCCAAATTTACTTTGAGATCTGTCTTACTCAGCAAGCTGTGAGCTCTAGCCATCTTCCTGCCTGCTTCCTTATTGACCACTTACATAGTTAAACAACCATGTATGTTCAGGGCGGTTAACAACAGTGTCTGAAATGAGCACTACTGTCAAGCTAAAAACAGGAAAGGCAACACTCCTTCCAGGGCTGACATAAGACTCCAGAAACAGACAGCTTCACCATCCGGACCCCAACCCAGATGGAACCATCCAGGGCCAGGCACCATTCCTCTGCTGAGCATGAGCGTGATGAGTGAGTGATCACAAGACTTTCTTGGTCACTTTAGGGAAACAGCGTTCACCAAATAACACAAAGGCTGCACACAGCCGCAGGAGCTCCTGCCACTCTGCTGTCACGTTCACAACGACTGAGTGAAGCACCAGAGTCCTTTGGGGCATTTTATTTCCACATATGTATTACATCGCTAGAAAAAGAATTCCAGGATTTTCCCTCCTGTGTGTTTTCGTCTTGCTTCTTCATGGTCTATGATGCCTGCTGAGGTTGTCAGTACAATGTAACCAAACTGATGGGGCGGAAGCAAGTTGTTCTGCCATTTTTCTAGATCTTTGAGTTGCACATCAAATCTGGGGCTGATTACTCCACACTTGTTCAACCTGCCTGTGAGGTTCACAACAATTTTCCCAGCTCTGTGGTCACCAATAATTTCAAATTCACCAATGTAACCATGCTTCATCATCACAATCAGAAACCGGACGATGATTTTGGAGCACGGCCTAATGAGCACCTGGCGCTGGCCTCTCTTTACAGCATTGTTGATACTCTTCAGAGCATCAGCCAGGACATTCATGCAGATCTGAAGGGGGAATCTCAAAAGAATATTCATCAGCTTCCCAGGGGTGTCCTTTAATATGCTGATGAACCAAACTGAGCATATACAGAGGTCAGGGTCATTCTCTGGTCAATTTCACCTTCAAAGGATGTTACCGAAGATGTACTGGGACTGAGGTGGATCTGCCCTGACCCCTTCTTCTGCACAGTCTAGAATGCGTAAACCATTTGCTCCTAAGTGTCCTTAGGGAAGATAAGACCTTGAGATTCATTATCAGGCTGTAAATTACTTGGCCATTTAACTATCTGTCTCCATTTTACTTATTCCATTTGTCAAGAAATTCTCCTAGTGCCGAAACCGGTTTGGCTCAGTGGATAGAGCATTGGCCTTCAGACTGAAAGGTCTCAGGTTCGATTCCAGTCAAGGGCATGTACCTTGGTTGTGGGCACATCCTCAGTAGGGAGTGTGCAGGAGACAGCTGATCGATGTTTCTAACTTTCTATCCCTCTCCCTTCCGTTTGAATGAAGTATGGTAGCAATCATCTCAGGTAGAAACTGCTATTTGGGTTCTGTACTTATTTGTTTGCTAACACAATAGAAAGTTATTTTGCTTTTCCGAACTTATGTATGATTGAATGCTCCATTGATGACAGTTTGACTATCCCATTGATTGTGATCTCACTGGTCATCGAAGCACATTCCTCTGGGAAACAGGACAGCACAATTATCCTAAATTGTCTCAGTAGCTACAGATCACTGAGTTTCAGTTGACTCAGTGGTCCCGGAATCAGAACATATTCTAAATTGCCTCAGTAGCTACAGATAGTGCATTCCTGTTGACTCAGTGATCCCAGAATCTGGACAGCACAATTATTCTAAATTGCCCAGGTGGTCCCAGATAATACGTTTCTGTTGATTTAGTGATTCTTAGATACTTTAGGTAACTAACTTGCTCAATTATTGTTCTATAAAAAAGCGCTTTTTGTGAAACAGGTTCCGCATTCCTAACCCAAAGATATAATCAATACTTTTGTGATATTCTGCCAATATAAGCCAGACGTGTTGAGCTGTTCAGGGCTGTGAGGTTTGGAGTGCTTTTGCTCCAGACTTCGTATGTCACTGGGCTTTAATAAATGACTCCATGATTCAACTTCTTGAGGCATCCTTTGTAAAATGGGGGTACACCACATCACTCTGTAAAAAAAATCAATAAAATATATATATTTAAAAACCAAAGAAATTCTCCTAGCATCTCACTAATCAGCCTCAGGTCAAAGTTCTACTTTTTTTTAATTTTATTTTTTTTAATCTTTATTGTTCAGTTTATTAATTACATTGTTCCCCCCTGTTTTCCCCTTATAGCTCCCCTCTACCCAATACCCATCCCACTCTCTGCCCTCACCTCCCCTACACTGTCCTCTCCCATAGGTGCATGATTTTTGTCCAGTCTCTTGCTGCACGTCCCACACCCCTTTTCTCCCCAAGAATTGTCAGTCCATCCCCTCTCTATGTCCATGATTCTGTTATATTCACCAGTTTATCCTGTTCATCGGATTATTAATTCCCTTGATTTTTAGATTCATTTGTTGATAGATGTGTATTTGTTGTTCATAATTTATATTTTTACCTTTTTCTTCTTCCTCTTCTTAAAGAATATCTTTCAGCATTTCATATAATATTGGTTTGGTGGTGATGAACTCCTTTAGCTTTTTCTTATCTGTGAAGCACTTTATCTGATCTTCAATTCTGAATGATGGCTTTGCTGGATAGAGTAATCTTGGTTGTAGATTCTTGCTAGTCATCACTTTGAATATTTCTTGCCACTCCCATCTGGCCTGCATAGTTTCTGTTGAGAAATCCGCTGACAATCGTATGGGTGCTCCCTTATAGGTAACCAACTGTTTTTCTCTTGCTGCTTTTAATATTCTCTCTTTACCTTTTGCCCTTGGCATTTTAATTATGATGTGTCTTGGTGTGGTCCTCTTTGGATTCCTGTAGTTTGGGGTTTTGTGCGCTTCTTGGGCTTCTAAGTCAATTTCTTTCACCAGGTGGGGGAAGTTTTTGGTCACTATTTCTTCAAGTAGGTTTTCATTATCTTGCTCTCTCTCTTTTTCTGGCACCCCTATAATTTGGATGTTGATATGCTTGAAGTTGTCCCAGAGGCCCCTTACACTATCTTCAATTATTTGGATTCTTTTGGCTTCTTGCTTTTCTGGCTGAGTGGATTTTACATCATTGTATTTCAAATCTTTGACTTCGTTCTTGTGGTCCTCTGGACTGCTTTTAGGTCTTTGTATAATATTTTTTATTTCAGTGAGTGTATGCCTAATTTCCAGTTGGTCCTTTTTCATATCCTCATAGGTCTTGTTCATTTCCTCGTGGGTCTTATTCATTTCTTTGTAGGCCTCAGCCTTTTCTAGGAGCCTCTTGAAAAGCCTTATAACCGTGGTTTTGAACTCTATATCTACTCGTCTTTTTTCCTCCATTTCTTTCACACCTGATTTCATTCCATGTCTCTTCATGGTGGCTGCTTTCCTGAGTTCAATTAGCTTTGTGTGGTAGATGACCTCTAAGGGACAGTGGCTCAGCCTCCCCAGTTACCTGAGGTGGATACTCTTACTGCAATCCTTTATGGGTTGTACAGTATTGTTGAAGTTAAGCCCAGCTTATTGTTGTTAGCACTAGGAGGGTTTGACCTCCAGGCCAATTGACTGTGAGGGTAAGCTGTGTTCAGGTTGGATGGGTGGAGTCTCCGGGCTGAGCAGGCAGCATCAGCTCCATCCTACGTGGCACCTGGGTCTCTGTGCCAGGTGGCAATGGCCGCATGCACCTCCGAGAGAAAGCCACTGCCTATCTCCACCCTCTGCCAGACAACTCAGACTCTCCCCAAATGAGTCCGCACCCCCAAAGTCTCACCCAGGGTTGTAACACAATGAGTCGGATGGTCTCTCAAACAGGGAGCAAGTCACGAGTCCTCTCTGCGCGGTCGCGCACTTCTGTTCCCAAGTTTGCATGCAAACTGCTGATCCCATGTTTACGTGCACTCTCTACAAGCTCGCCCTCTCCACAAGCTTGCAGACCTCTGCCACTCCCGCTGTCCAGTTTCACCCCGTGTGAGTGTGGCTTCCCTGGACCTCACCTGAAACTGGGGAATCAGTGCAGTGGGACGCCTTTGCCCTCCCTGTTGGAGAAAACCAGCGGTGTTTGCAGCCGCCCGCCCTCTCCTCTGGCGCATGCACGGCTCCAAACCTCTGATTCCACGAGTATCTTCAATGCTGCACTCTGCCACTCCTCTGAGTCACAGTGTCCTATCTTTACTTTTATTTGTGGAATTTCCACTCAGCCAGCTTTCCAGTGATACTGGATGATGTTTGTTCTGTCAAGTTGTAGTTTTGGAATTGTTGTGTGGGGCAGCAAGAGAGGTGTTTACCTATGCCACCATCTTGGGTTCCTCCAAAGTTTGATTTATTTATTTATTTATTTATTTATTTATTTATTTATTGTTAGCTTTTTAAAATTTTTTAAATTTACAATATAACTTATATTTAATAGTAGTACATATGTTTTCCTCCCCCCCCAATATCCTCCCCCCAGCCTCCCTTACCCCCCAGCACATGTCCCCACCTGCCCCCCTCCCCGCCCCAGTGTCTTTCATTCATTGGTTATGCTCATATGTATACATACAAGTCCTTCGGTTGATCTCCCCCAGCATCTGCCTCCCCTCCACTCCAGCCTTCCCCCTTGTAGCTTGACAGCCTGTTCGAGGCCACCCTGCCTCTATATCAATCACTTCCCCCTGTTTCTTTTCTTCAAGAATATCTTGCCTCTGCATATTGAAAACAAATGTATAAGAGCAAAAAAAGTTTGAGTGTTAGTTTCAATGTCCAACTGTTCTGAGTCCCAGTTTCAATGTCAAATAGTTCTTCATGTGTACATGTCAGCAATGGTATCCAGATGGTGGACACATCGTGGCAATGCAAGATCCATCCTCTCTGGTATGGTCCTCGGCTGCCTGCAGCCATGCACAGCTGCCGACTGCTAGCATGGCAAGATGCCGTCAGTGCCCCCCATCTCTGGACCATCCTCGTGGCTGGAACAGACCCGTCAGTTCCTCACTGTCGCAGGAACCCACATAGTCTTGGAGTTGTTCTCTGAGAACACACAAACACATTCTCGACCAAAGGTTAACAAAGGGATCTTCTCTGCAAAATAGACTTGGGATTCTTTTTATTTTTGCCTAAATGGTTTTCCTTTGGCTTATTTTGACACCATGTGTGTTTTTCATGGGTGTCCTGCAGTTGGTTTTACAAATGGAATTTTCTTTTCTGGCAAAGTTCTATTTTTATATATGGTTCAGACATTGCCAATTTTTATATTCAGTTTTTCAGTAGCAAGCAGTAAACTTGACTTTGCTTCATCAAGTATGATAGTACCTCATATTTATATCATGTTTTATAAATTATAAAATGTATTATGTGTATCTCCAGGACTAATGAAGGGGTTCAAAATGAGTCTGTCCAGAATGTGTCACTTTAACATGCAGACTACTTTGAGCTGCAGACAACTGAGGCTACCAAGACTCATGAAGAGCTTTTACTCTCCCCTTCTCCCCTTACCTGCTTGAAAGAATTTAGTTTGATCCAGGAACTATCACCAAGGATAACCAGGAAGAATATGAACTAGGTGTGGTAGACTTGGGGACACTTAGTAAGGCCTGCTTATTCAGAGTTTTCTCTGTGTTGGTGCTGGCTGGGTTGCTCAGTTGGTTAGTGAAATAAGGTCATAAGAACATTTATCTAGGGTAAAACTGCTGTTCTGAAACTTTCGCCACTGTTCACCCCTGCTTGCTTAAAACAAAAGAATAATTGCTTTAGTTTCCAGCTTGAGACCTTGAAGGCTATAGAAAAAAAAGAAAAAAAAACCTTTGAAGACTAGAACCAGAGGAGTAACCAGTTGGCACTAGTTGCTATGCTACATCACCTGTTTTTGCGAGATAGGACCAGTTTCCAACCTCTATCAGAATGTATAGTTAGAAGGCAAGGAGTGAGCAACAGGGTCATTCATAGTCTATTGGCACCCCTTCCCCAGATGCGGGCTTGGGGGCTGTTTGCCAAATGTAGGGCAATAACATTTTTTGTTCAGACCCCTTTAAAAAGACTCCCTGCACCCAGGGTGGCACGGCCGTAGGTGTTAGGTCTCCACAAGGTGCCCCCGAGACCACCCTGGCCAATTTTCAATAAATCCTTGCCTGCTTATTACCAACTTAACCGCCTCTGTGGTCATTTGCAACTGGTCGTGGAAGTTGCCCATAACAATTAGAGCATGCTCCCAATATGCCAAGGTTGTGGGTTTGATCTCCATTCAAGGCACATAAAAGAATCAACAAATGAATATATAAATAAGTGGAACAACAAATTGATCCCTCTTTCTAACATCAAAAATTTAAAACAACTGTGTGTTTTTTTTTTAATTCTCTCTGCATTCCATTGTCTCTACATGCCATGATAAACTTCTATTTACCAAATACTTGTTTTTTCATCTTCTTGTAAATTGCCTTTCTCCCCTCTTGAAGTCCCAGACTTCTCCTTCTTGAACGGCAAGGAAAGGCACATAAACTTCAAGTGAAGCTCAGAAGGACACATCAACCTTAACTGTCTAACTGCCTGTGGGTCTCATCCTTATAAGGGCCCTGAATGTATATAATTAAATTTTAGTTTCTTTGTTAATCTATGTCATGTTAATTTAATTATCAGACCAGCCATGAAAACTCAGGAGGGTAGAGGAAAGCTCTTTTCTCCTGACACTAATAAGTACAAAAATCCTGCAGAACACTGTTTTCTTCATTGTGAAGCTAAGAAATAAGCTCAAAAAGGTTAAGTGACTTTCCATAGGCACAGAACTGCTAAGCCAAGTACCAGAATCACCATGCATCCTCATTTCCCTAAGTTTGTCCCAGATTTTCCTGGTACCCCATCCAATTAGGATCCCTTTTAGTCTCAAAAGTGCTCTGGTTTTAACAATAAATCATCTGGTCATTTGTCTTATCTAGCCGGGAGTTCCAAGACCACTACTTTGTTTACCCAGCTTTATTCATCCCAGGCTCCCTCACTCTGTCTCTCCCACCTCCAGGCCTTTGCTAAAGTTCACTACTGAGGGGACTTGAGTCGAATATTTCTTTAAAGAAAATTTCTTTGAAATCTTCCCCATTGGCAACTGGCTGATGAAAATCAATCAAAAAAAGTTTCTGTTAAGAGATAATGAGCAAGGCCAGGCTGGTGTGGCTCAGTTGGTTGGGCATCGTCCCGTGCTGGTTCAATTCCTATTCAGGACACATGCCCTGATTATGGGCTCTGTCCCTTTAGGGGGCTTGCAGGAGGCAGCCAATAGATGTTTCACTCTAACATTGATGTTTTTCTCTCTCTCTCCCTTCCTCTCTCTATAAAAATCAATTAAAAAATTAAAGAGGTAATTAGCAAAATGAAAATAGAAATATGAAAATAAGAATTGGTATTTAATAGTTTTATGCCCCTTAAGGAACCATCAGCAGCAGCTTGAATGTTTGTAATAAACACTAAACAACATCTCACCCAGGGCAATTTTTACTAAACTGAGGCCCCTGGACTTTTGCTTTTGCTTTTGCTCACTGAATCCTTTAATGTAATAAAATTGTGTAAATGAATGTTTGTAATAAACACTAAACAACATCTCACCCAGGGCAATTTTTACTAAACTGAGGCCCCTGGACTTTTGCTTTTGCTTTTGCTCACTGAATCCTTTAAAGTAATAAAATTGTGTAAATGAACAGTTACAAACCCATTCAATATTATTTCCTTTCAACATTACTTGGAGCAGAATGTCAGCTTATTTTCTGCAGTCAATTAATTCTGCCTTTCTGAAGCAGAATGTCTGATTGCCTTAACACCCTACTGAGAGGCTTTTTTCCTAGAACAAAAAGCCATCTTCAAAGTTTATGTTAATACAAATCGGCAGGTGGCAAATGACTGCCCTTTGGAAAGAAGGCAAATGGCTACTCTGAGACTATTGAGATGCAATAGGGCTCTTGATTTAAGGAACAGGAAACATTGCAGCAAGAAATAAATTGGTTACCTGTGGTTCCTTTGTGAACCCTGGGTCCAGCCACACAGCCCACCTCTTCCTTCCACCACACTTCCCATTCTCTCTACTGCGATGATTGAATTAATAAGCTTCTTCAAAAGAAAAATCCTTTACGTCACTACCAACCACTCCAAAAACTTTTCATAAATTATTCAATGTAGGAATTATTCACAGCAGGAAATGAACCTCTTAAAGCTCAGCTTTAATTTAAATCATGGTTTGAATTGCCGGAGACAGCCTGGGCCATTCTCCTAATATGTGGCAAGGAAGATATTAAAGGTGGTTTTAATTGATGAATCATCTGAGACTCTATGGAGAAATGAGTGGCAGAGTTGGGACTAGAACCCTAATCTCCTGAGGCAGTGTTCACTTCACTGCACCCAGTTGGCCATTAGCTAGAGGCTGTTTAGCTTCCAAACAACTTTATATTCTGAAAGTTCATTTGTTTGTGTAGGGATAGAAAACTCCTTCCTTCTTTTCTTCTAGTTTCTTTGGCTGGTCTAATAATTAAATTGGCATAAGAGAGACTAGCAGGAGAAAAACAAATTTTGTACATTCAGAAGCCCCATAAAAATAGGACACTCTCAGGCCCTCATACAATTTCAGTTTGCATACCATCATGAGCTAAGGAGAAAGGTTTAGGAGAGAAAGACAATTCATAGGAAGATGAGAAGAGCAAATGTTTGGTAAACATGTCGTAGAGTGGGAATTTTTTAGCACTACTGAGGCTGTGGACTATGCCCCAGATAGAGTAGTCGGTGCTGACATCAGGTCAGGCCTTGAGATATGGTCTCATGGTCCCTTCCCAGCACATAGGCCTTGCAAGATAGAACACTGTCAGCTTTCTGAAGAACAGGATGACCCTGTGAATAACATGGTCGTCAATGGCATGAGTTTGACGTTGCTTGGGAAAAACTGTTTTATCTTGAGTTGCTTGTTTTGCAAAAACAAGATGTAGTTGATAGGTACCCCCCCCCCCCCGCCCCAACTGGTGGGCCGAGTTATGATGTCATTGACAGAGACATTGAGCCACCAATCAATCACATACCAGAGTGCCCTGTGTCCCACCCCTTCCCGTTCCGCCCTGGGCCCAACACCTGCCTTAAAATGTGCCTCAGTGCGCCACGTGGGAACCCTTTCCTCCCGGACTGCTCTCCCAGGCAGTCCGGGAGGAGGTCTGGCTGGGTCCTCTCTTTCCCCTAGCCCCTGGCCCCAGTCTCAGGGTGCGGCTTCTCCGGCTCCATTCCTCCCGAGCCTGTGAACCCACCCGGAGACCCCCAATAAAGCCTGATTAATTCGTTCACTTATTCGGACTCCTGCCTACAGTTTCTCTCACGGCGGCGTAGTACCTTACAGTAGTTAATGTGCTTAAAAGTGATCTTCCACAAAGGGTTGGGGCTGCTTTCTGGTCTCCCTGCATCAGGATGACAGAGCAGTCCCCGGGCTGGCTAATAAAGGCTCCCTAAATTTTAATTTGGTCTGGGCTCCAGTGGTCTTTCACTCGCATCCGCTCCACAACAAACACAAGTTTGCCATGTCATGCAACTAAGTCTTTTTGTTATAAACATTACTAGAGGCCTGGTGCATGAAATTCGTGCACTCAATGGCAGAGTCCCTCAGGCAGGCCTGTGCCCTCTCACAGTCTGGGAGCCCTTGGGGGATGTGCGACTGATAGCTTAGGCCCACTCCCACCACCACCACTGCACTTGCCAGCTGTGAGCCCGGTTTCTGGCTGAGCAGTGCTCCCCCTCTGGGAGCACACTGACCACCAGTGGGCAGTCCTGCATTGAGCGTCTGCCCATGTTATAGCAACTGGTCATTCTGCCATTCAGTCAATTTGCATATTACCCTTTTATTATGTAGAATGTGGACAAAAAGGGGTCACATACTAAACCTGACAAGTGCAGGGGAGGCCTGCATGGCAGCCTTACAAACTCAGAGAGCTAAAATAACCACAAAGGTCTGAAATGAAAACTATTTAAACTAAAAGCAATTTATGGTGGGTATTCATGTCCTACACTGGTATCTTCCTTGACAAAGGTAAGTCTTTATCTTAACTGAGCCTGTGTATTGTCTTTTTGCATCTATGATAACATATCTTTGGAATCCTAGATAATAAAAAAGCAACATGCAAATTTGACCGTACCTTTGCTCCTGATTGGCTATGCTACCAGCCAACCAGGAGCAGGGGAGGGGCCAAATGGCATGAGCGCCGGGCCCCGGGGGTGGAGATGAAATGGTGAGCACCCAGCCCCTGGGCACTGTGAGAAGAAGCAGCAGCAGCAGCAGCGGTGGTGGTGGTGGTGGTGGCAGTGGCAGTGGCAGGGAGTCCCCGGCCCCTAGGCGCTGTGAGCAGAAGTGGTGGTGAGCGCCCAGCCCCTGGGGCCAGGTGGTCACAGGCAGCGGGGCTGAGCTGAGCAGGGCAATGGCTGGGTGCCCAAGGCCTAAAGCTTCAGGTTGGGGGTGAGCCATCAGTTGGACATCCCCTAAGGGCTCCCAGTATGTGAGAGGGTGCAGGTTGGGTTGAGGGACCACCCAACCCCAGTGCACAAATTTCGTGCACCAGGCCCCTAGTATCAAAATAATTTCCTTTTTCCAGACCCCTCAAATTACATGCCACAAATCCCTTCATTGTTATTGAGTTAATTATTGACTGCTAACTATAATATATGTCCTATAAAAGAAGTATGTGTCTATGATTTTATTTTTTATTCAATCCCAGAGGTTTCCCTGCTTTACTTTCTCTTGCCTCCCTAATCTATCTCCAATGGATTTTATGTAACTCATGTCTCCTCTTTTTATTGTAATCTTATTTAATCAAATCCTAACATGCAAATTGACTGAACAGTGGAATGATTGGTCATTATAATGTGCACTGACCACCAGGGAGCAGACAGACACTCACTGTAGGTGTTGCCCCTGGTGGTTAGTGTGCTACCATAGGGGGAGCACTGCTCAGCCAGAAGCCAGGCTCAAGGCTGGCAAGCGCAGTGGTGGTGGCAGGAGCCTCTCCCGCCTCCACTGCAGGCGGGCAGTAAGGAGCAAGTTGTCCCAGACTATAAGAGGGATGTCCAACTGACAGCTAGGAAGGCATCCCCATAGGGGTTCCAGAGTGCAAGAGGGCGCAGGCTGGGCTGAGGGACACATACATGAATTTTGTGCATCTGACCTGTAGTCCTATATGATAAAAGCCTAAAATTCTGTGTCTAGTTGGCCATTCAAGCAATCAAAGCATAATATGCTAATGATATGCTAAGGCTGCTCGCTATGATGTTTACTAATCAGCAGAGGGCAGACACTCCACTGGTAGGCTTGTTGCTGGGGTTTGGCCTATCAGAACTGAGCAAGATGGGCCAGACACACCCTGGAGCCTTCTCGTGGTTCCTCCCTAGCCGGCCAACCTTCTGCATCTCTCCCAGGCCCCAATTATGCACTGGTGGGGTCCCTTGGCCTGGCCTGCACTCTCTTACAATCCAGGACCCCTCAGGGAATGTCAGAGAGCTTTCTTTGGTCCAATCCTACAGGCCAGGCAGAGGGACCCCACTAGTGCACAAATTTGTGCACTGGGCCTCTAGTGCATAAAATAAGGTGCAAAACTACCATTCTGGGGAGCATTATCTTAATCCATTGAGATTTTGCTTCTCAACAATTGTCAACAGTTTGGCTCAAATAAACTCGCAAAAATCTTCACTGGTTTTAATGTTTCTTATGTTGATAGTTATCTCTGTTAATAGCTCTTTTCCTGGTACAGGCCCTCTGCCTAACTTCTTTCAGGCCCTTTAGGGGAGGTAAACAACTGTTCCTGAGTCTGCTCGGCCCTGATTGCCTTCAGCTCTGAATCACCCACATGCCAAAGTAGCCTGCTCCAGGGTGATGCATTCTGCTGCTCCTCATATGTCATTTGTTTGGATCTTGAGATACATTTCCGCTTAGAAACATGATTGTCTGGTTTGGCCTTGGCTGGATAGCTCAGTTAGTTAGAGAATTGTCCTGATGTGCCAAGGTTTCAGGTTTGATCCCCAGTTAGGACATATGCAAGAATCAGCCAATGAGTGCATAACTACTGTGGGCAATGGGAAGGGCACCAGGTGTTAGACCTATGGGGTTAGATTAGACCTGGGTTCGGCAACCTCAGTACTTGAGTTCTGGCTAAGAAAGAATTTAGAGCCAAGACTCAAACTGTAAGAGAACATTTATTTGTAAAATCATAGAGGTAGAGGGAGAACCAAGATAGCAGTATTAGCTGTGTCCCACAACCACATCAAAATTACAACTAAAGTACAGAAACACTTGAAAACTTGCTGAATGGAAGTCCTACAACTAGAAAAGTAAAGAAGAAAGCACATTAAGACTGATAGGAGGGGTGGAGGAGCTGAAGGGGCTGGTCTGACACCTATGTATGGTATGGTATGTTTTTAATCAGGAGAGATATAGCTGCAGAGACCTTCTGTGAGGAGAAAGGAGTCCCAGCTTCACACTATACACCCAGCCCAGGGTTCCAGAGCTGGGGAAACAAGTTCACATAACTTCAGGCTTTAAAAACCAGGTGGGATTGTGTCTGAGTGACATGAAAGGCTGCTGGAGAACCAACCAGTTTCTCTTAAAGGACTGGAACATGAATTTATTCAGACTTGATCACCCTGGGCTCCAGCACTGGGATGGTGACTTGAAAGGAACCGTGGACATTCAGGGAGGAATGACTGGCATCAGGGCAAGAACTCGGGTGGCTTTATTCCAGATGGGAGTTCTAGAAGGGGTCATTTTTTCTGTGCTGGGACCTCCCCCTTTGAAGAGCTGACTGGCAGCCATATATGAGTTTCCATCAGCCTGGCCCACACTGTTTGCTCCAACTTAGTGATTCCTTGAGACCCTGGCCCCATCCAATTTACAGTCCCATCCAAGCTGTTTCTCTCTCTAATCAATTCATTATTATTTCTTTTAAATAAATATTGGCTGGGTTCTCCGGTCAATTCAAAACCTGTTCTATCCTGTATTACTGTCAAAGTCCGTGGAGCAGCCCAACCCCGCACTAAAACTCAAGTTCTGTGCCTGACACTGGCCCCTAAGCATTTCTGAAAGCTAAGCCTTGAGGTTTTGGGAAACCCCAAATGGGCCAGAATGTGGGGAAAAGAGAATGAGGCTGATGGAGGAATCAATATCGGGGCATCTCTTGGAGGCTTTGGGGAAGACGAGCAGAGAAGAGTCATTTTGGAGCTTTGACCACTGTGGGTGGAAGATGGGGAAAAGGGGAGGTTCCAGGAATGCGAATAGTTAAATAATGAGGCCATGGGAGGTCAGTGGTGGGAAAGAAACAAAGTTTATTTTTCACAAGCTGTTCCTTCATAAACTGGATGTTCCAATTAAAGGCCGCCTCCTCACAAGACATGGTTCTTATCAAAAGTAATGCCAGACCTCAGTCTTCTCTCAGGAGGTTGTACTTGCCACAGGGAATGCGTGATATGTGAACTGCAAATGCTGAGCATCTGCCCTCTGGGGAGCCCAGGTATGTGGCACTTTTGACTAAGCTGGGATCTGCCCCCAGCGTTTGCTGAAATCCTAGTTGAGATCTGGAAAACACTGGCCTCTAGGACTTTATAAGACCTGTTTTCAACACTGATTTCCTTAGCAGCAGGAAGCTAGAGTCTGTTGGATTCATCAGACTTTGGTAGGTTTTAAAAAGTAAATTTTATTATCGTTCAGGAATGGTGAAGCCAACAAATCATGAGATGATTGCCAATGAAAAGATAGTTACTCACAGTTCCCAATAGAAGGGGGCAAGCCACACTCCAGTGGAGGAGGGGCACAAGGGGAAGTACCAAAGCTGGTCAAGAGGTAAGGGGAACTTGAGGGAAGAGGGACTGTCTAGAGGATTTATTGTTCTTTCCGTGAGGAGAAATATATGAGGCAGGGTAAGCATGCTGAGGAATAGCTGCTAGTTGGAATAATTTCAGTGGGCTCTTAAGTATAGAGGCTGTCTAAAGTTGTCTGGTACCTGTGCCTGGGGTGATTAGTGCAGGGGATTAGCTGCCCTGAGTGTGAAAGCCTGATAGAGGAGGGGTCAGAGTATGGCTCTGGAATGGCTAGTTTGCATATGAAAGGAGCACTTCAGCCCTGAGATCTCCCCTAAAATTTCCACCTTTAGGAAAAGACAAAGGACCCAGTGCTCATTCTCTTGAACACATCTGTGCCTTTACTTGTTTTCTTCCCTGAAACCCTGGCATATGCCCTGATGGGGGATGAATCCTGAACTTCTGGTTCACAGGTCGGTGCCCAACCACTGACCCACACTAGCCAGGCTCTTTTTTTTTTTTTTTTTTTAAGAGAGAAAGAAATATCTGTTGATTGCCTCCTGCCCACACCCTGTCACCAGGGTTGGAACCCATGATCTGGGGATGTGCCCTGACCTGGAATCGAACTGATGACCCTTTGATGCATGGGATGATGCTCAGCCAACTGAGCCACACCAGCCAGAGCCATTGACAGTTTTTAACCTTTGCTGAACATCTAGAACCAATTTTAAAAATACCAATGTCAAAAAACAAATTCAAATTTAAAAAACAAAACAAAACACCAGTGTCCTGGATAAGCCAGGGACACAGTAAGTTGGTGGAGGCTTGTGGCCTGTGGCCTGTGGCCAGAGGCAGGGAGAGGTATTGGGGGATGTGGGGGGTGGGGGGTGGTCAATGGGAGAATGTAATACTTTCAACAATAAAGATTTTAAAAAATTCTGGATCGTAATTTCACCTCTGGCTTTTTACTAAAAACAAACAAGATTGCTTTTGAGCATTTTCTTATAATTTCCAGCTAAAAAGGGAGGTGGGAAAGGTTGCATATTGACTAGGACAGTGGTCGCGAGCCACATGCGGTTCTTTGGCCTCTTGAGTGTGGCTCTTCCACAAAATACCACGGCCTGGGCAAGTCTATTTTGAAGAAGTGGCATTAGAAGCAGTTTAAGTTTAAAAAATTTGGCTCTCAAAAGAAATCTCAATCGTTGTACTGTTGATATTTGGCTCTGTTGACTAATGAGTTTGCTGACTAGGAGATGAGAAAAAAGAAGACTGGGGCAGCTGGGGACTTGTTTTACTTCCTGCAGATAATCAGCAGTTAATGTTGGTGCTCTTTGCTAGAATTCAGCAATTACAAATTTAATTAATTTCAGTTGCTTAAAAATGTTAACTGCTTTTAAAGATGTAGCTTATAAAATAAAATTATAGATCTAAAATACACATCCATAAAATATCAAGCTAATCAGCTGTTTATAACAGACACTTACTTCTCTACTTTCCTTTACTAGCAGACTCCCCCTTAGAAGCGTCCAAAAATTTAGGATGAGTCAGGCAAGGGAAACTTTATGGAAACTTTCTCAGTTAATGTAATTGGAAGGAAACACACACACACACACACACACACACACACACACACACACACAAAAAAAAAAAAAAACAACAAAACAAAACAAAAACAGTGTCCTGGTTCCATACCAAGGTGCCCTGACTTAATTGGTCTGGGGAGCCACCTGCATATGGGAAATATTAAAAAGGTCCCAGGAAATTCCAGTTCTAAGCACTGGCAAGGTTCTGCAAAGGCATGGTGAGGAAGTGATTAGCTCTGTCCCTCTCCTGAGCTGACGTTGACCCACACATACCACCAGTAGAACTTGGAGGCAAGTGGCTGAACAAGCAAGAAGCCACACTCACTGTAAGAAAAACTACTGAGAATCAAATGTGTAGGAAAAAGCAAAGCCAGATCGTGGAGAACATATGTGGAGGTGGGTTGGGGAAGCAGTTCCAAACTCCATTTCTGAATGGGGAGGGAATATTGCTACACTGTTTTCAGACAGCATTTGGGATATGCTCCTAGATGTGTGGTTGATAGTGCCTTTGTGGCGCTAGATATGAACAACCCGCAAAAGCTTCTAGAAAATGATCTCTAGAACAGGAAATGTGTAATGAAAGCAAGTTGCATATTCATGATAACACCCACCAGACATTAATCAGCACAGGAAACCCTAAGGAGAAAGGCCTGGTAGGGAATTAATAACAAGTATAATAATTTTATCAAAATATTTATTAAGCTCTAGCTGGTTTCGCTCAGTGGATAGAGCCTGCAAACTGAAAGGTCCCAGGTTCAATTCCGGTCAAAGACATATGCCAGGGTTGTGCGCTTGGTTCCTGGGGTGGGGGTGTGTGTGTGGAGGAGACAGCTAATCAGTGATTATCATCACTGATGTTTCTATCTCTCTTTCCTTTTCCCTTTCTCTCTGAAGACAATAAAAATATATCTTTAAAAATTTATCAAAAGCTTACTATGCTTTCCACACATTATCTCATGTACTCCTCATAACCGGTCCTAAGAAGTAGTTATGATGATCCTTTATAAATAGGAAAATTAAGGCTTGAAAGTATGAAAGACAAAATGCATTGGGCAATTAGGAGCTGTTTTATTTAGGCTAGCGCAGTAAGGAGGTTTATTGGTGAGGACCACCTCAAAGACAGGGAAGGAAATCAGTTTTTTTTTAGAAGCAGGTAAACAAGGGAATGAATCTAGGGAGGCCCTGGAGAGAGTGTGGACAGATCTTATCATGGAATCTGCATGGGCAAGATTGTCCTTTTGCTGTTGGTGGGGTGCCCTCTGTGTCCCCATCTGTTACCAGTGGAAGTAAAGTTCTCATGGCGTCTCAAGAAAAGGAATTTCCTGAGACTCACATGGGAGAGTGAGTAATTTTTATTTTCATGGACTAAAATCTCTGGGTTTCCAATGTTGCATTTCCCTCCATCCTGTCAAAACTGGAAAAAGTTCAGTTTTGTCTTCAGCAGGGCTAAAATTAAGGCCACTACCCAGAGCCTTTGCTCCATGTTGAAGAACAGACTAGGGCAGCATTTGGCTGCTAGCTTAGCTTGTGTTCTCAGTAGCAGTCCATTGCGTGTAGGTTACGCCTGGCCATGGGCCATGTGGTTGCTTAAGCCCACATGGCAGGCTAGTGCATGGGCCGAGTACAGGTCCCAGAGCAAGAAGAGCACAAGAACAGAACAAGAGAGAGAGAAGTCTTTGAGGATTGTAACTGTGAGTTTAACCAATTAACCCTTTAGGATTTCTCCTGCTTGCAGTGGCTCTACCCCCTCCCCCCCATAGCCAATTATAATTTTCTCAGTTTAGACTGACAGGCAAGCATCTTTCCTATGTCACCCCACCTTCCTTGCATATGTGCCTATTTCCCCCTTTGTTTGGTATTTGCTCCCAGTGATCTGCAAGGAATAGACCAGTGGTTCCCTGGGGAGCATGAAGTTGCAGCTTCTGGGTAAAGCTGCCCAGATGACCAGCTTATAAAGGTTGGCCCTCCTTTTGTTTTCTTCCTATTATTAATATTAACTAGTTTATTATGACAACAACATGAGAGATTAGCTGTTTCCTAGAATATAAAAGGAGGAGGTATTATTAATCCTCCCTGTTTTCTCAGGGCTCAGGGAAAATTCAATATTGTCAAAAGGTTCAGCAACTATCCAAAGTCAATCAACCAGGAAATGACCCAGCTGGATTCAAACCCAATCTGACTGGTGCAATCTGTTCTGTAAAAAGAAATATTGAGTGCCATTCACCCAGGAAATGCCAGGCCAGGGAAGAGACTCCAGAGAGCAAGGTTCAGACCTGGTTATCCTGTGAACCTGGATGGAATCACAGAGTTGGATTCTACTTAATCAGCTTTGGGATCAGCCTCTGTGGAATCTAACAAACCAGGGTCCAGGACGAGGGTCCCGAGCTGAGAGAATGGGAACAAAGCCCCAGACCCCCTATAGGCAATGACAGCAAAGGCCTTGGAGTAGAAGCTGTCTCAGCGCTTCTTCACCTGTCCCCTGTGAGAGTGAACCTGCGATCTTTTCTGTCAAGGAAAGGAGCTCGCTGCCATTTTAGGTCCTGCCATTTGTGTATGACCTTCAAATTCTTTCAGGGGGCCCGCCATCTTAGGTTCTGTGATCTTGGTATGACCTTCAGGCTCTCAAGGGGGCTGCCATCTTAGGTTCTGCCTTACCTTCCCCTTCCTCTGAATTAGCCAATCGCCTAATCATGGGAATCCGAGCTCTGGATCCTGGCCAATCAGGTCAGAGTTCAGAATGAGGGGCAGGGCAGACCTTGAGTCAGGAAATAAAACGTGAACGGACTTGCTGTTGGGTGTGCTTTTGCCCATGGTTTTCAGCTGGCAGGAGCACCCTTCTGCGCAGAAGTAAATTTGCCTTGCCTATCCAGTTTCGAGTGTTTGCCTCATTCCTGCGACATTGTTGACAGCCTTTTTCAGAGAGGGGGGGGGGGAGGGGGAGAGGGAGAGGGAGAGGGAGAGAGAGATGCGCTCTGCTTCCGAGGAGCTCATCACGTGATCCCAGCACGTGATGGGATCAGGCAGCTATGCTGCTTCACATCAATTAGCCATCGTTCTCATGGGCTCATTAAGCAAGTTCAAGGGCTTTTATGGCTTTGCTGACTGAAGGGTAAAATGAAAATGAGTTTTTTACACTCGTGCAGCTTAATAATTAAAAGGCAAAGAGGTAGTTCTGTGCTTCCTAACTTGTGGAGCCTCAGGTATATTTTTCTTAGGCTGCTAATGCCAATATTCTCTCAGTAATAAATATTTATTGGGCTCCTACATGTGATAGCTACTGATAAAGGCTGTTCAGTGAATAAAACAGATAAATATCCTTCTTTTTTCTTAAGCTTACAATATAGTAAAGTAAAGAGGTAATGAACACAATAAAGAAGTAAATCATCGAGAATGATAGAACATGATGTGTGCTTTAGGGTAAAGTAGAGCAAGGGCCTGGAAGTGCTAAACAAACCCACACCTCTTGTGCAAGTCCCTCTGTGCCATACATATTCTGGGTGTAGCTAGCCTAAGACAACCACCCGACAGAAAGCAAGTTTTCTGGGAAGATCCGAGCTGGCTGCACCTCATCTGTCATCTGTCCTCCAACCTTCTTCCAGGGAGATGAAAGGGGGCCTTGAATATATCCCACCATGGGGTCCTGAATCATGGCTTAATAAATTCTTGATGGAAAAGTGGGGGAAAAATTAAAGGTAAAGAGGGAAAGGAAAATTTTCTGGTATTGTCTGACATCTAGGAGAACACTCACCCATTCCATGCACCTGCAGGGAAGATGGTAGAGGTTTATAGAGGAGGACTTCGCCAATGGTGGAAACCATGGATGTGAGCCTTTGGACTTCAGTGTCCGGCCACCTGGAGCACCAACCTTTGAACTTCTGACAGATGATTATTTAATACATTGAGTTGATACATTTGAGATATGATTAAACCCTATAAGATGATTCCTATGCTTATTTCCAGAAGGGCTTCTGGCAGCAGAAACTTGAAACTATGTGTTAAAGCTGGGGAGGAATGTTCCTGAATTTGCCGCCAGATCCAGAAACAACACTGTCTCTGAGTTTCAGGAGCCTTCTAACAGTGAGCGTCTTCCCGTGCCATGCTTCTCTTGCTTCTAAGTCTGAGGAGTCTTATTATTCTAAAGTGCTCAAACCTTTCCCAATCTGCTTAAGCAAACATTGGCCATCATTCAAAGCCAACTCTTCCCTAATGCCTTTCCCATGACTCTCGCTTCTCTGAGGCCTTGCCATGCTCAGCTTATTATCCCAGAATCTTTGTATAAGGTTCTACGCCGCCATGAGAGGAACTGCAGGCAGGGAGTCCGAATGAGTGAGCGAATTAATCAGGCTTTACTGGGGGTCTCCGGGCGGGTTCACAGGCTCGGGGGGAATGGAGCCGGGGAAGCTGCGCCCTGTGACTGGGGCCAGGGGAAGGGGAAAAGAGGGGACCCAGCTGGACCGCCTCCTGGACTGCCTGGGAGAACAGTCCGGGAGAAAAGGTGCCACGTGGCGCACCGAAACACATTTTTAAGGGCCGGAACAGGCAGGGGTTGGGCCCAGGGCGGAATGGGAAGGGGTGGGACACATGGCACTCTGGTATGTGATTGATTGGTGGCTCAATGTCTCTGTCAATTACATCATAACTCCGCCCACCAGTTGGGGGGTACCTATCACTTTGGTTTACTAGATCTGTGTTGTTGTAACTCTCTTTTCCCAGAGATTATCCTGGTCCAAAAACGCACTACTTTCCATTGAAAGGAGACTCTAGAGGAAAGGAAGAAAGAGTGAGTAAGCAGGAAACAGACAGGGTTGGTTCCCTGCTTGCTACAGTTCTTTGGTGACTATAGGGAGGCTTCTGGCAGCAGAAACTTGAAACTATGTGTTAAAGCTGGATGAAAGTAGTCTTTCTAGTTGAGAGATTTCCATGAATTCTACATGCCAATCATTATGCTAACACCAGTCTTCCTTTCTTTTTTTAAGTTTCATTTTTAGTTTATTGAGAAATAATGGACATGTATAAGTTTAAGGTGTACAGCATGAGATGGTTTGGTTTGCATATATTGTGGAATGATTACCGTAATACATTTAGTGAACATCAATCATCTCATATAGATAAAAAGAAAAAAAAATTCTTACGATGAGAACTATTAAGATCTACTCTATTAACAACTTCCTTATGTATCACACAGCAGTGTTAGCTATAGTCATGGGTACATTACATCCCTAGTACTTACTTTAACTGGAAGTTTGTACCTTTTGACCACCTTCCTCCAATTACCACTTCCCCATCCTCACCCAACCACAAATTTGACCTCTTTTTCTATGAGTTTGGTGGGTTTTTGTTGTTGTTTAAATTTCATTGAAGTCTAATCTCCATTGGGTACTTAAAATTTAGCCTTAATTCTTAAGATTATTTTGCTGTTTCTTTCCTAAATTCTATTATTAGTTGACAAATTTATCTATCATCTATCTATCTCTGTATCTGTGTATCTCTCTATTGCTTTGTTCATTTCTGTTCTTGAATTTTTAATTTCCAACTTCAGGTGTTTTTTTTTTCTTTTTCTTTCTTTCTTTTTTTTTCATATTCCAAATGCTTGTTTTAAGATGTTAATCCCATTTGGAATTTTGTGTTTTGTGGTTGTTTTTTGGTAAGAACTTTCTACAGTTAAGATGTTTTGATTCTCATTTTTCCTTCCTCTTAGTGTAGCTTCCTGTGGCTTTGTGATGGTTCTTTTTATTTCATGGAGTTAGAACAATTTACATTCCTAGTTCAAGATCACCCTCTTCTGTCCGTGTAGTGAAGTACAGTTCCTTTAAAGGATGGTTTAATTTTTATGATGGGAGGTGATACTTTTCTAATGTTCTTCTTTTTCTGACTTAATGATATTATCTTCTTTTATTTCCTTGAAGATTTTAGACAGAACTTTATTTTAAGTTGGTTTTATCTTCTTGTATTTCTGTTACCTCAGAATAAAAATCTCTCCTTTGTGACTTTTTATTGTATTAAGTGCAGTGTTTAACTTTTCCTGGAAAGCTCATATTGTGTGGGGATTTTCTTGCATACTTCTCTCATCTGTGAAGCAGTTTCTTAGCTGCCTTAGCCTTGGTCTTATGGGTTGACCAGGCTCAACACAGGCCATATATTTGCAGCTCACCTCAGAGCTCTCCATTCTGGGATGACACTTTACCTGGTACAGACCAGAAGGGGACTCTGCTGTGGACGTTGGCCCTGAGCAAGTAGTGTATCTCTGCCATAATTCTAGATGCATGGATGAAGTTACATTACCCACTGTTCTTGGGTAGGAAGCCCAGCTTAGATTCTTGTTACAGAAGGTATTTAACTCCAGCCCTGCTTGCCTGGCTCCAGTCCTACCTTTTGTCTCTGTGGCTTTATACTTTGTTCATTGTTTGAATTTTTCTCTCAGTTTGAGCTGCTGAGCTTTTCTTCTTATATTTTGAAAGATGTATATAAACATGTCTTTTAATAGCATGTCTTGTTGTTATGGATTTGGAGTACAGGAAAAAAGATTATGAGTGTATGTACTTTGAGACCTTTATCCAGAGGCTTTCATGCCTTTTAAAAAGTGAGACTGGCAAGCAAGAAGGATGGAATGTGTAGAGGTAATTAGAAACCAACCATTTGGGCTTCAAATCCTTCTCCCCCGCCTCCCTTTTCCTTTTCTCTTTTCTGTTTTTAATATATAGGGGATGAGAAAAACAAAAAGATATTTAATCAGTGGATGTCACCTTATTACCATTGTCAGGGAACAAACATACTAAAATATTGATTTTGACATTCAAAATTAACTGGGGGTTCTGTATTTTTATTTGCTAAGTCTGGTCACCCTGCCTCTATGGCTGTGGTTTTGCCATGCCAACTCTCTACTCTCTGATTAGATAGCTGCCACCAGGAGGCAGCCGGGTGCTGTGCTCAGATGAAGGACTCTCTGGGCTTCTAGGTTGCTCAGAGTCGGTCTTCCTTCCTCTTCCAACCCTCCCCAGCCCATCCCTAACTAAACCACAACTTTCCAGGACTCGCTTATAATCTTGCTTTGTTAAAATAGCTGAACTCTAAAGAAGCATTTAGCACCCTTTCTAAATGTAAAAAGAATATGCAACAACATGCTCCCTACCTTCCTAGTTAATTACAGTCAAATCAATTTTTTTCCCTTAAAAACCTGAAATTGGCTTAGAAGACTCACAGTTTCTGTCACTCACTGCTTTGATCTTCAAAGGCAATTCACATGGAGACAGAAAAGCAGTTGTTTGGTAAATAAAATGTTTGTCCCCTCCCCTTCCTGCATTCCCTCCTGCCCTCTCTCCAGTAGGCTTTTTGCTCCCTCTCTCCCACCCCTTCTTTTCTCAGCTTGTCACCATGGTTACATGGGGACCTTTTTGGGTGGTGCCCTATTCTATAGCCTGCTTCTGAGGTAGTTCACCCATTGAATTCCTACTATTCTCTGCTGTTATCCTGCCTTTATCCTCCTTCAATGAAGAAGGGGAAAAATAAGAGAGAGATGGAGAGAGAGAGGAGAGAGGAGAGAGAGAGAGGAGAGAGGAGAGAGGGGAGAGGGGAGAGGGGAGAGGGGAGAGGGGAGAGGGGAGAGGGGAGAAGAGTACATCTCAGATATCAAAATTCTTTTCATCTGTAGCCAGGAGACTTTCTCCAGTTACCTCTCCCTTTTGTTCTTCTTTAGGCAAGCCATTCCTGACCCCACACCTCTTGCTCTGGTGTCAATTTAAATGCACATTCAACAGTTAATGAAGCACCCTTTGGCCTTGCAGCTACAACACTGAGCAACTATTTTCTTCTTTAAATGCCTCCAATTCTGGAATTGAAAAGGGTCCCTTTGGGACAGAAAAAAGAACTGAACCAAGAATATGGTTATGTCACATGGGGGAGACATCAGCTTAGAGAATACCAGCCTGATGAGCCCCTGCTGCAGCCAGAGGTTTCAAAGGAACAGTGCGGGGTGCAAAAATAATTCTCCTCTCACAGTTCTGAGTTCTTGCAACAGGGCTAGTAATACAATTAATAGAGACAGATTCACAAGAGAAAATGATCAAAATGTATTAAAGATGTACATGCGGGGGAGATAGTGGGGTGCCATGAGAATATGACCTGAAAGCACATTGGATTTATATGCCTTCTGGAGCTAAGGAGAAGGTGGGATGTGGTTTGGGACTTCAAATGCAATTCACATGGAGACAGAAAAGCAGTTGTTTGGTAAATAAATGTTTGCCTGACCATCTGGGGACACACACAGGGCCTTGCTAGGTTCCCCCCTGTCTATCACACATGAGTGAATATTAAACTATAGTTATCTGTGATGATATCTCCCTTCCTGGAGCACGTCCTCTATCTAAATTCATTTTAGGCAGTTGTGGGGAAGATCAAAAGTTTTTTTTTATATATTTCTTCTCCAAAAAATAGGCAGCTTAGCTTAAAAGAATAAATGAAGGCATGTGCTGGGGTGTGGGAGTAGCCGGGGAGATGTCAATGGGGGAAGGAGACTGTAATTAATACTTTCAAAAATAAAGAATTTAAATTAAAATAAAAAAGAATCAATATCCCAAAGAGGCATATTTTGGGGTGGCTAACTCTTCTCCCCTTAGCAGGCTGGAGCCAGGTAATGATATGTTAAAGCCAAAGACGCCCAGAAGAAGAAAGTTTCCAAGAGAGCTGGAGTGGAACCAACATTTTTAAAGCAGCAAAGGTTATTGTAGAAAGCTTTAGGTATAATAATATGGAAGCAAAGATCATAAACAATAGAATTTTGACAAATAATTGGCTTTTGGTTTGCTTGATTCTGTGAATTAGGTAATTTTTCATGGTCCTCCTGAGCTACAGTATAACCTACTCAAATTACGCAAATGCCCATTCAAAGGAAGAGGCAGAATTATGTTAGTCTCCTCTATAATTCCAGATTAATGGGCTCCATTATCAAAGAAGACTTGCATCAAATGAACACAATCAAGCAGAGTGTTTTGTGGTTTTTTTTTTAATGTTATGGACTGTAACCCACAGGAACACTTTCTTAGAGTCCTTGTGTCCTTGCCCACCCACTTCCCTTACACAGCTGCTTCTGGGCCTCGCTCTAAAAAAATGCAGATTTGGACACTTTTCATTATCCTCATTTGAGACTTTCTTTGTGTACCTTCCTCCCAATTCTGCTTCATGAGAGTCCCCCAAAGAGGACTCTGCTGGAAAAGGTAGAAATTGAGTAGGGGACAGCAGAACCTTCTTTAGCTTTTAGGGCCTGGGGAAGGGCTAAGAATACCCTGACAGCAGCAATTTTGCCTTGTTAAACTTAATACTTTTTTAAAAATAATGAAGTTAGATAACTTTGAGTATATGAGCATTTGTCCAGACTCATTAGGATAATCATTTCAACCAGAAATAAGTCTAAATGGTACTCTGGACTTGACGCTACACACATAGCTCAGTGAGTCTTTCTGTTTTCAAGGGCAGTACAATTCAACTACAGTCATCTCTGGTTTAAGCAAAGAAGAAAGGGAAGCAATTAATGTGGTAGGAAGCAGACCCTCTCTTTGTATGTGCCAACTTTCTGTTACTCACCATCACCTGAATGAGAACGCTGATCTTCCAGAGAAGGGGATGGGAGGCAGGACACCTAGTGGGAAGATGAGAGCAAAGTGTTTGTATTGCCCTCTCTTTGCTGTGGAAGTGGTAGGCGTTAGTGACACAGGCGACCCAGCGGTAAATCTGCTGGGGCATGCAGGGAAGGATGGGCAGTTGTTCCAGGCTGGACTTAATTGTTTATATCTTGGTTGAGTCATTGAGAGTCTATGTTTTAGTGTTCAGCTTTGCATGATTCAAATTGCTATTCTGACTGTCCCTCTTAGGATGACCTGGCTTTGAAGGATTAATTCAGTCTCTGGAGGCAGGCCAGTGGACTGATTTCAGGGAAGAACAGAGAAAGTCTATTTGGAATACCAAAGCAAGATGCTGCTACTAAATATTTCCTTCAGTTTCACACGCTTCCTCTGGCCCCTGCTGCCATCCTCATCTGGCAGAAGTAGAACTTAGGCAAAGCTTATTTAGCAAGACTTTAATCATCATTACAGTTCTTTAACCTTGGTAGCCCCTGGCCTGTTTATTGGAATGTCCAGAACAGCCTTGCTGACCATTCTCTGGAAAGACATCTATTTCCCTAAACAAGGTCCATTTTAGCTGCACCTTTTCTGGGGACCAGCCTTTGGGAGCCATATCTCCTGGAACACAGCTGTCCATAGTAGATGCCACACTGTGGGTCACTGGTGCCACCTGTGGTGGCAGCGTGGTTCTGCTGCCCTCTGCTGGCCACAGTGTGCTTGTTCTGCCTGTTAGCCAAGGGGTCATGTCCCCTTCCCCAAAAGGCTGCAGTTCTTATTCCTTAACTCCCCTTCTTCAGCAGTCTTTAGCAGATAACAAGCCCTCCTATTATTAAGGACTGGGGCATGAGACTATTGTTGTGGGATGACTTCTACGAGGAGTTGCGAATGACCATGAAGCGGTTAAGTTGATAATAAGCAGGCAAGGATTTATTGAAAACTGGCCAGGACGGTCCAAGACCTAACACTCAACGACCGACCGCTCCGCCCCGGGTGCAGGCAGGCCTTTTAAAGGGGTCTGAACCATAAATGTTATTGCCCTGCATTTGGCGAATAGCCCCCAAGGCCGCATCTGGGGATGGGGTGCCAATAGACTATGAATGACTCTATTGCTCATTCTTTATCTTCTAACTATGTATTCTGCTAGACATGGGAAAGTGGTCCTATTTTGTAAAAACAGGTGGTATAGCTACATAATTGGTGCCGGACGTTACTCCTCTGGTTCTAGTCTTCAAAGGTTTTTTTTAGCCTTCAAGGTCACAAGCTGGAAATTAAAGCAATAATTCTTTATTTTAAGCAAGCAGGGGTGAACTGTGGCCAAAGTTTCAAACAGCAGTTTTACTCTAGTAAATGTTCTTATGACCTTATTTCAACCATGATGCAGCTTCCAGGTAGAGTTTATCTAACATACTCAGGTGAATGATTCTGGCACCCATCACAATGGATAATGGGTTATTTCTGGGAAGGGCTCTGAAATATGGCCAGAAAATGTCTGAGCTCATCAGTTACGCCCTGACTCTCATTTGATTTGTTGTCAAACAAAGATATCACTTGACCTTGTACCCACATATTGTGATAGTCCTATTAGGGGGCCTCTAAACACAAAGTCAGTAGCTATAGCATAATAATAATTATTGTTATGATTCATCAGCTACTGCATCCTTGATGTGGTAGCTGAGCATTGCAGAAATCTCAAATATCAGCATTAGGTTGACCCTTTAAACTGAAAGTGAAGGAGAGATTTGGAAAGATGCTGATGGAGGTGAAATCAGATATCCTGAAGATAAAAGAGACTAGATTTATTACCCCAACATGCTGGGTCATTAGGGACCATAATATATGCCAGATTTTATTTTATAATATAGACCTCCTCAGAGTCTTGGGCTGGCCCCTCTGGCCCTTCAAATACACCGATGCAGGCTGGCAGTGCAGTGTCTGAGGTGCACTTTTGGGAGGATACACCTATCACATAGCCTTTCTTCTTTGCCATGGAAGAGCCTTTTAACAAATGTGTGTATTTAAAAGTGGTCTGCACTTTGCCCTCACACCAGTGTAAATATTATAAACATGAACATCTGGCCCATATCATTGATGACTACAGGGCTTATTGGCCTCAGATTAGGAGGATGTGACAGCAAAATCCTTATTAAACCAACAGTGGCATCTTCAAGATGATTAGGGTGAGGTAGAGAGGGAGCTTAATCCCTTTTAATCTCTATTTGGGGGAAAAAGTCCCTTTAAAAAGTTATCCAGCCCTGACCATTGTGGCTCAGTTGATTGAGTGCCCTCCCATGCACTGAGAAGTCCCATGCATTGATTCTATTCCTGGTCAGGGCACATGCCTGGGATCGGGGACTCACTCTCCAGTAGAGGGTGTCCAAGAGGTAGCTGATCGATGGATCTCTCTCAATGTTTCTCTCTCTCTCTCCTTTTCTTGCTCAAATCAATAAAAACATATTTTAAAAAACAGATAAAAAGTTATCCAAGCATTATATGAAAAAACATTTTTAAATCAAGTAAAGGAATTCTATTAAAGATAGCATCCAGTATAGCCTTTGCCATAGCTCTCTTTGCCCCTGATGTAGTTACTTAGCAATGTCCTATATAGTGGCTAGTCCATCAATGCGTACATCAGTGTATAAAGATGGTGATACTTTGAAACAGTGCTTTCAATCACATAAAAAATGTCTTTGTTATTTTAAACCATTCATATTGGAGCACTACCAAAGGGTTAACAAATAGCCCAGCCTATCTTTGACTGATACAATCAATGTAAATACAGTGGTCAGTTTCTAGGACACTGATTTCAGATAAACATGGTTTTGAATCCTGGCTCTGCTATCGATTAGCAACTTGCCACGGGTAGACTTCTGAACCTCTCTGAACTTCAGTTCCTTCTCTAGAATATAGTGGCAATAATAGCATCATTGCAAGGGTTGAATGACTAAATACATGTAAAATATTCAGCACATGTCCTGCACATAGTAAGTCCTCAATAAATCGTAGCTATTACTATTGCCTTCAACCACTAACAGTGGCTTTGGCTTATCCTATATAATAAAGAGGTAATATGCAAATTGACCATCTTGCCCTCATAAGATGGCTGCCTACAACAAGGCTGGCAGGGGGGGTAGTGAGGGATGACCAAACAACTGAACAAGCAGGCTGTGTGGGGTGACCAGGCCGGAGGGATCAGGCCTAAACTGGCAGTTGCACATCCCCCGAGGAGTCTTGGATTGGAGAAGGTGCAGGCTGGACTGAGGGGACCCCCCCCCCCCAAATTTCTTGTACTGGGCCTCTCTCTAGTTGAACATAAGTATGCAGGCCATGTGAAAACAGGCGATGTGTGTGAGCCAGTAGAGTTATTAAAATAGACAAAATGCTGTCTTTTAGAAGATTTAGAAAGGAGTTAAGTTCTTCAAGCCTTGTAATGAAAATAAGTGCACATATGACTATTTTGTGATAGTGGAGGTGAAGGAGTTTTTATAGTTGGTCTTTTAAAATAGTATCTCTGCTGTTCACACTCCATTCAGTGCACAAGCCCTCTTTACTGAACCTTGGTGGATTCTGTGCTAAAAATATTCATTCCCAGTTGGTATAGTGAAATGTCATATCCATTAAACACCAACATACCAAATGCTGCTGGCAGTTCCTCAACACAGCAAATCCAAGTCAACAGGGAATTGTGATCATCCTCAGCTTATTCATATTTAACATCTCAGCAGATTATTCTGAACGATTATCTAGGCTTAATTATTACCATAGAGCTATTTTGGAATTATAAAGATAAAGAACTCATGTACTGCGACCAATTCATTTTTAAAGAAAAGAAAGTGTGGCCCAGGCACTAAAAGTGCCTTTTCAAGGTCACACAACTATAAAAGTGGTTTTATTGGCCCAAGATCTCCAAACTCCCAAGATAATGTTTTGTTCCTTTTATAACAGAAAGTTACAGAATTTTCAGAGCTGAAAGGACCTTTAGGATGACCTGACCTAGTTCCAATGTCTTACAGAGAAAACTGAGGCCAAAAATACCCACCTCAAATGTCCTGTCCAGGGTAATACTTAAAGCTTGCCTATTTCAGAGCTTTTGGCCAGCTTTTGTTACCATAGGTTGATGCTCTTCATATTCTGCTGGTCTGTCAACTGTGGTTATTTAGAACAGAGGCCCCTAAATCCCTATCAATGGACTGGTGATGGGTTATCAATACCAGAATCACCTGAGAGATGTTTAAAAACAAAACTTCCCAGGTTCCATTATTTTTTTTTAAAGTATGTTTTTATTGATTTCAGAGAAAGGGAAAGGGAGGGAGGGATAGAAACATCAATGATGAGAGAAAATCATTGATGGGCTGCCTCCTGCATGCCTCTTACTGGCGGCTGAGCCTGAAACCCAGGCATGTGCCCTGACTGGAAATCAAACAGTGACCTCCTGGCTCATGGGTTGACACTCAATCATTGAGCCACAGTGGCTGGGCCCAGGTCCATTCTTTGAAGATTTAATTTTAGGAGGTCTCAGATGGGGTCTCCAGAATCTACGGTTTGCTTTCTAGTTGATTCTGGAGGACACCCAGATTAGGGAACCATTATTACCAGAAATCAGTGTTTCATGTGCTACTTTGCCGAGATTGGCCTATGATGATTTTCAGCTAATGGCTAGATACCTGCTGGAACGCTAAGTCAGGAAAAGTCCTGGGCCATTAAGGCGCTTCTAAGATTTTAATCTGCAAAGCCAAGCTCAGAGTGGTAAGAGCAAGGAGAGAGGTGCCCTGGCCAGATGGAGATTAATCAGAAAGGGCATCACATCCAGGGAAGTGATCTAGGAACTCTTGGCTTCTCTCCCAGGCCAGGGATACTCACTCTAAATTCACAGCTAGACTTCACTTGGCAGAACATAATTTTGAAACAAAGGATATCAATTCAAGTATTTTAAAACAGAATATTTCAGAGAACACCATTAAAAAATGTACAGTATATAGAAATTGTAAGAGTAAATCATCATGAATAATAGACAAAGATGGGAGATTATATTTTGTCAAGTTTTGCAAAATAAGAGCTGGAAGGGTTTTTCAAAACCTTTTAGTGACACATCTGAGGGGGTGGCCTCTTCCTTGGTTACTGACTTGCTAAGTAGAGATTTTCAATAGAGACCACACCTCTGTTGATGACTGCAGTTTTTCCTGTCCAGCAGTCTTTTCTTCTTTTAAATAGCACTCCAATTTTACTTTAGGGAATCACCCTTACCTCACTGTCATTCCACCTTGGTTCTCATCCAGGGGTTTCAGGGTGGGCACGTGACCCAAGTTTGGCCAATCAAAGCTTTCTATCCTTTGTCATAGCAATTGCCTCAGGGATAGGCACTGTGCCATGAGCACCAGACCTGAACTTTTGCTAGAACTACTGGGAAAGAGGCATTGTGTTTCTAGACTGGCAAGATGTAAATTTGGAGCTGCTGGTGGGTATCTCCACTGTAAAAGGAGAGCCTGACTTACAAAGAAGTCAATGTAGAGGAAAGAGAGCCAAGAGAAAGACAGATTCAGAAAGTATCACCTGAGTACCTGGTCCAAGTATTTCTGAAGCTTGGCTAGTATTCATGTTTAAACTAGCTTAGTTGGATTTCAGCAACTTACACCCAAATGTCACCTCATTTAATATGACTTTGCTGAAATTGCTTCATTTTATCATTCAGGGATAATTGCCTTTTTAGACCCAAAAGCCAGACAGAACTTCGAACATTTTTCACACAGTGTTCCCTCTACTGATACAGACATTGGCCACATTTTAATAAGAGAAAGTTTTATGAAAGCACAGGTAATTTCCTAGGGGCCCGAGTTCCTCAGTGGGAATGGCTGACTCCTGCTGTCTTCCATGCTGGAACCGGGGATGCTGCTGGGGTGATCTGCTCACTTTAGTCGGGCTATCTGTCTGCCCCTCTCAGAGGGCTCAGCTGCCTCTGATGGCAGGATCACCTGGATTTTTATCTCGCCTCTTCTAGAAGTCTTTAGACAACCTCAGCCCTCACAGAGAAGGATGTGATGGTACACAGGAGTCCTCTGCCTAACCTGACAATGATTACAGCAATATACCACTTTCACAATATTCCCCAAGATAGCAGAATAAAGGGGTGAGGTACAGGCTCCCAGGTCAGGCTTGCTGGCTGTGTGTACGTCAGCAAGTTACTAACTTCATCAGTAAGATATAAATAGTAACCTCCTCCTGGGAGAGTTGGAAGGCTTATATTAAACGTATTATTCTACTCTATGATGATCATTATTCACATTTTACAGCTGAAATTTATTAACTTGCCCAAGGCCATAGAACTTGTAGGTGGCCACAATGAGATGCAAATTCAGGTCAGCCTGAGTCTAAAACACAAGCTATTGACCACTATGTCCACTGTCCCAAAGACAGAAATAATGTAGGCACTAACTGGATAGACCTACAGGCTAAGAGCAGGAAAACACGGATCATGTTTCACTTCTCCTTTAGATCCCTATAGAACTTACTTTGCTTCTTTTATTTTTTTGGGTAAGAAATTTAGAAATAAGCGCTAGTGGTGTGTAAATCCTTTAAGGGTAGGGACAACTTCTTGCTCATTTTTGCTTTCTTTGTGTCACCTATCATAAATCTTTGCATGTAGTAGGTATTCAATAAGTGTCTTGAATGAAATTGAGCTCATTGTGTCCATAGGTATAAATATGCCAATCGATAGCCTTAGAGTCCTGGGGGCACTCCAGACTCCTGAGGGGGGTATCCATCTGGCAGTTCACAGAGTTCTGAATTATTAATATATATTTTGTCTTTAAGCACTTATAGTATGGTGCCACTGCTGGACACTATCTGAATGAATCTTGAATCTACTTCTTAACTAACTATATGACTATACACAAGTTATTTAGCTTTTCTAAGATTCAGCTTTCTTATTTGTCAAATAATACTATTATTATAAAATTACAGAGGATGGAATGATACTGTAGATAAAGCACTTTGTATAGTGCCTGGCTCTGAGTAAGTGCTTAATAAATCCGATTTATTGTTATAATTAAATGAAAATATTAAAGAATATTGCCATATTAAATTTGTTTTGTTTGTTTGTTTTAGAATTTTTAAGTATGTAAGGGTAGATAGGATCAAGAGCCTGAAGTACAGAGGACAGCTGTCCTGGGATCAGGCACTGTCCAGAGGACTGATTTCTGGGACACAGTTTTGCTGGGAACATTTGTTAAAAGCTTCAGCCAAGCAAGATGCTCCCTCTGGGGATCTCTGAGTGTGTAGACCAAGGATGTGGATCCCTCTCTAGGGATAAAAATTTCAAAGGACATAGACTTTCCGAAAGTGTTAGTATGAAGCTTCTTGCTCTTTGGGTCTCCAAAGATTAATTAAATCAGTTCCCATTCTTTAGTTCTGTGGACCAAGTTTTAGGTAGGCTTAAAATCTGTTTCAGTAAGGATTTACTCAGGAAATAGTGTCTCTTTCATATTCCAGCTCAATCGATTACCCTTGGGAAGCAGGTGGGCCTGGGCAGGCCTATTCTTTAAGGGTAATCTGTAGCCAAGATTCTTTGTAGGGCTGGGAATTCACAGTAGAGGGTATGTTCACTGCTTCTCAGATATGCAAACAGGAAGGCTGAAGGTGCTCAAGGCTATTTCATTTCCACCAACTTTATGGACTTTCTACAAAGTAGGACTGTTCTAGGGGCTGGAGGGTGGGGTGAGATAGAAGAAAGAATGCCATATGACTAAGACAGTCCTGATCTCAGGGGTGTGGAGAGATGGATATAACAACAATTAACCATTATGAAAGGCAAAATGAATTATGAGCCTTGCTCATGGTAAAAGCAATGGGCTGAGAAAACTGGAGAAAGGAGAAATCCTATCTAACTGATTGGAGGAGAAGGACTAAGATTTTAAAAGGTAGCCTGGCTGGTGTTGCTCAGTGGTTGAGCATCAGCCCATGCACCAGGAGGCCACTGGTTCTATTTCCAGTCAGGGCACATGCATGGGTTGTGGGCTCGACCCCCAGGAGAGCGGAGGAGGCATGCAGGAGGCAACTGATCGATGTTGATGTTTCTATTTCTATCTTTCTCTCTCTCTCTCTAAAATTAATAAAATCATTTTTTTTTAAATAGAAGAGTGAGGAAAGGATTGTAGGTGTGGGAGCAGCCTCGACACAGAAGTGCGCGCTTAGAGAAATAGGGCTTGTCAAGTTGCATGGGTAACCGGGGTGTGGGTGAAGTGGAGGGTGGAAGGAGAAGCTGGGCTAGATTTTAAATTCCACTTTCAGGACTTTCTAAGGCCTTGTCGATCTTCTGGGCTTATGGTATCCCTGGATGCCCCATGCCCTTGGTAGCAACCATATTACAATGCACTTTAAGACCAATGTATAACTTTAAGAGCTGAGATGAATGCGTTGAGCTCTCATTGACTAGTTTAGTGTACCTATAGATGTTGCCAGTCTAGGAAAAGTATAGAATCAGTGTGGGATGAGATAAACACAGACTGGAGAGGAAACACTTAGAAACTTTTATAGACTGTTTGACATGACCACAATAATCAAGCAAGTGATCATTTTTCTAGTAATTCACTTTTATTCTAACTTCCAAAAATATTGGTTCATAATACAAACAGATTACATTGGTCTAAAATGTAAGATTTTTAAATCTCTATGGTCCAAACCTTTTTAAACATTGGGAAAAAATTTAATGGGGACAAGCACTGGTCTAATTGAAATAATATTACTTATTCAAGGAAGTTGAAGTTGCAGATAACAGAGGAAAGAACTGATGAACTTGAGGATAGATTCATAGAAGTTTTATAGTCTGAATAACAGAGATTGAAATATCTAGCACTCACCATCGTATCTATACACATCTATATTATAGTCCACTGTGCCTAAACATTCTGACTAGGTTGCAGCTAACTTTGTGGCAAGTACAGAAATCCACTCAAACTAACATAAAATAAAGTGTGTATGTATTGGGGTGTGTGTCATTAGAAGACTACAGAAGTATCTAAAGGAATTTAAGGGCAGGGGTGCCACTGGTACTAATGAAGGATGAAGCAAGAAATGGAATCCAGGCTGCTGCTCCTCCTTTTTCTCTCACTCACCCTTCTTTCTGTCTCTTTCCTCTGCAATGGAGGCTTTGTTGCACCACCCATCCTCATTCAAGAATAAAGGGTTTGTTTTCCTGCTGTGGCTGTAAGGTGAGCCTCTGCTGTCTGCTATCTTTGGGATTGCCTTGGCTAAGAAAACAGCCCCATCTAAAGCCATACTTTCTCCCAAGGAAGGCCACATCTAATGAGTGATCACACGAAGGTATAAAGCTCTGGTCCCTTTGCTCCAAGTTGGGACAACTGGGAAGAGAGCTCCCATGCACCATCTCCTCCAATCAGTTAGGGTTACCTTGATGGGACCTGCATCACAGCTCAGCTTCTCTCTGCCAAATTCTTCTTTCCTCTCCCTTCCAGATGTTGCTCTCAAGGGTACTACCTAATGAAGGTTTGTGCAATAACTTCTCAGGTGACCCAACTTGAGACACCAGACTTCCCAATCTTCCTCTGCTCTCTCCCCACTTCCTTTTTATACTCCCATTCTCTCTCTCTCCCTCTCCCTTTTCTTACCACTTTCCCTCCCTCCATCCCTCAGACTATGTAGTTTCTCACTCCTGCTTCTTTCTGAGCTTCTACTTCATTCCCTTCTCACTCTTGAGACCAATCTTCTCCACTCCTCTGGTACATGGACCATCAAGTCTGCTCCAAAATGGTGTCTTCAGCTCCCCAGTCAGCGTCACTGTGGCTTATGCTATTGGTATCCCACCCACATGCCCTTTACTAGGCTGATGCACCCATCCTGCAGCAGACGTGGGTGCTATTTAACAGCTCACAGCTGTACCCTTCTGTGGAGCATTGACCTTAGCCAACCTTCTCTGCTGGAGATTCCTGAGAGATTATGTCCCACACTTTTGGACGTTAACTATCAGATGAGAGGCTATAAAAGTCCATCCTCCTTGCCTCAAGGCAGGATATGCTCTGAGGTACAATTCATGCTCTAGAGTTCCCCACGGGGTCAGACTGAAGCCAGACTTTTGAAATGGCATTTTCACGTAGCATCTTTCCCTGCCCTGTGCCCTTCTCACTATCTTTCAGGTGTAGAGAAAGCATTCACTCAGTAAATCCCACTGCTTTGAGGGAACCTATATAAGATCATCACTTTCAAATCTGGTGCCTATGGCTAAAGACATAGCTTCTGCTGCCCCGATGTCAAATATCCAGGAGGGATAACTAGACTAGCTCAGGCTGAGCCCAGCCCAGCCCAGCTTCTGGGTTGAACACCTGGACCAGGAGTTCACTCCAGGCCCAATCATCTGTGGCTGGAGAGTGGTACAGTATAGAGCAGATGAGGGACACAGAAAGAGAGGGAAGCACATAGGGAAGACTGGTCAATTCCTGCAAAAGTGAACCCTACCACCTGTCCTTCTCCTCTGTCTTTTTAACATTTATTTTCTCTGTCAGCTTCCACACCTCTTCCTATCCACATCCCAGGTTTGAAATGAAGGGGGCTGTTTTGAAAGGTAGCGCATGTTATGGACCAAGGATTAGACCACATGTCAGGAGACCCGGATGGTAGCCTACTTTACCCCACTTGCCTTCACATCTCAGGGTCTCGGATTTAAGGTAAACTAGAGAGTTGGTTTGCCAAGTTGAATAGTCAGTGCTCCTATGAAAACAAGCAGAGCAAGTCTTTAATGTCTGCATCCCCCAACTCAGCACAGTGCCTGGCACAGAATCAGAATATGATAACATATTGAAAACAGAAGAGAGCATTTAAGAATAAAATGACAGATAATTACATTAAGGCAGTAAAGGAATAGTGTGACCCAAACTCATGCTGTGGGTGTGGAACCATTAGCCAGTTGTGGGTTAAGCACTTCAAGTGCTATTCCCAGTACTGCTACAGTGTGACAAAGCACCCCAAAATTTAGCTGTTTAAAACAACCATTTTATTATGTATATAGATTCTATGGGTCAGGAATTTGGGTAGGTGATTGTGGGGATGGCTTAACTCTGCTCCGTAACATCCAGGGCTTCAGTTGGGAAGATTTGATGGCTGGTGGTGACTTGACAGCTGGGAGCTGGAATCCCCTGGAGCCATCACTCAGATGACTGGTGGTTAAAGCTGAGGTTGCCAACCAAACCCTGGGCTTCTTCACAGAATGGTGGCTTCAAGCTGCTAGGACTTTTGGCAGTTCAGGTTCACAAGGCAAAAGCATCATCATTTTGTAACCCAGCCTCCAAAGTCAAACTGCATAATTTCCTCCACATTCTATTGGTTGCCTGTTCAGATTTAAGAACAGAGAAATTAGGAACCACTTCTTGATGGGATGAGGGCAAGGTTCTCATACCATATGTGGGATGGGAGATATAGGTAGGCCATATTTGAAAAGTTCAATCTGTCATGTGCTCCTTAATTCTTCCATGTCCTTGGAGTAGGCATTATTGTCCCTTTTCAGATGAAGAAACTGAGGCTCAGAGAGGTTAAGTAACTTGTCTGTGGACGAAGCCAGTACATGGCAAGGCTGGACTTGGTCCCTGTCTCTATGAAGCAGGTGTTCTCCAACAGCATATAGGCTGCTTACAGAAAATAGGAATTGAGGAAAGGAATGCATTCAAAGGCCAGTTCACCCTCTGTGCAGGGTCAGGAGTGGGTAAGCCTTCTTCTCCTCCCCCATAACCCTGATGTCAGAGTTAATATCTTCACCATGTTATAAAGGAGTCAGATTCCTGTGCATAACTCCCTAAGGTGTTGCTTCTGGGAGACTCTGTAATAATAGGTGCACCTTTGATGCCTCAAGTTTACCAGATAAGTGCTGGCAGAGGGGTTGCTGTCCCCTTACCAACACCTTCCCACAATCATTTGGTCAAAGACTCTGTGGAGCAATGGGCTGGAGGAAGCTCTGTTCCCTTCCATAAAGGCAGCATGCAGAACCAAGTACCAGGAATACATTCTCTGTCGTGATCCCCATTTAAACTCCTATCTTCCCTTAAGTTCAAACAAAGACCACTTCTTTCAGGAAAACAACTTCTGATGTTCTCCTGAAACTTACAGTTGGATGTTCAGATGATACTTGGCACTTACTGCTTGCTCTGTTGTGTCCTAAACCCCCAGTGAGCCTTCTAAGAACTCAGAGGCAAGGACGGTGCCTTTCTCTCCCTCAGTTCTCCCCCTAACACCAGAGGAATGATACCTTATTCTTACTAGGTTCTCAATACATACTGACTGGTGGGATCAAAGGGCTTCATAAAGTTTATTATTATAACAGTAGGCACATGTGCACCTCTGAGAGCCCACCCAGTGCACAGGCATTGTGCTACTTGCTACCGATCCAGGAGCAGGGTTTTAGAAAATCAGTACGATCCTCCTGGCCACTCTGCAGCATGTCAATAACATCAAACTTGGTCTCTGGAAGTCCTTGGTCAGATCAAAAGGCCTTCATTCCAGGTATATTTGAGGCCATTGCTTTAAGGTTACAATCTCTATAAGCTGTCAGATGATTCTAGAGTTAGACAGCTAGAAAGTCCCTAAAAAGGGTTTTTGAAAATCCCAAATCTTGGCTATAATTTATCTTGTAAGTTGTTTGAATGATTGCTGTAGCTGGAGCTATTAGATAGGAAAGCATGGGTCTACTGTTTTTATTTCAAATTAGTCTTCTTGTAATAAGCAAATTTCTCTATCCTTCTTTTAATTTGTCACCACTTTACCTCAAAATGTTCCTAAAAGCCATGACTTTTGGAAACACCTTTGAATGTTCAAAATCAACTGATGAACCTGTTCATAAATTATGGGTAATAAATATCAGTGTTTCACCTTCACTCATTAGTCACAACATATGTAAACTCTTGATTCAAATATAACCGTATGGTATAAAACCATTTCCTAAATACACCATCACCAATAAAAAAAACTAAACTCCCTTAAGTAATTACCTTGGGATATGAAAGAAAATGTAAACATTTTATTTGGCAGTTGTTTCTGAACACATGAATAAATAAATGGAAAAGTACATATTAATATTTCTTTCTGGAGTAACAGACACCATTAAATGCTTATTTACACATCTTCACTGCAAAGAACAGTTACACAATTCAGTTTTCTCTTATAAAAGGTAACTTCCCACACCACTGGACTGGACAGTTAAAGATGGGGATACTGGTAGTGCGTGGTTCTAGCAGTCTCATTGTTTGAAAGGCATTCATTTGCAAGTGGGATATGAAGAGTCATCATGCATTGAGTTCATCCGGACCATGTACTGTAGAAAGTTTCTGATGGCAGCCACAGAATTTGTGTGTCATGCGCTTAAGTCAACTATGACATGTTTGTAAATCTGTGTATTTCCCTTAAAACTGGAAGCAAAAAGAAAATTGCGTTTATTAATGGACACATATGTGAATGATCTTGGTGCCTGAACATTTAATTCCTGAAATTTCACAAATTTGGCTTTCTCTGCATCCCAGTTATACACTTGAGTAAAAGAATAATCACTTCCAAGAATTGCATATTGATAGTTATTTATCTGAAGAGGCTGGAACACCATAGATCCTCGTGATGGCATCCTCTGAATATCCTGAAATGAGGAGCCTCCCCATTTCATTACTTTGGAATCACCAATGAATCTTGTCAAGCAAATGTACACGTCACCTTTCACTGAGAAGTGCTTTACGGCATATACATCCTCCATGTTAGGGATGTCAGTTTGGTTAATGAATAATTGTGTTGCTTTGTTCCATTGATAAACTACAGGACGCTGGGAACTACTAGACAGGATTAAGTGAGGCGTTCTGAGTGCCTGAGGTGTTCTGGCTATTTCTAGGTATTCCACATCAGTGTCCCTGTACCATGCATGTAAAGATTGATGGGAGTAGAATCCATTTCCATTCCATTTGTAAATGGTAGTAAAACCAGCTTTTGAACTGTCAGCAACAACAAAGTACCAGTTGTTTTCAATCTTGAATGTTTCAATATCATTGGGTTTTCGGATTTTGAGAATTTCAATATCCTGGATTTTTATGAATTTATTTGCAAAACCGTCTCGCTTATAGATGTGAGAGCCGCCAAACAGCTGGGCCACAATAACATAGAGCTGAGTTTCAATGACTATAGGCTTGCATACTACAGTGGACGTGCCTGGGAAAAGACAAATGAGAGATTAGCTGGATGGTCATCCTCTTTTGGAGCATGCAGACACTGTTACATCCAACCTGCACTAGATATTTAGGATACATGGCTATAGCCCAAGTTTCATTCTCTCATTTCTTGCAGAAAGAAAGCATTGCTCTCCCTAATACATCATGAGTTAATCTTTGTAATTGTAGTGAAAACAGCTATTTATTGGGCACCGACTATGTGCTTTGCCAAATCATCTCATTAAAATTTTCCAAAAGGTTAAATAATAAATATTATTATCATCCCTTTTGTTGATGAGCAGGCTGAAGCTCGGAGAGGTTCAATGCTGCTAGGAGTAGGCAGAGTTGGGATTCAAACCCAGGCCTACCAGCATCGCTACGGGGTGGGCAGCTAGGTGTTCCAGGGTTTCCATCTTGGGCTTAGATCCCACAAGGTTCTAGGAGGTTTGAATGGTGGTTTGGGAAGCCCATAGCTCTGTCTGTAACTGGTTTCTTCTAAGTGGGAACTACTTCTTGAATAACCTTTCCCCTGAGAAAGGAAAGTGATGCCACTTGGCATCTTCAGGTCACTGGTGGCAGGTGAGAAGAGAAGGAAGAAGGAGATGATGCTCATGAATGTTACATTGGGAAATATTAGAAAACAACAAGAGGTCTGTCAGTGGCCTAGCTCAGTATCTTTTCGGTAAGAGTTTAATATTTATTAATATATTCTGAACTCCTCCAGGGAGCTTGATTCTAGGCAATCCAAAGAGAAGCGGGGGGAATCTAGGCCCCTGGTCTTTTCTGCCTGCAGCCTAGGGGGCTCTGAGGCAATACGTTCTGCATCAACTCTTTCTACTAATTGACTCTATTCAGAGACAAAATTACTCTACTTGTGACTCTTTTCAAGACTCAGCTGAGCGTGTGACCTTGGAAAAGTTACTTAACTTCTGTGGGACTTAGTCTTCTCTTTTGTACAGAGAGTGTTGAAACTAGATCAGGGCTGGTCACTAGATTTTAAGTATGTACCCACAATGACTGACTGATGATGATAAGAGTGACTGCCTGAAGAACTGTGTTGAGAAGATTCTGTGGCTACTGCTGCACTCTGCAAGAAAGAGCACCACAGTGGATTAGCAATGTCTGTCTGGGGATGAGGGATGGGATGTTGACCATGTACATGACGCCTGTTTGTCATTTTATAGTAGATGATGCATTTTGAAGTTGCAAGTACATGATTCATTTCTCAAGTGCTCATCTAAAGATTAATTCAAGCACTAGACAGTTTCACTCAATGATTAGAGCATCAGCCCATGGACTGAAGAGTCTGGGTTTAGATTCCTGTCAAGGCCATGAACCTCCCATACAGGCTCCATCCCTGGTCTCATCAGGGCACATGTGGGAGGCAACCAATTTATGTGTCTCTCTCTCTCACATCAATGTTTGTCTCCCTTTGTCTTTCCCCTTCCCTTCCACTCTCTCTAAAAATCAATGGAAAAAATATCATTGGTTGAGGATTAAAAAACAACAACAAAGCAATTGATGGACTGTACATAGGTAAAAAGAATTGGTTTAGATTGCACAAATAGCTACTGTAGTCTACTGGAAAACAAGGAAGGCTTAGGGAGAAAGGGAAGCATCGCCTTTCTCCTTGAGAAAGAAGGAGGATTCTAGAAGGGTATCAGGAGGGGATCCCTTCATCTGGGTAACTCAGTCTCAAACAAGCTCAGATCTGTATTGATCCTTTGAGCAATGGGGCCAATGACCACCAACAAAATCTATGACCCTCTCCATTTTGTCTAGGAGCTTTCAGGAGCAGATTTAAAGGTATTTGAAACTAAAGCTGATGTAAATATTTCACAAGGTGTCTCATGTTCTAATTTATGACTTAAAAATATTCAAATTGTTGAAATGAGAAAGGAACCTAAGAGATCAACTGAATAAGAGTTTGCATGGCAAAAAAAAAAAAGAAGAAAAAAAGAAAGAAAAAAAATTGGTTTCCATGGTCAAATTAAATGCAGAAAATTCTGGAAAGAGGCTTGTTTTTTCACTATTAGGACTTCTCAGATGTGTATTATTCTGTATCTCCAAAAGAGAGATAGGTTCATAGATGTATTTGACTACAAAACCCTTTTTGTCACAGGCATACATTAATATTTACAGAAGTAAGGTTTGTGCAACAAAGTTTGAGACTCATTGATCTAAAATAATCCTCTTAAATTCTCTATTTAAAGTTAAGAAAAAGAGGGCCCAGTGAGAGTGAGTGACTACCCCAGTTTGTGGCAGAACTTGGATTAGAACTCATGATTCTTAGTCTAATACTTCCTCTTTGAGGAAAAATTATCCACCTTTTGTTGCATATTTATTAAGTTAGTTACTATGGTAAGTTTCTTGAGTATATGCTTGAATTATCTTTGACAACCCTGTGAGTTAGGTATTATTTCAGATTTACAAGTGAGGAAATTAAAGTTTAGGGAACAATTTCAGATCACTTAGTAAATGGCAGAGTTGGGATTCAAATGTCTCAAAGCCTGCCCAACATTGCTCATCTTTTCCTGTTGCTCTTGGTCTAAGCAGCTTAACTTTCCACTAAAAATATGATTAGGCTTCTCATACCTGTAATGTTGTCATAATTCCGGAAGGTCTTTTCTACATGGTCCCACTCAAGGAAAATGCATTTTCCATTAAAAGGCTGAGCAATGACTACATACTCATCGTTCATATAAGAAAAAGTGTCTATGGACAATGATTGATAAGGCAGCTCTTGAGACTTTGCAAATTCTGCAAAAATAGGAAGTGGCAATGAGGAACTGTGTGCTAAAGTCTAGCTCCTTGGCTAGATTTCAGATGTCCATAACAAATGCATTTATTTTAGGAAAGTAGTAAAATGACAAATTTTCTTTGCTTTTAAATGCATGATGTTTTAAGGGTTCATAATATTTTAAAAATTAAATTGCTTAGTTGGTTTTTGAGATATAAAAATTCAATTCTTGCACATGCAAAAAGTGTAGCCCTTCTTTTAATTTTATGAGGTGGAGAGACTTGGAATACATTACCTGTAATGATACAATCAAAATCCTTGGAGGAGAGACTATTGATTTTGCGCTTCTTGTATTCCGGAGGGCTTTCACAGTAGATGTCTTCGACAGTTGCATTGGTGTGGCTTAGCCATTCCACCAGCCACTTCAGTTTACAGTCACAATTAAATGAATTCCCTCTGAGGTCCCTGAAAGACAAACTTCTGCTGCTTTTGCTCTATGTGGGTCCTACCTTCACAGTATAACTTCTATTTCAGCCATTAGCATGTGCCAGAATTCCTCAGAATCCACCTTGAAGCTGACTAATTCACTCTGAGCTCAGAGTTATCAGAGTGTACCCTTACAGTCCATCCCAGTCAAAGGAACCTCCTAACTTAGTCCCTCTTAGATTCAAAGGTAGCTGGGTCTAGAGCTCTGCTGTCCATAGAAATATGTGAATGAGATATATAATTGAAAATTTTCTATAAGCACATTAAAAAAGTAAAAAGACACAGGTGAAATTAATTTTAATATTATATTTTATTTAGCCCAATACATACAAAATATTATTTTGATATGTAGTCATTATAAAAATTATTAATAAAATATTTTACATTCTTTTTTATATTAAGTCTTTGAAGTTTAATGTATATTTTATACTCATTTTATAACATATCTCAATTTGGATGCTAAATTTACATCAGAAATATCTGATGTGTTCTTAAGATTTAATAAAATTTCCAGTTAAAAAAAATAGATTCACGCACCCAAGTTGTTGCAGAGACTTAAAAGTTTTCCAATCATTGAACTGAGAATCAATTTTTAAGTTTAAATTTTAAAAAATTAAGTAAAGTTTACAATTCAGTTTTTCAGTCACATTAGGAACACACTTCAAGTGATCAGTGACTGCATGTATGGCTACCATACTGGACAGCACAGGTCTAGAGGAAAGTATGTAGTGATTATTGTATCATATTTAATTAAATGGAGTGAGTTATTTGCTTTTCTTCTTCCTCACAGACATAATTAATCCTGACCTTATTTCATGGTCTACAAATTCAATTTTAATAGGAAATGACTTTGACACAGCAGAGTTAACGCAGACATGCAATAGCTCATGTGCATAATAAACCACACATCTAGATAGTTTTAAATTTCCACATATGATTCCAACTTACCAACTTCTATTTGTTTGCACTGCTGTTGTTCATAAAGTCCATCTCGTTCCTAAAACCCTTCTTCATCGCACAGAATTTGTACAGTAACTATTGCCTACTCTTCACACAGCACATACAAAAATTTTAAATGTTGAAGCTTAAAAATTTTTTTTTCAGGAGACATAGTCAAGAAAACCAAGAAATTCACTAAAAGTCAAGATGGCATAATCCTGTACTTCTTAGATAATTCTTGATTTGGGCACATCAAAGTACGCCCAAGAAGCCAAACCCATTATGCGATTCCCTGGAGAGACGGAGACAATTTTACGTGGTTTCCTTTTATTTTTTGTTATGTGAGGTACAGGCTGACATAAAAGTAAGACAAAGGGCCTCCAAATAAACTGTATCCCCAAGTCAGCCATGAGGTGTCATCTAACTTCTAAAACATTGCCAGTACTGACCTAATTTCCCAAGAATATTCTGACCCAGAATAGTAAGTAAGTGTCAACTTTTCTGGGCTATTGTTAACCAGAGCAGATAACTGTGGTCTGTTAGAGACTTTCTTGGAAATGTCCTGATCCCTGCACTCTCTTGGAAATAAACCAGGAATTGGGCTAAAACGCATGAAGGAGGGGCTGGGGGAATATTACAAGGAACAAAGAAAGTTTTTCAGTAGTTTACTGATTTGAACTTAAATAGTAGGCTTAGAAGAAAACACTTGACTCAGATTTTTTGTTATTGGAGAAAAGTTGTTCTGAATGGTCTATAGCAAAGTACCTGAATAATAAGAAATCTTTTGTTTTCATATGTCCTTTCATTTGTTCCTGAATTCTACCTTATGGAATTTAAATACCTTTCAAATGTTCTGGAAGGCATTTAATGAAGCTAAATTGCTTTTGAGAGCCTTAGGCATATATTACTTGCTTTGCTTACAACAAAATATACAAATTCCTTACAAAGATCTTTCACTCTGAGGCTTAAAAGTCAAAGTTTGAAAGCTCCTTTGTTTGAAAAGGGGTCAAAAATAATTAAGTTCATTCCCTTCCTGGGGCTTAAGCCAAATTCCTGGGGATTAAGCCTAGAGTTGTTCAGTCTAATGAGAGAAAAGGCAAACTTTCCTCTCTTCCCCCATTTCCTGCTCCATTTCTCTGTTGACTGACCAACCCATGCGTGTAACCTTTCATCTTTACTCGTTTCCCAGACTCCTTTATGTTTTTCCTTTGTAACTCCATTTCCTGGACCTCTTGGGGAAAAAAGCCATCTTGAGATTTCTATCTGGGCCTGCTGATCCCACTCCTTCAAACTTCCTTATCATCACTCCCTCCCACACAGACACACACTTTGTCAAAGAAATGTCAGGGCACTATATTTTCAGAATGTCCAGTGGTAAATACTATAGAAGAAAAACATTAGTCCAAGTAAATTTAAAATTCAAGTCAACTTAAATTCTAAAATTCTAATTTGATTTTAAAGCCAATTAAAACTTAATTATCAATACCAGGCTTCTTTGTTAACTATTACAAATTAATTGATTAATCATCCAGGTCCTCTTACACATTTGTTAAAGAATCCAGGCCTTTGAAAATATCTTTTGGGAGCGTCTGGAGATTGTTGTTTGCAAGGCTCCTGGGGGGAAAGAAAAAGAGTGAAGTAAATTGTAGTCATAAACTAAATGTATTTTATGATAAAGCTTTGTATGAGTCATTTTTGTTCTTCCCAGACTATACAAATTACTTCTTCTGCTAAGATACTAGTGAGGTTCCTATGGTTATATTTTCAGGCCTTGCCTCCTTGCTTCAACACTCACTCATTGGTACTTCATGTATCATGTTTATATGCCCTCCCCACCCCCAAATATCAGTAACAAAATGATGCCTGGGAATCGATCTTTCTGTTTAGAACAGATAAGAGATTCATACTCTCAGACATTATTTAAGGGATGTGTCCCAAAGGATGACTAAATGAGTGACAGGGTCTATCCCCAAATGCCCTCTCCCCTCATGCTGCCCTTCTTTTCCCTCCCTCCCCCTCACTTGTTTCAAAGAACAGCTTAAACCTCCAGTTGATAGAGCCAACAGCTCAGTTTGGGGCCTCTGTCCCTTCACCAGCACATCTTTTTTCTTTCAAAAGTACACACCTCTGTTTTCTACATTGCTTCCCTTTTAGTTCCATTCACCCCCCCCCTCCCCTTTCCCCAGAAAACAGCTTTCTCACAAATACCTATTCATCCATCTAGCCAGCCAGCCAGCCGGCCATCTATCTTCTTCTTCGTCTCCTGCTTTCCCTTTCTTCTAGCTCTTGCCCTATTACCACAGGAATGGTTTTCTCTTGTTCCTTCTATTTGTTCTTTTATGAATCACTAGAATGATTTTAATCAAAGTCAAAGAGTCTTGACAGCATCAAGGAAAGAGAAATGTGTCTATATTGCAGAAATGTGGACAAGCAAAGAGCAGATGCTCTCTGATGGAGAAGGGTACAATGCTGGTTAAAAAATAGAAGGTTACCAGTCACTGTATTTATAATATATACATATATTTATAAATTTTTATTTTTTAAATTTTAATCTTTATTGTTCAGTTTATTAATTACATTGTCCCCCCCCCCCATAGCTCCCCTCCACCCGGTACCCACCCCATCCTCTGCCTTTACCTCCCCACCACTGTCCTCTTTCATAGGTGTATGATTTTTGTCCAATCTCTTGCTGCACCTCCCACACCTTTTTTTCTCCCCAAGAATTGTCAGTCCATTCCCTCTCTATTATATGACTGTGTTATATTCACCAGTTTATCTTGTTCATCAGATTTTTAATTCACTTGATTTTTAGATTTATTTGTTGATAGATGTGTATTTGTTGTTCATAATTTATATTTTTTACCTTTTTCTTCTTCCTCTTCTTAAAGAATATCTTTCAGCATTTCATATAATATTGGTTTGGTGGTGATGAACTCCTTTAGCTTTTTCTTATTTGCGAAGCACTTTATCTGACCTTTATTTCTGAATGATAGCTTTACTGAGTAGAGTAATCTTGGTTGTAGATTCTTGCTAGTCATCACTTTGAATATTTCTTGCCACTCCCATCTAGCCTGCATAGTTTCTGTTGAGAAATCTGCTGACAATCATATGGGTGCTCCCTTATAGGTAACCAATTGTTTTTCTCTTGCTGCTTTTAATATTCTCTCTTTGTCTTTTGCTCTTGGCATTTTAATTATGATGTGTCTTGGTGTGGTCCTCTTTAGATTCCTATAGTTTGGGGTTCGGTGCGCTTCTTGGACTTTTAAGTCAATTTCTTTCACCAGGTGTGGGAAGTTTTTCGGTCACTATTTCTTCAGATAGGTTTCATTATCTTGCTCTCTCCCTTTTTCTGGCACCCCTATAATTCGGATGTTGGTATGCTTGAGGTTGTCCCAGAGGCCCCTTACACTATCTTCAATTTTTTGGATTCTTTTGGCTTCTTGCTTTTCCAGCTGGGTGGATTTTTCTTTTTTGTATTTCAAATCTTTGACTTGATTCTTGTGGTCCTCTAGACTGCTTTTAGGTCTTTGCATAATATTTTTTATTTCAGTCAGTGTATGCTTAATTTCTAGTTGATCCTTTTTCATATCCTCGAGGGTCTCGTTCATATCCTCGAAGGTCTCATTCATTTCCTTGAAGGTCTCATTAAGTTCATCAGCCTTTTCTAGGAGCCTCTTGAAAAACCTTATAACCATGGTTTTGAACTCTATGTCCAGTCATTTTTTTCCCTCCATTTCTTTTACATCTGATTTCTTTCTATGTCTCTGCATTGTGGCTACTTCCCTGAGTTGGTTGATTAGTTTTGTGTGGTAGATATCCTCTAAGGGACAGTGGCTCAGCCTCCCCAGTTACCTGAGGTGGATACTCTTGGTGCAGCCCTTTATGGGTTGTACAGTCTTATTGAAGTTAAGCCTTGAGTATTGTTGTTAGCAGTAGGAGGGTTTGACCTCCAGGCCAATTGGCTGTGAGGATCAGCTGTGCTCAGGTTGGATGGGTAGAGTCTCCAGGATGAGCAGGCAGCCTTGATTTCCCGTTAGCTCCGCCCTATGGGGCACCTGGGTCTCTGTGCCTGGTGGTAATGGCTGCACGCACCTCAGAGAGAAAGCTGCCACCAAGTCCCACCTGCTGCTGGACAATTCAGCCTCTCTCCAAACAAGTCTGCACACCCAAAGTCTCACCCAGGGTTGTAAAACAATGCAGTCCGGTGGTTTATCGAACGAGAGAGCAAGTTATGAGTCCTCTCTGCATGCTCACGCGCTTCTGCAGTTCCCAAGTTTATGTGCCTGTGCCCTCTCCACAAGCTGCAGACCTCTGCAGCGCCTGAGTTTAAATGTGCTTCCTCCAGTTTCACCCCATATGAGTGTGGGTTCCCAGACCTCACCTGGAACTGGGGAATCAGTGCAGTGGGATGCCTTTGTCTCCTTCCCCGTTCGAGAAAACCAGCCGGGTTTGCAGCTGCCTGCCCTATCCGAGCACACACTTGCATGTCTCCAAACCTCTGTCTCTGCACATATCCTCAACTCTGCCCTCTACTGTTCCTCTGAGTCACAGTGTCCTATCTTTACTTTTATTTGTGGAATTTCCACTCAGCCAGCTTTCCGGTGATTCTGGATGATGTTCATTCTATCTTTAAGTTGTATTTTTGAAATTGTTGTGTTTACCTATGCTGCCATCTTGGTTCCTCCTCCATATATATAAAGCATTACATATATTAGTACATTAATCTAATTTTTCCCCTATTGACCTTCCTCTGGCCTCCCCATATTCATGTTTCATAAACTTTTCTTAGAAATGGCCTTTTTCTCACAATAAAAATCAAAAAGTGAAACAAAAAAAGGGATAGCCTCCAAAACCCTTGAAAATGGAAATTCCCTTTAAAACACTCTTAAAAGTCTTCTGTGTCTTCCACTTCCTAATTAATCAATATGAGATTTTTCCAGTGTAAGCACTGACTTTTAAGACCTATTTTTAAGTTAATTATGTTGCTTTTCTGAGTTTTGGAAATTACAACTAGACTGAAAAACCTTTTTCAATGAATCTTGGCACCTAAGAATGAAAACTGAGTCAGAATGTTCCTGCCTCATCAACAGTTTGTTTTGTGAAGAAGGACACGGATGTGGAGTCATTCTGAGCTTGGTTTGAATTCTGGGTCCACTATTTACTGGTTGTGTGATTTTAGTTATGCATCTTCTCTGAGACTCAAAATTTTTTTTCATTTTTAAGTGGATGAATGATACTCATGTCATGAGATTGTTAGAAGTAGTAAATGAGATAACTCAGGATGGTATCTGGCTTTTGGACTACTCTCAAAGGACAGGTTGGAGGAAAGAGTGGGGAAAAGAAGGAAAAGGACTTCTGCCTGTCCATTGCCCAAGACACAGCATTGAGGAAACTGACCATCCAAATGAACTGGTGCATAATAATAATAAAATGCTAAAGAAGGCTAATCAAGAGAATGCTTCCACAACTCACCTTACTGCCTGGTGGCTGAATGAAGAGATTCTAACCAGTTCAGAGTCACTTCCAAGTTATGTGACTCAATTTATTTTCTGGCACCATGTGCCTTAAAGTTTTCATGCTAACTTCTCCTCAGTGGACATACCTCCCCCAGTAACCAGCACACCGTCATTGGCTTCAGGGCAGAAGTTTGGAGGAGGCTGGGTCAGGGGAGAGTGGGCATGAAACAGCAAGTCCTGAATCACTGCCGCCACTAGGGCTGCATAGGAAGAACTTTGTTTGCATTGCTGCTGTAGGTGGTTCTTTTAAACAATGGAGGCATCTAGCAGTTTTACTTCCTGCACAAAGGAGTAGAGCTCTAGGCCTCACATGCCCCAGAGGAAGGCTAACTGCAGAAGCACCTGGTGAGAGAGATGGTCAGAGATAGAGACTTAGAGCTCCGGGGCTTCTCGAATAGAGTTGGTAATTTTTCATGACAAGATGGATTTATAATCTAATAGATCTGGGAGATGGGCTGATGAGGCAGGCTGGCCTGATGGACTATAAAATGAGCCATTATGCTTCTTGAGGATGTCTTGTGATAGGGAGGCTCTTGCCAAGGGAACCAAAGGGTGAGGGAGGCAGTGCAGTATGAGGGCTGCCAGAGGGAAGAATGGTTGGATTTACTGCACTCAATCAGACCCCTCCCCTGTTCCATCACCAGAATTCAGTTGAACACTGACTCCTCAAGGAGATAGGATGGAGCTTCATGACTAAGTTTGGTAAAGAGTAGGCATGAGAAGGCTGCCTGAACTCACAAAAGAAGCAGAAATAAGAATAAGTAAGACTCAGAAATGAGAGGGAGACTTGTGGATGACCAAGAAACATAGCTAACCTGAGTTTCTTGGAGGCTTCAGCGACATTGGGTTACATTTGGAAAAGAAGAAAGCAGGCAGCAGGACTTGGGCAGAGAATATCTTAGGGAAAGAATGCTAACAGAACCTGGGAATTATTTTGCAAAAGATATAGCAAGGTACTGATATAAAGCAACCTTCTGGCTCAGATTGATAGGTAGGTGGTGAGGGATGCATAGGACACATAGAAGGGGATCATCAGAGCCCGAGAAGTTAAGAAAGGAAATGTGAAATGCCACTACACAAATATTTGCTGTGGCCAGTTAGGATTTTTTTCCCCACCAATTCCCAAGGAAAGAAAAATTGGAAATATTGGAGCCCTTCTGCATAATTGAGAAAAGATATTTAACTTCGCATTGTATAGTAGCAAAAACTAGAAACAACCTACTTGCCCATTAATAAGAGATCATGTAAATAAATGATAGCTCATGTTTAAATGAACTATTCTGTGGGAGATTTTTTAAAATGAGATACATGTCTATGATTAGACATGAAACAATGCCTAACTGGAAAAAAAATAGTTGTGTAGACTGTAATTCTACCAGGGAGGGAGGATATATGTCTATAGATGCATAAAGAAAGGTCTGGAAGGAGATATAAAAACTTTTGATAGAGTTTACATCTTGGCGTAGCTGGAATCTTGCACTTTTTTGATATAGATGCCTGAATTGTGAGGGTTTTAAATAATCGAGCATGTATTTTTATTTTAAATTCAGAATAAACAAAGAATAACATTGAATTTTTAAAAGGACCCCTCTGTATATGTAATGGTTCCATCCAGTGAGGACTCAGTCAATCTAAACCAATTATTTGATTGCATTCATAAAGATCCAAAGTTCTAGGCTGGAATGCAAATTACTATCATGGTTAGCACTTGGGTGCCTAGGTGGCCTGAGATGACAATTTCATGAGATGGGCTTCAGGATGGAGCTGCCTCCTCCTCCTTCTTTTTTCCCCCTTTATTGATTAAGGTATTCCACATGTGCCCTTATCTCTCCATTGTCCCCCCACCCTCCACTCATGCCTTCACCCCCTAGTGCAGTGGTTCTCAACCTTTTTTTTAAAAAAATATATTTTATTGATTTTTCACAGAGAGGAAGGGAGAGGGATAGAAAGTCAGAAACATCGATGGGAGAGAAACATCGATCAGCTGCCTCTTGCACACCTCCAACTGGGGATGTGCCCGCAGCCAAGGTACATGCCCTTGACCGGAATTGAACCCGGGACCTTTCAGTCCGCAGGCCGATGCTCTATCCACTGAGCCAAACCGGTTTGGCCGTTCTCAACCTTTTTAATGCAGCCACTCTTTAATATAGTTTCTCATGTTATGGTGACCCCCAACCATAAAATTATTTTCGTTGGTACTTCATAACTTTAACTTTGCTACTATTATGAATCATAATGTAATTATCTGTGTTTTCTGATGGTCTTAGGTGACCCTGGTAGTGGTTCACAACCCGTGGGTTGTGTGACCCACAGGCTGAGAACCATTACTGTAGAGACTAAGACCATCAGCAAACACAGATATTTACATTACAATTCATTAACAGTAGCAAAATTACAGTTATGAAGTAGCAAGGTTGCCTAAGACAGACATTTACATTAAGATTCATAACTAGCAAAATTACAGTTATGAAGTAGCAACAAAAATAATTTTATGGTTGGGGCTCACTGCAACATGAGGAACTGTATTAAAGGGTCATGGCATTAGAAAGGTTGAGAACCACTGCGCTAGTGTCTGTGTCCATTGGTTTGGCTTATACACATGCATACAAGTCCTTTGGTTGATCTCTTCCTTTTTACCTCCACCGTGCCCTACCTTCCCTCTGAGGTTTGACAGTCCGATTGATGCTTCCCCGTCTCTGGATCTGTTTTTGTTCATCAGTTTATGTTGCTCATTTATATTCCACAAATAAGTGAGATCATGTGATATTTATCTTTCTCTGACTGTCTTATTTCACTTAGCAGAATTGGAACCACCTTCTTTACCACGATTCCCACTTGGCTTAAAGGCCCTCATATCTGGGGGAGTTTAGGACTACAGTTAGGTCAGGCTTGGAACCATCCTGTGAGTTCCTTGTGCCAGCTCAAAGTCAGCCTTCAGGAGGGTCTGGAGCCTCCAAAAACCATCAAAGGCATGCGGGGGCTTAAGAGAGATTCTCTGCAGGGAGAGCTACTGAGGATTCTGGGCCATGGCTACCAGGAAGAAAAAGAGGTAAATCCTGTGATTCTAACTTATGTAAAAAAAAAAAAAAAAAAAAAAGGAATACAATGAGATCTGTTGCCTGTTTGGTTATATCAACAACTGGAGATAGCATTTCTGGGGTTAGCATTAGTATTATTTTGGGGGTTGATGTTAGCATTATTAGATTATTCAGATCCCATCTCTACATTGAGTTTTGCCACTGGAAAGCAAAACGGAAAATCAACTCATTAAATTTCCTCAGTTTCTTCTTTCCCTCCACCTGCTCTCCATTTCCACAGAGTAACAACTTAATATTATCATTCCCTTTTCCTCAGTGGAAGCTCTGGTTGAAATATGTTCTGTAACTTTTGTAAAACTGGTTGTAGCTATTATTATTATTATTGTTATTATTATTTTGCATCATTTAAAGCAGTGTAGTGGTTGGGTCTCAAGTAGACAAGGGATTAAATTTTAATCATCACTCTCAGGAGTGTGTCTTTAGACAACTTAATTTAACCTTTCTGGGTTTCTGTGTTGACATCTGCAAAACTGAGCAAAGAAAACCTATTTCATTTATTGTAAAAATTAACACCTGTAGCTACAAATATTTTTATACACATACTTTGAAATCGTTTCCAGAGAAATTTTGTATCTGCAAGTGAATTTTTTGTTTTGTTTTATTAACCCTCTTCTGAGGATAACTTTCTATTGGTTTTTAGAGAAAGCAGAGGGAAGGAGGAGAGACACAGAGAAAAACATCGATGTCAGAGAGATATATCATTTGCTTGCGTCCCACAGGCACCATACCTGGGGGCCGGTTGTTGAGCCTACAACAGAGAGACATGCCCTTGACCAGAATCAAGACCCTTCAATCTGCAGGTTGACACTCTATCCTCTGAGCCAAACTGGCTAGGATTCTGCAGCTGAATTTTTATGCCTTATGTCAGATATCCAAGACCACAAAATCAATCTTTTTCATTGCGGTTGATGTCAAAACCAGGACTATTTAATATCTAAGTACTTTTAAATGCTCAACTCAGGAGGATGAGATTTCTGTTTTTTTGAGTAGAAAGAATTCTATGCTCGTATTCTTAAATGTTCCATCTTTTACTGATATCTATCTATATCAATGTTATATCTATGTATAACAGACCTCATGTACACATATATGCATACCTACATATACAAACATATATAATAGCTATTATTATTTTCTTCACTTCAATAAAATCTGGAGCTCCAGGAAGATGGCGGCATAGGTAAACACCTATCTTGCTGCCCCACACAACAATTCCAAAACTATAACTTAACGACAGAACAAACATCATCCAGAATCACTGGAAAGCTGGCTGAGTGAAAATTCCACAAATAAAAGTAAAGATAGAACACTGTGACTCAGAGGAATAGTGGAGCGCAGCGTTGGAGATACGCATGGAGAGAGGTTTGGACTCCTGAGCACGTGCCAGCGGAGAGGGCCGGCGGCTGCAAACCCGGCTGGTTTTCTCCAACGGGGAGGGCAAAGGTGTCCCACTGCACTGATTTCCTAGTTCTGGGCAAGGTCCGGGGAGCCCACTCTCATATGGGGTAGAACTGGGCAGTGGGAAAGCATGCTGAAGCCCGGCGCAGCGGAGGTCTGGGAGCTTGTGGAGAGTGCGTGTAAACTTGGATCAGCAGTTTGCATGTAAACTTGGGGACAGAACTGCTCGACCACGCAGAGAGGACTCTTGACTTGCTCCCTCATTTGAGAGACCACCGGACTGCATTATTTTACAACCCTGGGCGAGACGTTGGGTGTGCAGGCTCATTTGGGGAGAGGCAGAATTGTCTGGCAGCAGGTGGAGACCTGCAGTGGCTTTCTCTCAGAGGTGTGTGCAGCCGTTACCACAAGGCACAGAGACCCACCCGCTGCATAGGGTGGAGCTGACGCTGCCTGATCAGCCCGGAGACTCCGCCCATCCAACCTGAACACAGCTCTGCCTCATAGCCAATTGGCCTGGAGGTCAAACTCTACTAGTGCTAACAACAATAAGCTGGGCTTAACCTCAACAATACTGTACAATCCATAAAGGGCTGCAGCAAGAGTATCCACCTCAGATAACTGGGGAGGCTGAGCCACTGTCCCTTAAGGACATCTACCACACAAAGCTAATGGACCAACTCAGGAAAGCAGCCACAATGCAGAGAAATGGAAAGAAATCAGATGTGAAAGAAATGGAGGAAAAAAGACGACTAGACATAGAGTTTAAAACCACGGTTATAAGGCTTTTCAAGAGGCTCCTAGAAAAGGCTGAGACCTGCCAGGAAATGAACAAGACCTACGAGGAAATGAACAAGACCTACGAGGAAATGAATGAGACCTACGAGGATATGAAAAAGGACCAAAGAGAAATTGAGCATACACTGACTGGAATAAAAAATATTATACAAAGACCTAAAAGTACTCTAGAGCATCCCAAGAACCAAGTTAAAGATTTGAAATACAAAGAGGTAAAATCCACTCGGCTGAAAAAGCAAGAAAGCAAAAGAATCCAAAAAATTGAAGATAGTGTAAGGGGCCTCTGGGATAACCTCAAGCGTACCAACATCAGAATTATAGGGGTGCCAGAAAAAGAGAGTGAGCAAGATAATGAAAACCTACTTGAAGAAATAGTGACTGAAAACTTCCCCACCTGGTGAAAGAAATTGACTTAAAAGCCCAAGAAGTGCATAGAACCCCAAAATATAGGATTCTAAAATGGACCACACCAAGACACATCATAATCAAAATGCCAAAGGCAAAAGACAAAGAGAATATTAAAAGCAGCAAGAGAAAAACAGTTACCTATAAGGGAGCACCCATATGATTGTCAGCAGATTTCTCAACAGAAACTATGCAGGCCAGATGGGAGTGGCAAGAAATATTCAAAGTGATGACTAGCAAGAATCTACAACCAATATTATTCTATCCAGCAAAACTATCATTCAGAATTGAAGGTCAGATAAAGTGCTTCGCAGATAAGAAAAAGCTAAAGGAGTTCATCACCACCAAACCAATATTATATGAATTGCTGAACGATATTCTATAAGAAGAGGAAGAAGAAAAAGGTAAAAATATAAATTATGAACAACAAATACACATCAACAAATGAACCTAAAAATCAAGTGAATTAATAATCTGATGAACAGGATAAACTGGTGAATATAACAGAGACATGGACATAGAGAGGGAATGGACTGACAATCCTTGGGGAGAAAAGGAGTGTGGGAAGTGCAGCAAGAGCCTGGACAAAAATCATGCACCTATGGGAGAGGACAGTGTGGGGGAGGTGAGGGTGGAGAGTAGGAGGGGTACCGGGTGGAGAGGAGCTATAGGGGGAAAAAGGGGAAACAATGTAATTAATAAACTGAACAATAAAGATTAAAAAAAATAAAATCTGGAAAGTACAAAAAAATTTCAAAAGAAGAAAAACAGTCATTATTCTGGCAGAGGCAACCACTGTTAAGATTTTGTCATATTTTGTTTTATCATTAATACAAAGCGCATCTCATGGGGGCATTACTGTGGAAAACAAGTGTGTGCAGAGAGCCAGACCTTCTTCTGTCTGCTCTAGTGGAAGCTTGGATTGGTGTGAGAGAGCTCCTTCCTCTGCAAGTCTTTTTGCTGGGCAAGGATCAAGTTAGTGCTGGATATTAAAACTGAATATGAGTGCTATCAGCAATAAGAGGAAGACAACTTAAAATAATGTGGGAGAGAGAGGCAAGGACATAAAGGTAGCTACTAGAGTTGTCCTTCTACATGGTATGATGGAAGGAAACCAGGCTACTGCCCAAGCTGACCCATTGCCTGTCAGCCTGACTTCAGGGTTCCCTGGACTCAGCAGCAGAGCACAGTGCAAACAGTATTGGCCCCGGAATCACATATCTGGGTTTGAGTCCTGGCTGTTTCCCTTTCTACAAAGGGAATGATCACTTGGTAGAATGATATCCAGGCTCTATTTTAGCTCTAAAATCACATCTTTATACTTTTCACTGTGGGAGGCCTATAGCTTCATTTTAATAATAATAAAATGATACTCAGAGAGTTAATACTTTAAGTCTCAGAGGTCAGAGTCAGAGAGTCTGGCCACAGGTTTTTACACAGGGTAAGAGTGCACTGGAATATCTGAGATGGGTGGATGAATAGGACTGATTGGAAGAAGAGAGAAGATAAAGCAATGAGAAGTTTGAGAAACATTTCACCAATGTTAATTTTTAAAGAATGATTTTATAGTGTTACTGGAAGGACTTTTCCCACTGCCTCCCCAGTGTCTGGCACAAAGTAAGCCCTCAATAGATACTCTGAAATAAATGAATAAATGGGGCAGGTTGGACAGGAGAAGAGGAAGGGCCCAAATCTAGACAAAGAAAAGAGCAGAGACCCCTTGTACCAAGCCACTAAGCTAAGGAGAAAGTGCAGAGTCCTGTGACTTACCATGGTCATCCACCTTCATGTCAGATGGACCCAAAAGTGCCCTCCCTCTTCTTAGCCTCACATTCGAAAGCAATGGGGAGGCTCTTTAAAGTGTGTCTTCAAGTAAGCACCTTGCTCTAGGTCCAGAAAACTGCCCAAATAAACCTCTAGTTACTTTGAGCCAGCTGAGAAGATTCAAGCATTCTCAATGGCAACCTTTCCTTCCCAGCAGAGATAATGACCGTTCCTCCACTTCGGTGTTTTCATGGTTAACCTGAGAAAACCTCTGATAATGACTATGGAAACTACTGGAAAGCCTTCTCCCTAAAGCAGAGCAGACTGGCTCAGACAGCACGTTTGTTTCAGTTCCACTGGGCTCTGCTGCTAAGAAAGCATCGCCCACGGCCATCTGGGTGCTCCCAGACTCCCCACAGTGCAGATCCTCGTTCAAGTTGGTGTCTCACTGAATTTGTGGTGCTTCAAGTGAAGTTATTTTAATTGCATACAAAATGTTTAAAGGGCATAAATACACGGCAGCATTTGGAATCCTGATGGAGAACCAATAGAGAGGTTAGGCAGTGAGTTTACTGCATACCAGGCTCTGCTCTAAGCCCTTTGCAAAAATTTACTCACTCTCATAACAACCTTAAGATCTAGGTACTCTTAAGTACGTTATTATCCCAGCCCCCATTCTTTCAGATTATTATTATCACCCTCATTTCACTCATAAGGAATGTGAGGCACAATGAGGCTACGTGGCCTCTGATGTCCTCCAGCTGGTGAGGGGTAACTCCACGCTTTGCACTTAGGCAGTCTGGTGGCACAGATCACCCTCTTAGCTATGACACCTCACTGCCTCTCTACATGCATGTCCTTGTGAAGGCTGAAATGAAGACGTGCTGTCTGACTGGGAACACACAGGCACCTTAATTTGGGGATTTCTGTTAATGGGTTTTGTACTCGCACAGTGCTGAGCTACCAGGAGGTGCTTCACAGCATGGATAGTTTGATGACAGTTTTCTCCAAATGCATGCAAATACCCTGCCTCCATTCACTCCTAGCCATGGTGACACTTATGGGATGCCTAGTGGAATCATTATTAAAAAGCTCCTGGGTATTAATAGAAACCAGTTAATGTTGAGAAATTTTGTCATTAGCCATCAACTATTTTGAAATTATTTTCCCCCTGATTTCAAAAGTAATACACAGTCATCAGAAAAATTCAAACCTTACTGAAATATATAAACTATTCAAACATTTAAGTTAATCATACATAACATTAGGACAGTATCTAAAATAAAATAATTGAGAGAGGATTTGACTTCCTTTGTAAGGACTTAAATATAAATAACTCCCCCTTTTTAATGGTTAGCTTGAGAGGCAGGGGTTCTTGAGTAATTTTTAAGTCGTCTGTAAATGTCTCTTTAGAAGATAAGACTATTGAGATATGTATAAGAAGGTGAGATAAGTTCATTGTCTTTTTTTTTTTTTTTTTAGTTCATTGCTTTTTTAGGAGCAGAACTTATATAAATGCTCAGATAGGTCCCTCAGAGCAGCTTTAATGTTAGGCTAAAATGGAAACTACTTGGATCTAACATATTTGTGTAATCCCAACTATTTTTTTTGAAAATTAGGAGTGAGGATAAGACCTCTGTCTTCAGAATCTCATCTTTCTTCCATAGCCATGGTTGCTCCTCAAATCATGTCCCATGGAGTGATTCCACGAGCTCAAGAGCTTTCTGGTCCTGCTACAACGGACATGGCAAAGAGGCTCAGTGAAGACCTTGGAAAACGTCTGGCTTTACTGCTTACTAAAGTAGGAGCTTAAACTCAGAGTGCATCTTCATGCTCTTATTTGTCAACAGGAGTAATGCTACTGTTCCGTCTCTTTCTTAGGCCATCAGGAAACTATATTAAGTCAAAAATATGAAAAAGCTTTGTAAACTCTTCCTGCAGCATGTGCAAGTTAGAGGGCAAGGCAATTGTTCCTCACTGCTTTAATATCTGCCTTTGGGAAAAATTAGTCTTATGTGGAGAAAAGTACACTCTGAAACCTAAAATATTAAAAAAGGAAGTTAATGGCTCAAACAAATGTCAGATTTATTTATAAGTGGTAATTAATGGAAAATGAACTTGATGTACTGAGCAGTCAAAGGAACATTTGGGTTTCAAATCCTCTCTACCTATCATCTCTCCTTGAAAGGAAAAAAAGGAAGAAAAGAAGGAAAAGAGGAAGGAAGGAAAGAGGGGAGAAAGGAGGGAATAAGAAGAGTAGAAATAAATAACTCGGGGGCAAAGGCACCAGGGAGAACATATTTGTTTGTCTAATTCCTCTTGTTTGACTTCTCCAGGTTGGAACTGGATCTTCTTCTTCTTTGTGTGGCACATCCTAGAGACTATTTAGAATGAATCATATGGCATTGCCATTTTTATAGACAAAAACAGTCTAATATTGGCAATGCCATATGAGTCAACCCCAGTGTTAGGTAAAGATACTAGAGATCTAAGGGTTATATTCACTCAGTCAGTTTTAACCTGTTCCCATAAATACCTCTTTCCCATTTCCAGGACCTGGCCAGAGAAGTCAGATTTCCCTTTCACCGTCTGTTTGACCCTTAAGATTCATGCCTCTCTCTTTTAAGACTGCCTTTGGTGTTCTCTTGAACTTAACAATTTCTAAATATTAAATATATGCTATACTAATGTTCCTTTCTTATGGTTTTCATACTTCTACAGAAGAGGCCTCATTATGAGCCAAATTTAAATTTCCATTTTAGTTGATAGATATAATAGGCTCTAGTCACTATAGTGTGTACAGATTTTTTTCTTTCCTTCTTTCCTCTATCTCATTCCCTCCCTCCTTTATCCTCTACCTCCTTGCCCTCTTTTTCTTCCTTTCCTTCCCTTCTTCCCTCCCTTCTTCCCTCTCTTCCTGCCTCCCTCCCACCTTTCCTTCTTTCCTTCCTTCCCTATTGGCTGACTTGAGTGAACTAAGAGGCATGGCAAGGCTTATATCATGGGTTCCCAAAGGGGACACTGGTCAGAGGCTATGTTGAATTGGATTTATGTGAATCAAGTAGATCTCTAAGTGGAGCTCATGAACTTGAGCTCCTCCTTCCATATATTTGTTTCTTTTATTTACTTTTGCCTGAAAGACCAGGTTTGACAGTGTTTGGCATAATGTTCACACTATCACAACAATTTTTGCATCACATTGTGTAGAGCAGCATTGCAAAGGCTATTTTTATCATAATGACTATATACAGAAGCTTTGGAAGGTACCATCCTATCTAATAAAAGAGTTATATGCAAATTGAATGTACCTATGATCAAGCCATGTCCACAGCCATGCCCATCAGCCAATCAGGAGCAAATTATGCAAATAAACCCCGACCAAGAGAGCTCTGGCCATTGAGAACAGGAGGGAGGCTTGGCAATGGAGGAAGCCAAGTTTTCTGCCTGCTCTTGCTGGCCTAGGCCTTCACTTAATGCTACAAAGTTTCAATTATAGAAGATATATCCCAACAGAAATGGCGGCAGCCACAGAGCTGGAGAGAGCAGAGGCTAGGGTTGCCTGGGAGATGGAGGAAGCCAAGCTTCTACAGCTCTAGGCCTAGACCTCCACTCTAGGCTACAAAGTTTCAAACAGAAATGGGAGCGAGCAGAAGGCTTGGCTCTGCTCTAGCCTACAAAGTTTCAATTGTAGAACATAAATTAATCCCAGATCCCAGGGCCTCCACTTGGGTCACTGGGGGGCGTGGCTGGCCTGCAAACCACCACAGGCCCCTTGCCCAGGCCGCCCCACACCCCAAAGGAACCCCCACCCTGATCCAGGACACTCTTCAAGGCAAACCAGCTGGTCCTCACCCATGCACCAGGCCTCTATTCTATCTAATAAAAGGGTAATATGCAGGTTGACCGTCACTTCAACTCACAAGAGGGCTGCCCCCATGTGGTCAAAGATCCTGCCCCCATGTGGACACAATATAGCCACCACAAGATGGCCAGCATGGGAGGGCAATTGGGAGGGACCAGGCCTGCAAGGGAGGGCAGTTGGGGGTGACCAGACTGGCAGAGGAGGGAAGTTGGGAGCAAACAGACTGGCAGGGGCGGGGGCAGTTAGACATCAATTAGGCTGGCAGGGTAGTGGTTAGTGGGTGATCAGGTTGGCAGGCAGAAGCGGTTAGGGGCAATCAGGGAGACAGGCAGGCAAGCAGTTTGGAGCCAGCAGTCCTGGATTGTGAGAAGGATATCCGTCTGCTCTTTTAGGCCTGATCCTACTGGGATGGGGCCTAAACAGGCAGTCAGACATCCCTCGAGGGGTCCCAAATTGGAGAGGGTGCAGGCTGGGCTGAGGGACACCCCCCTCTCTACCCCGCATGCCCGAATTTTGTGCACCGGGCCTCTAGTGATTTTATAAAATACAGTGGGCCATCAGTTTCTCCTTGATGCAAATCCAAACATCAGTAGAGACAGGGCCTGGTAGAGGTAGCATGATGACCAGGTAGACACACTAGTATGTAGGCTCAAAGAGCAGGCATTGTTGTCTGCTTTGTTCCCTGCTGCACCTGGGGCCTAGAGCAGAGCTGGGAATGAGGTGTTATGAGGGAGCAGCTAAAGTTGAAAGAGCCGAGACCGGTTTGGCTCAGTGGATAGAGCGTCGGCCTACGGACTGAAAGGCTCGATTCCAGTCAAGGGCATGTACCCTGGCTGCGGGCACATCCCCAACAAGAGGTGTGCAAGAGGCAGCTGATCGATGTTTCTCATCGATGTTTCTGACTTTCTATCCCTCTCCCTTCCACTCTGTAAAAAATCAATAAAATATACATATTAAAAAAAAGTTGAAAGGACGGCAGTTAGGCCATCTTTATCTGAACTGATGAGACACATAGTGGGCACTCAAATATAGTTGTTAAAGGGATGTTCAGGCATTGTGGTTCAACTATTAACTTGAGGTTATCATAATTTCATAACTACTCAGTTTATTAGTCATATATCCCCTCCAAGCCTCTGTTCCCTCATTTATAAAAATGGAGATTATTGTGTTTTTCTGGCAGGACAGTTGAGAAGATTAAATGAAAATTTATGTAAAGCATAATGACCAATATAATAGTAGTCACTTATAAATGTTAGTGTCTTTTCTTCCCATGCCCTTGTAGTTTTCTGAAGATTACATCTGTGTGTATGTGAGTGTGTGTGAGTGTGAGTGTGAGTGTGTGTGTGTGTGTGTGTGTGTGTGTGTGTAAGGGGGCAGGGAGGCCAGAAGAAACAAATTATTTGGTTCATGTTGATCAGGATTTCTCAAACTCAGCTCAGCACATGCCATTTTAGGCTGTAGAATTCTCCGTTGTGGGGACTGTTCTGTGCACTGTAGGATATTTAGAAGTATCGCTGCCTCCATCTACTAGAAGCAGTTACTCCTTTCAGGTTTGACAACTAAACATGTCCAAACATGCCTCTAGATATTGCTGAATGTTCCCTAGGAAGCAAAATTGCCTCCTGTTCAGAACAACGGCCTCTAATCACCCATTGAATAATTATTTCAATTTATAAACAAGTCGTCAGGTACTATGTACAGTTGCCCGTGGTTATATATTTAAATATATATAGAGTCAGGGTATATACAGAAAAAGAAATCAGCAAAATATCAAATTAAGCTATACAATCAACCCATAATTATCCATGAATTGAATAATGATTTAGATAATAAGAACGTTATTTCAGTCACACAATTGCCCTGCATTAGATTGGTTTAGACTCATCATATTAATAGCAGTCAATTTCCTGGACACACACTGGCTAATACAAGTGTTCATTAAGAGATACAAGTGTGCATAGAGAGAAATTGTTTGTGTTTCTTAAATGTTCTTGGATACCCACAAAGTGCCCACTTTTAACCATAGGTTATTAGCAAACTTAAGAAGTAATAGCAACTTTCATACTTACAGGTGAATTAATGACTTCAGTCCCCGGAAAGTATGTCTTGAAATGGACTTGATGTTGTTGTTTTCTATGAATCTGCAATAGGTTATAAATAACATTTTTGTCAGCCAGCTGTAAAAATCTGAGAGCTCTTGTCCTAAATCATTATGTTAAAAATGTTGTTGTTGTTTTTACTTACAAATACTCTAAATGTGGAAGACCAATAAAAGCATCATCACTGATCACATCAAAGGAGTTCGATGTGAATAACCTGCCCAGAAAAAGTACACAATGAAAATGGTTAAACTGACAGATTGTCAATTTATGCTGCTTTATCTCTCAAAGAAACGAGTGGGAGTTGTGTACAGAAAAATGTCTGGATGTCTGCCTTTTAAAGTGTTATTTATTTATTTAGGTAATTTTTGTAGCTTTTTAAAAATCCCCAATTATCTCCTCACCAAATGCTCATCCAGGAAGGCGGGCTTTGTGGCCCTCTCATCACAGTGATGAATGTCACATGCCCTCAGTAACTTTCTGAGATACAATTTGGGCAATATGACAGCCAAATCAACATTTTATGCATTTTCATGAAAAAGCAAAAACAAAAAGCACAAGACACACTAGAAATCTTTCCTTTGCCCTAAAAACTTCTGGAACATTCTGACCAGCCCAAACAATGGTGCGACTGGATGTTAAGCCACTCTGATATTTCTTAGATGAGCCATTGACACTGGCTCAATGAATATCAGCTAACCTCCTTGTATGAAAATAGAACAGGAATTTCAGAGGGAAGGTGGATTTGGGGATGGGAGATTAACTGGGTAATTTATATGCATATATGCATAGCCCATGAACACATACAATCGTGTGGTGAAGGCTTGGAAAAAGCAGGTGCAGGGGAGAGGGTGTCAGTGGGGAAAAACAAAAATAAAAACAAAAAACCCAAAGGGGACATCTGTAACACTTTCAACAATAAAGATAAATTTAAAAAATAAATAAATAAACTTAAAGAACAGAACAGGCTGCAGGTGTGAAATAATGAGGCTTAGGAAGAGTCTTAGATCCAGTTTATTACTAAATAGTTGAAAAGTACACTAACTTGGACAAATTTATTTGCAATTTCAAAATACACAGAGATTTTTTCCCCAAAATTACCAATGAAAAGGAACATTAACTAGCAGTCCTGACACCCTGTCGAACTCTTTGGAAAACTTGCCAATTCCCTGAAGGGGAGGCTTAAAAGAGGTGATGATAGGTTAAACAACGCAAAGCAGGTTTTTGGTTTTTAGAGTGAGCATTAGTTTTTGGAAGTCGCTAGATAAAATATTGATACAAATGAAAAATAAGGTTTTAAATGTTCTGACGACAAATTTATAATAACATTCAGTCTACATGTTAAGTTTCTTGTGCAGGGGAATCTCACATTCCATCTGTAACTATTGTCCAAAATGTGACCATGACTCATGGACTGGACCAGATGTTAGACATAATTTGACAATTCACATCCCATATACACTGCTTACTTGCACTATTAAAAGTTAAATATTCTCTGTTATAACATCTTAAACCTTTACTTTTGTAGTCTAGCGATTAAAAATAACACACAATAACCAGTTTAGTGACTTCATCTCTCTGAGCCTGTTAACTAAGGAGATTAAAAGGAGGAGACCTCGCTTTCTGAACATTTATGAATAACTTATTTGATATCTGGAATTGCTTCAAAATAATCAGGGGAGGAGACAGCAGTGGCTTAGAGGTGAATTGAGCATGAAGTGATAATTTTTGAGCTGAAAAATGAGTACGTGGGAGAGAACTTTATTATCTCTACTTTTTATAAGCTTATATGCTTGAAATTTTTCATAAAATTGTGGGGAAACATGAACCAAGCAAATGAAACTAGATGATCTCTTGAACTTCTTCCTAAATTATTAATCCTGGAGTGATGTTGTATTCTCTTTTACCTTCCTCCCTCCAGTGTCATACTCAAGTAATTCACCATTGAAAAGTCAACACTGATGAATAGTCATACATTTTAGATGCCTTTAGTTATTAAAACAAATTCAAGTGTGTATGATTTTAGTCACAACTTTGGCAATTGCCTCCTCTTACTTCATGGTTCTGCAAAACAAGATTATATGCCTTTACTCCAAGATAAGCTAACATCCAAAGACTTCCTGAGGCTCCAGATTTTTATTTCATTCTGTACAGACAGCATCAGGGGCGGAGAGAATGGAATAAGGCAGAAATAGATACAGAGAAATACTTCCCATGCTCACTGGTTTGCCAACTGTCCCGTGGGTGGACCAGCAACTTCAGAATCATGCACTTCAAGTCACCAGAAGAAATAGCTTCTCTCACTAGTTCCCTTATGTTGAGTCAGATGTAAAACAGAGTGGGAAATGGATATTAGTGGGCAGGACCTGCCCACACACGTCAGGAAATAAAACATAGGTATTTCCACTAGAATTTTTATCTGCTTGTTTTTCTTGTCCCTAGCATCTATAATACTACCTATGCCATAATGGACACTGAATAAATATTTGTTAAACAAAGAAGAAGTTACTCTACATTAAATTCTGGGCATTACCACATTACTAGGTTGGTAAGAGCAAGGAGTTATCCTTATTTGCTTTTGTGTCCCCAGCCCTGAGCACGGTTTCTGACTGAATAATGTTTGTTGAACTAGATTTCAAAGATTAAACCTCTGGTTAAAACTCAATTACATACAAAAATATGGATGACTTCCACAAATTTAAGTCAAGGGAAAGAAAACAGAGCACAGTGAAGTATCTCCAATAGTACAGGACCTATAAGATAACACTTAAATACACAACAAAACCCAGGGAAACTGATTTATGCTGGCAGAAGTCAGTATAGTGGTTACCCTAGGAGGCAAGTAGTAACTAGAAGGAGACATAAGGGGAGTCTTTGGGAATAGTTAAAATGTTTGGTTTCTGGGTGCTGGTTTTAAGAATGTTCTCTTTATTGGAAAATCACGGCAGGGGATGAATTAAATAGGTAGACCACAGAGGATTTTAGGGCAGCAAAAATACTCTGTATGACGTCATGATGTCATTATACATTTGTCCAAACCCATGGAAGGTACAATACCAAGAGTGAACCCCATTGTAGACTATGGACTCAGGGTGATAAAGTAGGTTCATCTTTTGCAACACATCTATCACAGCTAGGGGAAGTTGGTAATGGATGAGGCTATGCATGGGTCAGGGTAAGGGCTTTATAGGAAATCTGAGCCTTCTAAATTTTTCTATGAACCTAAAACTGCTCTAAAAATATGAAGTTTTAATTTTTAAAAGTTGAGATGTATACTTAGGGTATATGAACTTTTCTTTATTTTTTTAATTGATTTCAGAGAGGAAGGGAGAGGGAGAGAGAGATAGAAACATCGATGATGAGAGGGAATCATTGATTGGCTGCCTCCTGCACACTCCACTCTGGGGATTGAGTCCACAACCCCAGCATCTGGCCTGACTGGGAATCGAACCATGACACTCAAGCACTGAGCCATGCAGACCAGGCCTGCACTTTTCTTTATGTATATGATATTTCGATAAAAAGTTTTCTTATGAAAGTGAGAAATTTTCCCTTTGACTGAGATAATAATGAATATCAGTCCTTCAGTTCTAAATTCAGTTGTGGTTTTCTGTAGACAAGGATTCCGTGGATAAGGATGAGTAAAATCATACAGGCATTCTAAATCAGTCGAGTGGGCTATCCATTTCATTATCTTCTGTAAAGCTAAAAAGACTTCACAAGTGCATGTCCTATAAAGTGGATGAAACACTCATCCTTAATATTTTATGGAGTCTTCTGAATATATTTGATTTCAATATTATAACTTATTTTTGTATCAGATATGTTAAAGAATCCCACAGTCCCTGATAAGAAAAACTATGCCCACCCATCCCGTCTGCACATACAATAGACTTAGGGGAGCCCAGGTATCTGTGCTTTATACCATACAACCTTTATCTCTCCCCTCAGATTATTAGGGCAAGAAGGACTCAGCTTCTTACCCAGAGTAGCTAATTATTATTTTTAAAAATATATTTTATTGATTTTTTACAGAGAGGAAGGGAGAGGGATAGAAAGTCAGAAACATCGATCAGCTGCCTCTTACACACCCCTACTGGGGATTTGCCGGCAACCAAGGTACATGCCCTTGACCGGAATCGAACCTGGGACCCTTCAGTCCGCAGGCCGATGCTCTATCTACTGAGCCAAACTGGTTTCGGCCAGAGTAGCTAATTCTGAGGTTGGTCAGCATGGCATAGCCCAAGTAGCCTGGATCAATAAGATGAGTTGGACTAAAGATGAGTCCCTTTGTGGGGTTTGGGAATCAGCAGAAATGGAGCCAGCTGGCAGAAGAGCTGGAGGAGAAAGGATGCCTTCGGGTTGAGTTAAATCCATGGCAGGCAGAAGCATGTGCAAGACACACTTAAGAAAGAGCACAATGTGAAGAGATGTGTTTGCAAAAGGGAGGTGTGTGTGAAGGCTGGACCAGGGAGTCCTCTAGATCTGTGTTCAATCCTAAACCAGTACTTCTCATTCTTGGTCACACCTGGAATGACCTGGTAAACTTTAAAAATACTGGTACCTGTTCTCAACCTTAGGGATTCTGATTACATTCTAGGCCTGGGGAGAAGAGGACAGAGAATGAGGATCCAGCTACATCAGAAGGCAGCTAAGGCTGCCCATCATCCAGCTGAGAGGCCAGAGGTGGAGGTCCACAGAAGTGAAAGTACTGGGCAGGCACATGCGACAGTGCCAAGGCTGATTGGTCACTGAAGAGCTTTCCTACTTTGCTTCTCATCTCTTCTAGGGACTAGGAAGGAATACTCTGAAAGGAACATCCGGAAGCCTTAGTTGTAATTCTCACATGGCCATGAATCCTCTGAGTGGCCTTGAGCATGTTATTCCTCCTCTCTATATCATCAAATCAAAGGCCTAGACCAGATAACTTTTTAGGTCACTTCTAACTTGAAAGATGCATGATTCTTTACTTGTTGCGTTGTGGGCTTCATTCATGCAATAGTAGCTACAGATGGCTGCATGGGAATGGTAACCCTGCTGAGAAAATTTCTCTTTGTCTCAATCCAGAATGCTCAAATGGTCATGCCAGGGTCCCATGGCTCTAACAACACCCACTTCTTCAAATTCTGCCTGGTCATCTGTGACATCTTGATTACCATCAGAATTGTCATTGGCCCATAGGTAGGCTGTATCCTGTCTTCCAACCCAAAGCAGATTCTCCTGGCTAAGAATGGGAGATAATTTAGGGGGCTGTTCCATACAATATCCTTCCACCTCAGTAAGGACCACTCTGGATGAAAAGAGAAGAGTGGGCACCATTTGAAGACCACATTGATTAGATACAGAATAAAGAATCTAGTTTCTAAGCTTGTAGCTGCCACTTAATATGCACATGATGCATTAAGTAGGTGGATATATCTCATTGCCTGTTAAAATAAGTATTACAATAACAAAAAAACTTCCTGGAAGATTTTTTAAAAATTTGCATGATATAATGTATATGAGCATGTCTCCAGTGCTTCTGCTGGAGAATATCTAAGCAGATTGACTTGAAATGTCAGGGCTGGATGAACTCTCGATACAGTGAAGGACTTTAGTTTTACTGCGAGGGAAATGGTTCAGTAAGACTGTCACCTGCTGAAGGGGACTATGATAGGCATCACCATGGATTGGGCAACCATTGGCAGTGTGAATAAACGTGAGTGTGCACGCTCCCAGGTACATATGTGTGTCTGTATGTAGATAAGAACAAGATGCACAGGTTACAGCTGTTTGAATATTCGTGGGCACAGATAAAGGGCTTGCCAACTTTTTTAGAACTGCCTCTGCCTAAATGATTCACACTTTGGTTGTTACTAATATTCTACTTTTTCCAAAAGAATAGGGATGGTTGAATGATAATTAATAATAGGCTGATGACTCACTTTAGTTAAATGTGCACAGTCTAAGTTCAGGTGTGGTGGGAATAACTTGAATAATTTACATTTGAATAGTTAAAGATATGCTCTCAAGATAGGAAAGCAATAAAATGGGAAGCATCACACAGCAGCACATTGCTTCACAGTTCTTTTTGACTCTGCTCCTTGAAAAACATTTTCAGTATAATTCAGCTGATCCTTAAGTCTACTGCCACCTCTTCAACCTGGGTTGATGGGGAATTAATAATCTTACTTTTAGCTCCACATAAATCTGAGATGGGGGCACCTCAAAGAGATGAAATATATAGTTCATTTCCTCATTTTTTTTTGTTTAGGTGAAGAAAGTGAGGCCTGCAGAAGTTAAGTGACTTAACCTGTGTCAACAGCAGGGCCAGGATGAGAATTTAGGTATTAGATTTGCAAAAATTCCCTTATAAGTATTCTTGGCACGTCCACCAGCAAAGATCTGAGTGTGGCTCTACCTCTTTGCTTTTACAGTTATTACCTCTTAGCCCAGGGCAGTCAAACGTTTCCTCTCTAGGAGTTGGCATAACTCCTAGTAAACAGCCCATCTCCAAGTGTTATACAAATTCAATATGCATTGCCCTGGTCCTGAAACAGCAAGAAGGGACTTCAGTTTTATCTAAAACCTGTTCTGTACCAGGCCTTGTCCTTAGCAGCTCACCACCTCTGAGGATCTGTGGTCTCATTCAGAGCCTCAAATGGACACAATAATGTAGGTGTTATATTCTCTACTGAGGTAAAGTAGTATGAAGCTGCAGAGCTGTCACTCTGTGCTCAGGCATGCTCTTCCCAGGGTGGCTGGTAACAGTCCTGGGCGAGGCTGTGTTTCCACTTTTTAGTCCCATCAGATCAGCCCCAAATCCACTGCAAATCTAGAAGAGTCTTGCCCGGAAGTCCCAGAGTGTATGCCCTGGAATGCAAGATCTTTTGGGGTAGAAAGGTTTTACATGAAAATACATACATACATACATACATACATACATACATTTGGGAAAAGTGAAGTTAATTGAGGTTCGTTCTTGCATGCACCTTTCTACCCTTAAAACGAGACTCTTTAAAAGGAAACTAAATATGCAGTTTCCCAGTCTTACAGAAAATGAGACCCTTTTCTCTTGGAGCTTTACATAAAATGAATATTCCATGGGATGCATCCAGGGAAATGCTGGGTTAGCTGTCTGGGAAATAGCTGTGATGGAACCCACTCCATACAAAAACAGTGAGATTGTATATTTAAGTTCAGAGGTCTTTTTCCTGATGAAAGGGCTGCCACTGAGTGTCTACTTCCATCTAAAGATGGAGAAGCATCCACTGGGAGGTCCCCACAGAAATGGTGTGTTCTGAGCTGCTTGACCTGGTGAATAGCCTGGTGATGAGGCCCAAGTTCCCAATATCACACTTAATGAACCCGCACAGACAGAATTGCCAGTTACTCCTTATGTGGAGATATATGGTTTAAGGTAGCTTTTAGAATGAGTTTCTTTCTACCTGGCTTTAGCTCTGCTAGCAAGACTTTCTAGAACAGGTAAAGTAGAAATAATTAAGCCAAGAAATAAAATGACTACCAAAGCCATAGATTCCCTAAGTGTAGTCCACAGAACCAATTTATGGGACTTTAAGAAAAGTGAAACAACATAAAATAAGTCCAGATCCTTTTCCATGCGAGGTGCATAGCCAAGCAGGGAGAGAAAGTGCAGTTTTCCAAATGAGCATAAAACCCCTTTTTCTCAAGACAACTGTTTGATGGAACACAAATTTAGAAAACACTGGCCTAAGGTGTAACTTTAAAGTAAACAAGCCCTTTTTCTTTTGCTCTCCTCCACTCTTTCTACCCACCTCCCTCTCTCCCTTTCTTTCCTCCTACATTGCTTCTGGGATCATAGCTTACACATACAAATGAGAGCTGAATCCCAGGGAAACCACATATTCTTGCCAGCAACGCTCCAACTCTTTGAAAGGGCTTTTGAAACTCCTTTTCAGTAACTGTCTGCAGGAATCAGGACATATTCTCTTGAATACCCTCCTCAGTGGCAGATGCTGACCCTTTGAAAGGGAAATTGATTTTGGGGACAAAACTATGCAAAGTCAAGCCCATTGACTCATGTTCAAGAGGAAATAGAAGTGGTTAAATTGAGGATGTGGATTTAAGCCCCATTCTGCCAGTTATTAGGAGTGTGACATTGAGGAGGTTACTTAACTCTTCTAGGTTTCAGTACTTTACCTTCAACGTGGAGATAACCAACCCTCGCAGGGTTATTGTGATGGAGAAAGAAAATACAAGATATATAAAGTGCTTAGCATCAGGCAATATGAAAATGACAAATGCCCTCTAATGAGACTTCGCTGCTTTAAAAAAGTGCATGGCTTGTATACTGGCAGTGAAGGCAATTCTCAAGGAAGGTTCTAGAAATAGTTATCCACAGAAGTACAGTTAAAAGAATCTGTGACCTCCTATAAGGAGTTCTCTGTAAGTCAAGAGTTCTTTGTACATATAAGTTCTAACCTGTTTAGCTTTTTTATTTTTTTAACTATTATTTTTTAAATCATGAGTTTTTAAAAATATATTTTATTGATTTTTTACAGAGAGGAAGGGAGAAGGATAGAGTTAGAAACATCAATGAGAGAGAAACATCGATTCAGCTGCCTCCTGCACACTCTCTACTGGGGATGTGCCCGCAACCAAGGTACATGCCCTTGACTGGAATCCAACCTGGGACCCTTCAGTCTGCAGGCTGACACTCTATCCACTGAGCCAAATAGGTTAGGGCTAACCTGTTTAGCTTTTAAAAGTCTCATTGCTTTTTAATAACATTGTGCATAGGCAAACACCTACCATCTTGCCATGTAAATGGGCCCAACATTTCCTTTCTAACCCTTGCCCTCTGGGAGAGATACTGAAACATTGTGTTATCATCAACTACCATGGGGAAGTCTTGGTCAAGTCCCAATGGACCTGCTTAGGAATTCAAGAACTACTTATTATTTTAATAATAACTTTGTGCCCTAGTCAGTTTGGCTCAGTGGTAGAGCATTGGCCTGCAGACTGAAGGGTTCCAGGTTCAATTCCAGTCAAGGGCACATGCCCAGGCCTGGTCCCCAGTGGGAAGCGTGCGAGAGGCAGCTGGTCAGTGATTCTCTTTCATCATTGGTGTTTCTATCTCTTTAAAAATATTTTAAAATAATGATAACTTCATAATAGCCAGTTACATATTATGAAAATTTTCCAATTAACAATCTAATTTACTGGTTTGTTAGAATTAATACAATAAATTGTGCCCGTTTCCTTAACAAGATCATTTTTCTGTATTATAGTAACTGTAAAATAGAATTTTAAGCTAGGAAGAGACCTTAGTTAATTAAATGTGAAGCTCTCAGATGCCAACTTATGTTTTGCTTGCTCTTTACACTGTCTCAAAATCTGCTTCCAGATTTCTGCCTTTCCCTGAAAATTAGGAAAATATGGCTTCATGCTCATGTACCACATTCTCATCAGCAATAATCAGTTGGGGCTGAAGATGCCATTTTTATTTTATTTTATTTATTTATTTATTTATTTATTTATTTATTTATTTATTTAATTCTCACCTGAGGACATGCTTAGAGAGAAGAAGACGAGAGAGAAACATTGATGTGAGAGAGAAACATGGATTGGTTGCCTTGTGTATGTTCCCCTACTGGGGATGGAACAAGCAACCTTTTAGTACACAGGATAATGCTCAACCAACTGAGCCACTTTGCTGGGCAAGGATGTCACTTTTAGATAAGACAGTCGTTTCTGGCTTATTGTAGTCACTACCATTCTCTATTGTCTTTTACCCAGCTGTTTCCTTCATTTACCTTATCACCCCAATCCCCACTGGCATTTGAGTTTGAGAACCATAATTTAATCTAGCTCTGGTATTTTACACATATAACATCTGAGGCCCAGGAATATTTTGTGACCAACCCATGGTCACACAGCCCATTAGTGGCTGGACTGGATTTCAAACCCATCTCTCATGACTTCTAGTTCAGGCCTTTACTATCCGACCACAGAACCATTCATCTGAAGACTGGCCAGTGCTAATATAGTAAACAACATCTGACCTGTTTTACAAAATGTGGTGCTGGTTGTTTTATTTCAGCTCCTTTCCCTCTACCCCCGCCCCCCCCCCCAAGGTAAATAGTTTTATGTTTTCCCATGAGAAGTAGTTGAAGGAAAGATTTCTTATCAGGTTCTTTGGAGACCTATGTGTGGAACAGCAAAAATTTAATTTGGGATTGTAAGCAAACCCAGCCTACATGATCAGATGCTAATTTGATATTACGGCCATTCAAATTAAAGTGATCTTCAAATACTATAATAAAAATGAATGTTTATTAAGTTATAGGAACTGTGCCAAGCACTTTACATGTATTATTTCATATAATTCTTACTGTAATCTTATGCAATAGGTACTACGGTTATTCCCCATATTGTAGATACAGATAATGGGACTTGATTAAGTTCATCTAAAATCAAGAACTAGAGTGGGGATTTGAACCCATGTTTATCTGACCACAAAAACCTGTGTCCTTTGCTACTTGCCACATTGCTGGCTCACTAGGGTTAGTCTTTTCGACACCACAGCTGTCACTGTAAAGCCCTTGCAATTATTCTGTAGCCTATTGCAGCCGCAGGATCAATAATTGGCAAGCACTACCATCATCACCATTCAACTGAATAACATTTTGAACAAAACAAGATAGCTTATCAAGATTTATCTTACAGTACTTTCCAATACCGGCAAAAAATAATTTACCCTTTTAGAGATCACTGCCACCTTAGAGCTGTCATATCAAGGTGGGGAGGGAGAGATGCCACTTATCTTTGTGTCCTTCACAAAGCCCAGCGTTGTGCCTGTTGCCCAGTAGAACCCCAAATGTGTTTGCTGAAATGAGAAGCTTTTGATTTCATTTTGTTATTGCTTGAATAAATATTTGTTTTATCTAATCAAATATAATTAAGTAAAAAAGAAAATTATCTTTGTGTTAATGAAATTTTTTTTCATCTTCATAATGATACTTAACCAGCATTTCTCATAGGATGTCCTGTCAGATTGGAGAGAGAATTCTACTCTTCACAGGAGAGACTAGTCAGCCTCCAAAATCAAATGAAGAACTTAAGAGGCTAACTACACAATACAATATATAGCTGATGTATTATAGACTTGTACACTTGAAACCTATATAATTGTATTACCTAAAGTTATTCCAATAAGTTAAAATTTAACAAAAAGAACCCAAGAGCCTAAATATGATATTTTTATATGTCAAAAGCATAAAGGAAGTCAGAGTGGGACAAAAAAGATTCCACCAGTGGGTCTAAGGACAGGCCTTGGATCTTGCCTTCTAAGTTCTGGCACATTGAAAATCTCTGTCTAAGAAGTTTGATGCTCTAAAGTAATAAGCAAAAATCTCCTCGCATTTTTTTGGTTCACACTACTTTCTAACCTCCAAACTATTAGTTCCTATGAAATAGAAGAGCAAAAAGCAAACATAAGAATGTGAACATAATCAAGACTGTCTATTAATAGAAAAACAGGAGTTTTAGTATAAAATCTATGAAACTATGGATTGAATTCAATAAATATAATGTGTCCCTAAAAATGTATACATACACTTTGAATAACTATAAAGGCAATGTCTATTAAAGTACATTTCATTTTCAAAATTGAGTTATCAGCTGTTAAAGTGTTTATACATTTTGGGGGGATGCCCTGTATATGGTTAGCAAGGCCTAGGCTTTTACAATATCCAGACTCTTGTCTTAGAGCTTAGCTCTTGATAATCCTTCAAGAGAGACACTGGCAGATAAGGCACAAATAGCTCAAAAAGTGACAGAAAGTACTAGAGACATCAGCTAAGCCCAGAGACCTGGAGAAAATAGAAGTCAGGGAATGAGGTACCTCAGCCTGTTTGAATCTTGGTGTGTGCGTGTGTGTGTGTGTGTGTGTGTGTGTGTGTGTGTGTGTGTGGTGTCAGTATTGTCAGAGAGGACTCTGGGCAAATAGCCAAGTTCTATTCATATAAAATCAGGTGTTTAGGCATTCTGTTTCTAGGAACCCATTAAAGGCTTCAAGGCATGGGGATGACATGATGAGATCTGTATTTCAGGAAGGTAACATTAAGGAGGTGGGTAGGATGGGAACCGGAAATAGGGAGACCTGTGCAGAAGCTCTCCCAACATCCTGTGACACAATGAGTGCAGCCTCAGTTAGGGCCATGGCCCTCAGGTGCAGAGGGGGAGACAGATTCTCCTGCTGTTTGAAAGGGGACTTGTCCAGTTGGAAGTGGACAGTTAGGGAGAAGGGACAGGTAACTCCTAAGTTTCTTGCCTGAAGAATTGAGAGTATTAATTACTTTCAGAGAAAACATTTGTTGTGCAGGGCTAGTTTGCATAGTTACAATTAATTAAAAAGTTAAAAAATCAGCCCTGGCCAGCATGGCTCAGTTGGTTGAGGGTTGTCTCATGCACCGAAAGGTCACCAGTTCAGTTCTTGGTCAGTGCAGGTTGTGGGTTTGATCCTGGTCAGGGTACATGTGGGAGGCAACCAATCAATGTTTCTCTCTCACATTGATGTTTCTCTCTCTCTTTCCTTCCCTCGTCCTTCCTCTCTAAAAAACCAGTAAAAACATGTTTTTTAAAAAAGTTAAAAATCAGAGCTGTGGGTCACTGGGAAATTTGTAGACAAACCAGCCTAGATGACTAAAATTTTTACTTCTTGGTCCATATGGGGGCATCAGCTTTGCACAAACAAAGCATGCTCATCCATAACCAGCTACTAATTCCTCTAGAAGCCCTCTTAGCCAATAGGTCTGGTTTGAGTAGTCACTGTAGAGTGCTACAATTTCTTACACTTGTAATATAAAGAGGAATAGAAAAGGAGGCTAATCTCTATAAAGATGAGATAGGTCATGGATATTTTTACTTTGACAAATGGTATTTTGAAGGACTAAAGTATAAAACTTTAGTAAGGATGGATTTATTATTTATCATGTTCATGTTGTTAATATTTTCATATTTTATGGACTATGTACTTACACTGATTGTGGATTGCTTCTATTGCTTCTAATGAGATAAAATCTTATTAGAATAAATAGATATTTTTTTCTGGTCACACTGAATTTTTATGTGCAGATTTTTTTTTTAGCATCTTACCAGCACCAGCCCTGTAATTCACTTCCTGCAAATAGAACTCTCTCTCTTTAAAAAAATGTTTTTATTGATTACACACACACACACACACACACACACACGGAGTGGCCAGATTATTATGATCTCTGAACTCATAATAATCTGGCCACTCAGTGTGTGTGTGTGTGTGTGTGTGTGTGTGTGTGTGTGTATGTGTGTATCCTATATATAAAAGCCTAATATGCAAATTGTCCCCTCAGGAGTTCAATTGCTTGCTATGATGTGCGTTGACCACCAGGGGTTGGCACGAAACAAGGGAAGGCCCTGACCAGCAGCTGGGGAAGGGAGGCCTCAGCCTGTGGCCAGAAGGCCCAATTGGCACTGATCACCAGCTAGGCCTAGAGGACCCCCCCCCCCCCATGCATGAATTTCATTGATGGGTGGGGATTCGGCCAGCCTGGCCAGGGGGAGGGGACATGGGGCAGTTGGTTGGCCTGCCTGCTGGTCAAACTCCTGGTCGAGGGACAATTTGCATATTAGTCTTTTTTTTTTTAATATAGAATATACACTGAATGGCCAGATTATTATGCATCTCAGAGATGCATAATAATCTGGCCAGTCAGTATGTATTATTGATTTCACAAAGGAAGGGAGAGGGTGTGAGATATAGAAATATAAATGAGAGAGAATCATTTTTTGGTTGCCTCCTGCAGGCCCCCTACTGGGGATCGAGCCTGCAACCCACACATATGCCCAGGTTAACTGGAATCAAACCAGGGACCCTTCAGTCCACAGGGCGCTGCTCTATCCACTGAGCCAAACCATCGAGGGCTAGAACTCTCTTAAGAGTTGGAGGCATTTATGGTATGAAAAATTTTATAAACAAATGGCAATGTGGCCACATTTCATACTCTTAAATTTGAATTTTACTTCTGTAATGAGTATGTATCATTGGGGATTTGAGTCTGGAGTTGAGAAGAACAGGACTGTAATTGTGAAAACACATTCATTTCTGTAAATTGCATTCATTATAAGTATCACTCCCTATCACGAAAAGCATACCAGGATGAATAATTGTTCTCACTGGTTATGTTTCACATCCTGCCCTGAGGAAAACATCAATGCAAATGCATTTTTTTGGTTAAGGTTGTTTAAAACAACAAATTAGATATTTTAAAAAATATATGTTTTATACAACTATATTAGATACAATTATATTAGATAATTTTATTCCTTCTCTCCTCTCTCTACAGAGTGTGGGCTTTTTGTTATTGTTGTTCTCCCACACACATTGCCAGCCACGGCCTATCAGGATCCTTTCCCCAGACACTGTGTGTCACTTAAGGAGGAACCATGTCTGTTTCCCTCAGTACCCCAGGCGGACATTTCCGAAAGTACTTCTCATCATGTCTCCTCAGGTCTGAAAAAGCATTTGGGGCCATAATGAATTTATCAGCTTGTTAGGGTGAGTGATGGGAATGGGACATTTCCCTGCTCAACAACAGGCAAGAAACCAAATGACTTTGTATGCCAATCAAGCAGACTTGATTCTGAGGTTTATCACTTTGTAGGATATAACAGGTCAGTTTGGTAATTTGTGGTCACAAATGCTGTTAGAATTCACTGCAAACCCCAAGCAATGGCAGGCCTGACCTGCTGGCAAAAGTCATGCAAAGGCAAATCAGGGCCCCTTGGTCATATTGTTCTAATGGGGTTGGCAGCCTACAGGGGGTTTTCAGAGCACTTGATGGCCCTGTGCCACAGAAGAACTCCCTTTGTCTGTGAACTATCCCTTTTTACCACTGTTATGATTGCAGCGCAGTTCACATTTGGAGCCTTAGCATTTATTTCCTCATTGAAAACGAGCTTACTATTTCCTCAGGAAAGATGGGAGAAAGCAGAGGACCCTGGGTAGGAAGAATGGGAGCAAAATCTTTCGAAAACAGGGTCCTGGAGATTAGAGACAAACTTTGGCCCCTGACCATTCTGTATAAGATCAGCCCCGACATAAATCTGTCCCGTGGAAGTTAGCCAATGTGAGTTAAGTAAGGACATACAGGACAAGAATTTCTCTCCCTTTTGTTATTTCTGAAACCTGAACTGCTTTCAGAAATAAGGGCTGGAATGTTCCATAGGAACTCGCAGCATGGGACACAGGGGCATGGCACACACTCTGTGTGGGCTATTTAAAAACCAGTTCCTTGGCTGCCCTCTGTGATTCTAAATACGTGTAATCACATTACCCTGCAGCAGCCGGGAACTATTTCTATAACATTGTCCAGCATCTGTGCTTGCCGAGGCTGGTCCGCCCGGAGAAAGCAGAGTGGAAATGTGCTCACTGATTAGGTTGATCAATTCAGGTGTCAGAGCTAAAGTCCAGCGAGAGTGGGAATATCAGGAGTATGTGTTGACTGACACCTCTTAAATTTTAAGACTTATCTATTTAACTATCCTGGGAGTTGGGGCGGGGAATGGGTGCCCTAGCTCATCAAAAGGATGCTTTTTATTTTTTTAAAAAAATATTATTAATTTATATATTTTTATTGATTTCAGAGAGAAAGGAAAAGAGAGATAGAAATATCAATGATGAGAGAATCACTACCTCCTTCACATTCCCTTCTGGGTATTGAGTCTGCAATCTAGGCAGGTGCCCTGATTGGAATCGAACTATGATCTCCTGGTTCAAAGGTCAACACTTAACCAGTGGACCAAACAGCCTGGGCAAAAAGTATGCTTTTTAAATGAGCCATTTATTTATTTAACAAATGAACAAAAGCACAATTGATCACTTTCTCAGATACAACCAATTCTTATTGTATGGAAGGATCTCAGCATTGGAGACTTTGATACTTTAAGTGCTAAAGACTGTCTTTTGGGGGTTTGTTCAATGTGCTAACATTTCCCCTAATCATATCACTAGCCATTAATCAAACACATAAATCCCTTAAGAATATTCTACTCAAATGTTAATCGTTCAAAGACATTAGCTAGTAGAAGGGCATTAACCAACACTGTTACATAATATCAAAACACCTGATCATCTTTGTGAATTAATAAAGTAATCAAACCAGTTTTGGCATTTCATCTAGACAAAACAATAGATCAAATGATTTTTTAGCTTTATGTAAATCTTTAAAACCCTACCATGTATAAAATGTTTAACCATTTGACCCTATGCCAAACATTTTATCTACTAACATCTTATTTATCTCTGATAACAATCTTTAATGTATTATCACTGCCATTTTACAGATGAGAAGACTGAGGCTCAGATAGATTTAATCATTTGCATAAAATGACAAATCTGGTTTCTAGTAAGTGGTGGGATAAAATTTACACACAGATCTCTCTAATTTCAAAACCATGCTGTTTGTCTCTGTATCTATAACCTCACCCAGCCAAAATGGCCAATTAAGGCAAGAGAACAACAACAATAATAAAACCTTGGGTCCTGAATCATGCAGTTAGGATAACCAAAACTCAGTGCATCAACGATTCTCTCCTGAAGCATGTTAACCGCAGCCCCGAACTGTTCCTGACATCTAAGCACAGGGGACCTTTTGACTTGCACATGGTCCTGCTCTGAGAACTAGCACTCCAATAAGCCAAACATTACACATCAGAAAAAAATTATGCATGTGACATTATGCCTGTGGGGAGACCTGAGTGAAATATTATTTTTTTACTATTTTGAGACATAGACTGAATATGTAGTTCCCTCGTGGTTAACTCAAAACACAATAGCAGAGATTAATGCTTTGCACTACCTTATATTAATATTTTCTTTCCCTTCTTGCAAGGGAACTAATTATAAATTAGATAAGATTAGAAAACAATCTCTCCAGAATTAATCTTTTACGGAATTACCTAGAAAGAACCAAGTCTTCCCCCCTCCCCCCCGCCCCCCATGGTAAATTACACAGAGTAGCAGTCTGCCCCAGATCCCCTGGAGACAACATCTTGAGCACATATGTTATGCTGGGTTCTGTATTGACTAATTCAAAAACTCCAGGGCAAAATAACCAAAGTTCCCAAGTCAAAAATGAAAGTAAAATAGTGGAATGAAATTGGAATCATTGTGGCAACGTTCCCACAACTTCATACATAGCCATGGAAGTAGACAGCATTACAGGTTAGCGAATTTCCCATTGCAAGGATCAACCTGCACCGGTGGTGTCTCTCTGCACAAACCCCTGGCCCTCTCACTTTAGTGATAATCTTTTTTTTCCTCCGGAAATATAATCACATTCAACAAAATTAATATTAAGATTGTTTTACTAGAGGGCTTATCCAAATATATGCCATATTAAAAATAGTTATGATATAAATATTTCTCACAAGAGCTGCAGCGATGGTGTGAATAAAAAACTCCCTTCTGAGATTTCAGTAAAACCAGATCTCACAAAGGATCTGAAAGAAAACAAACAGACAGACACACACAAAGAGACACACACACACAGAACAAACCTTGTGTTAATCCGGTTTAGCAAAAACAGTCACTATTTTGACACTATTTTATGAAGTACCATACTGTTCCTTCCCAGATGAAATAGGAGAAATGAATCTGCTACAGGTTTCTCATAATAATGTTCAAGGGTGGGGGGTACCTAAGCATGTTCCGTAGCAGCTAATCAAGATCAAAATCTCTAAATGCAGCAAATGTTAGCACTGTCAAATGGCCAAGTGTGTGAGAGGAATCTCTCTCTCTCCATGCCCTTCTACCACTACATACAAATAACACTGGCTGGAATTTTTAAATCGTAAATTAGATAGCAAATGCTTACGGGCCTTACAATGAGATAACATCAGGAGGCACGGTGCGTGGAATGGATCTGGCATTCTCACATAAAGCATTATCTTTGGTACAAGTACACACGGCAGGGCATTTTGGCTTCGCTGGTTTCTTCCCCTCAGTCAGCAGAAGCGCAGATAAGAGACATAGGAAACAAGCAATTCTTTTCAGAGGGATGCAGGCATTTCCCATCCTCTGGCTTCTCTCTGGTTCCATGCAGTCGGAGAAATCTCCCCACACATGAACAGGGCTTCTGGAATTCAGCTGGTGATTGTCTTGCGCTGAGATCAGGTCACATAGGAGTCCACCCTTTCCTTTTGCCTCTGTCTCTTTGCTTTTCAAAACGGGGACCTGCAGCTGATTCGTGAGCTGCTCCTCGATCCAGCAATGCACTGCTCGGGGAAGAGACCTGTGAGGTGCTGCGAGATGGGAGGGATCCGACCGCCGGAGGAGAGAGCCGACTTGCATCACCAGGAAAACACTGAGCGCAGACCAGCCTTCGAAGGCAAAGTGAAGTGATGTAACAGAAAATAAACAGCTTTCTGCTTGCACCGGGAGGCCCTGTGATTGTTACCAAAAATAGGACGGCGTTCTTAGTGAGTGGGTGGGCGCGTGGGTGGCAGCAGTCATCTTGCCTCGGAGCTCGGCAATCTCAGAAACCTCTGGGAATTTGCTTTTCGTGTGGCAAACAACCCAGTCAGAAAAACTGGCTTTGGACCCAGCCCTGGCTGGGAAAATGAAGTTAAATCAAACTCCCTCTCTCCGCAGCATTTGGCTAAAACCGTGGTCTGTCTTGCTAAATCCACCTGACTAATGCCACTGTTGAAAGATAGATAAGAACACACGGAGAATGTGACTTTTAGGGAATGAATGTGAGCAAATACTTTTCTGACATTTATCAACTGTCATGAATTAATTGGTTTTCATAGTCCCCCCCAACCCCCACCTCCAATGGCAAGCCATTCCCTCCTCCCATGATGAGGGAGGGAAACAGAAGCATAGACTGGCTCTGTGCATAATCCACCTTTCTTGCTTCTGCAACTCCTTCTTCAGCAGTAGCACCCAACGCCTGGCAGGTACTCTCTGCCAGCCGGAGGCAGCCGACTTGGGCTTCTCAGGGCTCTGAAAAAGGCCTGGCTTAGCCCAGGAGGCAGAGCCAGGGTGGGGAAAACGCTGGACCAAGACCCAGAGACTTGCTTTGAGGTCCCAGTTCTGCCACGATCTAGCCCGTATCTCTGGATCTATTCCCCTATCGTCAAGTGGGAATGATATCGATGTCCTATAAATATTATGAACATTAAATAAAATGGTAGGCTGGACTACTGTCGTATGTGGGAAAGAGTATGCGCCTTTGGAATGGAAATTCATTTAAAGAAGAAACAAATGAGGTGCTGGCTGTGGAGCAGGGCAGTGTAGTCCAAGAGCTTGGGAAGACTTTGAGAATGGGAGAGGTAAATAGACCCTGGCTCCTCTTACCATGCTGGCCCAGGGATGTCAGCCCATACCCTTCTCCCTCAGCTTCTTAGATTGAACATACTAAAAGGGTTGTTTGAGCAAATGTGTGATTAGGACATAAATTTATCCTACATGGGAACCTAATGCATGGACAATCTACCTGTTTCCTCTCACAGCATGCCCCACAATGACTCCAATCACTCATCTAATTCTCTGTAAGCTCTGTGAGGAGAGAGCAGAGGTTGGTAGTAGTGTTTATTCTTGTACTTGATTACTGTCGGTTTACCTGGAAGACATGTGACTCCATGTCTGTTTACCTGGAAGAAGGTAGAGACCCTGCTGTGAGTCAGTGCCTGGACAGCTTCATCCATGCAATGAGCCACCCATGAGCCCTCATGAGCAACCACAGAGTGAAACGGTTCTTCTGGTCAGGATGTGCTCATTCAGGGAAACCTCAGATCGCACCTCAGAGTTATCATAAAGGGATCTGTCAACTCCCTGAAGAAGTAATGAGAGAGCAGAGTTCCAAGGTAGGGGGGATGAGAGCGTTGGGGAGAACATTCCAGGTGGAGGGAACAGCACATGCAAAGGCCTGGCTACCACCTGGACAGGACCCTGGAGAGTAGTGGGAGACCTCTGGAGTGTTTTAGGCAGGAAAGTGATATATCTGGTTTGTGCTTCCAAAGGACCAATAGATTATTATAATTAAGCCAGTTTATAAATATAATTTTTATAGAAAAGAAAAGGAAAACTCAATCTTAAGAGAAGTTATGATTTTAAAATGTATTCTGCTTTACTGTCAAGGATTCTCAGGAGGGAGGGAGTTAACATAGTGTTTTTAGAAACTGTGACCTATGGGCAAGCCCCACATGCAACAGTGAAAGTGTCATTTAAAAAGTTGGCAGAAAGTTAGTATTTTGTACATTGGATCCTGCATCAAGTACACCATGAAAATATGCTCTATAAAATAATTATGTGGTGAAAGTTTTATAGAGAGAATCATTTTTATTCAAACAATCACCTCCCCCTAATTTATCTCACTTGTAAAGGATGTGTTTTGTAGCTATAAAATAAAGACTATGAGTACTTGAAGGCTTGAAGGACCTTAGAATCCTCAGATCCAATCCCCCTATGTTAACGATGGGTAAAATGAGGTACTAAGAGGTCACTCAGATTGCAAGTGGCAGAGCCACCACTCTGCATGGGGTGACTCTGGCAGACATTTGGTTAAACTGGTGGATATAGTTAATCAGGATAATTCACTCCCTATGTTCCACTTTCAGATGTGTCAAGTTATCAAGATTGCTTCATTAGCCCTTGGCTTTGTGCTCTGTGGACATAATCAAAGAAACATTGAGTGGTCTTTCAAACACTCTGACTTGGTTAAGCTGGGAGGGCAGATGGATGAGGGAAAGGAATCATACCCATAACTATTCACTGCGCAGTTTTATTTCTCTGGTGGTTCAGTTGGTCAGTTTAAGTGGAAAAGGACCATGATGGGGGTAGGGAGGGGGCGAGGGGTGGAGAAAGGGGTGGGGGAAAGAGGGATCCTAAGGACAAGTTACAATGGGCATTCTGAAAAGACAGTAACTTTTTCTTTTTCTATGGCATTTAAGCCCAGACTTGAATTCCCTATTCAATTAAGATCGGGCAGAATGTTAACTGTAATGCAGAATGCTGATGGCCATTTAGGGAGGAGAAACCACTCCTGCCTCCAGAATTGGGTCTGAGGAGGGGACTACCGAGAGGAGGGCAGGTTGCTACACTAAAGCCAGGGGGGGTCTGGGATGGGGTCTATTGCTGATAAAGCTTCTTTTCCTGACTAATCCTCTTCTAGAAGCCCTGGCCAGGTCTCGAGAGGCTGTGGTAAGTGGGAGGGTGGAAGCCTAGGGGTTTCCCATTTGAAAGCCTTTGGATAAGGTTTGGCACTCCACTTGGGGCTTTGGGAGAGGCAGAACTGGAAGGAGGCCCGGGGAGGCTGAAGGCCTTGGTTATGGTAGCCCAGTGCCCAGTCCTAGCTGTAGAGGAGTGGCTGAGTGGGTCTAGGGCTGGCTCTTCACTGCCAGCCGTGAACCATGGGCTAGCTACTTAACTTTGCTAGGCCACAGTTTCTCCTGTGTAAAATGAGGGTAATACTAGTATGTGCCATACAGAATTTTTGAGGAAATGAATACAGTAATGCATCTAATGTGCTTAAGCAAGGGGTCTAATACCCAGGAAAGATTCATTGTTGTCATCATGGTCGTTGTCGTCAACATCATCATTGCAACAGGATTCAAATTCTGAACATGTGACTCCTGATACCTGGGAAGCAAAGCTCTCAGATAAAAATGGGTTTAGCTTAAATCTATGCTCACTCTAGAAAGCAGGCACTTCTGGGCAGGATGACAGCCTCTAGCCTTGCCAAGAATCTATTCACATGGAGGAACCAAGAAGTCTCCTGGGAAAGAAAGAACTTACCAGTTTGGATGAAGTAGCAACATCCAAACTTAGTCCAAGGACAGGTCTGGAGCTGAAGAATGGGAAGGTGGTCTGAGAGTGCAGGGTAGAGATTGTGTTCTGCTCCCTGCCCTTGAACTTGTATAAGTCAGAGAAGATAAGAAAGATCCCCTTCGGGATCCTGGTAGTAAAAGGAATTCTGTCCAGTTTGGTGTGCACTGTGGCATTGCCTTTGAGGACCAGGAGGAACTGCTCGGAGAGCTGTGGCACCAGAGATGCTGTCGGATGTGAGACCAGCAGCGTCCCTATCCCGGCCCTCAGCTCACACAACACCAAAGTCACTGGATTTTCCACCAAAAGCAGCTCCTCCTTAGTGGCTGAGCAGCAGTGACAGCCCCACAGACATCAGAGGGACTGGGGAATGATTCTGTGAGGCAGCCGCAGCAGAAGAGAAGGAAAATGAGGGGTAGAGTCTGATGTTTGGGGGCACATGTGCAGTGTTTCCTGGGCATCCTCAGAAACTGGAAGGGGTCTCTGTGGAGGGCTGGGCGATTTTTTGAGAGCCAATGAGAGCAGAGAGAGAAAGAAAAAGAGAGGAACAGCCTGTGCCGATTCTGATCTCAGTTTTCCCCTCAGGCTGTGTGGCCTAGGAAACACACTTTGTACCAGTAAACAAATCGTTATTATGAGACTTGAAAGATCCATCTTGGCCCTGCCTCCTTTTGCAAACACTCAGACATGCAAACGGGTGTCAGTTTAAGCAGCTTTCTCAGTAGAGCAGGGTTTTTGAAGCTGCAAGTCAGACGAGTAAATGAGTTGCAAAATCAACCTAGGATAAGCAGATTGTATAAGCAGAATTTTAAAGAATGAAATAGTTTTGGCCTTGGCTAGGTAGCTCAATTGATTAAAGTGTTGTCCTTATATGCCAAGGTTGTAGGTTCAACTCCAGGTCAGGACACATACAAGAAGCAACCTATGAATGCATAAATCAGTGGAACAATTCCTATTTCTCTCTCTCTCAAATCAAGAAATAAAAACACTTTAAAAAGAGAAACTATTGCCTTGTGTGAAACTTTGTTTCCATTGTGTGTGTGTGTGTGTGTGTGTGTGTGTGTGTGTGTGTGCGCGTGTGTGTGTGCACGTGTGTGTGATGTAAAATATTTCTTACAATTAGTTTATGAAAATAAAAAAGGGAAGAGAAGAAGGAAGAAGTGTGTCACTTAGGAGGCTTTGGTAGAAAGTGACAGACTTGGACTCTGCCAACCTAAACATAAAAGGGTCTTACTGCCTTGATAATAGAATGACTGGCAGAACTCAGGGAAGGACTGCCCAACCAGGATTCAGCAATGAAGAAATTTGTGGGGACCTAGGTGTCAGGAACTCATGGGAAGTCTCCTCAGGTGAATCCTCTCTAGTCTGTTCTCATCCCTGTGTTCCTTCCCAGAGAAGAGAGCCCAATGGACTGAGCTGGGTCCAGTGCCCACCTATTTGCCATGGGGAGGCAGGGCACGTTGGTGTTTATCCCACCAAGAGAGCACACAATGAGACAGGGTTGAGTCCTCAAAGGAAATTTTGGTGCTCCTACCAGAAGCAGAGAGGATGGACGCTGAACAGGCAAGACTCCAAGGGAGATACTCAGTATGGGATGTGTGCCAGGATTTGTTAGCTAATATCATTGACCTCTGGCCCAACCTATCATCTCAAATCCTACCTCAGGATTTTAAGGAGAAATGACCCGAGGACCATTTACACAAATAGATATTGATAATTTCTCACAGGACAGCTGAGCTCTTATGTCCTGACTGTGAATCAGGGGATTTTCAATTCTTATGGTCCAAGAGAATAGAACTTTGGCCAAAAGAGAAGTTGAGAAGGCAATAATAATAAAAGCTGACACACAATGCATATTATGTGCCAGCTGCTTTTCTAAGCAATAAACATATATTCATTTAATTCTCATAATAATCCCAAAGTCTAGATATGTGTATTATTATTTCCTTTCTATGTATAGAAAAGGAAACTTAGGCCTAGGAAGGTAGGTAGTTTGCCCAGGGTCCTGCAGCTAGTGAGGAGTGGCCCTGGGATCTGACCCAGGCATTCTGACTCTGATGTCTATGGTATTAGCCACTACTAAGCACTGCCTCTCCAAAAGGCTGTGTGGGATGTGGAGAATTGGGTGACTCTTTGGATGCCACAGTGCTTCACTGGCTAGGCACTGCTATTGAACTACACTTCCCAGCATGCAACTAGGCTATAATCTTAACCCCTTCCTCACCAAAAGTTCCTCACTTTCTTGTATAAAAAATGTTTAGTGGGAAAATTTGGTCTCTCTAAAGGATGATTGTGCAATTGAGGCATGAATGCAGGTATAAGTGGGAGTAATAGAGAATATGGCAAGATTCCAGGTTAAAATATCTTTTGCATGTTTCAGTATTCAAATGAAGACCTTGAGAATTACCATGGGAAAGATTGTTTTTTAATTTAGAAATGCATACTGTGGGAAGATCAATAGGGGGTTTTAATGCACCCATTCTCAAACTTGGCTGCACTTTGGAATCACCTGAGGAATTTTTAAAATTCCTTTAATTGTATCCTTAGAGGCTTTAATTTATTTGGTCTGTAGTACTATCTAGACTTTTAAAAGTTACATGAAATTCTAAAGGAAAATAAAATTTGAGAATCCTGGTTTTAAAGGAGGGGCATTTTTAGGTTGGGTCATAAAGATTAATCAAATTGTGATTAGCTCAAGGAAAATTTTAAGAAAAAAGGGAGGGATAACAGATTCTAACAGTGGTTCTTGGCCCTGACTTCACGTTAAGATCACCTGGAAAATGTTTTTAAAAATATGGATACCTGGTTCTTACCTAAGACGGATTGAATTAAAATCTCTGAGGTTGTATGCTAGTCCTGAAGCCACCCCTGAACAGTGGATCTCAGGGTGTGTAGCCAGACAAGTAACATCAGCACCACCAGGGAACTTGTTAGAAATACACATTCTTGGGCCCCAACTCAGACAAATGGAAGCAGAAACTTATTAGCAGGAGTGGGGGGGGGGGGTAGGGGGGAAGGTATGTGCAGCAATCTGTGTTTTTACAAGGCTTCCAGATAATTCTGATGTACTCTTAAGTTTTGAGAACCACTGACCCGGGCTATAGGTTCTGGTTTTCAAAGGAAACCCTTGGGGTGATCTGAAAGGATCCTATACATGTAGACTGCCCCTGCCAGAAATCCTATTAGGTAGTACATTACTAGAAAGCAAGGAGAATGTTGAGCATGTTCTTGCACGTCCACAAGTAAGCAGCTATTTGGGTTTTATGAGTTCTAAGAACATTGGGCTTCGTTGCCTCTTGCTTCATGTTGCACCATATGCCTGAAACTGGTGAATGGATAAACATTACTAGTGGCTATTCCTGGATGATCAAGAAACCTTGCAAAGTCAGAATGAATGATTATTTAGTGAGGAGAGTGTTAATGAAGACCCTGAGGCAGGGTAAGGAGGAGAGTGAGGACTTACTGTTTTGGTCTTAGAATTCCCATCAGGTGCTGTGGGCATCAAGTTAGAACACTACTGCCCTCCTAGGAGGTGTTTGCCAGAGGGCATTACTGCTGTTACCCTGGCTGCAATTATTGGAATGAAGATGCTGACATCCTGAAACTCTTAGGACCTTTACACATAACAAAGAATTGTCCTGTCCCAAATGCTCTTAACACTCCCACTGAGAGGGGAAAAAAGAAGTTCCCATAGTGGGGAACATAAAAATCTCCTTTGTGCATTTTTCTGAACAGTAATCAATAATCCATTAACTCAGGAAAGCTGAATGATCTTCATGCAGAATCCAAAACAAACCGACAACTGTCCTCTGGCAAGAACTGTGGAGAGGCTGTGGGATCATGGACAAGGCATTTTATTTCCTTAGACCTCAGTTTCTCCATCTTTATAGCACTAACATTCTATAACTTTTGAATTTCTCTTCTCAGAAAGGAGAAATATCTTGTAAAAATCAAAGCTTAGAGAAACTTTGTTTTTTCCCTTTTGTGTATGGTAGACACATGTATTGCAGTTAAGCAAAATGGATATGATAAAGTACCAATCAAAATACACAGAAGCAAATGATCCCAAAATATTTTAGATAAAGTATGATTTTAGCTATTTAGCATTTTCTCTGGAAATTGTTTTGAGTTTTTCAGAACCAAACACTAAAAATGCAGGCAAGGCCATGGTAGGCCATTCTTCCTACTGGCTAAACTGAAATAGGAAAAAAAAGAAGAAAAGAAAAAAAGAAAGCTGTTAGGGAATAAAACAAACATAATTCTATGTCATGGGAAAGGTGAACATAATTGAACCAGAAGTGTAATTTGGAGTGATTTTGTTGCTCTAGCATGGGATTTATTTATTGGACTATAAAGTTGAAAAAATGATTATTCTCCTTTCTTCTTCTATTTTGCGCCTGAATCACTCCCAAGATAGCTATTAGCAGTCATTTTTTTCATAAAACAGATACCCCTTCATCCTTTCAAAGACACCATTAACTGCTTTTTGTTTGTTTTGGTTTAAGATTCTGAAATTAAAAGAAGAAACATGCTTTGGAAAATTAAACTTCAAGATGTTGGATTTCAGGCTTTTGCTCTGGTCTTATCCATTTAGAAAGGCTCTGTTTAGTTTTCTCTGGCTTTATACTGTCATTCTGGTGGAATTCAGAGCTTTCCATTGTTGCCTGTGACTTGTGGCCTGTATTATACTCATTAATTTCAGTTGGAATGATGACCCAAGAAGGTTGGAATTTGACCCAAGAAAATGGCAAGGGAATGACGAAACTGGTGATGACCATAGGATTAGTGACCACACGATGGGCATCAACAACAGAGAAGCATCAAGCTTCTATACCAGCCCCCTCCCAGGTCCCACATTTGGCACTGCCCCTGCTGCCCCCAGCAGTGGAGGGAGGAAGTGACTGTGGGATAAACATCAACAGGAGGAAACAACACTTTTTGGGTTTCCAGCAGGACAGATACTCAGTTGATCATCTTATCTGCCTTGCAGGTGAGGCAATATCATCCTCACTCTACAGTGAGGAAACAGGAGCTCACAGAGATTAAATGACTTCACCAAACTATTCAATTTCAAACTAACTTCTGTCTGTTTCAAAATGTTTATCATGTGATTCCTTACTTTTGATATATATGAAATTATGTGCAGCTCTTGAGGCCTTGTTCATGTGAAGTAAGTATGGTGTAAAATGTCTGTACAGTGTCGTATGTTAATACAAGGCATGTAAACCACTGACGCTGGCCTAGTTCTGGCTCCAGAGGCTCTCTGTGGATACCTGGGAGACTGCTTGGGCCATCCCAACTCAGGGGAATGCAATCTAGTGAGGAGGTTACAACTCATTATCTGACTACCATTTACCAATTCAGTGACCGTGGGCAAGATTTTACACTCTCATCCTCAGTTTTCCTCATCTGTAGAATGGAGATAATTATCAGTACTCATCTCACAGATGGCTATAAATGAGGTAAGGGAAGAAAATGCCTATCACATAGCAAGCTACTATTATTTTGATCTATCTCCCACTATTCAAAGTACACTTAGTAGAGGCCCACCCCCCTTCCTGTGGTTGTCAGAATGACTGAGGAAGGAGGGAGGAGAGGAGAAACCAGGCCAAAGTGAGAAGAGGAGAAAAGACTAGCATGACTGCATGCCTGACATAGGCTATACCCTTCAACCGCAGCTGGGTAAGTTATGGGAAGGTGACTAGAAAAGATTTATAAGTTAGTTAGGTTAAAAAGATTTGTAAGTTAGTAAGGTTTGTTATGCAGATAAGAGTCCTTTCAGGTGATAAAAGTTATATTGGAGGGGGACATATGTTACATTTACAAAGGGAAACATATCCTGCTTCTGGACAGGAGGGGAGAGGGCAGAGAGCTAATTGCTTTTAGCTCAAAGAAATCTTAAAATAGTGGCATCCTTTGGGGTGACGTACTCTGATCCCCTTCACTGGGCCTTGCTTGGGTATTAAACATTGTGCTATAAACCTTCAGATGTCTATTATGTTATATCATTTGTTTTCTTAACTTGGTGAGGTAGGTATTAACCCTTTTTTTTTCAGGTAAGGAAACTGAGGCTACAGAGGTGGAATAGGTCATAAACATAACCAATGGCCGAGGTAGGATTTGAACCTAGGAAAATGAAAAATTACTTGATCATTTCTGAGCAAGGGCAATTTTTTTTTTTTGCAAGACTGGAGATGGGAACACTATTTAGATGAAAAGTGACCAAATCCTATGGTCATCACCAGTTTCGTCATTCCCTTGCCATTTTCTTGGGTCAAATTGCCTCATCTATTGCCTCATCTCAATAGTTTAGAAACACTATTGTTTCTAAAAAGGGACCTTTAGGGAGAATCAAGAAAGGGACCCTTAGTTATTGAGGGTGTTTTTTCCTCTCTCTCTCCCATGTCCAGCGTGGAGAGAGACTGGGTTCAGTTTCTGAGTGGAGGAGCTGAAGATTAAGAAAAATGAAGAATAAAAGAGAAAGACACAGAAATAGTATAAGGCTGGGGCCAGGTGGGCATCTGTTCTCCCTCTCATGGAGACACAGCCACATGCACTGAGCCTATGAAGGTGCATTTATTTATATTCCACAATACAAAGGGGTTTCTCCAACATTAGGATCAAAAGAGTTTCAGTGAGCCCAGGCCCTATTCATTCACCCATTCCTGGGGCAAGCCTGCATTTACATATCAAGGCCCTCTCCCTGACACCTGAAGCAAAGTTAAGCCAAGCTGATAACATATTCAGCCTCATTGGTCAATATGTTTTTCCAAGACCTGATTTTTCCAGGAGCCTTGAATTCAGCCTGACAAAGATTTAAAGAATGCTCAAGGTGTCTTGCCTGGGGCTGCCCCCCACACTTAATAGTTGTACATCCTCCAGCACCTGGTGGTGCTGGCCATAGGAGGACCTCAATAAATATGAATTGAGTAAGCAGTAAGAGAGGGCATGAAGAAGGGAGTGAGAGAATGCATGAAGCCTCTCAGATGGTCTCTCCCAATTCATCAGTACCCTTCCAGGCTTTCCCCTCACCAATCCCAGTCACAGATCAGCTGCCTGTGTCCCTCTCTTGCATCTTGCAGTTCCCAGGAATTTTGGGAAGGGGTGGGGAGTTGGTGATTGGTTTCCCCCACTTTCTCTGGTCTTGGAAATCCTAGGTCTCAGCGTTGGCTGCTCCTGTGATGCAGTCTCCTTGGCTTTTTTAGATGCTGCTGCCCAGAAGACTTACCCATAGCACTTTTCATCTCAAGGGACAGAGGATTACAATTAATAGCAAATATAAGGACATTATAGAGGCGGTGGAAACTTCCCAAGATCCATAAGTGGAGGAACTTGGGAAGTTTCCACAACCTGACACCTTATATCATGGTCTCCCTAGAGTCAGACGACAGCCTTGCCACTTGGTACACAGGTGATGTTATTTAACCTATTTAACCAAGGCAGTTATTTAACTTCCCAGACCACATCTGCAAAATGCACCTATCTCTTCAGGGTGGGGTGAGCATTCAAGAAGGTTGTGTATTTGAAAGTCTTAGCACAGAATAAATACTAAATATGTTGAAGTCCTACTCTCCAATATAACTGTTATTGGAGATTGGGCCTTTGAGGAGGTAATTACGGTTAAAGGAAGTGGAGGAACCAAGATGGCGGCATAGGGAAACACCTATACTGTTGCCCTGCACAAGAATTTTGAAACTACAACTAAGGGACAAGAATGGACAGTATCCAGAACCACCAGAAAACTGGCTGAGTGGAAATTCCACAAATAGAAGGAAAGATAAAGGGACACTGTGACTCAGAGGAGCCTCAGAGGGCAGAGTTGCTGAGACTTGTGGATAAGGAGGTGCGGAGCCACATGCGAGCTGAAGGGGTAGGCAGCTGGATACTCAGCTGGTTTTCTCGAACAGGAAGGGGGAGAGAGGCGTCCCACTGTACTGCCCCCCCCCCCCCCCCCCCAGTGCTGGGTGAGTCTTGGAGAACCCAGACTCATATGGGATGAAACTTGACCTTAAGGCGGAAGCACACTGAGATTTGGGAGCTGCAGAGATGGGTGAGCTAGCTGAGAGGACATGTGGCTGGTTCTCTTGTGCAGGAGGAAAAGAAAACCAAACCACCGGACTGCATTGCTTTCCAGATCTGGGTGAGAATTTGGGTGTACAGACTCTTTTGGAGAGAAACTGAACTATCTGGCAGTGGTCAGAGCTCGGGGGCAGCTTTCTCTCCATTGATGCAGGATCAGAGACCCGGGCGCCGGAAACCAAGGCTGTCTGCTCAGCCCGGAGACTCCGCCCCATCCAAGCTGAGCACAGCTGCTCTACCAACATAAACACAGCTAATTCTCACAGCCAATTGGCCTGGAGGTCAACCCCTTCCAGTGAAACCAACAATAATCTAGGCTTAACTACAACAAGACTGTGCAGCCCATAAAGGGGTGCACCAAGAGTATCCACCCCAGGTAACTAGGGAGGCTGAGCACTGTCCCATAGAGGATATCCACCACACAAAGCTAATCAGCCAACTTAGAGAAGTAGCCAAAATGCAGAGAAAAGGTAACAAATCACATTTGAAAGAAATGGAGGGAAAAAAATGACTGGACATAGAGTTCAAAACCACAGTTATAAGGTTTTTCAAGAGGCTCCTAGAAAAGGCTGATAAATTTAATGAGACCCTCGAGGATATGAGTGAGATCCTTGAGGATATGAAAAAGGACCAACTAGAAATTAAGCATACACTCACTGAAATAAAAAATATTATACAGAGACCTAAAAGCAGTCTAGAGAACCGCAAGAATCAAGTCAAAGATTTGAAATACAAAGAAGCAAAACCGGCTTAGCAGGAAAAGCAAGAAGCAAAAAGAATCCAAAAAACTGAAGATAGCTTAAGAAGCCTCTGGGACAACCTCAAGCATACCAACATCTGAATTATGGGGGTGCCTGAAGAAGAGAGAGATCAAGATGCTGAAAACCTAGTTGAAGAAATAGTGACGGAAAACTTCCCCCACCTGGTAAAAGAAATAGACTTAAAAGTCCAGGAAGCACACAGAACCCCAAACAAAGGGAATCTAAAGAGGACCACACCAAGACATATCAAATTAAAATGCCAATAGCAAAAGACAAAGAGAGAATATTAAAAGCAGCAAGAGAAAAACAGTTACCTACAAGGGAACACCCATACAATTGTCAGCTGATTTCTCAACAGAAACTATATAGACCAGACAGGGATGGCAAGAAATATTCAAAGTGATGAAGAACAAGGACCTACTACCAAGATTACCCAGCAAAGCTATCATTCAGAATTGAAGGTTAGATAAAGTGCTTCGCAGATAAGAAAAGGCTAAAGGAGTTCATCACCGCCAAATCAGTATTAAATGAAATGTTGAAAGGTATTCTTTAAGAAGAGGAAGAAGAAGAAAAAGGTAAAAATAAAAATTATGAACAACAAATGCACATCTATCAACAAGTGAATCTAAAAATCAAGTGAATTAAAAGTCTGATGAACAGAATAAACTGGTGAATATAATAGAATCAGGGGCATAGAAAGGGAACGGACTGACAATTCTTGGTGAGAAAGGGACGTGGGAGGTACAGGAAGAGACTGGACAAAAATGGTACACCTATGGATGAGGACAGTGCGGGGGAGGTAAGGGCAGAGGGTGGGATTGGTACTGGGCGGAGGGGAGCTATGGGGGGAAAAAAAGAGGAACATTGTAATTAATAATCTTAACAATAAAGATTTTTTAAATTAAAAAATAATTAAAATAAGGTTAAAGGAGGTTATAAGGGTGGGGCCTTAATCCAATAGAACTACTGTCCATATAAAAAAAGGAAGAGACATTAGAGGTATACCCACATGGAGAAAGCAATGTGAGGACAGTGAGCAAGCAGCCATCTATAAGTTAAGGAGAGAAGCCTCTGCAGAAACCAAACCTGCTGACCCTTCGATCTCAGACTCCCAGCTTCCAGAATTTTAAGAGAATAAATTTCTGTTGTTTAAGCCACCCAGTCTCGGGTATTTTGTTATGATAGTCCTAGCAGACTAATATTAATTACACTTCTTTTTTTATTGTTTGAACAAATTCACACATTCAAAGACAGCTCAGAATTTGAACTACAAAACTTTTGACTTGCCTGAACCCAATTGGAGTCACTGGGACTCAAAACTTGGAAAGAAGGCAAAGGGAGTTTAGCATGTCTTCTCAGGGTCATAGTGCACCACTGTTTACAGCCGTGCCCAAGGACTAACACTGAACTGGGCTGAGGAGTGAACCTTGGCTGAATTTCTGCTTACTGTTGATCCAAGGCCAATTTTAAAGTTACCTATGCACTAGCAGTCTTGTGCCCAGTAAAGAAGTATATGAATTCTGAAAGGTAAAATATGTAATTCTCAAATTATGGTTCTATTACCTGCAGGGCATTAGCCAATTTTATATCTAGTCCAACTGTCTTATTCTAAGATTCTTTCAGCGATGCCTATATGATTCCAAGTCTAATTATCTTTAGAACCAGCTTCCCTTTCCATCACTAATGATTTGAATAAATCTCTGACATGTGTTCATACAAATATAGAATGCATACATGTCAGATATTTATGTTTTTGACTTTTGAAAACTATACTTTAGCAAGTATGAGGAATTCTAATATTTCTAAAATATAAAGATCACATTAAGGTGATATAAGGTCTTTCGGATTGAGGTTGTTTTTTTAAAAAAAAATTTCTAGATCTCTGTATTAATAGCTTTAAAGTGCCAATGTTCAGGAATCACAATATTTATTAGCTATAGAAGAATTTGCTTCCTTCCAGAGACAGAGCAAACCTAAAGTAGATTGTAAAGTAGTTTCCTTTATCCTTTATTCTATTCTTTCTTTCCTTCCCAGCTTGCCATATACTGACAGGGCTCTTTAGCCTGGCTCTGTTATTTTATCTCCTTGTCTCAGGTGGTAAGAAATGGTCTGGTAGGACATAGGGTATGGATGACAGCAAGGGGTTCCTCCAAGGCTATTTGCATTGAAATAATGGGCAGATGCTCTAACCTAGTGGCTTTCAGATTGTATTTCTAAGGCTTTACATCTACTTTCCCTAACCTTCCTTCTCCTTGCCTCTCTTCCTATAAATACAGTTCAGCCAGAACGACTCCTCTTACACACTAGGATTCAGGTAAGATTTAATGTGAATGACCAACTAATCAGAGGTTCATTTAACCCAAAGAAATAAAGCCTTAATAAAGGCAGAAGCAATTGTGGTCTAGAGGGGAAAACCCTTAAGCTAGTACACATAAAGAGTCCTTGCTCTGCCATTTACCAGCTGTGTGATCTTGTGCAAATCACTTGATTTTGTGGAGCCTTGTGGTCCATACTTCACAACCCTATCTTGCAGGTGAATTGGGAACATTAAGAGAAGTACATAAAGTGACAAGTAATTGTGGAAGCGTTGCTATGAGCAACCTGTCAGGCATTGCCAACATGCAATGAAGGAAATTATGGGGACTTCATACTCCTAAATTATGCTGATGAAGTAGCCAGCTAGTCATATGGCTCTGGATTTTAACCTTATTATATGAGGACTTGCTCCCTCATTACCTTAAATTTCTTTTGCCACCCATCTGCTTCTAATTAAAATTTGGAAGTGTCAGAAAAATTCTGCAGAAACAATTTTTATGAAAATGTCTCCAGTGGAGCAGATTGTGCTGCTCATCCAAGTCAGTTCTCAAACCAATTTAACTCTCAGCCCTATAGCCTTCGTAGGGAAAGCAGAAATGGAGCTGTGACAAGCAGTGCCAACTGGACTGCTTCATGCTTGTGACTCATTTCAGAACCATTATCATGTCAATAGGAGCATCTCCCCTGTCCCCATATTTTTTGTAAGGAAATGCTATTAGGAAAGCAAGGTCCAGAGGAACATCACATTGAACTGTGATCAGGTTTAAAGACAAAGCAGCGTTAGATACCCAGAGATGCCACGGTCACTGGAAAAAGGGGAAGAAATAGCACTGGGAAAATGTGAAGGGAAAAGTCTACATGCCTAAAGCAGGGCAGATATCACATGATAACAAATAGCTATTACTTACTAAACATTTACTAGATTCCTGACCCTGTGCTTATAAATAAATTAATTATCTTGTTTGATCCTTATCATTGCTGTGTTAGTCAGGGTAGGCTAACTACCATAAGAAACAATCCTCAAATATCAGTGACTTGATATGATTGCTTGCTTGTGCCTCACCCTTCCCAGGACCTTGGAGTCCTCCATTGACTCTGCATCCTGCCAGTGGATGAGGGGAGAGTGAGAGAGCCCTGAGGTAGGATCCCACGGGCACTATCTTAAGGTCCAGGATGTGGAATGCACCACTTCTGCCAATATTCCACTGGCCAGAACTCAGTCACATGGCCCTACCTAACTGCAAGGGAGTCTGGGAAATGTCCAGGAGATATACGACCAAGTGGAAAAGGAAACAGAGTTTAGTGAACACATTGTTTCTGCCATAACAGCTCATCATCATCTTTATTTTATAGAGGAAACAGAGTTTTGGACAGGGGAAGTAACTTCCCAAGTAGCACATAGCAAGTAAGTGGTAGAACCTGGGGTATGTTCTCAGGGACCAGGCAGAGGAGTCACTGCCCTCAAGAACTTTTTGTCTGTACCCTAATGTTCTTGCTCCATGATCCCTCTTTTGCTGGTGTCTTCTGCCTATTTTAGAGGGAATTCGAAAGCAGCTTTAATGTTGCCCCAGGAGAACAGAGTGGTAGTCATCAGTATGGGAAGAGAGCAATCACTTCTCTGATGTCAGCAGATTGAAGGATGGACATCTTTGTTTCACATCTGTTTTCTCCCCCTGAGAAGCAGTTGGCTTCACTGATTATGTCCTATTGAGCATGACCTTTCCATTTTTCTCTCTTGGAAATGTGTAATTTAATGTGAAGCATCTATTGATGGGCTGCAAGCAGGAAGAATTATCAGGATAATGTGTGTGATTTTCCTCTTGAAATAAATTCACATTTATTGAGTGTCTTTTATGTACAAGGCATGGAGCAAGGTGCTTCACATACATTATCTCATTTAGTCTCATTTAAGCCACCCAGTTGCCTCTAATGTAAGAGGCATCATTAGCCAGCTTTTACAGATAAGACAAAAGGGGAAAGAGGAAATGATAGCTCAGGGCGCAGAAAAATGCTAATTCACTTCCGAGGGACAAATATGCTTACTCTCTGGTTTCTAGTGGGTGGATTTCCATGAACAGTTTTAACATTCATACCTGCTTCACATTTGTATAACCCTTTCAAGTTCTCAACTCACTGTCAGCTCTTTCATATTTCATCGGATGCTCAGGCTAGTCCTGTGCTGATAACAGTCTAGAACTATCTGACGACGTCTTTTTTCAATCCTAAACTCTTCAGAAAAACTTGCTTTTATTACTTAGCTAAGGTCGAGGATGAAGCCAACAGAAATCTTGCCTCCAGAAAATCTAATCCACGTCTTCACCTGCAGGATCTCCTTCGGGGTGGTGTAACCCATTACTTAGTACAAGCAGCACATACATCAATACTCTCATATCAGAGCTGATTGCTAGGACTGCATTTGCCCCCAAGGTTCTCCAAAAGTCTAGATTCTAGACATGCCTTTACTACCCTGTCCTTGCCAGGATCTTCATGCCACTCAGTTTGCCCCAGTTAAGGATAGCCAAAGAAAAAAGGAAGAAAAGAGCAGGTTTGCGTGTTTCTGCAATTAGATGCATTTAGCCTAAAAAACAAATAAACAAACAAACAAACAAACAACCTTCCAATGAAACCAGAATGAATGAAGCAGGGTGGGGGTGGGTGATGGCAGAGGAAGCATAAGCAGGTGCTTATTTAATTGCTGCAGCTGGTGCCAAGGATTTGGCATAATTTTTCTCCTCACTTTTATTTGTCAGCACCGGTGCTTATTTCACTCTGTAGTTGAAACCTCTGAGGAAAGTCCAGGAAGCTGCTCTGTCCCTCTCACTTTTCCAGAAAAGCACTCTTACAAATATTGTAAGTAAATCCCATTCTGAGGGGGAGTGTGTGTGTATGTGGGTGCGAGCACTACTTAGCTCATTGATTATAGAAAGGGAAATTGGCTTACATGAAATTTGATCTTTTGTTTGATTCTGTCAAAACTGCCATGGGTTGAATTTTTAACGTCTCTCAAAAGACTGGATTCAACTTTTCAGATTCATCTGAGTGACTTGGATTTCAGTTGGATGTCTGAGCCCACCACTTCCCAAGGTGTCTTTCTTAAAAACGCAGCTTGTTACCGTTTCTGGTTGCTGCGGCACACTATTTTGCTATTTGACTTTTCTCCTTTAAGTGGCGAAGGGAAAAGTTGGGAAAATAAAGGATGCAATTTATTTTATGCACTGTCATTCCAAAAATGTTTTTGAAGAGCACACACCATGCCAAAACCTTATGAAGAACAAAACAATGTGCCAAGAACAACACAAAGAGCCAGGAGGCGTGCAAAGATAAATAAGATAAGGCCCTTTGCCTACAGCTGGTTGAGACTTGAAAGGGAAGTGCAAGGAATAACATAAACAGTTTTGAGAGAAGGAACAGTAATACACTGAAGAAACTCATGTGTGGACCAATCCTTTCTGATGGCAGGTCTAACGTAAAGGAAAAAGTGCCTCACTTTCCCCCTTCTTGAAGTAATGCGACTTAAGGGATGCTATTCAATTACTGTATTTAAGGTGAAATTTAAATTTCTATACATTTACCATACTTTATCTCCTTCTTTTGAATCTAATCTCTCTGTGTGTGTGTATTTAATACAGTTTTAAACTGAAATTTAAAAAAAATTTAGAACTTTATTTCAGGCTGCATTTCAGGAAGGGGAAAGGAGAGAAAGGCTGTAGTTCAGAGAGGGCATGAGGACACTTGGTTCTGATCTTGTTTTCACCTTCATGGGTCCCAGGTCCCAGAGGGCTTAGCTTGGGTGACTCCCAAGTCTTCTTTCAGTGCTAATGGTCTGAATGGAATGTCTCCCATCTTATGCTGAACCAATCCAAGGGCTGTCCCTTAGGAGCAAAGGGAACAGGAAGCTAGAGGGAGTGTCAGAGGTGCCAGAAATGAGAAAGAAAGAGTGGTATTGGGGTGGCATACTCTTGGACTCCTCTATTTCTCAGCTTCCTAGTTAAAGACCACTTCATTTGTAGGAAAAGCATTAAGTTCAGAGCCACTCCATTTTATAGTGGATCTGATTTCTTTTATCTCCCAGTGGGTATAGCACTGGCTCTGAAAAATATAAACCATGGCAGGGCCTAGCAAAGAAAATATCTAAAAGAACTGCAGGCTGGCTATATTTTGAGCTGCGTTGCATCTACAAATAAGCCTGAAGGTCAGTGAAGTGAATTCTAAGGAACAGACTGAAGGAAATTAGAAAAAGTGTGGAGTGAGAATGAGGAATGCCATGTCTCTCCATGGTTCTTTCCTGTCTAATTTCACAGCCAGCAATCTGATCCAGGTCCTAATTAACCACATGGCCAATGGTTGCTGCTGGTCCCCAAAGGTCCTCTCCCTTCAGACTCTGCCTTTCTGGTTCCCACATCGTTGTCCTTCCACAAACACTCCACTCACCATACAGCTCTAGCCTTGGCAGTGACTTATCATCAGTTCCTATTACCTGTCACATCTCATCTGAACTCTTTAGTCCAGGGCTTGGGATCTTTTATCCAGAAAGCATGGTATTAAAAACAAGAGCTCCAGCCCTGGCCAAGTAGCTTAGATGGTTAGAGTGTTGTCCCTATATGCCAAGGTTGTGGGTTCGATCTCCAGTCAAAACATATACAAGAAGCAACCAATGAATTCATAAATAAGTGGAACAACAAATAAATGTATTTCAATTTAATTTTTAAATATGGAAACAATCATTATGCACAGAGTACTAGACAGTGTACTGAAAATTCACAGAATGAATACAAATATTATCAAGTTTACAATAAATAAAAATAACATATAATTTTTAAAAACCCACACAAAGCAGACCAGGAGATCTAGCTTTAACCTTGATCTTTGTAGCTGTGAGGCTTTGGGCCAGCTGTCAAACTTCCCTTGCCTTCATATTCCTTGTCTAAATGACTAGGGGCTGAGGTCTCAACTGTAAATGATCTCCTAGAACTGCTGATCCAATGTGACCAGCCTGGTCTCACATTTCCTGGGAGTGCCCAGATTTAAATATGCTGGCCCACACTTTCAATAGCATCTAGAAACTTGGCAGACCTTGAGTCCCAAGTTTTAGTTTTTAAATGTCATCCCCTCGCTTCCCAAGGCCATCTCTTGTTATTCTCTATAGCATTCCTTTGCTCTGGACAAATCAGTGGCCTCGGGTTCTGAGCAAACCTAACTGCTTCCATCTTATCTGCTCTGGCTCTGAGCCAGTGCCCCTGATGGAAAGCAGCTCCCGGTCCCCTAGACTATCCCACGGCTGTCAACTCCCCGTTTAAAGCCCTTTTTATCCAGAAGTCCTCACTGACTAACTATACCTAACCACAGGCTTTCCTTCCATGGTGACAAGTTCAATAGCCATGTCCTTGGCCCCAGTGGCCTTTGACAATCTATTGAGTAATTCCAATCATTCCTCCAAGAGAACTTTTTTGGGTAAACATAATTTACATATGTACACTAACTAGGCCCCCATTCAGCATTGTATAACAGATATTTTCTTTCATTGTCTTATAGTCTTACAAGCTATACTGGATGCTTTGGGACTTTTATCCTTTAAGTGGTGACCCTTCCCCTAATGTCAGACAGTTTAAGTGTTTAGTCTTTCAACATTATAAATCTCAGTGCGTGTAGCTTTAGGAATATTTTGCATCATTTCCTTAGTTGACTCAGATGTGTTGTTATTGTAAGACAAACTTTCTTACGGCATCTTGTGGGTTGGCAAGCCTTGCATGTACCTATCTCGAGCTAACTTTCTGGCACACCCTTACAACTGTTGTCCCAGACCTCATCTGCTGCTTTGGCCTCCACGTAACTCTCTCTGTCTTCTGGGAGATAGCCTTCCCCAGATACTACATAGCTTTGTCTCAAATATCCTTGCTTCCTCTTCAACTCTTCCCTAATTCAGTGGTTTTCAGTCTGCAGGTGCATTGGAATCCCCTGGAGGGCTTGTTAAAACACATACTTCGGGGCTCATTCCCAGAGTTTCTGATGCAGTAGGTCTGGGTTGGAGCTGGGAAATTTGCATTTTTCTTTATTAATTAAGGTATGACATATGTGTCTTTATCCCTCCATTTCAGCTACCCCCGCCCGCCACCATCCCCCCACTCATGCCCTCAACCCCCTGGTGTCTGAAATTTGCATCTCTAACAAGTTCCTGGTGGTACTGATGCTGCTGGACCAGGGTTCACACTTGGTGAATTCCTGCATTCATTCTTCCCTTTGATCTCAGAGGAAACAATTTAGCCTTGACTCATACCCTCCCCAATACCTATCCTCTGAACCTCTTTCTCACCTACTCTGGGATCAAACTCCTATTCCTGCCTGTTTTCCTCTAGTGCTTCAATTATCTGCACCACTGAAACTCCTTCCTCTGTCCTTCAGCCGTCCTTCCACCACAGCTAGATTAATAACAACCCTTTTCTTACCAATATTACTGATGTGTTTCCTCCTGCTGCAATCTTTCCTGAACTTGAACTTGTGATTTTCACTTGCTGCTTCTACTTCCTATCCATGTATTTCTTTTTTAATTCCCAGAAACTTCCAAAGCTGCTCTACTGAAACTATCTGGAAAGTTTTAAATTACCCCTTTCTCTCCAAATTCCATGGTTCTCAACCTTGCCTTTTTTTATTATCCTAACTAATAAAAGAGTAATATGTAAATCTGACCATACCTTAGCCACACCCACAAACCACGCTCATAGCCACATCCACCAGCCAATCCGGAGCAGATTATGCAAATAGATCCCAACCAAGATGGCTGCCATCACTGAGAGCAGAAGGAAGGCTTGGGTTTCCCTGGCAACAGAGAAAGCCAAGCTGCCTGCCATTGCCTGCCTAGGCCTCTACTCAATGTTACAAAGTTTCAGTTATAAAAGATACAGAAATGGCAGCAACCACTGAGCTGGAGAGAAGAGGCTTTGGTTTCCCTGGCAATGGAGGAAGCCAAGGTTTCAGCCTGCTGTTACTGGCGTAGGCCTCCACTCTAGGCTACAAAGTTTCAAACAGAAATGGTTGCTGCCTCTGAGCGAGCAGAAGGCTTGGCTCTGCTCCAGGCTACAAAGTTTCAATTGTAGACATAGATTAATCCCAGAAACCATGGCTTCTGCTTGGGTCGCTGGGGGGCGTGGCTGGCCTGCAAACCTCCACAGGCCCCTCACCCAGGCGGCCCCTCACCCCAAGGGAACCCATACCCTGATCTGGGACACTCTTCAGGGCAAACCAGCTGGCCCCCACCTATGAACCAGGCCTCTATCCTATCTAATAAAAGAGAAATACGCAGATTGATCATCACTCCAACACACAAGAGGGCTGCCTCCATGTGGTCAAAGATCCTGCCCTCATGTGGACACAAGATGGCCACCACAAGATGGCCAGCAGGGAGGGCCTTTGGGAGGTTCCAGGCCCTGCAAGGGAGGGCAGTTGTGGGTGATCAGGCCAGCAGGGGAGAGCAGTTGGGAAGGACCTGGCCTGCAAGGGAGGGCAGTTGGGGGTGATCAAGCCTGCAGGGGAGGGCAGTTGGGGGTGATCAAGCCTGCAGGGGAGGGCAGTTGGGGGTGACCAGGCCAGCAGAGGAGGGAAGTTGAGGGTAAACAGGCTGGCAGGGGAGCAGTTAGACATCAATTAGGCTGGCAGGGTAGTGGTTAGCAGGTGATCAGGCTGGCAGGCAGAAGCAGTTATAGGCAGTCAGGGAGGCAGGCAGGCGAGCAGTTTGGAGACAGCAGTCCTGGATTGTGAGAAGGATATCTGATTGCCCCTTTAGGCCCAATCCCAGTAGGATCAGGCCTAAACGGGCAGTCGGACATCCCTCAAGGGGTCCCAGATTGGAGAGGATGCAGGCTGGGCTAAGGGACATCCTCCAACCCCCATGCATGAATTTCATGCACCGGACCTCTAGTGTAATAATAATAGTCAATAGTCATTGACTTTTAACTGTGTTCCAAGTATTGTGCTAAGCATGGTATATATGTCATGTGATGATTATCCTTATGTTGATGGCAGCAACAACAGCACTAGGTGTCAGTCCAGTGGAGTCAGATTGGACCTTGTTCAGCAACCTTGGTTCTTGAGTTCTGGCTAGGAAAGAATTCAGATTCAAGACTCAAAACTGTAAGAGTAAGTTCATTTAGAAAGTCATAGAGCAGAAGAAGTGAGCGGTAGAGGAAATGGGCTCAGATAACAAGCTACAGAGGCAAAAGAAGGGGCCCTTGGAATGTAGGAGAGAGAAGGGTAAAAGTAATGCACCTGAGGAGAAGAGGAGGGTGAGGAAGAGAGCACAGGGTCCACTGTCCTAAGGGCTTTTAAGGGCAGGGAATTTTAAGGGATGTCCTAGGGAAGGATTAACAGAACATTCATCAGCTTCCCAGGTGTATCCGTTGAGGGTCATGGTCTCCACTGATTGGTCAGCATCAGGGCAGGGGTCATTAGTCAACGTAGCTGGTGTTTGTATGGTTTTGCTGCTTTTCCAGGCCTGGAGCTGAAACACAACTGAGACCTAGATATATTTGATGTGGGTCAGAATCTCCTTGTCCTGAGGACTTAATGCTTAAAGGCCATGCTCCTGACCCCTTGTTTGTCCCCCCTCTAAAGAGGTCTGACCCGCAAGACCAGCAATATGGCAATATGCTAGGGGGAGGGGGGAAGGTCAGGAGAGGATTCAAACTGCATTATCAGTGATATGCTAAGGAAGGAAAGTTACCCTGGGGGCGAGGTCTTTGTTTTCCCAGTATTGGCCATTACTAGGCACTTGAGGCTTTCCATCCTGGCGACCTTCTGTACCTGGTCTAACTGCTTACCACATTTATATCAACTGTATGTAGCGGGCATTATTTTACAGATTCAAAAAACTAGGCTAAGAGAAGTTAAATAATTTTCCCAGCAGCTCAAATGAAGGGACCAAAATTGGACCTGGCTCAGATTCCACATCTCACATGTTTAAACACAGTTCCAGAACATCCATCAAAATCCCTGGGCACCTATTACAATACCAATTCCTGGTTCAAGTGCCAGGCATTACAAATCATATGTGGCTAAGGCCCTAGAAATCTGAATTCTTAACACCCCCCTGAGTGATTCTGATGTGGTTGCTCCAGCAGCCACACGCATTTTGAGAAACAGTCCCTCTGTATTGACATAATTGGCCGCTTCCTTTCTTTAAACACCTCCCTCTGTTGCTATGATACAACATTGTTGTTTTCTGGTTCGGTGGGTTCTCTGAGTCTGTTGCTCTCCCTCTCCTTGTTCCTCTCCTGCCCATATCAATGCCTCTCCACCTTCCCCCCTGCCCCCAAGACTCTGTCCTTCACCTTCTCCTGCTGTTGCCTGTCCCCATGAGCCCATCCATTTCCAGGACTCCAATTCGGGCAGATGGTTCTCAACCTTGCCCTTCTGGTGCCAGCTTCCTGGGGAGAGTCACAGAGCATCATGAAATGATTTTGGAACAGTGGTGAGCTACAGCCTAGGCCTTGGACAAAGCCCTGAGGCAGGTGACAGTGATCCTGGCACTCCGTCGCCCCACACCACCATCTAGCCCATCAGATCACTGTGCTTTGCAGCTTTCTAATCAAACCAGTTCAGGATAAGAGCTGGTCATTTTACACAGTCACACTAATATGTTAATTCTTCTACTCATTTGCATTTTTAAAGCCTTTTATCTCTTTTTGTAGGTTCAACTGATGCTCATGTGTTGAAGACATTTCAGGCTTCACTTAACAGATGGGGGAATTTGGAGGGAAACTAGGACCAAAGAGGAAGGAAGGAGGGTGAGTCGGTTTGGGAAGCTCTTGTCTTCCCTGGAAATTTTTTGAAGCGTAGACTCAAAAGCAGCCGCAATGCCAGTGGGAGAGCAGAACTTGGCTGAACTTGCCTCCTGCGCACTGTGGGCTGGGTAAGCAATAACTGCAGCTGCCGCAGACCTGTCCCCAGAAGCTAGAGATTGAGGACAGATCTCAGAGTTGGCTGCCCACTGGCTTCCTGCCAACCCCCACATGCAATGGCTGGTTCCTCTTCATCTTTCAAGCCTCAACTTAAATGTTCTCTTGAAGCAGACCATCCTGATGCCCTACTTAGAGCGGTTCCTCTTAATGATGCTCTGTGTTGGCAGCTGTTTTCCTTCATTGCATTTTCCAAAGTTTGTGATTATTTTCTTTATTTACTTATCCTTCTTGTCCCATTTGGACCAATAAGGTTGAAGAGGACAGAAACCAGTCTGCATTAATCTCTACTGTGCTCATAGCATAATGTCTGCACCTAGTAGATATTAAATACTTGTAGCAGGAATAACTAAATAGCTGTCCTTTCACCACCGGGCACTTAATGAATAGTCCTTGAGTTGAACTAACTGTCCCCAGTAGCTATCCCAGTGCTGAGAGTCTTGAGAGCAGCTTGTTCACCTCACTGCTGTGGTAGAGGTGGGGTGGGGAATCAGAAAAAAATGATGACTTTGAAATAGGCAAAAATCACTAGCAGTCCTTTTTAGCACTCTGTTGAGTAATCAAAAATTTCATTGTCTTTGAGCTATTTTACAACTTATTAAGTTATATAAAATTGATAATAATACAAATAATTCTTGTGAATGGAGATGAAAATGAAAGTTGTCTGATGGAGGAGCAACTGATTGTTGCCCTGGGGCTATTGACCAATTTTGAATCCATTTGTACATTCATTTTAGCGTTCCTGATTGCCTATATAGGTGTATTCTTTGAGTTCTCCTTTGAACAGTGATAGCATCTTGCTGGTTCCCTAGTGAATTAGTTAAATAAAATATCATATTGTGTTAATTTTATTTTTGTACAAGAACCACAATTTTAGCCTTTAAAATTTAACTTTTTCAATTGGACTTTTAATCAAATCAATAACTTTGGTGCATCAAAGGATACAATCAAGAAAGTGAAAAGACAGCCTATGGAATGGGAAAAAATATTCGCAAATCATGTATCTAGAGTTTACAAAGAACCAAAATTCAACAACAAAAAATAAAGAACCCAATTCAAAAATAGGCAAAGGACTTGGGTAAACAATTCTCCAAAGAAGATATAAAAGTGGTCAATAAGCACATGACAAGACTCTCAATACATTAGTCATTAGGGAAATCCAATCGAAACTACTTTGAGCCCTGTTTTGGTTCAGTGGATAGAGCATTGTCCTGGGGACTGAAGGGTTCCAAGTCTGATTCCTGTCAAGGGCATATGCTCTGGTTGCAGGCTTGATCCCCAGTAGGGGTGTGCAAGAGACAGCTGATCAATGATTCTCTCTCATCATTGATGTTCCTATCTCTCTCTCCCTCTCCTTTCCTCTCTGAAATTCCACAAAAATATATTTAAAATAAACCTTAAAAAATTACATTGAGATACTGCTTCATATCTACTAGAATGGCTGTAATAAAAAATAACAACAAAGAGCAGCCCAGCTGACGTGGCTTGATGGTTGAGTGTCGACCTAATGAACCAGGAGGTCACGGTTCCATTCCTGTTCAGGGCATGTATCTGGTTGCAGGCTTGATCCCCAGTGTGGGGCGCAGCCAGCTGATCAATGATTCTCTCTCATCATTGATGTTTCTATAGCTCCCTCTTTCTTTCCCTCTGAAATTAATAAAAATATATTTAAAAACAACAACAAAGAACAAAAATAGCAAGTATTAATGAGGAGGTAAAGAAAATAGGAATGTAAAATGGTAGCTATTGTGGAAAACAATTTGGTAGTTTGTCGAGAGATTAAACATAACACTCTCATATGACCCAGCAATTTTACTCTTAAGTATGTATCAAAAAAATTGAAAGCAGGGATGCCAACAGATAATTGTACACCAGTGTTCATCGCATCATTCACAATAGCCAAAAGGTAAAAACCACACAAGTGTCTATCCACATATGAAAGGGTAAACAAAATGCGGTCATATATGCAATGAATATTATTCAGCCATTAAAAAGGGTATCAGCAGGAACACATCAGCATGTAGATGGTCCTCTGAGCTCTAGGGATGCCTGGGAGTGTAGGTAGAGAACACTCAGCCCCAGCCTTGCTGAACACCAGGAGCCTGAGACGGCAAAGACTGTGGAAGAGAGGAAACTGAGTGTGGTGTCATAGAAGCCAAGAGAGACCTTATTCCTGACTTCTGGCAACTCATTGTCCAGTGGCTTGGGGTCACTTCAGCTGCTGCTTGCCCTGGGAGAGGGCAACATCCAATAGAGTAATACTTCATAAACAGAACATGTTGTCAGAAATCATGCTAAATAGTATAGGATACAGAAGGACAACGTCAAAAAATAAATCCGGATTTAGTTAGGAACAACTTTTATTCAAAAAGGTTATTGCAAGGGGGAAAGGAACTATTGCAATAAGGGAAGAGCACTATTGCAACAGGGGGAGAACCTGCAAGTATCTCAAACATCAGGCAAATAAAGGGCTTCTTTTACAGAGAGGTGTGAACAAGGCTGGAGAGAACAGAATGTGGAGAAATGGAATGAAAGGGTGGTGTGATCAGATGGTAGATCAGAGAACAGTTTATGCTGAGGCCAGTCTGTTCACAGGAGGGGCTGTATGCTGCTCAGGCTGAGGGGAGGCCAAAGTTCATGGGCTTGGAGGAAGGAAAGGAGCTTAGCCAAAGTTTGATTAGCAAACATCTTGTTCCAGTTGGTCAGTGGGGTGAGTGGTGCAGTTCATCATTTATGAGGCAAAGAATGAGAATTTAGATGGTCTATGTCTAGCTTTCTTCCAGGTTAAATAGTCTTATCTAAGTCATGTGGAAAAGAGTGGTGGTTTGCAGTAAGCTGTTTTCCAGAATACAAAAATGGGAAGGGGGGATAGCAATGAAGTGTGTCACTGAAAAAATTCTGCTTATGAATCCAAGTATTATGTTGGGTGCTGCTGCTTTTACATAACCAAGTAAGGCAAGGCATGAACTCTCCATCTCCTATTACCACTGCTCCTTTAAACTTACCCGGTCACTTATGTTATCTCTGTGTGTTTATGTATGTCCATTTCCTACCCACATAATCACCTTCAGTTATCAGGACATCTAATCAAAGAGGTTTTACTTTCAGAGAATATGTCAACTAAGGCAACATTTAGGCACATGTAATTGCTTACTGTTTACACCTAACTGCCTGGCCACATAATAATGATGACAGACATCCTTAGACATGTGGCAGACCCACTGCACCGGACATTTCACTTCCTTATTCCAGCACACTTTCTACATGGCCAACCTGTGCTCATAAATTTTAAAATCATGTGATATGGTCAACTCTTAGGTGGTGCTTGCTTACATTTTATAAGAGAAGCTCTTGGTGCCATTGGTGACTACGCTATGTCTGGGCCTGGGAGGATATAACTCCCTTTCTTTTGGATGCAAAGTCAGTGCAGTTGTGGCACAGGATTAAACCTGTGGTTGAAGCATTTTGAACATGAATATGAAGTCCTCTGCCTCTGAAGCATTTCCTGTCTTCCTTCTCTCATGGCTAGGGGCCCCACCCTGGTGTTCCCACAGGCTTCTGGGACTATTCCTAATGCCCATAGCACTGAACTATAAGAACCTATTTCTGTGCCTGTGTCCCATCTAGAATTTGAACTTGATGAGGGGAATTATATCTTTTCTATGGTTACAGGCTCAGGTCTAGCCAACCTTTGAGGAAAGGTCCAGAGGTACAATACCTATAACCTTCATTAATAGAGTGAGTCCCTCCACTTGCACATTTATACCCAAGGATATTATATGACAAAAAAAAAATAGTGCATCTGTTTTCTGGTGACATTTAGTGTTCCCCGTCTCTGTTTCTCACCTCATCTGACCTGCTAAGTATCTCCCTATCTCTTAATCACAAGGCTCTCTATCCATGACTGTCTCAGAGAGGGGTTCTGTAGACATCCTGTCTCTGCTTTTGCCTCTTGGGAACAAACTGATAATGACAATTAATTCATTTGGCTAATAGGTATATTGCTGTCTTTCCACTTTGTTCACAGTGTTCATTCACGCTCCGGCAGCCTCCTCCTGGCACTTACACAAGCAAAGGTCTGACCTTTGACCAGCTTGCAAAAGACAGCTATTAGACCGCATCACTATTCATGGACTGAACTTTACTACAGAGGTTGTGGAGCTGCCTTCTGCCAGATTCTGGCTTATAAATGTACAGGAAATGCAGGCTGACCTTGCCAAGTGTTCAAGTCCTGGGCGCTTGCAGTCCTTTGGGTGCTGACTAGCATCTTTTTAAACACTTATAGAGCCCCCTGTCTGCCTCCATCTCAGTGCCTACGGGAAATTTGTCTTTGACTGAGCAAACATTCAGATAGCATCATTTCTGAAGCCTCAGGAAATCCCACATATGCACTCTACAATCTATTCTGTCACTTCTATTTGCCAATTGGAGTCAAAGTTTAAAAAACGAAAAGGAACAGTTACATTTTAAAATGTACACTTTTCGTTGAAATGTTACATACATATATAACAACACACAAATCATAGGTGCAAATGTACCACTCATGAAATGAATAGAACCAAGTCGCTAGAAGCAACCTCCCTCTCACTCCCCCCACTGCCACCACTGCCTTATGCCCACTTCCAGTCTCCTCCCCTACACACACCAGGAAAAGGACTATGCTGGCTGGTAACAGATATCTTCTGCTTTGTTCTTTATATAAACTTGCATATCCAAATGCTTCTTTGGCTGAGCATTATATTGATGAGATTTACCCATGCTCTTCTGTATATAGTTGTACTTTGACACTTTGTTCATTTTTATTGCTGTATAACATTCCATTGTGTGAGTAAATTGCTATTTGTTTAATGATTCTAATTCTGATGGACATTTGGATTGCTTCCTGATCTGAATTATAAATATTGCTGTCATCACTAGTGCTTTCTAATATAGGTCTTTTGATGAACATAGGTACACTTTTCTGTTGAAAATACACTGGGGAATGGAATATATAAGATATAGGATATATACATTTGGCATTAGTATTATCGAACACCTTTTCTGAGATGGCTACCCATTTACACTCCCACCAGCAGCATATGAGTTATAGTCATGACACATCTTCATCAGCACTAGATCTGTCTTGCCTATTTATGTATTCTGGTGGGCATGTAGTAATGTGCACTGTGTTGTTAATTTTCATTTCTCTGATAACTAGTAACGATGAGCACTTCACTTTATGTGCATTGGCCACTTGAATATCTTTTAAAAAATATATTTCTTTATTGATTTCAGAGAGGAAGGAAGAAAGAGAGAGAGAGAGAGAGAGAGAGAGAGAGAGAGAGAGAGAGAGAGAGAGAGAGAAACATCAATAATGAGAGAGAATCATTGATTGGCTGCCTCTTGCATGCTCCCTACTGGGGATGGAATCTGCAACCCCATCAGGTGCCTCTTTCCAGAATTGAAACTGGGACCCTTCAGTCCACAGGCCAATGCTCTATCCACTGAGCCAAACTGGCTAGGGCTGAATATCTTTTTTGTCTTTTGCTAATTTTAGGGGGAGAGGTTATACCATTTACTTAGTATATATTTTTTTTAATTTTTTTTATTGATTTCATAGAGTAAGGGAGAAGGAGAGAGAGACAGAAACATCAATGATGAGGAAGAATCATTGATAGGTTACCTTCCCCATCCTTCTCCCCCCCACCAGAGATAGAACCCACAACCTGGGCATGTGCCCTGACTGGAATCTAACGGTGACCTCCTGGTTCATAGGTAGACCCTCAACCACACTGGCTGGGCAATAATTTTTAAAGCTCTTATTGTATTCTGATAAAGTGTTGAATATGCATATTGCAATATTTTCTCCCATATTGTGAACTTAATGCTTCTTTTTCTTAATAGTCTTTTAAATGAGTCCTTTGTGCTAGCTGTTTGTGTTTCATATCTAAGAAAAGTTTTCCTACTCTAAAGAAGCTATCATGAATATCATGAAGATGTTTTCTTTTAAATTAACTTTTGTGTATGGTGTGAGGTAGGAATCAAGATTATTTTTTACCATATTATTCTGTTGACCCAGAACTATTTATTGAAAAATTTATACTTAAATTTATACCATTAATCATGGGTTAATATATGAATGGATCCATTTTTTGAGCATTTCCAATAAACAGTTAATTGTTAAACTTATTCTCCAGAAAGAATGCCTGTAATCAGACTCTTTCTTGAAGTAGCATTTATTATATGTTTATTATGAACTAGGCATTACGTTAATTAACTGCATCATTTCAAGTTAAACCTTATCAACCTCCCAGTTAGGCACTACTACTACCATTATCTCCACTTTATAGATAAGGAAATTAAAACTCAGAGAATAAAATAACTTGCTCAAGATTTCCTAGCTATTAAGTATCAGAAACCTGATTTGAATGTAAGTCTGGGTGACTTTGAAGTTTGTCTCTATTATATTGTTTAGAGCAGCTTTATTTTGAGATTGGGGGGGAAGCAATAAAGATGTGTGAAGGGGAGGGTGATGGAGTGTGGGCACCAACTTCCCTCACCTCCATTATATATCCATCAGAATATTTTGTTACTTTATTTGAGTTATACAGCCTTGGTACACATTTAAATTTTTATATTATTGAAATAATGCATTTCAAAGGTTGGGAACCATAGGTTCTTGCCATTTGCTAAGCACTTGGCATGTGAAAAAAAAGTTGTTGGTATTCTATATATTCTTTCTTTCTAGCCAACTTTATATATATATATATTTAAAATATATTATTGATTTTTACAGAGCGGAAGGGAGAGGAATAGAAAGTCAGAAACATCGATGAGAGAGAGACATTGATCAGTCGCCTCTTGCACGCCCCCCACTGGGGATGTGCCCGCAGCCAAGGTACATGCCCTTGCTGGAATCGAACCCGGGACCCTTCAGTCCACAGTCCGAGGCTCTATCCACTGAGCCAAACCGGTCTTGGCATTACTAGCCAACTTTCATGAGTAAAGGAGTGGCTTTTACATATTTATTATTCTGATTACTAAGGATATTGCTGTGCTCAGAGCAAGCACTAAATAAATATTTGTAGTTTTTTAAATAATTGTTGAGCTATAATTCCTAATTTGTGATTTCCTGATCAAGTAGGTTTTATACTCTGTATTAACTATTTTTAGTTTAGATCATGTGATCAATTCCTAACATATGTTTTTCTATTTTTTCCTCTTTCAATAACTGCTGCCTCAAAGGGGAAAATGGACAATCAGGAGCTGCTTCCCACACAATTGAGGAGTTAAAAAGAAAGAGAGAAAGAGAGCCTGAAATTGACACAGAGAGAGACAGAGAGCAAACTGGGTTTTGTTCTAGACCCTTTCCCGATCTGTGGCTTTAAGTTCTCTGCTTCTATTTCTCATATGCAAAACAGGACTAATAACGCAACAGCACAGACTTGTTGTAAGATAAAAGGAAGCAATAGACAAAAATATACTAAGAATTGGAGGGAAATGCTATTTAATGTCAAATATTGTTAGAAAGTAAATTGGATACAAGGTATAGATATGTTTGATTTTATTGATAAAAAGTAAAAGAACAAAAATATATATATTTTAGATATTTACTAAAAGTGGAACTGCTTGACAAAATAATTCAATATAGTATAATGGTAAATTGTGAAGTTTTCTATTGCTTTAAAGTTTTTGAATAAACATTTTTTTAATTTAATAAATCTTTATTGTTCAGATTATTACAATTGTTCCTCTCCCCCATAGCTCGCCTCCACCCAGTTCCCTCTCCCCTACCCTCTGCCCTTACCTCGGCCCCACTGTCCTCATCCATAGGTGCACGATTTTTGTCCAGTCTTCTCCTGCATCCCAACACCCCTTTCCCCCCAAGAATTGTTAGTCCACTCCCTTTCTATGCCCCTGATTCTATTATATTCTATTTATTCTGTTCATCAGATTTTTTTATTCACTTGATTTTTAGATTCACTTGTTGATAGACATGTATTTTTTGTTCATAATTTTTATCTTTACCATTTTCTACTTCTTCCTCATCTTAAAGAATATCTTTCAGCATGTCATATAATACTGGTTTGGTGGTGATGAACTCCTTTAGCTTTTTATTATTTGTGAAGCTCTTTATTTGACTTTCAATTCTGAATGATAGCTTTGCTGGGTAGAGTAATGTTGGTTGTAGGTTCTTGCTATTCATCACTTTGAATATTTCTTACCACTCCCATCTGGCCTGCATAGTTTCTGTTGAGAAATCAGCTGACAGTTGGATGGGTGCTCCCTTTTAGGTAACTAACTGTTTTTCTCTTGCTTTTAATATTCTCTCTTTGTCTTTTGCTCTTGGCATTTTAATCATGATGTGTCTTGGTGTGGTCCTCTTTGGATTCCTTTTGTTTGGAGTTCTGTGCACTTTCTGGACTTTTCAGACTATTTCTTTTACCAGGTGGGGGAAGTTTTCAGTCATTATTTCTTCACATAGGTTTGCAGTATCTTGCTCTCTCTCTTCTTCTGGCACCCTCATAATTCTGGTGTTGGTACACTTGAAGTTGTCCCAGAGGCTCCTTACACTATCTTCATATTTTTCGATTCTTTTTGCTATTTGCTTTTCTGGTTGAGTGTTTTTTGCTTCTTTGTATTTCAAATCTTTGATTTGATTCTTGCAATTCTCTTGTCTGCTGTTAGATCTCTGTATAATATTTTTCATTTCAGTCAGTGTATGCTTAATTTCTAGTTGGTCCTTTTTCATATCTTTGAGGATCTCACTAAATTTATTCGCCTTTTCTATAAAATTCTTTAAAAACTTTATAACCATGGTTTTGAATGCTAAATTAAGTCATTTGCTTTCCTCCATTTCTTTCATTTGTGATTTGTTTCTTTGTCTCCACATTTTGGTTGCTTTCCTGAGTTGATAGAGTGGCTTTGTGTGCTATATGTTCTCTAGGGCCCAGTGGCTCAGCCTCCCCAGTTACCTGAGGTGGACTCTCTTGGCGCACCTCTTTGTGGGCTGTGTGCACAGTCTTGTTGTAGTAGTTAAGCCTTGATTATTGTGGGTATCACTGGGAGGAATTGACCTCCAGGCCAATTGGCTGTGAGGATCAGCTGTGTCTATGCTGGGAGAACTGCCGTGCTGGAGACACCCTTATGAGACAAGGCTTGCAAAAGCCTCTGTACTCAGCTTGGATTGGGTGGAGTCTCAGGGTGGAGCAGACAGCATTGGTTTTGCATCATACTTGTCCTAATAGGTCCCTGTGTCTCAGTGTCCCATGGTACTCGCTGCAAGCACCTTTGAAAGAAAGCCGCCCTCGAGTTCCACCTACTGCTTGCAGACAGTCCAGTTTCTCTCTGAATGAGTCTGGGTTCCCAGAGTCTTTGAACTCCAGAATTGGAGTCCAGTCAGGAGCTTTTGTCTCCCTCCTGCTTGAGAAAGCCAGCTGTGTACTCAGTTGCCTGCCCTCTCCATGTGCACGCCTCAGTACCTCTGCCATCTGCAGTTCCTCTGAGTCTCAGCATGCTTTTCTCTTTTCTGATAGTCCAGTTTCTCCCCGTATGAGTCTGGGTCCCCAGAGTCTCACCTGGAACTGGAGTTCAGCGCAGTTGGGAGCTTTTGTCTCCTTCTTGCTTGAGAAAGGCAGCTGCACACTCAGTTGCCAGTCCTCTCTGTGAGGGCATCACAGTACCTCTGCCTCCTGAAGCTCCTCTGAGTCTCAGTGTGCTTTTCTCTTTCCTTCTAGTTGTAGAATTTCCACTCAGCCAGCCTTCCTGTGGTTCTAGATAATGTCCATTTTGTCTTTTAGCTGTAGTTTTTGAAATTGTTGTGCGAGGTTGCAGTTTAGGTGTTTACCTATGCTGCCATCTTGCTTTCTCCCTGAATTAACATTTTAATTGATGTATAATCAGATTACATTTTGAAGTAACTGAATTTACAGTAATTTAACTTACAGGTTTTTAAGATCATAGTCAATGCATCGGCAAGGCAGGATATTTCTTAATTTACTGATAAAAGGGGGCCTTGAACCAACAAGCATATTGTTATCTATTGTGTAGTGAAAAAGATATAAAATAATGAGTGTGTATTAAATACCAAGACTTTCTCTACACTCAATGGTGTGCCAGTTCAACTCAACAAATATTTAATTATTGCTTTTGTTTTCCAAAGACCAGTGTTGGGTACTGAAGAGGAAGAAAAGATGAATACCACCAGCCAGAGGGAGACAAGACATTAATCCAGTGACTAGGCTACATAGCAGAACGAAGAATCATAAAGTAGAAAAGGTAAAACACAGTGAGGACCTGGTGGAGCCTAAAATAATTTCTTTTCCTTCCTCCCTCCCTCCTTTCACATGTGCCAGGTCCCTTATCTGACAGAGAACCTGCAATCCTGTAAAATCTCCCCTGTTCATTCTTTTCTCACATTTTTATGAGCTCCCCTGCCGCCAGCACTGCATTTGGAATGGTATCTATTGTGTGGGTGGTAAAACGATGGACAGCTATTTTTGTTCTAATTATGAGAACGGTTTTATGGGGCGCGGGTTAGAGGGGGCGGGTAGGGGGGAAGGAAGAAAGCAGATCCGAGACTGAGCAGCTCAGCAAGGATGCTCCCAGGAGGCGTTACTAAGGTTACTAGAAAGCGGACAGCAGGTGATATTTAGTCAGGATTTTTTCTAAAACAAAACGTATTTTCAAATGAGGCGTGTGGACTTAGAGCAGTGCCACACAGTATTAGATGTGGCCCTAGTGACAGCAAGGCCACACAGTAAAAAAAAAAAATCAAACAAACAAAACACAACAAAACACAATCCTGAGGGCTGCGACTTCCAGACCACAGGGAACCTCTGCCTCTCCTTCCGGCCCTGTTCTTCCGCCGTCTTTGTTTCCCGGGAATCTTCTGATGTAGCACAAGTTCGGCTACTCCCCGGGACGGTGGCATTTAGGTGTGACACGCGTCCAAGCCGGGCCGGAAGCACCGCCCAGTGGGGACCCGTAGGGAGAGGTGGGGAGCGGGTGGCGGCGGCGGCGGTGGCGGAGCTGCGCGGCCGAGCCGGACGGGGTGGCCCTGCAGCAGGTCGTTCAGGCCGTGGGTCGCCGCTGCAGCCGCCTAGAAAGCAGAAAACGACGACTCTGCGGGCGAACTCGGTAGAGCTGGGAGGCGGGAAGGAGTGTGTGAGAAGGGCCGCGAGTGCGTGGGGCGTTGGGGAAAAGGACCTCGAACTTGCACCTGCCATGCAAAAGTTGATTATCTTTTTTTCTTTGCTTTTGATAGATTCTGGAGATACTCGGCGTCTCCTTTCTCGAACCTCCCCTGGCCCTTGTCAGTTTACTCGTTGCCTGAAGTGAGTGAGGAGAGCATCTGAGTGTAACTGCTGCGTTGAGATGGGCATGGGATGGATGAAGCGGTCAGAGAAAAAAAGAATTGGGAGAGGGGACCCGGTAGGAGGTGGTGTCCTGGGATGTGGGAACTAGATGAGGAGGATACTAATAGTTAGCATGTACCGGGTTTCACTGTAGCAGACACCGTTCTAGAAACCTTTGAATGTGGTCGTTCAATTTCCAGTCCCGTGAAGCCGGTCCTCACTAACCTCACTGAGAGATGGGGACCCTGATGCTCACAGGGTGTAGCACCTGCTCAAGGAAGACAGATGAGACGTGCAGAGCCAGGATTTGAATGCTGATCCCAAAACATACCTCTAAGCAGCACCCCGTGGTTGTCCCCTAAGAAGATGTGGAGAAAGTGAGGACTTAAGGAGTGAGGGGCTGGTATGGCTTGAACAGATGTGACAGGCAGAGCAAGGAGCTGACACAGAGAGAGTGTGATCCAGGAGAAGACAGATGTGAGGGCAGAGCTGGAGCTGCTGCCTTATAACCCTCTCTAGTCCTGGCTCCAGCCTTCCTCTCTAGGATTGTGTGGGTCGGAAGAGAGGTATTCAGCCACACACCTACGCTGGAAAGTGGAAATATAGAAAATAGTCAAACCCCGGTTCTGAAACCTCTTCCATCTCGAACAGTTAGGTTCTCAACCAGGTTGTTCATGCAGAATTCTCTGTTGTCGAACAAAAAGTTGGTTCTCAATCATGCTCATACTTGTATGATCAGTCACTGTCTCAGGCAGCAAAGGAATGTGTCAGTGGAGTCAGTTTCCTGCTGATCCTCACGTTAACATCTCAGGAAATTGTGCTGTGAATATTTTCGTGATTTCTTTTTTGGGAGGGGGGTGCTTTTGGGATTCTGAAATGGATTAATTCAATTTACATTATTTCTAATGGGAAAAAATGATTTGGTTTTTGAACAGCCTCCCGGAACAAAGTACATTCCAGAACCAGGCTCTACTGTAATAAATCATAGTATGTAAGGATTATGTGATACAGCCACCTTATTTAGCAGATGAAGCCCAAAGAGATGAAGTAATTTATTCAAGGCACCCAGGACTAGAAACATATATTTTGTCTTAGGTCCAGTGCAATTAAATTTAAAGTCTTTCCTCTTTTTTTCCCCTTAAATCATCACCTGAGGATATGTGGTTTTTTTTTTTAGAGGGAAAGGAAGGGAGAAAGAGAGAAATATTGATCAGTTGCCGCCAGTACGCACACTGACTAGGAATTGAACCCCCAACCTGGGTATGTGCCTGCAGGAGTCGAACCTGCAACCCTTCAGTGCACAGGATGATTCTCCAACCAATTGGGCTATATATAGGTAAACTGGTTGATGTTTATCTCTTACATAATATTTCTCTCAAATTAATGAACATGTCCTCAAGTGAGGATTGAGGAAAGGAAGGAAATAATAATGTATTGTTCACAAATGCAGTAAGTCTAATGGAATATAATAAAACATTAGCATATTCCAGAGATGCATTTTGGAGTAGTGGAAATCAGAGTCTAGTAGGTCAGCTTAGCCGCCTATTTGCTCTTGTATAATTGATATGCTTTATGTCACTTGTCCTTGATTTCTTTATCTCTAAAATGAAGATATTAGTTCCTCATTTGCAATTAGCAGTGTTGGTAAGTACCTAGCAAAATGTTTGATACAAAGTTGATGATAAATGCACAGCAACTGTTATTACTCCAAGTTAAATGAAAGCGAAGCATTGCTGAATCTTGTATGCAGTCACATGCAGCTTCTAGACCTGATATTCAATAAAAGGGTCAAGTACTAGCCTTTTGTTGGCCTACTGGTGAAAATGTTTACTCATTTTCTGAAGGGTAAGTGTTATTTCAAAGTGAATGAAAGTTTTAGATGTCTGGATGCCCAAGGACATTGATATACCACCACAATCCTTTAAACTATTTTGGCTTTTAAAGACAGCATGTTTTGCCGAGACCGGTTTGGCTCAGTGGATAGAGCGTAGGACTTGCGGACTGAAAGGTCCCGGGTTCGATTCAGGTCAAGGGCATGTACCTTGGCTGTGGGCACATCCCCAGTGGGGGGCGTGCAAGAGGTAGCTGATCGATGTCTCTCTTCGATGTTTCTGACTTTCTCTCCCTCTCCCTTCCGCTCTGTAAAAAAAAAATCAAAATATATTTTAAAAATAAATAAAAAATAAAGACATGTTTTTTTTAAAGGTAATTTATTTTTGAACTATTCTGTTTTGTGAATAGTGAGCAACTTAGGTTTTAAGTAACTGACTTTATACTTCACAGATGCATGGCCATGGCGGCTATGACTCTGATTTTAGCGATGACGAACACTGTGGAGAATCTAGCAAAAGGAAAAAAAGGTAATTTTTTATTGAGCTGTGCTTTGCATCCTTTCTAGATTGAGATGAAACATGAAGAAATAATATTGAAAGTTTGGGGATTGTGTTTGTATGTGAAGACAACGATATTCTGAATTAATTTTTGTTTAAAGATTTGAGGACAGTTATGTGGAAAATAAGAAAATGTTTATGCTGTGAAGGGATTTATGGAAGTGGAAGGGGAAGAGGGACTTTTTATTTGCAGATGTCATAGCTAAGATGGGGTGTGATTGGTGGTCTCTTTGCTAGTGCTTTATTTCAGAATAAGCTTAGTGTAGGGGAGTTAATAGGAGCTTTTATGTCTTGGAAGGAACACGATCTGTCGGCTAATAAAGCTGGGGCTTTATAAGGAAGCTACTACATCTTGGTGGGATTGCTATTAAGGGTGTGGTTTTCAGCTTCTAGTGCTTAGAAACTTGATTTTATCTAGTAACTTAGGAGTAGTTGACTGATTGATTAATCAAAAGAATAGAAAGAATTATAACAAACTAGAGGCCTGGTACACAAAATTTGTGCATGGGCGTGGTGTTCCTCAGCCCAGCCTGCACCCTCTCCAATCTGGGAACCCTGAGACATCCCTCTCACAATCCAGGACTGCTAGTTCCTAACCGCTTGCTTGCTTGCCTGCCTGCCTGCCTGATTGCCCTTAGCTGCTTCTGCCTGGCAGCCTGATTGCCCCTAACTGCTCCCCTGCCAGCCTCGTCAATGCCTAACAGCTCCCCTGCTGGCCTGATTGCCCCCAACTGCCCTCCCCTCCTGGCCCAATCGCCCCTAACTGCCCTCTCTGCCAGGCTGGTTGCCCCATGCAGCCCACTGTTCAGTTGTTTAGTTGTCCCTTACTCACCCCCCTGCCGGCCTGGTCGCCCCACACAGCCTGCTCTTCGGTCATCCGTCCAGTTGTTTTGGTCATGACGGCCCTTGGTTTTCTATATATTAGGATTACGTTTTATGGTGCTTTCCATTTTTAAGATTTTTCATTCAAAAATATTACTTTGTAAGAATAGAATTTGAGCAAATCTAGTTAGACAGTCTCTTCTGCTCTAGGGTTACATATATTTATACAACTAGGGCTAACCATTATAGTCTATATTACCTATAACCAGTCCTTTTCATATTATTAGTTCCCAAAAACTTCGATATCTCTACTTAACAAACAGAGAAATTGTGGCACAAAAAACTTAAATAAGTTAGTTTTATTTAAGATTAAGACAGTGAATGACAGAATCAGAATGTGAACCCGGGAACCTGGGGGGTCAGACACTGGGACTCATACATTTGTTAGTTTCATCTCCAGTTTATAGGTATAAAAGAAAGTTAAGATACTAATTAAGACATGTAAGGAAACATAAAATGTATCATTAAAGATCAGTGAGTCTTTTTTAAAGTTAAGACTTAAATTCTTTAAAACATGTTCCAATTGTGAAAATATAAAGAAATAAGAAACCCTTTGAGAAAAACAAACTCTTAATAGTTTTTCTTTTCAATAAACCAGGACCACTGAAGATGATTTACTGCTCCAAAAGCCATTTCAGAAAGAAAAACATGGCAAGGTGGTCCATAAACAGGTGGCAGAAGAATTGCTGGATAGGTATAGTATTTAAACATAAATCACTTTTTTTGATTTAAGATGTTTTTGTAAGCTCGGGGACTTGAGAATTTGAATATATTAATTAGAATATAGACATTGGAATTTGCTTAAAATAAAATTTGTCTTAACAGGGAAGAAGCAAGAAATAGAAGGTTTCATCTCATAGCTATGGATGCTGTATCCTTTTTATATTTCTAGGATTTTAGAACAAATAGAATATTTAAGTCTTTTTTATTTTATAAAAATCTTATAAAGCCAAATTAATACTTTACTTTTAAAGTGTTTGTTGAATTTTGTCATTTCTACTTTTGAATACAGTTCTTTCTTTTGTCTTTTCTTCTTCTTCTTCTTCTTCTTTCTTCTTCTTCTTCTTCTTTTTTTTTTTTTACTAATACTGTATATAAAAAAGATTGAGGGACAAAAATAATAAGACATATTCCCAATGTTCCAAAAACAGGTTTACAAAGTTAATGAACTTGCAAATATTTTTTCTAACCTGTCTTGCTATGCTCTCAACATTTCTCATTTTAATACTATGCTTGCCTTCTGTCTCATTTTAGCTCATTCTCTTCCTACCCGCTTCTTGGGTAGTTCAGGTCTTTGTGAAATAGTATTGAAAAGTAGATCTGTCTGTAGACTGTTCTCAGGTCTGCTGTGGCTTCAACTTCCTTGTTATGCCATGTCTCAGCTCAACTTTTTGGTAAGACTGTGGCTGATTACAGTAACTACTGCTGCTGGGCTTCCATATTACCGAATATTGGAAAGAGAGGCTTAAGCAGGACCTGAAGTATTTCTAGGTGTGTTACCATGGTCAGAACTGGAAGCAGGAGACAATGTCAATTAGATACATTCCCTCTCATCTGTAGCAATCTGTTTCACTTTGTTATCATTTCTGATACTTTGAGTCATAGAAGTTTTCTTTTCAACAGTTTATTCCTCTTATCTCTTAACCCAATTGCCAATTCTTATATCTGCATTTCAGCTTCTACCCTGCCTTCTCTGGCACTATTTACTTAGGGGTGTTGGGCATCTATGTAAAGCCTGGTGAGGTTAAGAGGTCCCCTTTTCTGGCATGGGTAGAGGTGGAACAGCTTTTTTCTGGAGTGTTTGGCTGGATTAGAGTAGTTATTGTCTAAAACGTATCTAGTTTGTTAGACTGCCACCGTCTTGGTTATTCAAACAGAACGTTTTGGGGCCTTTTTAAAAAATCTGTGCTAGTTGGTATTTCCATATTTCTTCACTTCCAAATCTAGGATTTAAAATGCAAAAAAGTTAATTCACTACCATGTTATACCATGGGTCCTGAGGTCTCTAGCTTCTCTCCATCTTTCAGAGCCTTCCTGTTTTGTTTTTAAAGAAATTTTTACTGATTTTTAGAGAGAGAAGAGGGGAGAGAGAAAAACATCTACAAGAGAGCGAAACATCGGTTGGCTGCCTCTTGCGTACCCACTTATGGGGGATTGAGCTCGCAACCCAGGCAGGCATGTGGCTAACCAGGAATTGAACCAGCAACCTTTCAGTGCAGATACCCAGCCAACTGAGCCACCCTGGTCAGGGCTGTGTGTGTATGTGTCTTTTAAGTATATAATTTCCAAGGGATTTAGCTGTTCTTAGTGGAAGGAATTGGGAGAAGTGTATCTTTGTCTACTCCATCTTTCTGGAAGAAAAACCCTACCTACCACCTGTTTTAGAAATAGATTTTTAGAACCACAGCTATGCTCATTCATTTAGATGTTATCTGTGCCTGCTTTCATACTAAAGTGGCAGAACTGTGCAGTTGCAACAGAGATCATATGGCCCACATATTTACAAAAAAATCTTTGCTGATCCTAGCTCTAAAAGATTTAAGTGACTTGCTTAGGTCACATGATTCATGAGTGATAGACCAAGAGCTAGAACCCATATCTCCAGATATTTGGCTGTTCTCTTTTTTCTTTTCTGACATTTTAACTTTTTGTTTCCAGTTTTGGAAGTATATTCTGATTTGATACTCTATTAGAACACATTGTGATCAATTAAGTCACTATCCTATATAATAAAAGGCAAATATTCAAATCAACCAAATAGCGAAATGACCAGTTGCTATTACATGCACTGACCACTAGGTGGTAGATGCTCAAGGCAGGAGCTGCCGCCTGGTGGTCAGTGTGCTCCCACAGGGGAGTGCTGCTCAGCCAGCAGCTGGGCTCACAACACAGAGGCAGTGTTGGGAGCCTCTCCCACTTCTGCAGCACTGACGGTGGTTTAGACCATCCGGACTGTGAGGGCTCCTGGACTGCAAGAGGATGCAGGCTGGGCTGAGGTCACGTCTCTCCAAACCTCCTCCCCCCCCCCCCCGCAGTGCACGATTTTTATGCACTAGGCCTCTAGTCTTTAATATAATAGGATGTAGGCACAGACAGCATTATAGATGCGGTAAGATCCAATATGTGTGTATGTTCACTTCTAGAGAGTACCATTAAGCTTTAACCTCATATGTCTTGTTATACTGCACTGAAAATAAACATGACTGTTGATTCTTTGAATATTGAAAAAAGGAATAAAAATAACATTATATTAACTGTTTTTTGAAAGCCTAATGTTAGAATCTAATATTATAGAAGTTGCATCTTCTATTTTTAGAAGTTTTATTATTTATTACTAGAATAGCTAAATTATATTTTATAATATTTTATAATAGTGAAAGATAAATTCTACTCCTTACCTTTAATTTTTGTACTTCTTAACTACAATTTTTCATCTTGTGATGACTAAAATGAGTGATGGTGTGAAGCTATATGTAGTTTAGCAATAGAAGAGGAAACTTTATTTCTCGCCAGTAGAGAGATGTTTTATCATGAGTAGTATCTGCTTGAAAAAAGTTTAAAACAATATAAACAGTATTCAGTAGAAAGTGAAAGTCTCTGTTCTCTATAATGTTCATATGTAATAGTCTAATATTTACCTTTTTCTATCTGAATTTCTAAGCATTGTATAGTATATATTTACATATTAAAAAAGCATACTGTGCTTTTTATTTCTACTCACTAATATGTCATGGACATAGAACAACTCTTAAAATCCTTAATTTTTTCAATTTCAGTATCAAAGACATGCAAAGTTTGTAAATGACTATATTTTGTATTATGGTGGCAAAAAAGAAGATTTCAGGCGATTGGGGTAAGTGTCATAAAGTTTAATTGGAGGGGAGAGTGGAGGTCTTTTGAAGACCCATAGCTACTATGTCTTCTGGTTCTGTAGTTTTCCTCTCTTTCCATTTTGTAATTTCCTCTGCTTTCTTCTGTTGTATCATGAAATGGAGAGACCATCCATAACTTCTAGCTAAGTAGCTTCTCAGGAACCCCATTTCTCTGGCAACAGGTAGCCTGCAGAGCTACAGCTGCCCCTGACAATAACAGATTGTGAGGAATACACAGGTACCTGATTATGCAAGGTGTTTTGTTGTTACTGGTTTTTGTTGTTTGTTTGTTTTTGAGGCTCTTTGAACTTTTAAACCTCAGTGTTTGGGATTGCTTTTTTAAAGGTAGGGAAAACAAGAAACCTCACTGTAATATTTCCCACGTGTGAAATTGCTTCCTGTATTTTGGGCTCTTCTCTTGAGAGCCTCTTGGTTTTGTATGGGTTTTTCCCTCTGACTTAACAGTTTTCTGAATTGGGAGACCCCTAGAACACTTCATACCATGTCGTCTAGCCCAAACTTACCTTCCTCTCAGTTTGGCCTGTATTCCCCCACAATCTCTTGTTTTACCCCTAAACTGCAAACATTCGGAAAAATTATACCCTTCAACTCTCTTCCGTACTGTCTTCCTAGGAAGCTATAGTAAAATGAAGAATGGAAAACTCTTCATATAATTTTAAAACTAGGTCTCAATTAGGTAGTGTTATTGACATTTTTGTATTTTTTGAAAGTTATTTTCATACATTTTCCCTTGTCGATTTAATGTTTGCTCAGATTTCTCATTCCAGCTTTGGTTATTTAGCACCATGTGTTTAATTGAAATCAGTGCTAGAGATGGATGGGTTTCTTACCCATTTAAATGGCTTCTGTAGTAGCACTCTTTATAGTGCCTTTGAAAAGTACTGAAATAATTTTTACAAATATATATACATATATGCATACTCATAAAACTGTCCTTATCTTTGTCTATTTCATTTTTACTTAGGTCTTCAAAAGCCTTACAAACTGCTTAACTTTCTAAATTTGACTAATTTAGTGTTTATATTATATTGAAATAGTTTTATTTTCCAGGGAAAATGACAAGACAGACATGGATGTTATACGAGAAAATCATAGATTCCTATGGAATGAGGAGGATGAAATGGACATGAATTGGTAATTTTAGTTATCTGACACATAATGCATCAAATGCTTTTGTTCTATCTCTGTTACTCTGCATAGAACAAATCTGAATTAAGGACATAAAACCATGCTTCAGATTAGTGACTCTAGTTTGGTTCTTTTGGTAACTTTTAGCAGTTTTAACTGACTTCTCATTGCTTGAGTTTGTTTTAAAAAAGAAAAACATTTAATAAATGATTTTGTTGCCCTGTAAAATGCTTCTTTTCAAATTTTTAAAATATTTTGGGAAAAAAAATAACTGAAAATGGTCCTAAAGATCCAAACATTACAAAGGCTAAAAAGTGAAGAGTAAGGCTCTTTCTCATGTCTGACTGTCAGTCTTCTAGATTCCCTGAGAGAGCAACTATAATAGTTCATGTTCAGAATTCTATGCATGTATAAGTAATAGACCTTTAAAAAACATTTACATCATATGCATTATTTATTTGACATTGCTTCCAAGTAGCAAACCATGGTTAAATTTCTAAAGGAAGATTTATATCTTTTTATGAATCTAGGGAGAAAAGACTTGCAAAGAAATACTATGATAAATTATTCAAGGAATACTGCATAGCAGATCTCAGTAGATACAAAGAAAATAAGGTATGCCTTCCAAATATTTCTATAAGAAGGTTCTTATAAAAGTAGAATGTTACTTTTTATTTTATGGTCTTACTCCTCATTATTCTTTTAAAGATGAGATTCTAGTCTAAAGTGCCCTGTATCCATAAAGTATCATTTGGACCATTTAACTCTGCAGCTGTGGAACTTACTAAGAACCCCTTAGTCAAGGGTGCTTCTTTGTGAGCTGAGGCAAACAAGTCTAAAATTAAACACAAGTGGCTACTGGATCCTGTTTCCATCCTGACTCTAGTCTAGAGCCTCTCATGATTAAAATGAACGATTTGACACTGCAGAATGGTGTCTTGTTTTGCAGATGAAATTGATTGACTATTTTTCCCAAATTGATTATCATTTCTAAAGAGGCAGATGCACATCTTTTATTACAGAAATGTCTATTCCAGTAAAATTAACTTACCCACTAATTAGTCATGGCAGATTTTCATTCCCACTTTACATCTTACTTTAGTTAATATTAAAGGGATTTTTATTCCTATCCCATATTTCACATTTGTAGCTAGAGAAGGTGATCCAGGAACATATGATCTCAGTTTGAAATGGCAGGGGAGGGAATGTTGCATAAATCTATATGTTTAGATTATGTACATTTTTATTAAGAAAGACAACCTGTTTAAAAAAGCTGCCTTAAATTTATTTATTATAAGGATTTTGTTTTCATTTAAATAGTTAAATCTCAGAACCATGGTTGGTTTAATTTTTCAATAGTGCCTTTAATATGTGGGTTGCTTCACAGTATTCTTATAGATGATAGTAATGTCCATTTTTATAACCTATGCACGTGGTGTATCCCAAAGACTTCCTCAGTTTCATGTGAATTAGCTCTCATCTCTATACTAGTTATTGCCATATCAAATTCAAAAAGCACCACAGCAGTTGAAGCTACTTGAAAGCCTCTACACTTCCAAGTTGAATGTGAAACATAGGTCTTTCTAAGAGCACAAAATGAAGCAGCTTTTTCAACTGCAACTAATTTGTTGATTGTTTTCCAGTATTTATTGAGGACTTGGCTGGGTATTGTGGATTAACACATGGTGTCTGCTCTTCCAAAAAACAACACACCGAAACCTATAGTTCAGTTAAGGGAAGAATGTGTACTTAGTGAATAATTAAATATTTGTATTCTCCACAGTATATTACTGGAAAACATACGTTAAAGAGGATAATCTTAAAACAAAATATTTTCCTATTAGAACATGATGAATAGTAAGAACAAGGGTTAGTGCAAAAAGAAATCAGATACGACTCGCATGTTTTGAGTGTGAATACTAGAGAAATAGGAGATATGGAGGGAGGGGGATCTTTAAAAAAAAATAAGACTTTATTCTTTTTTATAGCAGTTTTAAGTTAGCCAAATTTATGGGAAGATACAGAGATTTCCCATCTACCCTTTGCCCCACACATAGGAAGTGATCTTTTTTTGGGGGTGGAGGGAAGATAATGACTGTGTTTTGGCATACCATGTTTGAGGTGTTGGAGACAGAGTAGTACTTTTGATGATTTCCTTGCTAGAATGCATTTTCTCATAGTTTTATTTACCCAAAGACAGTGTTTTATTCATTTTTTAATTAACCAGCTCCTAGCCCAGTGCCTACCATATATAGTAGTTAGGGCATTTTAGTGAATTCCAACCTTTGTCCTTCTTCATTTCCATCATTGAGAATTTGGTTAGATCATTGCATCAGAGGGTTAGATTCAGCTGAGGAGAACAGCAAGCACTCCAAAGAACATTGGCATAAATGAACTAGAAGTTCAGTCCAAGTAGATAGCTTCAAACCTTGTGTAGTGAGGAAGTTAAGATCCTTTTCTCTTATTGTTTGCATGTGTGAGCTCTTTGTGCTAGAAGGTAGAGTGAGAAGAGGAGACTCAGCACCAAGTCCTGAGCAACTCCAGTGTTTAATCCAATGTATCAGCAGGAAAATTTATATCTTCAGGAAAGAATGTAAAAACATATTGAGACAAAACCTCTAAATATTTCATATGAGGAAATTTGCAGTTGTCACCTTTGTGGTGACAGACACTTTTAGTAACCATTTTTTATCCGCAGAGCGCCAAGCCCAATAAGTAGTTGCTTAATAATTATTTGTTGAGTAGATTAATGAATGAAAGATAAAGTTTGGAAACTATTTCATTACACATTTAACTGTGCTTTAGTAGACATCTCAATATATGTTGGATGGAAAGCAATCCTCACATGCTGGTACGTGTATGGGTTTAAAAATAAACTTGTTTTGAATTTTTTATTTCTCTTTTCTTGGACTGGGAAGATACTATTTTCTTTGGGTTTTAATCATAATATTTTGAAATATTTTGTGCCTTTATTTTTACTTGAAATACAAAATTGTCTGCCTTAGCCGGTTTGGCTCAGTGGCTGGAGCATTGGCCAACTGACTGAAGGGTCTCGGATTCAATTCTAGTCAAGGGCATGTGTACCTGGGTTGCAGGCTCCATCCTCAGGTCAGGGCAGGCAACCAATTGATGTGTCTCTCTCACATTGATGTTTCTCTATCTCTCCCCCTTCCTTCCACTCTCTCTGAAAATCAGTGGAGAAAATATCCTCAGGTGAGGATTAACAAACAATAGCAACAAAATTGCCTAATTCAAGTAATAGTTGATTTAAAAAATAATACAACCTATGAGATTAGGATTTTTATAACAAGGAAATAGACTAGACTGAGAAGTTACTTTCCCAAGGTCACAGAACTGTTTAACAAATGATAGAGCTTGTGTTGGGTCTGCATATTCTGGAACTGAACTTTTAACTATTATAAAAGTAAGCTGAGTAGAAAACTACACCATTACTAGAATTGTGGTAAATTAGCTTATGAATGTGAAAGATATTAAAAAGCAGTGGAGAAAAATCATTTTTAGTCAACAAAGTTGTGTTTAGGAATCTGGAGGGAAGTTTAACATCTTCCTGCTTTAGGGTTCCAAACTGATACGATTACTCTATCCTGTTTGTTTATGATTATACTGTTGTAGTGGGAAAAGAGCCCCATGAATGAATGAATGGTATGGTTGTGTTTCAGTAAAATTTTATAAAAACAGGCAGCAGGCCTATGGGCCATAGCGTGCGAACCGGTAGCATAATATATACCAGGTACAATTCTAAATATTTTATATGTATTTTCTAAACCTTTTAATCCAAAAGGTAGATGCTTGTATTACTTCTACTTTACAAATGAGGAAACAGGAACAAGTAGATTAAATAGCTGTTAAATGGTAGAGCTAAGAAGTAAATCTAAACATTATGACTCCAAAGGCTGCACACCTTTGCACTGAGGTATACTGCTGCTTTACTGTACCGTAGCCTTGTTTCTGTCCGTCATAGGAGATACCTGTCTATCTATCTATAAACACACACGTAATTAATTTAGATATCTTTTGGCCTGGTATCTATAATTTTTAAAAGTAAAGAAGATTGCTCCTTAATAGGTAAATTGGTAATAGTTCAAGAGCATTTTTAAGTACCTGGAATCCAATAAGGAGAGAAAAAGCTATGATAATGGGAATTAGTTTTATTTTTAGGTTAATAAATATCATTATGTCAATTGTTGTTTCCAGGTTTAGATTTATATACAGTTTAAATAATGTTTAAATTTACTCTGGCATAAATGTAATGTTTTTTCTTATTAGTTTGGATTTAGGTGGAGAGTAGAAAAAGAAGTAATTTCAGGAAAAGGTAATTCTTTTCTTTAAAATTTTATATTTTAATATGATAAGGTTATTTTGTTATATTATTGAGTTTAAGTCATTGGGTAAGATTATTCCTAATGTATAGAGTGAGTAATTATCCACAAAAGTAAAATTAAAGAAGGTATACTCATGAGGTATTACTAGTAGATGTCAAAATAATTAATGCTTTAGATTTTTACCTTTAAAATATTTGCTTTTAGAATATTTAATTGAGGATAAATACAAAGTATTTAGAATTAAAAATTTAACTATAAAGTTAAATATCAATTGTTGAATACTTATTTTTTCCTTTTTATCAGTTTTTGGAATAATGAGTTGGTATTACTGTATTACAATCAAATCAACATTTTGAAAGTAGAAATTAAATAATATCACTTTGAACCTAATAAAATTTTTGGATAGGCTAGTTCTACTTTTGCAGAGTCACCGAGATTGAGCCCAGATATTTACTCTTACAACAAAATAACAGACATTTGGTAGTAAATGCTTTTTCCATGTATTGTAATCTATTCACAAAATTTTTCTGAATACTTAATATGTCTACACTGTCATGGTATAAAATTCTCTCTTTATCAATAATTGCATTTTTAATTCCAATAAAAATTAATACGAATGCTCTGAAAACTACAGAGGAGCATTTAGGAAATAATTTTAAATTAATAACTTAAATTTCTAACTGAAAATAAAGGTTTCATTTTATTTTATTATTTTTTTAATCTTTATTGTTCAGTTTATTAATTACTTTGTTCCCCCTTTTTTATTCCCCTATAAATCCCCTCCATCCTGTACCCATCCCACCCTCCACTCTTACCTCCCCCTCCCCACTGTCCTCTCTCATTGTTGCAAGATTTTTGTCCAGTCTCTTGCTGCACGTCCCATACCCCTTTTCTCCCCAAGAATTGTCAGTCCATTCCCTCTCTATGTCCATGATTCTGTTACATTCACCAGTTTATCCTGTTTATCAGATTATTAATTTACTTGATTTTTAGGTTCATTTGTTGGTAGATGTGTATTTGTTATTCATAATTTATATGTTTACCTTTTTCTTCTTCCTCTTCTTAAAGAATATCTTTCAGCATTTCATATAATATTGGTTTGGTGGTAATGAACTCCTTTAGCTTTTTCTTATCTGCGAAGCACTTTATCTGATCTTCAATTCTGAATGATAGCTTTGCTGGATAGAGTAATCTTGGTTGTAGATTCTTGCTACTCATCACTTTGAATATTTCTTGCCACTCCCGTCTGGCCTGCATTGTTTCTGTTGAGAAATCTGCTGACAATCGTATGGGTCCTCCCTTATAGGTAACTAACTGTTTTTCTCTTGCTGCTTTTAATACTCTCTCTTTGTCTTTTGCTCTTGGCATTTTAATTATGATGTGTCTTGGTGTGGTCCTCTTTAGATTCCTATATTTTGGGGTTCTGTGTACTTCTTGGGCTTTTAAGTCAGTATCTTTCACCAGGTGGGGGAAGTTTTCAGTCACTATTTCTTCAAGTAGGTTTTCATTACCTTGCTCTCTCTTTTTCTGGCACCCCCATAATTCGGATGTTGGCATGCTTGAGGTTGTCCCAGAGGCCCCTTACACTATCTTCAATTATCTGGATTCTTTTTGTGTCTTGCTTTTCCAGCCGAGTGGATTTTGCTTCTTTGTATTTCAAATCTTTGACTTAGTTCTTGCGGCCCTCTGAACTGCTTTTAGGACTCTGTGTAATATTTTTTAGTTCAATCAGTGAATGCTTGATTTCTAGTTGATCCTTTTTCATATCCTTGAGGGTCTCATTCATATCCTCATAGGTCTTGTTCATTTCTTTGTAGGTCTCATTCATTTTCTTGTAGATCTCATTCATTTCCTTGTAGATCTCATTCATTTCCTCATAGGTCTTGTTCATTTCCTCGTTGGTCTTGTTCATTTCCTCGTAGTTCTCATTTCATCGGCCTTTTCTAGGAGCCTCTTGAAAAGCCTTATAACCGTGGTTTTGAACTCTATGTCTGATCGTCTTTTTTCCTCCATTTCTTTCACACCTGATTTCTTTCCATGTCTCTGTATGGTGACTGCTATTCTGAGTTGGTCGATTAGCTTTATGTGGTAGATGTCCTCTAAGGGACAGTGGCTCAGCCTCCCCAGTTACCTGAGGTGGATACTCTTACTGCAATCCTTTATTGGTTGTACAGTATTTTTGAATTTAAGCCCAGCTAATTGTTGTTAGCCCTAGGAGGCTTTGACCTCCAGGCCAATTGGCTGTGCAGGGCAACTGTGTTCAGGTTGGATGGGCGGTGTCTCTGAGCTGAGCAGGCAACGTCAGTGTCAGCTACGCCCTATGTGGCATGTGAGTCTCTGTGTTGGGTGGTAATGGCTGCAGACACCGCCAAGAGAAAGCCACCGCTGGTCTCCACCCATTGCCAGACAACTCTGCCTCTCCCCAAATGAGTCTGCACCTCCAATGTCTCACCCAGGGTTGTAAAACAAAGCAGTCTGGTGGTCTCCCGAACCAGAGAGCAAGTTGCCAGGGAGCAAGTCGCATGTCTGTGCTGTTGTACACTTTATGCGCAAAACTGCTGTTCCAAGCTACGCGCACTCTTCTCAGACTCGGAGATCTCTGCTGTGCCCGGCTTTTAGCGTGCGCACTCTCCTCAAACTCAGAAACCTCTGCTGCGCCTGGCTTTTAGGGTGCGCACTCTCCTCAAACTCGGAGACCTCTGCCGCGCCCGGCTTTTAGGGTGCATACCCTGGACCTCGGACCTCGCCTGGCACTGGGGAATCTGTGCAGTGGGACGTCTCCGCCGTCTCAGTTGGAGAAATCCAGCCGGGGTTGCTGCTGCCAGCCCTTCAGCCCACACGCGCCCCACGGCTCCTAACCTCTGGCTCCGTGCGTATCTTCAAGGCTGCGCTCCGCCGCTATTCTGAGTCTCAGTGTCCCTCCTTTACTTTTATTTGTGGAATTTTCACTCAGCCAGCTTTCCGGTGATTCTGGATGATGTTTGTTTTGTTGTTATGTTGTATTTTTGGAATTGTTGCGCGGGGCAGCACAATAGGTGTTTACCTATGCCACCATCTTGGTTCTCTTAAATGAGTAAACATTTATGCCATTGAAGTGGTTTATATACATCTTCTATAAATTTGAATGTTTATGACAGGTGTGAAATTGGACATACAATTAAGCAGTAGCAATTTTTTTCTTTAGATAATAAATATTAGCCCTGAAGCTACTTTAGAGGACAAGGAAAAATAAAGTTTAAAACTTTTTAAGCTTTTCTTGATATCACATTTTAGTTTGTTTTTACCTAAAACAATGAGATATATTTGAAATGTCTATCACAGTTTAAATTTTTGTACTTTCATTGAATGGAATTTTCAGATGATGGTAAATAATGCTGCTTTTTAAAACCTGATGGACATTCTCAAAATTAAATTAACTGAAGAAAAGATTAGTTGGGAAGGAGAGAGACTGCTTTTGCTATCCTATATAATAAAGAGTTAATATGCAAACTGACTGTCACATCCTCACAAGATGGCTGCCTATGACCAGGCTGGCAGGGGGTTAGTGAAGGACAACCAAATGACTGAACAAACAGGCTGCTTGGGCAACCAGGTTGGAACAGGGGGCAGTTGGGGGCGACCAGGCCAGCAGGGTGGGGGGCAGTTAGGGGCGACCAGGCTGGTGGGCAGGCAGCAGTGAGGGGTGACCAGATTGATGGGAGTTGGCGGGGAGGGGATGGGCAGTTAGGAGTGATCAGGCTGTCATGCAGAGGCAGTGAGTGGTGATCAAGCCAGTGGCGGAATGGCAGTTAGGGGTGACTAGGCAGGCAGGCAGGTGAGCGATTAGGAGCCAGCAGTTCAGGATTGTGAGAGGAATGCCCTCCAACTGCTGGTTTAGGCCCTATCCCTGGCAGTGGGACATCCCCCAAAGGGTCCAGATTTGAGAAGGTGCTGACTGAGCTGAGGGGACCCCCCTCGTGGACAAATTTCGTGCACCAGGCCTCTAGTGATTTGTAAAGGTACAATTTTTGTTGCTGTTGTATAGGTACAATTTTTGTTGAACATGTGTAGACTTAATAAAGTATTCTCTTGAAATAAGTAAAAATTCCAATTTAGAAAAGTTATCAGCCTTTTAGGACTGATAATTTTCAAAATTCATTTTGATAATTTAATTTTTATGAAAAGTTCAGGTTCCTGCTAGTGCAAATTATTAAGATAAAAGTTTTATTTGTTTGTACAAGTAAAGGTTTGATCTTGTGTTTTTTTTCCGTCAAAGTTAATAATCTTTGAGTTTCTTCCCCTCACCCCCCTTGGATTATCAATATTAGTCCCTTTTTGCAGAAGGTTTTAATGTACAATGGATATGATAATGTGGTATTGATTTTAGTGTCAAGTGATTCTAAAATTTAGAGCATTGGATTTGGTTACTTATTCTATCTTCTTTATCTCAAAGTGCTAGCATTTTTAAATGTGCTTTTAATGCCATTTTATGCTGATATCTAAAATAAATGCCATTATTTTAATACTTTAAAATATCAATTGTAATAATATCAGTAAATACTTGAAAAGGATTCACCCAGATGTATGTGTACTTTGGAAAATATATTTATTCTTTTAGGGCAGTGATGGGCAAACTCATTAGTCATAGAGCCAAATATCAACAGTACAACAATTGAAATTTCTTTTGAGAGTCAAATTTTTTAAACTTAAACTTCTTCTAACGCCACTTCTTCAAAATAGACTCGCCCAGCCGAAACCAGTTTAGCTCAGTGGATAGAGCGTCAGCCTGCAGCCTGGAAGGTCCCAGGTTTGATTCCGGTCAAGGGCATGTACCTTGGCTGCGGGCACAATCCTGGTAGGGAGTGTGCAAGAGGCAGCTGATCGATGTTTCTCTCTCATCGATGTTTCTGGCTTTCTATCCCTCTCCCTCCCTCTCTGTAAAAAAATCAATAAAATATATTTTAAAAAAAATAGACTTGCCCAGGCCGTGGTGTTTTGTGGAATAGTCACACTTACCGGGCCAAAGAGCAGCATGTGGCTTTCGAGCCGCGGTTTGCCGACCACTGTTTTAGGGTATTAGTGAGTATATATACTCTTTCAGTATTACTGTTTTCCAAAGTATATGATTCCCTAACAGGGACACTAAAACTCTGTCTGTAAATATAAACAGTCTATCTATTGGGCAAAAATTCTGTGGCTTATTTTTTTTTAAATTAATTTTAAAAAATTGATTTTGGAGAGAGAAATATTGATCTGTTGCCTGCCGCACACGCCCCAATTAGTGATTGAACCCACAACCTCAGTATGTGCCCTGACTGGGAATTGAACACACAACCTTTTGGTGCATGGGAAGACATTCCAACCAACTGAGTCACACTGGCCATGGATGTGACCGATTTTTAAAAAATATATATATTTTATTGATTTCAGAGAGGAAGGGAGAGGGAGAGAGAGTTAGAAACATCAATTATGAGAATTGTTGATCGGCTGCCTCCTGCACTCCCCCTACTGGGGATCAAGCCAGCAATCCGGGCATGTACCCTTGACTGGAATCAAACATGGAACCCTTCAGTCCCCAGCCCAATGCTCTATCCACTGAGTCAAACCAGCTAGGACTGATTTTTTTAAAAAAACAGTTCTTTCAGCTTTTTAAATTGGTACTTGTATACACATTTGTTGAACGTATTGTAATTATTATTACAATAATTGTTTATTAATGCTGCTTTGTAGAACTAAGAATTTATATATGTTAAGAGTAAATTGCAGCAGTAATACCAGATTAGATAGAATATTGTCACATCTATCATAGCTAATAATTCCTTCCTTTTTTGCAGGCCAGTTTTTCTGTGGAAATAAATATTGTGATAAAAAAGACAACTTAAAGAGTTGGGAAGTTAATTTTGGTTATATTGAGCATGGTGAAAAGAGAAATGCACTTGTTAAATTAAGTAAGTTGATTAGATGATTCATTTCTTCAAAGTTTATCTAATAATTTAGATTAAAAAATGTATGGACTAATTTAAGACTTAATTCAAAATTTTAATGTTTCTTTCTGTAAGTGCCCTTTTTCTCAGTGTTTCCCAAAGTCACGAACAGTGTTTGAGCCAAACATGTTAGTATTCTCAGCAATCTGGTGGCATTTAGGTAAAACAGTTCTAATGTTAAATGCAATGCCAGGGTACAGTGAAGACCTCTTCTCATTAACTTGAGAATATCACCATTGTAGAGTGAAATGCATAGTATCAAAATGCAATGTGCAATCTCATATTAACTGGTAGCTATTGTTGTGGTAGGGATAATAAATACACTCTTTGTGTCAATAAAGAAAAAGTTTTAGGAAGCCATAATTGTTCTTGATATCAGTCTTAAAAGCTTAGGGTTACACCCCAGAATATAGTAATTTCTCTTAATATATGCATGTTTTAGAATCTGTTATTCATTCTTTTTTTTCCTCCTAAGCTGGTATTATGTCAGCTTCTCTTCACCATATTATCAGCCTTCTCTAGGACCTAAATAAATGTACCCTCAGAGTCTTCGGCCTACTCCAGAAGTTATAAATTTCCCTATATGCTACTTAACACGCACCAGTACAGACCGGTTTCTGAGTTCCTCCTAGAAGTGCTTGCTCATGAGGAAACGTCAACTAGTGTGAACTGAGATTAAGACAAAACAAGAGGCCACAGTTGTAGAACTTTTTGTTCCATTTGAAAACACCTAGAGCACTTTACTATTGTTATCAGATATCTTTGATGTAAGATACACATTAATGCTGCCTATTGCTTTCAGAATAAATTGAGGCCGTATTTTTCTAAAGTAATGTTAGAATTTCAATTCCTCAAGCATTCTAATATTTTTAATATTAGAATTGTATTGCCTTTTCAGCTTATTTGTTTCCTCTCATCATAAAAGAATATAAGGGAAATGAGAATTTATGATACTAAAGGTAGAGGAGCAGTGCAGTTATTCACATTCAGCAGTGTGACTTTTTTCCTTTTTTTTAGGATTATGCCAAGAATGTTCCCTTAAATTAAATTTTCATCACAGGTAATTTATCTTTTAAAATGCTATTTTTAAGGGTTAGTAGTCTTGGACACAGTCACTTATCTGCACTGAATGTTTAATGTAGATTTGAAGGGTTGATGGTTTAATTAGTTGATTATATAGAGGCCCGGTGCACAAAATTTGTGTGGGGGGTGGGGGGGTTGTCTCTCAGCCCAGCATGCACCCTCTCCAATCTGGGACCCCTTGGGGGATGTCTCGGGATTGGGGCAAGTTGGACATCCCTCTCACAATCTGGGACTGCTGGCTCCTAACCTCTTTCCTGCCTGCCTGCCTGATTGCCCCTAACCATTTCTGCCTGCCAGCATGATTGTCCCCAACTGCCTTCCCCTGCTGTCCTAGTCTGCCCCTAACTGCCCTTCCCTGCAGGCCTGGTTGCCCCTAACTGACCTTCCCTTCAGGCCTGCTCACCCCTAACTCCCTTTCCCTGCCAGCCTGGTTGCCCCAACTGCCCTCCCCTGCCAGCCCCATCACCCCTAACTGCCTTCCCCTCTTGGCCTGGTCACCCCCAACTGCCCTTTCCTGTTGGCCTGGTCACCCCCAACTGCCCTCCCTTGCTGGCCTGATCGTCTATAACTGCCCTCTTCTTCTGGCCATTTTGTGCTGGCCATTTAATGCAAGGACGTGATGGTCAATTTGCATATTACCTCTTTATTATATAGGGTATTGGTATCACTTTATGGCCACATAAACGAGAGAACTGGAGTGGAAATTCATGGTGCCTTAATCTAGCCACCCAGTTTTAAATGTGAAGGTTAGTGCAGGATGATTGGTAGATCCTAGAATTTTTAGTTTGGAGTCTATGTTCAGGTACCATGATATTTTTAGAAACTGTATTGTAAAGCAGATCTTCATAATGTGATTCTTATGTCTCATTTAAACAGTGTTTTAATTGGAGTTTGCCATTCATAGCAAAGGATTATAAACCTCTATGTTAAAATCAGGTTAATACCGAATGAACTAGAATATGTCTGCATATTGAGTAGGTGAGGGTTATCAGTATTCTGCAAAGTGCAGTAGATTTAAGATCAGGGGCTTTGAAATAAGACCTCTGTGTATTCCTCTCAGTTACTGCACTTACTAGTCCTCTTCACAAGCACTTCACATGTATAAGGCTAAATTTTTCATCTCTAAAAATTAGGGTACTAACGTTATTATGGGGATTACATGAAAGTGCCTAGTGTATGGTAAGTTAAACATAGTGGAGACCCTAGCATTGAAGATGTTCAGACAAAATTGGTGTGACCTCTAAGGGTTGTGGTCAAGTTTCATGTTCTCAATAACAATTGAAAGTCTAAGAGTAAGATTCTACAATTTTATGAATTATCCAAGTTAGTATATTAATTTAAAAATCAACTGTTATAAATGTGCCCTATCTAGTATTTTAGCGATTAAATATTAAAAATAAATATTACATGATTAATATTTTTTGATTTTTAAAATTAGCAGAATTTTTAGTTTACTTGAATAGCCTAAACCATTATTTTTTCTCTGTATCAATGATACTGAACAATATCAAAGACTTTTATTTGACCTTAACTTTCAAGCTTTGTTTCAAATTTGAAATGATTCTTATGAGAAGTAAAAAATGATTACTGTCATAAATAGTATTATATAACATTTGGCATTAGAACCTTAACTTTTGGAAAGTCTAATAAGTTTATTAAAAGTAATGCTTCTGTTGTCTCTTCATCTTCCTTTCTCTGTCTGAGTTTCAGCATTCTCACCTTTTCCTATTAAATATTTTCTTTTTTCACCAATTAAAATCAATTGCTTGACAACCATGGTACCAATAACCTTGTATACCTGGCCTAGAAGAAATAAAGCTATAGCACTAAAAAGATAAATGGCCTAAAGTAGACATATGAGTTAACAATACATCCTTCCACCCTCATTCTATAGTAGTTTTACTAAAGGGTGTGGCAAAAGTAGATTTACAGTTGTGAGTAGGTAAAACAGAGTTTATTCTTTTATATTTATTGTTGCGTTGTTTTCCATAAGAAACAACTATAAACCTACTTTTGCCCCATTCTGTATATTCTTTAATTCTTAAGAAGATTTTCTGTTTATTGGTGGTGTAGAACTATCACCAGTGGATTCTTTTTGCTGTATTTGTTTTTCAAAGTATAGGTGGATAATGAATTATTTGAAGGGAAATGAGATTTGTTTTGTAATTTTCTTTTAAATAGCTAAATATAATATAAAAAGAAATCAGTAAAAGTATGATTTATATTTACTAGGTTTGTATATAGAACTTATAAACAATAATTTTTGTCTCAGAATTTTCAGGCATTATTATCTTATAGAATTGTCCTAAATAATATACTACCCTAAAATACAAGTCTCATTTAAGGAAGTACTTTACTGATTTTTTTTCTCTCATTGGTTTTAATTTTTGTAAAGGTCAATTGAAAAAGTAGAAAAAGTTAACTTTAATTTTATATTGTTCAACATAAAGGAGAAAAGAAGTTAAGTCTAAAAAAAGGAAGAACAAAATCAAAAAAGATTGTGAAGAGTCACCACATAAAAAATCCAGATTATCTCCTGCAGAAGGGACCTCTAAGAAAAAGGATAAAGGTAAAGGGGAATTAGGATACTATATCTCCTCATATTTCTGTAAATGAAACGTGATCTTCAGATGTTTCAAGTGTAGAATGTAATTGGTGAATACGTTTAGAATTCTGTTTTATAGTTGTTGAAAAGAATCTGATTGGAGAATTTAGATAGGAATTTCTAGTAATAGGAGTTTCATGAACAAGATTGGTTTTGATTCATTTTTGACAGATGGTATAATATTTTGCAAAAAGCCTTCTAATTTCTGGATTTGTCACTTAAAGGCTTGTTACCTTGAACAAGTTACTGAACTTCTTGAGTTTTACTTTCCTTATGTAAGTAGAAGTATTGTTACTATCTAGCCTCTGTACAGCTTGAGTTTATTGTGGAGAATCAAATAATCTGAAAGGCACTTTTAACACTTTAAACCAGCCGTCGCCAACCTTTCAGACTTCACAGACCAGTAGTGGTCCACGGACCACCGGTTGGTGACCATTGCTTTAAAATAATACATAAGCTATAACTCAGTATAAAATTATAACACTAGGATTTCAATTATGGTCTGATTTTCTCATTAGCTTATGACATTCTTGAAATGATAGAGATTGATATAATGTGTCATCAGAATCTAGGATGGTGCTGTGCACATATACTGAGTAAATAATTATTAAATTCAAATTCATCAATTCTTCTTTTGCAATCCTTAGGCTTTCTAAGCCTTCATTTCTTCATGTGTAAAATGTCATGATAATAGTACCTAGCTCATAGAATTGTTCAGAAGTTGAAATGAGATAATACATGTAAGCAGTTTGCTTGGTACTTGCCACATAATTAGCTGTTATGCAGGTTACTGTTAATTGCTTTTTCAGTCCTTAATAGAATCAGATTGGCTATAACTTAGAGTGATTCAGACTTAAATTGGGTAGATAATGGTAGATTGAATTAGATTCAGTCCAATGTTAATAAATGCTTGAACAGGAGAGGGCTCCCTTGCTTCAGCTGTGAAGATCTTTAGCTAGGTTACATTCTTACATGCATTTTTTCTTTCTGCTTGCATATTATGCTGTATTTAAGCTTATAGCATTATCCAGTTTAGGCTTGATAAAATATTTATTTTTATCTAATCTATTTTTATCTAATCTATCTAATCTATTTTTATCTAACCTATCAATCTAATCTATTGATAGATTGAAAAGAAAATACAATTTTTCTATGTTTATTGAGAAATGGTATTCAAACCAAAATGCCTTTTAGTCTCTATCTTAATCATTAACTCTAAAATAAATTTTCATTAATAAATGTGAAAATAATCATTTGAGCTTTTAAAAAATTTTATATACTCTTATGTTCTAGTAAAATATTTGAAAATTTTGTTGCATTCATTATTGTATTACATAATATTGTTGCATTCATATCAGAATATGATACCATGTTAATCACTGCATATTCTAAATTAAAGAAGAACTAATCTCTTGTAAAAATGTATTCATTAAGTTCAAAACAGATAATTAGGTAACTGGATACTTGGGATGGGTTGCACCATGCATGTGATCTTCCTTATAAATATTTTTTCTTCAGTGTTCCATATTTCAATAGATGGCAGACATCTCTGTTAACCCTGACAATAACAGAAACCTAGGCATTATCCTTGATGCTGACTTTTTTTTTTCATTATTTATATTTAACTTGTCACGATATTCTATCAGCTTTACCCCAGGGTATATATTTCTCAAGTTCTCTCTACCCTAGTTCAAACTACCATGTTTTCTCATCTAGGCTTCTGTTCTATTCTCCTACTGGTTTCTTTACTGTCTTGATTTCCCACCTTCTCTCCTCTTAATCTGTTTGCCCTAATGCAATGTATTCTCTTGTTCTTAGGATAATAGCCAAAATCTTGGAAAAAGCCCAGAGGCTCTAAATAATCCTATATAATAAAAGCCTAATATGCTAAGTATCTGGTCGTCCAGTCATCCATTCAACCAATCAAAGCGTAATATGCTAACAATATGCTAAGACCCTTCAGCCACTAGCTATGATGTGCACTGACCGTCAGAAGGCAGACAGTCGATGGGTTGACCAGTTGCTATAACATGCACTGACCATCAGAGATCAGACAGTTGACCAGTAGACCAGGCGGTGTGATGTGCAGTGACCTCCAGGAAGCAGACATTTTGACTGGTAGGTCAGCTTGCTGCTGGTGTCTGGCTGATCCAGACTGAGCGACAAGAGCCAGACATGCCCTGAAGCCCTCCTGCGGTCCCTCTCCAACTGGCCAGCTTCCTGCATTCCTCCCGACCCCATGCACCGGTGGGGTCCCTGGGCCTGGCCTGAGCCCTCTCACAATCCAGGACCCCTTAGGGGATGTCGGAGAGCCAATTTCGGCCCCATCCCACAGGCCAGGCAAAAGGACCCCACTGATGTATGAATTCGTGCACTGGGCCTCTAATCTTGTGTACAAGGCTTGTTTCTCACTACTCTCCACCTTACTTTCATACTTTACCCATAGAGACTTTTCGTTTCTGGAAATTCCAAACTTTTTATTTTTTAAAATATATTTTATTGATTTTTTTACAGAGAAGAAGGGAGAGGGATAGAAAGTCAGAAACATTGATGGGAGAGAAACATCGATCAGTGCCTCCTGCACACCCCCTACCCGGGATGTGCCCGCAGCCAAGGTACATGCCCTTGACCAGAATCAAACCTGGGACCTTCCAGTCCGCAGGCTGACACTCTATCCACTGAGCCACACCGGTTTCGGCAAAATTCCAAACTTTTTAAAATTTAGGGACTACATAAACACTATTTCCTCTCTTTCTAAAACTCCCAGTCCCATCCTAACTCATCCTTCAGGTCTAAGCTTAAATGTCACTTCCTCAAGCATCATTTCCTGACTCCATCCCTAACCATGGATCTGAATTAGAACTCCCATCCTATCTAATAAAAGAGTAATATGCAAATTGACCACACCTCTGATAAAGCCATGCCCACCAGCCACACCCACCAGCCAATCAGGACCAAATAAACCCCAACCAAGATGGTTGTGGCCACTCAGAGCAGGAGGGAGGCTTGGGTTTCCCTGGCAATGGAGGAAGCCAAGATTTCTGCCTGCTGTTACAGGCCTGGCCTCCACTCAATGCTACAAAGTTTCAAATATAGAAGATATATGCAGCCCAACAGAAATGGCAGCAGCCACGGAGCTGAAGAGAGCAGAGGCTAGAGGTGTCCGGGTGATGGAGGAAGCCAAGCTTCTGCAGCCCTAGCACCTAGGCCTCCACTCTAGGCTATAAAGTTTAATTTATAGAATTTAAATAAACCCAAACAGAAATGGCTGTAGCCACAGAGCAAGCAGAAGGCTTGGCTCTGCTCCAGGCTACAAAGTTTCAATTGTAGAACATAAATTAATCCCAGATCCCAGGGCCTCCACTTGGGTCTCTCGGGGGCATGGCCGGCCTGCAAACCACCACAGGCCCCTCACCCAGGCCACCCCATCCCCCAAGGGAACCCTCGCCCTGATCTGGGACACTATTCAGGGTAAACCAGCTGGCCGCCACCCATGCACCAGGCCTCTATCCTATCTAATCCTATCTAATAAAAGAGTAATTTGCAGATTGACCATCACTCCAACACACAAAAGGGCTGCTCTCGAGTGGTCAAAAATCCTGACCCCAAGTGGACACAAGATGGCCACCACAAGATGGCCAGCAGGGGAGGGCAGGTTGGGAGGTTCCAGGCCTGCAAGGGAGGGCAGTTGTGGGTGATCAGGCCAACAGGGGAGGGTAGTTGGGAGGGACCAGTCCTGCAAGGGAGGGCAGTTAGGGGTGACCTGGCTGGCAAAGTAGGGAAGTTGGGGGCTAACAGGCTGGCAGGGGAACAGTTAGACATCAATTAGCCTGTCAGAGTAGTGGTTAGGGGGTGATCAGGCTGGCAGGCAGAAGTGGTTAGGGGCAATCAGGGAGGCAGGCAGGCGAGCAGTTTGGAGCCAGCAGTCCTGGATTGTGAGAAGGATGTCCGGGCGACTGCCCATTTAGGCCTGATCCCCCAGGCCTAAACGGGCAGTTGGACATCCCTCAAGGGGTCCCAGATTGGAGAGGGTGCAGGCTGGGCTGAGGAACATCCCCTACTTCCCGTGCACAAATTTCGTGCACTGGTCCTCTATTTTATAATAATATTACAGCCCCAGAACTTTTTTCTTCATTACATATGTGACAATTACATAAAAGCCCAAGGAGAGCAGGAATTCTGTCTGCTATGTTCATTGCTATATCTCCAGCACCCATTAGCACGTTAGGCATAAAGAATGAGAAAAATGAAAGATTTTGAACATTGTTTCAAGCAAATTCAGGGAGAGAAAACCAAACAGAGTGGAATTGAATTATCTTTGTCTCATTTATTCAGAGTATCTTTGATAGCATAGAGTACAGGATATAGTTCTTTTTTTTTTTTTCTTCAGCTTACGTGATATAAAGAAGAAAATGACTTTTTAGCAAATTTAATAGGAAAACCATGTGGAACTCTTTAATAAATATTTTCTTATTGGAACACTCTGAAACTAGATTGATCTTGATGTGATACTCTCTTGCTAGACCACCTTAATTTGGCCCAAACTTGAAAAGCAATTAATAAGTGCTTAATATCACAGCTGTATTTTGACTGTTGATACTCCTTCTCAAAACAATGTACTTTTTTGATTTCCTTCCTATCTTCCTGGCCTTGCCTCATCTTTTTTTTACTACAGTTCCTCCTTGGTCTTATCCTTAGATGTTGGAGTTGCTCAGGCTGTTATAGAACTTCCTTGTCTCTCTCTGTTCCTCCTATTCGATCCCATCTATTCCCACGGCTCAGCTACTGTTACATAAAATGTTACATAAGTAGATGTTTGGATGAATGGATGGATGGATAATTGGATGGCTGGATGGCTGGGTCAATGGAGAGGATGTGTAAGAAAGATAGATCAATAGCTTGACTTTGAGGACTAGTCAGTCTGCTTTGGTAGGCCTGAGCAGAACTTAGGTAGACTGACTTGACAGAAACTTAAGGATCTTCCCCGTCCCACCGCCACCCCATTCCCAAGCTCAGTTCCTTGGAAAGGCCTTTTCTGACACCCTTCACCCCACTCTTTAGGTAAGGTTAAGTTCCTGTTACACATTTCAGTAGCACTCTTTTGGAAGAACTCACTGGATAACCATTGTAGAACTGAATATTTTAGTTTTATGACATAATTGTACATGTGATTTTTCAATTACTGAGAATTCTCACCTGTATACTATCTTTGGAAAAGTATTTTGAAAAATGAGTTTATTTGTAAACAGCTTTCAGATTTTCAACATCTGTATAAAGTAGTGGTTCTATTGCAGTGACTCTTTGGGGTTGTTTTTTGTTGTTGTTTGTTTGTTTTTAGTAACATGAGATTTTTTTATGGGTATTCATTATTTTTAAAGCTTTGTGCTAGGTATTCCAGTCCATACGAAGGCATAAACTGTCCCTGCAAAGAACCTAACATTTTATTTAGAGAGGTAAATCTAAGGAACATGAAAGATTGGAAAACGGTGAACCGCTTTTCTGTAAGACTATAATGTAAAGACTGTTGAGAAGAATTCTGGTTAGAGCTATGACTGTTGCACTACTGCAAGAGGATTCTTATCAAAACAATGCTGTTTCCTTTTCAGGACATTCATCCTCAAAGAAATCAGAAGATTCTGTAAACCGTAAGTGTTAAGTATCTGTTTATTTAATAAGAATATGTAGATTCAAGTTATTTGCAATTTGGGTTTCCCATGAGTTATGACCTCTGAATGTAAATTATTTTTTGTTTTTGTACTATGTGAGAAAATGATAGAAAAAGACCAGATTTCTCCCCCAATTAAGAGCACTTAGCCAAAACCGGTTTGGCTCAGTGGATAGAGTGTCAGCCTGTGGACTGAAAGGTCCCGGGTTTGATTCTGGTCAAGGGCATGTACCTTGGTTTCGGGCACATCCCCAGTAGGGGGTGTGCAAGAGGCAGCTGATCGGTTTCTCTCTCATCGATGTTTCTGACTTTCTATCCCTCTCCCTTCCCCTCTATAAAAAAATCAATAAAATATATTTAAAAAAATAAAAAAGAGCACTTAAAAGTTCCTTAAGTATTAGGAGAGCATTTAATTTTTTTCTGTGGCTACAATAGATACACATTTCAATTTTACATTATGGATTATGAAGGAAGAGAACTGGAGGGATGGGGTTGGAGGTGGATTAAAATTTAAGAAATTTTGCTGATGTTGCACGGGACTGAGTTATCTCTGTCATTTGGTAATTTTGATTGATCAAATGAAGTTTGTGATTTGTGCATGGAAAACAAATAGTTGTTAGTTTTTTAATAAGTCCTATGGTTTTCACAAGATTGGATCAAACCAAATTTATGGAATATTTGCTACAAATTTTATTATATTTTCCCTGCAATACTCCAAAATATATTCACAATGACTTACAAAAATATATACAACTAGGGACGAAATTCATGCACTGGGGGTGGGTGATCTCTCAACCCAACCTGCCCCCTCACACATACTGGGAGTCCTCAGGGGATGTCCTACTGACCACTCACCCCCGGCCTGCCCAAGGCCTAAAGCCTCTTGCTAAGGCTTTAGGCCTTGGGCAACCAGCCATCGCCCTGCAATAGGGCCAATGGCTGGCTCCCGCTCTGCCCTGGATGGCTCGGCCCCACCCCTTTAGCCCTGGCCTTAGTGCCGGCTGCCTTGGCCCCAGCTGCCAGTGACTACCCAGCCCCAAGGGGCCCCACTCTCACCCCCCGCCTCAAGTGCTCGCCGGCTGCCTCGGTTCCCGCGCCCCCCCCCCCCCCCCCCGTCCCCGTCCCTGGTCTTAGTCCTGGCCCCTGCCTGGGGGCCGGGCGCTGGCCGGCTAGCTCCACCCCAGCTCCTGATTGTCTGGTGGGCGTGACTGCTGGCCATGGCTTGATCTGAGGTATGGTCAATTTGCATATTACTCTTTTATTAGATAGGATAAGTTTTTTTAAGTTTATTTTTATTGTTGGAAGTGTTAGATGTTCCCATTTTACCCCCATTGACCCTCTCCTCCCAACTTTCACCTCCTCCCCAGGCCTTCACCACACTGTTGTCTGTGTCCATGGATAATGCATATATGTATATAAGTTGATCTCTTCTCACCCTCTGCTTCTCCCCTCCCCTCTTCTCCCGTCCCCTCCCCTGTTGCTTGCTTCCGTGTCTCTGGGTCTGTTTTATTTGTCAGTTTATTTTGTTCATTAGATTCCACATTTAAGTGAGATCATGTGATATTTGTCTTTGACTGGCTTATTTTGCTTAGCATAATACTCTCCAGGTCCATCCATATTTTTTCAAAGGGTAAGAGGTCCTTTTTTAAAGCTGCATAATATTCCATTGTATATTTGTGCCACAGCTGTTTTAAAGGTGACATCAGAAATATGGAAAAATAAGATAGAATAGCAAAATAAAGCTAAAGGTAAAATTAATATAGAAAAAATTTTTATCAAAAAGTCCTTCATAACTTGCAAAGGTAGATCACAGATTTGTCATTGTTCTTCTTAACAGCCAAACCAAAGTAGAAACCACCAGTACAATGATTAATTATAACCATATGGTGATAAAGAGCACTTGAAGAATATTTAGCTCTTTCCAGGCAGAGTTTTGAGAACAGAATCTCCTGTGAATTCATAAAAGGGGACATCCATTTGTGATATAAAGACAGTATCCTTGTATCTCAACTAATACAGTGTTGAATTCCTTAAAGACTTTACAGTAGCCTTAAGGCCTAACAATATAGTGTAAATCAATAGCGTGTCTAATCAATTTTTTAATATCTGGACTTATTTTATACAGTTCAGAAATTTAAGATTTCTAGGCTTATTTTGAAATGTATAAACTTAAATTTTAATTTTTTTTCTTGATTTTAAAGTAATATATGTTTACTGTGGCAAACTCAGGAAAAATTTTAGTTATTATTCCAAATCCCACAATTCAAATGTAAACATTATTAGCATTTTAGTATAATTCTTTTTGTTAAGTATGCAGTTCTAAGGTAGTTATGTTTTTAAACTGCTGGGCTCTGATGCTCTTTTAAAAAATGGATTATTTTAGAAAGAGGAAGTGGGGAGAGAAGGAAGGAGAGAGAAATAGCAATGTGAGAGAGACATATCCATCAGCCACCTCTTGAAACTTGGGTATATGCCCTGGCCAGGAATAAAACCTGCCACCTCCTGGTGTATGGGACAACGAACGCTCCAACCAACTGCGCCACATCATCTAGGGCTGGTATAATTCTTAAGGAGAATTTTTACTAGTAAGTGTTTAATACTCAAATTTTGCACTGAGAAAAATAGCAAAATAGGAATTTAAGACATTGGGTGTTAAAAATTTAATGAAAAGGGGATTATCAGTGGAGGCATTCCTAAATTACACCAATTTTGTTTTCAGTATATTGGAAGTATTTAAATGACATTTTCTTCCTCCCCATGTAAATACAAATTTATCTAAATTGAGTAAAGTATAGTGACAGTTTCTAGAACATAGTCAGGCATGAGACTCAGACATGCTACCTGGGATGCTGTAGAAAATATGTATGTTTTTAAAAAACACACCATTAAAATGGAAATTTTTATTTTAGTTTTTATCCATCTTCAAAAGTGCATTGCAGTGAGAAGTGAGAAGGCCTATTTAATAAAAAAGAAACATTGTTCTTTTCCAATTCCAATTTTTCATTATTATTTATTTGACTTATTTATTTTCATTCTCTCTTCCTTTTCCCTCCCACTGTTCCCTCTCTAGTGCTCTTGACCCTCCCCCATCTCCCAGAAATAGCCTTAAGTTTCTTTATCTCTCAACTAGGTCAAACTTATAGTAGTAGAGAATATTGTGAAGAATCTGTAGCTTAGTTTGGTTCTTGAAGAAACAGATTATTCACTTCAAGGTGACCTGGCTATCCATTTGATAACCAGAAAGCCATTTACCACATTGAGTAGGAGACATGTACCTCATTATGTATGGTATGCCAAACTCCGATGTCTTCTCGTGGTTAGTGATCCATTTTAGATGGTCTTGGCAATTTCAGAACTCAAGCTTGAAATTCATTTACATTTGGATAATCTTCATTTACTCTTTTACCCCCATTTGACATAGGGATTATTAAAACCAAATCCATGAAGAAAACCCCAATTTCTGTGGGTGAGAAGAATTTTAACTTGCATTTGTTGATTGTCTACTTTGTCAGCTACAATGGCAGATGGTTTAGTTGTGTTTTCTCATTTAATATTAATAATGGGCATTTAATATCCCATTTTGCAGACTAGAGAACTGAAACCCAGAGAATTTACAGGCATATCTCAGAAATATTGCATGTTTGGTTTCAGACTACCACCATAAAGCAAATATTGCAATAAAGCAAGTTGTAATCTTTTTGCTGGTGGAGAGTCTTGCCTTCAGTTTGTAAAACAATGCAACATCTGTGAAGCACAATAAAGCAGAGCACAATAAAATGAGGTGTGACTGTGTATAAATTCCCTAGATCAGGTAGCTAGGAATAAACACAGGTTTACAAGTTTTTATCATTAATAACTTTATCAGTGAGTCAAATGCAAGTCTACTCTGTCCATTTTGGCAGATACATTATGCAAATCCACATTAAATGATATGCTCTATGTCTCTATCCTAACTGTAAAAATAGGTATAAAGAGACTTTGTTGGATTATTATCAGTTTAATGAGATAAAATATAGGTAAATTGTGTGTCTTATACAAATTAAGTCCTTGATAACCTGAAACTATAATTGTTGTTATAACAAGAGAAAACTGCACATTAAACAGATTCTGTATTTGTTCTCTAAAATTGGTCAGATAAAAAATTAAGTATGTAAAGTCTGATTTACTGATTTGTTGTCGTAATTGGAGGCTTGCCACTTATGCTGTAGGCCAAGGTATTTAGGTATCATATAATATCCAGAAAAATCAAGATGATAGACCTGCTTTTATTATTCAAAGCATGTAGGGAAAATTGTATGCAGTTTGCATCATATTCTAAAGGGAACATTGAAAACTTAAAGCAGGCCAAGCCTAGAACAAACACAGTGTTGACACAAATTAAAATTGTATCTTGGGAAGGTTGAAGGAACTGTGGATGTTTAGCTTGGAGAAATATGAAGAGATTGGAGGGAAAAGGTAAGGAGGTAGATATGGAAACTAGATATTTGCAAGACCACTACTATGTAGGAGACTTATTTTTGATGAGTTGGGGAAAGGGAAGGATTACCTCCCCCACTTCCATCCCCATATCCTTCCTAAGTTCTTAATGGCTGGAGTAACAGTAAAATTGACATAAGATTAGAATATATGCACATAGAAGTTCATAATATGATGTTCAGATTATAAAATGAGGCTCAAAGAAATGATCAAACCAGGTACCTTTTATGAGTTTTAGACAAAGAAACAATAAATTTGTGAAGAAATTGACAGGACAAAAACAAAACAAAACAATACCACTAGAAGGTTTGGGTAGTCATTAATGAGGAATCTAAACAAAATTTGGATTGGATATAAATTAGAAAAGAGGGGACAAGGTTTGTTTACACAAATTCTTTGGCTCTTGCTTCTTTAATTCTAATAAGGGAATTCACATGTGAGATTTATCTCCTGCTTTTAGGAACAGACAGCTCAGTGTTCTTTCACTGCAGTTTCCTAAGTAACTTTAACTCGAAGTCATCAGTATAGTCCAGTAAGATATCCTGTGGGGGGTCTGCCTTGGATCCTGACAGATGACTGGTTGGCAGAACTAGAGCCCATGGATAAAAATTGCCCCAGGACAGAGTTTTGCCTTAATTTAAGGAAGAAATTGTCAATTAGAACTATCTCAAGACAAGAATGGGGGATTGTGCTGCTTCAGGAAGTAGTGAGATGTTCAAGTGTTAATTGGACAGCCACTGTTACGGAAGGCGTCGCAATAAGAGATTCATTCCATGGGTAAGGGTTGAATTAAAGACCTCCATGATCCACTTCTAACACAGAGTCAAAGACTTAAATTCTGATCCCCACCTGCCAATTGTTTGCATAGATTTGACACTGATGCAAGAGTTTCATTTTGTATTGCCTATTATACTGTTATTTCTTTAGCACACACTTCCCATCTCTGGTAGGTTATAGCAGTTATCATAGGAATCAGTTTAATAAAAAATAATAAGAATACTTCTATTTTAAAATTATGACAAAACACATTTTTCAAATCAATCACCCTATACTCGTCAACTAAAAATGACCAAATATTTAAAAAATGTATTATAAGGCAATAAAATTATAAGCCACAAAGTAACTACATTAATAATTAATTCTCCAAAAATGACCATTAGTCTAAAAAAAGAATTGACACAAATTTGGCCTGTCAGCACAGAATGTAAATACAGAATGTCCTTTAGTTAAACACCACAAAAATAAAACAGTACTAATTTGCCACGGTGGTTCTAGCCTTTTACCTGTTGAACTTTGATTCTTGAATCAACATGTGTATCTGAACTTTGGTCCTGACTGAATCTCTTCTGGCACACATTCTAACAAAAAATGGATCAAAAGAGGGGATACATGTCTAATGATCTGTATGCATACAAAGGTGATAACATTATAAAGCCTCTGGAACAATATTGCCATTCAGTAACAACTAGTGTCCCAAACTGAATATATGAGAAGAATTAAGTCTTCTCTTATTTTTATGAAAAACAGAACAAAACAAAAAACCACATTCAAAAAAACACACAGAAGAACTAATTAGGCTGAATCAAGTTATTACTATGATGTAACCCTGTTAATGATGTAAGAGAACAAATTCTACAATGCCTTTGAAAGTAGACAGCTAATTTAAAAGGCCTTACAACCACTTGCTCTCATATTCCTTCTCAAGAGTACTTCCCAGATTCTAGATTTCCTACACTAGTTTTTTAATACGAGACAAGAGGTGATCGGTTTGATTCCCAGTGGAATTAGGATCGATTCCTTGTAGGGGATGTGCAAGAGGCAAATGATTGATGATGGTACTCTCATCGATGTTTCTATCTCTTTATCCCTTTTCCTTCCTCTCTCTCTAAGAAAAAAAAAAGAATCAATATAAATATATTTAAAAATTTGATACGACATTTTTCCATGGTAATACATATAGATATGGTAAGGTCTTTTTAGCAGCTGTATAGTATTTATTAAATCAATATTTTACCCATAATTGGTGGGGATTTAGTTTGTTCACTTGTTATTATAATGCAATGAACATCTTTGTACATATATTTAAGGTGCTTATTTTAAGTAAATAATTAAATTCCTAAAAGCATCATTGCTGATCAAAAGATTTTGTATAGTCTAAACTAATCTGTATTACCAGATTTTCTTTAAGAGAAAGTTTATAGAATTTTTGCTCCTAATAAATAGCATATGAGAATTCCTGTTTTTTCACTGAAATAGGCCTCTTCTCATTAATATACTTTCTACAAAAATCTTAATTTACATGTCTTAAAAAAAAAAGAAACTAAAAAACTAATCAAGGACAACCACGTTTAGTGCAAGAGATAGTTCCCTTATAAGAGTTAATATTGTAATTACTACTTTAACTCAGTGTAACTTAGAAAAGTTTTCCATGAGACTTTAAATCCTTGGTCTTTTTGCCAAGACTCTTTGACATATCTCAGATTATTTATTTATTTTTAGAAAGAATTTATTAGTCTGGAAAAGTGAAATAAATTTCCAGAGAGCCATAAAAGTTGAAGCTAAACTGCAGTTAAATCTAAAGTTAAGTTAATTGCATTGGTAGGTATTTCAAAATGTGTTTTAAATATAATAGTTATTTTTTAAAAAAATTTCTTTTAAATGAACAGGAAGCTCTGATGAGGAAGAAAGTACCTCAGAATCTGAACTTTGGAAAGGCCCACTTCCAGAGACGGATGAAAAATCACAGTAAGTTCTAATATTAATAGATAACGCACACCCTTACATCAGTGTAGGAAGCTCTGACCACAGCCATTCTTGATAACAGTTAATGAAAATACTTAGCATCATAAATGCCTGTTTAATGCCAAGGGCCACTTAGCCTGGTAAGATCAGTTTATACCCAGCCATTGTTTGTAGCCATGAAGAACCAACTTGTTCAGCTTCCTCTTGGTGGATAAGTCTTTTCTCGGCTCTAATAGATGATGACCTTCTGGTTTCTGCTTAGATTCCTTCAGAGAAGGGTTGTTTACCAGCTTCTAGAGCAGTCTGCCAATGATATTTTGATTATCATAAACTTGAACTTAATGCTATTGTATTTGAAGACATATACAGGTGTAACATTTACTTGCCAACACCCTTTGCCCCAAAGACAGGTAACTCATTGCATGCATTTTTTTCTGCTGTGGGTTGGTTGTAAGAGCTGTCCCTCTATGGGATAGAATGATATCAACTCTTTTCATCTACTAGGATGTTCACCACTTGAACTTTATCTGTTAAAAGAGGGTAAAATGATATCTATTGCATAGAGTTTATTATTAAAGTTTGATGAAATAAAGAATGTAAAGCTGACACAATACCTACAAATATAATAATTGCTCAATAAATTTTAGTCTCATTTTGTTAATTCCTATGCATGTTTGGTTCATAATAGAAAGAGACCTGTTGAATCAGTCATAATTTAATAATTTAAGCTGATTATAAAAATCTTGTTAATTATATGTTCTCAAACTAATAGAATTCAGGTGTGTTTGAAAGAAGTGTTTTGTTTTAAAAAGATTACTTTTTTGTGTGTCCTTTGTTCTTTTTATTTATTTATTTATTTTTAAGCCAAAGAATTCTCATGCATGGTCATTATACATCACATTATTAAAAATTATTGCTATAGCCGAAACCGGTTTGGCTCAGTGGATAGAGTGTCGGCCTGCGGACTGAAAGGTCCCAGGTTCGACTCCGGTCAAGGGCATGTATCGTGGCTGCGGGCACATCCCCAGCAGGGGGTGTGCAAGAGGCGGCTGATCGATGTTTCTCTCTCGTCAATGTTTCTGACTTTCTATTCCTTTCCCTTCCTCTCTGTGAAAAATAAATAAAACATATTTAAATAAAATAAAATAAAATAAAAATTATTGCTATAAGTAAAATATTGTTATGTTAAATTATTGGCTAAACTTTCAACTGTATAACTTCCCCTTAAATAGCTTTACAGTTGAAAATAACAGAATAGGTTTTAGAGTTAACTCACCTTTTTAAACAATAAAGACTCTTGATTAAATCCTAACAAAGCTTTTATAATCCAGAACTCTTTGTGACTTTATAAAAACTTGACATTGATCAAGACCTGAACATCTGAGTACACACAGAGATTCAGCTAATTTCACTTATTTAAGTTCTTGCTATAATTTAAAAAATTCCACTGCATTCTTCTGCCATGCTGGGGGAAAGGGACAGTAGCATGGGGAATACCAAGTTGCAGATAATTCTTAAATCAACTTTATCTGATTCTGTAATTTTTTTTCAATTTTGACATGGTTGTGAGGGCTTTATGCAGTCACAGTTATTTAAAACCAAATGATAGAGTCCCATTGTGAATCTCTGATCTAAAAAAAAACATTTTCTAAAGAGACCGGTACACCAAATTTGACTGTTCAGCTTGGTATCCTATTCCCTGAAAGAAGAAAAGCAACTTTGTATACATTTAATTCTTAGAGCAACTCTATGAGGAAATGTAATGTTCTCTATCTTACAGAAAAGTAAACTGAGCTCAGAGAAGTTAAGTAACATGCACCTGCAGCTAATAAGTGACAAAGCTATGGCTTAAACACTGTCTCACTTAAAAACCTGTACCATTTCCACAGTACCACTTTGGCTCCTAGCATTAATATTTATTTAGTGCTTCATAATTTTTATAGTATTTAAACACATTAAAATATAATTATTATCTCTTTCAGAGTTCTATTCTTTGTTTTAGACATAATCTACTGGCATATTTACTATTTTACTCTTCTTTAGTAATAAAAAGTTGAAGTTTAAATATATTTTCCCTAATGCTAGGAGTTAAGACTTGAGTATTTCTTTAAAATAGTTTATTTTTCATTCATTTCTTAAAAAAAAATCTTTATTGTTGAAAGTATTATAGATATTAGCCTCTCCCCTCGCCCCCATTGACTCCCTCCTCCCTGCTCCCACTCCTTCTCCAGGCCTTCACTGCACTATTGTCTGTGTCCATGGGTTACATGTATATCATTCATTTCTTGATCACACTATAATTTAATGTGAGAATGAACAGAGAAGTTATAAAGTGAACCAAAAAAAGTAAATAGAAGATATGACATTTTATAAAGTATTTCAAAGTAAAATCTTAGGCAATAAATACATTTAAGGAGAGGTGCTAACATATAAAACATTTTAATTTCAGACAATCTGGGTATAGTTTTGATTGTTCTAGAAGCTAAGAATTATTTAATGGATGAATCATGAAATATATTGACATGTAGAAAATCAGCAAGTATGTTGAATTAAAATATTGTTATTAATCTATTTCACCTAGTAATATTTTTTTCTGTTTACTTTAATCAATTTGTATCCTTTTTTTATAGGGAAGAAGAATTTGATGAATATTTTCAAGATTTATTTCTGTGAGATGGAAGAAAAAAGCCTACATTCCTTAATGTAAAAATATACTTTGAGGCTTTTCTGAAATGTTTTATCTACAAGTTGCAGTTTGAGTGATTTGACTTTGGAAATAAAAATTCATCCTCTCAAGACGTCAGATGCTTTGGAAGTTCGTTAGTGCTATTTGGAGACACTTTCCCCACCCTTTGAATATCTATTAAGTTGCTTATCTACAACTCTGTTTCTTCTGTAGCTCCCAGAGGTTGGAGCTAGTACACTGTACAATTCCACTGTTCCTTGGTTTGGGGGGGTTTTCTTCTTACTTATTCATGTTTATCTTTCCTTGCCTCATTATTAGACTCTCACAAAAGTAATTAAGTAGATTAAGTATATCTTCAGCTTCTTTACTTTCATTTGATATACTGGCATCCCTCTCTTGAGCACCTGTTTCACATTATTACCTATTTCTAGCTGCCTCTTTCCCCCGTCCCTCCTTGTCTGTTGCTTCCTCCTCACCTCTACCACTGAAGGGAGTTAGTTATAATCAAATTTTATTTTTCAGTGTATGTAATTTATTAAAAAGCAAATACCATAGAGAACCAAATGAGGTCCCAGTAGTCTGAAACAAGATGTGTTCACAAAAGTTGACTCCAGCAGAGTTTACACAATAATTTAACTAAATAATACAATGTGCATAAAATAGGGCTTGTCTCATATATATTCATGCAAGTATGGATATACTTAATGCACAGATATATTCTAAAATGTAACTTCTTAACTTGGGGTCCACACCCCCAAGAGTAATTGGGTGTGTTTTAGGAGAGATAAGCACTCCTAGAAGCTGTGTAAAACTTCATTGTCTGTGTTTTTGGAGGGAAGGCTCCATAGTTTTCACCTAATTTTCAGAAGTATTTATTGATTAAAAAAAATAAAGTCCCACTTTTATAAAGAGCAAAGAGGTTGATAGAGAGGAGAAGATGCATGATTTTATTAATAAGGACATTTGATATTGCAAGTATGGTTAATGGACAACTTCATTTGTAAATTTAGATTATATATAATCACAACATCTAATCCGTTTATACATAACTAGAGGCCCAGTGCATGAATTTGTGCATGAGTGGGGTCCCTCAGGGTGGCCTGTGGGGATGAGGCCAAAATCCACAGTCCAACGCCGCCTGCAGCTCCTACCTGAAGCTCCCACTCATGCCAGCCCAACTGCCTGCCATGGGCTCCTGCCCAGTCAGTCCTGATTGGGAGAAGCTCTCACTACTGCAGCAGCACTCACCAGCCGTGAGCCCTGCGTCTGGTGTCCTCCCAAGGGGAGTGGCCTGCGGGATTGGGCCGAAACCAGCTCAATGACATCCCCTGAGAGTTCTGGATTATAGGATAGTGCAGGCCAGGCTGAGGGGACACCACCAGTTGCACAGTCGGGGCCAGGGAGGGACCACCAGAGGACTCCAGGGCGTGTTCAGCCCATCTCGCTCAGCCCCGATTGGCCAGACCTCAGCAGCAAGCTAACCTACCAGTTGTAGCATCTGCTTCCTGGTGGTCAGTGCTCATCATAGCAAGTGGTTGAATGGCCTTAGCATATCATTAGCATATTACACTTTGATTTGTTTAACATTTGCCATGTCACTGGAAGGTGGGACACTTAACATATTAGGCTTTTATTATATAGGATGGCAAATCTTAGGAATCATATTTTTAAGGAGTCTTTAAAAAGACCTCAAGATGATGAGTTGAAAGACTGATTCTCCCACAGACCTATTTCAAATTTGACTGTAGTGTAGTCAGTGGTGTTCAATGAGCCAACTGGTTTGGAATATGAAATGTACTTACTTACACTTACTCTTAAGTGAAGTTCCTAGTTTTGCAGATCTTAAGAGGTGACACATTTCTTTCCCACAATTCACTTTTTAGTGAATGAGGAAGGGAAGTTGTTTGAGCTGACTGATATTTTTGGGTCCAAAATTACATAAAGCTAAAGGATATTTTTTTAAATCCAGCCTCTAAAATAATCCTAGAAGTAGAATTTCAAAATTATTTTAAGCAGTAGAAATAAGATATAGAGTACCACTTATCCACTTAAATGGAAGACACTTATTTGATTGTAGATATTGAGTTTTTTTTCTTCCTCAAAATATTAACTTACAGGCACTTCTCATTTATATACCTGAGTGATGAGATTTATTAAAAATATATTTACTGAACACCTACCTTAATACCTGATACCAGGCACTTCTCTAGGTGCTCTGGTAGCATTATGAACAAAACATAAAATGGACAAAACCTTTCATTCATGGACCTTACATTCTTATGTGAGAGTAGCAATCAAGATTCTAAGTACCTAACTTACAAAAATCTAACAAATGGTGAGTTATTTCTCGGCTGCTTAAAATTAATATCTCCTGTTTAACAAAGCATTAGACGCTAGATCATCAATTTTTTACTATAATTTAGATATCTTTTGATAAATCTATGGTGTAATTATTATTTAGTCTGTCTTCTAATTCAGTCTATGGTTATAGATAAGTAAAGACATTTTTCTAATGTCCTGACATGCACCATGTAGTAGAAGTAGTGGATTGTCCTTAGTGTCTCTGGACAAATACATAGAATCAATATATAGTTCTAATAATCATTTTTAAAAGTAACCTCTCTCGACGTCTTTCCCAATGGCTTTTGATAATACAATTGTCACATAAATTACGCATTCTTCTGAATAATGCATAATATTTATTAGCTGGTTTAAATTGCATTAGGATTATCCAGGTAATCTTATAAATGGATAATTCTTTCCATGAGAAGACTAGTTTGGAACATAAAATATTCTTAGTTACACATAAAATAAAAATTTTCAGACTTGTGGAGAAGAATAGGCACAGGATAAGACAGTTTATAAGCTGCCAAAAGTGGAGTTGTCTTTACCATTCCATTATCAAGGGTAAAATGTAGAAGAGAGATATGATAAGCAGTTCAGATTAAACAACCCTTGGCTCATTTTGTTTTCTATATAGTATTTATATACATTATACATTTTATACCGTATATACTCCTACAATAAGACATGTTGATGAGGTATTTTTAGTTCAGGACAGGATTTGAGTATAAATCATGATTATTAATGTTATGGGCTGAATTGTGTCCCCCCCACAAAAGCATGCTGAAATAGAAATGCCCAGTACCTCATTGTGACTGTATTTGGAGATAGGGTGTGTAAAGAGGTAATTAAGGTAATATGAGGTCATATAAGTGAGCCCTAATCCAATGCAACTGTGTGCTTATGAGAGATTAGGACACAAATACACAGGAGGAAGACCATGTAAAGACACAGGGAGAGGCTGGCCATCTGCAAACCTAGGAGAAACCAACGCTGCCAATATCTTGCACTTGGACCTCTAGCCTCCAGAACGGTGAGGAAATAAATTTCTGTTGTTTAAGTCATCCAGTCTGTGGTATTTTGTTATGGTAGCCTTAGCAGATGAGCACAATTAATAAGCACTTATAAAAAGGAATTATATCTTTTAATTTTAAACAGATTGGCACCAAAAAATGCACTCATTCTCATCTTATTTTGCACTTTTGTGGAACTTTATTTTATCCTCAGGTATTCTGGCTAACTGTTTTCCCCTGAGGGTCACAAGAGGAGCTTTTCTGAAGCCCCTCTTACTATGTTACTTGATGGTTTGCTGAATGAAATTTGCTGAAGTTCTTTTGAATGTTTTCCCTTTTTCTTCAAAAGTAGTAACAATCAATATTTGAAATGTAGACCAAAGGGAACATATTACAACATTAGGCATGTTTTGGACTTTTTGTCATCAACACCACCTCCTGAATCTTCTGTAGCTAGTAAAAAGGAGAAAAGCAGTATTATTGGGAGTCTGTGGCTATATGGTGTTTTTATTCTAACACTCTAATGATATTAGTATTAATTTTATGGCTTAATTAGTTTTAGCTTACATCAAATACTAAAGGCTTAACTATTTAAAAACGTAAATATATATTCAGAATTAGTCCAGTTAAAAAATAGAATCTAATAAAGAATTAACCAATTATAACATCTGTTCTCAAGAGAACCACCGAAGTACACAGTCTGGGAATCTGAGTTGTTGCTTTGGGCTAGGCCAGTAGTGGGCAAACTGTGGCTCGCGAGCCACATGCAGCTCTTTGGCTCCTTGAGTGTGGCTCTTCCACAAAATACCACAGCCTGGGCGAGTGTATTTTGAAGAAGTGGCGTTAGAAGTTTAAAAAATTTGGCTCTCAAAAGAAATTTCAATCGTACTGTTAATATTTGGCTCTGCTTACTAATGAGTTTGCCGAACACGGCTAGGTACAAAGCTTGTTGCCTAGAAATACAAAATAATGTTCTTAGTTCCCAGAAACTTGTCACTGTAATAGGATAAAAGTTCACCAGTGATTTTTATGCACATAAAGTAGAGAAGATTCACATTCAATATACTGAATACTAAAAAAAATTTTTTTAAATGCCAGGAGCCACTTAAAGGACCTGATATCCTATTACCCTGTTTATCATGAAATTGAGAAAGATTAAATTTCATTGTACTAAGAAATATCACTTGCTCAGTAAAATTACCACTTTTGTTATCTTTTTGAAGTACAAATTAGATATTATGGCTTTCCTGTTTAAATCCCTTTAATGACTTCCCCTAGCTCTTCTGGAGGACACATCCTTATAGTAAGGCCTTCAAGGTAACACAACCTGGCAGGGCTGCCTGCATGACCAGCTTCGTCTGATACTTTGCCCTGGTTATTGTCTAGTCTCCCTAAGTCCTCCAGTTGCACCAAGCTTATTGCCACTTCAAAGCCTTTGTACATATCCTCTTCTTTCTCTCCCTTCGGTCCCCCACTTCTCTTTGTTTAGCCAGAGTTCAGAGTATAGCATAAGCATCCTTCCTTGGTACACACCTCATGCTTCCTCTGATAGTTAGATAACCAAGCACTCATTTATTTTAACATCTAGCTCCCCCATCTGTGAGATAAGAGCCCAGTCTCTCCCCAGGGTCTGCCTAACACAGGGCCTTGTACCAAATAAGTACATAAGTGAATGGATATCAAGGAGTCAGAAACTCCTATTTTTATTCTGTTGAAGGATATCCTTAACCTCTTCAGCAAAAGACTTTCTCCCTCTTTGAAGTCTTTAAAATACTGCTAAGCACAATAGAACGCTCTAAAAGGACTGTTGTATCTTCTGTTTTGCAAGGCCTTTCCAGATAAAGATGATTTCTTGTTAAACAATAAGAATTTCTTACAAAACTTTTTGAGTGCTGAACTCTCAAGAAAAAAATGTCATATTCACATTCCACTTTAAAGTTGACATTTTGAGACATCTGATGAACTAATAGCTGATCCTGAGTGTCTTACAGAGATTTTCTGAAGAAAGTAGAACAAAGTGATTTTAGAGGAGAGATTTCCTAAGGAAAAATAGCAGTGTGTGGAGACATTTGAGGAAGGCAAGCAAAGTCTTGGAGTACTGGTTGACACCTCATTCAGCTGGCCAGCTTTGCTTTACAAGTAGGGCTACCTAGAGATCTGTAAAACCTTCTCATTATATAGAGAAGAATATTGAGCTCAGAGAGGTTCAGCAAGTTGTTCAAAGTCTCAGCGAATGTATAATGTTGGGACTAAAATTGTTGATCCCTTTGATTTTATGGTTTTTATATTATTTCTAAAAAGTCACTATCTGCAGAGGTGCCTCTGGAGCCAACTTCTAGAGTGGATGAGGAAGCCTAATCCCACCCCTAGCTCAACTGGACCAGCCAATCAATTCCATCTGGAATTCTGAGTAAGGTCTGTGTATGTGTTTGAGGGGCTGGGTAACCTGACAAGCACTAACAACTTAAAATGATCAGACCGTACAGTAAAGCAAGTTTAATATTTATGTTTACTTTTTATTTTTATGCTTTTGTCATGTGACTTTGGACTACTTGCAAGAAGGAAAATCAAATTCCATCTAACCTTTTTCATTCATGTTTCCTTCTTCCTGCTTTTTCGCCTCCTCTTCCATTACCTTCACCTTTGCATCGTATTCATCAGCCAGCGATTTCCACTCCATTCTGTTATTCTGAAGGCCATTCAGCATGGGGGTGACTTCTTGGTGAAACCGGGAGAACTCCTACAGAGAATTTCAGGTCAAAAACTACTTAAATTATATGGTTAATATTCAGTACTTTCCATAGGCAGAAGAAGTCTAAGAAAATGTTCTGGTGTTCAGAGCTGCTACATCAAATTTAACTCAGTGCCTTGAGAATGGAGATAGGGGCTGCCTTTCCTGCCTGCCTAAATCAATTTGCTCTCATCGAGTTCTTTCTCCTTCCACTCCTGAATGAGAGATTAGGATAATACCGCCAACTACTTTGGAGAAATAAGGACACCATTAATGGCTCTTCATGTGGGGTCTTTTTTAATTTGGCTAGCAGTTTGAAAGCAAAATTCTCACCTAAATAATTTGTTTACTTACCTTATATACAAAAGTGCAAACAAAATCAATAAATCCAACTTGAAGTTTAGGCAGTTCATCTTTTTTGTTTCTATCCATCATAGGCTAGAAAGAAAAATAAAGCCTTTAAAGATAGTTTTCTAAGGTTCAGAAAAAAAAATAGACTGATTTGTATCGATAATTTTTAATAAGTAGTGTGTCTTTTATGTCAAGGTCTTTACAATAGGTTGTTGCTGCAGCATCCTTCTCTCCAGATCTCCTTGTTCCCAAAATTCATTTGCAACTAGAAGTGCTACCTGCAAATAAAAAAGACTTGGTTCATGAAAGCAACTTATTAATAGAGAATCTGCATTGTATTAGTATGAATGACATTTAAAACAGGGTGTGTAGTTACTGTTTGAGGTGTTTCTGAGCATATTGTCACAGTGTATGCTCTTTGGTTTTAAAAAGATGTCATTTACGGATGGTATGGAAATGGAAAAGGAGAATTTCTCTTCTTACCAGTGTTCCAGACTTATTCTGGGACTGCCTGCCTTCTATTTGCCTTTGCCACCATCTCTCAACAATAAAAAAGGGAGATGGGAAGATATTTACTTCCATTACATTATGCTTCAAGCTCTGGAATCTCCCAAGTCCTTCTGTCCTACTTCTATTAGCATCTAGCATCTTCTATTAGTATCTGATGCACACTGCACTCTCACATATGCACACAAAGACTAGAATACAGCTTTACGTGATTACAGCATGCAGATATTTAAGGGTTTATTTATATCCTTTTAAAACACCCAACATCAAATGTATTGAACACCTACTAGCTGCCTTACATTGGCATGAGCCAGACTTGCCAAGGAGAGTGAGATGTGACATTTTAAGATGCTCACAGGGTAGTGAAGGCAGTCATGTAAACAGTGTGGTAAGTGCTGTAACAGTAATAGTATGAGTGTTATGGAACAAAGAAAATGGAGTAAAGATGTTTTATAAAGAGGGGAGGTTGTGCACTGAAGAAGAGATTATAAGAAAAAGCACTAATTATTCATCCTCATGCTGATTTATCACACAATCCCTGAATAACTGTACATAAAATTCTTATTGCCTGTTCAGTGATAAGGAATACTTTCAGGAAAGCATTTTCTTTCCAATATTCCCTCTACTTGTCTTGTTCTGGGACCTGATCAAAAAGACCTATTGTCTTACATTTGTGAGCTTGTAAAAGCACTTTGCCTTTTTTCATACCCAACAGGAGACATTTTATCTTTGTCTTAACTTCTAAGTTCCTCTTCCATATTTTTAAATTATAAACTGATTGTTTGAGAGGACAAGTCCAGGATAATGGAAGATAATGGCTTATAAAATATACTAGAGGCCCAGTGCACAAAATTTGTGCACAGGAGGTGTTCCCTCAGCCCAGCCTGCACCCTCTCCAATCTTGGATCCCTCCAGGGATGTCCAACTGCCCATTTAGACATCCCAGTGGATCGGGCCTAAACGGGCAGTTGGATATCCCTCTCATAATCCAGGACTGCTGGCTCTCAACTGCTAGCCTGCCTGCCTTCCTGATTGCCCTTAACTGCTTCTGCCTGCCAGCCTGATCATCCCCTAACCACTCTTCTGCCAGCCTTATTTATGCCTAACTGATCCCCTGCCAGACTGTTTGCCCCTAACTTCCCCCTCCTGTAGGCCTGGTCACCCCTAACTGCCCTCCCCTGCAGGCCTGGTCCCCCCCTCCCAACTACCCTCTCCTGCAGGCCTTGTACCCCCCAATTGTTCTCCCCTGCAGGCCTGGGTCCCCCCCAACAGCCATTCCCTGCAGGCTCAGTCACCCCCAACTTCCCTCCTCTGCTGGCCTAGTCACCTCAAACTGCACTCCCCTGCAGGCTTGATCGCCCCCAACTGCCCTCCCTTGCAGGGTGGTCCCTCCAAACTGCCCTCCCCTGCTGGCCATCTTGTGGTGGCCATCTTGTGTACACATGGGGGTAGGATCTTTGACTACATGGGGGCATCCATCTTGTGTGTTGGAGTGATGGTCAATCTGCATATTACTCTTTTATTAGATAGGATAGTCATATAAGTGATATCTATAATATCACTTGATAACTCTATTGATAACCCAAAAGGAGAATAATAAATGTGTGTGTGATTAAATGTCTGAGGTTACCTGACATACTCATGTTCACTGTTATGTGGGACCTACGAGTGTGACAGAAAAGGAAACATAATTTTATTCACCTGACTTTGAACCTCCCAGGGCTTGGTTATAGCTGACAAGTCACATGCAGTCATCATCATTGCCCTTTGGAAGAAACAAAAATTGTTAATACAGAAAGAATTACAAAATAAGTGATTTTTGCCAAAAGAGCAATAAAATTCTGACTACTCACATGATGATCTCTTTTTTGGTTGGATCAATGGTTATGTATTTGATGGCCTCTTCTTCACTTTCCATTTTTTCACAGGCATCAACAATTTTTTGAAACATAGTTCTCTTTCTAAAAAAAAAGATACAGCTGTGCAATAGCATATAAAACCAGAGATTAGAAAGGTATCTTTAACACGAGCTTTTTCAGATCTCCTGAAGCACATCCAATGTTTCTTGTGGGTATGGACCCCAAGGTAAAAAGTTACATTTTATAACATATACATGCATAAAGTATAGCCATATTTGCACTACTATATCTGAGACAAGCTCTATGCACACTGTATTATTTAGTTAAATTGTCTTACTGTGTAAACTCTGTTGGGTCAACTTTCATGAACACAATGAGGTATAAAATTGAAGATAGGCAAACCCTACAGCAATTTTATTTCTAGGGAGAGTTTTTAGGAAAGATATATATACATAAATGTATACACACACACACACACACACACACACACACACACACACACACACATATACATACACAATGTAGTATTGTGGGCAATTATGAAAATTTTGAAATAATCTAAATGTCCATGAGTAGAAGGATGGCTAAATTAATTATGGTATATGCATACAGTTAAAACAAATTAACTGGATCTCCATTTACCACCAAGGCAAATCTTTAAAAGAAAATCTTGCATGCAAAAAGCAAGTTGCAGAAAGGTATATACAGTATGATATCATTTATGGGAAATTTTTAAAATATACTTCACAATACCATATAAAAACATGAATGGAAAGGACAAATATACACATCAGTCTCTGAATGAGCATGTTTTTGAGAAGGGAAGGGTCTTCATGGTGGAGTGTGTGTGTGTGTGTGTGTGTGTGTGTGTGTGTGTGTGTCGGGGGAATACCTCATTTCTGTCACTTTTTACTCCTTAAGAAAATAAAAGATCTAAGACAGGTGTGACAAAATCTTAGCATTTGTTGAATCTGAGTTATATTATTCTTAGTATCTGTCTTTATGTTTAAACTATCTAATAATTAAATTTTTAATTAATAAGGATCAGAGAGGCACAATTTGATACTTCCCATCGAAGTCATTAAATATTTGGATTGTGTAACTTCTTCACTTTGTTATAATCCATTTTCACCAAGCAGATTTATGGTTCACTGACAAGAAAATGTGTAGAAGCTTCAAGTATCTGGTCCTTGGTAACTATTATTATAATAAATGAGCTGGCACTCTGCTGTATATAACTCAGAATTCTGGGAGTTCAGTTAATTTGCATCAGTATCACCAAGATTGTTCATCTAGACTCCGAACCATGGTGAATTCAGGACAAAAGCCACCTAATAAGGTTATGTGGGATCACACTCTGGCAATGTGCCAATCTTGCTGAGTATTCCTCAACTGAACCTTCTTCAGATAAACTATTTAATATTAGGAGCTTAGCTTTTAAAAGTTTCCAAATGTCTAGAAATTCACTGTCATGCATCTTGAAGGTGTTCTATTGATAACCCAAAAAGAGAATAATAAATCTGTGTATGAATAAATGTCTTTCAAGTTCATTGCAATGGACCATTTATGGAAGGCAGAACCACACAGGTATAAGGAAGTTCTGTACTTACTTGAAGTATAAAGCCAGGTCAGTTGCTATTATTGCAACTTCAAACAAATGAATAACTGTTTCAAACTGGCGTCTATTTAGGTTCTGGAAGATGTTTAAACTCTGTAAGATGAACATTCACAATAAAGTGCAATCATTAATTTGCCTTTGATTTAACAAACAAATCAAACTATGCCTAAAATAAAGATTATTCTATTACAGAGAGAGGAAAACTAAGTCTTCCACTGTTTTGCTTTCAATTTTTGTACCTTGTCTTAAGGAGGCCTCTTTACTTAGAGTAAGTAATTTACGTATAAAAATAGATATTAGCAAATGTTCATGTAATCAGTATATGAGGTTTGGATTAAGTAAAAGTGTTTTTTTCCAAGACCATTTAAACAATACTAAAAGATTTAAATATGTGCTTGTATTAATCAAAGAGCTTTAATAAAAAATATCTGGTGGATGTCTTAACTGTTAGATATCCATGTTGAATTTCCTACCACGTAATTTCAGAATGATTATAGAAACTGTTGGAAAACTTTTAGAAACTGTGAATTACACTAGTACTTGTGTGTGTACAAAAATAACAAAATCCTCCCAAGCTGATCTCAAAATGTATCCTTGTAATAATACTTTACAAAGGCTTAACTAGACCTTTCTTCAAAGAGTTTCCTACTAACGATCTCTTCACATATGGGATCGGCTTCCTTTCTTAGTGTTCTAGAAAACTAGAGTATGAAGTTGGGAGTGGTTTTTAAAAGATCTGATATTCCAAATAGATCTTTATAGGCATACAGGCTAAAGAACAGGTGTATATTGGTTTTGCCAAATGAAATTGACAAATATGAAATAGAGGAAAAGTTCCAGTGGGGAGAAAAGAGGAAATAGTATATTAACTTATATAGAGATAGAAGCAGCATAAAATAAATTTGCAAGCCCATGACCAACTATGGCTCTCTGTTATTATAGAAGATTGAAAAACTAGAAAGTACCGAAACCAGTTTAGCTCAGTGGATAGAGCATCGGTCTGTGGACTGAAAGGTCCCAGGTTGGATTCTGGTCAAGGGCATGTACCTTGGTTGCAGGCACATCCCTAGTAGGGGTTGTGCAAGAGGCAGCTGATCAGTGTTTCTGACTTCCTATCCTTCTCCCTTCCTCTCTGTAAAAAATTAAAAATATATATATTTTTAAAAACTAGAAAGCAAGAAATGAACAAAGAACTCAAGTTTTCTATATTATCCTATATAATAAAAGGCTAATATGCAAATTGTCCTCACAGGCAGGAGTTCGACCGACTGGGAGCTAGATGTGCACTGGCCACCAGGGGGCAGCGCAGAACATGGCAGGTGTTGGCAACAATGCTGCATTGGCAGCGGATGGCAGTGGAGGTACTGTCAGCCCTGATGGGCACTGACAAGAGTGGGACCGTGGCAGGATGGTGGAGCAGGTGAGCAGGTGGAGCCAGGCCAAAGTGAGTGGAAGCAGGGGCCCCAATCACCCTGCATGTCACCCCACAGATCGGCGCTGATTGCTGGCCAGGCCTAGAGACCAACCCATGCATGATTTCATGCACTGAGCCTCTAGTATGTTATATAAACCTTCACTTAAGTCATTTTTTATTACAAATTTTCTGGGCTAAACACCAAATAATGAAAGCAGCAACTCACATAATACTTAATACTTACCTAGCACTGCTCTAAATGCTTTATGAATACTCTTAATCTTACAACAAACCACAGCACAGGGAAGTTAAGTAACTTGCTCACGGTTAAACAGTGAGTACACGGCAGAGCTGGAATCTAAACCAGTGCAGCATGGCATTACACTGCCTCTCAACAAGGAGCCCAGGTTTGGTTTCCATGTTCATCACTTCATAATTGTATAATTTCAGACACGTCATTTAACATCCGTATTTGCTTTCTCAAATGGGGATAATAACAGTTGCCCTGCCTAATTGCCTAGCACTTACTAGTAGTCTACACTCAATAAATATTTGTGGAATGTTAACTCAAATGAGATAACTGAGAATGCATTTTAAAACCATAAATTGCTACAAAGGCCATATCATTATTCTTGTTATGTAAAGTTTTGAGGCTAGCTTCAGGTTAAAATAGACTTGCAAACCCAAGACCAACTATGGCTCTCTGTCGTTCCAGGAGATTGAAATACTAGAAAGCAAGAAATGAACAAGAACTCAAGTTTTTTATATTATACTATTGGCCGGGTGCACAAAATTTGTGCATGGGGTGGTGGGGAGGGGGTATCCCTCAGCCCGGCCTGCACCCTCTACAATCTGGGACCCCTTAGGGGATGTCCGACTGCTGGTTTAGGCCCGGTCCCATGGGACCCAGCCTAAACCGGCAGTCAGACATCCTCTCGCAATCCAGGACCATTGGCTCTGAACTGCTCACCTGCCTGCCTGCTTGATCACCCCTAACCACTCTGCCTGCCAGCCCCCAACTACCCGCCACTGGCCTTCTCACCCCCACTGCCCCCCCTTGCTGGCCTTATCACCCACACTGCCCCTCCACCAGGCTGTTCACCCCCAACTCCCCCCTCCCCTCCTGCTGACCTGCCTGCCCCCAACTGCCCTACCCTGCTGGCCTGATCGCCCCCAATTGCCCCCCACTGCCGACTTGCTTGCCCCCAACTGCCCCCCTCTGCTGGCCTGATCACCCCCAACTGCCCTCCCCTCCTGACCTGATTGCTCCTAACCTCCTGTGCCTCGGCCCCGCCAACATGGCTTTGTATGGAAGGAAGTCCGGAAGGTCTCCTGGTCTAATTAGCATATTACCCTTTTATTAGTATAAATGTTATATAAACATTCACTTAAATCATCTTTTTATAAAACAAATTCTAGCTGAACCGGTTTGGCTCAGCGGATAGAGCGCCAGCCTGCAGACTGAAAGGTCCCAGGTTCGATTCCGGTCAAGGGCATGTACCTTGGTTGCGGGCACAATCCCGGTAGGGAGTGTGCAAGAGGCAGCTGATCGATGTTTCTCTCCCATCGATGTTTCTGACTTTCTATCCCTCTCCCTTCCTCTCTATGAAAAATCAATAAAATATATTTAAAAATAAATAAATAAAACAAATTCTAAGACCAAAAATAGTATTTTACAAGCAGTTATAAGTAGTAGACAGGAAAGCTGTGATATTTTTTGTTAAAATAATGAGTTCATAATGGCAACTATAGTCTTTTTGAATTGATAGAATAAAAAAATGTCTGTTGAACACTCGACAAAGTACAATAAACAAAACCTGTCTAGATAAAAATCAGTTCCTTACTTGACACAGTTCACAGCAGCCCCTGGGGCATCCCAGTCCACATTCTGAACCAAATCTGGATACAGGGTGTTTTCAACCTGGCCTGGATTGGCCAGGAAGAAGGAAGAGCAAAGGGAGCATTTGCAATTTTTATGTCACTTCCTGCCCCTGATTTTGGCACCATGGTGGCCTTTGGACTGGTGGTGAGCCAATGGCATGTTTATGTCAGTGACTCACTTACTGTCTTTATTTGTTCATTGAAACAAATAAAGAGCAAGTCGGCAGTGGGGGGCAATTGGGGGCGATCAGGCCAGCAGGGTAGGGCAGTTGGGGGCAGGCAGGTCAGCAAGGGGGGAGGGGGGAGTTGGGGGTGAACAGCCTGGTGGAGGGGCAGTGTGGGTGATAAGGCCAGCAAGGGGGGGCAGTGGGGGTGAGAAGGCCGGTGGCGGGTAATTGGGGGCTGGCATATTTTTATGTTCCAAATGTAATGTGACATATACTTTGTAGCTCAGTGACACTTAAATTCATCTTAGATTACTGTACTAGGGGGAAAGTGAGGGCATGTGTAGAAATGCCATAAACATTTAGACAAATTAATATTAAAAGCACATTAAGACATTTTAATTTTACTGTATACTGAGAATTTGCTAAGAGAATATGTCTCAGGATTTTCACCAGGCATGCAAAAAAATGTAAATATGTGAGGAGATGGATATGTTAATTAGCTGGCTATAGTAATCATATTACTATGTATATGTATATTGAAACATGTTGAACATCTTAAACATATGTAATTTTAAAAAATAAAATGAACAAAAAGTTAAGAAGATGAGCCAAATTAAAACAAAATTTGGGGGGGTGGGGAGGAGGAAGCAAAATAGGCTGGTGAATTTAAATAAATAATCCCTTAGGCTATAACTTCTTGTCTCTACCAAGTATCAGATTGTACAGGGTGCATAACCATCAACCAAATAAATCAATATTTTTATGCATCAATTATTTTAATGTATATTGTTTATATTTGTAAACCTGGATACTTGTTACTATTTGCTAAGTATATCTGTATGAGAGGAAAAACTACATTTAAAAATATGACTAATCCTATTGTACCCCATTTAAGTCATACCTTTTTCCAATCCCAAATAATAAAACAGCTCTATTAAAGCTGATAGATTATCAAAAGGTCTTTCACATTACAAAGTAAATCAATATTGGATTTTTTAAAAAGATTAACACGGCATACTTTTAAAATTGGCATGATTAAGGAAAAAGAGTGTATATTCAACTTTTCAGTTCCGCCTTTTTAAGAGATAGCACAATATACCTAAATTTCACTCATCATTTTTTCCTCCATTTTCACTTTCATCTAAAAAACTGTACAAGCCTACTAATTGAAAAACCATTTCTTAATTCTATATTCTTTCATATTTTCTCTTTTATTCTTTCACAGCTAAGGCCCTTATAAGAAAAGCTTCTAAATGGTTTCTTTTTAAGCTGTGGACATAGATGCATACAAAGTATCCTGCTTCTGTTTTGTATTAGTTGCTGGAAAGCTCTTGATCAAATTTGTGGCCCATGTCTAATAAATGTTTATACCTCACTGTACACATTTTGGGAACATTTTGAGCCTTTACCATACTTTGTCTTAGTTTTCTTATTTTTCCATTAGCCTTCTCTAATATTATATGTATTTTTTGGAAGCTCTACCAAATCATTTTGGACAAAAATTAAGGATTAAACACATATTCATGCATGCAAATTTTTGTAAGTAAGAAAAGATTCTTTCATTGGATCAAGGGCCCACTTACTCAAAGAAAGAGTATATTTTTATTCTCCCTGTACTATTAAAATGGCAATAAAAATATAAATTCTGCATAGCACATCAAGATAGGTAGAAGTGGCTCTAATTCATTCTGATTAGGGCTCCCAGGTAAGTAGAAGCGACAGAAAGTACAGGCAGTTTTAGTCTTCACGTTGCAGGAGAGTGCCAACCTGTTCAGGGCTCACTGATGACTTACACAAGATATTTACTTTCTCCTGCCTTCTTTGTGTAAGATGGGGTTGGTATGAATAGAATTATGCACTTTGTTAAGAAGTGCTTTTGAGTAACAAAAGGGTTCTGTTATTTATGCTGAGCAATTTATTTAGTCATTTTTACAGTACATTATAATATTACAATGTATACTCTCACAATTCTGACTAACAAGGTTTTTCCAGTTAAAGGATAGGTGTCTGTCTGGTTAGAATGTAAGTGGTTCTAATTCTCAAAGCAGTGAATCCCACTCCACTGAGATATAAGGCCAATTTAGGTCAGAGTCTTATATGCAAAACAAAATGCCTGAGTCATGCCCCTGAAATGCTGAAGTTGTTAGATGAATCCCAAGGATCTTCCTTATTAAAAAAAAATTAAAGATTTTAAATGGAAACATTTTTATACAAAAATAATTAATAAAAGAGTCACATTGTCTACATAGGATGGCTAGAAATTTCTCTTTTCCCCCACCATTTAATTTGCCTGCTTATAAAAAGCTCTGTGATTGCATTGCCTAGCGACTCTATTTACAGGCCTTAAAAGTCTGCAATTAGCAGATCGAATAGCATTGTAGGCAGGTCCTCACCAAGGTGGTAAAGATTACAGAGATGCAATATTCCTTTTTAGAATGAATAATAAACCTTTATATAGCCATCAAAACCAGTTCAGGCTGCAGAGTAAATAGCATTAAAAATTTTAAGATGGAAAACCACAACTATTATAAACCCTCCAGTCCCAGAAAGAAAAAACTTATGAAATATGAGGAGCCTTCCAGTGGTAAGCATTTAGATATTTGGCTGTAATTTTTAAACATATTTGCCTTTAGTAAATAAAATTAAATAACAAAGTAAAACATATATTTGACACTATCTGCCTTTGGTATCACATAACCACTAGGAATTAGAAAATTCTTACTCAAGAATATAAGATAGTCTCAACCATTAAAACAAAGACTCATAGCAAAATGGATAATTAACAATTTATTTTTATCTCTCTGAATTACTTTCAGTTCTTTGAATTCTCATAGAACAGATATTATCATTTTTATGACATAAATGCTACTGTAGAGAGAGGTTCTGGCTATGCATCAGAACTATTAAAGTTCATAGTGAAAATGCAGGTTTCTGGCCCCAACCCCAGAGAAAGCACAGGAAGAAAGTATGTAAAGCACCCCAGATCTGTTTTTTTTGTGTGTGTGTTTTATTTTATTTTGTTAATCTTCACGCAAGAATTTTTTTCTATCTTTTTTTGTTTTGTTTTGTTTTGTTTTTTGTTTGTTTGTTTTATTAGGGAGAGTGGAAGAGAGAGGAGGGAAACATCCCTGTCAGCCTGAGAGAGAAACACATCAGTTGTTTTTTTTCTCATGCGCCCTGACCAGGGCCCTGGCCAGGGAGGAGCCCGGAGTCAAACCCAGGACCCTTTGGTCCGCAGGCTGACACTCTATCCACTGGGCCAAACTGGCTAGGGCCAGGATCTGTTTTTAACAACTTGCCCCCCGCCCCAACCCCTATTCTAACACAGCTGCCCTGGGTCCCCATGTCTGGGCACTGCATCAGCCTTAAAAACACTCAGGGCACTACACTACACTACACGTTTCCTCCTGGTCACTCTGTCATAAGTTTTTCCACGTGGCTTTTCATCACTTAAAATACTGTAGTGTTAACTCAAAACTTGGGGGTGTATTTCTGTGTATTCCTTCCCCTGAGCCTTTAATAATGATTGTTATGGAAACTGAGAAAAGCTCCATCCTGGAGAGGGCTTGTGCTTCCTAATGAGCATCTGCAGTTCTAAACATGATCTCTGCTCTGACAAAAGTGTTCCCCTCCGTCTAACAAATGGCTCCTCTTAATTGTTTGGTTTGGAACTTTCTCAACTGATTTTTTTTAAAAAAGAAAGTATAACTAGACTATATCCACAACTTTTCCACATGCCTACGGTACCCTTAAAAGAAATGGATAAAGAGAAGATTGACTACCTCCCATGGAATGCTAGCAGTACTAATACATGCAAATCAAAGTGAATTCAAGACCAAGTTCAAAGGCACTTCCTGCATAAAGCTGTCCCTGATGCAACGTCTATTCTCCCCTGTGCCCTGCCCACTCCTGAATGTGATGTCTCCCTCTGAAGCTCTCAGTGCTACTCTGATGGCAGTTGTCCGATTCCGTCTTATATCCCAGTTTCATGCCTCTTTCCACTACAAAAGCTTGACTTTCTGAAAGTACAGACCATACCCTACAGGGAGTGCCCAGGAATGAGAAAAGAAAACCAGTGACTGATTTATACATCTCCTATAAGCCTTTTTTTCTTTTTCAACAGACCCACAGAGATGTTGTGAGGTTCCATGGCTCTTTTGTCCTCTATCCCAGCTACTTCCAACTTGGTTGTTCAAAAACTGTTACAATATAGCAATTTCTGTCATTGACTTTTATGAGGTAAACACTGTCAGCCTCCACCCCTCCAGGCCATCTCTTTCCGAGCATTTTCTGTGGGTTAGTGTTTTGACCCAGAGCTTGTAAGCTGGCCTGGAGAGAGACTCTTGTACCTCATCCTGGAGGAGAGTCTTACTGTACTCCAGATGGTGCCTCTCCAAAATAGAAGATCCGTGAAGCTTTGCCAATGGAGACGTGGACCTAGAAGGAGAAAGATATGCCATGATTTTAGCTGATTAAAGATTATGCATATGTCCATACCATATAGAATCTTTACTATTTGAGGATCTTTTTTCATTTCCTCTCTCTCCCCTACTGCCCATGAAATGGCCAAAAGTTGCATATTGAAAAAGATGTTTTAGATTTAGAAGATAAGAATATGCTCTTATAAAACAATTTATTTTTTAAAAATATCATAATTTATTGATTGCATAAAATGATTGAATTGTTTAAACTCAGAAGTCTAGTCTTTCTTCTTCATCTAAAATCTTTGTCTCCAGAGTTTTTGGTGGTCGAATATGACTTACAGAGCACATAGCAAACCTGATAAAGCCTGTAGCTCATTGTTAGAGAATGTATTCATTAGGAATTGAGTATTCTTATAAATATAGTGTAGAGAATATGGTCAATAATCGAATACATAAAACCTTAATATGCAAATAGACCGAATCGTGGAACAACCAAACAACTGAACAACTGGTCACTGGTGTGCACTAACCACCAGGGGGCGTGCACAGAACATGGTGGGCATTGGCTGCCGTGGGATGGTGAAGCAGGTGGGTGGAGGCACTAGACCAAGGTGGGGCACGAGTCGCTGTCATTAGGGCGAATGTGTGGTGGTTATTGAAAATTCTTGGTTCCCGCATGCTGTGGTCCCACTGGGTGCTCGAACCCTCTGGAGCCACCACTTGCACCTGCTGCTGGCACCCGGCACCGGCCCCTATTGCCCCTCAGGGCTTCTCCTCCTCCCTCCTGAGAGATGATTGGAGCCGGCAGCCACCTCTTGCACCTGCTGTCAGTGACGGCCCCACTGCACCCACTGCCAGCGTCCAGTGCTGGTCCCCATAGTCCCTGAGGGCTTCTCCACTTCTCCCTGCTCCTGAGGGGTGATGGGGGCAGCAGCTGCTGCTTGCACCTACTGCTGGTGCTGGCCCCAATTGCTCTGCACCAGCAGTGCATGCAAACAGGCCCAGTACCATCAGTGTGTGGGAGTGGCGGTGGTGGGAGCGGAGCTGCCAGCAGACGAGACCAAAGGCCTTGGCAGGAGGGGCTAGGCAGGGGTGTGGAGGATAGGCCAATACCTGCCCCTCTGTCCACCACAGCCTTGCAGCCCTCAGTTCCTTTCAAGGTGCACAAATTCGTGCACTGGGCCCCTAGTCTATATATATAAAAAGCTAACTTGACTCACTCATGCATGATACATATAAAGCTCTCGCTGGTGCCAATCACACACATGTGTTTCAATCTGTCATTGTCAATCATGAATTTGGTTGATAGCTCTATTATAAAGGGCAAATAGTGATATTAAAATATTTCTTCTAATTAATTTCCTTTCAATGTGCATGAGTCCATGCAACAGGCCACTAGTATTGTAATAACTATGTATAGTGTCAGGTAGGTACTAGACTTATCACGGTGATCACTTCCTAAGTAATATGTGTCTAATCACTTTGTTGTAACTTGAAACTATTATAATTTGTATATCAACTGAAAATAAAAAAATTAAGCATTTCTTAAGAAAGAGGAAGAAAAAGAATCTATAGGAACTAAAATGAAAATCACTATCAAGTAATACTTCTTTCCTCCTCTAAGACAGTGAGACAAATTTAAACTTAAATTTTTCATTTGCTAATATTTGGATCATGCTTTATGTAAGTGGGGACCTCAGTCTTCTGTACCCTATCTTTCTTCAGTTCTTCCTGTTGGAGGAAGGGAAAGTGACATCAAAAATGAAAAGATGAAAAAAGAAAAGATGGAGAGAGGCTAAAGTCACAGGTATACCTTGATAATGTGGAAATGTTGTGATGGAAATATGGAATAAATAATTTTAAGAAAGAAAGACATCAGTAATATGAGTGGCAGTCTTTTAGAGAAGTTTCATTTTGTTTCAGAAAGAATAGAACTTTATGGGGGAGATGGGTCATGAACAGATTTGATAAACCAAATATATTAATTAGGGGTCAGATTTTTTAAAAATGTTTTTATTGAATTTTTATAGAGGAAGGGAGAGGAATAGATAGATAGAAACATCAATGAGAGAGAAACATTGACCAGCTGTCTCCTGCATGACCCTCACTGAGGACCGAGCCCACAACCTGGGCATGCAACTTGACTGGGAATCGAACCAGTGACCTCTTGATTCATAAGTTGATGCTCAAACACTGAGCCACAATGGCTGGGCAGGGATCAGAATTTTCAAATGCCTACTCTGTGTCAGCACTGGAGATTTTACAAAGATGAACAAAGCTCAATTCCAGTGGAAAAGAGTGATTATCTTTAATTCCTTTGGGTTTAAAAACATCAGTCAAAAAAGGTTACAGAGGAACTAAATATTCAACCAGTCTCAAAGTAACATCTCACAGATTATTTATTAATACAAAGGAGAAAATGTACCTTTGCATAAAGAGATCAGCTAGACATTATTCATAAACAGATAATGGGACAAATTAATATCATAGGTCTCTCAGTTCAAGACACTGAGAAGTACACAATGTCTATGTAGAATTCCTACCCAAAACATTTCCCCTGAATCTAGTAACCTGGAAACAATCAGACAAAGCCAAATAGAGGCATATTCTGCAAAACAACTGGGCTAGCCTCTTCAAAAACGTCAATATCCTGAAAGACACACAAGGTTGAGGAATGATTCCAGATTACAGGAGATTAAAGATATGACAACTAAACCTGGTATCAGGTGATTTTCATTTCTTCTCCCCTTAGACAACCTCAAATGTCACAAGTACCTGTTGACACTACACACATGTTCACTTACTTCATCTGATACAGATTATTGGTTCCTCTGTGGTCAATGTCATGGCAGAAAGCAGCAGCAAGCATGGCAAAAGCTTCGAGGTCTGTATAGTATTTCTTTAGCCTTCCTGTCTAAAAACAATATATATATATACTTGAATTAATTCACCTCTATAGCATGAGCTGTGAAGCCTGCCTGCAATGAAGAAAGAGTTCTGTATTTTTAGAACAAGTTGTTTTTATTTCTTCTTGGGTATTGTAGCTAATTTTGGGCAATTACAAAACCCAGAAGGATGGGAAGGGGTTGGACGGATGGGTGAAAAATAAAATAAAATAAAGTGATTAAGATATATAAATTGCCAGATATAAAAACAGTCATGGTGATGTAAATTACAGCATAGGGAATATAGTCAATATTGTAATCACTTTGTGAGGTATATACATGTCTATGTTAGTTTCAGGTGTAATGTGTGCACCTAAAACTAACAATACTGTATGTTAACTGTAATTAAAACAAAATTTAATAAACAACAACAACCAAAGGACTTGTATGAATGCATATTGGCGTAACCAATGGACACAGACACTGGGGCCATGAAGGCTTTCCTGGGGTGGGAATGGCTGGTGGTGGTGGTGGGGTGTCAAGTGGGGAAAAAGGAAACATATGTAAAACTGTAGACAATAAATAAACAAACAAACAAAACAACTAGTCAGCAGGTAACTGAAATTTCCTTCGAAGAGGTACGTGATTGTTCTCAATAAGGTTTTTTTTAAGAGTTACAATCCAGCCAAGTGCCCAGGCATCCCTATATTGTCTGGCATCATCTACAGGGGAGTTTTGGGCTTATGGGATTGTACCCAGGAATTCCAGAATTACTGATACAGACTGATGGACTGTCTCTGGTTCTCACTCACCATGCTCAACAGGGAAATGTGCAGGTTTACAATGATTGACGGCGCTCTGGACCTACCGTCAGCAAAGTGAACATAGTCTGCCCCACATTGAATCCGTGCCGCCAGTTGTGGTAAGTGACAGAACGATACCCCTTTCTCACAGTATACATCCATCTGGTAAGAACCTGTCGCCCGCAGAAGATAACACTATTCAGACTTTGGAACAGAATGCTAAAGGTTGGAAGGTCTGTGACAAGCTTATCGATTGGTCTTGTTTACAGAGGTTAAGCTGATATATTTACAAAGTTAATAATAACTTAAAATTCAAACTGAAGTTAATCTTTTAAACCACAGGAAACATTCGTCAAGTAGAGCAATAGGATCGCTCAGTATCTTACATTAAAGACCATCTACCTCTACAGGTACTTTGAATTTCTCCACCACATTTATTTCAAAAAATAGTCGTAGTCCACACTTAATCAGCCCGTGCTCTGTAATGGGGAAGTCACTGAAGTGGAATTCACACAGGTCTACTGCCTTCGGGTCTGGCAAGTCCTCTTTCTGTTGAAATAAGGACAAACTGTGTCAGATTGCTTTCACACATCCAACATTGGGTGTGAAACAAATTACAATGAAAAGTCACATGTGCAGTTTGCTGAGCTTTTACGTGCCTAGCGCTGGGTTGATGCAATTTGCATGTGTTATCCTCACAACAAACCTACACAATTTCACCCAGTTTACAGATGAGGAAACGGAGACTCAGCTATATCAAGAAACCTTCTAAGTGATGGGATTCAATTCCAATTGTTTTCCAGTGGCTATTTTCTTTCTATGATGCAAAATGAAATGCTGGGTTGCAGCAGCTTCACCCATCTTTGATGCTCAGTTTCTCTTTTTTCCTTTTCAAGAAATATTCAGGAAACAGTAAATTATTGTTTAATTCAATTCCATCATATTTTCTTTACATGCTCAGTGATGCTTTCCCATGAGACTGTGAGGTGCACCAGGGTGGGATTGTGTCTCCTATTTGTGTGGTGTCCCAGATCTGCAGTGCTTGTCCCATGAAGGGGTTTGGTAAATGTTTATTGAGTGAATCCATGCATGCATGCATGCATGAATGAATGAATGAATGAATGGGGGTCCTGTAGTATATTGGTACACTTGCAGATATCTTATTCATAGGATTATGAATGAGGCACAAGAGTATTTGCACGGCTTGGGAAATTTAAAAAAAGGATCTTACCCTTAAAGAACTTAACTCATTGAAATGGTTATAGAATGCAGACCAGGGAAAGTGAAAGCTTAGAAAATGCACAGAGCATAGCTTCAAGTGCCTGGGACTGTGGGAGAAATTGAATACCTGAGGGCAGGCGCGAGAATTAAAGGACGAGATATTCTGGAGCGGTATTCAGCTGATTTGGGAGGAGAGAAAGCGCCAGGAGGCAGGAGTTAGAGAAGGCTATTAGGGCCTACCAGATAGACGCAAGAGGAGCAATTCAGTTCAGTGGGCATCTATTGGGTCCATTCTCACGAAAATGGTACACAGGTATTTTAGGTAAATTATGATTTCTGGTTCTCTAGCCCCTGATCTGGGCTCAACCCTCACACCCTTGCCCTTCTCTTCTCTCCCTGAGGCTCCCTCCTCACCAATGCGACTCTCAGACTATCACTTTAGGCAGAGACTTTTTCCTCAAAGCAATGACTTGGGCCAGGAAATTAATGTTCAGTTCTGGGTTTGTATTAGTATGTCTCTGAACGGAACAAGCTTCAATGTCCTCATCTGTAAAATGGGAAGGATGCTAATAATATTTTCTCTTTGTTGTTTTAATTAAGAAGTAATTTTGATTAAAAAGCAATTCTATTTGCATGAGTCAAAGAAAATTTGAGAGAATTCAATTCTCAGCTCATAGTAACACTTTACAAAACTCCTTTCTTCATTTCTCATAGAACCCTCTGATACCTTTTGTTACTCATTCTCATCACTTTCTTTCTCTCTCCAAACCCTCCCAGATTCCTTGCCCAAAGAGGCTTTTCTTTTTCATTTATTCATCTATTGTTCACTTAACAAACATTTGTTGGTTTCTGTGTACAAAGCAGTATGGGAAAAGGAATGAATAAAAATGTCATTGTCCCTGAAACATGTTCTCATGAGCAGAACAGTAGCACAACTTATAAAAACCAGAGTAAGAGAGCCCCAGCTAGATGATTCTGGTTGGTTGGAGTGTCATCCCATATAACAAAAGGTTGTGGGTTTGATTCCCGGTCAGGTCACATACCTAGGTTTCGGGTTGGAACCCTGGTTGGGGCATATACAGAAGACAACCAATCAATGTTTCTCTCTCATCTCTCTCTCTCTCTCTCTCTCTCTCTCTCTCTCTCTCTCTCTCTCTCTCTCTCTCTCTCTCTTTCTTTTTCTCTAAAAATCAATAAAAACATATCCTCAGGTGAGGGTTTAAAAAAATCAGAGCAAGAGAAGAGAGTTATGGGCAGTGGGAGGGGTGCCCTGTGCCATATAGCCTCCTTGCTGGAGGCTGTTGCTCCTATAAAGTTCCCAGAGTATTGTGTAAAGATAAAATGTGAAATTGTTTTTTCATGCATTTCAAGGTCAGTGCTACTTAAATGTAAGTGTGCATTTTAGCACAAAGGAAGTTCTCAGAATTATGATTCCCAGGTACAGTTAAAGAAGAACCGGTAAAATAACTCTTTAATACAGAAATTACAGGTTTTGAAGAACAACCATTTGTAAGTCTGTGATACAAAGAGGTTATGAAAATAAAGGCTTTTGATTGGTCTGAGAAGTAGGAAACCTGGTGCCCAAGGCTGACGTTCTGCTGTTTGCAGGAATCAAAGCTGAGGTGCATTCTGCCAGGTCTCCTGGGCTGCTCCTCCATCTCTGCTCACTGTGGTGCTGGTCACAGCCAGTTGTCTTTGGTTTCCCTCAGATAGCTCTGCTTCCCCTTCTCATCCCCAGCCATCTCCAAGCCCCATGGTCAATCGCTGCCCAGCCCACAACTGCTTTCTCTCCACACCTCAGGGCCAGGGCTGTCATCTCCGATTCCACCACCTTCTGTGAGTAGAATCAAGCCCTTGGCTTCTGAGGGCCCTTGGTGCTTCCACTCGGTGAACTTGTCCACACAGGGCAGTGTCAGTGTCATTGCTTCTATTTTGGTCTCCCTATTAAAGAGGGGGCTTCTTGAACCAGATAAGAACCAGACCATACTATCAGGACCTTACAGAGTTCTTTGTACTATAGTGCATCTTAATGATTACTGAATGAATAGGAAAAAATTTGAATAATGGGTGAGTGGGTGAGGTACTTCTCTGGAGCCTTCTCTCCAGATGGTCTCTCTATGGGTGATCTGAAATGTTCTGGAAGCAAGACAAAGGTGGGAGGAGGACTTCCCTCACTTCCTTTGTCTGAGTCAGTGCACAGCTGCCTCAGTCCTTCCCAGCACAGTGACATGCACCTGCTGCTACACCTACAAAATAAACCTGGCCTTCCCTGAACCTAGAATTAGAGTGCACACCTGGAGAAAGAATCATAGTGAGGACAGATACATGAATAATTATGTGAGAGAGATACATCAGGTATTGAGATGGAAATTTTAAAATAAATGTGGTCAATAAGTTCAAGAAAATAGAAGCAAAGATACACAAAGTAGATAAAATGATGAAAAGTTTTAACAAAGACTTGGAATCTTTAAAAAAATTAAATGTACATTCTAGAACTGAAAAAGATTAATTCTGGAATTAAAAAAATTATTGGATGAATCTAACTGTAAATTGTGGGAAATGAGTTTGGGTGTATTTAATAGGATGCAACAAAACACAGGATGAATTACCTGGAAAAGGAATTAATTTCAACCAGAAATAATAGAGATGGCCTAATGACAATGAAAAAAGAACTGAGTTCCTCCAGGCTCCAAAAGAGAAGCTAGTGATGGTAATGATAATTGTGCTTGATACATTGTTCCTAGAAGGTTATTCTGTTCTGTGATCCCATCATGTTTTCTAGGATGACCATGGTGAGATCCAAAGCTATTAAAATAAATCAGACTAGGACATCTCTAGAATCTGTGCCTCAAGTTCCTTATGCCATATCTCGTTTAGCTGTGATTCTAAATTATCTGTGTGGAACGGATAGTAGGGGACAAAGGAAAGGAAATCAGGGGGCCAGAAGATGACTCTTTAGAAGAAATGTCATTTCTTTTTAACTTTAAATGTTGTCAGGGAAGGAAAAACTCAACATTTATTTGAAAAATGAGAAAGCATGTCCTAATATATTTTATTAAGGATAGAAGTAAAACACTTACCAAAATTGTGACAAGTTGTTTTTCTTCACAGTCTTCAATTACGTCTATACTTAACTTCTCTTTAAATTTCTAAAATGCAAAAGCAATTAAGATGTGAAATTCCTATAAAGGAGATTTCTATCTAATTCCTCTGCTCTCAAAATCAGTTAAAATATATTTTAAATATGCTATAATGCGTTTCATGACAAAGATACATTCTGGATACTACAAAAAAAAATCTAATGCATCTGATTATGAAGAGTTTTCTCCAAGAAATAATCAATTGATTTTTCTATTCTCCTAAAAGGTAACATAAGCTGTCTGAGTGAGGGGGTGAGGGAGGGAAGGAGGGAGAGAGAGAGAGAGAGAGAGAGAGAGAGAGAGAGAGAGAGAGAGAGAGAGAGAGAGAGAGAGAGAGAGAGAGAGAGAAGAGAGAGGCTTTTTTTGTATGTAGGCAAGATAGAAAAATAAGTAGCTTACATTTTTTGTTATTTTGTTTTTTAGTTTACAGCAATTTCCCTTTATTCTCCCCAGACCTTCTCATCTTCAACATCTCAAATTCTCAAGTCAAATTCTCTGAACTCTCAAATCATCCAGCAAAACTAACCAATCAAACAACAACAAAAAACACACAACTAAAAACCACCCAGCAAAACTATATCTATACACACATTCTAAAAGCTGGATAAATAAAAGGGACAGAGGAATAGAAATAGTGTGGTATATCCCTTCATTTGGTGGTAACTAGAACACTCTTAGGAAATATCTACTTTCTCTCCCACCATCCATGATGTTGGTCGTGGTCATGTTTGGCCAATGAGAATTTAAGTGAATGTGATATGAGTGAAGACTTGAAATGTGCTTGCACAGTGGGCTTGCTCTGTTGCTCTGTCATGCTCATGAGAAGAACATCTATTATGGAGCACCTGATCAAGAAACATGAGAGAAATGCATAGAACAAACCAAATGCACAGCTTGGAGCCAAGCCCAACTAAGATCAGTTGAAGCCTGGTCAACCCACAAATGCATGAGTGAGAATTAAATGTTTATTGTTGGCTACCACTGAGATGTTATGGTTGTTATGCTGCATTACATGGTAATAGCTGACTAGTATATTTGTCTTTCTGGAAATTTTTTTTTCTTGCTAACATACTTGAATCCAGGTATCACTACTTGAGCTCCTACAGGCCCAGGCACTATTTTTAACAAAGTGCTATTCCAGCCAAGCAGCCTGAAAGTCCAGTCAGGGTCTAGGTACACTGGGCCACCAGGTTCCCCCTTAGTCCCTCCTTCTTTACTTCTCCTCCTTACCTAAGGACTATACCTATTCTCATTAGTCAGACCTCTGGGTAATTAGGTGAATTCCAGAAGTCCTGGTTAGATACCACTTAATGTCCACAGGACTGAATTCCCCACTTACCAAAATAGACTCTACTTCATCAGGAGTGGCTTTGGTCTGGTTCATGAGCATTTCCTGAGATATCTCCTTTCTGTTTTCTAGCTTATTCATTTTCTCATAGGTATCAGTATTTAAAAGAGACCATCCAAGAAATTGTGTGAGAGTCTGAAATACATAAAGTGTGATTCAATTCTCTAAAATGAAAGGAAAATTTATTTGAAGGCAACAAACCGCATGCTTCTCTATCAATCTCCCTTTTAATTTAAGAACAAAACATATTAATAATGCCCCAGACAATAAAGTTGACTAAACTCTTATTTCCAAAATGCACTGTGCACCCTGAATACTTTAATAGAGGAGAGAAATTACAAAAATCCAGTAGAATAAGCATGGCCTGAAAATCAGAGAGAGGACGAGGGGTGAGAGCAAGAATAAAAGGAAATAGAAGGGAATTAGGGAGAAAGGAGATAGAAACCTTCTTTCCCAGTTTCCTCGTATTGTAAAGAATTTTGATTAAGCCAAAAGTTCATAGTTTAGTGAAAAAATGTTGCAGTTCACAGAAGTCAGGAAAGAGAAATGACACAATGACAACCATGTGTGACTCATATTTAATTGCCCTTTAAAAACAGCATTTCAGAATAACAAATAATTATGCATCCTCCATTATTTCATGAATTTCATTTGCCTCCATTATTTTATAATTGCACTAACCTCAGTAATGTGTTCATCATATTCATCAAAAGGTTTTCCATCCTTCCTGTTGTAAAATGTAGCTACTCCTACAATGTCTTCTTTCTTGTTGACAATAGGCAAGGACAAGACGTTTTTAATGACCCAGCCAGTGTCATCTACAGCTCCTTTCTAAAAACAATAAAGACACTCAGATTATTTTTTTAATTTTTAATTTTGAAATAATTATAGATTTATAGGATGTTGCAAAATGTACAGAGAGGTCCCAGGTACTGTTGACCCCGTTTTCTCAATGGACCATTTGTGTCACTTATAGTATAGTATCAAAACCAGGAACTAGACCTTGGCACAATCTGTGAAGCTTATTCAAATTTCACCAGATTTATATGTATTTATTTGTGTGTGTGCATGTGTGTATAGCTTTATGCAAATTCATCACATGAGTAGATGTGTGCAACCTCCACTAGAATAGAGATACAGAACTAACCCAGCACCACAATAGCTACCACCCCATCACTGCCCTCTGAGGTTATTTTTTAATTTAAAGAAAAAGTCATCTTTGGGTGTTAGATGCAAAATTCCTATGTTGTGTCAGAACATGTCTAGGATTATATGGCCATAAAAGTATTCTGGTACATTCAATTAAGTGTACTAGTCCCAAGCGTCTATCCTCCTGTCTTTGTCTCCCAGCCCTAGGGATGAGAAGCACTTATCTCTGTGTTCCCTATTTCACTTTTTCTGTTTAGTTAATTCTTTATATTAAATTATTTCTGTTGAAATACTTAGTGTGGTTTCTGTTTTCCAGACTGATCTATCAGGCTAATTTTTTATACTGTGATGTAGTTCTGTTTTGTAAACATCTGTCAAGCCCCCATGATATATTAGGACTTAGTTCCTGGATACAAAAGTGAATACCTCACAGGACCTCACCTCAAGATGACCACAACCTAGTGGGGATGCAGACATAGTTATTTAGGAATGTTTTTCAAAGTGTGGCCCCCGGTCATATGTATGTTTTTTTTTAGCTTGTTTCATAACTTTGGGTATGCATCTTGAGTAAATTATTGGATACTTCTGATGCCCTCTGGAGTCTGAGAATAATGGAACCATGATATGGCATCTATACAGTAGGCAGCAAAGCAAAGGTAGTCCAGCACTCAACATCACGTTATTCACTCTTCAGCCTCCTGTTAGCTTAGTTGGTTATCCTTTGAGGCCCAGGTAAGCCTCATCTCTCGCATGAAGTCTTCTCTAACTTTTTTCACCTATATGGAAATTGTCTTTTTCAGAATTTTTCAAAAGCACATATAGCCTGGACCATATAATTTACTATTTAAATATATTTTCCAAATGCTTCAGAATTGTTGGTGATTTTGTTCCACACACCCCACTCTCCTCTGATTCTAGAGCTGACTCTGGAGAGGACAGAAATGGGTGGGGTGGCGGGGCGGGGAACAGTGCTGCTCCATCCTCCTCAACACTGAGAGGTGTGGCCTGGAAGAGGGAAAGGTTACCTGAAATGTGAAGTATTCATCTGCGGGGGCATTCAACATATTACATATCTGTAAAGGAAGAGATGGAAGTCATGAAACATCATGTGGTGAAGCCATTAAACCCAGGTGTGAGTATTTCTTCCATTGGTCTTGATAGCTCACAAGCAAATTATTGGCACTGGACCTTGGCCAGGCCAGATTTGCTAACAACACATTGAAGTTAGCTTCTCTTCTGTTAATTAAGTCACTGGATGACATTTAGCACAATCTCAGCACCTTCCTACTCTCCCAGCCTCTAAGGATTCTTCTTCCAAATTCAAAGCAATAGATGAATGAACACTGCAAAAAGTACAAGGACAACACTAAAGAAAAAACAAATATGCAAATAAATGCTGCACATATATTTCAACTTGGATCTGAAGGGGAAAGAAAGAAAAATGCAAACAAAGAAATGCTGAAAACATGGAACATTTTTGCAGGGAGGAATTTTGATATAAAAAAGAAAGAAAGAAAGAAAAGAGACAGATAGTGCAGAAGCCCAACTCGGGAGAAAAAGTCAGCTGTGAGAAGAAGGGAAAGTGTTATTGCAGCCAAGCGGGAAAGCTATGGTGGCCCTATCGTCTGGCCTTGGGACATATGGGACCTACCGGAGATCCTTTGCTTGTTGTCTTCCTGCACCTGACCTTGCACAGCCAGAATTAGTCTACTGTCCACTAGGCCCACCCAACAGACCAGGGCAACAATCTTCACTTCCTTTATCAACTCATTAAATCTTGCATTGCAATCAGTGGAAAAATTCTCTCTTTATGTATTTTCTCTTTTGTCAATAATCTTCCATGCTTCTAAAGTCTTGACCAAGGGAACTGTACTTGAGATAAAATTATACTCAGCAAGAATCATGGTCATGGACTTCTAAAGGACTCTGAAATTTGTGTGGCTACAGTTTTAAAAACTGGGATCCACTACATGTATTTCATAGGTGATGCTGTTATTTACTGTATTACATGGTATTCATGGAGACAGCAAGGAAAACATGCTTTTCTAGTCTTTGTGCCTTAATATAATGTGTTTTATTCTAAACTAGAGGCCCGGTGCATGAAATTTGTGCATGAGTTTGGGGAGGGGGGTTGTCCCTCAGCCCAGCCTGTACCCTTGAAGGGAGACCCCTTGAGGGGATGTCTAACTGCCCGTTTAGGCCCAATGGACTGCTGGCTCCCAACTGCTTGCCTGCCTGCCTTCCTGATTGTCCCTAACTGCTTCTGCCTGCCAGCCTGATCACCCCCTAACCACTCCCCTGCCAGCCTGATTGATGTGTAACTGCTCCTCTGCCAGCCTGTTTACACCCAACTTTCCTCCTCTGCTGGCCTGGGTCACCCCTAACTGCCCTCCCATGCAGGCTTGATTGCTTCCAACTGCCCTTCCTTGCAGGCCTGGAACCTCCCAACAGCCCTCCCTTCCTGGCCATCTTGTGGTGGCCATCTTGTGTCCACATGGGAGCAGGATCTTTGACCACATGGGGGCAGCCATTTTGTGTTTTGGAGTGATGGTCAAGCTGCATATTACTCTTTTATTAGATAGGATAACCTGATTCTATTATAGGAACACTGTAAATTCTGTACCTGATCACTTTTCCTATTTAATTGGAAAGCTAAGAGCACATGTGCAGCCTAATTTTATTAACGTGGAGGACATTGTGCAGCAAATCATTGTTATCTTTAATTCTGGCTCTAATTTACATCCTGCCTTTGATTTTTTTGTTTGTTTGTTTTCTTTTTCACCTATTTCTATTTTGTGTTACATTGCTTTATATGGCTGTTGAAACTTAAATCCTTTTTTTATTTTGACAAGGTAAATATGAATAAACATACATGGAAATGAAAAAACAAAGACTGGGGCATAGATCAGTTTTTCTCCTGACAAAATATTTTCTTGTAGAGTTTGGGAGTCTCTAGTTAACCTACATTCCACTGCCAAGGTTGCTCTCATCGATGTCCTGTGCCAAAGGAGGTGGCCACCTCACCTTTCCCTGATATATTCTGGCTTTCACATTTGTTTGCAACTCTTAGCTAATAAGAGTTCCATCCAATATTATTTAATTTTGTCCAATAACTTACAAATCCATTTTCAGCGACATATGTTGGTAATCCACTAACGAGAGTCCAGTGGTCTGCGGGAGGTGTCCTTGAGGAAGACCAGAAGAAAGAAAATCACTGTTACACTGAGAAGTGCACTGTGTACAAGAATAAAATAGCAACTCCTACAGGTGCTTTATGATAATACTCACGGAATCACTTTGATCTCTTCCTTCCCATACAAAATGTAGTCAATGATTTTATAAAAGATGATTTCCTAAGAGGAGAGATAGAGATTGTGAAAAAAACCTTATTTCCCAATAAGTACTTTTTATTGATGAACTTATATGAATAGTACGTTATTTCCCAATCACATTTCTTGATGTAAGCATAAAATCACAAACTGCTGGTGTCCTGATGACAAGCTTGTAATAAAACTAGAAACATCATTGGCCATTTATCTCCATGAGCAATCCTGGTTAATGAAATTTACAAAGTTGAATTCACCCGAACAATTTTTAGGGGAAACTTGTTTTTCCTTTAACTAATCCCTTTCTATTGTCCAGAAAGATCTGACTGATAAATTTATTGGAACAAATCCTGTCATTTCTCAATCTCAATGTTTTCCCTTCCCATCTGGGTAGTGAGCACTCACCCGTCCGGCACTGGCTCAGCTGGACAACTGCCTTGGAAACAGGACTCGGTGGCTATGTTGAGAACTAGCTTACTAGTTATTTGGACAGAGAAGAACCTGAGGCCTTGCACACGTTGTGTCCCATCACCTTGCCTTTCCTTGTGCTGGGGATTCAGTGATAAACCACAGTTCCTGCCCTTTGAAGCTTGCAGTCGAGGGTGGGGAGTAAATCTAACCCAACCCTTCCCTACAGATTCAATGTCAGAAGAAGGACCTGGGAACAGTGCGTTTCAAAAGCTGTGCAAGTAGCTCTGATGTGTCTCTCCCTGTGGACAGCCAGTGGTCCCAAGCCTTGGCTTTACAGAAAAGGAAACTGAGAAGTTAAGCAATGAGTTAAGGCCCAGGCCACCCAGCTGGGTTGGGGCAGAACTGGGGCTGGAACCTCAAACTCCTTGCGTAGTACTCTTTCTACTATTCCAAGGTCCCACAGAAAGTTACAGAATTAGAACCCAGGCCTTCTGGGGCTCGTGCTCCTTCCTCTATGCGTGGCTGCCTCTGGTTTTAGCACCTTGCACCATGTATGGATATCACCAAGGAAACTGGCACTTACTCTGCCATCTGGTGTCTTTGGACCTTTATAAGGCTCGACTTCTCCAAGCTTGACTGGCCATTCATCGTAGAATTCCTGGAGACAGTTATACTTAAACATTATTATACAAACTGTTCCATGACCTACCATATCTTATATGAATTTCATATGTTTGCATATTTTGTATTAACTTATAATTCTGGAATTTTAGCACTGAAAAACGTCTGTAATTCCCAGCAATACTGCTTTTTCATCAGTAAATGGGGACAATAATAGAATTCATACTACAGAGTCGTTGTGAAAATTAAGTAATGCATACAAAGCATATACTCTGATAGCTAGTTAAAAGTAACTCTTAAAGAGCAACTCTTTTATAGAATATTAAATCTAGCAGTTTCTCACAAAGCTAAGTATAGTCTTACCATGTGATCCAGCAATAACCCTCCTTGGTATTTACCCAAAGGAATGGAAAATATATGTCTACAGAAAGGTCTGTATTTTAGTTATAATAGCCAACATTTGGAAGCAACCAAGATGTCCTTCAGTGGGTGAATGAATAAACTGTGGTGCATCCAGACAATGGAATATTATTCAGCATTAAAAAAATGAGCTATCAAGCCCTGAAAAGACATGGAAGAAACTTATGTTTATTACTAAGGAAAATAACCCAATCTGAAAAAGCTACATACTGTATAATTCTAACTATATGGCATTATGGAAAAGGCAAAATTATAGAGGCAGTAAAAAAAAAAATCAGAGGTTGCCAGAGACTTGGGGTAGGGAGAGGGAGAGATAAGTAGGAGGAGCACAGGATTTTTACGTAAACTATTCTGTATGATACTGTAATGGCAGATATATATGACATAATGCATTTGTCCAAACCCATAAACTGTAAAACACAAAGAGTAAACCTGAATGTAAACTGTGTACTTTAGTTAATAATAACTTATCAAAATTGATTCATCAGTTGTAACAAATGCACCACATTAATGCAAGATGTTATAATAAGAGAGACAGATAATATAGGAACTAGCTGAACTTTATGCTCATTTTTTCTATAAACCTAAAATTCCTCTTAAAAAAGAAAATCTTTTAATTAATATTTATTTTTTTATAAAAGACTCATTGACGACACAGACAATTAAAAATAGAAAGGCCAAGATTCAAGCCCCAATTTTTTTTGCTCCAAAATGCTCACTTTTTACCTCTGTACCTTACTTTCTTGCCACTGGTTCTTGTGAGCTGTCATGACTGATTATTCACATAGCTATCCACTCCTAGATGAACCACATTTTGTGGAATACGTATTTTACAGGGGATTTTAAGCAAGGCAAAAATGTGTGGCACAGTGAGGACCTTCTCCTTGGTCATGTCCAGCAGTCCAATGGAGTACCGCTCACAGTTCAGGTATGTTCGAACTGTGTAGAGCACTTTGTGAAACTGTCGCTCAACATCTGTGAGCTCTTCAAATACTTTATTGGCTGACCACATAAGGATCTGAAAGTAGATATTAAAAAGAAAGCAGTTAGGAAAAATAGACTATGAAAATATAGAGCTTTAGCTATGAGCTGCATCAAATAAAATGAATCCATAACACTAGACAATGCAATTCCATTTTTTAACATGTCCACGTCCGACAAAATACTGATTCTCTGTGTGGGATAATGAGTAGCCCTGTGCAAGACTGTGGACCTATGAAAGAGGAAAATCTATGACTGGTCCCTATGTCCAAATGTTTTGGCTTTGAAGGGGAGGTCATCTAAAATTGGATGCAGAGACAGTCCCTAGGCAGAGTGCAGTATTGGTGGCCCACTGGCTCCTGTAATTATCATTGTACTATAATTATCATTGCCATCTCATAAATGAAGAAGTCAGGGCTACCTTGGATGAAGTCTGAAAAATGGAAGCCAGTGTACATACAGATAGAAGGGCAGGCAGGTGGGAATGGAAAGTCAGGGCAGACCTTAGAAAGACACCTGGGACTGAAGTTTGGGGGTCTGCTTCTTATGGGCTAAACCCCCAAGGGGGAGGGGTTTGGGCTTGTTGCCTCCAGGTCCCTTTGTCAGAACAAGTCAGCATGCGTGATTAGTCACCTTCCCTTACCTGGCTTCTTCGGGATTCAACACTGTACAAGTAGTGGGTATGATGAAGCTTTAGGATGATGGAAACAAAGGTGAGGTATTTGGAAAAGACCTACAGACAGCAGAGAAAAAAGCCAATTAGGTGTGACATCTTTCTCTCAGACCTATAACATATACATTTCCTGAGTCTCTGACTCAGGGTTAGCATTACCTCTTCATCCTGCTTGGAGAATTCATATGCATTAACTTTGTTAACTGCCATAACCACAGCCAGAACCTCCTTGCCCATCACGATCGGGGTTGCCAGCAGGTTCCTAGTAACATACCCGGTTTGTTTGTCCATGAAGTCAGAAAAATGGCTGTTCTGAAAAACACACACACATGTTTGCCAAGCAGCACAGAACCATGCAGTGTGGATCTAGAAATGGCAGCAGGTCCTTCCCTCTAGTCCAAATTCTATCGATAGATATCCAGGCACAATGGTCCTGAGCAAACCCTCCCCGCGCCTCCCCTCCCCCGCCCCGCACATCCTGTGATTGCATAGAACGAAATTGCCCATTTCAGAGGGAGCGTTTTCCAGGTGAGCTTTAGCCTATCCAGGTTAGGCTGAGGTTGGTCCAGGAGAAAGAGGTGATGTCAGGGCCAAGTGGAAAGAAGATGCTAAGAGGAAAAGAGGGAAAGACTGAGGGTTACAGTGAACAGAAAATGTGGCGGGAAGGAGAGCACAGCTGGGGTTACAGGTGTGTTTCACAGAGTTCACAAAAGCAAAATGTGCAGTTGAAACCAGAGAACCAGTACATTATAACCTAAAGAAAAACTTAGTATTCCCCCAAACTTCTAATCTTGTCTACCAGGAAATCAGTGTTAACTACTTCGTATGTCTCCTTCTATGCCTTGCTCTGCGCTTTGACAAAGATTTTTCTGTTTGTTTGTTTGTTTTGTGTGTGTTATTTTAATCCTCACCCAAGGAGTGAGGATATTTTTCCCATTGACTTTTAGTGAGAGTGAAGTGGGGAGAGAGAGAGAAACATGGATGTGAGAAAGACACATGGATTGATTGCCTCCCACACACGCCCCTACTGGGGGCAGGGATAGAATCTGCAACCCAGGACTGTGCTCTTGACCTTGAATTGAACCCGTGACCCTCTGGTGTGCAGACCAACACTCTAACCATGGAGCTAGGCCAGCCAGGGCTTTTTTCTGTGTGTGTGTGTGTGTGTGTATGTGTGTGTGTTTAAACAAAAAAAAATTCTTTCTCATTTCATGTAATACTTTCATCATATAACAATATGTTATGGACATCCCTCCAGACCAGTGCATATGGATGCAAATTTACCTTCTAGATTCTTGCACACTACTCGACAGTGTAGAAGCTCCATGAGCCACTCAACCAGCCTCTACTGATTCATTCTGTTTGTAGTTTTCTCTACTGCAAACAGTACTGCACTGAGCATTCTTGCTTTTATGTTTATGTGATACATTTGGGTCACCAGGTGAATGCAGTTTTTATTTACACAGATTACTTTTACAAAAGGTTGGTATTCTTACTTCCACTGCTGGTCCTGTGTGAGAGGACCACCCTCTTATCAGCACCAGATCCTTATCAGTTGCTATTGTTATACCAGGCTAATGTCTTTCATTCATATACTTTTTTCTCTCTCTTTAGCAAAGAGGAAGTAAATTTTCCCAGGTACAAGTCACACGTGGTAGACATGGTAGATGCAAGAGATGATTCTAATACACTCATCAAACGAAAGGGGTTGAGAAGAAGGTCAAAGATAGTGGTTGTCTTATTGGCTGTAAATCAGAGGAATACAACTATGCATGGGAATAGACTCAGCCTTCCCTGGTCCTGACTTGCTTCTCTTTGAACCTGAGGCTTCTTCGATTAGAACTGAACTTACAGCCTAACTCTGAGAGTCCTTGGCCAAAATTAACATGGTGTTGCTCTCACAAGCTGTATTATTTTCATTACCTAATGTTGATGGTGCTTCTAAGAGCAGTACAAACCTTGGAGGCTGGACTCTGATCAGTTTCCCAAAGTAAAAACGTGAGAGTCCACTGGTGTGTAACTTCTGGACTGGAATTTCCACCAGGGAACATGGGCTGCTTGTTCAACAGAGCTCACGGCTCAGGTTGTTGTGATGTACCTCCATCTTACAGAGGACATCTCAAAAAGTCGAATTATGGAGTCATTTATTAAAAGCCGGTGGCATACAAGGTCTGGAGCAAAAGCGCTCCAGACTTCACAGCCACGAACAGCTCAACACATCTGGCTTATATTGGCAGACAAAGGTATTGATTACATCTTTGGATCTGGAATGAGGAATCTGCTTTGAAAAAAGCATTTTTACAGAAGCGAAAATAGAGCAAGTTAGTATCTAAGAGTCACTAAATCAACAGAAACACATTATCTGGGACCTCCTGGGGCAATTTAGAATGATTGTGTTATCCAAATTTTGGGATCACTGAGTCAACTCAAATTCAGTTATCTGTTGCTACTGAGATAATTGGGAATAACTGAGCTGCCTTGGTTCTCAGAAGAATGTGCTTCAATAACTAGTGAGATCACAATCAATGGGACATTCAAATCGCCAGCAAGGGAGTATTGGGATAGCATACATAAGTTCCAGAAAATCAAAATAACTTTCTATTGTTTTAGCAATCAAATAAGTACAAAACCCAAACAGCAGTTTCTACCTGAGATGATTGCTACCATACTTCAAGGTCAGAGAAGGATAATCAAAATGCCAGAAACATGCACAATGGAGTCCAGTCAGCATCTCCTTGTGGACACGCCACTCTGCAACTTCAATGCTCGATGCTAGTTGGCTCTAGATTCTACACACAAGGAAATGCTCTCAAGTTCAATTGGTTATTTTGAGAAAATGGCTTATACATTTGAAAAGAAAATTCTTGCTTATTATTGTATCTGAAAGTCCTGGATGAAATGACCCATCCAAGTACAGGGTAGGAGAAATGAGGCTTTCTGCTTTTTTATTTTCACCAGCTCAAACAATCCTTACTGAAGTTTGTTTGGATCATTTCCGTATTTCTCAAAGTCACAAACACCCCCGGATGGTCCTTCTTCAAAACAGCCACTAAAAGCATTGGAGAGAATATTGTTTAGAACAGCAGCCCACCTGGATCATGGCATTATTAAATTCTGATTAGATACCATTATCCCTGGAGATTAGGAGTCAGAAAGAGAGAAGAGGAAGGAAAGGAGGCTATAAACACTGTGTTAATCATTGAAAACTTAGGACTTCTCCATGGCTTTCTTTTAACCACAGTCAGAATGAGAAGCACCTATCCATAGCATTAATTAACAACTTTCCCAATAGAAAAATAAATTATTAACTGGAAAAGAATATCCCTCAGTTTCCTGTTATTCAAAGTTTTCCTGCCTTTAACCTATTTTAAAAACAGGCAATAGCCATTGACCCAGTTTTGTCTACTCACACGCAGCCCCCAAACCCCTTTGAATATAATACTGTCCAAACGTTCATTTATTGAGCACCTACCAAGAACCAGGCACTTATATGCATAGCCTTCGGACATAGACAATAGTATGGCGAATGCCTGGGGTGGAGCAGGAATCAGGTGGATGGGGTCATTGAGGGGAAATGAGGAACATCTGTAATACTCTCAACAATAAAGACAAAATAAATAAAATAGAAAAAGGATCAGGCACCTCATGTCCATTTAATCTGTGTATTTGGTTACCTCCATTTCTCAGGTGCAGAAAAAACCATCACACCATTCCTCATCTCAGACCTGGATGTACATCCAGATCTGTCTGATATCAAAGCTGTCACCCTCCATGTGGCTTCCCTGTAGCAACCTTTGTGGACCCCCAGATTTGAGAGCTTCGGTTCTGCCTTTGTCTGGATGTGAGAAAACCTTCCCTCATCTGTGCCCACACTGCTAGCCCAAAGAGCTGTGTGTGGTCAGCGGTGCAGTAAAAGATGGAGCCCCCGAAGGCCTGGGTTCTGGTCCCAGGCCTACCACATCCTGCCTCATTGACCTTGAAAAAAAAAGAGTCTTCCATAGACAAGAAGGAAAAATAGATATGCCTTCCCCACAGGGTCTTTGCCAGAATCAAGTGAGATTGAGAAAATCTTTATAACTTGCCAAGTACAAGGAAAAGGTAAAGAATTAATAGAAATTTCATTCAAAACATCATTTTCTATCATCTTTCTCTCTGCAGATTTTGCCATAGCGATGGAAATGTGGTGAACCTACAGAGCACGAACTGCTGGCTGCCGGGCGGGGAACTGGGTGGAAAAAATAAAGGAATTACAAGTACAGATTGATCTTTACAAATCAGTCATGGGTGCCAGGTGGGTACTGGAAATATTGGGAGGATCACTTGTAAAGTATGTAATTGTCTAACCACTCTGCTGTACACCTGAAACTAATGCAAGATAATATTGAATGTCAACTGTAATTTAAAAATTTTTTTAAAAGAATTAAAGAACATATTAAAAAAGAAACGGCAGAGACATGGGGTTTGGTGAGGGTGAGACCTCAATTCTCTTCCAGCCCTTTTCATTCACTGACCAGGCCATGAACTCTGGGAGAAATACAGCTCCCGTGACCCTAACTCCCCCTCTGCACCAGGAAAGAGTTGTACTGGGACCCCTTTTGGTCTAGAATTCCACAGTTGACTTAAAATTCACTTCCTCCTCTCAAATGTGCACACTCAAGGAGGAGTGGTTTTCAACATTGACTGTATAGTGGAATCATCTGAGTTTTTTTTTAAACACTACTGCCTGTATGCCAACCCCTCAGAGTCCATGTAATTGATCGACTGAGAGTCTCAGACATCAGTATTTTTAAACTCCCAATTTGATTTAATGTGCATCTAAAGCTGAAAAGCACCACTCTTGAAAAAATAAATAAAAATGAAGACAAAATGAGGCCTTTGTCTCTCTTCTGAGCTCAGGAGGGTGTCTGTCTTCAACACATGCACCTCTGTCCCACCCATAACAGCCAGAGGTCCCCAGGAAAAGGAGGACAGAGAAACATGGCACGCCCATCCCACATGAACTGCCCTGTCCACGCAGGGTGTTCACCATGGACAGCAACAGACCAAGGCCAACTGACAGCAGCGCCACTCTATCATTTCCCCTCAACAAGGAGAACGGGGCTCATTAGTAAAATATTACAGCAGAAGTCAGTTGATGTGGAGGCCCTCAGGGAAGACACCTGAGCATTCTTTAAATCATTGTCAGCTAAATCTGAGGTGCCAGGGAGAGCTGAGTTATGGAGACACATCCACCAAGAGGGCTGGATGCATTATCAGCCTTCTTAACTGATACTTAACTTTGCCCCAGGTGTCAGGGAGAGGGCCTTGAAATGTAAATCCAGTCTAGCCCCAGGAGTGAGGGGATGAATAGAGCCTGAGCCCATTCAAACTCCTTTGATCCTAAGTTTTTTCAGGGGAAACCCATTTGTATTTTGGAATATAAATAAACACAGCTTCATGGGCTTGAGATCCCTGTCTCTCCATAAGAGAAGACAACATCCCACTCAGCCCCAGCTTCCTGTTTCTATTTCTGCATCTTTTATTCTATTCTATTATTTCTCACTAGAGGCCCAGTGCATGAAATTCATGCATGGGGGTATGTGTCCCTCAGCCCATCCTGCACCCTCTCCAATCTGGGACCACTTGAGGGATGTCCGACTTCCTGTTTAGGTCCGATCCCAGTAGGATTGGGCCTAAACGGGCAGTAGGACATCTTTCTCACAATCCAGGACTGTTGGCTCCCAACTGCTCGCCTGTCTGCCTTCCTGATTTCCCCTAACTCACTTCTACCTGCCAGCCTGATCACCCCCTAACCACTCCCCTGCCAGCCTGATTGATGCCTAACTGCTCCCCTGACAGCCTGATTGCCCCTAACTGCCCTCCCCTGCTGGCCTGATCACCCCTAATTGCCCTCCCCTGCAGGCCTGGTCCACCCTCCCAACTGCTCTCCCTTGTAGGCCTGGGTTCCCCCCAACTGCCCTTCCTTCCAGGCCAGGTCACCCCCAACTTCCCTTCCTCTGCCAGCCTGGTCACCCCTAACTGCCCTCCCTTTCAGGCCTGGTCCCTCCTAACTGCCCTCCCCTGCTGGCCTGATTGCCCACAACTGCCCTCCCCTGCTGGCCATCTTGTGGTGGCCATCTTGTGTCCACATGGGGGCAGCTATCTTTGACCACATGAGGGCAACCATCTTGTGTGTTGGAATGATGATCAATTTGCATATTACTCTTTTATTAGATAGGATTCTCCAGCTCCTCTACTGAGAAACTGGACCCACTCTCTTTCCACACTGGATGTGGAAAAGAGAGAAAACCCCTACAATTTTATCCATCTCTCCTGAGAAAGAAACACAAATATTGCTTGTCACTTTCTTAAGTTTGATGTCCTAGTAATTTAGGAGGTGGGCTCAGCTGGAGACTGGCCAAAAGCACATTTCCTTGAGAAAAACTTGGGTGTGTGGGGACAGCCTTCTTGGAGTCCCGGGAACTTTGCTGTAGGACACAGCTTGCTTTAGTCACTCGGAGCAGCTGCAGTGGGTCTCTCACTTACTTAAAGCAGCCTCAGTTCCCTGAAGGGAGGGAGGGGGAAGGACTGAGGACTAATGTGTCCAGAATCCAGCAGCAACCCTTGCACCTGAGAGCTGTCCCGTGGTTGTTTGCTGAATGTTGCTAATGTTTGACCACTCACGACTGCTGGATCGGTGCACCCCTCCTCCCCGTAATCAGCTTTGAGAGGCAGGAGAGAGATTATCCTCTCGCCTCCACCGCCTCCACGCGGAAAGCCTGTGGGGGGCGGCTCCCAGTGGACTCCCTGACAGCATAACCCTCCTCTCCCCTTTCATTAACAGCAAATCACAATAATGGGACACGAGTAGAAAAAGTTTCTCTACTCCAGGCTGTTGCCTATGGTTCTTGAAGAGTAGAAGGATTATGGGAGATTTGCATTTCCTCCTCTTTATTTGTATTTTAGAATTTTCCTAAAAGAAACCAGCATTGCAATGGTAAGGAGTAGTTAAGTGTTATGTTTTTAAAAGGAAATAACCATTGGTGCAATATTGGTCTCAGGAGGGTCCAAAGGTCCCATTTACCAGATTGGAACTCATTCTTGATATAGATCTGCATTATGGAGGGGGGGGGGGGTTGGGATGGCCAATGGTTCCTAACCATCACCAACATTCAATTTTTAATGATCTAAACCTGAACTTTCCGATGGTATTATTTTTCTTTCTGCACATTTGGTCTATAGGTGAAAGAATCCATTTAGGAGCCAATCCATCCCAAAGACGTGTGTGCTGTGGGTGAGGCATGGGGAGCGGCTCAGGAGCCGTGGCATCTGGCTGTTGGCTGAGCGCCCCAGGGGCAGCCTGCTGTGCGGTGTTGTTAGAAGGACATGCCCAGAGAGCAGGGAGGTGTAAGCGCAGGTGCGAACTGGACCTGGCCCAGGTAAGTTGCCTGATAAAATGCCAAATTTACACTAAGAAATTACTTATTCTTTATCTGAAATCCAGACTGAACTAGGCCAGTGGTCAGCAAACTGCGGCTCACGAGCCACATGCAGCTTGCTAGCCACGGTTTGCCGCTCTGTTGACGAATGAGTTTCCTGACCACTGAGCTAGGCCTCTGGTATTTTTTATTTGCTAAATCTGGCAGTCCTGGACCTGGGTACTCCTCTTCTCTGCTGTTCCCACTCCCCAGGTGAGAGCCAAATCCATGGCACAAGGATGGCCCCCCGACCTCAGCTCGCTTTCCCATTGTCCCTCCAGGACCCCGCCACGTCATCATCTCCACCCCTCTGCCCCAAGGCCTCCTACCTTTGTTACATCTGGGACATTCAGGGCTTTCTTCGAGTGAGCAACCCAACCCACTATCCCGATGTCCAAAGGAAACACCACTTCTCTGTCAGGGACCACCAGGTTGTCCTCAAACTTGGATGTTGGGGTGATGTCCAGCAGCCTGGAGGCCACCTCGGGGGAGCCGTTGCGGGCCCGGCACAGGAACAGGCTGCAGCGGTCCGCCCGCAGCAGCCGCGCCAGCCTCTGCAGGGCCAAGTGCACCGCCAGTTCTGTACTGCCCGCTTCCTCCCGCATGGCCTGGAGCAGCTCCAGGCACAGGGCCGCCTCCTCCTCCGTGGACAGCCCCGGGGAGGACCCGCTGGCCCGGCCCTGCACCTCGCTGTGCTCCGAGGCTTCTCCCAGCGCCCCTGCCCGCAGCTTCTTGCGGAAGTACTCCTCGGCAAACCCAGGGTGGGCCTCCAGGTAGCTCTCCACGGCCTCTTGGCTGACTTCCCCCATGGCGAGGCTGGCCCTACTGCTGCTGTCCAGGAAGGAAGACCCTCAGAGCACCACCTGGGGCCGAGGGCCAAGAAGGAACAACATCCTGATCAAGGTTCCCGTGTCGAGCCTAACTGGCACCTCACTGAACCCCAAAGGTCAAGCAGAGCTTTCCACCTGCCTGTAACTCTTGGGATGTGACAGAAGGTCCTGGCTTAGACTGGGATTCAGGAAGCACAGGATTACCAAGTTCTTCAGGACACAAATCCCTAAGCATCATTAGTGTGTAAGTCCTCGGAGAATCCTCAGAGCATCTTAGATCAGCCAGGCAAGTGGCACGCTGAAGTAACCATTTCAGAAAGATAGCTGCACATGCTAATTCTGCATTTAGTGGAATAATCATGCAGCTAGGAAGCATCATCAACATATCCATGAACATATCCATTAGCATAAATTGGCAACCTGAATCATTCTTTTAAGATAGTGATATAAAGTGAAAACAACCTTGGGTGTGTCTGTTTATATAGCAATTTGTTTTTTATTTTTTATTTATATTTATTTTTTATTGTTAAAGTATTACAAATAGTAGTATATATGTCTCCTTTCCACCCGCCAGCTTCCCCCTACTCCCCAGCATATGCCCTCACCTGCCCCCCCTTCCTGCCCCCGCCAGTGTCTTGTATCCATAGTTAGGCTTATATGCATGCATACAAGTCCTTCGGTTGGTCTCTTGCAGCACCCCCCCCCCCACCTCCCTTGCCTTCCCGCTGTAGTTTGACAGTCTGTTCGATGCTTCTTTGCCTCTGTATCTATTCCTCCCACCTCCTGATTCTTTTCTTTTTTCCAAAAAATCTTGCCTCTGCAGACTAGAAATAAACATATGAAAACAAGAAATGTTTGAGTCCCAGTTTCAATGTCAACCAGTTCCTTATGTGTACATGTTAGCAGTGATATCTGGATGGTGGACAAATGTTGGCAATGCAGGTCCGAACCTCTCTGGTTTGGTCCTGGGCAACCTGCAGCAATGCACAGCTACTGACTGCTAGCATGGCAAGGCGTCGTCAGTGTCTTCCATCTCTGGATTGTTTCTCCTCTTGTCTTCGTGGTTGGAGCAGACTTGTCAACTCCTCTCTGTTGCAGGAATCCACATGGTCTTGGAGTTGTTTTCTCTGTCCTGCCAGCCACCATTTTTTTTTTTCCTAAGGCAACTTTAATGAACATTGGGAAATGGAAGTGTTTAACATCAACCCAAGATAAAATGGAATATTAATTTTCCCTCTTCTTAAAAATTCTTTGATTATCCAGGTTGCATGGCCTACTTTTTTTCTCTACAACTCTCACCTCTCATTGCCCTCACTTGAGAAAGCTGGATCTAGGAAGTGTTTAAAGAAACTAATCTTGAGCTTATTACTAGAGAAGTGAATGTGGCAAAACATTAGTCCGTGATCCAAGCCTCATCAGGCCACAACGTAAATAATAATCCTTATCAAGACACAGAATCATAAAAAGCAACCCATGCAGCTGCTAACTGGGTTTTCCTGCTAAGCATATTAGCTGGGTTTTGTTTTCAATAGTAATAGCCAGATCTCATACATTTTTGCTCTAAGGTACAACCTGTTAAATGTACTGGATAAATTTTGTCTTGTCTGTTGCTAGGATTTTTAATGTTTCAGGGACTTCTGGCCTGAAAAGTACACTTACCACTACTTAGTTTTGTTTAATGTTCAATTTATTAAGCTTTCACATTAATTAAGCACATTTTCTCAAATATTTAAACACTATTATGCAACTCATAAGTCAAACTACCCGTTTCATGGACCAATTTTCTTTAAATATTTAAATGCTGATTTCAACCTTACTCGAGATCTCTTAAGTATTTCAATAAGGCTACAAACTTTGTATTACATACTCTCTTGAACAGGAATACACCTTTTTCTTGTGAGAAATTGAAGCACAGAGAAATTAATTAACTTGTTCAAGGTCTCACACCTAGTAAGTGATAGTGACCTGCCTCCAAATTACCAGTTTAAATAGAATTAAATTAAAGAGTGCACCCATGAGCTATATGGCACATCAGAGTAGCTGCTTACAGGGGAATTTATAAAGACTTTCCTCTAAGAAATTTAAAATCTAGACAGAGATCATAAATGTTAAACGCCAACACAAGAGTTAAATAAAAATCACAGGAACTCTTTTTAAAAGCCTACAGATACAGCAAAGAATGATTTAACTTCCTTAAACTTTCTGTTTAACAAGTTTACACTTTTCAGTAGTATATTATATTAATAAACAGACATAACATTTAATTCCAAAACTGCTAAAATTTTCCACTGGGGTTAACTATTTCTATAGGAAGTAATACTTACAGAATAGCCAAAATGGAAATAAACAGAGTTATTTTAATGACTGGAAAGAAGCAATATCTGGAAGGCCAGATATTATGGGTATGGCATATATGCATATTTGCCAGGAAGCTACAGTAAAGTTTGGGTGAAATAGGGAATATATTTGCCTGTCAGTCCCACCTGAGAACAGGTCATTGGCCACTGCCAATGCAGGAAAATTTAAGATATTTAATCTAAACAGAGAAGTCCACTCTCTTGCTCACATGTGTTCTTGTTGCAAGGGGTGTGCTCTCCTGGCTCCCCTGTATTTGCTGTGAGCCATGTGGACCCCAAACAATGGCTGATGGACTGCAACTAGCCTATTGCTATACTGGACCCAACTCCATCAGAGAAAGGAAACTCTGGATGCTGGCTTTGCTTTTAGCTCTGCTGAATCCCCAGCTACACGTTTTCCAGGACTGGATTCAAGGAAATCGGACTTTGGAAACCCAAAGATGTAATTCCATGCAGATAAAAATCACTCATCCTCCCACGTGAGTTAAGTCTTTCTCTTCAACTCCCACTAGCAGTGGAAAAAGCCCACCCACATGGTCTTATTCTCTGATTATCAGCAGGCATGTCAGGCACATCCTGGCAGCTAACTGCAAAGGCCCTTTTACCTTGCCTTTTGCTCTTGAGAGAGTCTCTGCCTGCACCTAATTGACAGATATGACCAAAAATCTCAGAGATTATTGATCGATTAACTAAATTGATTAAATTTAATGACAGCTTTGTCACCACTGAAAAAAAAACCTTATTGAAAAAATTAGTTTGACTTTTTGTGCCTGAACATGTTGGTTGAATAATCTTCATTTTCTCTTCAATTATTTTTGTCATCTTTTGAATGCAGTCAGAAGATAAATGCTACCCACGTTTTCTGTTTCTATTTTTCCTTCTCTCTCTGTCAGGATATGGATGCAAATGTCGATTTGTACAAAAGTGAGCTGGTTGGAAATGCTTAATTTTTATAATGGTAAGGGCATACTTTTCTTGCATCCGATCTTCTTTCAATTATGATAAAACATTTTTCAGTATTTCCTAGGAGTTAGTGGTTTGTAACACTAAATCTGTTACTTACAGGTAACCCCCAAATTTCAGCAGCTTAATCCAATGAGAGTTTATTTTTCATTCACATAAAGTTAATCATTGCTGGGGGTCCTAGGTGGATGGAGGCTCCACCAGTGGCCAGGTGAGGAAGGAGAGCGAGCCAGGAAAATTGAATGGGCAGCTTTCATGAGCCCTGTCTCTGGCTGCACATAGTACTTTAGTCTACCTTCTACTGACCAAAACTTAGGCCTATGGCCTTATAGAGATGCAGAAAGTGGGGAGGTGCCCTTTGTCCAATCAGCCTCTTCCCCAAAACTGAACATCATGGAAGGAGAGTAAATTTTTTTTAATAGAAGGATGGTTAGCCACCTGTGCTACAAGGGCTAACTCCTGAGAAATTATATTTTAGAAAGAATGACCGCTGACCAGGTTTTGAAAATAAATGTTTTATGAAACTTACCTAATGTGATTAACTTAAATACAACAAATAAAATCAATATCTATTGATTGAACACCTACTATGTGCAAATCTTTTGATGAATCCCATAGCAAAGCTAGTGAGGGTAGACACCAAGGTGAATAAAACATGGTCTGTTTCTCCAGAACAGGAAAGAAAATGAACTTTTATGTATATTATATGCAACATAATTTTTCATCTAGAAAAAAACTGCAAAGAAAATATGTGTTTTATATTCTCATTAAACATTCTCACTGTAGGAAAATTTGGAAACTACAAAAAGAGCCAAATAAAAAAACAAATAAATACAATACCAACAAACCACCTTTACATGCCCCTAATCCTATCACACATAAGTAATTGCTATGGACATGTTTCCTATTGATATTTTATCTATATATGCATATTTTGAAATTGTATTTTACATAGATGAATTTTGAAGCACTAAAATTAAAAACATCAGTTGACCTGTTGACCCATATTCACGTACTGTGATCATGAAGAAATTCAAGAGAGGATGCCAAAATAAACTGTTTCCTTTGCTGGTGTCTGGGACAACAGATTCATTGATTTAGCATTAAGAGAGAGCTCAAGTAGGAGGAGGAACATTTACACACATTGACCTTTAAGCATCTAACAAATAAATGAAAATGTGTTGCTATAAAAACAACCACTATGAAAATGCACTGAAATTCCCTACATTTTTCAGTATACGGTGCATGTAAGGACCATCAGAATTGTATCTGGGAGAAATGATTGAAGGGGCTGAGGTGTTAGGTGAACTTTTCTAGCATAATAGCTGTCCAAATAGGGGAGCTCTCCATCACTAGAAGTGTTGGGGGAGAACTAGGAGGTCTCTATTCTGGAATGGTGGAGGGGATCCAAGCATTGCATAGGAGACTGAGATATGCCCCAAGTCCTTTCCCACCTACAGTGCATAGATATTACCACCAGTGTGGCCACACACATGATCCCAGTAGAAGTGGCTCTGGAGCAGGCCTTATCTGAGCTGGTTGGGATTATACATCCTGTGATAAAATTGGCCTAATCACAAGATCTTCTAGTTAGCCAATAGGCCAGAAACAGGGCTTTCCTAGCTCTGGGGCAGTAAGGAGTAAAAACATCACCTTTGGCTCTCCAGAGGCACCACTCAAATGGGAGCAGGAGTGCAGGAGAAGGTGCAAAGTGGAAGCAGAACAGGTGGGTAGATGTCTAAAGAGTTACAATGTGGGGGCTAGAAAACCCACACAGCTTCCCTCCCACCTTCTAAGTTCTTCTAGTTGAGCTAATAATCACATTAACAGGACAGATTAACAAGAAAAAATGAAAGCGTTAACACATGCAAGGAATTCAAATAAGCATGAAAATTCCAAAGGCAGTGAGGGCACATTGGATACATGTGACATTTTGGACAAAGGAAAAAGGTTGGGGCTTGAGGGGAGGGGGATGGGGGTCCAAGATTTCAAAAGCAGGAATGGAGATTTATAGGGAGCTAAAGAAGAGGGAACACAGGTGGTATGCAAGTCCCCCAAAGCAACTCAGAAACAATGGGACACAGGGAACGTCTTACTAGCACAGTGCTTGGCAAACCTCGGCTCATGAGCCACATGTGGCTCTTTGGCCCCTCGAGTGTGGCTCTTGCACAAAATACCACGTGCGGGCGCACAAACGGTGTGATTGAAACTTCGTGGCCCATGCACAGAAGTCGGTTTTCGGCTCTCAAAAGAAATTTCAATCGTTGTACTGTTGATATTTGGCTCTGCTGACTAATGAGTTTGCTGAACACTGGGCTAGCAGAAGCACTTCTACTTACCACACTTAATTCACATTAGGTTAAGTCGACATACATCCAAAGTCCTAAAGTTCCCTTCCTGAGGCAGGTGTTTCTTTCAGTCTCTCGGGCATGCAAGGAGGAGAGTCAAAGTTCTTTTCTGAGTCTTTGTCTCTTCATAACCAGTTAAAGGGCAGTATCCAAAAGGCAACTTCCAGGTGCCAAAACTTTAGTCTCCTTACCAGGCAGGTGATGAACACTCAGGTGCCTTTTCAGGGAGCTCAACAGTAACCCCAATGCTTTCCCCTGCGGAACCATCAACGCCTTATTTCTATGTTTGGCAGCCAACCTTCTCTTCCCCAACTCTCTCTTAGTTTGTGTCAGCAAAATGGTACCAATTCATCTCAGTTCTTTCCAATGTGGGTCATGGAGGCACAACTGGCATTGTATGGAGGGAAATGTTACAAAAGGGTATTTCTTAAATCACTAATTCTCATTCAGCCAAAAGCCGAATCTCCGGGCTACACTGATCAGATTAGAGGAACTTGTTAAGTCTGAATGGAAAGAGGGAAATAAGGTGGGTAAATGGTGCCATCGCGCAGATAAAAATAGCATAACGTGTCACATCATTGTAACTTAATTGACCATTAGACGTTTGTCATGGAATTTACCTCCCCCCTCTTGTCTACCACTCAGACAACTGTTCTAGCTGTTTTGAGAACAAAATAAAGTCCTACTGTGGCTTTGAAATAAAATTGTGTCATAAACAATTGGTAGGTGTGTTTCAAAGTGGTTTGAGCAAAGGCCACAAAGTAGGCGACCACCGAGGTTGCTAAAATATTTCCTGTCCTGACCAGGGTTGCGTTTCTGGAGAATGTTTAACAGGGAGGGTTTTAATGCCTCTAAAGATGTTGAAACTAAAGAACAAATATTGACCCACAGGGCACCACAACTCTCCTGAAAGGGAGGAAAATACACCCTTTATAAAATGAAAAACGACTTGGCTGAAATACTCCCCAACCCCTTCACAATTGGCCCTAAGAGGGCGGAGGGGCCAAGTTGGCATAGCCAGGCCCGGGCACTGACGCACCAGGCGGCATCATCGTAAGTCCTCTCGCTCTGGGCGGCCCCGGTTTTCCCGCCAGGCCGACCTGGGCCCCGGCCAGAGCCCCCGGGCCGCGAGGCCAGCCCAGGCCGCCGCTGGAGGCCGCTGGCACGAGTGCGCGGTGAGCGGGCCAGGGCTGGTGCCCGCGGCCGGTCGCCGGCGGAGCGTTTGGGCTGCGTCGAGGCCACCCTGCGCGGCGGCTCCACCAAACCCGGGCCGCGCTGGAGGTGAGGCTCGGGCCAAAGGGACGCTCCCAGCGTGCGGGCGCCTGTGAGTCAGGGCGCGTTGTGCAAGTGCTGGCCCGCCGGCCCCGCGCCTCCCCCCTCCACTCGGCGGGGTTGCGACAGCGCGACCCCCTCCCCCCGGCGCTATAAAGCGGCCGGGTGGCCCCGCGGCGCGCTCGCTTCCCTGACTCCCCGCGCTCCTGGGCTCCCGGTCACGTCTGCGCGCGGCTCCCGGTGGTGAGCGGCGCCCGGGCGGGGACCGGCGGGGACGGCACGGTGGGGGCGGCGCGGGCGGACCAGGTAGCTCCGCGGTCCAGCGCTCACGGCGCGCGTTTCCCCGCAGGGCGATTCCTGGGCGAGATGGAGTGGGTGTGGGCACTCGTGCTGCTGGCCGCGCTGGGCAGCGCTCGGGCGGAGCGCGACTGCCGGGTGAGCAGCTTCCGAGTCAAGGAGAACTTCGACAAGTATCGGGTAGGTACCGGCCCGGTGGCCCGGGTCCCCGCGGCGCCCCAGCCCGCGGCCAGCCTCACAGTGAGCTCATCGCCAAACCCGCGCTCATCTCCTTGGCAGTTCGCCGGGACCTGGTATGCCATGGCCAAGAAGGACCCCGAAGGCCTCTTTCTGCAGGACAACATCATCGCCGAGTTCTCCGTGGACGAGAACGGCCAGATGAGCGCCACAGCCAAGGGCCGAGTCCGTCTGTTGAAGTCAGTGGGCTCCGGGCGGCAGAGCTCTCTGCGCCCCAGGGTCTCCCGGGCTGGACGCCAGACCCTGGGGGGAGGGAAGGGAGCACGCGGGGTGGTGGGACGGAGGGACGGAGGGACGGAGGGACGGAGGGACGGAGGGACGGAGGGACGGAGGGACGGAGGGACGGAGGGACGGAGGGACGGAGGGACGGAGCCTTTGGCCCGGCCTGGCTCAGAATCCCCTGGGCCTTTGCAGTAACTGGGACGTGTGCGCAGACATGGTGGGCACCTTCACAGACACTGAGGACCCTGCCAAGTTCAAGATGAAGTACTGGGGTGTAGCGTCCTTTCTCCAGAGAGGAAGTGAGTAATCAGCTTAGTGGGACTCTCTTGGGGCCAAATCTCTGGGCTTCTTTTCCAGTGGCGCCCTTGAGGGAAACGAGGCTTCTAAGTGGCAGGAACCCTCGGCACCGCCTGAAATTAGGAGCATGAGATTGGCCCACCTCTCCCATGCCCCCAGCTCATAAAACCTGGCCCAAGTTCAAAGGACCTTTGGGCTTGTGAGGTCTCCTCCTGATATTTTCCTGTCCAGCCACTATTCCAGGGTGTGTAGCCTTCTCCAAGCTTACCCCTCCCCTGCTCCCCCAAGACCCAGCCCACATCACCACTCAACCTGGCTTTGCGTTTCCTCTCTCTCTCTTTGGGCTGAATCCCTGGGACAGCTTGACTGCTTGGGGCCCCAGGAGAAGCTGGAAGACCCCCATCCAAGGATGGAGGGAGCATGGTGCATAGGGCTGGCCCCCTGCCCGCCCAGTGCCCTGGCTGATGATGCAGAGATTCTGAGTCAGGCATAGCACTCTTGGCGGCTCTTCCCTTTCTCCCAAGCACCAAAACTCAGATGTGGGGAGGGAGGGCATTGAGGCCCTCAGAAGAGCATCCTAAAACTCGGCCCAGTCATGAGAACACAACAGCTGTATGCCCTTTCTACCCCACCCCCTCTCCCCATTTCTCCTAAATTTAAAATCTGGAGTCTACTTGGTACTTAGGGAATTGTGCAAGCCAGGGTGGATCATGGAATCTTAGAGAGAGTTAACCTTTCAAAGGTTTCAATAAACAGATGAGCAAACTGAGGCCAAGAGAACATAGTGCTTTGCTCACGGTCATAAAGAGTCAGTGTCAGAACCGAGGTTCCAACTCCTGGGCCAGGATTATGTGGTTCTGAACAGCAGGGACTCCTCATTTATAGACCGTTTTTTACAAAGTATCGGTCTCTCCTGTGGGACAGGTCACAGGGGGCTGTTGAAGGGACTCTCTTAGCTGGTGGTCCAGGGCAGACGCATTCTTTACGTGGCCCATCACTCTGCACACGGCACATACACCTTGACTTCCTCTAAAGTTGTATGTTAGATGAAATTGCATGTTTTGGCTAGTTGCAGCGTCAGCACTGATTGACACCGTACAGATGGCATTGTTAATTTACAAGGGATAAAAAGCTCTCATCCTTAGAAGTAATCATAATTATTACAAACAAGGAAGCAAAACTTTCCAAAGTGAATCACATAGCATGACATGCTCTTCTGATAATGCGTTACAAAAGTCAATACTGGGGGTACAGGATTACTTTCTAGAAAGTATAAACACACAATTCTCTGTGGCATTTTGAGATGCACTCTTTGAAGGACTAGAATCCTGTTGAATTGTACTTGGGCAGGGTAGAGAAGACTCCACGAGCGAGTAGGGTTTTGCCTCTTGCCTCCTCCTCCCCCTTGAGAACTAACCAGATTAGTTTTGCCTTCACTGCTTGTAGATTGAGGTTCTATCTATGATTTCATATAGAGAAAAAGTATCAAAATCTTGAAAGTGATTGCTACGATATTGAGGTAACTATGGAAGGTGTCAGGATAAATTCCTTCTTATGGATGTTTCAGGAAAGAAGCTGTGCGGTGTAGTGGCTGAGCACACAGTTAGTTTGCCCGAGTTCAAATCCTACCTTGTGGAACCTTAGACATGTTCCTGATCTCTGTGCCTCAGTTTCCTCGCCTGACAAGGAGCGCTTGCCTCATGGAGTTGTATTATGGAGAGGCCATGAATTAACTGTGCAGAAGGCACTTAGAACAGCGCCTGCGACAGGAGTTCTCTCCCCCTGTGTGCTGTTATTACTGCTCAGCTCTCTCCTCAGTCATAAAAGAATAGCTTCATAGTCTGGGTCGGGAATGATAGGATCCAAAAAGAGCATCAGATTCATGACTCTCATTTTCCAATGAACACAGTAGAGCAAGCCCACATTAGAGAGGTGACTGGCCTAGGGGCACACAGCTAATCCCCCGGGTCCCCAGACCCCAAACTCCTCTTTGACAAGGCCTGCTGGGCTTTTCAGGTGAGCAGTCAGGACTGGCATCATACCACCGTCCCCTGGCTCACCTGGAAGGTGACCTGAGACCTGCAGGGAGCTGCTCATCACTGTAGGAGATTGCAGGACACAGGTGTAGGGAGCTGGAGGGACACGCTCCAGGCCCACCACAGTAAGCCAGAGTTGGCTCCCTCTAACTGAGTGGGGTGTTTGTTTTGGATTTTGGACTGGTAATCAAAACCTCCCAACTAGTCTGTGTAGACACAGAGGCCGTGCAGCCCCACTTCCTGGGATGGCAGCAGCCATGTGGCCGCTGTCTCTACTCTCCCTGGCTCTGCTGTGTGCAGGTAGCTGCCATCCAGAAATGTTTGGGGGTCTGGCTCTTCAGAGGGACCCACCCGAGCAGTGAGGAGGTGGGAGGCCTGAGCTCACTCTTTCCAGCAGGGCTCAGACAGTTTGTCTCTTGTTTGAGGAGGAAGAGTCGAGGAAGGATTATTACAGTTTAAATTCTTCATCTCTGCACTATTTAGAAAAAAAGAAAAAAGAAATAAAAAAAAGACCCTGGATGTAATACCTAGCCAGGTTAGGCCTTTTATAAAAGTCAAGATGTCAATTTTCCTAAAGCTGAGCTTTGAAAGTTACTTTTTTCCTGTGTTAGAATTCACATTCTGGCAACAACTCGGGGGGGAAATTAAGCTGCAGATTTGATGAGCTAATAGCTGCTTGAATCATGAATCCGGGTCACATTTCAAAGCACAGTACTTTTGTGTCTGAGGGATGGGCTGCTGGGGTGCCTGTGACTGAGACACTGTGAGGCCATAACCAGGGAAGAAATTATTTCATTCGGAGAGAAGGCAGGCTCTGCCCAGAGCTTGTGAGGGGAGCTGGTGGTTAGGGTGGGGCCCAGCAGGCGGCCCCTTGGCTTCTGTTCCTGGCCCACCTGCTGAATCATGTGTCTGTGCACCCCCACCTGGCCCCTGACACTCTCTCTGTGGTTAAGCCTGGGAGGTGTGGGGTTGGCTTTTTCTTCCTGAGGGAGCTGGAATGAGCTGAAGAGGGGCTCCACCACCCCCTGCTATGCAGCCCTCCTGCAGGGCCTGGATTGGAGCTGAACTCCTACTGCCAGGCATTCTCAGAGCCAAGAGGCACAGCCAGAGGTGACGTCACGTAGGGCAGTGTTAGCTGTCTCCCTCACACCCTCTAATGCTGGGGAGTCCAGTACCGCTGCGGCCTCCAGTGTGGAGCATGATACGGGGCAGAGATGACGCCGACATGAGATGGAGATGCAAAACCTTTATGTTTCTTGTTTCCTCTGCCCCTAATTTACTTGTTGCCTGGAGACAACGTGGTGTAGAGTTTATGCAAGTGGGCCCCAGAGTCCAATTGAAACCCAGTTCTTCCCTGCTCTTTGGAATCCCGGGTGAATTAGTTTCTCTGTGCCTCGCTTTCCTCATCTATAAAATGGGGGTGATAGTGTGCACTTTTTGGTTCATGTGAAAAGTAACTGGGGGGAAAAGGAAGTGTCTACGCAGTGACTGACATGATTAAGTGCCCAGAAAGCCCTAGTCATGCTTGTGTTGATGAGAATGTTAAATTAAGTAAAGATGAGGCACTTTTATTTTTTACCCTATGTAAGGTATTTGGATATTGTTTCTCTGTGGCAGATCCTTCACATACATTCTTACTTCCCATCCTGCCTTTGTTGGCATTGGCATTTTCCCCATCTTCATTTACACTTATTTGTGGCTTACATCCCAGTCTTAGGAATAAGTATCTACATTTTTCATTGACTTAACTCTCCCTCTATCAGAGGAGTTCTGACAAGTACAAGCTCTGAAAAGAATATCTGATAATAGATGGTAGGCATCATGTGCTCCCCCCTCCCCCCGCCCGTCCCTATCCCCCAAAGCAAAGACTACTTTTTTGCCTGCTGGGAAAAGTGGGCAGGGTTACTAGACAGGAATTAGGAGGGCGCCTGAAAAGCCATCAGAGTGGCCTCCTCCAGTGATTGAGGCAGGAGGGCAGCGTGGTTACTAGAGTGACAGGGAGCTAGCTGGTAGAGACCATCTCAAGAGATATGTCCTGATGTTGAGATAACATAAGTTGGTGGCCATCAGACATCAGCCCTAAGGCATAGCTGTTGTTGGGGGATTGATGGAGAAGACACAGTAGGGAGATCTATTCCATGATTTTGATAGACCCACATTCTCAGTTGTTTTTTAAAAAGATGCTATCACATTTATTACCAGGGTGAGAGATAATCATTGAAGTGAATGAGGTTCCCCCAACTCAAATGTTTTACCTGTAAAAGAGAACCACATTCTTCTCACCTCCCCAGATTTGTAAAAGCTGTCGGATTCTCTAAGGTCTCCCGCTCCTCACAAAATGAACCAGTTTCAGGAAGTCGCTGGCTTCTCAGTTTGGGTTAGTTTCCTTGCGGGCTGAGCCGGCTGAGGGCGAGGCATTGGCGCTGGTTTCTGGCTTGCAGACGATGACCATTGGATCATCGACACGGACTACGACACCTATGCCGTGCAGTACTCCTGCCGCCTCCTGAACTTGGACGGCACCTGTGCTGACAGCTACTCCTTCGTGTTTGCCCGCAACCCCTATGGCCTGCCTCCGGAAGCACAGAAGATCGTGAGGCGGAGGCAGGAGGAGCTGTGCCTGGCCAGGCAGTATAGGCTGATTATGCACAATGGTGAGTGGGCTGGTGGGCAGGAGCCCGGGCAGCAGCCAGCTCTCCCTGAGGGGTCGGTGGGCAGGGAGTTTGTGCCCACCTGCCAGTGAGACGTATTCCATCCCAAGGCTCCACAAGAAAACAGGGAGCCTAGGAGCCCCTGGGAGTTCAAGTCTCCCTCTTCCTCTCCCTCCTCCTCCTCCTCCTCCCCCTCCCCCTCCTCCTCCTCCGCCTCCTCCCCCTCCTCCTCCTCCCCCTCTTCCCCCCCTCCTCCCCCTCCTCCTTCTCCTCTTCCCCCTCCTCCTCCCCCTCCTCCTTCTCCTCCTCCCCCTCCTCCTCCCCCTCCTCCTCCTCCTCCCCCTCCTCCTCCTTCGCCTCCTCCTCCTCCCCCTCCTCCTCCTCCTCCCCCTCCTCCTTCTCCTCCTCCTTCTCCTCCTCCTCCTTTTCCTTCTCCTTCTCCTTCTTCCCCTCCTCCCCCTCCTCCTCCTCCTCCCCCTCCTCCCCCTCCTCCTCCCCCTCCTCCCCCTCCTCCTCCCCCTCCTCCCCCTCCTCCTCCTCGTTCTCCTCCTCCCCTCCTCCTCCTCCTCCTCCTCCTCCTCCTCCTCCTCTTCCTTCTTCTTCTTAAAATATATTTTTATTGCTTTCAGAGAGGAAGGGAGAGGGAGAGACAGAAACATCAATGATGAGAGAGGACCACTGATTGCCTCCTGCACGCCCCCTACTAGGGATAGAGCCCGAAACCTGGGCATGTGTCCTTGACCAGAATCGAACCCAGGACCCTTCAGTACGCAGGCTGAAGCTCTATCGACTGAGCCTAACCAACCAGGGCAGCCTTGGTTCTTCTTGATCAGATATTTCAGGGGCCTCATAATGGGGCCGATGCAGAAGGAGCAGACAAACACCTTTTTTCAAAAAATCTAGCACTTTCACTAAAGTAAAACTGCAGGGGACTCTCTTCCCTTTTTTCTGCCAATTTAGCCCAGTCGGTAGTCACATGATTTTGCCCCTTGATACTCTGCCCCAAAACCCATTTTGACTGAATTAATATTTGGGGATTCAGTGGCCCCAGTGAAGAGTTGGGCTGCAATGCGGCCATCGGTGTAAAAACTTAAGAGACATCACCACAGCAAGTTCAAAGTTATTTCAACAAATGCTCTTTCTCTAACATGAAACCAAATTGACTAGCTGATCTTCCTCACTTGTATTTTCGGATGATCCCTGGCATGACAATTGGGTCTTTATATAGATTCTATCCTCATCTAATATTGATCTGAAAACCAGGAACATTCTAGAGGAAAGAGTGCTTTCTACTTGAATTGACACTCACTCCCACGGGAAACTGGGTTTCAAAATCCAACTATGGCAATGTTAAAATGTAGGAAACAGAGAACAAAACTGAACTTTTCGGTCAGTCTTCTAACTCGCTGAGCAAAACGACACCAAAACAATATGAACCCAGACCAAAAACAGTAAGATTTTATTGTTTCACCCTGGGGTGGTCTAGGCAAGGATTTCACCATGGGCAGACTCCAGCCAAACCCTCAGCCTACATCTCATCTAGCCAATGAGAAAATTAGAGGCTAAGGAAGTTTACAAAAGTTACCCAAGATCTGTACAGTAAGTAGCTGAGTTGGATACAAACCAAATCTTGTGCTTTTGTTTTGTGTTGGCACCAAAGCCCCTTGGGGCACCACCTGGTGATACATGGCACAGGACCTGGGGGACTTTCTATGGAGTTACTGGTGGGGTGGCTGCGACCAGGCACACTTTCTGAACAGGAGGACACCTCCCCCCCAACCCTTTGAAATGCAGTGAGGCAAATTTAAGACAAATAAAAAGAACAGTATTATATAGCCCTAGTCGGTTTGGCTCAATGGATAGAGCATCAGCCTGCGAACTGAAAGGTTCCAGGTTCGATTCTGGTCAAGGGCACATGCCCAGGTTGTGGGCTTGATTTCCAGTAGGGGGGATGCAGGAGGCAGCTGATCAATGATTCTCTCTCATCATTGATGTTTCTATCTCTCTTTCTCCATCTCAAAAATCAATAAAAATATATTTAAAGAAAGAACAGTATTTCATAGAGCAGATCCCATTGCCCCCAGAGAAATTCAAAGGATTGCAGAAAAAGCCTTGAAGATGATTATGAATTACAGCCCCATCTTTCTGTAACCTTACAAGAATGAATCCATAATTCATAATCTACCTTACATACTGGGTGCATCTTTCTGTCACTGATTACTTTGTTTTCTGTATTTCAGGTTACTGTGATGCCAAATCAGAAAGAAACCTTTTGTAGCAACATAAAGGATGTCAAGTTTCATTTGAAAAGTTCCCACTTTCACTCAGCCTTCAACTCTATTTATCGTAGTTTAGTCTGGCCCTCTCTCCTGCTTCCTCAGGAAACATAAAACCTTCAGGACACATTAATATGCATGTGGGAATAAGTGAATCCATTTGCAGTCAGGTGTATTTTGGGGGGGGCAGGGGGAGGTTTCTAGGGAATCACTTGAGGCTTAGGATCCTAGACTTTGAATTATTAAAACATAGTCTCTTGTTTCCTATGATATGAGTGTTCATTTGTGTCCACGTGTTATCAAAGTGAAAAGTCTTGCAGATTGTTGGATAGGATGTGCTTCTATACCTCTGGAGGTGTTCTTGCATTTCTGGTTCTTTATGATCTTGGCCTATTCTGGTGCCTAATCTCCATTAGCGACAGTAGCCTCTCCCAACTTCCTGTGAAGGGTATTCTCCATTAACCCAGGGAGGCCCTAGCTGACAGCCTGGCCAAAGCACCAAGGCTAAACCAGCAGGTGAGTGTGTGTGGGCCAGGCCAGGCCAGTGAGCCCGAAGCCCCGGGGAGCCCAGGGCCAGCGAAGGAGCAGCACGGCCGGCTTCCCTGGGTGTGTTTGAGAGGCATGGGTCTGGGTCAGCTCTGGTAAACATCCCCAGCCCTCCACTGTTTCTAGCACTTAATTCACTCCTTATTTCAGATGTGGCCAAAATGTTGAGGAGAGGAGGCCTTGGGCTTCCCTGAGGGAATTGGAACATGGGGCCCTCGGAAGCCAGGTCTGGGGGAAGCTCCCAATGCTTCCTGCCTGGACCTGGAGCCGCAGGAAAGGGCATGTGGGTGGCGGTGAACACCAGGACCCCACACCATCAGCAGTCCTTGTGAACATCGCTGTACAATTACTGCAAAACCATTTGCCCCACTTCCCCAGGAGCTCCCAGGAGGCTTCGGTACCTGAGTCTTTAAGTCAAAATCCAGTTCTGACATTAAGTACCTTTGTGATTTGAGCTGGTTACCTGGCTTTTCTGAACCTCACTTTCCTCTTGTGAAATATGCGAAAACAGTATCTGCCTGATGGGATGCAGTGAGGATTCAATTAGAGCATGTGGGAGCTGTGCAAACACTGGCCCTGCCCGGCTGACAGCTATGAAATGTGCCAGGTGGGGAAGGACACTCTTTCCCCTGTGTGCAGAGATCTCTGCCTAGGTGCTGGCATATCAAGGGCCCATGGGAGGTTCCTGGGTCCCCCATCCCAGTGTGCTTGTCCTCCCACCAAGGAAGGAGGAAACAGGTGACCATGTATGGGAAAGCCTTACCTATCATCACACACAGCGGATTGTCAGCACCAGGCCCTTCAGCCTCAGTTTGACAACCCAGAGACCCATAAAATAGCCACACATCACTTCAAAATAGTTTTAATTCATCAAGTCTATTAGATAAGATGAACAGAAAACCCCAGTCTTGTGCTCGAGCACCATGAGTCTTACTTCAGAAGAAGCTATCCAAGAAACTCCACAAGCAATGGAACTACTGCTGCTGACATACCTGACAACTAAGCCATGTTGAGCACCTACTACGTACCAGGCCCTGAACTACTGTGCATTTCAGGCACAGGCCCAACTTCCAGGTGATGGCATGTCCCATGGCTCTGTTTGGCTCTAGTTTCTTCTCTCTTGTCTCCCAGGAATAATTCCTAAAACCTTAGGCCTATAAACACTCTCCGATGACTCGCCACATTGCATCTTCAGGCCTATACTCCACAGACCTTGCATCCAACTACTGTACCTACTCTCCATTTTGATCTCACTGGATTTAAAACTTACACAAGCCGTAGATAAAATTCTTGGCTCTCCCACCCCATGTTTCCCCCCATTGTTGTTGGCTGGCCCACCATCCAACCATATCAGGCTACAAATCTAGAAGTCACTCTTGCATCTTCCCTTTCCCTCACATTGTACATCCCATCCATCAATAAGTCGTGCTTGCTCCATCTTCCCAAAATATATCCTATGATCATTTCTCACCCTCCCCACTGCCCTCTGGCCCCCAAATATTGGATTTTCCTAAATCTTCTGATTTCATGACACTGAACCTCCTAAAGAGGTCCATGGCATTCCTTATAAGTAAAAAAGTCACCTTTGGGTGTTCCTGGGAAATTCCTAAAGCATTATCGACATTAATGAGCGATCCCAAGGCCTTGTGAGTCCAGGAGAGGGACCTAGAGTGGCTGTGGCCCTTCAGAGAAACCTGAGACCTGGACCAGTTGCAAGATTCACTTCAGAAACCAGCAAGGTGTGGCTTGATATGCAGGCAATGTGATCGTTGAACAGGAATAAATAAAAATTTATTACATTCAATCACAGGACAAACACACTAAAAAAGTTCATATTTCAAGAAACCCATAACAAATCCTTTTGTAAAGGATACAGTTCTTTCGCTGAAGGATTACCCCTTAATTTACTGGTGCTGAGGATGTATTTGCATAGGTCACATGTTCTTACAGCAGGGCACCCTGGTGGGAGGGTCCTGGAGATGCAGTCCCTTCGGAGACACACCATGGCTCATCCGAGTGACCCACTCTGCCTCTAGAGAGAGATTCATTATGTGGAAATAATAGACAGGTCATTTCTTCTGAGAGAAGTATCTGTAAACATGGCCCCCTTGTCCGGGAAGAAGATGCCCCGAAAAATTTTCCTCCATTCGTTCCTGAACAGGGACATGTTGTAGAGGATGGGGTTCAGGGCCGCGTTGGCGAACGTGAAGGCCACCACCCAGAAGAAGAGGGACGGCCAGATGACCAGGTCCTGCTTGAAGTTCTGGACCAGGATGAGCAAGATGGTGATGATGATGGGGCTCCACATGATGAAGAAGGAGATCATGAGCAGGAAGAGGGTGCGGAAGAGCCGGAAGTCCTGCTGCGACACGCGGATCTGGTGGCTCTCCGAGTACGCCAGGCTCACCGTCAGCCTCTGGCGCGACGCCTTGGTGATCTGCAGGGACAAAGCAGCGCCCCACAGTCACCGCAGGGTCAGAGCAGGGAGGTTTGATTCACCAGGAGCACAGGGATCCAGAGTTGGAATCTGCTGCCCCCGCTGCATGGGGACTATTTTGTGGGGAGAGAGCCCCCTTAGGAGAGGTTTGTCCACCCTTCGGTGTGCTAAAGAAATGGGGCACCTGGGTGGCCCCCCGAGAAATAAGGCAGGAAATCATCCACTTGCAGATAGAATGGACGAGGGGAAGTGGAAGGCCTGAACTGGATGATGTGGAAGAGGGATGTGAGGACAGAAGCACACTGCTTTGGGCTGAATGTGTCCTTCCTCCAGATTTATTTGTGAAAACCTAACCTCCAAGGTGATGCTATTAGGAGGTGGGGCCTTGGCCAGGCGATGAGGTTATAGGGAGGAAGCCCTGCTGAGTGGGATTAGTGCCCTTAAGAAACAGATGAAGGGCTCTAGCCGGTTTGGCTCAGTGGATAGAGCTCTGGCCTGCAGAGTGATTCTGGTCCAGGGCACATGCCCGGGTTGTGGGCTCGATGCCCAGTAGGTGGCATGCAGGAGGCAGCTGATCAATGATTCTCATCATTGATGTTTCTATCTCTCTTGCTCTCCCTTCCTCTCTGAAATCAATTTTAAAAATAAAATAAAAAATAAAGAAGTGATTCTCCTCTTCCTGATAAACCTAGAGCACTCCTTAGAAATATTCTACTAAAAAGAAGATAAAGAGATTAAGCTTCATTCATCGGCAGTTACAGAATAGTCATGAGGATGTAGTCAATACGTGATATTGTAATAACCATGGAGGTGCCAGGTTTGGGGGGGGGGGTCATTAGGTAAGTCAAATAAATATCTAACCACCATGCTGCATACCTGAAAAACTAATTAATATTCAATATTAACTGTAGTTTAAAGTACTTTGAATTAAAACAATTAAAAAAGAGGCCCGAGTGCGCTCCCTGGACACTGTTGCCAAGGGAAGACACAGTGCAAGGTCAGCAGGAGGAAGGCTCCTCATCTGGCGCCTCCAGATCGGTAAGAAATCAATTTCTATTGTTTATAAGCCACGCAGTCTGTGGTATTTTGTGATGACAGTCCAAAGAGACTGAGACACACAACTTCCCTATTGTCTCTCTTTTTTAAAAAGCTAAGTATTGATTGCACAAAAGCAAAATCTGCTGAAGATACAAACAAACAGGACGATGCCAAAGGAGTCTGGGGTGGGGCTGAGCTTCAGCGTTCCTCACAAGTTCCTATGCTGCTGCTGGTGGTGGTGGTGGTCCGAAGGCCACAGTTTAAGTAGCAAGGCCTATGCAACCCTCCTTTGTACAGGTGAGGAACCAGGGCCCTGACGGAGAGTTTAGCCTTGGAAGTGTTCAATTCAGAGAGCAAGCACCACACAGAAGCTGAGTCTGTGAGAGAGGAGGTGGGGGCTTCTATTTAAGTGTGTCTCCCAGCCCAGGGTGGTGGGTGGGCTGGGCGGTCTGGCCTCCCTGGTGTCTGGGAAGAGTCCAGCGCTCAGGTGCAGGCTGCCCTAGAGGTACATACAGCATCCTGCCTTGATGCCTAATTCCAATTGTCCTTTAAGCATAGCCAGAGGGTAGAAGTCCCGTTGTCCCCTCTCACTTGCTCAGCTTTAATGGAACCCATAGCTTTGGAGGTGAGAGGGACAAGGGTTTGTGCCGATGAACAGGGGACAAACCGGTGCATAGCTAGCACAGGATGTGATGGGGGAGTGTGCATGTTAGCCTGACATGCTTTGTTCCATCTGTGACCTCTGTCCCCAAGAAAGAGATTAAATTTGGAATGTGTTGGTCACATTCATGGTCCTTGCTAACTCCCATTTGCTTAGTCTGGCCCTGTGTCCTGCTATAGCCACACAGTGGGTGCTTACATGACTGGAGACTTTATTGGCCACAAATCTCATTAGCAGGCCTTCCCAGGCCCATTCCCCTGAGATTCTGGAATCTCAAGAGGGGAAGCAATTTGAAAGCAATTAGCGTAATTCACAGTTTGGGCAAGTTTAACTAAAAGATCACAATGGCTTAAATACTTGTCACTAGCTAATTAAAGAGTAGCTGTTTGTTGTATGATTAATTGCAATTGCTTGTGGCTTCCTTGCGGTAGCTGAGGTCCACCTCTTGGTGATGGAGACGAGGGCAGCAGATGCTGAGTGAACAGAGCCCTGTCTTCCCCACCCACACCCCAACCACAAGTACAGTGGGAATCAGACTCGCTGGGCTTCGGGGAGACCTCCCTGTGTGCCAGTCACTGATGTGGAGAATCAAGTTGGAATGTGTGTTCAGGTGAAAGCTGCTTAAGCTGAGACTGCCATGGCCAATAGACCTAGGAGAGTAACCGCTGGGCAGGTTGGTAGGTGGGAGAGCTGCAGGGGAAATGCCACCACCTCTGCATAGGGATGTCACTCCAGACACACAGGGAATGATTCAAAAGCAGCCTTGTCGCTCGTGCTGCCCACATTGCCTGCCAAGAAGGATGAAGTCCTGGGACTGTGTCTTAGACATTTTTTTGAATTAATGGTGGTGATGAATGTTCATATTTATTGAGCACTTATGTGCCAGGCCCTGTACATATCACTTGGCTTATCTCTTTAAATTCTCCCAACAGTTCTGTGACATACGGACTTTGAGGATCCCCATTTTACAGATGAGGAAACTAAGGCTAAAAGAGGTTAAACAACTTGCCCAACAGCACCCAGCTGAGCACCCAGCACCCAGCACTTGCAGAGCCGGGCTTCAAATCTTGGCAGACTGACTCCAGCTCATGCTCTTAATCTTACACTAGTTGCTTCCCACTCTCTACTGTCTCTATCAGTGGGAAGCCTCTGCCCAGCCTGTAACTCCAAGCTTTCATGCCAGGAGCTCTGAGAAGAAGAACCTGGTTCATCTCCTACTTTTGTTTTAGGTAGTCACAGGGCATCTGTGTGATAGACGCTGGAGCGTCATTCTTGCCTCTGAACTCCGCACCCTGTGTGCTGGGCTGTCCTGTGGCTTCTGTGCCTGACAATGACTGTGAGCAAACAGACAAAGTGGACTGACTCATGAGCCAGGTAGCTGCGTGGTTGCATCTTTTTAAAGCACCAACTGCCACTACTATTTCCTTCTGTGCAGTTTCTGCAGCTTCTCGGGAGTGAGAAGGAAAATGGGCCCCTTATAAGGAGACGTGGCTCTCCCTCTTCTCTCTTCCCCCCATTAGATGACAAGACTCATCAACTGCTAAACAGGGCTTTCAATGTTCCTGGCATTGGACAGAATGTTTGATGTGCTTTTAAACTAAATGCTCAGTTAACTTCTGAGGATTAACTTTAATCCTTACAACAAGCCAATGGGGTAAATTCTGCCATTACCCATTGAGGAACAAGAGATGAGGCTCTGAGCAGTGAAGTGACTTGCACAAAGCCTGGAGATCAAGTGGGGGCGTGTACCTTGGCCGGGGGGGGGGGGGGGGCAGGGATCTGAGTTCTTCATTGGGCCCTGCTGCAGGGAGAGGACAGCGCTCCAGGAATGTGGTCCATGGCCTCCTGCACCAGTCACCTGGCCCTTGATAGAACGCACCTGCTTGGGCCACTTTCAGACACTCTGCTTCTGTGGGTCTGCATAAAGCCTAGAAATCTACACTTTCATAAACGCCCCAGATGAGTCTCACCCTCTAAAGCATGAGAACTATTGATCTGGGACAACAGACTTGAACTTTCTCCTAGACCTTTGAGGAGTCACTATAAAAAATTATATATATACATATATATATATATAATATTATATTATATATTTCAGAGAGGAAGGGAGAGGGAGAGGGAGAGGGAGAGGGAGAGAGAGAGAAAAACATCAATGCTGCCTCCTGCATGGGCCCCACTGGGAATCAAGCCTGCAACCTGGGCATGTATGTGCCCTGACCAGAAATTGAGTATGACCTCCAGTTGTAAGTCAACACTCAACCACGGAGCCGCATGGGCAGGGCTTGAGGAGTCGCTTGTTAAAGAGTTCGAGACTCGCTGCCTTCATCTGAAGGCTGTGAGGGAACTTTCTCTCCACCTCAGACCCTCAGCCACTCCGTGCTACCAGACCATGGCTGCTGACAGGTGGGTGCAGGGAGCGGTTGCTCCCCACGGACACGGCTCAGGCCCCTGAGCGCTGGGTCTCTTTGGGGGCTGCTTGCTCAGTCAGCAACTTCCTAGTTAGAATCATCAGACAATGGCCTCCATCCTTCCGGAGGGCCCACCTCCCTTTCCATCAGCAAACAGGCCTCAGAGCCTGAGCATGAGGGTCAGGCCTGAGAAAAGGCATGCGTGTTCACTTCCCAGCACCTTCACATTCAGCGGAAACATTCTGTTTCTCAGGTAAGCTCTGAGATAGAGAAGCATTTTCCAAGTTTAAGCCACAGACTCACTCCCATGCAATAAACATTCACTGAGCCCCTTCTATGTGCCACACACTCTGACAGGTGCTGGATATATAGCAAAAAGCAAGGGCACCCTGCCTACCCTGCACTTCCATGTCAGTGTGTAGTAGGGGATGGGGAGGAGGAACAAGAAACACACAAACAAAGGGTAGAAGCATCTCACCTGGCCATGGCAATGGTTGCCGGGTGACACTATAAACCAAGCCCCAACAGCTAACATTGACAGCCCGATCGAAGGTACTTGGGAGTGGCTGGGAGACTATTGCCCTGGGAAACTGTTGATTGGAAAAAGCCACTGAAGATGGATAGCCTGGCTGAGTCATGAGTGAAAAGGAAGCAGGGCAGGCAGACGGGCAGATAAGATGGGAAGAGCCCAGGTGACGTCTGCACTCAATCCTGACCGGGCCAGAACCCGCAGTGAGGGTGGGGCCTTTAGAGCAGTTTCCCGAAGGAGACTCAGGGAGCGCCCGTCCAGAGAGGTGCTCTGTGGGGGACAGAGTCCTGCTGTCAGATTTAGCCACGCCGCCTCGCTTATCCTGTGCTGGAGATCCCCAAAGCGCATTCACACAGTAAAACTCTGAGACGTCCTGTCAGATTTAGCCACGCTGCCTCGCTTTTCCTGTGCTGGAGATCCCCAAAGCACATTCACACAGTAAAACTCTGAGACGTCCTGCGGCAAAAAGATCCATGGAACTTGGATTAGCCTAGCATTTCCCAAACTCATTTGATCGTGGAAACCTTCCTAATGTCTAACATCCCATGGAGTTCTGGGGGGGAGGGGGTTGGGCATTAGGGGAAACTCTTAGAGGAATACAAGATCAAGGTGATCTGTAAGGGGCACTTCTCAGGCCTAGAGATGGAACCTGAGTTAAAGTCAGTAGTGACAGGTGAAAGGTAGGGCTGGTGAGAAAGGGGTACGTGGTGTAGCTTTGTGTCCCGTGGCTCCACATGATTTGCTAATTGTGTCTATAAATATGGCTGCTTAACACTGACATTCAATGATTTTACAGAGTTATACTCTTGACAGAAAAACTCTGCAGAAAAGCTGGTTCAGTATCTTTGAATGTGGATATCTTTGGAAGTAAGTATCCTGCCCAGACCCTCCATCTACCTGGCGGCAATGCACCTGCTTCCAAGTTACCAGCCTGGCAAACCCACAGGCACAGAGTGAGGACACGTGGGATGGTCCTTCCAGGAAGTGGGCAACATGTTTGCTAGCAAGCGAGAAGTAATTTTTAAAATGTCTTATATTTGCATTAACACTGTGATTTTCAAAACATTATCATATCTGCTCTCGTTTTGTTGTGTTAAACAAACCATGGAGTCCCATTTAACTCCAGAGAAAACTGAGTGACACAGGAATAAAGCTTGGACTAGAACCTGGGTCTTAAGACTCTTCAAGCAGTGATTTTCCCACTGCCCAAGCGGAGGAGGTCCTGTCGCCATGGCAGTGCCTTACTCATTCAGTGAGTGTTCCCGAGCACTAACAGCGGATGAGCCAGGCCCCTGTTCTAAGCACGGGGCTGTAACAGTAAACAAAGTCTGCCCTCATGGAGCTTGCATTCGAATGGGAAAGACAGATGACAAATAAATAGATACATATAAAGGGAGTAGGACAGGGGTTGTAAGTGCTTTGAAAAGAAGTAAATAAAGAGAACTGGAGAATGATGGGAGTCTCTCTGGGAAGCAGCCTTTTGACTGGAGTCCTAAGTGGAGGGAGGAATGGCCCACGCAGGAATGTGAGGAGGTGGGATCTAGGCATGAAGGTGGCAGCCGCAAAGGCTCTGAGGTAGCAATGTGTTGGCGTATGTGAAGAACAGCCCCAAAGCCAACATGGGCACAAGAGAGGGGAGAAGATGAGGTGAGAGGGGCAAGGCAGGGGCCAGAGCACATAAAACCTTAAGGAGGTGTCTCTTATCCAATTTTGCACACAAACCCAAGGCTAGCCTTCAGTTCTTCCTAACACGGACCCCAGGACAGCTCCTGGATGAAATAGAATAGCTATCATGACTTACAGTTGTGAAACGGTGCCCTGAGTGATGAGGCAAAGATATAACTAGATCCTCTCACTTTCTTTAAAGATCCCCCAACTCATCACGGCTCTTGGGGTCTTCTGGAATGTTCCAGGTGGGCCCTGGTCTGATAAAACAATGAAGAGATGAAGGGGTAAGGAGGAAACCGTTCCTTAGAATAAGTCAGTCCTCCCTCTCAGGCAGCTGAGAAGTATGAAGCATGAGTGGAAGGAGAAGACCAGACCCTCTTGGCTTCTAAGGAACTCTGGAGCCAGACTACCCTCCATTTTGATTCTGCTGCTTATGAGCTGTGTGGCCTTGGGCAAGTTACTTAACCTCTCTGTACCTTGGTTTCCTCATCTGTCATTCTTAGCAGTGTTAAATGAGTTAGTTCCTAACACACTATAAACACTATGTAAATATTTGTTAAATAATTTTTAAAATAATTTTAAATTATTTCTACATTTCTATACATTTTATACATTCCTTATCCCATCACTTCTTTTAACATAACAATTAACAGCTAACACTTACCACAGAGCACTTACACATGCTAGGCACTATTGCAGGCACCTTACAGACCTTAACTCTAGGCCTGAACTGTCCTATCCTTGAAAAGCCCCAGAAGGGTCACTGGAAGGAGGGTCAGAAGTCCACTGATGGGAATACCACGGGACCCAGTGTTAGCAGACTCAAATGGAGGTGGGGCTGGCTTTGGGTTTTGAGCATCTAAAAAGGATGACGGATCTCAGCTACAAAGAAAGAGCCATAAAAGTGGCCAGACAGCAAGCAGGACCTACAGAGCCCCACTTCAATATCCCTGTTTGCCAGATGACCCATAATGTGCTATAAAACCAAGATTTGACAACTGTAAACCTCTGAGAGGACTCAAAGGCTTTGCATTAAACCTTCTCAAACAAGCATGAACACACATACATACACATGACTTGCCTGGGCCAACACATACATGTAATCAGGCTGCCTCCAGAGATCGGAAACAGGCTGGCAGGGCTTTTTACATCCCTACATGCTTTCTCCGAAGGCAGAGGCCATGGCCTGTGGCAGCCACTTTGGAAAAAGCACATTTCCGGGGCTGGAGGCAGCGGGTGGAAGGTGTGTGGGAGAGCTGGGTAAGGTGCTATCTGTCGTGCTATTTCCAGGAGTGGGGTCAATTTGCAAGCTAGGTGTGTGTGCTGGGTGTGCTTTTCTGTCTATAGATTATGCATCAATAAAACATTTTAAAAGTGTGTATGCTCTCACTCCACTGCTGTGTGTAGTAGAGAAGGACACAGTTCTAAAGCCCATAAAATAAATTGTGTCACAGCTGTATGACAGAAGATCATCAAGCTGTTAAAAATAACGAGGCAGAGATAAAGGATTTGATATGGGAAGATGAAATGATACAGTGTTAAGCGAAAAAAGAAAGTTAAGAAACAGCCAAAACCGGTTTGGCTCAGTGGCTCGAGTGTTTGCCTGCGGACTGAAAGGTCCCAGGTTCAATTCAGGTCAAGGGCATGTACCTTAGTACATGCAGGCACATCCCCAATAGGGGGTGTGCAGCAGGCAGCTGATCGATGTTTCTCTCTCATCGATGTTTCTGGCTTTCTATCCCTCTCCCTTCCTCTCTGTAAAAAAATCAATAAAATATATTTAGAAAATAAAAATAAAAAAAAGAAAGTTAAGAAACAGTATCTCAAATCTGAAAAATCGTCAATATTTGATCATTTTACATGGTCTATCATACACATAGCATAAAACTATGTATTTATGTAAATAACTTGGAAAAATACACATAGAATAAAACTATGTATATATGTAAATAACTTGAAAAACACAATGAATTAACAATGGGGGTAGCATAGATTTTTAGCTTATATGTTACTCATTTCCATATTTCTTTTATTTTTTTGTAATAAACTTGTATTTAGTGATTAGTGACAAATAATCACAATCATAAAGGTGTACTTTTCTTTTTGCAGGAGGGGCAGAGCTTGGCAGTGAGCCAGAATTGGGCTGGTGTGAACCCTAAGATAACTTCTAACCCAGAATGCTGAGACTCCACCTGAGTGAAGGTCAGCTGGGTCCGGAAGCAAACGTACCTGTAAAATTTTGGAGTAGCTGATCACAATGAGCAGTCCCGGCACCAAGAAGTTCAGAGTGACAAAGGACACATCCCAGGAGATTTCTCCAGCAATGCTGGGCCACACCAGTGTGCAAATCAGGATTTCCTAGTCATAAAAAGGAAGAGAATGTCATTTAAAAGCTGACTTCTTATTTGGCTTGAAGCTCATTCCAGCTGGGGGTTTACCGGGGACTCTTACAGTGATGTGTTACTTATAGGTACACTACTACACAATTGACAAGAAATCCCAGAATCCCTTCCACGGCCCACATAACCCCACTTACAAATCATTTGCCTTTGACCTCACAATAACTATAATTATTATTCCCATTCTCCAGGGGAGGCAACTGGGCCTCAGGGTCACAGGCTGGTGAGAGCCAGAGTGAGTTCCCAGGCATGACTCCAAGCCCAATGCTCATGGCAACAGGGTCCATCCACATTAAGGCACAGTGTTCATTTGGAGGTTGTTCAAATGTCTACAAGTGTCATGCTGCATCAGAGAAGGGCATGGCTGATGCCAAGGCAAGGCTGGTGCCCAGACTCGGGAGTTCTGTCCCTCGGGCTCTTTCCCCAGGGGAGCACTTGGCAGACCCAGACCAAGACGTAAGCACAAGTCTCCATCAGTTCAAGTGGTGAAACCACTGGAATGTGGCCAAAGAACCTGCTGCTGTCACTGTGTTGTGTTGAATTCAAATATTTGGCGCTAATACAGACCCCAAAACAATGGGAACATTACTGAATAGCTAAGAGATGCTGCAACAATGTCCTCTGATGAATAAGTAGGCCAATGAAGAGCCCTATCTATCTATCTATCTATCTATCTATCTATCGATCAATCATCTACCCATCCCTCCTTCCAAACCCAAATATCCTGTGCCCGCTTCATGATAGGAACAAAACTGTTCAGGAAAGAAGTTGTTCTTCCCACGGGGGCCTAGACTACAAAGGAGACAGAACTGAACCTCACATCACCCTGTTTGGCCCCGGAGGATGGCTGGTTAGCCAGAGACGGGTAAGATTCCTCAGGGAAGGAACAACCTAAGACAGGCACAGTCGCAGAGGGGCCAACAGGAGAGAACTAAAAGGTCAACAGAGGTGGGGCACAGACCCTCACCCACAAACCTTGCAGGGGCTTGAATTCTCACCCCTCCTGAGGGAGGTCTCCTACCCTCACGGCTGCTTCGCTTCCCACGCACAACTCAGACCGGGACCCAGGTGGCAGACAGAGACTCGGCCAGCAATAGCTGCTCTATATCTAAATTCAGTCTGTTACCAGGAATTCTCAGGACCTACTAAAAAATGCAAATATTCATCTCCACTAGTATTTACAGGGTAAACTAAGATTTCTGCTTGAGTATTAAAATTGACAGTAAAATAGTAATCAAGTTTTCAGATTAATTTAAATTGGCCAAGTGAAATAAGTGAATACTCAAGAACTAAAACATTAACTAAAACATCTATTAGTAGTTCATCTCACTGTAAAATTGCCTAACATCCAAAGAACCTAAAGCAGTCATATTTGTGTGCAAAAATTAAAATTTAAAATTACCAAGATTGCAAGATAAAATTTCCAAAAGCCCCCATTAATCAAAAAGGGGAGGCAGTGGGGTAATATCAAGTAAGGAAAAATATCCTGTAAGTAAAATACATCTAGAAAATTCTTACTCCAGAAAAGTAAATTCCATTTATAAAACCAACTGCAGGACACCCATGAAAAAACACACATGGTGTCAAAATAAGCCAAAGGAAAATCATTTAGGCAAAAATAAAAAGAATCCCAAGTCTATTTTGCAGAGAGGATCCCTTTGTTAACTTTTGGTCGAGAATGTGTTTGTGTGTTTTCAGAGAACAACTCCAAGACCATGTGGGTTTCTGTGACTGTGAGGAACTGACGGATCTGTTCCTGTCACGAGGATGGTCCAGAGATGGGGGACACTGATAACACCTTGCCATGCTAGAGTCTGCAGCTGTGCGTGTCTGCAGGCAGCCCAGGACCAAACCAGAGAGGATGGATCTTGCATTGCCACGATGTGTCCACCATCTGGATACCATTGCTGACATGTACACATAAAGAACTATTTGACACTGAAACTGGGACTCAGAACAGTTGGACGTTGAAACTGAAACTGAAACATTTTTTGTTCTTTTACATTTATTTCTAGTATGCAGAGGCAAGATATTTTTGAAGAAAAGAAACAGGGGAGAGTGATTGATATAGAGGCAGGGAGGCATCGAACAGGCTGTCAAGCTACAGGGGGAAGGCTTGGGTGGATGGGAGGTGAATGCCGGGGGAGATCAACTGAAGGACTTGTATGCATGCATATGAGCATAACCAATGAATGAAAGACACTGGGGCGGGGGGGGTGGGGTGGGGACATGTGCTGGGGGCTAGGGAAGGCTGGGTGAAGGATAATGGGGAGGAGGGAAAGGAAAACGTGAACTACTATTAAATATAATTTATACTGCAAAAAGAATCAATAAAAATTAAATGTTTTTTTAAAAAGTTGTTCTTCCAAGCATTTAACATAGGTTTTGAAGAATGTATTTATGTAAAAAGACCATATTATTGATTTCTGGTGAACAAGGCATCTTAACCAATGTTAGAAGAAATATTATCATCCATAGCACCATTCATTCATTTATTCAATATTTACCAAATGTTATCCTAGGCAAAGAGTTTTCATCATTTCTCAGTATGTATCATAATTAGGTGGTCAAACTCAAAATACAGTCAAATAGTCCCTTCTTCTCCTATTCAGTACCAACACAGCGCTTAGTCCACAGCAGGTAACACTTTACATATATCTCATTGGATGTTCACAACAACCTAATGGAGATGTATTATTACTATTTTTCGCATTACACAGAGGAGGAAACTAAGGCTTATAAACATCCTCTTCAACTAATATAACACTAATGATGTAGTCCTTGTAAATCATATATTTTCCCTAAAGAGCTAAGTCCAACTGTGGTAGACAGTTGGACATGAGCAAAGCAAGGTTGATGGGCCAGGTACAGAAAGTCACCAGGACAGAAAGTCCCAAAGCACCTAACAATTAGCAAAACTGGGAAAACAAGAACCTCACCCCAGGGCATCCTTGGTTAAATGCAGTGTTTAATTTCATTTTAAAAATTAAAAAAAAAATCAACAAACACCAGGCCCACAGTCACAGCTCTAACCTGATGTTATAATTTTGTTTCTGTGGGGAAAGTCTATTTGACGTAAGTCGTTTTGATTCTAGGTTGTGACTCACAGGAGTTTGGCAGCGCATCAAATCTGGAAGGTGGGGGCAGGAGTGTTATAATATTCTCGGCATGTTTGAAATGTTTCCTGATTTTAAAAAAGGAAATTTGAAAACCCAAAGTGCTAGACCTGCTTTGTTACTGAGCTACAGAAGTAAAGCTGGCTGAGTCAACAAGTGTCCTTTAATTCATTTGTTCAACCACTGTTGACCCAAGCCATGGTGGCTGAGCCACGGCGAGGCCACAGTGAGTGCAGGCTTGGTCTCTGCAGTCAGGGAGGGAGAGGGCCCTGGGAAACTTCAATGCAGGGCATTGAGCTGGACGCGCCCAGCAATCGACAGGTGACAGGAGAGTGGAGTCACCTGGCAAAGCTACATCCCGGAGTGTGTGTCAGCTGTGTTGGAAAGGACGGGGTTTCCGGAGAATGGAGAAGCTGGAGTTTAGCGTCAGGACCAGAAGGGATGAAGGCAGGAGGCCAGGCACATCATGTGGTTAAATGTGACTTCCATCCTCCCCAGCCCAACCTCCAGCCTCCCTAGCACACTCATTTCCATAGCTTCTTTTTGCAGATGCTGCTGAAATCTAGTCCTTTCAGCCAGTCTTCTTCTGAAGCCCAGACTCACTTCATTACCCTGAAGACACCTCATGGGCACCTTAAGCCTCCCACATTCCACTCCCAAAAGCTTCCACCTCCTGCAGTCCCTGACTCCCATGGACTGCCATTCCCCAAGCTGCCAGGAACCTGAGCACTAGCCTTCCTCTTCAGCCTTCTGCCTCCCTGCTCAGAGGAAACCTCGGAGTTCCACCTCGTAGCTATCCGATCCACCCACAGATCTCATTCTAACAGGCCACACCCTCCCAGACCAGGCCCTCTCTCCCTGAAGAGGAGTACCTGGCCCTTCTCCAGCTGGCCCCTGCCAACCTTCCTGGCTGACTATGGGCTATTTCCTGTACCTGCAATGTTCCTTCAGTCCCCCACATCCTTGTCTGGCTATCTGCCTCTCCTCTTCACACTCTGCTAGATATATTTCTTAAAAAAAAATATATATATATATATATATAATTTTTTTTACAGAGAGGAAGGCAGAGGTATAGAGAGTTAGAAACATTGATGAAAGAATAACATAGATCAACCGCCTCCTGCACACCTCGCACTGGGGATGTGCCCGCAACCAAGGTACATGCCCTTGACCGCAATCGAACCCAGGACTCTTCAGTTCACAGGCTGACGCTCTATCCACTAAGCCAAACCAGCTAGGGCTAGATATACTTCTTGTCTAAGAAGACTCCCCTGTGGATAGGGTCATTTTTGCACAGGCGCTGCTCAAACGCTGCCTTCTCCCCACACTGGTTGACTTACAGGCAAATGCCACCTGATTCCAGCTGTTTCCTGTCAGCTTCTCTAATGATTCTTCTGATAGTTTTTTTTAAGTATTTTAAAGTTGATTTTGAGAGAGGGAGGGAGGGAGGGATGGAGAGAGAGACATCAATTTGTTGTTCCACTTATCTATGCATTCATTGGTTGATTTCTGTATGTGCCCTGACTGGAGATTGAACCTGCAACCTTGGCATATAGGACTGTGCTCCAACCAACTAAGCTCCTTGGCTAGGGCTCTAAAGATTATTCTGGAAACACCCTGGGGATCACTTCATAAATCATCCTTCCTGGCCCACCTCTTCAAACAAAAACTGTAAGGCTTCAAGGTCATTTTAAGGAACTTCGAATCCTACTTGCACATCTCCTCTCCTCTCAGCTTCCCAACAGAAAAGAAAGAAAATATCAATGCAAGCGATAGACTGTCTTTTATCTTGTGAGCGTCCTCTAATGTTAACAAAGGTAAGCAAACTGTTTGTTTCCTGAGCCAACCCACACTCAATAGAGACACGGTGGCATTATTGGCCTCATATTAAACCTGGGCAAGGTGGGCAGTGGACCAAGGCTCCTAAGGAAGTATCAACTCATGAAAGTGACACCAGGAGGAACAGACTGACCTGTAGAGAGCACCTGGGAAGGCACAGGGGCATTCTTTAATAATTGTCAGCTGAACCCAAGGCAACAGGCAAAGATAAGAGTCAGTGCTGAGAACACATTTGCCTTTTTGGTAAAATGTGTAACCAAGACACAGCTTTGCCTGTTGCCTTGGGTTCAGCCGACAATCCTATCTCATAAAAGAGAAATATGCAGATTGACCATCACTCCAACACACAAGAGGGCTGTCCCCATGTAGTCAAAGATCCTGCCCCCATGTGGACACAAGATGGTCAGCAGGGGAGGACAGTGGGAGTTTCCAGGCCCTGTAAGGGAGGGCAGTTGTGGGTGATCAGGCCAGCAGGGGAGGGCAGTTGGGAGGGACCAGGCCTGCAAGGGAGGGCAGTTGGGGGCAATCAAGCCTGCAGGTGAGGGCAGTTAGGGGCGACCAGGCCGGCAGAGGAGGGAAGTTGGGGGCAAACAGGCTGGCAGGGGAGCAGTTAGACATCAATTAGGCTGGCAGAGTAGTGGTTAGTGGGTGATCAGGCTGGCAGGCAGAAGCGGCTAGGGGCAATCAGGGAGGCAGGAAGGTGAGCAGTTTGGAGCCAGCAGTCCTGGATTGTAAGAAGGATGTCCGACTGCCTGTTTAGGCCCAATCCTCGGGATTGGGCCTAAACAGGCAGTCGGACATCCCTTGAGGGGCCCCAGATTGGAGAGGGTGCAGGCTGGGCTAAAGGACATCCCTCCCCGCACCCCTCATGCACGAATTTCATGCACTGGGCCTCTAGTCATTAAAGAATGCCTCTGTGCCTTCCCAAGTGCTCTCTACATTGACCCCGGCTAAATTCCAGCTCATCTCTTATCTGGTTTATGACTTCAGGCATTTCTTCCTCCAGGAAATAAACACAAGAACATAATTCATGGGACTGAATTCCGCCAGCACCTGGGACCATGCTCAAAAAATGCACTCCCTTGAAGAGGATGAGTGTGTCTTGGGCATGTAACCCATGGTGAGGACAGGGGGAGGGGTGCTCAGCAAATGTTTGTAGAATAAATGGGCCGCACATTCTGGCCAGGGTGGACAGTCCTCCCCGGCTGCCAGTGAGGGTCACCGCCCCACTGGGGCCACGGCACACACAGGCAGGAATGCCGTTGGTACAGGCTGAGCTGACCTGGCTGAAATGTCTAAGTTACTAGGATGTGTTTCCCTCTGAAAATGGCAGTCTATTATTTTACAGCAATCAGAAGAATTACACTGTTTAAAGAATATTTAAAATATTTCTAACCACAGATAAGGAGACTAATAATAGCTGGTCCTTTCTGAGTGCTTAACCGTGTCTGTGCCAGATGTTGGCCCATTTACTGAACATTAGTCCCCGTGACAATCCCAGAAAGTGAAAACCTGATATCAGGCCCATTTTGCAAAGGAGGAAGGTGAGGGATAGTGAGCAGGACCACTCACTTGCCCCTGTCACACAGCTCCTCAATGGCAGAGATAGGATTCGAATTCACAGCATGACTCCAAAGCCCACATTCGTCATACCAAATTATTGGCATTTTCTGAAATGTCCATTATTTCATCCTCCCTCAGGGAAGTCACCCTGAACTGCTGGGTTACCCTGGACTGCCTAGCACCCTCTGCCCAGATAGACAAAGGGAATCATCACGTTTCTGACTTGGTGGGGGTGGAGGGAGGAGTCCAGGTAAGCAGAAAGCCCCCTGACCAGTGCTCCTTGAGGGCAGAGCGCCAGCTTGTGCTCGGGGTTAGTTAGTTCATTCTCTGTGCCTGTGGTTTGGGTAGGAAAATGTCCCCCATCCACAACCTCCACATTTCATGTCCAAGTGGGAGGTGGCAGGCCAAACCTGCAGCCAGAAGACAGGCAGGAGGGGACTGAGAAAACAAGCCTTTGCTGATTTTAATATGCGACTTAGTTCAGTCTAGACCAGATCCTTCTTTTCAATGGCCACACTTCCTTTTGTCCCTCCATTTCTCCCTCTTTAACTTATTTCTTAAACCACTGGGCCCGTTTGCTCACCTATAAAATGAGATGTCTCTTGCATGCTCAGGTCCCAGCCTTTGAGGTATGAAGTTTTTTTTCTGTTTGTTGGCTTACTGGCAGGTGCATGGGTGGGGATGGGCAGGGGAGAGGGGAGGGAGGCCTAACACAAAGGGGAAAAGACAAAGAGGATGGAGAGCTGGAAAGGACAAGTCTCATTACATGCTCCCTCCCCCACCTCTACTAATTTCCCGGAACAGGGCTCCTGTAACCAACTCACCTGTCCCCCAATCTCCTGCGGTGCTGTGAGAAGCCATTCTCTCCCTGTGACTTTGTCCAAATCTCTTTGCTAAGGCTCTGGAGACCAAGGAGGTGTTTCCGGATTAAAATCAGAGGATTCTGTGTGCCCCGCCCAAGGGAAACGGAGGGAAGGCCACCTCACACAGATCTCCTTGGGAGCACCTCGATGGAACCCTAGTCCTTCTGGAAGCGGAATGCAGAGGGCTTTGACCACATCCACATGCCCCCTGCCCCCCGGGGGGATAAACACAGAGTGGAAAGACGTGGAAGACAACTGTGGTGTCCATGACGGCAAGCAATTGCAGTCTGGGCTTTGGCCTAGAGGCGACAAGAACCTCATTTTTAAAAAATAGATTTTATTGAATTTTTACAGAGAGGAAGGGAGAAGGATAGAGAGTTAGAAACATCGATGACAGAGAAACATCAATCAGCTGCCTCCTGCACACCTCCTACTGGGGATGTGCCTGCAACCAAGGTACATAACCTTGACCAGAATCGAACTCGAGACCTTTCAGTCCACAGGCCGACGCTCCATCCACTGAGCCAAACCGGTTAGGGCAAGAGCCTCATTTTTTTAAAGTGTTATTTGACAGTTAAGTAAGCGTGTACGTAAAACAATTGTAAAAGAGAGAGGCACAAGATACACATCTAGAAACATAAGATACCCTTAAGCTCTATCCTTAATACCCTGATTTGCCATTTGTTTCTGTTAAAAAAAAAAATGGGGAGAAATCCTTCAAGTTCTGTTTAAATACAACGACAGTGGGAATTACTTAAAAAAAAAAAATCAAAAGATTGATGGTGGAATCCCAGCTCCAAGCTGATCCAGTTGGTCTGGGGTGAGGCCTGGCCTTCCACTTCCTTGAGAGCATCTGTGTGGCCACCTGGGTCCTTGGGTGTATCTGGGCAGAGGAGACCAGCTGCCCATGAAGCTAGGTTCCCTGGTCTCCCCATGCCAATGGCACCCGCCAGCTCAATGAATCCCAGCTTTTCTGGCCCCACTTAAAGAGACATGCCACAGGCACACATAGTCTTTGATCAAGTGCCACGGGCCTGAGGTAGTTCCTGTCTGTTGGTCACAAAACAAACCAAACAAGCAAAACTCCATAATGTATTCCACGCAAGACATCAACTATTAAGAGAGAGACTTTTAGGATTGAGTTGTGTTAAAAAGATTCTGCTTACACAGGATGCAGACTTCCCCACCCCCAGTAAAAGGCTTGGGTGAGCGACAGGTCAGGGGAGACCCCCAGAGAAGCCCACCTCTGTGTCCAGGCTCCAGAAGAGACACCCAGGGAGGCATTGGTCCAAAGCCTTCACCTCACCACCCTCCCCTCCCCAATCCAGTCTCCCCACCTTCCCACCCCTCTGGCCACTGCACGGCCTCTCTTCGGGGCTGTGGTTTGTGTCAGGCTGGCTCCGGTGCCCACCCTCCCTCCTAGGGCCAAGGCCGAGCTTTCGTGGGGAGCGACTTCTGGAGGAAGAAGGAGGGGGAAGGAGCCACTGGGCTCCCCTTTGGATAAGGTGCACAGACCTGAGTCCTTCCCTGGCCCCTCCTCGCAAGGCGCAGGAAGACTAACACACAGGGGCCTAGAGCCAGAACCGCGGGCCCCTGTCCTCCCCAGCTAGCGCTCAAGTCCAGCGTCTTAGAGGGAATCGCGGCTCGCAAACCCTGCCCGGGCCCAGCAGGCTAGCAACGCAAACAGACCCGCGCCCGGGATTCTGGAGCACGGACGGTGCGGACCACAGCCAATGTCATGAGCGGTTCGCAGAGCTGCTTTTAGATGGTGGGACACCCCCCCCCCCAACACACACACACACACACACACACACACACACACACACACACGATCCCAATAACAACTGGGGGTCGCGGTGCCCCGAATAAAGCTCATGAGCCCAGAATCTGGGACCTGCTGGGCATTTGGGGTGCCCAAGATATTCTGAAACCACACATCACCCGGGTTCCCAGGATAAGCTCCCGCGCGCTGGTCTCATCCTTCCAGCTCGCAGTTGGAAAAACTGAGGCTCCTGGAGGAGGAAACCCCCCCCCCCCCGGCAGTACTGGTTTCGGGGGTTTCTAGGTCTCTAATTCCCTTTCTCCCCGGCCCATCCACACGCACCTGCCCCCTCCAAGCAGGGCCCGTGCCCGCTCGCACTGAACCTGCCGAGCATGACCCCAGCTCCTCCTCGAGCGCAAGGCGAGACGCCCCAGCAAGCTCCTCCTCAGCCTCGGCTTCCCCGTGTGCAGAGCGGTGTGGTGAGCAATCACACCCGGTGAGAGAGCAGAATTTCACACGATGTGATGAACCACTCTGAGTCCCCTAAGTTCCGTTCTTTCATTATTTTTGCAATGAAGAGTGGGTGCATTTCACAGGCATGTTGGGGACCCTACTGACAGCATTTTGGTGGGCATTTGCGGGACCCACATGGCGCGGTTGCAGTGAAATTTAAGAGGTAAACTCTACGGCGCCGGGCACTGTGACCGACACAGAGGTTAAGTGCAGCAAATGGCCTGTTATCGTTGCTGTTACGCTTCATCCCAGGCGATCGCTTCCGTCGGATCCCCGCCCGCCCCGACAGCTGCCCGGCTCACCTGCTCGGCTCCCGGAAGCCGCTGCGGGAGGACGTGGAAGAAGACGCAGAGCGGCAGCGCGGCCAGCGCCGAGTAGCCCCAGATGAGCGCGAGCAGCGCCGCCCGAGCCCTGGGGCCCGGGCCCCGCACCCCGCGCTGCAGGCGCACGATGCACACCACGCGCTCCAGGCTGACGGCCGCCAGCGTGAGGATGGTGACGCTGCCGCTCAGGCTCATCACGTAGAGGAGCAGGTGGCAGGCGACCGGGCCCAGCGTCCAGGCCTCGGTCCAGCGCACGGCCAGCACGAGCGGGATGGCGCTGGTGAAGAGCAGGTCGGCGCAGAAGAGGTTGAGCACCAGGCAGGCGGTGGTGCCGCGGCGCCGTCGGCGCGCCACCAGCACCAAGGCACCCACGTTGCCCAGCAGCGACACCGCGAAGATGAGCGCCAGCACGACGGTCTCCACGGCGCTCAGCACCAGCCGGTGGTCGCCCTTGACTTCGGAGAAGAAGGAGAAGCGCGTCCGGTTGTCCGGCCCCGGGGTGCGCGGGGGCCCGGTGCCCGCCGCCAGCGCGCAATCAAGGGACATGCCCGGCGGCCGGCGGCCCGCAGCTGTCTGCGAGCGCGCTCATCTGGGAGGCGACTGCGCGCCCAGCTGGGGAAGAGGGAGGGAGGCGGTTTCGACACCTCCCCTCTGACCCCCTCCCGACTGAGGAGCGCGGCGCCGGGGCGCGCGGGAACGAGGAAGTGCCAGGCTGGGAACTCACCGCGGCTGGGAACGGCCCGCCTGGCGGGAAGGTGGTGGTCTGGAAAGAGATCCCACGTCCACCGGCAGGTTTGGGAGCGCCCCAAGGGCTGAGAAACCCCATCTAGTGAACCCTCAGAACCCCTGGGGTCTCTCCAGCCTCCCGCATACTCCAATGGCACCAGGTGTGCGGAAGCTGTAATCCACCGATTTAGCTGAAACTGATTCGAGAGCGTCAGAGCAGGACTTGGGAAGTCATGTTGGCCTGCGCTGTTCAGGCTTCACCAAAGAAGCCCCGCGGGTTTGAGGGGTGAACTCCAAAGCACCTTGCAATGGATCTAGATTTTGGGGGAGTGGATAGGGGAGAATTTTTTGTTTTATTCTTGCTTAATGACGTGACTTAGGGGGGTGTTTCATCTCTCTGTGCCCAGTTTTTTAGCCCACAAAATGGGAATAATAAGACATCCGACTGGGTAATTATGAGGATCATGTAAAGATCCTCACCACACAGTAATGGCTTGGGAAGTGTCATCAGTTATCAGTTACTGAAGTGAAAATATACGTACATTTTGCATTCTCAGCAATGATATAAAATGCCTTCAAGTAAAAAGAGTGATCTTCAATAAACTTGACACCCCAGAAGGACATCCCAGAGCTTTCGGGTGCACACACAGGCTGTGAATGTGCCTCAGGCACCCCAGTTTGACAAGCCATGAGAAATCAAACCCCCTTAGAGATGAGGAAACTATGGCACAGAAAGAAGTGACTTGTCCAAGGAGGCCCCTGGTTAGTAACAAAGAGCCATGTCCCTGCCTCTGCCCACACATTCCCACCAGGCCAGTGCCATCTCGTTTCCTGTTATAGTAACTAGGCAGTTAGAGAGTGTCCAGTGTCCTTGAGGCCAACTTCCTCACCACCCAACCCATCGACCTCCTCTCCCCTTTGCCACACTGCCAGGCCTCGCCCACTTGCCCGTTCTGTCCTGTGAGTTGTCTCTTTTATTTATGAAGGGTCCCGTGTGGTGGTCCCAGTGCTTTCTGAGGGAAGGGGTGTGTTTGTGGGTCTGCTTATTACAGTGTCATATGGATCTGAGTTGACAATTTGCCTGCAAGGGCAGTTTGCATGTCAATGAGAGATGTTCCGCTTAAATCTTGACTAAGTTCAAGTTGACAAATAACCAGTTTGCTTCCTGACACAGTTGAAAAGGGGGAAGAGATTGAAATTAAAGGAACTCAGATGGAAAGGGATGTTGTCTATTGGGGTCAGAGGACAATAGTTTTGTGTGAGGGAAAGGAAAGTTGTATGTGTGTGTGTGTGTGTGTGTGAGAGAGAGAGAGAGAGAGAGAGAGAGAGAGAGAGAGAGAGAAGAAGAAGAAGAAGAAGAAGAAGAAGAAGAAGAAGAAGAAGAAGAAGAAGAAGAAGAAGGAGGAGGAGGAGGGGGAGGAGGAGGAGAGGAGGAGGAGGAGGAGGAGGAGGAGGAGGAGGAGGAGGAGGAGAGAGGGAGAGCGAGGCAATTCCATTATCCCAGGCTGAAGTGACATGGGGACAGAAAGGTTTCCCCGGAGTGGATAACCAGGATGAGGACTCTGGGCTAGAAGGACTTCTCCATCTCTACCCTCCAGGCTTCTCCCAATGGTAAAGGGTGAGTGAAGAGGTTCCCAAGCTTTCTCCTTTCCATCACCTTCATGGAACCCCAGACCAAAAATATAATCAACAGCTCCATTTAGGCAGCTGGGTCCAAATGACTTAATAAGACTTTATGTCCTAACAATTTAATAGGCTGTCAGAGTAAACAATAAATATGAGTTGAAAAATAAAATTTTTGTTTCATTCTTACATAATCACAGTGACTTCCTAACAGGATGATGCACCTGTTGAGCTCCATAAAACTGGGAATGCGATTCTGCACTGCAACTCACATTTTCTGCTCCACAGTGATTTTCATGTGTCTGCTTTTAATCACAATAAACCCTGGGTACCCAGCTTTGTAAGTAGATTTAGTGTGGAAACTGTGAGTGACCTAGAGCTAGTACTCCATGTGGAGTCCCATAGATACTGGGTCGTGCTGTTTTTTGGGGCACCGAGCACATGTGGGCACAGTGGTTAAGAACACGGGTTTGGAAACTCACCTGTCAGGATACGAATCCTGGCTGCACAACTCACCATGTGACCTTGAGCTTTCGCTTCTAGTTCTTCAGTCTTTCCATATATAGGAAGGATATAATAATAATACCAACCTCACAGGGTCTAATGAGGTTCCTGCATGTAGAGCACATAGCACAATGGTCATCAGTCACCAGATCAGGCTCGATGCTCAACACTATATAGTCTTATGGACCAACCACACATAACCATCTGCAAAGACAGTCTCAGGTTATGAAATTATTGTTAGAACTCCCTTTCACTTTCAAATTGCCCTAGTTTGGAGGATAAATTATATGCTCAGACTATCTTTTTTAAAAAAAAACTCATTCAGAGCTCCTGCAAGCTGCACGCGCTGGGATTCATCTCTAGGCAGTCACACCCCAATGCCCCTGCTCTTACGAACCAGAGCAGTACTTCTTGGGGAGATTTTACACACACACACACACACACACACACACACACACACTGCAGAGGTATTTGGTAATACTTGGACACGTTTTTGATTTGGGGAGTTGCTACTGGCATCCAGTGGGTAGGGGAAAGGCCAGGGTTGCCACTGAACCTCCTACATGCACAGTACAGCCCTCTGATAAAGAATTGTTCCCCCCAAAATGCTGATAGGGATGAGGGTGAGAAATCTGGTACTATAGGCTATGGCTTCTTGGGACCTCACCAAACTTTATTTCTTATCATCATTCTCTGCTGTGAAGTCCTACCAACTGGCAAAAAGCCAGAAATGTTATTTTCCTGATAGAGGTTACAGCAAAAACTCTCTAACCCCTTAAACCAGCCCACAGTGAGTGATCTATGGCCCCAGGTGTGCATAGTTGTCAAATCCCCTTGGTCCATGGGGCTGGGCCTGGAGTCATCAGGGTGGACTGACCTCACGTGTTCTTTGGAGACAAGATGGCCGGAAACCACAGGCAGAGCTCTGGTGAGTGTGGTATTTATTGCTCATGGTCATTAATTTCTATTATTGTCATTCTCCTTTGCCTCTCCATTCTTAGATTAAATGGTAGGAATGGAAACAAGGACCCACCAAGTGTAAATACAGACAGTGTAGTTCTGAGCTAAAGGGAAGGCCCCATGGAGGGATGACTCCTGTGCCTGTTTGTTTTATATTTTTAACCAAACAGGAGGTGGGGACTTTTCTGTGTCTATTTTTTATTGTTTTTGTTTTACTTTTCCTCTGGAAAATTTTTATAAACTTTGTATGCAAATGCTTACTGGTCCATTGCTTCTCTTCAAATCTCTCTGTGAGTAATCTAACTTCTATCATCCATCTATCTATCCTCTACCATTTATCATCTGTCTATATATCTATCCATCTATTTACCTATCTACCAATCATCTAATCTATATATCTATCTATCCTCTATCCTCTATCTATCTATCTATCTATCTAGTCCTTGCAGAGATCAGAATACCTCCTTGAATCTCTGCTCTATCTTGTCAAGGACGGTTCCCACTACGTATCCCCGCAGCAAGTTGCCCTGAGCATTCACAGCCAAGTAACCCCCTCCACCAAGCCAGTGGGGTAAAGGAGGGCCAACTTGTGCTCGGAGAAGCTTGCTGTGCTCCTTCTTCAAGGAGGGCCAGAGTTCCCAGGCAGACAAGGCACTGGGCAGAGTTCCAGCACTTGTAACAGTGGGAAGGGCAAGCACTTTCACGTGCGTCAGGCTGGTCATCTCAACTGTCCAAAGCAGGTCTATCAGCCAAAAGAAAAAGATCCAAGTCGAAGCTGGGCAATGAAAAAGCTAAACCCAAGTGGAATGAGTGATCAGCCACCTGGTTGTGAAGTATTCACACAGGAGGGGCCCAGGGCAGAGATCTGATTGGGCAGCTGGGCCACAGCTAGCATATGCAATGCTTTATACACATTAGAAAAAGCGACACCCTGAGCAGACAGTTAGGAAAGGGCAGTCCTTTCTTGGGGTGGATACAGCGTAGTCTCTGGGCTTGGCAGCAGGGGTTTGTCTGGGCTTCAGCACAGTGTGACCCTGAAGGTGGGCGTCCTTTGCAGGGAGCTTCCTGCATGTTGATTCGCTGTGGCTCTGCCTGGTGGGTTTCAGGCTTGTGGTAGCTAGGACCCATCTCACTGGCTCCTCTGCTCACTTGCTGCTGGTTTCTGCCCTCAAAGCCCAACCCCATGCCTCATCACATCGGGGCGTTTACTGGGCAAGAGTGTGTCCCCAAGCCAATCACTTGCCTGGGGTATTTCCTCAGCTCACTGTGGCGGGTATGTTGTCTGAGATGAAGAGAGGAGAGCAAGGGTCAGCCTTGTAGCAACTGTGAAGACTACGATGTGCAAAGAGGAGCTGACCGAGGCCTGTCTGCCTCGGTTGGAGTCCTAGTGTGACTTAACTCTGTTTCCTGAGGCAGATAAATAGTCCTAAAAAAGCCCCTGGTACACCCTAGCTGGTTTGCTTCAGTGATAGAGCGTCTGCCTGCAGATTGAAGGGTCCTGAGTTTGATTCTGGTCAAGGATACATACTTCAGTTGCAGACTCAATCCCCCACCCTGATTGGGGCACATGAGGGAGGCAATCAATTGATGTATCTCTCTCACACATCAATGTTTCTCTCAGTCTCTTCCCCTCCCTTCCACTCTCTCCAAAAATCAAAGGCAAAATACCCTCAGGTGAGGATTAACAACAACAACAAAAGTCCCCTTCCCTGAGGGGGTTTTTAGGAACCAATAATTTAAGGAGTGATCAACCCCCACCTCTGAAGTAGCTTTGCGGAGAAGAAACAATGAGGACCAGGAGGACCAGCAAGGTAGGGAAGAATAATAACAGTAATAGTAATAGTAATCGTAATAGTAATAGTAATAATGATAATAATAATAGCAAACATGTGCTAATTACCATATTTCAGCCTCTGTTTTAAGCACTTGTGTTAATTCACTTACTCTGAACAACCCTGTGAGGTAGTGTGGTGGTTATGAAACGGAGCTGGGAACTTTTTGACTCTTCCCTTCAAAAGGTGGAGTCTAAGCCTGATTCATCCCCTTGCTCGAAGGCTGGACTTAGTTTCCTCTAATGAGTGAATGTAGCAGAGATGATGCAATGTGATAAGCTAGATCACACACAGGACACAGCTTCTGCTTGGCTCACTCTCAGGTAACACTTGTTCTAAGGGGAGGTAACCATGCTGTTGTGAGGACACCCAAACAGCCCACGTAGGAAGAAACTGAGGCTCCTGCCAACTGCTAAGGCCAAATAAGTCATGCCCGCCACATGGGTGAGCCACATTGGGAACAATCTTCCAGCCCCAACTGAGCCTCCAGTCCCCATCGGACTGAACCTCTTGAGAACCGTCCAGCTAGGCTGCTCCTGACCAGCAGGCACTGAGAGATAATAAATATTTATTGCTGTTTTAAAACACTATATTTTGGGATAATTTGTTTTACAGCAAAAGGTAACAAATGCAAGTTGGTACCTGTAAAATCCTTATTTTACAGATGTGGAGACAGAGCATGGAGATGACATGAACTTTACCTGAGGTTCTAGGAATTAAGATCTGAAACCAGGCCTCCTGGCTCCCGGCCCACGTGCTTAATCCCCACAGTGAACCTGTTGACTCAGAATCATCAGAAAGCTGAGACCTGCCCAGGAGGCAAGACTCAGGCAGTGGTCCCTACAGCTTGGCTACTCCTGGGTCCCTCCCGTTTTCTCAGCGGCTCTAGTCTTCCTGTCCAAACTGGGGATTTCCAGGAGCATTTCCAATGCATTTCTTTCCTGCTTACCTTGCTCGGAATTAACTCCTTTTGCCTGTCGCCAAGATGTCTAATCAATGGAAGACCCATTCTCCCCAAACCCTGTTGTTTTAAAGATGTTCTTATTTTAATGGCAGCCAGATTGCCTCCAAGTGATCACTAAGATTCCTCCATAAAAGACATCTTAGTGATCACTTTGTTGCATTTTTCCAACGACACATGCAATCTGAAGACTTTGAACACAAATTCGTAAAGTCAGAATGGAAATCAGTATAGGGAGGGTCCATTTCTACTTCAGGGGCAGCTTTTCTCTGTGGCCTCCTCTTGTCCAGGTGTCACACTGACCAGCCTAATACAGGAAGCAGTCCACTCAACACACGGCAATAGAGCTTGCACCACACGCCAGACACCAGGCCCAGCCCTAGATACGCAAAGACAGGAGGTAAGTGACGCCAGCACCGGCCCAGAGAGCCTTCTTCAGTCCAAGCTGTGGCTTCACCGAAATTCCGCCTGTCCCGGGGAGACCACAGGCGAAGGTCTTACACAGTGTGTTGCATGATTCCTCTTGCATCACTTTTTCCCCCTACTTTCTTGGTTCTATGTTTCTGATTACAAAACAGGAAGATTTGGAAAATGCAAGAAATAACTCAGAGAAAACAAACATAATCATTATTCTTCCATCAGATTTTGTTGTATAGCTTTCCAATGGGGTTTTTTCTTTTTCTTTTTTCTGTGTGTCTGAGGCTGTCTTAGGCATATATGTATTTTACAAATTAGGGATCATGGTTCACACACTATTTTGTAATGGGTACTACATTTTTTTCTGGGACATGACTTTTCTGTTCCTTTCTTCAGTTCCCCCAGTGTACATGACTGCCCTGTGATCTAGTTTAGCCCATCTCCCACTGCCCAGGGCCCCTATGAACCACACACCTTTAAACCACACACAGTCTTCAGCAATGGTTCCCAGAGGCTAGTGCTTTGGTCTCCACTGGTCTAAAGTGACATCGGAAAAGCATAAACTGTGTAATTTATCATGAGGCTAAATATACCCACTTTTAATTGCAAGATTATGTCCTGTGTTTTTTGTTAAACTTCTTTTTCTATTAGGACAGAATGTTTGTGGCCATCATTTAAAAAAAAAATCCTACATTAAAAAGTTGGCAATCCTAATTGACTTATCCTATCTAATAAAAGAGTAATATGCAAATTGACCATACCTTCGCTACACCAAATAAGTCATGCCCACAAGCCATACCTACAAGCCAATCAGAAGCTATATGCAAATTAACACCCAACCAAGATGGCTGCTGCCCCTGGCAGGCTGGGCCAGGTGGGCTGGGGGTGTCTCCAGGCAGTGATTGACCCAGATCGCAGGGCAATGGCTTCGCTGGGTGCCCCAGGCAGGGGGGAGGGGGGGGCGCGAAAAGGTATCTCACTAAGAAGCCTTTTTGCCCCTGGCCTTGGGCAGGCTGAGCTGGGCTGGGGGTGGGGCCAGGCAGCGATTGATCTGATTGCAGGGCAATGGCTGGCTGGGATTCCCTGGCCGAGATCCCCTACCCAAGGATGGAAGGTCTTGGCCAGAGGCTTTCAGCCTTGGGCAGGCTGGGGGTGAGCTATCAGTAAGACATCCCCTGAGAGTTCCCAGTATGTGAGAGGGGGCAGGTTGGGCTGAGGGACCACCCACCCCCCAGTGCACCAATTTTGTGCACCAGGCCCCTAGTTGGTATTTATAATAGGAAGAATTACCCTGCCCTGTGCAGTCCTGAAGGCCAGGAATGTCTGCTCTAGGCCTGCAGAAGTCAATCAAGGCAGGCCAGCTGGCTCCTGGCAATGATGCTTGGATGTATATGAGTAAAGACCTCTGCATTCAGAAACTCTGTGGTGTTCACACTCTGGCATCCTGGGGACAGCTCTCCAGAACAGGAAGTATCCTCTAGGGTCCAGCACGGTGAAGGGAGAGAGTTCAGCTCACAAAGCTGGTCAGGCCCTAATCCAGCAGACCCCCATCCCAGAGAGCTTGGAGGGGCTCTTCTCTGAGCTGCAGCTTTGTTTGAGCTGATGACAGGTCCCACACAGAGTATAAATGTGCAGTTGCAGAATCAAACTTGATGGAACATTCTGGAATTCCACTCCAGGAGCCACAAAGCTACAGTGCATGGAAGTGTTCAAAATGCAGTTCTCTGCTGCTCCTGTGCATCCCTTCGCCTCTGTTCTGTTTAATCCAGCAGAATGGCCGTGGCCTTAACCACTCCGTGGCCACCTGCTGAGGCGCAGAGACCTGGGTATGAGCAACAAGCCCAACAGTGAACATTCCCTGGATACACCTTATCATTTAGGTGGCAGCCTCCAAGGTTTGATTCCAGTTCTGTGGCTCACTGCTGTGCCTCCTTGGACAAGTGACATCATTTTCTGGAACTCTGTCTCCTGGTATTGAAAATGGAATTAACAATACCTCTCTCATATGACTGAATAAATGCAAGCTTGTGTTATTGTTTCAGCCCTGACACATAGAAGATGCTTAACATTAAAAAACAATAACTGAGTAATTAAATAGATAAATGAAGAAAATGAAATTTTGAGTTATTTTGTGTTCTCTAGATACCTCTCTCTGCTACCTAAGACATGGTCCTTTGGGAATCTGTTGGGAAAATGTGTGGACAGCCAGGAGGGGAAGAGAGAGCCATCACCATGTTAGTATTCTCCCCAACACCCCCTGCTTGCCCCCACACAAAAAGATAGAGGAAATTAAATAGCAGGGTGAGCGGAAATGGTACACAAGAGAAGTCAATTTCAAGAGAAGCACAGTTGGAGTAGGACATGTTTTGAGAATTCGGTCCTTCCTTTTCTGGAAAATATAAGCCACAGTAACATAAGTCTCCAAAAGGGAGAAGAGACATGTGAGAGAAAGGGGGAGTCCAATGAGGGCCAAGTCACCGAAGCTGGGACCATGTTGAGAGGCTGGGAAGACACACTAGACTCTGAAGGATGCATTCAGGGGTCTGTTTCCTTTGTGTTGCGCATGTTCATCAGCCAGCAATCAATGGCAGCCTCTGAAGAAGGGATCCGGGTGATAACGAAAGAGGCTTGGCAGCACCAGGGCCCACAGAGCCTAGGGAGCTGGGTTGATGGGCATACATAAGGGAAGAGCCTGGCTCAGGAGCTGTGTGCCCCTGTGCACATCCATCAACCTCTTTGACCTTTACAGCAACCTCTTGGACCTCAAGTCCTTCTCTCACAAAATAAGGTTTAAAAAACCTGCCAGCCAGGGTTTGGTACAAGTCTGGGGAGGAATGGACACGCTGCTCTACACTGCCCCCTCGTGGCATTTGGCTATAGTGACCATTGTCCCGCAAAACAGGTTTCCATCCATCCATCCATCCACCCATTTCTCCTTCTTTTCATGAAAAAAAAAAATACTGATAATCACTCTGCCCATTGTTGAGGACTCCATAGCAAATGAGATATTGTCCCTGTCCTAAAGTGAAACTCACAAAACATACATAGATAAATAGGGGTCTTGGACAAAATGTCATGGGAGATGGATGGGGAGAGTAGCTCTCCTGGGGGACTCAAGCAGAATCATTCAACAGACAAGCACTGAATGACACACAGAAATGAACTGGGATGGGGCAAATACAAGCACAGGCAGTGCATGGGAACCATCAGAAGGGGACGGGTGGTCATGGGAAAAGAGAAGAGAACCATTCTCCACCCAGAGGTTCACTCTCCCTTGTCCAGGTCTGTGGGCTCCTGACAGGCACTGTCTCTAGGAGTATGGGGCAGAGACTGCTTTGGGGCATTGCCTTTCGTCTGCCTTCTGGGCTTTTCTAAAGAAAACCCCCGTTAGAGCAGTTTCTCAACTCTCTCCTCCAAAATGAGGTTTCATTTGGAAAAGACTAAACTTCAAAGCTTTAAAAATTGCTTCTGTCCCTGCATCCGAAGCTTGATGGCTGATTTCATCTTCAGTGCTACCTTAATAGGCCTTTGTTTCTGCAGAGGTAAAAACCAGAGTTGAGTCTTAAGGAGAGAGAATGTGACAAGTCAGAGCCAATGGCAGGGTCTTCCTGTGGGCCTGGTCTTCCTCTGAGGAGTGTGTCAGCTCCTCATTTCAGAGGGAGGGGAAGAAAGAGACCTGGTCCATGTTGGGGGGTTGGGAGGGGGGCAAGGACAACCTGAAGGAGCAGAGCCCCATGGAGCAGGTGTGGCCAGATGGTACTTGCAGCTGCAGCGTGGCTGAGTGACACCCAAATAAAGAGACTGGGCCCCTGCTGCTGGTGGGACTTGCCTGATGGATCTTTGAATTTCTAAGGATGAAAGCACCTTGGAAATGGGACCTTGAGACATAGATCATATGCCTATTCACACACATGTACACAATATAGAAATGCTGCTGAGGGAGGTATGCACACTTGATGGCTATCCTTCTGAACCCCGTTCTGTAACTGGAAAACCTCCAGCATTATGGGTCTTACCTCCCCAAGGTCAAAGGCTTGGCACTGGCTTCCCCAGCCCCTTTGCAACAATGCCTATACCCTAGGCTTAGCCAATCAGACACCCAAGGCACTTTGGCCTCCAGCAGAGGGCATGAGGAAGCTGGGGCTGCCTAGAACCCATTGGGGGTAAGGGTTTAGGGCACAGTTGTGGATTTCTGGCATCCAGTGGCCCATGCCAATGGCACGAGTTCAACCCAGTGTCTGGGCCCTGGGGTGACGACATGATTCGGGACTGGAAAGTCTCCAAGACCAACTCTGACCCTCCCTTTGGAGACCTGTGTTACATAATGCCCTGTTCTGCTTAATCCAGCAGAGTGGGTTTGTGTGTGAATTTTGCTCCTCCCTGTGCTAATGTTTTTCTTAATCTCAGAGCCCTCTGGTCTAACTTTATCAGAATTCTACCTCCGCTCCCTTCCTCCTCCCCAGAAAAACAGTTTTAACTGAGCATTCTCTGAATGCAGGCACCGGGTCCTCTCCTCCTATAACCAATGCAATAGCAAGTTTATAAGGCCTGGCTAACTTTCTCCTAGTTTATTTTCCCTTCCTCAAAACTGCATTGCAAAATCACCCATTTCAGTCCTGCCAACCATGTCACCTCCCCTTTCTCCACCTCTCTTGCAATTCCTGCTCCTTTGAAACTGCCAACAAGATGTTCTTCCATGGCCCAGCATCACCTGGCATTGAAGAGGGAACCCCGAGGGAGGGAGTGAGCACATGTGAGAAAGGTAGGGTCAGTGACTTCCTTGCCAAGGAGATGGGGTCAGGGCCTGCAGCTAGCTGCCCCTGCTGGACCAGAAATTAAGAAATAGCAACTCCCCGGCAGAAGTTGTTAACACAATGCTTACTCTTTTCTCATAACTGGTGTTATAAGAATTTATTCTCTATATTTTTATGTCTGTAACAGCTCCCCCCCCCCCTTTTTTTCCCCTTATTTTTGGGTGGGGAGTGTGAAGGAATGAGATTTTCTGAATTCAGGTTTTCCTAACTCATTAAAAATAATAACAACCCTCACTACGTGACAAGTGCTTTATGTGCATTGACTCCTGTAAATCTTGCAACAATCTTATATAGAAGGTGAGCAGCACTGTGAGTATCTTCATTTCACAGTTGAGAAAACTGTGACAGGGAAGTATAATTGTCAGGAGTCTTTTGGTTACTAACACAAAATTAAACAAACAAAAAGAAGGAAGAGGAGGAGGAGAAACAGGCAGAGGGGAATAAAGAAAAAAATGTACTGGTTCAGATGAGCAAAAAGTCTAGTAGTTGGATCCAGCTTTAAGCACCCCAGAATCTGGGTACCCAAACAACATGTTTGGGCATCTGTCTGCCTCCTGGCTCTTTTTTTTCTGATTGGCTTTATTTCAGGCACCCATCAGTCCCCGTGTGGGATCACAGAGGCTACAATAATTCTTGTCCACTTCCTGCCAACTCAGCAAACTCTTTTCTAATACTTTGGACAAAATTCCCAAGGATGGCTCTCATTGTTTGGGTTAGGGTCACAATGCCCATACCTGTAATCTGCACTGAGACTGAGGGAGGGCAGGCTCTACAGAGAAAAGTCCAAGGGCCTGAGACCAAAATGGGGAAGGGATTCTGAGTAAGCTAAAACAACAGGGGGAGGAAGAAAAAGGGGGTTAAGTAACATCAAAGTGAGCACACCAATTCAAAGCCAGGTGTGATTTCAGCATCTGCTATAACTTCAGCTGAGGTCCATGAATGACCCAGGAGATTTGGACTCTAGTTCTGGTTTTGTTACTAGTTAGCTGGTTTGATCTTACAGATTTAACCACTTATAGCCTCACTTTTCCCATTTGCAAAATAGAAATAGTCATACTTGTCCCATCTCCCTCACTGAGTTGTAGTAGGAATCAAACTAGACCTTGAATTGCAAGTACTTCGAAGAGTCACATATAACGTATTATGTTATTCCTATGTATTCCTTCCATTTGTTTTGTTGAAATTAGCTTAAAACTCCCTATATTTTCCTAATTCCTTATATTATTTTTCTTTTAAAAAACTCATTACAAAAGTAATGCTTGTATAAGCAATTTTAAAATGTAGAGAAGGAAAAATAAAATTAATTTTTAAATGACCTATAATTCCAAACATCCTTAAATAACTACTATTAACATTTTTATATAATTTCCTTCTTGTCTCTTTTTCTGTGTGCATGAACACATGCCAATCAGTAAAATGGGCATAATAGTGCCTGCCTCATGACATTGTTGAGAGGATCAAATTAAATAATGCGCATGACATACTTAGCATAATATTTGTAATAGGGTCCTCAATACATTTCAACTATAATGGTGATAATCCTTGCTGATAAAGTGCCTCACATATTTGGCTTCCTTCATTAAATTTCTTAAAGAGTATATATCAAACTACTCTATATTTTTGAGCCCCTGCCTCAGCCACCATCACTGTAACTCCTTTTCTGGGCATGCCAGGGACTCTCAATGCTTCTAGTCTTGAAGATGTTGTTTTGGTTAAAGCCCTAAAGCCAGACTGAAGGTATTCTAAGTGGGTTTCCAGAATGAATGCTCTACATATGTTGATGTCACTGATCAAATGTTTACTTGATCTTTGGCCACATTCTTAAAGTCTGCTGTGTAATCTCTTTCACACCCAAGTTTGCTTAAAGGTTGAATCATACTTCTTGTTCCTCAATGATCTTACTGGAAATTCGGAAGATAAGAACCAGGTGTGTTTTGTTGTTGTTGTTTAGATCCTCATCTAATTTTCAAAGACAGAGGAAGTGGGGACGGAGAGAGACAACCTGTTGGCACATGGGATGATGCTCCAACCCACTGAGTCACCCAGGGTGAGAGCCAGGTTGGTTTGCTTTTTAAGACTGTCAAATGGTTGAAATCACTGTTTCTAAAAGACCCTTATTTACTTGCTCTAAAAACATGTATTGAGCACCTCCTACAAGCCAGGCCGGGTTAAGCATGAGAAGTGGGAAGGAGGGACAAGACAATCTCTGACCTTAAGAAACAGTCTGTGGCTGGTGGGGTGGATGTGGGGAGAGAGTGACAGGTAAGTGAAAGATTATTATAAAGTGGAGAGAAAAAAGCTGCATCCGATTCTTGGAAGGCCACATCTTTATGCGGGCTTCCTGGCCTGCTGAGAGAGCCGGTGGGCATGACATGAGTGCAGACTCCCACCCATCAGACTTCCCAGGTTCCCTTCCCTGACATCCTGGACAGCTACGGGCGGCACAGGGTGGTAGGTGAGGCATCGCACCCTGCTTCCTAGGCTGGGCAGGTGGTCTTTCCCAGCCACCTTGCAGGAAGTGGGGCCTTGAGACCAAGTTCTGACCAATAGGAGTGGGGGGGAAAGTGTGTCACTTCCGGCCTGCGGTTTGCAGCTGGTAGGGGCTCCTGCCCGCGTCTTCACCTCTCTTTTTCCGCAGCGGAGACCTCAGGGGCCTCACGTCCCAGGTGCGGTTACAGGATGAAGGAGGCAGCCGTGGAGATTTCAGAGTTTGTGACTGGCGCCTCGCTCTGCTCATCCGAATGCACTGTGTAATGAGTTGTAGTCAGTGAGAGGTTAAGGGGTGTGCTGGGGAGTTTCTGGATGGATATTTGCATTTGTAGTAAGCTTCCTTTTATGGGGTAAAAGGAGAAAGGCATTAAGGAGTGCTCGTTCATTATGCTGGCTCGCGGTCTGCTTCTTGTTTTTGGAAAAAAGTCTCATTAGCTTGGGATGTTTGGAACTTGCAGCAGCAGAGGACCAAGAGAACTCTAGAGATGACAGCCCAGAACCTAAACGTTGTGAAACTGTTCATCCAAACTGGGATGCTCTGATTCCAGACTTTTAAACAAACAACTGATGACCTCATAGTGTCAGTCTTTTCTGTTATTTGCATCTAAATGCATCTGCCACTAGTTGCAAATGAGGATGAGGACTTTGGTTCTAGCAGGGATGGGGAACCTTTTTTTATGCCAGGGGCCATTTCGATATTTATAACATCACTCACGGGCCCCGCAAAACTACTAACTTAAACACTAACCTGCTATATTTGGTCAGATATTTAATTAACTCACCCCTAATGCCTTGGCAGAGCCAGACCAGATGGTTTCTTGGGCCTTCAGCAGCCCAAGGACCAGATGGTCCCCATCCCTGAATGGATGGATGGGTAAAGGGAATGGGGGTTCTTGGAAATAGGTCATGTCACGGTCTTATCTTCATTCCTATCCACACTATAATCATTGTGTGTGTGAAATATTGAACAGTATTTCCCATCAGCAGTATGCTTTCACATACATTTTATGACTTTGTGATAGAAAAGTATAAAGTCTAACAGCTCTTCCTGTAGAGGTAGACATACTCGAGTTCCAGTACTGGCTCTGCCACTGTCTTCACTGTGTGACCCGAGACAAGTGAATTAGCTTTCTAAACCATAGCTTCCTTATCTGTATAATGGAACAATGACATAAACTCCCATGTAGTGTTGCTGTGTGGATATAATGACACGATACTTAGGGAGTATTTTGCTAGAATCGTGGCACACTAGCCAAAGTGCAGGGGCTCTCCCAACCACTGACTTTGGAGCCTGAGCCTCCCTCACTCTCCTGCACATCAACTGTGTGACCTTGGGTCAGACACCCCCCTCTCTGAGATTGTTTCATCAGGAAGTCAAAGTTAGACTAACTCAACGGGTCTCAGTAAAACACGAGAGTGCCCTGGAGAGCTTGTAAATAATGCATAGTACATGCTCCCTGTCCCCCAGACATTCTGCTTTAGGAGATCTGGGGGAGAACAAATAATCAACATTTCCAGTGCACTCCAGAGGTGAGATGGACTTCCTGGACCAAAAATGATAGAGTTGATGACCTTCCAGTTCCAGTCCAACTAGGACACTCCCTTAGCTGTTGGGTTGGGAGAGTAGAGTAGCGAGGACTTGCTAGCAGCAGCCAGTTGGGTTTGGGAAGTGTATCCAAGGAAGCTAGATGGCAGTGGAAAGGATGTTTAGAAAGGTCGGAGCCACTGTGTCCCTCAGACAGGTGTGTTTGATTGAACTGGATTTGAGAACTCAGACCTAAGAGAGCAGGTAGGACTGAGCCTGCCTCAGCTTCCCTGCCTATCTCAGCTGGACTAGCCACTCTTTTTGCCCCAATCAGATGCTTTAAACAGAAGTTACAAACCGGAAATGTTTGGCTTACATAATAGTAATTTCCCCCAACATTTAGAGAAGTTTGGGGATTTCACATTTAAAACTCCTAGATTTCTCTTGGAAACATCTGAAAGATTAGTCACATTGGACTCATCTGCATGGAGCATTAGTTGGAGCTGAGCAACTGTGCCCTCTTTGGGTGAAGGTGTGCATTTTCCAGTCTCCACAGCCCAGCTGGCTGGCTGGCTGGCTGTCAGAGGCTTTTGAATTGGCTCCTACTCCTAAAAGTTGCCCTGGGGCAACAGCAGAGAGCTTCCTATTGGGAGAGGATGGAATTGCCTGCACTTGAGGATTACGGACATGATTCCATACACAGTGTTTTCACCTACGCGTAAGAACATTAAGAAACCAGAGTGTAAGTCATGGCTGCTTATCAGACTGTTGTTGAAGCTGTGGACCTTTACATTACATGGTTTCTTTATGAAGGCATACTAGAGGAATCTCTTTATAGTCTCAAGATCATAGTAGGGGCATTTCTCTTAACCATCAGCTGTATTTTTAAGTCTTGTGAATGTTGTACAGGTGTTTCTCTGCTAATAGCTACAAAGCTCAGCACCAAAGTCAGGGCTCACCGGGTCAGAAGCACTCCATGACCTACCTTGGTGTTATTCTTATGAGTGGCTTTATTTTACTTTAGTCTTGTTTCCCTCTTGCTTTTTTGTACTTTTTACATTTTATCTTAGTAGTGGCCCAGTGCACGAATTTGTGCATTGCTGGGGTTTCTTGGCCTGGCCAGCAATCGGGGCTGATCAGGGCCATCTTACCCAGTCCCAATTGGGGCCGATTGGGGCCAGCTGCCCAGGGGGAGAGACTTGTACATTGAGCATCTGCCCCCTGGTGGTCAGTGTACATTACAGCTACAAGCCAGTCATCCACTCATCGGGTTGTCCTGTCATAAAGGTCACGTAGGCGTTTATCTATATAGATGAGTTGTATATTTGAAGAGTCAGACTTTCAATCAATATTAGAATGAGGCAAGGTTTAAATAAATAAACTGCTCTATCCTACATATAAATTCATTATAGCACTTCCTATATAATGTATTTTACTATCTCTTTAGATTTTGGTCTCTTTCATTATATTGTATTTTATTATCACTGTGTCCCTAATACCTAGCCCAGAGCCTTCTATACATAGTTGGCATTTAATAAATGTTTGGAGTTGAAATTAAAGATGTTAGAGGACTCCTATAGCAGGGGTCCATGGAACCAGGTGGAGAGATTTGAAAAGGCAGAACTATTCAGATAAGAGGGAGGAGACCAGGTAGTGTGTTCTGTCATTTTTCTAACTCAGACTTCAGTTATGGTATCACTTAAGTATATACTGCGTTTGGAGAATTCATCAAGGCTTCTGGCATGGTGGAAATAAGATGGGTATTGAAGTTGACTTAGAGTCTGAGACCCAGAATGTCTTTTTTTTTTTTTTTTTAAACGATTGTGGAGATTTTGCTTAACTTTTCTGAGCTTAATGTAGGTTTTGGTTTTATTATATCCTCACCTTACTTTACACTGTATGTTAATCTCTCTGGTACTGCTCTCAAGGAAGAAATCTTAGAATATTTATATACATACATGCTAGACATATAAAAACTTATTAAATAATTTTATTTTTTTCTCCTTTATATTACTAACAGTGGCCCAGTGTTAAGCATTTTGGAAAACCCAAATAAAAATTTTTTGGTTTACACAAACAAGTATAAAAATATATTATCTGCTCATTACATTGCCAACTTTAAGAGTGTCAAAAATAAGTAAATAAAATACCTGCAAATTAAAATGCAAGGGCTAGATGGTTTTGTTAAAATTTGTTCTAACAATTTTAGCTGACCAACATGTGCTAATGAAATTCAACTTAGTTGTACAGCTGCCCTGCCACCGCGGCTCGGTGGTTGAGCATTGAGCCTTGCACCAAGAGGTCACCCGTTCAATTCCCAATCAGGGCACAAGTCCAGGTTGTGGGCTCGATCCCTGGTGGGAGTCATGCAGGAGGCAGCTAATTGATGCTTCTCTCCCATCAATGTTTCTCTCTCTCCCTTCTCCTTTTTCTCTAAAAAATCAAGAAAACATAATTAAAAACCAAACAACCCCATCAAGTTAGAGCCAGTAAATATGACAGAAAATATTGTATGTGTGGCTACTTAGAAATATTCCATAAGTAGAATCTGCTTTGTGCTTAGAACATAGGTAGGTTTACAGTTTCAACAGTAAACAGCAATAAAGACTAAGAACATTCCCAACTTGTCTAATAACCGTTCTATAATAGCAAGGGAAAAAAAGAAAAAGTATCACCATCTTTTAACAATGGACTCAATTGTAGGAATATCAAGTGCTTAGATAAAAAGTGCCAAATAAGACAGTAAGATACTTGGTTAATTACCTTCGATTTTGAAAAACCCACAAACACAAAATATTTGCTTGCCTGTGTATAGATTTAATTCACAAATAATTACCTGAACTATCTTTCCTTCATCAAGTATTTTAATAGTGCAAAATGTTAGCCATCTCAGCATACACTAAAGCCTAATATGAACCATCTCAAGTAGACATCAGTGCCAAAGAAAATGCAAAGCAGCCCCCAAATACAGTAAATCACTGTATGTCAGTCTCAAGGGTAGATAGGCAGTTTCTTATAGAGGAGGTGAAATAAAGAATTCAAAATGTTCCTTCACTAACATAAGATACAGTATTGAGTCTCTTGATAAAAAATAAAGAACTATTGCTACTGTGAACAGTATTCAACGTGGACAAGTAGATCTCGATGTTCGGTGACTGGATACTGGATATTGCACTTGGGACATTCCACCAGGCTCTCGTTCAGTGCAGCTGTGGGACTTTTTGGTGAGGCAACTTTTACTCCGTTTTCAGTCTCTCTTTGGAAAGTGGCTAATGGCTCTGTGAAGGCAAATTCAGGAAGCTGCCTCTGAAAAATAAATGTCAAATGAATACCATTTATACATAAGTTGTAACCGCTCCACAGATCCAACTGCCTCAGCCCTGCAGACAGATTTTCTTTGGAATCTCTGCTCATCAGTATTGTGGTGCTGAGATATAAATTACCTAAATTACCTGGTGGTTGTAAATTACCCAGATTACCTAGGAAGTACTGGGGTTAGGTGTTTATATGGACAGGTTTTTACAAAATGCTTAGAGCCGAATGTAAAGGTAGGCCTGTGTGTAGAGCTGACAAAATTTGCTAGTCTTACATAAGAGGAGCACTTCAGCAATAAAGAGTGCATGGGATTAGGAGCAGCACAGAATGCATTTTAGCAGATCAAACAAGTTATACACAGAAATGACTAGTTGTATAATACCTTTGAGACTTTCCTTTTTCATGTTTTCTGAGGGGAACTTAGGATAGTCAGTAAAGCTTAAAAATGAGAATTTCACAGTAGTTTATCATGATAGACAGTAGGAACACAAAGAAAGTATGGGAAAATAATGGATTATTTTGTATACCCTCTGGTTTCCTATATTTTGAGGAACAGTCATTAACAGAAATGAAGGATAAATTTCAAATATTATAAATGGTCAAAATCAGTAACATACTAAAGGATAGAGCCAAAAATATTTTTTCTTTTATTGGTAAAGAAGTTACAAATGATTAGAAAAAAAACATTTGCTTTTTTCTCTCTTGAAAACTGAGGATTTCTATATGTAACATTCACTCAGCAGTACTAGGATGATATGTGAAATATGTGCTATGGGACACACAGACACCAGGAGTTTGGTCTAAAAGCCTATTAGTAACATGAAAATAGGTAAGTAAAAAACCATTTCCTCATAGAACCAATGTTATTTAAAAGGTTTTTCTTTTAAAAGATTATGTGTTCCCAAAACACAATACAATATACAGATGATGCAATACAGAATTGTACACCTGAAACCTATATAATTTTATTAAGCAATGTCATCCCAATAAAGTTACTAAAAAAAGGTAAACAAAGATTAGGTGTTCAGGGCAACCCACAAAATGTGCATAATTCAATATGCTTAAAACAGTATTTTAACAGTGATAGTCCATTATCCCTAGAAACAGCATTTCTTTCTTTCTTTTTAATAGAAAAACAAAATCCCCTCTTTTGCCCTTTTCCTTCTTCCAAGCCAGGTACTTTTTAGTGCCTCCGGAGTGACAGCCCAGGGTGAGTGGGGGATGGTCCTAGGCACCAGTAATGTAATGATTACCAAGAGGCACACAGTGTCCCCCTTTCTGGTGCTCTGAACTGATGCTCAAAGGTCACCTGCTTTAAATGAGGCAGGGGCTCTGCCTATTGATTTGAGAAACAGCTGTTTTTTAAGCAGCATCCTCCTAGTTCCCAAACTGGTTGATATATACTAGTAAATGGGAAGAGGGCAGAAAGAAAAAGAAAAAAAATTTAAGTTGAATCATTTCAGACTCACCAAGGATTCCAGTTGTATTATTTGACTTCTTGCTTTTCGAAGCTCTTTAAGAATTACATGCAATTGATGCTGCACATTTTGACGGTCAAGTTTTTCATTTTCAAAGTCTAAAGTACATGCCTGAATCTGGAGAAATGGGCAAAATAAGATAGTTACAGCTGGTATAAACTGTCTAGTTATTGACTGGATATTTGCATTTTTTAAATTAGCACAAGAAGCAAAAATTTGCTATACTATCAGAGCAAGAATTCAACTGAGCACAGTGAGATGTGGAATCTAGTCAACAAATAATTTAATGCATGGATACACAGAACAGACTGACAGCTCTTGGGGGAGGGGGGATGTTGGGAGATTGAATGAAAAAAGGTGAAGGGATTAAGGAGGAAAAAAATATATACATATGACACATAGACACAGACAACTATATGGTGATAGCCAGAAGGAAACAGGTGGGAAGAGGTGGAGGAGGGCAAAGGGGGGAGGATAAATGGAGATGGAAAGAGACTTGACTTTGGGTGGTGAGCATATGATGCAGTGTGCAAATGATGTTTGAGTTGTAGCCTTGAAATCTGTATGGTATGATTAACCGATGTCACTCCAATAAATTCAATAATAAAACAAAATTAATTTAAAAAAATAAGTTTATGGTTGAGGACTTGGTTGATCTAAGGAGCAAAGCCAATGCCTGAGGCATAGGTGTCTCCCACCAATTTTTTAAAAATATATTTTATTGATTTTTTACAGAGAGGAAGAGAGAGAGATAGAAAGTCAGAAACATCGATGAGAGAGAAACATCGATCAGCTGCCTCCTGCACACCCCTTGCTGGGGATGTGCCCGCAGCCACGGTACATGCCCTTGACTGGAATCGACCCTGGGACCCCTCTATCCACTGAGCCAAACTGGCTTCGGCTCCGCCCACCACTTTTTTTTATGTGGAAGTGGGAGAAGGGAAAGAGATGGCTGCTCCTGGTTTGGAATGTACTAAAAATCTCTGGCCCACATTCTGAGAATAAATGGTAGCTCTCTGAGTGCTCCTTGAAGTTATAAGGTAGCCCTATTAGGGAGATTCCATTAGGCTACAGTAGGAACTACAGAGCCATTTGGAGAAGAGTAAAATTAGCCAAGGTGAACATCCACCTGTCAAGAAAATTGCCACCCTCACTTCAGAGGATCTACTTTAGCCTGACAACGACTTTCAAATGGTCCTTCACCAAACAGTGTAAAGATGAGAAACCTTCCATTTTCTAATGGGTTGCAATGAATTTAGAAACAACCCCAGTGAGTACCTGTTGTTCCAACAAAGCTACCCTCGTTTGTTCCTCCTGGTGCTTTAGCAGAGACGTGTAAAGACACTGGATCTGTAGGGTGCAAAGACAGACAGTGTTGTCACATCCAACTGTTTTGTCGCTTGACCTGGATGCATGAGCAGCTCACAGCTCTAACCAGACACCACCTGCTCAGCTGAATGAGTCACTCCAGCTGGCTGTGTGATGGCTATTCATGCCAGCAGCTGAGCAGTGTGACCCAGGCTAAGAGCTCCCTGAGGCACAGGCTGAAAGCTGATAACCAGCACAGAACTCTGATCCACTCCCTCTTAGCTTTTGGAGGATTTTTAAAGTTACTATTCTAATAGTAGAAATCACTAGCAAAACTCTTTTATATTCTCTCAATTGACCCTCACAAAAGCCCTATCAGACAAGAAGTATTAACATGGTTATCCTGCAAGTCAGAGATGCTAGATGATTTGCCCAAGGCCACACACATCCTAGACTAGAGACTAGATATAAACTCCAAATACTGTTCTTTCCATTATTCCATGCTTTGCTAAGCAAAATTTAGCTTAATGAGTTTCTGTCAAAGTAGCATTCAATTCCAATAATACAAACTCAGTACCTTTAACACCCTGGCATAAAGCTAGCGAATGAGGACACGGAACATGGCACGTGAATTAACTAACGAGCATGGTATCTCAGTCAAGGCCTAGGGACCAGCCTGATTCTCCTCCTGACATCTTTTGGCTTCTCACCATACTTGCCTCCCTCTTTCTCAGAACCTTTGAAGTGCCTGAGTTCCTCCGGCTGGAAGGAATTCCCAGTCACTCACATGCTGGTTCCTTTTTCACATCAGGTCTTTGTCCAAATACTGTCTCTTCTGTGAGGCCTCCACTGGCCCTCAATTTCTCTTTGGCATATTTCCGTTTCTTTTCTTTAATTCGTTTATGGTCTATTTCAATTCTAAATAGAATAGTCACCAAGGGAACAGGAACTTTTGTTCCCTCCTGGTTCCCTAGTGGTTAAAATAATCCCTGCACTGAAGTATGAGAAATCTGAATTATCAATTTGGACAACTTTACTGGTTAGACTCACCTGAGATAAGAGTTCTTCAGATCTCTTCCTCTCTTCTTCAAGTTTTCTCCTCGCAATAGCATTCTCTTCCTCAAGCCTTTGTATTTTTTCTGTTTTATGCCTATCATCTTCCAGATGTTGTACTTCTGCCTTTCTTTGTGAACACAACAGTTTATTTAGATCATGAACTTCTTTTTGGGTTTCTTCATATTTTCTTTGAAGTTCATGAAGTTCTAAATTCAACTGAGTTATGGTTTGTCGTTCAGCTTCAAGATCTTTTTTTGCTTTTGCCAAGAGATGGTAGTCATGTTTTTGCTTTTCTTCTTGAAGATAACCTATGACAAATACAGCAGGGCATAACTCACTTTATAAAATATGTAATATTCCTGAAAAGATAAAGATAAACTCGTTTCTGTAAACAAGATCACATTATTTCCTCACTTTACAAGATGAAAAGTCAAGAGACAGGGCTGATATTTGACAGGACAAAAATAGAAGTTCAGGTATGTTATTTGAAATGAAAACACTGAAAACTAGAAGAACTAAAAAGTAGCAATATAACTATTCTATGGAGAGGAAAAGTCACTAATGTCTAAAGAAGATAAATCAAGAAATAGGGATATAAGCTAATTATAAGTGAGATAATCACCCAAATTAAAAAAAAAACAAATGTTAATAGTAGCTGCCCTGATAAGAGGAAGCAGAGACAGGATGAGATGGGAAAGGTGGAGCAGGACCTTCCAGTACTATTAAATTATTTTAGCAAACCATTATTACTTTGATAACACACACACACACACACACACACCCCTATATTACCAAAGAAAAAAATTAGACTTAGCCAATAACTAAAATCCTACTTTCACGTGTAGTAGCTTTGTTTCCTTAGGGATAAATAGCTTTGAATTATCTCTAAAGACATTCCTTTAATATTCTTTTTAGCATTAGCTTCATTTAAAAATATTTCAAATATGGAGCTCCAAGATTATGAGCCTTGTCTGCCATTCTCTCTGTATAATCCAAGGCTTCTGTCCTGTTAGGGCTCCCAGTCATCTAATGAGTGCTTTGCATGGGGTTTCTCTTCTGTTCCCAGCTTGTCACCTATAAAATGAGTAATGACCTTTCTGTCCCACCTCTTAGGGTTCTTGTGAAACTAAACTGAGAGCTATGGTGAGATTCAAATGATTGTAGTATCACCTATAAGATGTATTCTTTCTCCTGGGATTGATATGGTAATTGGTGACAAGGCTGGCTCTGGGGGGAAATAAGGTTGGAGAAGGGCTTTGATGGAGAGGAGAACATGCACAGTGGAGAAAATGCAGCGTGCCTTGCAGCTGCCAGATTTCCCCTTTGCCCTGTGTCTTATGCCCTCTTTTATCAGAAAACAATGGAAAATAAGACAGAATGGCCAACATGGTATTTCTTCAGAATACCACTTTAATAAGACTTACTCTTATTTTACTTTCTAACACATATCTATAAAAATCTAAATTTGAGGAATCTTTCCTTTGGGAAAATGCCAGGCAGGCCTATTCCAAAAGAACATATTATACCAGTACCTTCTGATTCAGTCTTTTTTGTAGGCTGTGGGAGAGAATGAGCAGCTGTTTCCGATTTCTGTCCCAACTCATAGATCTTTGCTAAAAGTCCTTTCACGTAGACCTCTCGCTGCTGATCATACACAAGCCACTGCTGATTTTTCTCTAGAGCCTCAATGTGAAAAGACACAAAAATCAGTAATAAACATAATAATGAAATAAAAATAAAAAAGCAAAATCTTAAAATGGGAAGGGAACCCAAGTGATGTAGTCTTTTCAAGCACATAAAAATTCTTATGACTCACAGAGTAATTCCCTCCTTAGTTCCAAATATATAAAAATAGCTGCAAAACTGTCACTGGCCAACCGGAGATTTGAGATCTGGTTTCTTGGCATGACAATTAGGCTCAAATAAATTCATACAAACATTCTCTACAAGTTTGGAGGTTTCTTATATCTACAAGCCCTTTGTAATAAAGCTATCACAACTATTTCTATAATCTTACAAGTTCTTAATCTGTGCCCCGTGTGTCACAATTCATCCAAGACCTGATGTAAATTGTTATCAGTGAAGTAGCAGCGAGGATGAATAACTTCCTATGCTTCAGGGCTGCCAGAGGAGATGGCCAAAGTTCTTTAAAGAAGCCGCATGGTATTACCTCACTGAAGTAAAACTCACAGTGGAATATGTTTTCCAAAGTGCTCAGATCTTTTAGAGTCACCCTACATTTGTCACAGGTGACCTGTGAAAGGAGAGCACCCTTCCTCCACAGGCTGGCACCTCTATAGGGGTGAGATGGGTTAAGTCCCGAGAAACACACTGGAAGTTTTTGATTTTCTACCGGATCTTCTTTCAGGTAAGAATTTCTATTCTTTAAAGATACAGGCAGTTGAGCTGCATGTCCAAAAAGGCCTGTATATATGTATTGGGGGGACTGAAAGAGAGTACAAAATGGGATTAAGATATTAACAATGATAGAATTTGGAAAAGGGTTAATGGATGTTTTATGTACCATTTTCATTCTTGTCACTTTGCTGTGAATTTGAATTTTTTCCAATAAAAGATTTAAAAATAATTATCTTCTCTAAACTCTATATTTTAAAATGAGATTTTGAAAAAATGACGAGCAAGAAATACCTATGGAAATGATCTTTAGCTCTTGGCTTGATTTAGGGTGAAAGTTGCTGACATCATCAGACAGTGTTCACATCATGAACTTCATGGAACTATTTCAAAATGTTGGCTAGACTTGCGTGGCAGCTGAGGATTGACACAACTAGGCCTTAAGAAAGGTAAACAGTTTTTTGGGGCTTCTTTTAGCATCAAACACTGATCTTAAGGAGGCAGGCAAACTTCCACATAAGTTCTGCAGAAGCTTTGAGGAGGGGATAGGGCCAGAGCTGCCGAGCTCTCAAAAGCTCAATAACGTTGAGAGTGTTGACTATGAGGAGGGAGATTTCTCTGTTCCTGCTCCTGCTCCCTAAATCCTCCAACTACAGTTTTTCTCCTGCTCTGTAACATCTGCAGATTCCAAAGTGACAACAAGAGCTAAACTCCTCTTGCTCATTACAGGTAAATTAATGGTTCTCAAAGGATGGCCCTCAAGCCACCAGCTGGAGCTAGTTGGAAATCCAGAATCTTAGGCTCTACCCCGGACCAAGATAATGAGAATCTGCATTTCATGAGAGTCCCCTAGATTCATATGCACACTGGAGTCTGAGAAGCATTGCTCTCTCTAGATCACCACTGAAGGTGAGGTGAATTAAATTTCACTCCATTTGTGTAAAAGCCTTTCTAAGGTAAACAGAGCAGAGAAAAACAATGTAATCCTTAAATACCCTGGGGAGATAGAACAAAACAAAAAGATTGGATATAAGCATGCAACATTTTAAAGTCTATTTCATAAAAAGAATCATTATCTAAAAATAACTTTTGGCAGGGGAGGGTGGGCGGAGGAAAGAGATCAACCAATCGACTTGTATGCATATATGCAGAACGCATGGACACAGACAACAGGGTGTCTATGTCTATGTCGATGAAGGCCTGGGGTGGGGGTGGGGGCATGCTGGGACAGGCCAATGGGGGAAAACAGGTGAATATATAATGCTTTTAACAATGAAGATTAAAAATAATAACTTTTGTTCATATTTAAAGCAGATAGTGCTGAGAAGCCTAAAAAATAGCATATATTTTTTATGAGTTTAAGAAAATAGCAATCATCGCTGCAGGTTGCCAGGACCAACCCAGAGAGGGTGGAGCCTGCACTGCTACCATTTCTCCACCATCCAGACACGACTGCTGACATGTACACACAAAGAACTATTTGACACTGAAACGGGGACTCAGAACTGTTGGACACTGAAACTGAGACTCAAACATTTTTTTTGTTCTTATATGTTTATTTCTAGGATGCAGATGCAAGATTTTTTTAAAGAAATGGGGGAAATATAGGTACAGAGGCAAAGAAGCATTGAACAGACTGTCAGACTACAGTGGGAAGGCAGGTGAAGGTGGGGGGCGGGGTCTGTAAGAAATAAACCGAAGGACTTGTATGCATGCATATAAGCACAACCAATGGATACAAGACATTGGGAGGAGGGGGGCAAGTGAGGGCATCTGCTGGGGGCTAGGGGAGGCCGGGGGAGGTCAATGGCAGGGGTGGGGGGGGGGAAGAAAACATGTACTACTATTCGTAATACTTTAAACAATAAAAAATTATATATATATATATATATATATATATATAAATGTATATATAAAGAAATAGCATATATTTTCAGGTACTTGGCTAAAAAGACACTAGTAAAATGCACACAAAATTCCATTCAGTCATTCTTTCAACTGTTCTAGATGCTGGATAATATGTGAGACAAAAAAACACATTTTGATAGTTTCTTCTTTATTTTAGTTACCTCTATGTAAATTACCTTGATAAGAGTACTACAGTACCCACTATACAGACGCTCAGATTTAAATTCTTCTTTTGAAAATTAAACAGATTACAAGGTATACTTGCTAGATGAAATGAAACAGGAATCTTAAAAGCATACTTATATCAGGGTAGACATACCAGTAATATTTCTAGAATCAAAATGCCTACCTAGTGGCCTAATAATTACATCAAGAATTTCATACTTTGTATATCTAATCTTAAAGCTCGAAAAAAATACACTGTGAATAGTAGTAGTCCTATGTCCTTAATTTGTTTAATTTCCAATGAAACCTACCAATCCATTTAAGACATAAGCTTAAAATAATATGACTTCACTATATATATAAAAATAGAGAAATATAAAAATTAACCGGGACACCATAACGGGTTGACCGGACAGAAGGAGGTTGTGGGCGCAGCGTTGAGGGTGGGGCGGCAGGGCCTCCACGCGCCTGGGCTGGGGGAGGGCCCGATCAGCAGCGGCCGCTGCAGGACCCGGGGAGCGAGGCAGGGCTGGACCAGCGACTGGAGGGTGGGCAGCACCACCCGATTTAGAATCTCGCGAGGGGCTCCTAGTGTTGGGAATAGCCTTGTATCAAATTCTAGAGAAAAGAAGTGATGAGTATACAAAGAATGTATTTTCCTTTTCCAAACTATGAAAGCAAATCCTGGTTCTAATGGAAGAATTTCAAACTAGAGTACATCTTGCATGGATAAAAAAAAGAGAGAAGAAAACTTTAAATTACATTATAATAACAAAATAGCTGGGCAAATTAGATTTAGGTAGAGAAGGGGTATTTGCTGTTGAAGTACTTGGTAGCAATAGGTAATTTCTAGGACTTTCTAGCCTAACAAGACCATGATTAGAGGAACCAGCCCTGTTGAATTCCTGGAAAGAGACTTACAGGTAGTAACCTAAGGAGACGGAGAACCACTCAGGTCTCCACCACAACAGATTTTTCACGGCATCAATACTGGCAAATTCCATAACATTTAAGAATAAATGAATTAGTCCTTTTTAGCCACAACTTAACAAAAGGAAAAGGAACTTACATCTTTCAGCTGTGTTTCCATTTCATGAATTTTATTCACTGGTGAGCCAAAGCAGTGAATTGCAGTCTCGGTCTGTAAATAAACCAGTATTAGTTAATATCATAAATGTAGTAATAGAAGCTTCCTCGTTATACTTCACAGGGGCATCCCAAAATCCAGATCTTATACATGCTAGTGAACCTCATGCGGGAGAAGGGTACTTAAGATCGTCTGCCGTATCCTAAGCGGATTGGAAACCTTGAGATTTCTCATCTAATTGACTCTGAGGACCCCTGGACCCCAGGATCACCGGAATAGCCCTTAGTGCATATGAGTAGCCGAGTGGTTCTCACCAAAAGGAGACCAAATAAAACTGGACTCTTTAAATTAAACCTGGAAAATAGTAAATTGTCAAAAGATAAAAGTTGACTTCTAGAATTATGTTTATATTAGAAACAGAATTATTATTCACAGAGATTACATGGAACTCAAAAGATAACTTGTCTTTTTTTTTCCTTCATTTTCTCAGAAAGGAAAAAAAGAGGGGAAAGAGGTTGTTAGGTACCTAGGCTAGCCAACATAAAGAGCTGTATTCCAGTTTTCACTTGTGTGAATGCTGGCAAGGAAGCTTGAAAATTTCTTTTCTCCAAAGGTGCTCTAGACACTCACCCTAATATAATATGTAGCCCTTTCTTGCTCTCAATTTGGTTCTTTAGTTGGAAACTGTAAAAGGTATATGTCACCAGACCCCTTTCCTTTCTGCCCTGGGCACACTGTAGATGAGTTTCCCAGCCTTCCCAGTGCTTAGTGAGGCCACAAGATTGAATGTGTCCAATGGAATGTAGGCAGAAGTGATGTATGCCAATATCATGCCTGGCCCCAAACTCTCTCCCAATTCTCCACAGATTTTCTCTAGTTCATCTACATATATCAAAGGCTGATATGCAAAGTGTCCCCTTGGGAGTTCCAATGGGAGACCAGGAGTTTGATTGCTCGCTATGACGTGTGCTGAACACCAGGGGACAGCATGGAGCAAAGGAAGGCCCTGTTGGGCAGCCAGAAGGTCCCGATTAGCCCTGATTGCCCGTCAGGCCTAGGGACCCTACCCGTGCATGAATTTCATGCACTGGACCTCTAGTAGCTTTTTAAAAGGGATTTGATGGGAAAACTCCACTATAAGGGACAGGAAAGGTGGGGAAAGAGAAGGAACCTGGATCTGTGAATGACTGTGTGGAGTAAAACTTCCTCCATTCCATGCTGCAATCTACTGTGACAAGAGGGAAAAATAAACATTTGCTGTAGAAGACTACAATATGGAGGTGGTTTGTTATGGAAATTATACATGCTGAATAATACAGAAATTACTAGTGGATAGCCCACACAATTATAAGAATAAGTTTTTAAATGATCATTTCTACTAAAATTTGCATTTCTACTTTACAAGTAGAGAAACTAATTCTTTTTAAAATATATATTTTTATTTCAGAGAGGAAGGGAGAGAGGGAGAGAGACAGAAACATCAGTGATGATAGAGAGAATCACTGATTGGCTACCTCCTGCATGCCTCCTACTGGGGAGGGAGTCTGTAACCCAGACATGTGCCCTTGACCAGAATCGAACCCGGGACCCTTCAATCTGCAGGCCGATGCTCTATCCACTGAACCAAACCAGCTGGGGTGAGAAAGGAATTCTTAACAGTAAGGAAAGGTTTATCACCCATTTTGGATCTGACTATAATGCTTCATGAGTTTCAGCTCTGTGGAAATTCTCTAGAAAAATGTAACCTCTTCAAATTCATCTATAGAAACACTCAATTGCCCATCTATAAGAGTACACATAAATGAATAGATCTGGTCACTCTACTCTAAATGGTAGACAAGTATAGAGACCTTACTAACACGGAGACATTATATCTGAAAGCTACAGATTTCTTCTATAGGTGGTATTAATAGTAGTATTAGTATTAGTATTATTCATATGTGCAAATTTCCAAAGGAATCAAAGCCGTGATCACTAAGAAACCATTTCTTGAGCACTTACTATATGCCAGGCACTATGCAACTTATGTAATTATTACATTTAGTCTCCAGCATTCTTTCCTGATTTTACTAATGTGAAAATAGAGGTTTGGGAGAGAGGCTGAATTCTAGCATTGTCTCTAAGACTAGAGAGGTTGAGGAATTTGTTCATAGTCATAGCTAGCCAGTGACAGAACCAAGATCTCAACTTAGATCTGCCTACCTACAATCTTTGCTCTTTCTGCTACACTAGTGACTCTAAAACAGTACAAGGGAAGGAAAAGCAAGCATAGTTAAGAAAAGCATATTAAAAAAAAAAAAAAAAAAAGAAAAGCATACTTGATATTGTTACTTTATATCTCAAATATGAAAACTAACAAACAAAAATGAAGTCTATCATGATGATACATACTAGGAAAAAGAGCTCAATAAAGTTTTCTTTGCTGTCTTACACAGTGGATTCTGTATTCTGAATATTCCCCTGGGAAAAACAATGGTGTGGGGCGTGGAGGAAGCCATAAAAAACTAGAACTATTTTTGCTTATAGAGAGGATTCCAGGCTATAAAAAAAAAGTAACCTATACTATACTGTTTCATCATTTAACAAGCATGTTGTAATGAACTCATTCTTTCTAAGAATTACCAATTGTGTCAGAAAGAAAATCTGTTTAAAGAAATTATTAGTACCTGTAATACATGAGATGGTTTGGTTTCAAGTTCAGCAAGTGTTGCTGGTGCAATAGACAACTGTTTTTTCAATACATCTATCTCTTCAGACAAGGATTTCAACAGCTGTTCCTTCCTTTCGCCTTCCTTTGTTTTCTCTTCTAGCTGCTCAAGCAGTGCAGTATTACTATATTTGGCTGTCAGCTGGTCTCTGAGTCGCTCTATTTCTTTGTCCTTCTCTGTGAGATGATAAGCATTCTTCTCCCTCTCAGCTTCAAGAACTTGAATTGTCTACATATAAACTAGAAGAATCTTAGAGCAAAGCCAAGTCAAACTTGAAAGTAAATGATATACTGCAACAAACATTTATGAAGTATTTATTACATATCAAGTCAGCATTATACTAGATACCAGAGCCAAGGTCTTATGCTCAGAGAGGTAAATCAATACATTAATGCAATATGGTAAGTGCTGCCGTTAAGATACATATAAAGTGGGTGAGACATGGATAAAGAAAGGAGAAACCAACTTTGTTAAGAGTGGCGAGAGAAAGCTAAAGGAAAGCTAGCTTTCACAGGAGTATCTGATAATCATCCCTCCATCATATGAGGCCTAACAACCCATGCTCATTGATGAATGTAAACTTAGTACCCTGTCACATTAAAAATTATAGAGCTTACAAATTACAGAACGTTTACACCTGGATACAAATTCATTCCTTAAGTTGCTTTTTGTTAAATCCAATCTATAAAGTGATCATGAAAGGAGTATACAACATTTTCAAGGTCTTAAAAGATAAAGACGGCACAGATGTTATACTGCACTGGCAAAAGAGAGAAAGCACCAATAGAGATGATTGGAAAAGTAAAAAGAATGACTTTACATGCTAACCAAGTTAAAAACATCATAAAACTAAAAACTTCATTGGGAGGGGGAAGAGAAATACAAAATGGGGAAAACTGAGTTGGATGGTTGTGTGAAAATGATGAAGGATTTTAGTTAGCTACAGCTTACAATAAAGCAGTAGTAGTATGCTAGTCACAAAAAAGCCAATACAATTTTAAGTTTTTATGGGCACAGTATCCAGATCAGTGGCAATAATAGTACCATTTCAACCTGTGTTTGTCACTGTGTACAGTACTGGGTACATGATTCAGAAGGAAAACGAACATGTCACCAAGTTCAGGAAGTGACAGGGTGCTAAGAAGACAGAAAAGGTGCAGAATATGGGGTTGGTCTACAGAAAAGAAAGAGGGAGCAAGGTTTTCTTAAATATCTGAAAAGCTGTCAACTGGATCAAAAGCACATTTGTTCTGTGTAGCTTTAATGGCCACAAGTAGAACAAATGGGTAGAAGTTACAGGAAGTTTAGTTTCAATTGATTATAAAGGAATAGAGATTGGATACCAGAGCCTGTCAAATGAGGAATGACAGAGAGATCTCAGGGACGCTGTCAGATTCCTTCACCGGATTGGAAAATAATCTTTACGACTAAGAACTTGTGATAGATCATTTCTCAATGCTTGAATGAGTATTTACCTCAATATGTATTGTTAAAAACAATAAATCATTTGGCTTTATGGTGTGCCTATAAAATAGAATTTAAATAAATCCAACCAGTTATTTTCTAATTTTAACAATAAAAGTACTATTACAAAATAAATTAAAATCAAATGAATGATTACATTTTTAAATCTTTCCAGTTTTAATAAATTCCCAACTGCTTTACTGACTATGCCACAACAAAATGAAAATTAGGGAACCTGAAATATAGTTTAAAAGAATGCAAAATGCCAATGCATGTAATGATATGATCTCAAAAGAACCTGAAAACAAAGATTATTCGGAAAGCAGCCAATATACACAATAAAATAGGTTTCTAAATACTCTATTTAACACTTTAAAGTTAGACTTGATTTTTTACATTTAGTAAACTAACAGAAAAGCTAGGTTATATCATTATTGGGAAAATACTTTCTCATTTCCTCCCATAAAGCTTACTTCGGCTGAAAGGGTTTTTAAGGCCATTTACCTCCAAAAGTCTGTGTCTTTCTTGATCAGTCAGCTTTGCTCTTCTGCTTGTGATTTCATCCACTGATGTTTGTAAGGGAGCAGTTTTCCCCCTCAAACTTTCTAACACAGTTTCTGATTTGGAGTTACTAGACTTTGACCGCCATTTACTTTTAATTAAATCTTTGGGGCTTCTACAAGACATCTCTGAAATTGTAAACATAAAAAACAATTATATTTTATAAGTCTGAGCTTTACACGTCAAACCTCAGGTTTGAAAAGGTATAATAACCTCCTTGCTAAGTAGAAGAACCTTTCTATTGAAAAGAAGTGATATGGCCAAACCACTAGGGACTGAACCTTGAATTATTTTTGTCACCCACAGTGCCCAAGAGCAGGTGCCAACAAAATAAGTGTGGACTGCCTGAAGCTATTTAAGACATGCTGGACAGGTCACCAAAGTGCACAAGGCCTCCATTCCAGGCTGCGTCAACTGCAAGCGGAGGTAAACCTTACAAAACCCTCACATAAGATATCACTCGGGGAGGCACACAGGCAAGGGCAAACTGCAAAGAAGAGGCGCACTTTTTCTCTCTAAAATGAAGATGCTTGCAGAATAGACCAAAGTGATTACTAATCGGCAAAACGGCTAAACTAAGCAAAGACTGGGCCAAGTCACCTGGCCCAGCGCCTGTCTGTAAGGGGATGATAATACCCACCGAAAAGTTGAAAGGAGGGAGCCAAACCGCAACGGTCGAGAGCCGCCCGCCAGTGCCGGGCACGTAGTAGACGCCCGGAAAGAGGCTTAAATCAGGCGGGCAGAGATTGAGTCCCAGCGGAGGTGAGCGCTCTCTGGCCCCGCAGCCCTCGCGGTCCGGCCCCGCCCCGGGGCTGGGGGCCCTGGCGGCCCCTCGCCAACCTCCGCGGTCGCCTCCCTGCAACCTGCCCGCTCCCGAGGCGGAAAGCGGAGCTCGCGTTGGACCGGTCACACCTCCGGTGCCAAGGCCGCTTCCGGGAGTTTGAATCCCGCGGCGGCGGGGCGGGGCACGTCACTGCCGGCGGGGACGCAGCCCGCGGGAAGGAGGGGCGGTGGAGTCGCGGCTCCCCGATTGGCTGAAGCTTGCCAGGGGCGGGGCTTAGAGCCCGAATGCGGAAGAAAGATGGGGCGTGGCTAGGGGAGGGGTCGAGGATGGGAACGCCTCCTCCCGGCTCCGCCGCCCAGTTGTAAGGCTTTCTCTGGGTTTTTAGAGGGCTCAGCCCTCAGACTCGGTGTTTCTTTGTAAGGAGCCAATTTGTCTTTATCCGCTTTGGGGATGAAGCAAATTCCTTCGCTCAGTGAGCCAAACCCAGGGACTGTGAGCCGGAACTCACTCGTCGTGTGTCCTTGGATTCCGGAAAGGTGCACAGCTCTCCAGGCTTGCCTTGGGCTGAGCCTTTATCCTGACAAGAGGCAGGGGTGGCGCAAAGGGGAGAGAACCAGGTGCGAGAAGTGACAGGCACGCCCAGGCTGAAAACTGAGATTTTGAGGCCTGGAGGAACCAGTCAGGCCTTTGTTACAGATTGCTGCCCTCTGGCTTGAGATCCATCTCTTGCCAAGTCTGGGTCGTGGTTAGCCGTTTTGAGAACGTGATTGCTACAAAGGAGAGCCACAGAAAGTGTTTGGCAGGGCCTACCTTTCCGACCAAACACACCAGAGATTTAAAACAACAGATAAAAGGACACAGTAACAAAACATCCTAGGAAAGCAATCAGGCACCCTGATTAAATTCTAGATTAGGACTGAGTTTAGCTCCTGCCTCTAATTATCTAGTAGTCCCGAATAAGTTATCCAACCTCTCTGACCTTCAGTTTTCTGATCTGTAAAATGATGCAAATAATATCAACCTCATAGGGTGGTTATGAACATTAAATGAGATAATCTATGTGAAGTGCTTGGCATTTTGTAAATGCTCAATTGATGTTAACCGTTATTACGCAAAAAGCAACAAACTCCTATGTTACTAAATAGAATAGATGAGAAACCGTATAGAGAATTTTAAAGAAATTTTATTATATGTAATGCAAGAAGATCAAGTTTGGTCCCTGCTTCCAGAGAGTTCACATTTCTATGAAAAGATGAAGAGGAGGATGTCTCATGTCTGTTGGTTAGATGTGTCAGATAGAATTGGAGTGGGAGGAAGTTGGGGCAACAGGTAAGTGAGGGTGTAAATGTTATTCATTGACCAGAGGTTGAGAACAAGGGCAAAATTACTTTCCATAGAAATTCACAAAGATTTATAGAAAGATATGCACACAGAGAAATTACCCTACTCAGCTTTGAGCCAAATGCATAGAGAAGAGAGGGTGTGGTAGGGGCTGTGTGCAGAGGGGTGACACTGGCATCTGAGGGCTTTGTGCCTGGGCCTGTTGGGCCAGACACCCCAATTATACATCTGCTCCCCAGGTCCCTCTTTTCTGGCAGGAGCTCCCTCTATGTAAGCAAAAAATGGGCTCTATAATAAGTCAAATAAATCCAGATTTAAATTTGCTAAGTAACCTCACAGGGTGATCTGATCATAGACACACTGCAGACATATAACTTCTTTAGTTAAAGGTTTATTTTTGCCTTAAGCAAGCCCTGTCCATTGTCCTTGTGCATCTAGGTGTTAATCATAAGTCATGCATAAGTCATAACCACCCTCCAGATCAAATAATCTTGTTAACTATCCTGTACCTTGCTTTCTCCAACCTTCATGTAATCTTCTTTATGTTCCTTCTTTAATTCTAAATGTATAAATGAAACTGCAAAACTATCATTTACCAGAGCATTTGAGATCTTGTTTCCCAACCATGTGGTCAGTTTGCTCAAATAAACTTTTATAAAAATTCTCTACAGATTTGGAAGTTTCTTAAGTCAACACATGTGACGAGGGACCCCTGAGGAAAAGGGCAGGCACCAGAGACTCACTGGCCTGGTGGCTTGTCTAATTGTTATTATTAGACCTGAAAATCAATGTTTGCTCTTCATAGACAGGTGCCGTTGGGCAAAAAGTGGGAGGAGGTGGTAGTGTTCACAAGACCTCTCAAGTTGCCGAAACTGGTTTGGCTCAGTGGATAAAGCGTCGGCCTGCAGACTGAAAGATCCCAGGTTCGATTCTGGTCAAAGGCATGTATCTTGGTTGGGACACATCCCTACCGGCAGCTGATGGATGTTTCTCTCTCATCGATGTTTTGGACTTTCTATCCCTCTCCCTTCCTCTCTGTAAAAAAATCAATAAAATATATATATTTTTAAAAAGACCTCTCATTTTGATAGTACTTTGATGCTGACAGTTAAAGGAATCCTAGGTCCATGATGGCGAACCTATGACATGCATGTTAGCACTGACATGTGTAACCATTTCAATGACACGCAGCTGCATGTTGTTGCATACAGAGAAGTACGGGGCTACATGCTGAGAAGGATGTTTCATCCCTAGCTACTGCACGGCCAGGTGCAGTAGCCGAGGATGAAACATTTGCTGTAGTGTAGTGTAGACTCTTTGTGCCAGAGGTCTGTAGGCCAAAACAACAGAACTCCGGCACAGAGCATCTAGTTCTGGGACTTCCGGTTAGGCCTCTAGGGGATCTTTGACCTCATCTCTGGCAGGTGGAGCAGGGAGCAGCCGAATGCCGCAAGGGACGCATCTCTGGGGGCCCTGTGATCGCCATTACCAGCAACCACATAACCACAGCAACCATCATCCAATCTACTGTTCTGGGGTGTCGTGGATTTCTAATTGACCATCATTACTGAGATAAGTGAGGGGGAGGCTGGGAGAGGTGAGGGCCCATGCTATGGGTGCCATTTCCCCACCGTTAGAAATAGTGGCAGCCATCTTAATTTATATAAGGAATGCCATTTTGTAGCATAGTGCAGACTCCATGTCACCACTATTCCTGTTGTGCATTCTTATTAACCCCTAATTCTGCTTATTAACCATGCCCTTTCCTAAAAGACAGTTACATGTGCCATCTTGTGGTCAGTTAGGCTAGTTAACCCCTAATTGCCTGCAGGGCTAACAGGCTATCTATAATTCTATCTTCTGTCACTGCCCCTCCCACCAATGGAGAACCCCCAAAATAAAAAAAAACCAAGGTTAAATAAAGGAAATGGTAGTAGCAGTAGCCGACCTTTTCAAGAGACATGGACCAAGATGTATGGCATTATAGAAAAAAATGGCAGATCATTTTGCATTCTATGTACTGAAATGGTAGTAAGCAAAACATGGAATATAAATAGACATTTTGAAACTAATCGTTCACAGCTCTTAGAAAGAAGTGAGGATGAAAGGAAGGAATACATTTCCAGGCAGCTATACCTTTATAAGAGCCAATCTAATTCCATCCTTAAATTTATAAAAGGCTCTACAAATTTAACATCTGCAAGTTGCTCACTCCATAGCTCAGCATGGAAAAGCACTCAGTGAGGGAGAATTTATTGAAGAAACTCTCCTAAGATGTGCACCAGTTCTATTTCACGATATGCAGAATAAAGATGCAATTATTACAAGAATATCTGAGTTACCACTCAGTAGAAATAGCATAAAAGACCGAATAATGAGACTGAACACAAACGTACAACATCAATTAAAGAGAGACATAAGTAACTGTAAATATTTTTCGATCTCTCTTGATGAAACTACTGATGTCACATCACACACTCAGTTGTCCATTATTAGTCAATATTCTGATGGTCTCACAATGAGAGAAGCGTTGATAAAGTTAGTGTCAGTGCCAACAAGTATATCAGGAAGTGAAATATGTAAGGCTGTTATACAAACGTTCTGTGACCTAAGCATTACTATCTCTAAAGTTGTGTCAGTGATGACAGAGGGGGCACCAAACATGGTGGGGAAAAAAGTCGGATTTGTCAAATTGTTTACAGAAGCTATTTGACATCCAATTGTGCCTTTTCATTGTATTATCCATCAGGAGGTTTTATGTGCCAAGGCAGGATTCACCGACTTAAATGACTTAATGTCAGTTGTTACAAAAATAGTTAATTTAATAGCTGCTCGCCCCCTTCACAAGTGAGAATTTTCTACATTTTTACTGGAGGTTGATTCCACCCATAGTGGACTGCCGATGAACAATAATGTAAGATGGCTGAGCCAAGGCAAAGTTCTTGAGTGCTTTGAAGAAATTAAGGTACTTCTTGAAGATAAGGATTTGGGAAACTTTTCTCAGCTCAATGATGGTAAGTGGGTCAAAACCCTGATATTTTTTACAGATCTCTCTGTTCATATTAATGAACTGAACTTAAAGTTACAAGGTTTCGGCAAAAGTATTGACATTATGTTTGGATACATAAAAGCTTTTGAAAGTAAACTTAAAATTTTCAAGCGAGATGTAGAAACTAAAACTTCTAAGTATTTTCCTCCAGTAACAAAGTATTTTGAGAAGGTCAGTACAGCTGTACAAAATGAAATGGAACCCTTGCATATAAAGTACCAGCATGTTTTAGACTCATTACTTGACCAGTTCAGTGATAGACTTACTTGACCAGTTCAGTGATAGATTTAATCAATTTAGAAGCCTAGCATAGACCATAAAAATAATTAAGTATCCCGATGTAGTAATCTACAGTAGTTTGGGATTAAATGGTTTCCAATGGATGCAAATTGATGATTTCGAGATGCAACTTGCAGAATTTCAAGACAGCATCTGGGCTCAGGTGTTTGTCAACTTGAGGTCAAAGCTTGAGAATCTGGAAAAGTGCCGCTTAGAGAATCTAAAGGAGTGCCACTATGAACAGGAAATTTGGAGTGCCTGGAACCCATTACCAGACACTTTCAGCACCCTGAAAAATATAGCAATGGATTCACTCACAATTTTTCCCTCTACGTACTTTTGTGAGACCTTATTCTCAGTGTTAAATAATATCAAAACCAGCAAAAGAAACAGACTGACAGATAAAGTTAGTAGCACTTGCATGGGCTTAAGTGTACAAAATACCAACCTTCAATTGAAGGTTTAGCCAATGAAATTCAGCAACAAAAAAGTCACTAGTAGGCAGGTTAGTTAAAGAATTCACCCTCTCCCTCACTTATTTTTAGTTCACGGCACCCCACACAAGTTAAATAATATCAAGACCAACAAAAGAAACCGACTGACAGATGAACAAAAAAGTCACTAAGCAGGTAAGTTAAATAATTAGTTTTTGGTTTATTAAGTACAGTTATATATTACAAGTATACATTTTTGTTATTTAAGCTATAAATATTTCAAAATTATGTGGTTTTTTTTTTCCTCGAAGTGACACACCACCTTAGTTATGCTCAGTTTTTTGGCGAATTTTGACACACCAAGCTCAAAAGGTTGCCCATCACTGTCCTAGGTCAAGGGTTCACAATTTATCTTTATTCATTTACAGAGAGAAATTTAACAGCCAAACAAGCTAGAGATTTCCTCTTGCTGACTAATCTCATATTTCCTGTGCTAGGCCTTACTTCTATAAAGTCTACTTCTCAGTCCTCAAAGGGAGTTTGCCCGCAGCACTGAACTCCCATCGGTCCCACAGGACCCTGTTTGGCATTGTTCTGTGCACAGAGGAGGCAATGCTGAGAAACTGAGGCACACAAAGAGGGAAGACAGGCAATTAGGTAGTATCTGCCTAACAAAGCTTCTAGAGCAGTCTTTCCTAAATGAGTAAGTTCATGCTGCTGGAGGTCTACCTCATGGGCTAACTGTCCTGGGACATAGACCCTATGACCTGGGCGTATCCACCAACCTTCTTTTGTTCTTTTTCTCCCTTCTTGCTGAGCCCACTCTTCCTTCTGCAGAGTATATTTTGGAGATTCAGGTAATTTGGGGGCTAACATGACCTGTGCCGGTGCTGCTTGTTCTTTAGTAGCCTGCTTTGCTTCGGTGTCAGCATGTTGGTTTCCTTCTGACACTGAATCTTTCCCTTTCTGGTGACCTTGGCAATGAATGACAGCTATTTCTTTAGGATCCCAAACTGCTTCTAGTAACTTTAAAATCTCATGTTTATTTTTGATTCTTTTTCTTCCTGCCATCAGAAGCCCCCTTTCCTTGTATATAGGCCCATGAATATGCGTGAATCAGTGTAGATGTTGGTACGCTTATTCTTACTGAGTTCTAAGGCTCTGGTGAGGGCCCAAAGTTCTGCCCTCTGCACTGACCATCCTTCAGGCAGGGCCTGTGCTTCAATTCTCTCAAAGTCTGATACCACTGCATACCCGGGTTGTCTTTTTCCTTCATCTAAGAAGCTGCTGCCATCTGTGAACAATACTAAGTCCGGATTCTTTAAGGGCTTATCTGCTTCTTTGAACAGCTTCATTAACAGCCAATAAATCCTGCACCAGGTGGTAGTTATTAGTCCCAGACTTTTTGACAGGCAAGAGGGGAGTATTCCATGGGGGCTGGCACCTTTTAAGGAGTCCCCACTGAAGTAGCCGGTCTAAGTGGACCTGAATTCCTAGGTGTGCCTCCTGTGGAATTGGATATTGGGGGATTTTGACAGGCTGTACCCCAGGCTTTAAGTCAATTAGTATTGGGGCATGATCTTTGCCAGGCCAGGGGGATTTCCTTCTGCCCAGACCAGCGGGAATTCTTTCTCTAATTCAGGCTCTAAAGGTGAGGCTTTTGACTGAGGGACATAAAGTCTCCATTCTTCCTCCCGGGGGCACTGCTAAGGACAGTATCATTGGAGAAGTCTCCTCACTTAGGCGAAGCTATGCTGAGCCATTTGGAGCAAAAGTGATTTCTGCCCCCATTTTGGCTAAAAGGTCTCTCCCATCCGAGGTACTGGGCAGTCTGGCAAGTACAGGAATTCACGAATTACTCGGTAGCTGCCAAGTTGGCATTGGCGAGGCCTTCGGAATGGTCTACAGGTCTGGTCCCCAGTAGCTCCAATAATGGTGACCTCCTTTCCTGAGAGAGGTGCTATTTTCTGTGTGACTACTGAGTGCTCCACTCCCATATCAACCATAAAGTCCACAGTCTGGCCCCCAGTTTTCATTCTGACCATGGGCTAGTGGGGGCCCAGCTGAAAAGAGCCCAGTCTGCCCTAGTCAGAGTCAGCTGCTGCCAGCCCAGTAAGGTCTGCTTCATGTGGTTCTGATTGATAGCGACTGGGTGGAAAAGGGAAGCCTATTTTCTTCCTCTGTCAATTTGGGACATTCATTTTTCCAATGCCCTGTTTCCTTACAATAGGCACAGTGGTCCTGTCTCAGGCTCGTTCTTCCTTTCCCTCCTGATCTGTCTTCTTGCTTCCCTTTTTGGGCTGTCTGGAGGTCCGAACCTCTGAAAGCCACTGCTATCACATTGGCCCTTCTTTGTATTCTCTTTTCTTCCTCCTTTTTTGCTGCCCTGTCTCGTTTGATGAAAACCTTGTTGGCTATCTCTTAGCAGTTCACTAGCAATTTTTCTTGCAAACCCTTCCAGCTTCTGTCATTTTCTTCTGATATCAGACAGGGCTTGGCATACAAAAGCAGCATTTACCATGGCTTGAGGGTCCTGAGCCTCAGCGTTAAAGGGAGTGTAGATCTGGTATGCCTCACACAGTCTCTCATAGGAAGCTGCTGGACTTTCGTCAGGCTTCTGGAAAATTTCAGAGATTTTAGCCATATTGGTGGGCTTCTTGGCTCTGGCCCTGACTCCCTGGAGGAAGGCCAGCCGATATCTTTCTCGCCTAGTCTTTCCGTCTTATGAGTTCGGGGACCAATTAGGTTCCTCATCTGGGAGGGTCTCGCTTGCCCATCTGTCTGTATCTAATGTCCCTGCTGAGGCCTGGGTCTGGAGCCCCCTCCAGGCCTCTGTCATTACTCTCATGTGCTCCTCAGTGTTAAGGAATTCACAAAGGAGCTGCTTGCAGTCCACCCAGGTGGGCTTCTGGATCTGGAAGATGATTTGTAGGAGATCTACCATGGCCTGAGGTTTTTCAGAATAAGCTGGGGTATGTTGCTTCCAATTCAGAATGTCACTTGTGGTAAAGGGCTGGTAATAATAGACCGGCCTTCCTTCCTGTAAGGTCCTATCTTCACCAAGCACTTGGGCACCCCGAATCTCCCTGAGAGGCATCTGAAGTGCCAGCTATTGTTTGGGCCCTTGATCAGCTGAACGCAAGTGCTGCCCAACTGGCCTTGGAAAGCCTGGTGGAGGGGAGATAGAGGGAAGTGGTGTTTCCAGACTTTCTGACTTTCCAGGCTAGCGGGGCGGCGGGGGGGGGGGGGGGGGGGGGGGGGGGGGGGGACACTTGGTGAGGCCTGTGGCTCACATGGAGATGGTAACACTGGAGGGACTTCCTCAGGAGTGGGGGAGTGTGTCTTGTAGAATAGGGGGCTGAACTTTCTTCTGAGAGACCTGCTTCTCCTCTCCTGCCTGCTTTTCCTTAGCCTGCTCCTGTCCTGCCTGCCTCTTCACTTCTGCCACTACAACCTTACTCTGTCCCTTCTCACACACGCAGAACCAGACCCAAGGCGTCAAGGTTTGAGCAATTTCTAACCAGCTGTCTGTGTCAGGAAACTGATCAGGGTGTCCAGGGTCTCCTGTGACTACGTTCCAGACCGCCCTGACCAGCCCTTCATCTGAAGAGCCTTCCGAGGGCCAGCCAACTCCGAAGGCTGGCCATTCCACTTCACAGCGTTTCCTCAGTGTTTCAGATTCATTTTAATCCCACAATCCCCATCAAATCCCTTTTCAAAATTTTTCAACAGTGACGTGAGACAGACAAGGGAGGGGGTGGCCTGTGTTCACAGATCCCACTCAGATGCTAGCCTGGTCGCATCTCTTGGGAGCTTAGATTCGTCTTAGCCAAGGTGCACCCGTGTAAACCCCAGGCCTGGTCACCTCCATGTGGGGGTGAGTCACGGAATCACGGAATCAGGGAATCGTCACTCGGACTCTGAAACCGAAGTCGTGGAGCCACACAAAGGAGGGGAGAGGGCAGGCCATCTCCCTCCACCCTCACACACTTTCACCAGACCTTCACTCAGAGTTTAAACAATAATCCACCCAATTCCTGATTCCTGATTAATTTGCCTGAGGAAGCCGTATGGCTTCTGGAGAGGTGATCAAGCTCTCCCTTCCACTCACTTGGAGTGGGCTTAGCTGATGGGGCCCCCACCTTACTGATTCTGTCAACAGGTTCACAAGTGTCCATCTGCTCTTTCTAGATGCTAGCCAGGTCTTGGGCCGAATGAAGTCCCCCGATTTAATTCTGCTAATTCAGCAGAGCAGCACCTCCCGGAGGCCTGTCCAGTGCCCTTGGGCCCCAAACCAGGTCCACTCACCAGAGGCTAAAAAGCCAAGCATGGCTTGGTTTTCCCAGAATGTCAGGGAACCAATAATGTTACAGAGAACTGGAATAATCAAACAATGCTCAGAGAGTTTGGAGTCACACTTGATTCACCAGTGGGCTTAGAGAAAATGAATTCAAATTCTAAGCAAGGCTACAAGCAGATCTTTCCTTTTTTAAATTAAAGAGCCAGCCCTATGTGCACTTAGTGGTTATCTCGCTGCTGGCCTTGAAAACAACATAGTTCTGTCCAATTAAAAAATGCACCAGGCATGGCATTGAGAGTATGGGCATATCTAGTCTCTGGCCTACAAGGTCAGACAGCTAAGTTTATCTTCCTCATTATTCAAGCAGGCTAAAGCAGGCTAAAAAGCAAAGTTATTATTATTATTATTTTTTAGAATAAGAGTCCGTCTAAAAAACAACAACAGAGCATTCTGTAAAAAAAAAACAGTAGTTTTACAAAATAGGGGTTAGCCTTCTCATAAGAACATCTAAACCCATAGAACATTTTTATAAGAATTTATCTGAGTCAAATAGAGGGCATGCCTGGAAGCAGGATCTCAACAGACTGAGAAAAATGTCTTCCAGGCAGCTTGCAGTTTCTTTTATATTTTTTTAGTTAAGTAGGGAATTGAGATTGGAAAGCAAGATGGGGAAATCTCTATGATTGGACTATATGATATTTAAGATTATATGCTCCGTTGAAGGTGGTTCAGTTTCTGAGGGGTCTACAAAAGGGCGTGGTTTCAAAGGTGCAAAATGAAATGAAACAAAACAAAGCAACAGAGTGCTTGCATAAAGCAAAGATAACCTCCTCCCAGGAAAGCTATAGTCCTGAAGCATGACTACGCACCATGGCCTGTCCATTTAGGAATTTATGGTCAGATCACCTTGTGAGATTACTTCTGGTTAGATTTATTAGAGAGTCCCTTTTCATCCACAGAATGTTTTCTTTGTATTCAGACTGTTGTGTACAATTCAATCATTCTGCTACCCTGCTGAGAAATGCATCTTTACTAAGTCCCCACTGCTGGTGGGCCATGGCATCAGGAGTGAAGAGCATCGACTCCAGACCACCAGTGCTCAGATCCTGGCTCCCCTTACTTCAGCAAGCTGCTTGACCCAGCTATGCCTCAGTTCTTTCATCTGTAATATGGGGATGAAAAAATAGTACTTACTTCGTAGCATAGGACAGTGGAAGAATTAAGTGAGACGAATAGCATCTGGCATGTAGTGAGCACTCAGTGGATGCTAGTTGTTGGGTTCTCTGGACTGGTGCCTGCCTGCCTGCCTACGGTCACTGATTGACTGTTTCACCTCACACATGACAGTTCACCAGAATCAAATGTCTTGAGGTTCCCCACGATCAACATGTGTGTTTGTTTAACTCTATCTCAGATCACACACACATACAAAATTAACACCCAGAAATCAACGGCATTTTTTATACACCAATAATGAACTCACAGAAAGAGAAACTAAAAAAATTCCCATTTACCATTGCACCAAAAAAATTAAGATAGTTAGGAATAAACTTAACTAAGGAGGTAAAAGACCTGTACTCAGATCACACACACACACACACACACACACACACACACACACACACACACACTCGTGCACACATCAATCCAACCATTAATACCCTGTCTAGCTGTCACCTCCTACAGGAGCCTACCCTGTCTGCCCACTCCTGCCCTGTCTTCTTTGTCTCCTTCTATAATTATATCCACTTATTATGCTGTAACTATCTGAGAGCTTCTTGCAGAGAGAAAATGTATTGTAATCACCTTGGTAGTTAGTATTGGGCCTGGAACCAAGTAGGCTTTCAATAAGTGTTTGCTGAAGAGATGCATTTGTGCATGAATGAATGAAGATCCTTATATTTACCTATCAAACATTTTGATGAGGAATTAAAAGTAAGCACGAGGCTTAAAATGATTCTAACTTTTCCTGTTTTATTTTTTTGTAGCTGTATTTTAGAAAATATGTTAATACTTGAGAAGGTCAGATTCATTCCTATCTTATATTGCTCTTTTAATTATTTTGAATAATGACAATGTGATGCCAAATGTTATAAAATACTTTAGCCCTTCCTGCCTCCATGTAGACTTAGCCACCACCAGACAGTTTTTTAAAGGGAAGAAATTTAACTATGCTATATATTAAGTTATTTCAAAATAGCATCTACCGCTATGCAAAACTCTATAATTAAGCTACTAGAACTAGTTTTTTAGTTCTCAAAGGCATTTTAGTTATCAACCAAAGTAATTCTTAACGCAGTATTTCAGTAAACAGATCTTAACACTGGACCCTCTGTGTATGCCAGTTTGAATGTTGCTGCTAAATAATAGCCAAAATTCTGTAAAACTGGAATTGGAATAACATATTATGAACCTATCTTCATTTCTTTTCTGCTAAATCCTCTTTGCTACCTCGATCACTGTGTCCACATGTCCAGATTTTTTTGGTCATACCTCTCTTCTCTAAATATTTCTCTTTCTCTGTCCCTTTTGCCTCAAATTCCAGGACAGGTCAAAGGCCACTCACTTACATTAATGCATGAGTTTACTTGACAAACTGTGAGGAATCATGAAACAGCAAAGTATAGGATCTCAGCTGAAGTGAAGTTGGAAAGGGAGTAGAGCTCAGAAGACGGTGGGTTTGAATCCTGGCTCAAGTTTTGAACTCTTTTGAGCCTAAAATTCATCAGCTGGAAAGAGGAAGCCAGGAGTTCTAGCTCCCAGAGTTATTGGAAGCAGTGCCTGATAGACATGTGAGATCTAGCATGTGGTCCCCTGGCACGTCAGAACTTAGGCTTATTCTCTGCTGAAGCCCCAGCACCCAACACATGGTACTTGCAGACTCTCAAGTGTTTATCGAACAAACATATTTGCGGTGAATAAATGGCTGATCGCTGTGTTAATTTACTCTTATCTCTAATTCTTACTCTTCCATGATTTTCCTAAAAGGAAATATTTTTTGTTCAGTGTTTTCCTTACAGTGTTTGTTAGAATCTTATAGATTTACATGTAAAACCTGATTGTCTTGGTAAATGAAGGTGGTTTCCAGGCCTCTGCAGGAGGACGGATGAGAGAACTGCAGAAATGAGAGAGGTTAAGAAATGTCGCCGAAACTGGTTTGGCTCAGTGGATAGAGCGTCGGCCTGCGGACTGAAGGGTCCCAGGTTCGATTCCGGTCAAGGGCATGTACCTTGGCTGCGGGCACATCCCCAATGGGGGGCGTGCAAGAGGCGGCTGATCGATGTCTCTCTCTCATCGATGTTTCTGACTTTCTATCCCTCTCCCTTCTGCTCTGTAAAAAATCAATAAAATATATTAAAAAAAAAAAAGATAGGATTACTTAAAAAAAAAAAAAGAAAGAAAGAAATGTGAACACTGCCTGGCCAGCATGACTCAGTGGTTAAGTAACCAGGAGATCGCAGTTGGAGTCTTGGTCAGGGCACATGCCCTAGTTGCAGGCTCAATCCCCAGTGTGGGGCGTGCAGGAAGCAGCTGATCAATGATTGTCTCTGATCATTGATGTTTCCATCTCTCTCTCCCCCCTCCCTCTCCCTTCCTTTCTGAAATCAATAAAATTAAAAATAAAGACATGTGAACAGCCACATATCTCAAAAATGGATATGGCTGACTACTAACCCCGGGCCTTGATCTCTAGGCGCACTGCCTAACATTCTCTCCGGGTGACAAAGATTCTTTGCTTGACCAAACTTTAGAGAGCTCCTGAACCTTCCCCTAGGCCCATTTTGCACTTCCTTGTAAAATTTAGTTTTAGCAAGAACCCTACTAAGTCAGTTTAACCAGAACATCCCAGGTCCACATACACACCCTCCACATCTGAACACCTTCGCTACCTGATGACTTCTCATCTGCCATCCAAGGGTATTTCCAGTCACCCTGACCTGTGTTCAGCAAGAAGCCTGTTAGGTCACTTTAGCCAGAATCCCTTCTCCCTGGTGTTTCCTTAAAGAATTTCCCATCCACTGTCCCTCATCCTGCCCCTTGGCTCTACATTCCCACTTGCTTTTGCTCTGAGTTGAACCCAATCTCTCCCCTCCGCTGCACAATTCCATCGCAGTCGTCCCTATACCTGTTCCAGTAGCCCCTCTGACCTTGAATAAAGTCGTTCTTACCAGGCATTGACCAGTGTCATTGCCCATATATATTTTTCTTTAACAAAGGAAAGACACTTCTCAGGTTTAGGTCCTGAGAGAGTAGAGAGCCATTTTCTCATTTTTATTGGAGACTGTTAGTAGCATTTGCTGAACCATGAACACTTAGGTGTCCGGCTCTTACCACTGAAGGATTTCTAAAGAAATACTATGATGAATCCTTTTGGAAAGCAAAGGATCAGCCAATTTTGTAAACCCATTCTGACTGCCTCCAGATCGGGCTGGCTTGAACTAACCTCCGTTATTCCTCTGCTATACAGCAGAGGGAACCCTTGAACGGATTTTAAACTTTTTTTTTTCCTTTTTCTGTAAGTAGTTGCTGAATAGGTGTGTTCGACAGTATGAGAGAAGAAACAGCAAAAGTAAAAACATAAATAAATAAAAATGATTAAGTAAACTTTGAAAGCTTCAGGAAGCTCGGAAAAATATAAAAGCAGCGGCAGAAAACCAATTGATGTGGTTCCACCAATTGTTACCCAGAGGTCTCCTAAGGTGCCCACGTTCATTAGTTCCCAATGCATTTCAGTTTCATCTGTTGCACAAACTGTTTTTAGTTGAGGTTTGGAGCTTCTCACTTCCACATTTCCCGAATTCATAAGCGGTGCCTGCGGCACGGAGGAGGCCCGGGAGTCTGGATATCAGTTTACACAGCCCTCAGCAAACAGCCCCAGAGAGATCCACCCATCGCCGGCCTTCCCCTCCCTCTCGGGTCCTCCCCGGCTCCTCGCAGGGCGGTGCTGCCCGGAGCGCCCCGCCAGCGCCCGCGGCTCCCAGCCTCGTTCTCTGAAACCTGCTTTCACCCCATTCAGAGCCATGCTTCGTGTGATTGTGGAATCTGCCATCAATATCCCCAAAACGAAATTTGGGAAACCGGATCCTATTGTTTCTGTTATTTTTAAGGGTAAGACAAAGTTTTCTTCCTTCTCTCAAGTCCTGTTTCTCGGGATATTAGTGTTCTGGCTGCATAATCTGATGACCCAGTGCTAACCTGCTGGGTCTCAAATGTCTCTGCGTTTAGGCGACCGACTAGACCAAATCCCTGGCTTTGGCTCGAGTTGGTTTACCTGTGCAGGTCAGGGAGGGGACCGATCCTCGCGGAAGGCATTTAATTTCCCCTTGGGCTTTGCGGTTCATTGATTGAACTCTTAGGTTAACTCTTAATAAGGTACTTTCTGGGAACCCGTGGAGGGAAAAACTGTATTTGTTAATCCCCAAATTTCGGATATCAAGAAAGGTCTGTGTTGGTTCAAAGTAAGACTAATATGCACTTTTTTATAGCCTGGGCCAGTGAGAAATGTTACGGTAAAGGAGGAAAAAGTGCAATTTAATTGTCCGGGGTACCATTACTCCATAAAACAGCTCCTGGAAGCTTGTCACTGGCCAAGGAGATGGGGGGTGGGGGGGAAGCTGTTATGTTGGATTAGTTTGTTGTGACTCTTTGCAATTGTTCATCTCTCCAAAGCTGGGATGTTTTTGTATGCTCTGTCGCTCTTAGGTTGCTCACAGGGAAAAGAGCCACGGCAGAGCACGCCTGCAGGTTGGGGATCTGTTTGTAGTTTGGTCTCGCTGAATGACCTTGGGCAAGTGACCCAGTTTATCTGGATGTCAGTTTTCTTTCTGCAAAAATGAGTAAGGGGAGATTTTAGACCAGATCGTCTTCCATAGACCCATTGTAATTCCAAAAGGTTATTACTCTATGACATTTCACTGCAGTGGAAGGGGACAGGAGTGGCTGGTGAGTCGGCACTCTCCCAGGCATTGGAAAATGATTCCAGTTTTGACTGGACTGATGTGTCTAAATCTGAGTGTAGGAGCCTTTATCATTTTCTGTTTGTCCAGGGTCACTGGTAAGGGCGGGAGGGTGAGAGCGAGAGGGAGGGCACAGAGAATGGGAGCCTTGATGAGCCCAGCTTTCCTGAGCCCGGGCATCTTTCTCTCTTCCTCCAGGAACCTGACTGCTTCTCTCTTCCAGTTTCTGGTTAATCCATGCATTTCTCTTTCCTTTTGTGTATTTTATCTCCTTATTTCTCTTCTCAAACTTATTCCTGTGAGTATAAGCAATAAATGAAAGAAATGAAACTCTAAGTTGCCAAAGGGTTGTTTTGTTTGAAGAAATTTGGGGGCTTTGGCCAGGTAGCTCTCAGTTGGGTAGAGCATTGCCCTGATACGCCGAAGCTGTGGGTTTGATTCTCAGGTAGAGCACGTATAAGAATCAACCAATGAATGCATAAATGAGTGGAACAACAAATCAATGTTGCATTCTCTCTTTTTCTTTCTTCCTCTCTCTAAAATCAAGAACTCGAGAGCCAAATTTGGACTATTAAAGGACAGTGTATCTTGAGAATCTGGTTAGTAAATATCATGTAGTCATATTATATCAGAGTTTATTGACTTATATTAAGTTAAAAATTTTTTCCCTTGAAGCTATTACATAATAGAGACATAACATGAAAAGTTTATATCATTTGCCATTGATATGTAAAGACACGTAAACACATATTGGGTTCAACTGGGTGATGTCATTATTTGAGGCACATTATGTAGATTGTAAAGGAATTAGATTTTAACACTATACTAAAATCTGACTTATCTGTCACAAATTTTAAATGACTAAAAACCTGTCTAAGGTTATAAACATTCAATGGAAAGTGGAACACTTCATTTAAGTTGGGCAAATATAGTCTATCCAAACAATTACATTTATTATATTAACTCTAGTCTTTTTCCCAGTCTCCTTTGGTTGTATAAACCCAGTGGTAAAGTCATTCATTCATTCATTCAATCAATCAATCAATCATTCATTCATCTGACAAGCAACCTGACAGAAGAAATAACTGTGAACTCAGAGTGGGAACATCTGGACTATGGCTGCTATACTGTGTAATGCATATATACATGCATATATATCACAATAACTAATAGGTAATTGTCAGTTTAAATTAAAAATGTACAAACAACAACAAAAAACTAACAATCCAGAAGGGATTATACAACTAAAAAGTGAAAATTCTCATCACTCCCCTCCTATTCTTTTTCTCTCTCTATGCTTACCACCTAAAGGTAAACACTCTGAACAGTTTTAATTATTCCTGACTTTTTGGTATAGACATGTACTGGTAAGTTATTTCAACCACTTCCTGTTACAACAGTATTGCAACAGATTACATCCTTACAGTATATACTGTGGTAAATCTTTCTGAAGTCAGATTACCTGGTGTGTTTGTGTGTATTTCTTGTCTTTTCTCTTAAAGATGGGTTTGCTAAATGTTGCTACTAAGTTCCATTTTCCTTTTGCTTATCTCTTGCTTCTGAGTCAAATCTCTTGAAAAGATTGATTGAGAGGAAATTTTCTCAATCAATTGTGCTATTACAACGTGGCAGCATTGCATTCATATGAAATATCAGACGCTTAGGGAGCATTTTGTAGCAACTATAGCGATTTTCGCATTCCATCCTCATGATATTGTCCATTCCGTCGGTAGAATTGTCTCACATCTTGGCCTTGTGGACTGCCTACTGCTATTGTCCAGATGGTCACCAAATCATTGTCATGTTAGCCCGGCTGGGGTGGCTCAGTGGTTGAGCATTGACCTGTGAACCAGGAGGTCACAGTTCAACTCCCAATCAGGACACATGCTTGAGTTGCAGGCTCAATCCCCATTAGGGGGTATGCAGGAGGCAGCCAATCAATGATTCTCATCATTAATGTTTCTATTTCTTTCTCCCCTCCCTTCCTCTCTGAAATCAGTAAAAAATTAAAATATGAATTGCCATGTTATTACTTATTTTCCCAAATACCTCTTATTTCATTTGGACCTGTTTTTGGAGTGAAACCCCAGATATTGCTGGGACCGACCACTCCTCCCTCTAATGAGCTTATCAAGTTTGTAGTATGGAGTGAACCACTTGACCTCTTTGAAAATCCTATTTTTCTTCTTTTGAAAAATGGGACTATGATGGTTTATATGTTTGGGGGGTCCAGAATGAGTCACCCCAAGATGCATCTCTGTGGTATGCAATTACTTTGAGCTAAAGGCAAATTTAGCCACAGGCCCAAGAGAAACTTCTATCTCTCCATCCTGCCTCAATTACCTAGAAGAATTTGAATTAGGGGACTTGCCCTTAATAAGTATTATCAGAGAAAACTTCTTTTACCTAACTACATGGCAGGGCAAACTTCTTTTTGCTAAAGGACTGCTCTTCTTATTGTCCTGCAATGACTCTTTGAAGCCCCCAAGGTGCATTAGCTCAGGGTGTCATACACACCCCAATTCCCCTTTTGGTCTCTGAACTCCTCCTGCCTGTGGGGTCTCTGATTCTCTCATATATGAAGGGCTCTTACACACATATATGTGTTAAATATGATTATTTTCTCTTGCTAGTCTGTCTCATGTTTATTTGCTTAGATCAGCCAGAAGAACCTTGTGGGTAGAGAAATTTTGTTCATCCTCCGCATCTGAAAGGGAGTAGAACTGTAGAGATTCCCCAAGCCTGGGATTTATGCAATAGAGGGTTTTCTGACTATTCTTAGTAAACTCTACTTTGTTATTTGAAAATATACAGTTGAATTTTTTAAAATAGCCTCTTAAATAAGCAGAAAATCTGTGAAGGATGAGGGGATGGTGAAGGATGAGGGGAGAAAGATCCAGTGGGTCTCATTTACCGCCATCTATGAAGGCACCTGGTGAGTGGCCCGCAGGGCACCTTCATTTCCCCAGCGTGCCCCACAGGACTCGTCCAAGAGATTCCCAGTGGCTCAAACTGACAATCATGCCTTGTTGATACTGCCCTAGGACCACTGTATTGTACAGGCATACCACATTTTATTGTGCTTTACTTTATTGCTTTACAGATTTTGCATTTTTACAAATTAAATGCAAGATCTTCCACCAGCAAAAAGATATGACTTGCTCTCCTATGATACTCTCTTTATTGTGGTGGTCTGGAACCAAACCCAAGATATGCATGTATTTGCAAAACGCTTCTGAAGGCAAAAATGTTTAATCTACTGAGTCATCCATTCCCCTCACTTCCGGGAGAACAGAGTTTAGACACTCACCACTAAGGAAAGTGGCCCCACCCTGTTGAAGTATGGGAATTCTCAAAGGCACTTTTCTCAAAGCACATTTTACAGGCTCTCGGTCATTTGTGAAGCCACGCTGCCTTACAAAAACCAATCAGCGTGGCTTGTTTTTCTTCCTTATCCACAGCATCTCCTGTGCATGCCCTCAAGGTGCTGGCACTTGAGGGCTTGGGTTTACTGGTGAGTTACTTCATCCCCATGAGATTTGGCCCTGCCAAGAGGCATGGGATTTTTATACCCTCTGCAACACCTAGCACAGATTGAATATACATTTAATTTAAATTTAGTTTAGTTTTTTTTTTGTTGTCAAGGTAATATTTGTTTATGACATTATATGACTTTCAAGTGTATAGCATTATAAATTGAGATCTATATACTCCACAACATGCACACCATTAATGACTCAGTAAATTAAAGACTTTTGCTTTTTGAAGTGCTTTGTAAATCCATCCATTACCATACGGTTTTGAATATACATTTCAAATGATGCCCAGGTCAGGGGCCTCAAAGAAGCCAGAATTGTGTCAGGTCTGGAGCCATTCACTGTCTTTCCTTCAGGGACTGAGTGGCCTCATGCCTTTGCCCCTCCCTGCACCGGCATCCACTTCCTGTCTGCTCCTGGGCTGCCTCATTGGTACCTCCTCCTGCTCCCCTCTAATTGACATGGGACCTGCATGGAGCTTTGGGTTTCCACGGAGGTGACTTGGTCTTGATCATACGTCAACTACCACCTCAATGTCTCTAATCGAGGAATTGATTATGTATATTATTTAATTTTAGTTCATTTAAATGTGCGTAGTACATGTGCTTGCTGATGACCGCATAGAGAGTGGCAGAACAGCTACGTGGTTAAGAGTCCAGGACTTCCTCTCACTCACGGTTGCCCAGCATCTCTTTACCTCAGCTGTCTCATCTGCAAAAGGAGAGATCAATAGTCTCACAGTGAGCATAAGTAAAAGGAAAGTGTGTAGAAAGTGCTTTAAATGTTCAGAGCAACTTGGGTCTCCCGGAGATTCTGGGTGGGTGAACAGCCTGAGTGGCAGCCACTTACTGTATACCAGCACCATTGTTTATTAAATCCTCACACCATCTACAGCTGTGTATGATCTTATTTAATCCTCACATCATGGTTAGGAGTAGGTATTATTATCATCGTTATTTTACCCCTGGGGAAACTGAGGCAGAGACAGGTCAGGATTCAACTTGGGACCATCTGACTCTAGAGTCTCTGCATACTCCTCGAGTCCTGATGGATGAAGAGATACAACCTGTGCTGAAAGCAACCAAGTTAAGTTGTGATTGCTTCTCCCCACGCTGAGTGGGCTGAGTTGTTTGGTGTGTTGGAGTCATTTGGACCCCGTCTGTAACTGGAAGAATGTGTACCAAGAACAAAAGGATTAAAAGAAAAGAAAAGAAATAAAACCCGGCCCTCCTGGGGTAAGTTTCCACAGGGTGAGGAAAACCTTTATGAGATGCTGTGACTCAGAAGCTGGGAGTTGACATAGCTTAGCAGTGAATTAGTTCCTCTGAATTCCACGCTAGAGCCATTGTATCAGCAGTGACCAAAGCTCTGACTTATTACTGTATATGTAAAGGATTAAAAATTTAATATTTTTGGCAGGGTGAATCTTTACTTCACCTCACCTCAGTTCTCTGGTTTGTAACTGTTATCATTTTTTACATCCCATTAGTACAACCAATAAGTTAAAAAATGTATTTCTCTTTCTCTTTCATTATTAAAAAACTAAAAATTTTTCCTTTTGCTTTCCTATCTTCACTGCCTGAGCAGTCCCTGTCCCTCTCTTCCCGCTTTCTAGCTGCTGTTTCTGCCTACTGCTTCTCTCAAACATCAGTTCACTCAACAAGTATTGATCAAGAGCGCACTCTGCCAGACTGTGTGCTCAGCACTGCAAATCAGATGAGGAACAAGGCAGGCGTGGCTCCTGCCCGCATATAGCTTACAGTCTAGTGCAAGTCCTAGTTCTGAGTGAACTCCTAGAGGCATGACCATTATTTGCAGGTCATGTTGAAGATGAGAGCTTACTAGCTGTGAAACACTGCTCTTGGAGTTTCACATACATTTATTCATTTAATTCTCACCCCAAAATGAAAATTTTCATTTTATGACTGAAGAGATCAAATCTTGGGGAGAATGGGTTGCCTCATTCAAGGTCCCACAGCAGATTCCAGGTGGAGCTGGGACCCATACACCCAGCTGAGGGGGTGACATCCCTGTGTCCTGAGGCACATGCCCAATCAGGCATCAAACCCAAAAACTGGGTATGACCTCTTACCAAGAATCGAACCTACAAACCTTTGATGCATGGGACTATGTTCCAACCAACTGAGCCACATCAACCAGAGTTGTCCTGATTTTTAAGATTGAGTCTCAGATGGGGCAAAAGTGTCCAAAGCTGGGCAGTCAGGAAGAGGCAAGGAAGGACTAGCACCCCAGTCCCGAGACTCTTGGTCCTGCACACTTTTACCCTGCTGCGTGCATGGCTGGCTTCCTTTGCGCTTGACATCTCCCTTCATTCAGTCTATGCTCCACCCCATTCCACTAACAGCAGCAATCCACAAACTCCCGATGCCAGAACTGCCTCAAACCTGCAGCAACTGACCAGCTCACCAAGGAGCCAAGCGGTCAAAGCCATGCATAGCACAGGAAGGAGGGCTGGGGACAGTGCATGAAAACTGCTGCCAATGGCAAAAATCCCATTGGAGATGGGATTCAGAGAGACTATGAATTAGGGACATGGGAGCTGAGGCTTGAGTCTAATTTAGCTAAATGTTTGTTGCCCAGGAGGGACAGGATCAAATGAGCAAGATTTTGACTCAGTGCTTTGTGCTTATTTTCAAAGTTCTTTTCTGTGACAATTTTCTTTTCTTAGAAAAAAATATGTATGTGTATATATATATTTAATATTAATTTTTTATTGATTTTAGAGAGAAAGGAGAGGGACATAGAGATAGAAACATCAATTGATGAGAGAAAAATCATTTATCTGCTACCTCCTGCACACCCCCTACTGGGGACTGAGCCCACAACCCGGCCTGGGCCCTTGACTGGAATCAAACCCAGGACCCTTCAGTCCACAGGCCAATGCTCTATCCACTGAGCCAGACCAGCCAGGCTATTTTATTTTCTCTTATAGCATCTCTTGGAGACAGGAAGAGCAGAGGACCTGGATCCCCTTCACGTTGTCTGATGGAGGCAGTTTATCATTCCAGCCAACACATGGGAGTATCCCCCGTGTCTTAGGTACTTTCACGCTTTCTCATTTGAGTGTAGACCTAACGGTACGCTTTTCATCCCCTCTCACAGGACACTCACGCCTTGAGCTGCCTTTTAGAAACTCTAGGAACTCTCCATCTCCCCATCCTGGGTTTGAAGGGAGTTTGCCGAATAGCAGCCTTCATCCATTGTCTAGCAAATATTGCCTCAGAAACCTAGGCGGGGGGCAGGAGAGGCTAAGAGGCTTAGGAACCAGAATAGTTGCATTCAAATTCTGGCTTTGTTTCTGACTAGCAAGTGACCCTGGGCAATCGACTTAATTTTACTCAAAAGAAGGTTAATAATAGTAACAAGTAACGTATGCAGAGCCCTTAGAAGAGTGCCTGGCATATTAGGAGCCCTATATATGGCAGCCATTATTCCTGGGCATTAGGTACCAATATTTACTAATGAACAAGTCTAGATACAGAGAGTTGGAGTAAATGGCCCAAAGTCACTCAGCTGTAATGGTGAAAATGTGGCAGGTGGCCTGGCAGCTCAAGGACTCTGTAAAGTGCACAGGTTTGGAAATGAAACTAACTGAATTGGGCTGTCGCTCAGCTCTGCTACTTAGCTCCAAGGTGAATTCCCATCCTAGAACCCCTGTTTCCTCATCAGTCAAACGGATATTTCTAATACCTCCCTTGTATGGATTAGATGTGAATGTGTCTAGCGTGCCACTCACATGCAAAGTAAATGAACAAACCAAAAGGGCACAAGACTCCATTCTTGACCGAGGCAGCCAGTCCAGGTGCCTGCCTACCCGGGCTTCCTCCAGCTGCAGCTGGGCAGCTGGCAGAGCTGGAGCATGGCCACTCCCTGGGGCCAGCCTGTAGGAAGAAGATTCTGCATGAGTCATTCAGATCCACTCAGCCTGACCGCAGTTCCCTCGGATTTGGTTTTGATCCAAGAGTTGTATGCCTGAAAGGGCATCTCCAGAGGCCAGTGGGGCACTGGATGCAGAAAGCGGAGCAGGAACCCTGCCTGCCTTTTTGTCTGGGCGTTCCTGTTGATCAGTGATATCAGTGACTGCTTCAGAAATGTGCAAACACAGCCTTGCTTTGTATCACAGCTGCCTTTTGGCCAAGATGCCTTTCCCCTAAAACCCGTTTGGCAACCTCTCCTGGAGCCGCAGGGCAGTCAGGTTTGGGAAATAAAAAGTCAGAGATAGTGCTTTAGCCAGCTTGACCTGGGCGGGCCACTTGTCTCGAGCTCCCCCCGGGTTCGTCTAGGTCTTGAGGACAGAGGACTCTCCTGCGGGCCCTTCCCAGAACCTTCCTGGTTCTTGTGGAAATTCTCCCAGATGCTGGTGGCTGCCAGGGAGAAGCAGACACTGTCCACATACCAGCTGTCCCACGGGGACCTCAGAGTTCTGGAACGGAGCCAGATGAGAGAACTGTTCCACCAGGGCTGTGCCCAGTGCCACTGAGCTCTTCCTCTGGGCCCTGCCCTCCAGGAAGGGCACCACAGCCTGGACAACCGCCTGGGTCCACAAGGGTTGCTGCCCAGCTGCTATATTAAGAAATCCTAACTCTTGTTGAGTTTGCTGGGCTCTGTGCTGGGCACTTCATAGTCATCCTCTAGCAACTCTAGTAATAATACTTTTATGAGCTTATGAAGTCCAATTCATTCAGATCATGGAGGGATTACTATAGAGTGAGCACCCCGCGGAGAATAACAATATTAATAAAATACAGCTTCAGCCTTCAAGGTGTCATTATCTAGTATTAATCTCCAACTTTGGAGGCTGCTCTGTGTTTCTGTCAGAGTCTGGAACCCAGCTCTACATTTCCTAGCCATGTGACCTCTGGGAAATTGCTTAACCTGTCTGTGTCTTGGTTTCCTCCTTTGTAACTGGGGATCATAACAGAATTCACCTCTTAGGGTTGTTGTAAAGATTAAATGAGACAGTCCGTGGAAGATACTGGGAACAGTGACTAGTTCATAGTACGTAATAACTATTAACCATGCATGAGTGGGCTTCAGGGGTGGGAGTGGAGTCTGTGAAATTCTAGGCGAAATAGGGGGTGACTTTGTGTGTATGTGTGAATATTTTTCAAAACGAAGGGTCCGTGACTTGGGGACACAGAGAAGATGAAGAAGTACTTCCGAATGGGAGGTCAAGTATAGCTGCATGGCTGATCTGCTTACTTTGTCTTCCAAAGAGCTGAGTTACCTAGGGAAGCTTTGTAAATGGCACCTCTATATCTCCTGGGGCCCTTTAGTAAGATATGGCAATCTAACCAGTCAGGACTCAGGGGGACTTCTTAAGACTCATGTACCTGGAAGAAAACTTAGGGATTATCTATTCTAAATTCACACGAGGGACTCTGAGGTCAATGGTTGAACCTTATGTCTCCCAGAGATAGCAGCTCAAAGAAATGGAGAGTTAACTGATGTGCAAGTCCAGTCAGAAATGCTGGGCCAACACCTGCCCTTTTCCCTGCAGAATTGTTAAGGCTCTGTGTGATGGTGTGTCTTTGGAAATATTTAAAATGTGTTACCATTATAGCTATTACTTCCACGAGCACCTGGCTCTCCAGAGAATAGGGTGTGTGTGTGTGTGTGTGTGTGTGTGTGTGTGTGTGTGTGTATGTGTGTGTGAGAGAAAGAGAAAGAGAGAGAGAGAGAGAGAGACTAGCATATATAGAGAGAGATTTAACTTTTAACTTAAGGAATTAACTCATGTGATTATAGGGGGCTGGCAAGCCTGAAATTTGTGGGGCAGGCTGGTAGGCTGGAAACTCTGGCAGGATTTCTGTCAGAGGCAGGATTACAGTTTTGAGGCAGAGTTCCTTCTTCAGGAAACCTCAGTTTTTGCTCTTAAGACCTTCAACTACTAGTATTTGGATAAAGTCCATCCATATTATGGAGAGTAATCTGCTTTCCTTAAAGACAATTCTATGTAATAAAAGCGTAGTATGCAAATTGTCTCCTCCACTAGGAGTTCGTCTGGGAGTTCGACCAGGGGGCGGGGCCTGGCTGGGGAAGGGAGGGAATACCAGGCCTGCAGCTGGCAGCCGCTAGGGACCTTACCAGTGCACTGAGCCTCTAGTTGATTATAAATGTTAATCACATCTATTAAATGCCTTCATCGTAACATTTAGACTAGTGTTTGAACAAACAAGTTGATACACAAAATTAACCAATCACATTGGCCCGCTCAGCAATCAGCCTTAGGAGTCACAGTGTCTCTTGAGCCTTTTCAGTAAGAGTCCAACACACTGTCTGGTAGATGAATAGCAAAGGAAATGATTCCGTGCAAGAGGGAGCATGCTGGCTTGGCAAAGAGTGCTTGTTCAGTTCTCAGGGAAATGTTACTCAGAAGTTGGCATGCAGGTTAATTACTGCAATGGTGGCCTTCACAAAACTGAGAGAGAAGCAGGCGTAGCTAATCAGAAAACAGGAAATGCCCCAAAGAACGCCTTGAGTTCTGGTCTAGGGTGTATTCTGCATTTGAATCTGTTATGTTCTGGGTTGAAACTATTTAATTCCTGTCCACAGGAAGACATAATCATCGTAATAAAATCAGAGTGGGAACAGGGTGAGGTGGTGAGAATGGAGAAGGGAAAATTTCCATAATTTAATCTGATGTTTAGTGCCTGCAATTTCAAACCTTAAAAAAAAAAAAGAAATAGAATTGAAAACTGAATACTAGTAATATAAACATGTCATTCTGTGGCTTCTAATAATAAAGGAATTTATCTATTTTTAAAAAAAGAACTTATCTATCTCCCCCCACCCCACAACAAGTCTATGTGTAAGAATAGGCTTTTAACAAAATGCAATGTACACATCTTTTGATAGAAATCCGTCTCCTCCTTAAAAGGAATTCTCCAGAAGGGAGAACTGGTTTCCAGGAGAGGAGCTACTGCTAGCGACTTAACCTTCTCCTATTAGCTAGGGAGATAAGAGGTCAGTGTTTAAATGTACTAGTCCTGAGATTGTTTTGTCTTTTAAAGGAAGAATTCAGCTGAGTAAAGTTAAAGGTATAATTGGCTCCGTTAAGTGAGACAGGATAGAGGGCAGTGCCCTCAGGACGAACATTGTGTGCTAGTGCAGGAGCACAGGAAGTTCCACCTGAATAGTCCCATCTGGTCTGTGGTCAACCCACATCAGCTGGGACTCAGCCGGTCCCCTTTGTTCTCCACACACAACCAAATCATGTCTTTAGGTACATATATTGGAAGATTTGTTGGGCAACTTGATTTTGTTATTGTTGGATTATGAACTTTTTGACGTTACAAAGTCCAGTTTCTAACACCCTCCTTCCCAAGTTGTTTGTATCAGCCAAATGAAGCTCAGCCTGGCATTCATGTCTTTATGTTGTGACCATAACCTTCCCACACAGCTTGGTTGCCTTTACTCCCTCCCACATCCCTTGGTTCCAGCCAATTGGGCTGTGCAGTGTCCCTAGACATGACCTGTTCTCTTTGCCTCCATGACTGACTCACCCACCCCATTTCTCCCACCTGGAGTTACCTTTTCTCCCAGCTCCACATCCGGTCCATCCTTGTCCTGTGATCCCCAGTTCAGCCTCTGCTTCCTCCTCAAGGCCTTACCTGGTGCCGAAAGTCGCCTCCCCTTCACCTGGATTTGTATTTTCATCTGTACCTCTCTGATACCAACTGAAGCCATCTGTCTATATCAGTCACATCTACCTCCCTGCTGGACCACCTGAGAGCAGAAACCATGTCTTAGGTATCTTTTATCTCCTACAGTGTCCAGCTCAGTGCCTGACAAGTGATATATATTTCAAAGATGTTTGTTGGAAGAATGATGATATCAATTAAGGTTTGTGGAAGAACTCACTTACTGACCATTCCCATGGGCTGAGCTATGAGCCCAGTGCACAAAATTTGTACATGGTTAGGGTCACTAGGCCTGACCAGCAATCAGGGCCGATCAGGGCCTTCTGGCTGCCCACCAGGGCCTTCCTTTCAACAGCCAGCCAGGGCCTCCCTTCCCCAGATGTCAGCTGGGGCCTCCCTTCCCCAGCTGCCAGTTGCTGACCAAGGCCTTCCTTAGTTCCTTGCCAACCCCGGTGGTCAGCACATGTCATAGCAAGTGATTGAACTCTGGTCTCCTGATTGAACTCCCAAGGGGACACTTATATAGATATCACTGATCCTCTTGCAGGAGGAAATTCCAACATGAAAATGAAGCAGGCAAGAGCATGGTAGGCTTTTTCTACTGGGTAAAAATGTGCAAAGGGATTTGTTTGGTTCCTCTGTTCCAAAGCCCATATACTCTATTTGTAGAATGTTTTGAGACCTAGAGTTATCTTATACTCTTCCCTTTCCCCAGTTACCAGCACACAGCAGGTGCTTAATAAATGTTTGCAAATGAATGAATAAATAAGTGACCTTTTTTTATACTCCTCAACTACTGACTCTGGACCAGCCCTGTTTCTATTGAGGGCTGGGAGGGTCAGTATATACCAGCATTATAGTCTGGCAGTGTTTCTTCTATTCTGATTTCCACATCAATAACTAGGCTTGGGATTCAATTCAAATGAGCAAATACCAACTCTTTCTACAGCCTCTCTGGTACCCTTGCCTTTCCCTTAGCTCCCTGCCTGGAATCCTGGGGAATTAGAAACTGAAATTTGCTTCAATACCATCCTTCAGTGACTCAAGTACTACATTGCAAGCTCCTGTGTTCAATTTCTAAACATTACTTGCTGTCTTCTCTTTTATTTATTTGCTGGGACCTCTTGCAATTGCCCATCTTCTCTCTTGAAGGCGTGCCATGGTCTCAGGGTCCAGATTCACTCCCTCCTGGCTTAGTTCTCCAACTACACAGCCGTGGTCATGGCAGCAAGGGTGGTGGTGAGCTGGAGAATGAGTGATTAATTCTATCAGCTTATGCAGGAATTCCTGACCTTTGTCAAGGTTACCAGCCCATTTGAGAGTCTGATGAGAGCAACAGACTCTGTCCCCAAAAAACTCACAGATGTAATGTTTTGTGTATTGGAGCAAATAGTCTTAGAGAGTCTCAGAATGCCCTGAAATCTGATCTTGGACTTTCCTGTGGCCACTGCCCAGGCTGCCAAGCCACATATGATATTTATGCATTTTCTTTTTTACCCTATGGTCCTCACTATGAGTTTATTGAGTTCTCACATGTAACAACTCACCCAGCTATTCTTTTATCAGTACTTTATTAACAAACTATTTTATGCCAGGCATTGCTTTTTGAACTGAAGATGTAACAGTTTATTTTTTTAAAATACAATTCTTTACTGAATTTATAGTGCAGAGAGTCATTAATTAAGTAATCACACTAATGAATATTAAATTAGATAGTAAAATCGGGACTTTGAGTGGATGTTTCATTTCATGTGTCATCTTTAGCTCAAGTTTCTGGCAGCTTCCACACTGTGGTGTGGTAGTAAACACACACTCAGGTTTGGTACCTGATGTAGGTTCAGGTTCTGGCTGTTTCCTTATTAGCTGGGTGACCTTAGAGGAGTTAACCAGCTTCTCTCAATTCCTTGTCGGTAAAATGGGACGAGAATGTTGACCTTGCAGAGCTGTCTTCAGGATGTAGAAACACGCCTGGCACTTGTAGGTGGATATTTAGGGGAAGCTGCTGTAATTGTGGATAGAAGCATTTTACCCACCTCCTTCTGCTTAAAAATCCTTTTCATGGACCCTCTTTCTCTCAAGAGCACCCGTACTGTAATTGGAGAGGAAGATTGAGAGGTTTCTGTGGATGAGAGGGGGGTGAGTGGGCTCAACACAGAAGTGTGGGGGAGGACACCAGGACAGCTGCTAGTGATGTCAGACTCAGATCCACTGTGGGGCCGTGAGCCCCACAGAAGGGCCACAGTCAGAGCTCACGGGTCAGGGCAGGAGCTGACGGTAGGGTCATGCTGCAGTTTGAAAAGGGAAGCCAGCGAGGCTTTGGGATCCCACTCAAGTGGAAAAGTTAATGCTTAGCGGAGGGAGGGTGATGACTCATGGCTCTGCTATGCTGAGGTCTTGGAAGAACGAGGTGGTGAGTCCCACTGCCGGCTGTGTGCCGAGAGCCTTAGCAATGTGACATTCCGCTGAACAAAACACATTACCTCCTGCATTTCGCTGTAGTGGAGGGGAAGCTGAGGATTGGTTCAAAGTGTGGCCACCAACGGGAGACTGCTTGGGTGCAAAACCTGGCCCTGCTTCTTACTAATAGGATAACTTTGAGTACGTTTGCAGCTTCTCCATTTCCTTAGCTATGAAAGAGGGATGGAAATAATTGTACATACCCCCTAGGATTTTTAAGGGGAATCAGTGATGTGAGAGAATAGAAAATATATACGTTGGTCTTCCTCTGCCATCCTGTTCCTGGCACAGGGCTCCCGAGACCCTTGTAAATTCCTACGTGATACAAGCAGTAGCAGCATGTCTTGTTCTAGTAGTTGGTCTTTGACCCTATCCCTGACACAGGACTCCTAAAACCCGTGTGAATTCCTAAGTGATACAAGCACTAGGCCCATCATTTGTTCTCAAGAGATTACTCTGGGGCTGCTCCTGGATAGGGCTGGTCACAGAAACACCAGGCCGGAATGAAAAGCTTGGAATTTTCAGCCCCGTCCCCTACTGTTCCAGGCAGGGGAGCACATTCATGTACTGGGAGAGTGATGCACCCTAACTCCATGGATATAGAGCTTGGGACCCTCTCAGACCTTGCTGTATGTATCTCATCTGGCTGTGCATCAGTATCCTTTATCATCCTATATAATAAAAGAGAAACATGCAAATTTGACTGTACTTTCATTCCTGATTGGCTATGCTACCAGCCAATCAGGAGCGGGGACAGAGCCAAGTGGCACAAGTGCTGGGCCCGGGGGTGGAGATGAAATGGTGGCGTCAAGTGCCCAACCCCCAGGTGCTGTGAGGGGAAGTGACGGCGGTAGCAGTGGTGGTGGTGGTGGTGGTGGTGGTGGCGGCGGCAGCAGGGAGCACCTGGCCTCCAGGCACTGTGAGTGGAAGTGGCAGCGAGTGCCCAGCCCCTGGGGCCAGGTGGTCGCAGGCAGCCGGGGCTGAGCTGAGCAGGGCGATGGCTGGATGCCCAAGGCCTAAAGCCTCACCAGAGTACAAGCAGCAGCGGCATATCTTGTTTTAGTAGTTGGTCTTTGACCCTATCCCTGACACAGGACTCCGAAAACCCGTGTGAATTCCCTGTGCTACTGCTTTAAGCCTTGGGCAGGCTGGGGGTGAGCCATCAGTTGGACATCCTCTGAGGGCTCCCAGTATGTGAGAGGGGGCAGGTTGGGTTGAGAGATCATTTACCCCTAGTGCACGAATTTCGTGCACCGGGCCCCTAGTATGCTTTAATAAACTGGTGACATGATGGGTTCCCTGAGTTCTATGAGATACTCTAGCTAATTAATGGAACCCACCAAGGGGATGGTGTATAAGAGAACTTTAAGAAGCAGAGGTGACAACCTGGACTTGTTTTTGGTGTCTAAAGTGGGAGGGGTGGCCGTCTTGTGGGACGAGCCCTTAACCTGTGAGACCTGGGGCTATCTCCAGGTAGATAGCGTCAGAACGGGTTAAATTGTAGAACCACCCATCTGGTATTGCAGACCATACATGTGGTGTCAGAAGTGCTGTGTTTTGTGTGACGGCAAAAGAGACACACAGGAGGAAACGCTGTTTTGTTTTCTGAAAACAGATGAGCAAACATTAACTTTGATTTTGGTAAGGATCTGGAGGCGGGGGAAGGGGTGCTAATAGGAGCCCCTGCTCTTGGGACTTGGCTCCAAGAAAACCTACACACCAGCTGGATTGATGTTGACTCGACCAGGCAAGGTGTGCTATCGAGTCTCTGACACAAAGACAACCTTGGGTCTTCAGAAGAGGTGGACCAGAAGTAAAGGCAACAAACCCCCAACGCTCTGTGTGTCCTAGAGAGTGCTTATGTGTGAATTACCTTGTGCTGAGGCCTGTGGGAGGGAGTCCAGCTTAATCTTTAAACTGCATCAGGGTCTTGACCACACAGAGAAGCACCATGGACTTCAGAGCTGAAACTCCAGGTCCTACCATTGCACCTCTGCCACTGCACCTCTGCCACGCGTGAACTCGGACACACCTTTCTTTTTTTCTTTTTTTTTAATATATTTTATTGATTTTTTACGGAAAGGAAGGGAGAGGGATAGGAAGTCAGAAACATCAATGGGAGAGAAACATCGATCAGCTGCCTCCTGCACACCTCCAACTGGGGATGTGCCCGCAGCCAAGATACATGCCCCTGACCAGAATCGAACCCGGGACCCTTCAGTCCGCAGGCCAACGCTCTATCCACTGAGCCAAACCGGTTTTGGCCGGACACACCTTTCTTAACCTCTTTGAGTCATTTTATAAATGAGGATACCTGCATGCCAAAGGTTAGCTTTGTTGGTTTCTTTCTGCAAAAAGCTTGAGAGACAGAAGCCCTGGGAAATCTTGGTCTACAGGAACTGGTGAGGGAGAGGCAGGGGATTGTGGTATTACCATATCTCTATGATTTTGAGTCCCCCATCTCTAGACCTGGGGATGGGAAAAACGTTTTAGACCGAAACCTGCTGTTGGGTTTGGAAAACTTTGATTCAGATAGCCCCTCCCCTAGACAGATGAAAGGGCCACGCAGGCACATAGTTGGCCTTCAGGGAGATGTTCTTTGAATGAACAAATGAATGGTACCTGCTCTATAAGTACTTCTAATTGATTGGTATCTCTTATTTTTTATTTGCAGATGAGAAAAAGAAAACAAAGAAAATTGATAATGAGCTCAACCCTGTCTGGAATGAGGTGACTTTATTTTACTTTTTTTCAACTTTTTTTTAATGGATAAACTACATCTGATTACTCCATCTTTGGTCAGAGGTGAACACTTAATCTCTTCTTTTTCCACCCCACACCTCCCGTCTCCCTTTGTGGCCAGGGAGACAGCAGAGCAGTTCAAGGAGACAGAGCTCAGTGGCATGTCTTGTGCAGTGGAGGTGTGGTGAAGAGGGCTGGGTTCTAGCCTGCAGCAGCCTTGAGCTTGCTGTGTGGCCTTGGTTCAGTCATGTGTTCTATGTGGGCACATCTGTAGAGCAAAGGGTGGTATTAGAACATTTCCAGAGTCCCAGAGGGAACGCTCCATAATTAAAAACATAACTGTGTGTGACTAATCAAGAATGTATCACATGATACTTTGTGTGTCTAGCTGAGTCAAAATATTTGCTGTTTTTATTTTGATAAAATAATATATATTTAACACAAAAATTTTGAAAACTTCAGACCAGCATAAAAAAATGACCTTTGGCCCTAGCTGGTATAGCTCAGTGGTAGAGCCTCAGACTGTGAGCTGAAGGGTCGTAAGTTTGGTTCCTGGTCAAGGGCAAGTATCTGGGTTACAGTTTCAATCCCCAGCTCCAGTTGGGGAGCTTGTGGTAGGCAACCAATTAAAGTGTGTCTCTCACATAGATATTTCTCTCTCCCTCCTTCACATTCTCCTTAAAAATCAATGGAGGAAATATCCTCAGGTGAGGATTAACAAAAAAAATACTACTTTTGGTCTTACTATCCAGAAGCAACTACTGTTAACATATGGGATTTGTCAATAAATTTTTATTGAATAAATATCCTATCTAATAAAAGAGTAATGTGCAAATTGATGGTACCTTCACTATACCCAATAAGCCACACCCACAAACCATGCCCACAAGCCAATCAGGAGTGATATGCAAATCACTGCCCAAGGATATTTTTTCCATTGATTTTTAGAGAGAGTGGAAGGAAGAGGGAAAGATATAGAGAGAAAAACATTAGTGTGAGAGACATATCGATTGGTTGCCTCCTGCATGTACCCCAACCAGGGTCTGGGATGGAGCCTGAAACTGAGGCACATGCCCTGATCAGAATCGAACCTGGGGCCCTTTAGTCCAGAGGCTGATGCTCTATCCACTGAGCCAAACTGCCTAGGGCTCAAGTAAACTTAATTGCAGTTTTATAACTGAAATCTAACCAAGTGAAATGCCAATCCCAAACCCATTAAGATTACAGGATGTGTTCTAATATGAGCTATGAGATGACTTTCCATCCATTCCAGACCCATTACAAGGAGTAAAATTAAATCTTCAGTATATACTGGTTTATTTAAATTCATTTATTACACAATCAATCAAAGTCATCAGTGGTATGTGTTGATTTTTTTTTTTTTTTACATTTGTCAATAGACAGTGATTTGTTGCATTAAGATGGAAGTCTCATCTGACTATAGCACTGGCCACAGTGGAACATTGAATGAGGGGCTGATGCATTTTATAAAGTGTTTTCTAGAGCATTCATCTCTTTGATAATATTATGTTTAGGAAGAGCAAGTATTTAAAAATAGCCATTGAAGAAAACATTTTCACATCTACATTTTATTTTATTCTTGCAATAATTGTGGTGGCATTGTCAGTTCTCTGACTATGAGGTAGGGGTTGGTGATGTGTCCAGGGACACAGAGCCTGGTAAATGGGAGGCCAGGAGTCACCACCAGGGTCTCAGAGACTAAGTCTGGTTTGCTTTCCCATAACCCTCCGCAGCCTCCACGCTTAGAATTTAATTTATAATTTAATCACTTCCATCTAACTATAAATTGGAAAGATTGACATTGGTGAAGATAATGACCCAGCGTTTAGTGTTGGTACATTTCATTGTATTCTCTGATCCCTTTAACAGCCTTTTTGTTTTTGTAACCTTTCTGTGGACAGATTTTGGAGTTTGATTTGAGGGGCATACCACTCGACTTTTCATCCTCTCTTGGGATTGTCGTGAAAGATTTTGAGACAATTGGACAAAATAAGTAAGTTGGTTTCAACTCTTTTTCTCATTTGACATATTATCTTACTGTTGTTTATTATAATACTTGCAATATAATCATACTTTAATTCCATGTCACCACCCACTGCTGAGCCAGTATCAGCTACGGTTAATCAATCACGGTGCTTTTATCCAAATGTCTATGTTCCTAAAAGGCTGCACTAAGCCACCACTAGTCTATCTAATTTGGCACTTAGTCTGAAAGCTGTTTACACTCCAGAAACTTCTTTGTTAATGACATATAGTCATTTCCTACTTCTGATGGTTTATCTGAACTGCAACTATATTGGACTCAGGCAAAATACTTTCTCCCAATTATGTGTGACCCTTATACATCTCATTCAAGTGGTACTTCCAGCCTCACTTCCATTTTACTGTCTTATTAGCCTTTTAAACCCAACAGATCTAAAGCAGTTTCCTTGTCTTATTGCCTCTATCAATTTCCAATGGGAGAGGGGGGTGTAATGATACGCCATGGTGGTACCGAGGGTAGTCCCCTGGGTAAAGCTGGGGGTTCCCAACTAAGTTTCCAGTGGACAGAGTGACCTCAGTAAATTCACTTCATTCCTTGATTTGGACTCAGGCCTTATATAGACTCAGAAGCCAGTCTTAGGTAAACATTTCAAACCAAGCTAGCTTACAAGAAACCCATGCTTAACACCAGGTTACTTACTTGTTATTTTCTGATGGAAATGCTTGGTAGGAGGGCATTTCTGCTCTGTGATCATTGAATTCTCCTTTATGTCATACCACATAAGAAACCACATTACTCTGTATCCTTGATTGTAAGATGTAATTGACCATTAGAAGTACTACTAAATTAATAATAGGTTTGGGGGAGAAGGAAGCCTGATATTAAATACCTGTGTCAATTGTAAGAAGCATCCCAATTTGTAGTAATTTTATTCTGAGTAGAACGGGAATGCATTTACAAATGTGTGTCTCAGCCTCAGGCACATTTGGTATGATCAGAGGGCTGCCATGAGAGCAATACGTTCAGATAGGGTGACCATGTGCCCAGATTTGCTTAGGACAGTCCTGGTTTATGGTTGCAGCACATGATTAATAATGCCTCTTCGCTGCCAGCAGTGGCTTGGTTTGGCCACCAAATTATATGGTCACCCTAATCACTTGGGATGTTGGAGAAGCACTGAAGAGGCCAGTCAGGTGCAGCTTAGAGAGCAGGAGAAGCTGGGACAGGGGAAGGAGATGAGGTCATCAGAACCATAGCACACGGTTTTGTGAGCCACAACACAAGTTTTGGGTTTCATTCCTAGTCAAGCAGGAATCCATTAGAGGGTTTTGAATATGATCTGATTTATATGTTAGAAGGATCACCCAGGATTTCTGTGCAGTAGAAACCAGTTAGGAAGCAGGGAAGACAATACCGGGAGACTGTTATGTGTTCATTTTACACCTGTTGATACACAGTGGGCCCCTGGATGACAGCAGTGATGGAAGAGGACAAATCCCCACCAAGGCCCACGTCAGCACCTATGTTTGAGCGTTTGGTGTGTACTTCTGGAGACAGAGTTGATGTGCGGTCTATCTGGTCCTGGACATTTTTCTTTGCAATTTTGAACTAAGAAAATGACAGTGGGCTCTGTTATAAGGATCCTTCTAAAGTTGGGGGCTCCGTGCATCTTGTTGAGATAGGTTGCACCTGGTGCCATGGTATCTGCTGAGCAGGAATACAAAATGAGCAGCTGTTCCTATGGCGTTGTTGGGACAGGGGAGTTTTTAGGCCTAATGGAAAAAGGCAGATTCTCTCTCCCCTCCTTCTGGGAGGCACCCCCACCCGACGACTTCTCCCAGCACCCACTGTTCTTATTGCTGCTCCGAGCTTCAACTGGACCTGCCCTCTGGGCCACATATGCACCATCTGCTAATTCTTTTCTCCAACAAAACTTGCCTGTGTCTCAGTCCTTCAAAGTCCTGCAGGCTGAAAGGAACTTTCCAGAAACAGATGATGGTGTAAGGGCTGCTAAGAGTTCACTGTGTTAACTTCCCAGGAACGATGACCTTGGGACTGAGATCACTATGACTTATCTGAAGGAGTGGACAATATGGGAATTCTGGGCCCTGAGGCAGGATCATTGGGGGACGTCTTTGGGCTTTTCTTAGGAGATAAGTTCTCTGTCCTGCAGATTTCCCTGCGTGGTTGTCTCCTGTCTTCCATGAAAGGCCCACCCTATCTGCTCTGGAATGAACACTGTGTGATGATGCCCTGGGATGCCTGTCCTCTTACCCTCCTCCGCCAGCAATTGTGACCTTTGGCCTTGTCTCCTCCAACTAAACAATGTGTAGACATTAGTCACATTACCTGCAGGGGAAAAATTATACTCATAGCTATGTGATTGTTCAAACTATTTGTGTGTTTTGGCCCCATGTCTTCTTGGCTTTTCTACTAAAGCTTTAGCCCTTGAGGACTGCTCAACATTCAGTGTTGGAACGTTGTCCTCACCTGGAAGCACAGGGTGGGGGCAGAGGATTTTTCTCCCAGCTTAAGGAATGTCTTGCCTGTTAACTTTCCTGTTGCTGTGGCAACCGGCTGTGCAAATATGTCTGCTGCTCTAAGCTCTCGCGTCTGCTGCTTTGGGGCCTGTAAGCAAACACTGCCAGGCTGCCTGGCTTGGCCTGAGTGTCCATGCCCACACCCACAGTGACTGCCCCATCCAATCCAAGGAAGCCCAGAGCCCCTGTGTCACTAGCATTCCTCCTCAGGCATTGAAAAAGGGCTGGGCATTCAGTGCAGGCTCTATTCTTCCTCACTTTATAGTCATCCAACCAGCCAGCCAGACAGAATGATGGCAAGAGAATAGCAGGGGGAGCCTCTTGGTCACATGACGAGCATGAAATGATATTTTTAGCTGAAATGTCAGAGTGGAAGAGTTTTCTCAGCAGCTGAATAATGAGAGTTTCCTTTGCAACAAGGCCACCAGTCAGTGAGGACTTAGGGAGTGCCAGGGACTATGCTGAGCCTTTGAATGCATTATCCCACTTAATCCTCTTAGACACCCTAGGAGGAAGGTCCTGTTTTTCCTCAGAGAGGTTGGTGATCTGCTCAAGGTCACAGTAGGTATGTGTCAGAGTCAGCATTTATATCCAGGCCTGTACTCTTTTTTTTTTTTTAAATATATTTTATTGATTTTTTACAGAGCGAAAGGGAGAGGGATAGAAAGTCAGAAACATCGATGAGAGAGAGACATCGATCAGCTGCCTCTTGCACGCTCCCTACTGGGGATGTGCCCGCAGCCAAGGTACATGCCCTTGCCGGAATCGAACCCGGGACCCTTCAGTCCTCAGTCCGACACTCTATCCACTGAGCCAAACCGGTCTCGACTGTACTCTTTTTTTAAAAAGTATATGCATTTATTGATTTTAGAGAGAGAGGAAAAGAAGGGAGAGAGAGAAGGAGAGAGAAACATCAATGTAAGAGAAACACTGATTGGCTGCCTCTTCCATGCCCCCACCACCAGGGAATGGAGCCTACAACCTGGGAATGTGCCCTGACCAGGAATCAAACTGGCGACCTTTTGGTGAATAGGATGATGCTCACCAGTCAGGGCAGGCCTGTACTCTTGACTTTTACACTGTACTGAAAACTTATAGGAACCAAAATGCAGGTGGAATGATTGGTTATCTTTTGGCTAAAATGGAAGTAATTTTTCTAATTTTGAAAAAAAAAAAAGAATACTCACTATCTACTGGTAGCTCCTCCCTAGGTGAACATTTGAAGTAGGAATTTTTATATTGTTGAATACTAAAGCACTCATGCTTATGCTCCACATGAACAAGATAAATTCGGAGACTAGAGCTCATCTTCATAATGACCTTGAGAAGCAGAGATGAGATTTGAGGCTCAGAGGGGCTGAGGCTGGGACACTGATACCTTGGCATCTGGGTCCTGTTGAACTCCACTTAAATTCCTAAAGAAAAATCATCTTCAGGACCTTGGAAATATAGGAATGAAAGATAGTTACAAATGTGTGTATGTGTGTGTGTATGCGTGTGTACATGCCAGGGAGGAAAAAGAGATCCCAAGTAGGGCTTTTGCATTTGTTGTTCCCTCAGCATGAAGAGCTCCTTCCCTTCGCCTGCAGCAGATGTAAAATCTTGTCATCTCTGACCTCAGCATCTCTGACCATCTTCCCTCCCATCATTCTCCATCTCGCTGCCCTGTTTTATTTTCTCAGAGCCCTTCCTGCTAAGGAGCTCATGTGGATGTAGGAAGGTGAAGGGAGTCCATCCAGGCATGTGGCTGTTTGGGTTAGGTTTTAGACAAGTACTCAAGGATATGTGTGGTCCATGTATCTACTTTACCTCGCTCAGCTTTCACCATCGTCTGAAATGTTCTTATCAATTTATCTACTCCTTTGGCCTTCTACTAGACAGGTCCATAGCCATGGTGTTCAATGCTTTACCACCAGCACTTAGCCTGGCCATTAGTAGGCCCTCAATAAATGTTTGTTGAATGAATGAATGAATGAACAAGTGAGTTCATGGTACAACCACACCAATGAAATGTAACATTTCTAAACATGGTCAGACATCTGTAGGTGGTTCCAGTGACCGTTCCTTCTCCTTGCATCTAACAAATAGCCCACTGATAATGGACCATTTATATGAATACTGTTCATCTCAACTCTCTGGAACAGCTTTCTGGTTCCAACTTGGGTTGAAGCTGCAAAGGAGTCAGAACATCGGGGGAGTTGGATCACAAGAAAAACAAATACCTGTTCCAAAGCCCATGCTGGTTTGTGGAGCTTCTCCCTGACATAACCAAAAAACTAGAAAATATACGTAACAATAGTTTTGGATACTGGAAATTGGCAGCACAGGATGGTGATCCCTGAGAGAGAGGGGAGATAACTGTGAGCATTCAACGTAATGCCCAGTGAACATTTCCCGGCAGCAGGGAGAGGGAACTCAGCAGATCCATCTTGGTTGTCTCCCAGAGTCGGGGAGGTGCAGATGGGAGTCTAGAGCCACACACACACATACACACACAGCACCCCTGATTACAGAGGGTTCTCTTGACACTTCAATTGAGTACTGGGGAGTGAGGAAACTACTGTCTGAGGCAGGGAAAAGAACCACCTGAATATTCCTTGAAACACACACAGGGCTGGGAATTGGTAATGCTCCCACCAGCCAGGGTGGGAAACCTAATTTATGAGCATTGGGTAGAGTATCCAGAAAGATTTACTTTAGCAATGTGAAAAAAATATTTTATCATTAATAGGCATGAACAAGGAAACAAGTATTATAATTATATTCCATGGTTCATGAAGGTAGAAGTAAGCTTGAGTACGTTTCGTAGAGACATGGAAGATATAAAAAAGACCCAAATTGAATATCTAGAGATGCAAATTACAATGTCTGAGGTAAAAGACTGTAATTATCTCCCTTAGAGTTTGCATTCCTAGTACTCTCATTTTCCCCTCCATGTGTGCACTTGTGCATTCAAACCACCATCACATACACCCCCACACAAATGCAGAGCAAAGTTAGAAACATCATCTGAGTATCAATCACTGAGCCAGGCATCTGATCTGCTGTAGTATGAGTAAGAGAGAGATGCCTAAGACCTAATAATATGTCTAGGAGGAAATTCACCCAAGCTCTTGCATAAGAGGAGGTGTGGGCAAGTGGTCAGCTGTATGATCATGCCATTAGTTTGGATTTTGGCTCCTACTGCCTGTGTGACTCTTGAAAAGCTTCTTCTTCTTTATAAGGGGACTGTAATACTTCCTCAATAAATGGTAGACTAAGGGCAAATTTTAGGTAGTTAAGGAAAATTTACTTCAATTTTCTGAGGTACAACATAAGAGCTAATATCTTTTGTGGGCTTACCATGTTAATGCTATTCCACACATAATTGCATTCGATTGTTGTAATGACTCTGAAGCAGACTTATTTCCAACCTATGGATGATAAAATGTGGCTCAGAGAGGTTCACCAAATTGCTGAAAGTCACCCAGCTCTTTGAGTAGAAACACATGGATTTAATTTAGTTATGTTAACTTTTTTTACATAGAGCTCAGACCTTCCAAGATTTATTCTGTGTGTGTGTGTGTGTGTGTGTGTGTGTGTGTGTGTGTGTGTGTTTGGGTTGAGGGCCAGGGTGCCAGGATGTGAAAGTGAGAGGAAACACACACACACACACACACACACACACACACACACACACACACACTTGGTGGTACTGGGGACTATAGAATTAGAAAAAGAAAAAGAACAGGTTTGGGTTGTGAAAATACTAACTCCCTGGGCAAAGGTTTTATCTATTTTTTAATTAGAGAAAACAGAAAGAATGGTTTAGAATGGAGTTAGTTTTGTGGGAACCAGTGTGGTGTTGCTTATGAGAAATTTTCACTTCCTGAATTGTGTACAAAAGACCTTGTCTTCAGTTACATCTCTCCCAGCGATGAAACTCGCTTCTGACATTGCTACGTGTAAACACAGGAGTGGGATTTGTCCAGGAGTGGGATTTGTCCCCATGACCTTTCCTTCTCCTGTGGCTGGTGAGGAGGGAGGGACGGTCCACAGTTGAGGCAGGCTTTCTAACTGGAGAAGGTCTCAGGCTGTGTGGAAATCTACACCAGGAATAGATGTCACTGGGGACTAGGATTCTCAGCTATGAGTTCTATGTAGTTCCATCCCTTCAGTAGAGTGGCAAAGCTAGGTAAAGGTCAAAGCTGGTTTGGGCAGGCTGTCTAGAGCTGGAGAGGCTGAAGCCCACTGTTTGGGGAGGCCAATTAATTAGGTGTGCAGACCTGCTAGCATTTGTTATCATCTCTCAAGTAAACATGGCCACAGCCCTGGAGAAAGACACCCAGAAAAACCAGAAGAGAAAGTCATTTCATAATGACAAGAGCTGTAATTATCTTCTAGTTGCACTTGTGCTAGGTACTAGTCCCAGCCTTACAAAGGGTTCAGCATTCAGGAGAAAGGGGCTGCAGCGCGTAGATAATTAAAAAGGAGTCCAAGGATGAAAGATATTTTTGAGAGGCATTGGGGGTCAGAGGAGCTTCAGCTAAAGGGAACTGAAGACTCTCCTTGGAGAGGAACCAAGATGGCGGCATAGGTAAACACCTATTGTGCTGCCCCGCGCAACAATCCCAAAACTACAACATAACAACAACACAAACATCATCCAGAATCAGCGGAAAGCTGGCCGAGTGAAAATTCCACAAATAAAAGTAAAGGTGGGACACTGAGACTCAAAAGAGCGGCAGAGCGCAGCCGTGAAGCCAGAGGTTCCGAGCCGTGGGGCGTGCGTGGGCTGTAGGGCTGGCAGCAGCAATCCCGGCTGGATTTCTCCAACAGGGAGGGCGGAGACGTCCCAGTGCACAGATTCCCCAGTGCCAGGCGAGGTCCGAGGTCCGGGGTACGCACCCTGGAAGCCAGGCGTGGCAGAGGTCTCCTAACCTGAGGAGAAACCGGGTTGCTTGGAACAGCAGTTTGCACGAGCAAAGTGTGCAATAGCATAGACGCACTACTTGCTCCCTGGTAACTTGCCCCCTGGTTCAGGAGACCAACAGACTGCTTTGTTTTACAACCCTGGGCAAGACTTTGGGTGTACAGACTCATTTGGGGAGAGGCAGAGTTGTCTGGCAAGGGCTAGAGACTAATGGCTTTCTCTTGGAGGTGCCTGCAACAATTACCACCCAACAGAGACCCGTGTGCGAGCGTCGCATTGGACCTAGCTGACGCTGAGGCTGTCTGCTCAGTTCAGAGACTCCGCCCATCCAACCTGAACACAGTCTCCCTGCACAGCCAATTGGCCTGGAGGTCAAACCCTCCTAGGGCTAACAACAAGCTGGGCTTAAATTCAAAAATACTGTACAACCCATAAAGGATTGCAGTAAGAGTACCCACCTCAGGTAACTGGGGAGGCTGAGCCACTATCCCTTAGAGGACATCTACCACATAAAGCAGCCACCATGCAGAGACATGGAAAGAAATCAGGTGTGAAAGAAATGGAGGAAAAAAGACGACTAGACATAGGGTCCAAACCACGGTTATAAGGCTTTTCAAGAGGCTCCTAGAAAAGGCTGATGAACTTAATGAGAACTATGAGGAAATGAACAAGACCAATGAGGAAATGAATGAGACCTACAAGGAAATGAATGAGACTTACAAGGAAATGAATGAGTCCTACAAGGAAATGAACAAGACCTACAAGGATATGAACGAGACCCTCAAGGATATGAAAAAGGACCAACTAGAAATCAAGCATACACTGACTGAAATAAAAAATATTACACAAAGTCCTAAAAGCAGTCCAAAGGGCCGCAAGAACCAAGTCAAAGGTTTGAAATACAAAGAAGCAAAATCCACTCGGCTGGAAAAGCAAGAAACAAAAAGAGCCCAAAAAATTGAAGATAGTGTAAGGGGCCGCTGGGACAACCTCAAGCATACCAACATCCGAATTATGGGGGTGCCTGAAAAAGAGAGAGAACAAGGTAATGAAAACCTACTTAAAGAAATAGTGACTGAAAACTTCCCCCACCTGGTGAAAGAAATTGACTTAAAAGCCCAAGAAGTACACAGAACCCCAAAATATAGGAATCTAAAGAGGACCACACCAAGACACATCATAATTAAAATGCCAAGAGCAAAAGATAAAGAGAGAATATTAAAAGCAGCAAGAGAAAAACAGTTAGTTACCTATAAGGGAGCACCCATACGATTGTCAGCGGATTTCTCAACAGAAACCATGCAGGCCAGACGGGAGTGGCAAGAAATATTCAAAGTAATGAATAGCAAGAATCTACAACCAAGATTACTCTATCCAGCAAAGCTATCATTCAGAATTGAAGGTCAGATAAAGTGCTTTGCAGATAAGAAAAAGCTAAAGGAGTTCATCACCACCAAACCAATATTATATGAAATGCTGCAAGATATTCTTTAAGAAGAAGAAGAAGAAGAAGAAGGTAAAAATATAAATTATGAACAACAAATACACATCTACCAACAAATGAATATAAAAATCAAATGAATTAATAATCTGATAAACAGGATAAACTGGTGAATATAACAGAATCATGGACATAGAGAGGGAATGGACTGACAATTCTTGGGGAGAAAAGGGGTGTGGGAAGTGCAGCAAGAGACTGGACAAAAATCTTGAAACAATGGAAGAGGACAGTGGGGAGGGGGAGGTGAGGGTGGAGGGTGGGATGGGTACAGGGTGGAGGGGAGCTATAGAGGGATAAAAAAGGGGGAACAATGTAATTAATAAACTGAACAATAAAGATTTTTAAAAAGACTCTCCTTGTCTCAGGACCCCATGCTTTTATTCACACCATTTATTCTAAGGCAAGGTGGACATATATACTTCAAAGGGTAAGGTATCAAAGGATATACAGAAACATTGTCAGTTTGGGGAATAACCTACAGCTGTTCAGGTGTTTGGCCAACAGGAGGCAATAAAATGCCCTGAGCTATCTGGCAGCAGACAATCATTCTAGTTTTTTCCAACTGGTAAATTATATATGTGGCTCACCCTTGCTGAGCCCCCCAAGTTTCATCAACCTTTTGACGGAAATCTTGTAATTACTACATGCTGGAATTGGTCCTCGGCACACTTGGAGGACCATCTCTTAAAAGAAGGAGCTTTATAACCTGTAAATCATTTGTAAGGTCATTGGACTATCCTCAGTGACATATCAGTTAATATAGTTATTTAGCAAATATTTGCTAATGTGTGTTGTGCATCAGATACTGCTCCAGGCATTGGGAGGGACGGGGAGTTGCTTACATCTGAATGGAGGGAACAGGTAATAAATAAATCCACATGTAGTAATCAGATGGTGATAAATATGAAGAAGAAAAGTAAAGCAGAAAAAAACGATAAGGTGAAAGGTTTGTGTGCATGTGCATGCATGTGCCTGCTGGGTTAGATATGGTTTTTGTTTTGGGTCTGTTTTATAATGCAACATGAGATGTAAGGCTTTGAAAATGTCATTCAGGTTCCACCAAATTGGATTTCATTAGAATTTAACTGCAGCTTAAAGTTTACTTCTGGTCTAACCCTAAAAATAACACTTATTGCCAAACAGATTCATGGTATGTATAGTGTTGAGGGTGGGGAAGGAGCTATTGGATGTATGTAAGAGAAAGGATGGCTTGAAGAATTTTGCACAATGATTAAATAGAAATAGATGTGGGTAGTTAGAATGAGTTCTCTCTTTCTTTTTTTTAATCTTTACCCACTGATTTTTCCATTAATTTTTAGAGAGAGTGTAAGGGAGGGAGGAAAGTGAGAGAGAGAGACATCATTGTGAGAGAGACACATTGATTGGTTGCCTCCTGAATGCGCCCCAACCTGGGTGGAGATCAAACCTGAAACCCAGGCACATGCCCTTGACCAGCAATTGTTCCCATGACCCTTTGATTCTAGGGGCGACATTCCAATCACTGGACCATACTAGCCAGGTCACAACGGGTTCTTACCTGTTCATTCATGGCCTCCTACTCATACCCCCGGATAGGTAAAGCTGCCTTCCTGTGAGTTAGGCTGTGCATGAGTTCAGATCAGCTTTCCCTGCAAGTCCTGGCCTGCAGTCACATGCTTTTTCTTAGGTCCCTTTTTCTAGAGCAGGGTGCGAAATAATAATAAAAAGTGGCTGCTAAGCACTTTCCACGTCACTCTTTTAATCCTTACAACTGTCCAGGTAAGAAACATCCAAACCTGTAGAGGATTATTGAGAGTTTATTTGAGCCAAACTGACAATTACCAGGGACAGTTTGAGAAAATGCTTCAGAGAATGATAGTTTTGCAGCTTATGTTAAACATTAGAATCAAAGAAGGAGACATAAGAAGGGATACATGGAATTCATTGGTGGTAGATTAAGGGGGCAGGAGAAGGCAAAGCAGGAAACCTCTGGGATTGGATAACAAGTTAAAGGGAAAGACTCATTTATTTTACCTCGATGGGAATAGGATAGTTAACAATTAACATTTATGGGCACATAGAGGTGGTTTGGGGGGGAAACAAGAGAGCAATGAGGGGTTCCTGGTCTTATCCCGAGGGATCTGGAAAAGGAGATAACTCTGTCATTTCAAAACTATTTATCTAAGATGCAAAACAAGAACCAGCTCACTTCAGATAAAGATTGACCTTTGTCTCCCCTCCATGACTCACTTTTAGACAGGGATTTTTATGTTCAGACCATCTGATGTGGTTACTTTCGGTCTCCCAAGTTTGTAAGGCCAGCTGCGCAGGCCTCCCCTGAGTTTGTCAGATTTAGTATGTGGCCCCCTTTTTATCCACACAACAATGCTATTAGGTAGGAGCTTTCATTGTGCCCATTTTTCTGATGTGGAAACTGAGGCTCAGAGAAGTTAATTTACAGTACGAGGATGAGTACAAATTAGCTGGCTCTGCCTACCTCCAAGATCTTAATCTCTATGTTATGCTGTCCTCCTTATCTTATAAGATCCCAAAGGGTGGATGGATTAATGACCACTGTGTGGTTTGGGAACCACTGTGTGGACCAGTGTTTATATATACGTATTCTAAAAACCCCTGCCCCTTTCCAAAGAACAGGACAAAGACCTCAAGGTTCTCTAATCCTGGTGTGATGTTAGGAGAGGAAGCCATAGGAAGGGTGCATGTGGCTAGACCTGCCACATAGAATTTAATAGACTTTTGTTTATATTTTATTCTATTAAATAATTGGATTTCTATGCCCATTTTTCAGATATGAGCCTGTTATCATATTGAGTGTGTTTTTAAAAGTACCCCCCCCCCTTCTCCCACGATCCAGCTTTGGCAGCCGCTTTACCAGCCCCCAACCCTCCACCTTTCCCTGTCCCACAGAAACCATTGTTTCTCAAACTTCCTGGGTATAAGAATTAACTAAAGAAAACTCTGCTTCAGGGTCCTGGGAATTTATAACCGCCGGGTTATTCTGTCATCTGTCACGGAGAAGCCTGGGGAACCCCATTTTGAGGAATGCCATATGCACTAACTCAGGGAGTGAAGATGGGCTGGCTGGAGACTCAGGAGGGTGACTGACCGGGGAGTGCCCTTTGAAGTTGTGTGCTAGGTTCTCCCAATTTCTGCTTGGAACCAGGGAGGAGCTTGCCAGATACTGGCCTAGGGGAGGAGCGAGAGTGTGGGGAAGGGCGATAGCGCCCACACCCTTCCCAAAGGCAACAAGGCCCAAATGACTAGGCTCAGCTGGCTGAGAGCCCAGTGCTTCAAAGAGTGGATAGGCAATGGTTCTTTCAGGTTTTCTGCCCGGACCTTGGAGCAGCTTAGAAAAGTATTTGTCCCCAGCCTCACTGGGGACTGTTCTCCACCTTCAGAGGATGGGAAGTCGAGATGTCTGTAGGAGCAGACACAGTGCAGCAACATGTGATTCCTTTCCAGCCTCCCACAGTTTTCCTTCCCTCCTCAAGTCCTCCGTGCGGCTGTATCGGAGGCTCCCTGATGGAGAACTCAGCCAGCAGAGCCCTTACTCACCATAGTGGCATGCGGCTGTTAACATTTGTGTCCACGCTAATGCTCTTTTTCAAACACACAGACTGTTTTAACAAGAGAGAAACAGTTGAAGAAGTTCCTGTGTGACTAAATTGACAAATTTCCAACAACACTCTTTTGTTCCCCCAATCCTAACAGCTAAGTTTCAAGTAGTTACTTCCGATGCTTAGCACTAGACACGTAGAGTCCCATCTGGAAACTACATGGACACGGATGGGACAGAAAGGAGCAGGACTGGCTTTTTCTGCACGTCAGACTGCATCTGCATTTTATTAATTCCACCAGCAAAGCCGGGGAGCCAAAGGGCCTTGGGATTCTTTCACTATAAAGTTTCCTTTTGAGACGTGGCCCGTCTGTTTTAGTGGTGGGTGGAGTCCATGGGGAGACTCTTATTTTTCCATGAACATACAGGGCAAAACCTCCACATTACTGTCACACTTTAACATATTTATAATATTAGTAACACGAAACAAAAAGGATTCTTGGTTCACTGTCATCTCCTTTAAAGGAAACTGGCTTGTGGTTTGACTGAACTGTTCTTATGCCCCGTGTAGGAGGCCAAGTCATAATTTCCCAGACTCAACAGTATTTTGTATCCTGGCAACATTGGAGAAAAAAGGCCAGGCCAGCCGGCATGCCTTTGCTCCTGCAGAGTCAGACTTCCCCATAGGGGCTGCTGTCCTCAACTTATAGCGAAAGCTCTTAGAAGTTATACCTGTTTGCATTTTTCTTCAGTTGAACCCAGCTGTTAAAAGTATTTAGGAGATTTCATCTAAACACACTATCCATACTTCAGATAAAAAGAAATTCAGGTTTTCTTTTACATTCCCTATCTCCCTCTTTCTTTGACACAAAAGCATCAGAATTTTATGAAGAAAATAAAATCATAAGGAATGGGACTAACATTTCTGAAGAAGGAATTGCAGTGAGGCTATGTAATTGGCTTCATTTATTTTATTCCATTCCTGGTCAGTTATCTGTGATCACCTTCTCTCATGGGGAAAAGAAAGCAGCAGACAGTGGTTGAGTCAGAATGAAGTTGTAAAACCATTCAGGGCCATAAAAAGCCAGCAGATAGGCTTTGTGTTTTAAGCAAGCCCAGTCTCTCCAGTTAGCCACCAGTCCCACCACTCCCTATTGTCTTACCTATTCACTCACTGTGTTTCACATTTCCGTTATTGGCCTAACTTTTCCTCCTGGCACCCTGTGTGAATTGAAGTTTGACTCCCAACATTATAGGCTAATACATTTGAAGGCATAACCTTTGCCTAGTACTCTGGATTGTCCATTATGGACCCATCTAGGATATTTTTACCTCTAAATCAATGAACAAGGACTTTAAGACAAATATTTAAATTGATATGGTTTTCTAAATAGATACATGTAGGAGACATCAAATACATAAGCCTCATGGCAGATTTTTAGAGCTGAGAAGGGTCTGAAGAATTACTTATTTCAATTCACTGGTTTGTAGGTAATAAAGTCAGCTCAGAGAATTAGGTGACTTGCTAAAGCCTCGAAGGACGTTGGGACACAGTGTTAAGGCTAGATAGAACAGCTTCTCAACCTAGGGCGATTTGGCTCACTATGGGACAGTTGGCAACGAGTAGAGTTGATGGTGGGTGGGGGTCAGGGATGCTGCTGAACATCAGATAAGACCTAGGACAGCCCCCTAAAACAAAGAGTGGTCCAGTTCAAAGTACCAGGAGTGCTGAGATTGGTAAATGCTGGTCTAGCCCCAGGTCATCTTCTTTCACTTCAGCGTTATCCCAGCAAGCTGTACTTTCTGTTTTGTTCCAATACTTATTTATTGCTGGTAGAGATTCAGGTCATCTTGACATTAGCAAAAGCAAATCAGTATATGTTTAGGGGTGCAATGTCATGACTTAAATCATAAAGTTAGGTTCTAAAAAATGGAATTGTGAGAAATAAAATCCAGTGTGTTTCCATATCTTTCCAGGACAGTTCCTCATTTAGATTCGCAATACCTGTCAGATGACTTTGAAAGCTGCAATTTGCACATTTTGTTCCTCTTAAAAACTCAACGAGACAACGCCTTGGCTTATTGCTCTATTTTTAAAACATGGAGAGAAATTCTTAGGCTCACACCAGGTGGGCTAAATGAGACTCGGAAGAGATTTTGCCAGGAACTCTCACCTCGTGTGGGAGATTTACCTGTTTCGTGTGGTGCAGATGGAGTCATGCGTAGGTGCTTGTCCTCATTATGCCAGGGGAATAAAAATCCAAGCGAGGAGAAGCCATGCCTACATAAAATCTAACAAGCACACGGAGTAAACGTACTGGTCTGAAAATGTTTTCTGTGGAAGTCTTATCAGTTCTCAGCATCGCCTGAGAGACCTAATTTCTATATTGACTTAAAAGGGCTGAGAAGCTGACTCATCCCTCTGGAGACAGAACTGTCCTTTGCCATTGACATTAACTGACTCTACGTGTGATATTAGAAGAGATTAGAATCCATCAGGGTTGTTGAGTGTCTCTTCTGGGGTTCAGTCCACGAAAGTGTACTCTGCCAAAAAACCATATGCAAATGGTTCACATCATTGGGTCATCTGGTGAAACAGGATGCTATGGCAACGTTCTGGTCTTGTGCAATATAATATTAATTACTAGTATTACTCCAGCTGAATATATGTGTTGGGTTACAGACATCAGATTTCCAATCTAGTCCTATTTCTGAGGCCTGAGTGGGAGAGGAGAATATAAGTCAGTTCAAAAATGATGTGTCTGGGTTGACATCAACTTTCACTTCCTGATTTTTTAAAGAAAATGTACTGCATTTCAAAATAAAATGAATATCTTTCCATAACATGAACTTTTCTGATTATTTTTGCTTAGAGCCCAGAGTTATGTGTTATACTCAACTACAGTTTCTTCGATCTGTGTTTATTTTTTTATATATATAAGGAATCTCTTTTATCACTTTGAGGACTTGATGTTTGTGTTGTATTTTTATGCTAGTGATATTTCATGCTATGTATCTGCTATTTATTGGTATATGTTGCTGCAAATGTAGACGAGGTATAAATAAATAACATTTAAAAAATCTTACCATTTCTCTTTTCCATTTTTGGTATCCATACTGAGAGCACACTCCTGGGCTCTCTTTGCTTTTTTATTGCATTTCACAGAGGGAACTTTTTCAGTTCACCCAGTCTCAAATCCTCCTGGGTGTTATCACCCTCAATTTATAGACTATAGCCTAGGGCAGTGGCTGGCAAACTGTGGCTCGTGAGCCAGGTGTGGCTCTTTGGCCCCTTGAGTGTGGCCCTTCCACAAAATACCATGTGCGGACGGGTACGTACAGTGCGATTGAAACTTCATGGCCATGAGCAAAAGTCGGTTTTCAGCTCTCACAATAAATTTCAATCGTTATATTGTTGATATTTGGCTCTGTTGACTAATGAATTTGCCGATCACTGGTCTATGGAGAAGAAAGAGAAGCTCACACATCCAACTTTTGAATGCTGCTCCCAAGTACATGGGGTAGCAGGTAGACCTCTCAGTAAACTAGCAACCTATTTACAGTTCAACGTCTGCTTGGGGGGATGCTTTTATGTGGATAAGTTTTATGGCTCCTTTCAAATTTTTACCACCTAGGAATGCTTGAATCTTCTTGCTCTTATCTATTCCAGGATTTGGGGGAGTAGGGGAGCTGTATTCAGTCTTTGCCTCTCACCCACCCATTTCATCATGACTTGATATTTCATAGGTACCCTAGTTAGACTCTTCAAATGACTACTTGTTATGGAGAAGTGATGGCTGATACATAATTTTCCCTGCCAAGTTACCCTACTAGGGTGAGAACAAAATGGGCCACATTTCATTGGGAGTGATTTAATTAATAACAGGTGGATAGGAAGGAAATTAGGAGGTCTGGTGAGTCATGGAAACATGCCTCTTACTTAGGTTACTCTTTCTCATTTCCTCTGCAGATTAATTGGCACAGCCACTGTATCCCTGAAGGACCTGATCGGTGACCAGAGCAGATCGCTGCCGTACAAACTGATCTCCCTGCTAAACGAAAGGGGGCAAGATACTGGGGTGAGCATTTCCCCGTGTGTTAAATGGCTTCGAAGTGAAATGATGAAGCAAAAAAGAGTGTGAGATTATAATTGGCTCACTATGCATGCACACAAGCCTACTGATTTTGAGATAAACTGGTCCATTTGCAAATGATATTGGTCTTATCCTATACTCCCAATCACAGAACTGGCAAATTAGATAAATTTGATTTTCTACAAGAAAATACTATAAAGCAAGTGCATATTCTCTTGGGTGTTAACATTTGTGTGGTGTGCATAGCTGTGTATCAGACACTCTTTGAAACATTCTATAGAAGGTAACTTATTAGTATTACCTTGGAATATCAATGAGTTAGTAGCATGATCTTTACTATTGCATTAGCATCTATATGCTTTCTGATCACAGCCTTCTTAAATAAGTCCATATTGATGTTGTACTGAGACCAGAATTCTCTTCTTCAAGTGCGTGTAGAAAACATTGAGTCAAGCATCACAGCTCTGAGATTTCATATGACTGCTAACATGCTTTTATAAAGCTACCATTCTTACGTCATTAACCTCTAACGCCGTCATTTTCCTATTAGTTTATTTTGCTTGGGAGCCTGGGCACAGGGAGAAATTTTATTTAAAAAAAGGGCATCCCTGTAGACAAGAATCCAGGTTAGGCTTCTCAACATCTGTTAGGAATGTCAATTTTCTGATAGGTTTCCTGTAAATCAGCATTCTAACCATGCAACATAAATTCATAATGTTGGCTGTCATCTACCTAAAATTTGTACCATGTTTCCTAATGATACTTAGGAAACATGGTACCAGTCAGTGATTTTTCTGGCTGCCTTTTTATTTACTTGTTTGCTTATTAATTCATTCATCCATTCATTCATTCATCACCCAAGGATATTTTTTCTATTGCTTTTTAGAAAGAGAGAAGAGTCACATGTAGCAAGTAGCAAATGAAAGTATAGGATGCCCTTTAACATTTGAATTTCAGATAAACAATGAATTTTTTTTTAGAATAAGTATGTCCTAAATATTTTGTCTGTATTTTAACTGGGAACCTGGGTGTGTGCCATTTTTATCTGCAAAGGAACCTTTATTTTGAGGTTTATACTTCCTCATTTTTTGCAGTTAAAATTCCTTTCTGTTTGGTTGATAAGGTTGTGGACATGTGTTTGCATCCCTATGGTGATTCCCCCTAGCCAATGTTTTTGACATTTTGTAGGTTCATGAAATATAAATGTGTAGGGAACTTTTCCATAAAATAATACTCCATGTGAGAAATTTATCTCAGATTTTAAAGTAGGAATAACTATCTCCTGTAAGGAATTATCATGTGTTTTTTTTTCTTTCTGATAATGAAAGTTGCATAGTGTTTTCAGTTCTCCAATCTTGCCTTGGCTTCTAGCCATCTTAAGTTCACATTTTAAGCAAATCTTGAACTTCCTGATTTGCATATTTGTTTCCTCTTAATCAAACTTGATTCCTTTTTTTATCTTATTTTATGGGTCACATTGTTATGTAATTTTTTAATCCATTACTTAAAGTTCTTTTTAGAAAGAAGTGTGAAAATAAATTTTAGCAATTAAAGAAGTCAGTGAGCAAACGAACACATAATCATTTACAAGGAGCCTCTGCGACTGTAACTCTGTGATTGGAGGCGATCTTCCATCTAGGATGAAGGCTGCTGATTACAAGTTCATGCTTGCCTGTCACAACATTCTTCCAGTTTATGAGGTCGTCTTTTAGCATTGAGACACTTGGCCACCTGTAACGGGTAATTCCTTTCCCAGGCATTCCCTCTCCACCTAGGCTCACACATGGGAAGATATAAACAGTGGAGTGTGTCATCCTTCTTTCTCTTCCCACTTTCCCACCGCCCTGCTCACCCTTTCTAGAACTTTAACTCTTGCTGAATTGGTTTGCATTGGTCCATAGCATTTCAACGCCTTGCACTGACTCTCTATATTGCATTGTTTCTACCCAGGCCACCATTGACTTGGTGATTGGCTATGATCCACCTTCAACTCCACATCCAAATGACTTCAGTGGGACCAGCGTGTCAGGCACGGGAGGTAAGCTGACCCTTCTGAAGGCCCAGCCTACTCCAGGCGGACTCTGTGGAAGACACATAAGGAGTCTCCAAGAAAGCCTTCCTTGTCATTATACTGTCTGTAGCTCCCTGCTCACCTAGACAGGGCCCTGTGAAGCAGGCAGAGCTGCCCTGAATCGGAACATACAACTGTTTGCAAACTGCCCTTCAAGAGAGGGGAGGAAGTAAGACAGCGCCTCACAGTGAGCAGATCCAGTACATACAGACTCCAGCAGAAGTTTCTAAGTGAGGCTTTGCTACCCATTTGTAACTTTCACCCCTTACATGCCCGCTGGTTGTTAGGCTCCAGGAGTGAACTCTACTCTTTTCGTGTGTCTGTCCTCCTCCAAGTGTGCAACCACCAGGCTGTGCTCTTGGCTGCTGTGTCCTGGTCAGTGCCCTTGATTTGGAACTTCTTTCTTTCTCTCCTTTGGCCCTGATCCCCAGCCCCACTCCCCACTGCTAGACAGCCCCTTGGTCCTTTAAGCAAGTGAAATTTTGCATAACCCACCTTTCTCTCCTTGTTCTCTGACTTGTGTTGTCAGTCATTTGGAGTCATCGGGTGCTGCTCTGGATGGAACTGGGCATGGGAACTCAGGGGAGGACTTAGGGTTGCAGATGGAAGGAAGTCTACATGACAGTCAGGCCCTTTGCACAGCTGAGTTGACCTCCTCCTTCCTGCCCTATGGCATCCCTGCTCATTCCTCCCTGACTTCTCATCTCATCTCAGCCTGACCCGAGCCGTCGCCCAGCTCACCCACACCCCACCAGCAGATGGCCCAGCATTCAGGATCTGACCCATTTATTGGCCAAGTAGTTGTGAAAGTCAAGCAAGGGTCAGCTGACTCCTCTTCCTTGGGAACAGTGGGGGCCGACGTAGCCCCAGCACATCAGCCACACGTTTTGCAGTCACCCTGTGCTCATCAGCACCAGGAGCTGTTGCTAGGTCCTCAGACTCTCTCCATCCCACAGGAGCTCTGCAGTGGCTCCTGTGTGCTGCCACAGCAGAGATGACCCATAAAACACAGAGAGAACATTCTGGTCTTGAACAACACACAATCAGGCACTGAACTGAGTCGTTTTACCCATTTCCTTCTCACTTCCTTCACTCACCATTGCATCAGAAAGAGGTACTTTCTGACCCACAAAAGGCAGCTCCAACTGGTAGGCTATCAGGAGTAGCCTCTGACTTGGGAGGATCAGCATGCCTTTCCTCACACTGACATTTTTCCTAAGCCTGACCTTATGTATTAGTTTCCTAGCTGTGGTAAAGTACCACAAACTGGGTGGCTTAAATAATAGAAATTTATCCTCTCATGTTTCCATAGCCTATGAGTGTGAAATCAAGGTGTCCACAGGGTTGGGTCCTTCTGAAAACTTTGAGGGAGAATTTGTTCCATGCCTTTCTCCTCCCTTCCAGTGGCTGCTGGCAGTCCTTGGCCATCTCTCCAGTCCGACTCTGTCATCACATGTCCTCCTGTGTGTCTGTATTCTCATATGGTGTGATCGTGTGTGTGTATGTGTGTGTGTGTGTGTGTGTGTGTGTGCTGTGTGTGTGTCTGTCTGTCTGAATTCACCTTCTATAGGGACTCCAGTCATTGGGATAGGCCTATCCTAATCCAGGATGACCTCATCTTAACTTGAGTATATGTACTAAGACCCTATTTCCAATCAGGTCCCTTTCTGAGGTTACAGATGGGCATAACTTTTGAGAGGACACTGTTCAACCCAGTATCCTGGTAGATGAAACGCAGTTTCATTATGTATATTCCATTTCAAAAAACCAAATGCTTAATGAGCCTTTTTGTGTCACCCCTTAGGGGCTCATTCAAATGAAAACAGTCAACTTGTACTTCATAGTCAATTGGTGTTGCTCCATTTCTTAGTGTTTATGAAGTAAAGAAAACAGTTGCTGGGTTTCTTAACCCCTTGCCAGACCCTGCTGTGCTGGGGATGCCCAATGCTTCATAGCCCTGCCTTCCAGTGACTTTCAGTCCAGGCTTGGATACAAGACGTTTTTATCCTGAAGTTGTATCATTATAGATCAGACCAAGAGCTTTGGGGTCACACTGGCCCAGGTTGGATTCTGTGTCTATGGTTAATAATTCACTTAACTCTCTTTACTATAACATGGGGATGTAATAGCAGCACTTACATAGTAAAGTTGTTGCAAGGATTAAATGAGATAATGCATATAAAGTACTTAGCACAGTGCCTGGCATACAGTAAATGCTATCCTAATGGTGACTGTTATTATTATTACTACTAGAGGCCCAGTGCATGAAATTCATGCACAGGGAGGGGAGTGTCCCCTCAGCCCAGCCTGTACCCTCTCCAATCTGGTACCCCTCAGGGGATGTCCTACTGGGATTGGGCCTAAACTGGCAGTAGGACATCCCTCTCACAATCCAGGACCACTGGCTTCTAACTGCTCACCTGCCTGCCTGCCCCATTGCCCCTAAATGCCCCCCCCCCACCAGCCTGGTCACCCTCAACTGTACCCTTGCTGACCTGGTTGCCCCAACTGCCCCCCCACTAGCTTGGTTGCCCTTCACTGCCCCCGTGCCAGCCTGGTCACCCCCAACTGCCCCCGTGCCAGCCTGGTCACCCCCAACTGCCCCCATGCTGGCTTGGTCACCACACAGCCTGCTGTTCAGTTGTTACTGTGATGGAGTCCTGGACAATTTGCATATTTCTCTATTATTAGTATAGATTATTACAAAAACAAGTCCAGTTGGCTGACACACTCTGTATGAAATTTCTTCCTCTAAAAAACAGAGCTATTAGAAAAGAATGTTCTGGTTTGGCTCAATGTCATGTTGAAATGATTAAATGCTTTCTTTTAAAAATGTATTTTAAAGAATTTTTAAATGGACCTGAAAGACTTTGACAATAACCAGTTTATAAAGCTTTAGGATGTGTAGGATAGGTTCCTTCGCCTGGGATGGACTGTGTAAGCCCCAGCTCAGAAAACATGCCATTCCCTGGAGCAAAAGCTGCTTCCTGGGAAATGAGAAAAGCATCAACTGGTGAACTTTTAAACCCCCTGGGGAGAAAACCCTTGTCATCAAGGCTCCCTGTGCTCAGGCTCCTCCTCACTTCCTGGCTCGTCACCGTTGCTCCTGCCGGGCTGGGGGCTGAGAGTCACCATCCTTTTAGGAAGCTGACTCTCAGCGGCTCCACGCAGTTGGCAAGGTCCTCCTCAGCCCTTCAAAATTCCTGACACTATGGGGTGGAGGTAGGAAATGAACCAGAACTTGGGTTCCTTTTGTTTGGATTTCAAACAAAGAATGTTACTAAGTGCTGGCCTCCAAATGAGCTGTGTCTGAAGAGCCATTTTATTTTAAGTGGGAGGTGACAAAGAGGACTTTATTTAAAAAATAAACAGGCTTCTTTGACCTGGAAGTGCTATCTTTGTTCTGTAGGATGAATATTCACCAAGGCTGGGTCAAGGGCAGCATTCTGAATGTTGGCTTCATAATCTAACAGACACTTTTCTTCAGCGTTAAAAGAAAGATCTTTCAATATCCTAGATTATCTGGATGTTTCAAGGGAAAACACTTTTTATCTTAATGTGACAATTCAATTAAACTGACCAAAGATATCTTTGAGTACTTACTACTCCATGCTAGGGAAGACACACACACACACACACACACACACACACACACACTCATACCACACCACACCACAACAATTACGATCTTGGGATAAGGTAAGACCAACACACTTGAGACAGAGAAATAACAGCCAGATAAGATAGGTTGCCTCCTGCCGTTGTGTACCTTAATGAAGTTAAGGAGATGGCTGGCCCAGAATACCTCCCCCTTCCCTTTAGCTGACTCCAAAAATTAACAAGCAAAAAAACCCTTTTCTAGTCTATATATAAGTAATGAGTAAATTTCTTCTAATTCATACAGGACTTTTCAAATATTAAAAATTTGAGCTTGTTAATTTTTTTTTTAGTACAAAAGCAATACCTGCTTGTAAAAATGTAAATATAAGACACAGAAAGTTCAAATCACTTACAGTTCCATTCTTCTCAGATAATGATGTTCACAACTACCAATATTGATGTTAAAAGTTATCCCCCACATAGTGGGTGCTACAAAGATGAAAGAAAGTATTAATGATAGAACACAGAAGTGAAGATTTTCAGGAAAATTCACCTCTACAAGTTGCATTAACTAATATAACCATGGGTCTCAGGAATTGAATACTTGAGGGGTTCATGTTATTTTTTTAAAGACTTTTTAAAAGAGCAGTTTTAGGTTTACCACAAAATTGAGAGGAAGGTACAGAGATTTCCTCAATACTCCCTGCCCTCACACATATATTGCCTCCCCGATAATCAACATTACTCACCAGAAAGATACATTTTTTATGAAGGACGAACCTACTTTGACACATCATAGTTCAGTGGGTTTGGACAAAAACATAATGACATGTATCCATCATTATGACATAGTACGGAGTATTTCCAGTGCCCTGAAGATCCTTTGTGCTTTGCATATTCATCTCTCCCCACCACCAACCTTTGGTAACCACTGGTCATCTCATTGTCTTCATAGTCACCCCCACCCCCCGATTGTCCTAGAGTTGGAATCATGCAATATATATATATAGCCTTTTAAGATTGGCTTCTTTTACTTAGTAATATACACATAAGACTCCTCCATGTCTTTTCACAGTTTGTAGCTTATTTTTCTAAGTGCTGAATAATACTCCATTGTTTGGATGTACCACAGTTTATTTATCCATTCCCCTACTGAAGGACATCTTGGTTGCTTCCAAATTTGCCAAATATGAATTAGGGTGCTATAAACGTCAATGTGTATTTTTTGTTTTGTTGTGTTTGGTTTGTGGACATGCATTTCAACTCCTTTGGGTAAATACCAAGGAGCATGATTGCTATATTGTATGTGGTAAGAGTAGGTTTAGTTTTGTAAGAAACTTCCAAAGTGTCTGTGCCATTTGCATTCCTACCAGCCATGAGAGTTCTTATTGCTCTACATCCTTGCCAGCATTTGGTTTTGTCAGTGTTCCAGATTTGAGCCATTCAGATAAGATTATAGTGGTCCCTGATGACAATCGGTGTAGAGCATCTTTTCATATGCTTATTTGCCATCTGTATATATTCTTTGATGAGGTATCTGTTAAGGTCTTTGGTCTGTTTTAGTCAGGTTGTTTGTTTTCTTGTTGGTGAGTTCTAAGAATTCTTTGTATATTTCAAATAATAGTCCTTTTTCAGATACGTCTTTTTGCAAACATTTTCTCTCTGTCTGTGACTTGTGTTTGGATCTTTTGACATTGTCTGTTGCAGAGCAGGAATTTTTAGGTGGCTTGACTGAAGTGTTGTGTTAAAGGTACCCTTTCTTTGGCCTACTTCTGAGACTTCCCATGACAGATTTGTGGGCTGATCCAGGCTGCAGGTTTGACCTTCTGAAAACCTGTTACTTTCTCCACTCGATTCACCAGATGTCAGTTAGCTTGATAGGAGCCCACATTCTCATGCTGGGATCAAACTATTTTTAAAATCTCCCATCTATTTTTAAAGAACCATCTGTTAAAATTGTGCTTTATCCAATGATAGAAATGCAAAATGTCGTGCTTAGCCGACTTGGTGCTTTAAATTGATTTCATTCCACAAACACCAAAGTCACTTTGCTTGAAATTAAATTATATCCAGCTCAGAAAGCGTTTATGGACAACTGTTTGAAAACAGACACAGGTGAGAAAGGCATTGTTTGCATTTCACTAGAAAGGGAAGATATAAATATGAAAAACTGTAGGTCATAGCTGAATATAATAAATTTCTCAAGAGGAGACTAGGCAAATTATTACATGGGAAATAACTTCTTTCAGCTCTTTGTTTCAACTGTGGATTCTTAGTGCTAGTGCAGCACTTGGAAAGTCATAAGTAGTCAATAAATACCTGGTCAGCTGAGTGAATGCATGGATGAGTGAATGGTGGAAGGGCAATGGACATGGTTAAATTTTTTTCCAAGAGAGTCATTTTGGGGAGCACTAGGGAACAGACGGATTTGACTGGTTCGTTCAGAGACGTAATGAAAGGGAAGCATGTTCCTGAAGGCCGGGAGTGCAGGGCTGGGACATTTGTCCTTGATGGACACTGTGTTTTCTGAGCAGGGACTGACTTGGTCAGAGCTGAGCTGGAAAATGATCAGTACGCTAGGAGATCACTGCAGGACCTCTAAATGACTGTGGCCAGCAAAGTGATTGGATTAGGCCAACTTTTCTCCAGAATATTTAAGAAAATAAAAGTGATCATAATAAACCAGTGGTTCTTAAATTTTTGACACAGTAAAATCGTCAAGGGAGTTATCTAAATGTGCAGATTTCAGGCACTTACCTCCAGAGAGTCTAGTTTAGCTGGTTTAAAGGGGAACTCCTCCTCCCCGTAATCTGTACAGTTAACAGGAACTCGAGGAGATCCTGATGCAGATAGATTTTTGGAGCTCAGTTTGAGGAGTCCTAGAGTTGTGTTTACCTGTTAACATTATCTTGCCCAGACTCAGACAGAGCTCTTGGGGCAATATTTCCCAGACTGGCTTAGAGCATGTGTTTGCATTGCTGTTTGGTTAGAGCTGTTCGTGGTACCTTTGTTCTGGTCTATGACTTGGAATCATTCCAGGAGGCTGTTAGGGCACATATAGTACCATTTACCCAAGAATTGGGGTGAAGGGTAGTGCATTGCTTGTGTGGTGTTTTTTATTTGTTTTTTATTCCTCCTCCCTCATCCACCTGCTTATGGTTGGATACAGACATTTATGTATATACTGTAGCATGTTAGAAACCCAGAACAGTTATTATTCAACATTCCAGCTAAATCAACTGTTATCTCCAAATGTTTTCATGCTTAGAAACTTACTCTCTCTATTCTGTTTTGTACTTTTTAACTTGCGTTGATACCAGCCCTTTGTTCTGACTTTTCCATGATCTTTGGTAATTAAATTCTGACTTAACCAGTACCACCACTTATCAAGACTTTGTCATGAGAAGCAAAATTAATATCACGGGCAGTGGTTGGCATTCTAGGACTCTAAAAAAAAAAAATGAGTAGGAAGAGTGTTTGGATAAGGATACCTACTAGCCAGGGTGGGGTGCGACTTCGGGGGAAGTGGCTATATTTCAGGCCAAGAGAAACCCAGGGGTGACTGGGCAAAGTGTCCCTTTTCCTCAGCCATTCTTAGGCAGTGCTAACAGGACATTCCTATGGTTAGATGGAGGTGGGGAAGGAACAGCCTGCAGATCTGGTGACATCTGAGTGGCTAGTAGTCCACTCTCTTCTGATTGATAGTGAGGAGAAATGCGAGTTGAGGAGAGGGTAGGAGGCTGGAAGAAGAAGAGGGGTTGCTATCCACTGAGGAAAGGTACTGGTAGGCATGGCAAAAGGCAAATCTGACTGAATCATAAGGCCACCAACTTTTTCCCACTGGGTGGGCAAACAGTAGCAGCCTTATAGGGATGGGCCATTGTCACAGGTGACTACACACAGAGGTAGTTTGTAGGAATGTTGCTGTTGAGTTTCTGGAAAGAGGCCAACAGTACACCTCAGGAATTATGAAGGCTTGTTAAGTTGCTGGAGTTGTGCTGGAGAGCCATTACTAAGTGTTCATTAAAACATCATTTGTGAGCAAGTGTGGGTCACAGAGGGGTTACTGACATTCAGAAAGAAGGCAGGTCAGTGCTGGCTGTAGTCAAAGCTCAGGAGGATTTGACTGTGTGACATGGTAATTGTTGGGGAGGCAGGATGGCACTCAGGCACAGGAACTGTGAAGGGCGTGTTGTGGCTGGAGAGGAACAGTAAAGATAAGCAGTAACTATTGAGGCTCTATGGGGTCCAGGAAAGTGTTTTGTTGGTGGTGGTGGTGGTGGTGGTGGTGGTGGTTTTTTTTTTTTTTTTTTTTTTTTTTTTTTTTTTTTGGTGTGTGTGTGTGTGTGTTTATGGGCTATCTGTCCACATGTTTATATTCTTACACTTTTTACAAGTGCAGCTTTGTTGATTTATTAACAATAGCCATTCTGAGAGGTGTGAGGTGATATCTCATTGTGGTTTTAATTTGCATTGCCCTGATGATTAGTAATGCTGAACGCCTTTTCATATGTCTATTGGGCATGTATGTCCTCCTTGGAGAAATGTTTATTTGGGTCCTCTGCCCATTTTTTAATGTTTGGTGTTTTTTTTGGGGGGGGGGGCGTTGTTAATTCGTATGGGTTGCTTATGTATTTTGGATATTCAGCCCTTATTGGATGTATCATTGGTGAATGTCTTCTCCTATTTAGTATGTTTTTTTTTCATTTTGTTGATGGTTATGGTTTCCTTCATTGTACAGCGTTTATAGCTTGATAGGAACACTCTAGTACAGGGGAACCTAATGAGCAGACACAGAGGCAGAAATTGCAGAAGGAGAATCCTTGAGTAGCAAGAGGAGGTAGGATCCATGCCTGTGCAGAGGGTTGGCCTCAGGTCAGGATGCACAGACAGATCAGGGGTTGTAGCAGGAGGGAAGGCAGACAACAAATGCAGGGAGGATGGTGGATTTGGAGTTGGGAGGACCTAGGAATTCTTTTCTGATTGCAGACTTGTGGACTAAAGTAATAGATGGAGCAAAGAGAAAGACACAAGAGCTGTCCTCTGTGTTGAGTTGAATAGTGTCCCCAAATTCCTGTCCACCCAGAACCTGAGAGTGTGACCTTATTTAGAAATAGGGTCTTTATAGTTAAGACTAGATGCCCGATGCACAAAATTCATGGGAGAGGCTCGGCCCTTGCAGCCCCGGCTTTGTCCAGAAGGTCATCCATTCTAATTTACATATTATGCCTTTATTGTTATAAATGAGGTCATACTGGATTAGAGAGGGCCTAAGTCCAATGACTTGTGACCTTATGCGAAGCAGCGAGGACACAGGGACACACAGGGGAGAAGGCCATGTGACAATGAGAGAGAGACTGGAGTGATGCAGCCACAAGCAGAAGAATGCCAAGGATCCAGGAGCCACCAGCTAGATCTTTCCCTAGAGGCTTCCAAGAGAGCATGGACCTGCCAATACTTTGATTTTGGACCTCTGGGGTTTAGGACTTTCAGAGAATAAATTTAAATGGTTTAAGCCAACCAGTTTCTGGTACTTTGTTACAACAGCTCTAGGAAGCAAATACAACCAGCAACTTCCTATTCAGTCAGGGGCTCCCCGCTCAGTTGCTGCTGTGGTCATGAAAGAGTCATTATTTGTAGATCCACGTGGCTGTGGTTCAGATCCATGCCTGGGTCTCATGTACAGGGCATGCCAGCACAGGCACTCACATTGGGGTAATGAAAGGGCTTGTGCAGAAGGGTGCATTGGGCAATGCCTTAGGGTCCCCCCCTCATCCTTTGTGGAACACTTAGGGTAGCATTGTTTAACCTGTGCAGCTTCCTGCCACATAAAGGGGCGATTTCCTGCTCAAATATATTTCCGCTGCTATGCAGAGATGCTGGCAGCCACCATGATTTAAGCTGGTTCCCTCACATCCACCCCTCCCGCCTGAAGTCTGGATAGCAGAAGGTGTTTCCAGAAGAAACTGGCTCGTTATTACCTGCGGGTCTGTTTCTGAAGCATCCATCAAGAGTTTAATGAGGGCTCCTTCTAAGTCCGTGCAGTAAAGGAGTGCTTTACTCCTCCTCCTGCTCGCTGCCCTAAACAATCACCAACCCCAAAAGGAACAATCCATAGCGGGAGGAACTCCCACGCGAGCCCAGGAAGTTAGTGTTAGTTGTTGGAGGAGCTTATTGCACTGCCCAGTCTGAAACAGGTTTGCAGAAGGCAAACCTAACCCGCTGTGCTTCCCTGAGGCTGGTGCGCAGATTGTGGGAGTGCCACGCTGGCGCCTGAGTGCTCTGAGAACTTGAGAAGGTAGGAGCAGCGGTCAGGATGCCCTGGTTTATGACTCATTCCACATTCATGGAGCCCCTGCTGTACACTAGGATTTCTGTCAGGCATGGGGCAGGTAGAAAGAAGGAAAGTCAAGCCTCCCGCCTCTGAGGGTGGCTGGTTGTGGTTAGGCCTACAGGTTAACAATAGATGCAAGTCTGTGGAGAGGACTGGGTGGTACAATGTGTAGAAGGCACGTGAAGGGGTGACTCACTCCCTCTAGGAGAGGCAGGGAGGGCCTGTCCTAAGACAGTGCATTGCCTCTGGAACTTGAAATGTTGAGAAGTTGAAGAGGTCGCTTGGTGGAGAATAGGAGAAAAGACATTCCAAGAGCCAGGTGCCACAGATGGGTAAGTGGGAAAGCCCTTCTTTTGAAGCCTCCTCAAGAATAGGGAAGGTGAGGACCCCGTTAGATTGCAAAGGTCAAAGATAGCTATTCCATACCCTTGACTTCTATGGAGTTTCTTGATCCTGACAGCAATGATGAAGGATTAGTAGGACAGCGTCTCTTTCAACTGCAGCCTGGTTTTAATCTACTCTTCCAGTGAGGTAGGACAAAGACTTAGTCCTGGTTTCAGCTAATCTCCTAGTAACCCAAGTCACTTCAGCTCTATTGCTGTAAAGTGCGTGAGAGGCAGGCTCTCTAAGGTCCCCTGGAGTCTAACGTTCTGTGGGTCTGGGGCTCCTTGAAGGACCATGAAGTGTCAGAGGAGCAGAGGGCTGGCTGAGGAGCAGAGTGGGAAGTCCACACTTGGTGAGTAGGCGACAGGAAGGGAGGCCCACGGAAGTGCCTGAAAGGTTTAGTTGGAGCACAAGAAGGAGAGCTGCATGATTCAAAGATGTAGGTGTGGATCCCAGTGTCCAATGCCGTGGAGACCAAGCATGAGGACTCAGAAAGGTTCCTAAAGTGGCAAGAAGAGGTCATGGTTGACCTTTGCAGAGCAGAAGCCAGGTTGGAGGGACTCAGCAGGAATGGAAAGGTGATGAGGAGGAGGGTTCATGCTGGGCTAAACTCTGAAGCAGTACATTGGGGAGGCCTTTTACTTCCTCATGGTTGCTCCTTCCTCCCTCTGTGCTCCCAGCCCCCATGTTCCACTGATTGCTTCAGATCCCACTCCACCCATTGCTGCTCTCTAGGAGTGTTCTAGCGTTCTGTGCTCCAACCCAAACTGATTTCTCAACAACACTTAAAATTTAATTTATTGGGTGCTGTTCTGTGCCAGGCACTGTGTTGAAGGCTTTACACGTCGATTACATTTATCCTTACAATACCCTGTGGTAAATACTGTGATTTTCCCCTTTTCATAAATGGGGAAATGGAAAGTAAGAAACTGACTCACACTCATGTCTCAAATTCAGGATTTGAACCCAGGCAGCATGATTCGAGGGCTCAGGCTTTAAGAGCCGTGCTACACAGCAAGCTGATTGAACCAATTCAGACCATGATCTGAGATAGCTCCATGTGTAAATTAAGCAAGCCTCTTACTTGATTTTGTCTTGTAAAGGTGGGGAGTTCAAGTGCAGGACTTTTTCCTAGTCCTTCTTAAATTATATTGCACCGATTACTGGGAGTTCAGACTTTTTGTCTATTAGGAAAAGAAAAGGTGAAGTTTGTCAGTGAGTTTCATGAGTTTGTGAATGAAAGAAAGGGGAGACAGTAGGTGGAGTTGTTTTTTGTTTTTTTAAGGAGTGAAAGATGTGTGCATATTTGAACGCAGAGGGAAGGTAACCAGGGAGAAGGGACCACTGGAGGTGAGAAAGAGAAAAAGGGAGGAAGGGAGAGAGAGAGATCTGGAGGGTCCCCAAAGAATCAGAAGGAAGTAGGCTCTCAGGTAGTGGAAGGGGATTCACTCTACCAAACAGGAACAGCTCTGTCCCCCGAATGGATGGGAAGCTGGGGGGAGTGGAGAGGGGGTACGTGAGGGCACAGATGTGTGTGGAACTGACAAACCGGGACAAAAGGGAGAGCAGGATTGCCACCGTGGTCTGCTTGGAAAGCGGGTGGAGGGGGCACTCATGCATCAGGAGGCTCAAGCAGGAAGCAGACAGTACAAGCCTCACGAGCACGTCTCGGGCAGAGACATGCGGTGGGAAGGGTGGGGTTGGAGCCTCCTCTCAGGACTCCAGTTTCCCATGGATACCCTCATCCCTCCGTCCTCACCGCTGAAAGGCCCCTTAACGTCAGGCTGGGCTCCGATATCAGAGCTGGGTGATTTCTGCTGCGTCTGACTGAGCCTCACACCCTCCCCAGTGGTCTCAGGCCATCTCCCTGTCACTTTGAAGACAGCCTAAATGATTGCCATCATGCATGACGAACACATCTTACTCCGGAATCTGAGTCAAAACAAGCCCAGGTCAGTGTCACCAAGAGGCGTCTCCTTCACCTGAGCGCCAGGAACACAGAAAACTCTGTCCAGGAAGCCACAGTGCTCAGTCACAGGGGAGGGCCGTCTCTGACTGGATTCCTTTTGTGTGTTTTAGGAGAGGAGGAGGAAGGTGGAGGTGAGGAAGATGGGTTGGACAGCACGGTCAGGGACCCTGGGCCCAAAGTGTCAGGTAGGACGGTGTCAGAAGCTCAGCTTGCCCGGAGGATCACCAAAGGGAAGAGCACGCGACGGCTGCTGTCCAACAAGCCACAGGACTTCCAGGTAGGAAGAGCGCGAGTGCCCGGGCCTTGTCTCACCGCAGTGTCCAGCTTCTGCAGTTGCAGGGCTACTGGGGAGGACCTGCTCCATCGGCAATCAGGCCCTTAACCCAATAAGAAGAGCTCTCCATTGTTCTTCGTGCGGGGGGAGGTGTAGTCAAGCTTGATGGGAAATAAAACCATCCCTGCTTCCTGAGGGGGTAGGAATGGAGGCACGGGCACTGCGTTTTCATAGTTCTGGACACTGCCTTTTTCTCAGAGATGGCTATGGAATGAGTTTGTACACCTCAGGGCTCGCCTGCGGTCTGAGCAGTGGCCTCAGCCATGCCTGCCCTTCCACAGGCCAGCTCTGGAGTATGTCAACCTCACTCTTGTTTTCTGCGACCCAACCCCTACCCCCACCTTGGGAATGAGCACAGCTGGCTGCTCCCAATCCGTTAGCACGGATACATTGCCAAGCTGCCCTGCTGGGTTCAGCTATTCTCCCAGGTGAACCAGCGGAGGCAGGGCCTGAGGATTCTCTTACAACTCGGGCTGGGAAAGCACCCGTAACAGCACCCCTTCTGTGCTTGCAGATCCGGGTCCGAGTGATTGAGGGCCGGCAGTTAAGTGGCAACAACATAAAACCTGTGGTCAAAGTCCACATTTGTGGCCAGACGCACCGAACAAGAATCAAGAGAGGGAACAATCCATTTTTCGATGAGGTAAATGGGCTCAGGGAGTCTGTTCTATGTATAGGCACCTTCCTGCCTTCCACCAACCCATCCCCTGGCCCATGCGGGAAGGGAACACATACAACTTAACTGGTAAAGACAATACAGAGTTTCAGCGTTAAGTGTAAGAACCGCTGGGTGTTGGAATCACACAGCATGCTTCTTCATTGCTTCTCAGAGCTGCTGGGGTCTCTCTGGGATTCTTGCAACCATCTCCTGACAGAGCCCTTCCTAATGGATCCTGGTACTCCTATGTGGAGCCCACGATGGCACCTACTTCTGCCTTCGGTCTTTCTAATCAGCAAGATTCTCTGTGTGGCTCAGTGACCTGACTTTGTAACTGTCAAAACTTCGTGGCCATAAAAATAATAGATGTTAAAGAAAAGCAACGATGAGCAAAAAGGATTTTTTTTTTCTCTCTCTCCCCTTATACTGAGAATATAGCTTGGTTCTGTAGGCTTCTTCTGTAACACTCCTCAAAAAAAAAAAATACTGTATACCTTCCTCAAAAATGCTGAAAACCTGACTCAAATGCCACAAAGCCCCACAATGAGGCCTGTGAAGGGAAAGTATAGGTTTGGGGAATTTTGAGAGTCCAAGTTTGCTCTACTGAGGAGATGCACTTCTTTTCCTTTAAAAAAAATTTTTTTTATTGATTTCAGAGAGGAAGGGAGAGGGAGAGAGAGATAGAAACATCAATGATGAGAGAATCATTGATCGACTGCCTCCTGCATGCCCCCTTCTGGGGACAAGCTCACAACCCGAACATGTGCCCTGACTGGGAATCGAGCCACGACCTCCTGGGTCACAAGTCAAGGCTCAACCACTGAGCCACCATGGCCGGCCGAGGAGATGCATTTCTGAGATTCCTGTGGCCTGCACCTCTGCCATTTTCTGAGCCCAGGCCTTTCCTACCACAGTTACTTATCACGGTTCCTCTCAGTTCCCTAAAGCTTCTAATCCCAGCCCCAGCTTTTATTCTTGTTTTCCTACCTCTGTTCACAAAGAGCTGGTTTCTTCTGTCTGGTGTTCCTGCCTCTGCCCCTTTGCTCAAGCTGGCCCCCAGCTTTGGAGAAAGCCCCATTTCCTTCTCGCCGCTCTTCCTCCTGCAGTGAATCGCGGACTGCAGCCTACAGATAAGGGGTTCTAGAGTTCATTTAAGAGGCGGTGGGTGCTCACTGAGATGGGGCACTTGAAATGGACTTGGGGAAAGGCTGGGAGGTCATGTTGGAGGATAAGCCTGGTTTGCAGGGAGGACAAGTTACTGGATGCCAAAGGCAGAAGATCTGTGAATGCGTTTATAATGCAGGGTAAATATTTACTCAGTTACATTCTCAGGGGCCCAGCATGATTCACCATCTCAGAATTTTTCCATTTTAATGATTTATTTTTGAGATTAGATCTCTTGACAAAAGGGAAGAATCAGATAACTGAGCCAATTTATACATCAAGAAAGGAATTTTACTAAAACATCACTAGTTTATGTACTTCTTCTTAACCAAGTGATTAAACATGGCATCACCAATCATGGGTCAGATTGACATGTGTCCTGAGGGGATCTAATGGAGTAATCCTCACCTGAGTTGTTTCTTGTCCAATGGTCAGTGTGAATCTAACAGTCAGGAATCATCCAGATTGTGGGGTATTCTTCAGCATAACCAGTCACGCCAGACAAAAACAAACAAGAACAGGCAGGAGTACTGTTCTAGTAGATAAAAGGAGACCAAACAGACACAACAACTAAATGCAATGTATGATCCTTGAGTGGTCCTAGATTAAAAAAAAAACTTTTTGCAGGACATTTGAATGACTTAGAAATTTGAATGACTATATGTTATCTGTTGTATTTCTTGGATATGAAAATAATAGTGTTATTGTATATAAGGATGTCTTGCTCTTAGGAGATGCATGAGAATCTGTTTTAAGGAGTGAAGTGTTATGGTTCCTAAAACTTTCAAATAATTCAGTTAAAAAGAAGAGGACATTTCACTAAACCTGAAATGCCCCCCAAATGGTAACAATTGGTAAACATAAATGAAAGATGGCATTTATTTTACTGTTTTTTAAAATTTCTTTGTAAAGTTAAAATATTTATAAGTAAAAAGTAGGAGAAAAATGTCTCAGTTTAAATAAATGCTCAATCTTTCTCTCTTAGAAGTAAACTTAGTTTTATGTGCAACCTCTGTGTATCCAATATTTATCTCCCAAGAATCAACTTTCTTAAACTTAGCTGGTACAATGAGTTAAAATGTGGTCAATATTGACTCTAGTGAGGAACTAACATTAGATAATGGATAAAGTTGAGTTTGAAGGTGTTTTGTTAGAAAGAACAAAATTAGAGTCACTAAACACAAATGATCAAGCTAAAAATGATTGAATTAAACTTAACTTTCCAGATCATACAGGCACTAAGCATAAAATGCAACCTTAAATCTTTACTTAATTGAGCTAGTAGCTAATTGATTCAAAAAGAATAATCTTATTTAGGTAAATAAGATTAGGTTGTTACGTAACCTTTTTTTCCTTTTTCCACAAGCAGAAGTGAGTTTACTATCAAGCTCATGAAGCTTAAGCTGTGGGGCCTTTTCTCAGGTCTTGTAATGCAGTTCACATGGTCAAATCTAATATGGAGTTTGGGTTGTATTTTTTGGGAGGGCCCAAATTATAGTACTGTATGCACTAAACCTGAGTTCATTCTTGCTAACATTCAAACAATCTTCTCTTTGTTTTGACAGTTATTTTTCTACAATGTCCACATAACCCCTTCTGAATTGATGGATGAGGTCATCAGCATTCGGGTAAGGGGGCCAACAGAGTAGGAAGGTGGTGCCCACTATCTGCCAGATTAAGCCACTAATCTTTCTCCCGCTCTTCCTTCTTCCAGGTTTATAACTCCCATTCTTTGCGGGCAGATTGTCTGATGGGGGAATTTAAGGTGGGTGACAACTGTCAGTTTCATTCAACTTACATCAAAGATGGGCACTTTCATAATGAGGACTCAGGTTCCTGGCCAGATCTCCGGATGCCCATCTTGGTGACATCTTAAGGTTATGTGTCAGGGATTGATGCCATGATCCTTGCTGAGGGCTGGGATACCAGTAGGACATGAATGGCCCAGGGACCAGAAACCAGCTGCATATCCTCTGGGTGTAGTGACTGCCAAAGTATGAACACTTAGCAGCACCCTAAAGCAAAATAACCCCACACTGCCACATCGGGCCCTTCCCAGCACCCCAGCAGTGGATGGAAGCCAGTACACTGCCTCAAAGGAAAGGGGTGATTGATGGCAAGAAGCCCATCACACAGCTGCACTTAACAGTGGCCCCAGGGCACCATCTACAAAACCAGTTCCTATAAATCTGGAATATAAAGGCAAGCCCAACCAGGGATGAGAATCAGGGTGCTTTTCCAAGTAACAAACATTGGAATTAAGGACAAATACTTGGTGCCTTCTACATGGAATGGCTGCATCTCAAAGGAAGGAGCTTGTGGTCATGAGAGGTCTTAGAGGTTGTTGATCTGGGTCAGGCAGACCTGTGTGCATATGCTGTCTGCCATTAACCAGCCACATGCCAACGTCTCTGATCCTTAGTTTCTTCATCTGTAAAACGGGATAATTGTGAAGGTAGAATAATTGAGAGAATATATAAAATATCTAGCACAGCACCTGGCACATTAAAGTGCCCAATCAGTGATTACATTGATATTAGCATTAATTGGAGGAGTAGAGTATTGGATAGGCAGTTGGGTCAGGTGACTTCCTGTAGGTTAACCACCAGTCCAGGTTTGCCTGGGACTGAGAGTTTTAACAGCATGTGAAACTTTCTGTGCTACCGGAAAGTCCCAAGCAAATAGGGACACACTGATCACCCTACTTCCGTGGTTCCTTCCTGCTCTAAGACTGGCTCATTAATTCAAAATGATGGACTGAGGTTCTCCTATATGCCACACACAGAGAGTATGATGGAAATGTTGAGTCCCAAAGAAATTTAAGTCTAATCAGGAGCATCCTATTTAATTATAATAATGATGGTTTCTTTGATTTTAAAATCCAAACTCCTTTAATTATTTTTTCCCAGATTGATGTTGGATTCATTTATGATGAACCTGGTAAGCAATGTTTTCTTCATGAACTGGAAGATTCTGAGAATCAAGGAAGTTGGGAGGATCAAGGAATAAAAAATATTGTTTTCTGGATTGAGAAGGGGGAAAGATACTGAGCGGGAATGAATGAAAGTATGGATTTTATTTTTTAAAATCTAATGGTAATTATCTTAATGTTCGCAAATAGGCAATTCCTCTGTTTTATGAGGATATTTGCATCTTGTCAAAGTCAAATGATAAAACCCATTCATAGAGTGTAGAGAGCCTTGTTTGGGTCACATGGGGCAGAATGGGGATGGAGGCCATATAGAATGGAGGACATTAATTCAGGCACTCATCTGGGGAAATTGGCATGCTATGATGACACTTTAGAGGAAATGTTTGTTTGTCTTACAGCAGATGAAATTACAGACCCGTCAGCTTTTTAAAGTGTCCTTGTCCTTTTACTCCTTTTTTATTTTAGGTCACGCTGTCATGAGAAAGTGGCTTCTTCTCAATGACCCTGAAGATGCCAGCTCGGGTGCTAAAGGTTACATGAAAGTCAGCATGTTTGTCCTGGGAACCGGAGATGAGCCTCCTGTGAGCCCCTGCATTTTCTGCCGCTTATGCTTTTCACTGCAAAGTAGGGCCAAGGGTTAAGCAAGGGGGCACCAGTACTTAAGTGGAACCCAGCTTCTAATTAAGAAATGTTTTTCAAAAGTACTTCTTTTCTTCTTGGCAGAATTATTTTCTAGCTCATTTAGAAGCCTTCCTGGTGTCTATGAGTGGTTGTTTCATTCAGTATAGATAAGTGTGTTTTGGGGACTTTGTTGCATGAGTTTATCTATAGAACATAGCTCACTTGCAGAATCAGACATTGCTACCTGAAAGGACAGTGGCATCTAGAAAATTGGGCAGCAAACCCAGGAATAATGAGAGGGCAGAGAGAAATCAGAGGAATTTCAGCCTCTCTCTCTCTCTCTCTCTCTCTCTCTCTCTCTCTCTCTCCCTCCCTCCCTCCTTCTGGCCCCTCTACTATTTAGTGCTCATAAAATTACAGAACACATTTTCTTCTCATGGTGTCTTGAGCAAATGTGCATTGATTTTTGTAGAGCAGTTTTGTTGAATTGGTGGCTGAACTCTTCTTAAGCCTGAAACAGAAAATCCTAATGGAAATGACTCTGATTGGTGTGGTTTTACAAGCATCAGTTTGGTTCTTTCAAGCGCTGCTCTTCTGTGTGTGTGATTTGATATTGTGTGTCTCCAACAGCCTGAGAAACCGGACCGTGATAATGACTGTGACGATGTGGAGAGTAATTTGTTGCTCCCTGCTGGCATCGCCCTCCGGTGGGTGACCTTCTTGCTGAAAATCTACCGAGCAGAGGACATCCCCCAGAGTATGTACTGATTTCATCCTGCTCCAGATTATCAGTTATTTTCATGATTAGATATGTTAAAATCATATTTCAAATAGGAATTGGTGCTCCCTATCTTTATATATATATATTAAGGCTTACATGACTTATTTTCATTCATTTTGGCCCCATTGCAAGCTACCTGAGCTGGTTCATGAGGTAGCCAATTGGTCACTGCTACATGTTTTTGGTTGAGCCTTTTGGCCCGCTCTACTCCATCCTTTTTTTCTTTAATGTTCCGTATCTTCTCTTTGTTCTAGAGAAGACCAAAGAGAGGTCAGCAGTCAGCATTTCCAACTCCTTTCATGGAACTGAAAATGTGAAATTTTATACACAAATAAGTGTGTTTGCCCTTGGGTTATTAAAAATGGCTGAGCAAAGGGTGCTTAAATGCCACTGACTAAAAGTCTGTCAGTATTGTATTAGGAGATATGTGTTTTAAGAGATTGGATACATTTGATGTTCAGAGAGACTAGTCCAGTTAGTCCATTATCATTGCTGAGGCCCAGCATCCTATTTCCTGGCCTGGCTTATGTGCTTTCTGTTGGACCCTGGGACAAAGGACTCCTCTTCAAGTTTCAGGGACAGCACCCACTCTTCAGGTCATGATTGCTTCAGGATTGGCTACTTTTCCCTGGGAACACGCCCTTCCCTTTTTAAAGACCCTATAATGACCCCTCATACCATATTTTCCTCAGAAATATTTTGAATGAAATAAATAAATTAAAACACATTAAAATTTCTACCTACTTGAGTTTGTTAAAATAGAGAAATGTGTTCTTTATAAGTGATTAAATGTGTTATTTATGATTATGTCAAATTTCCCTGAATTCATCTGAAAAGTCAGACTAAGGCCAATATAATTTTGACCTAAAGCACTTTTTCCAAATTAAAACCAGGCCTGAGTTTGAGAGTTGTCTCTTGTTCTTTCTGCTTTCTCCTCAATAGATGATTGATTCTTTTTTCCCCCCAATTTTTTTTATTAAAGTATTACCTGTGTACATATCTTCCCACTGAAATGATTGATTCTTAACAGAATATTTTATCAATTTATTTTTCAAGGTGTTCCTATTTATTTTAAAACTCTTTGGGGAGAAAAGATTTTCTCTCTCAACTAAGACACAAGCAATTTCTGCAATGCAGTGCTACTTTTGAGAACAATTTTTGTTGCGACAGTGTTCGTGGATAGGAGAACATTTTTATAATTTTGTTGAGTGACTTCTGATTCTTTAAGAGAATCAGATTTAATCTCTGCTGTGTGACATGTTACTTTCCAGTGGACGATGCCTTCTCTCAGACGGTAAAGGAAATCTTTGGAGGCAGTGCTGATAGGAAGAACCTAGTGGATCCCTTTGTAGAAGTCTCCTTTGCTGGAAAAAAGGTTTGTATGTGATCTAAATGCAGATGTCTCTAGAAGTAAATACTGTATAAACCTCTGTGCTTCCCTTGATGTGAGTTCCTCCTAACTCTGCTGAAGTGGCCCCCGATGAGCGGGCACCCTGCAGGAACGTGGATTATCTGAGTCTGCACATGCCAGACTTCTCCCCAGGTTTATTTTGTAGGGGAAAGTATGCAGGACTCAAATGGGAAAATTGACAATCTTTTGAAAAATGTAAATTGCAAAAGCTACTAGTGAATTATTTGGATTATTTTCCAGGTCAAATATTATCTTAATCCCAAGTAAGCTCCCTAGCTAGCTTTCATAATCTCTGGTAAATATTCCAGAGTCTTTCCCCCCAGTGCCCAGCTGTCCACTCCTGTCATGTTTCCCACCTCCCATGCCCCAGGGAGCTGCTGAAACTGGAGGGTCAGGCATGGGACCCCATCCTGGTCCTCTGGGGAATCTTGGTGTAAAAATACAGGTAATCACCACTTTTATCTGCAGAAGTCATCAAAGACTGGAAAGTGGGATTCCATGGTAGAGTAACAACCCTCCATGGATAATTGTAGGCATGAAAAACTAGTATTTTCTGGGTAGTTGAACCATTTGTTTAAGAAAGGGAGATTTGGCAAATGATACATGGACTGGGTGTCATTTCCTGAGAGAGTCGATGGAGAGCAGCCGAAAAGCCCTGAGGTTTGGAGTGAGAGGAGGCCTGATTTAAATTCAGATTTTACCCCACTCCATAGGCAGTTAAGGCAAATATTGTAACTCCTGAATCTCAATTTTCTGAAATATTAATGGGGATAATAAGATTCTCATAGGAGTGTTAAAAGTGTCCATCAGTTCGAGAAGTAATGGTTGGAAGTCTATTTAGTATTAGATACCATCCCATGTGCTAGGATATAGAAGTGAGCCATTGCTCTCATGAAACTTACGAGACAACAATAAACAAGCTAACAAGTCATTAAATAAGTCCAAATAGTGCCAAGTACTATACAGAAGATAAAGCAGGGGTCAAGAAGTGACTGTGTGGGATTGAAGGGGTATTTAGCTAGAATATCATGTGGCCACCTTTGAGGAAGTGACATTTGCGCAGATGATGCAGAGGTCTGGGGTTGAGGGGTGGAAGGTGGAAGGAAGGAATAGCAGATGTAAAGGCCCCAAGGAGGACACATATTAGCAGCCAAAGAATATCCAGGTGGCTGGAGTGGTGAGCAAGGGGGAAAACTTAAGAGAGAAGGTCAGAGAGATGTGGGTGGTGGGGCAGTAGGGCTTTATCAGCCAGAGGTCGGACCTGGACTTGATTCCAAGTGCAACTGGGAGCTCATGGAGGATGCTACACAAAGGGGTGACATGACAGTGAGCAGGCAAGAGAGGAAGTGACCATGTAGGTAGGAGCCGACTGCAGGTGTCTGTGGTAGATCACATGAAGATAAGAGTGTCAGGATTTATTGATGGATTGGATGAGATGTGTGATGGGGAGAGAGAGGTGACTGACTTTGTTGTAATCCTAAGCCACTTGGTGAACAACTATGGTAAGACTGGGACAGGAGCCAGTTTGGGGAGACAGGAGGGGTTGGGTGCACAGAATCAAAAGACCTGTTTGGACATGCTAGTGAAGATATGGTTATTAGGCAGTGTGTAATAAGTGCTCAGTAAACATTAATTTTTGCCTCATTACACTCACACGATTTTAGAAATCTGGTGATTGAAAACTTTTAGCCATAGAAGTAGCAGAGATCTTAAACCCATATCATATTTTACCAAATCATTATCAAGAAAAATGACCTTTAACCAGTTTACTAAGTATATAACCTACAAGTAAACCACTAGAGTCATAATCTAGTATGCATATATGGTAAACTTATAGAAATTAGAAACTTGAATACTTACTGTTTTGTTTTGACAATTTTATAGGTTTGCACAAATATAATTGAGAAAAATGCAAACCCTGAGTGGAATCAAGTCGTTAATCTCCAGATCAAGGTTTGACTTCCTTTTCTTTCAGAAAAATAAGACTACTTACTTTCAGAGTGAGTAAATTGAGATATAACTACTTTGTTTTCTACTTTTTTGCAGTTTCCATCAGTGTGTGAAAAAATAAAACTAACAATATATGACTGGTGAGTTAAAAATGGACTTGTGTCTAATTCAGAATTAAAGAATTAAACATTTGGATATTAAGGAACATTACTCTAGATCACCTGACTCTTACATTTTAGCATATTTGCTTTTCTCCCAGAGGGAATGAATAAACTGTTCTTGGAACTGGATGTTTTCTTTAAAAATGATAATAGCATTGTTGCAGAAAAAATTTGAATATCTTAGTTCATAATCAAAGAAAGAAGAAATGATCTGAAAATGCCCAAGATAAGGGATGAAATATCATTAGGCTGCCCCAAATGGACGTCAATCAGGGAGTAAACCCTTCTTGGGAAGAATCACCAAAACATTCTGTTACTATTATGGTTAGAAAGGAAAATGGACAGAGCTACTTACTGAATGCAGGAAATTCTTTGAAAGGTTCTGATGGGATTTTTACTAGAGCAATCTCCTAAGCAGTGATTGGCCACAATGAGACCATTCTTGAGTATGTTCTAGTTAGATGGGGCATTAAATTAGCAGCCTTTAGCTCCTGAGAGTGGCAAATATCATCATCATCATCATCATCATCATCATCATCATCAGTGTTTATTATGATGTTTGCTACTGTTTTTTGAGCACCACTAAGTGCCAGGTTCTGTACCTCATGCCTTCCTGACATTATTCCATTTAGTCTTTAGAATAGTGACTATTAAATAGTGACTATGATTAGTTCATTTTATAGATGAAGACACTGCAGCTCAGAGAGGTAACTTGTCCATAGTCACTTAGATAGTCAGTTGGGCCTTAGTTTTTCCTTAGCCAGATGTTTTTGACTTTCATGTCAATACCCTCTTGGTACTATGGCACCAGGGAACTTTGGGAAGAGAAAAAGCTTCATTTTGTTCAATGACCCCATCACATCAGTTAATTGAGAGCCAGGAAGTGGCCTATGACAAAGTGTCCTTTCCAGTGAATGTGAGCTAGTTTTAAGGCACTTAGGACCCTTGGGTGACATTCTGAAGGAGCTCCAGGAGCTCTCAGAGCCCTTGGGAGTATGGGTTTGGACTCCGTGTAGCTCGGGTGACCACTCTGGCCTTCAGGCTCTGCAGTGGACTTATTGCTGATTGAACCAGAGTTGCTGTGGTCACTACACATGTAGGGTTTTTTCCTGACCTAGTCTACCCTCCTCAAAGCAATAGTGCAAATTAGGATGCACAGAGAAACCCTTTTAACTGGGGATTTCTTGGATCCAGATCTGAGGTTAAATACCTTGTAGGATATTTGCACAATATCTTGAAGGAAAACTAGGGATTCTTTAAATTTAGTCTAGACCCTTCTGGATGGACAAAAAAAGCTGTAAGCTCTCATGCCAATTGTGTTTAATTAGTAACTTTCTAGATCTTAATATTATTATATACTATATAATGTATTATCCTATCTAATTAAAGAGTAATATGCAAATTTGACCCTATCTTTGCCACACCCACAAACCATGCCCACAGCCATGCCTACCAGCCAATCAGGAGCAGATTATGCAAATAAACCCCAACCAAGATGGCTGCCACCACTGAGAGCAGGAGGAAGGCTTGGGTTTCCCTGGCAACAAAGGAAGCCAAGCTTTCTGCCTCCCTAGGCCTCCACTCAATGTTACAAAGTTTCAATTATAAAAGATAATTCTGCTCGTTCTGGGGCGGCAGCCACTGAGCTGGAGAGAACAGAGGCTTGGGTTTCCCTGGTAATGGAGGAAGCCAAGGTTTCAGTCTGCCGTTGCTGGCCTAGGCCTCCACTCTAGGCTACAATGTTTTAAACAGAAATGGCTGCGGCCACGGAGCGAGCAGAAGGCTTGGCTGCGCTCCAGGCTACAAAGTTTCAATTGTAGACATAGATTAATCCCAGATCCCAGGGCCTCTGCTTGGGTCACTGGGGGTTGTGGCCAGCCTGCAAACCTCCACAGGCTCCTCACCGAGGCTGACCCTCACCCCAAGGGAAACCCCACACTGATCTGGGACATTCTTCAGGGCAAAGCAGCTGGCCCCACCCATGCACCAGGCCTCTATCCTATCTAATAAGAGAGTAATTTGCAGATTGACCATCAGTCCAACACACAAGAGGGCTGCTCCCATATGGTCAAAGATCCTGCCCCCATGTGGACACAGATGGCCACCATAAGATGGCCAGCAGGGATGGGCTGTTGGAGGTTCCAGGCCCTGCAAGGGAGGGCAGTTGTGGGTGATCAGGCCAGCAGGGGAGAGCAGTTGGGAGGGACCAGGGTTATAAGGGAGGGCAGTTGGAGGTGATCAAGCCTTCAGGGGAGGGCAGTTAGGGATGACCAAGCCAGCAGAGGAGGGAAATTGGGGGCAAATAGGCTGGCAGGGGAGCAGTCAAACATCAATTAGGCTGGCAGGGTAGTAGTTAGCAGGTGATCAGGCTGGCAGGCAGAAGACAATCAGGGAGGCAGGCAGATGAACAGTTTGGAGCCAGCAGTCCTGGACTGTGAGAAGGATGTCCAATTGCCTGTTTAGGCTCGATCCTACCAGGATCAGGCCTAGATGGGCAGTCAGACATCCCTCGAGGGGTCCCAGATTGGAGAAGGTGCAGGCTGGGCTAAGGGACATCCCCCTTCCCCGTGTATGAATTTCGTGCACTGGGCCTCTAGTATGAGGTGGGGTGAAAGTAGGTTTACAGCTGTGAGTGCACAAAACACAGAATTTATTCTTGTATTACTATTTATTAATTATTGTGTTATTTTCCATACTATTGTGTTATTTTCCAGATCTACCTTTGCCCAACCCTGTATATCATATATAATGATACTATAGTATATCCTATATAATAAAAGAGTAATATGCAAATTTACCATACCTTCGCTATACTCACAGGCCATGCCCACCAGCCAATCAGGAGCGGGGGATGGGGCCGATATAGCCAGGGGCGGGGCCAAGGTGGCCCGGGCCAGGGGTGCAGGGCCGAGGTGGCCTGGGCCATGGGGGGGTGGGGGGGCTTAGGAGGCCCAGACCGCAGGGGGCGAAGCTGAGGGGGCCCGGGCCTCGGGTGGCAGGGCCGAGGCAGTCCAGGTTGCGGGAGAGGGTTGACAAGGCCAGGGCCATGGGGGGCAGGGTTGAGGCAGCCAGAGCCATGGGGGAGTGGGGTCGAGGCGGCCAGCAAGTGCTGGCCAGGAAGAAGGCCTAGGCCGGGAGGGCGAGGCCGAAACCCGTGCTATCCGGGGTCGAGCTGGCTGTGGCGAAGGCCTGGGCCAGGGGGTGGGGTATGTGGCTGGGACAGAGCCAGCCATCAGCAAGGCAATGCCTGGGTGCCCAAGGCCCAAAGACTTGCCAGTGCACAAATATCATGCACCGGGCCCCTTGTAGAAAAATCTTTCCTCAAAATACTAAGCCTTTTTTCCCTCCCATTAAATTCTAATCTTCAGAGTGGGGATGCCACTAAATGGTATAAAGAAGAGGAAGAATTAAAGAGAGGATGTTATTAATATAAACCTTATTTTTTTACACCTACTATGTGCTTGGCCAAAGAGCATTTCATGAGTTAGGCTCACAGACTAAGGTACTCATGGAAAGATACACAAAGTTGTATATACTTCTAGTGGATAAATTTGTCCCTACCATATAGATAATAAGATTTAGGTTATAGGCCCTAATGGGTTTGGCTCAGTGGATAGAACGTTGGCCTGCAGACTGAAAGGTCCCAGGTTTAATTCTGGTCAAGGGCATGTACCTTGGTTGCGGGCACATCCTCAGTAGGAGGTGTGCAAGAGGCAGCTGATTGATGTTTCTCTCTCATCGATGATTCTAACTCTCTATCCCTCTTCCTTCCTCTCTAAAAAATCAATAAAATATATTTTTTAAAAAGACAAAGATTAAAAAAAAAAGATTTAGGTTATAGCCAAGCAACTATAGTCAGAAAAATAGTATCTATCACACAGTAGTGTTCAATAAGTATTTGAATTGAATTGAAAAGGAATTTTTCTCCTTATGAAGGACCCTTAGATAATAGCCCATTGTAGTTATTAAACCAGCATAGTAGTTAGTCTGAACATGATAAAATAAGACATGCACTTATTCTATGTAATATGATTACATTACACTCCTCATGCAGTGTCCCTATAATTGGTTCATTTCTTTTGTGACAATAGTACTGAGTGTGGCCATATGCAAATCTCATGACTTAAAATCTCATTTTCCATAAATGAAATGAGTTGTCCAACTAGACCAGTGTTTCTTAAAGGATGGTTGGAGGGCCATTTACATCAAAATGAATTAGGAAATATACTTGTTATCAATGCAGGCTTGTTCTTCACCCCTACTTTTAGTGAATCAAAAGCTTGAATAGGAGATGATAGTGGAGAGGGGTTCAAGTGATTTTTTTAAAGTACAGTAATGCTGAGGCCCACTGGACAATGACTTCTGAGGTCTAGGGTCTTTTCCAGCTCTATCTTATTATTGTTGAAATGAAGATACACCCTCTTAGTGAAGGCCTTAACCTGTTCGTTTTTGCACAGGGACCGTCTTACCAAAAATGATGTAGTCGGAACAACGTATCTACACCTTTCTAAAATTGCTGCCTCCGGTGGGGAAGTGGAAGGTAAGTCACACAGCAGAGCTGGAATAAGACAAGGGGCAGAACTTCTGGAGGAGTGAACTGGGGAAGCCCCATGGCAGTGGACTTGGTTTCTTAAAAGCCAAATGTGATGAGCCTCGTGATCCATTTCAGGGATGTTCTGGTGATGACCAGAAAACGACTAATTTGTAATTAGTAATTAAGGCAACTAACAGTTGGAAGATTTTAGCTTTCTTGCTCCCATCCAAAAATTCTTTCCCAGGAGCTGCTTTATAAATGTTGAGTGTCAATGCAGAGTGCTTAGCACCTTATTTTTTTAGATTGGCATTGACACAATTTCACCAAAATGTAAATTATATTCCCTTCTTAATTGATTTTCTTGGCAGGAACCAGGAGGCCAGACGGCAATGAACCACATAATCTTAGCTCCTAAGATCATGTGTATTTTGTTTTCATGCCTTTTGTGCTAACAGGCATCAATAGTCACTACACTTTGCTTTTTGATGTTTTCCATACTGAGAACTAATTGCCTATAATAGATTCAACATATTGAGTAAAGTGAGAGAATTTGAGATAAGATTTTGTCTTGGGAAACCTAAGGTGCCTCTCATGTTGTTCAAGAGAGGCCCTTAGAGGTTTGTGAGTTGTGTTTTTTTAATGTTAATCCAAACAATACATAGCATGAATAAGAATCTGGAAGATAATAGAGATATGGTAAAGAAGCTATAGATTTTCTCTCTCAAGAAGGAAAAATAGGGCAATTAGAAATTCTGAGAAAAACTGAACAAAGTAGATATAGTCCAAACATACAGTCCAAATATTTTAGGCAAATGGTAGGAGTTAGGAAAGAGATTTCATCGGCATATTCTCTGCTGAGTGGCATCAGGGACCATGCTGCTGGAACAGTGAGTAACAAAGGAAATAGAATTACACTCTCCTTTTCTCTGCAGAGAATAATATTTATATGGTTGTTATAATGTTAGCAGTATTGTTTACTTTTTATTTTTTATTAAGTTGGTAGTCAAAGCTCTAAGCAGAATGTAAATTTCGTCACCCATTGCAATGTAAAAGTGAAAGTAGAGAAAATAGAGATTAGAAGGAAGAAAAGGAAGGGGAGTGAAGGGGAAAGTAGATGGGCTACTAGCTTCTTATCAAGTGAGGAATCCAGATATAAAGACTGGATGAAATCATTGGTTGAATAAAGATTGGTTAAAGACTAGGTTAAATCTATTGGTTAAAGGTAACCAAAGGAGTAATTTACAATCATGCTGTAACTATATGGAGGGAAGGTAAATATTACTAAATTCATTTATCATTGGCAAGAAGTTATTAAATAATCACTTAAAGATAATTATTCAAGAAATATTAAAACGAGCCTTTTTTCATAGTGATATGGTGGCAACAGCCATCATCCATAAAAACACAGATTGTTAGTTTCAGCCCATCTCTGAGGTCTTCTCTCCCTGCAGGCCCTTCAGACAGTCCGCTACAGGGAGTCTAAATAACAATGAGCAGCACGCATCTCCCCGAAAGAAACAATGTGCCATAAACTACAGGCCCCAGACTACATGAACTTGGATTTTCTAGCCTTGGTCGCAACTAAGCAAGACATAAGACAAGCAAACGTTTTATTAAAAACACGAAATGTTGGTAGTAGCATCACCAGGTCTCCTTTGGTGGTGAGAAGCTGACCCTTCTCAGACGCCTGGTGGCTCTGGGACTGGAGAGATTGGGTTATTTCACATTGTCACAAAGTATTGAGCCGTTTTGCATTTAACCATTGATATTTACATACTAATTACAATAGGGTCATGTGGCTTGGGTCTGAATTTGGGATTTTCCTGGTGTTGCTTGGGTCTGGATTTTTTTAATGTTCCAATGTCTCTTTTATAATGCTGTGTTTCTCATGTTGTTTAACCAATTGTATTTTTGCTATGTAGATTTATCATCTTCGGGATATGGGACTGCATCATATACAGGTTTATGCTTTGTAATTTTGCTGTCTTCTAGAGCTTCCTATTTACTATTATCATTTGATTGCCTTTAAACCCTTTTCTTACACAACATTTTGCTGTCTTAGAAATAATTTTTGTGTTAGTGCTATATAGTTGTTCTGCATGGCTTAGCTTAAAACAGATGTGCAACCAGGCATTGCTCCATGTCTCATGTTTTCACCTAGATGCAAACTATCCTATTGGCTTCATTGTGAATAACTGTTTGTGAGACATAACATTTTTTTTTTTTGGTTAATGTTGTTTATGTTTAATACATAGGGCACTAAATCAATTGTTCAAAATGTATGGAATGACTTTCCCCCACTTTCAACATGGATCTCTAGGTTGGAAGATACTGTTTTCTGTTTTGTACCTTGAAGGTCTTCATCTTCCTAACATGAGGGGTCATAACCTGTCCTTTGGTTTGCACAGCTCTCACCATTCATTGCAAGTTTGCTCAGTGCTCTCTCACTTGACCATCACAACTCTCCTAGGGCAGATGTTGTTCCCCAAAAGATGAGGGTGCTGAGGTTCAGATAGGTTTGTCATTTATCAAACCCATATGGCTCTTACATTTCCCCACAATCTCCTTTGGCCTTGCTAATTCCTAACATCGCCCTCTGTGCCCCTCACTGGTGAATACTTTTGCTAAAACCAGGTAGCGGAACTAAGGAGCATATTGTTTGTTCATCAGAAAAAGAATGTAGTAAATTGCAGAAGGAGACTTCATGCTATTTAATGAATATCATATAGTCTTATCACCATAGGCAGGCAGTTCATTGTTACATATAAAATTTTTAAATCTCATGTATTTTAACTTGAGACTAAATCATATTTTTTGGAACAAAGTTAATCTGATATATATCATTTAAGTGACTTCCCAAAAATAATATAATCTTTACCCCAATTGCCAATGACATATTTAACATGATGCCAATTATAAACTTACAAAAAAATGTGAAGATCATTTTGAAAGCCTTATTATTCTTCCATTTGAATAACATTGTCTTTTTTTAAAGGATAACATGTTTACTGAATTACCTAAAAATGTTTTTATTAATATTTTATAGCAATAAGAAAAGGGAAACTGACAAGTCTCACAAGTACTTATAATTTCCACTAATACAACTAACTCACAAAATGGAAAAAAATAGTCTCACCCAGCCAACTAATAACTAATATTTATTTCAACAGATCAAATGTTTAAAAGCCTAAAATTTAATGATGATATTATCTCTCAGCAAATACAGGAGAAACAGAGGTGGGCTTTATTCCAACATTTGGACCTTGTTATCTGAATCTTTATGGAAGCCCCAGAGAATACACAGGATTCCCAGACCCCTATGATGAGCTAAATACTGGAAAGGTTGGTTTCTCAATTAAGGTTTGTTATTATTGAGCACTGTTAATGAGATTCCTTCTTGTAATGGTTGTAATTAAGTCTCATATTTAGGGAACCTTCCCCCATACACACACACACACACACACACACACACACACACGCACGCACACACACCTACCACATAACTGATCAAGTGTTGAAGGATAGACGTCTCATGCTGAAGTCTTAGATTTCAAGAATAGAAAGGGATTCTGTAGGTCTGATTTGGTAATTGCCAGTACATCACATGGCTATTCTCTGTACTTAGAACAGATGTCAAGAATCAATGCTGGATTTCTTTGCTAATCAGCAAATGTGCTGCCTCAGAATTCTATTCAATGCCATGTTCTAAGAATTTGCCAAATGATTGGAGGTGACATGCCTGGTCCAACCTCTTTGCTCTCTCTGCCCTCATCCAACCTCTTTATTTTGAAGGTGAGGACATGGAGATCCAAATATGGGAAGTGATCTTTCTATTACATTAGAAGCCAAAGTCATATCTTTTAGTTAGTTCCCCAAACCCAGAAAGAGACAAAGATAGAAAAAAAGCCCTAGAAAGAGGAAGGTGGAGACTTCTCTTCCTCTCAGAAGATTCTCTTGCCAACACTGCCAGGCATAGTGGGGGAGTATCTGATATCCATCCTCACACTCAGCTGCACAGAACATCTTCCTCCTTTGGCTACTCTGAGACTTACCCTGGTTGCCAACATGGCAGCCTTCCTATTCTGTGAAGAGGAAAAAAGTTACTGTAGGTAAATGTAGAGTTGCTCTGCTGAAGTGGGGTGAGGAAGACCTTGAGTCCCTTCCACTGCCACTCCCCCCACCTCAGTCATTGCTAAGATCTCTTTCAGTCCGGCTCCCCTGTCTCTCTTTGGATTGCCACCTGAAGTCACTGTTTCTTTTTTCAAATACCAAAGATCTAAATCCAGCTGAGAGAGTTACTGATTCTTTTTGAAAATTAGGGCTGTGGAAGCAGAAACTTTTTGTAGCTGGATTAGCTGGATTAGAGAGAGACGATTCTTTCCGCTGTTGTTCATGCCTAGATAATAATCCTGTGTTGTTGCCTTTCAGGGAGAAGGAGTTGCCTACAGAGGTAGAATCTTGGTTGAACTGAGCACTCTTCTTGAAAAGACACCACCAGAGAAAAGGCTTCAGTCCATTTCCAATGATGACCTGCTGGTGGTTGAGGTGAGTGTTGGAGTATGGATAATGCTTAGTACAGAGAAGGGTGTTGTCGAGGATTGGTGGTGGGATGGCTAGTACTGGTCTACCTGAACAAATGGGCCTGAAGGGGACATCCAGCAACTGAAGTTGGAGTCATAGAAAGTGTCCTTCAATGCCCTCTTGACCTGTATACAACAGCCCATTGAAGGTGAGGAGATTTGTTTTATTACCAGTTGTCAGTCATATGTAGTAAACAGACCAAGATGACAAGTTGGGCAAGTTTCTTTGACATACAGTCTCCTCGAGCCTAATAGATAATGAGGCTATCCCAAATAATGCATTCATTTAAGCTGTAACCAATCAGATAATTTCGCAGCCTGCCTTCTACATTTGTTCTATAAAAGCCTTTCCCCTTGCTCCTGTCAGTGGTAACCACTCTGGTTTGTTGCTGTGTTTAATGGTTACAGAGTTGCAGTTTTCTAAATGGAAAAGAGTTTCATGGATAGATGGGGGTAATGGTAGCACAAAAATGTGAGTGTTTAATGTCACCGAATTGTACACTTAAAAATAGCTAAGATGAATGAATTTTACATTGTGTGTTTTACCAAACAAAAAAAGTTCAAAACAAATATCTTAGTACTTCTCTAAATGAATGACTGCATTCTTGCATCATACAAACCAGAAGACCCATCAATGATTGTGATTCATTTTATAGAATAAAGGTAATGGTATAGATGAATAAGGAAAGAAAAAGAAAAGCCAGTTGATAAATATTCTATAGGGATCAAGTAATTTTTATTTGCTTCGTAGTGGTGAAAGATATCACTACTCTACTGCTTAAATTGTGGTATACAAATTGGTAGCAAGGTTGAAATGGGAAAGCAAATCAAATACAACATTAAAAAGTCATCGTATGTTAAAGTTTGATAGCCATGTGGCCTCTAAATCTCAAATTGAAGGACTACAGAGCTGGAAGTTCTAAACTTGAGAGGTTTTTGAGCTAAACTTTCTATGGTGAGAAATTTGTCATGCAATTTGAATACTGGCACTTGTGGGTCTCATAAGTTCACCAAGGGAGCGCATAGCAATATGGCTACACTATTGTAACCACTAATGTTCTCACCCCCAAGCTGGGCCACTGTAGAGACTGGGTATCTATGGGGATCCAGAACAAATTCTAGATGTGGACAGTATTAAATAATCAAATACAGCAATTTAAACCACTGCATGGCTCAGTTTGACTAAAGGATGCACAGATAAGTGAGGATGTGATCCATAAAGGAGAGAAGCAATCTGAACAGGATTTGGGGCAGGATGTAGATTCAAGAGACTTTCAATGCCCATGTGAAGGAAAACCTCAATGACTCCTGGTCATTTCTGCTAAGCCAGTGGTCGGCAAACTGTGGCTCGCGAGCCACATGCAGCTCTTTGGCACCTTGAGTGTGATTCTTCCACAAAATACCATGGCCTGGGTGAGTCTGTTTTGAAGAAATGGCATTAGAAGAAGTTTAAGTTTAAACAATTTGGCTCTCATAAGAAATTTCAATCGTTGTACTATTGATATTTGGCTCTTTGACTAATGAGTTTGCCGACCACTGTTCTAGGCTGATAGATACTCAATGTGATCGTTTATTGTTGGCCCTATGTTCCACTCCCTCACACAAACACTCAGCAAACTGGTAATTAACAAAACAAAAGAAAGAAAGAAGGAAGGAAACAATGTTTGATCTCTATTTCAGAAAAAATAAGTTCATTTCATTTATCTTTATTTTTAATATGTTTTTATTAATTTTAAGAGAGAGGAATAAAGAGATAGAAATATTAATGAGAGAGAAACATCACTGATTGGCTGCCTCCTGCTTACCCCCTGCTGGGGACCGAGCCCCAAACCTGGCGTGTGTGAGCTGTGATTGGTTCCTGGACTGATGCTCAATTGCTGAGTCACAACAGCTGGACTAATTTCACTTATTTTTAAATTTGACATTAAAATTTTTAAATTAATACTTAAGCAATTCAAACAATTAAAAACGTATGTTAGAAAGTAAAGTTAACCATAAGCTCTCAACATTCCCCAACATATCTATTAACGATTTGATTTATATTATTCCAGACTTTCTTCATGCATATACCAATATTAAAATGTATATTTAATGGGTTCACTTTTAAATACCCATTTTCCATGTTTGCACATGTCAATCTATGTAAATATTTTATGAAGTTTTATTCATTTATATGGAGGCAACATTTGTTTAACCAGGGGCCTATTAAGAGATATTTATTTGTATGGTTTTAATTTTTATCTCTATTTCAATCAGTACTGCAATGAACATTCTATATTTGCCTACTTGTATGAGTACAAGGGAAACTGCTAGATTCAAAGACATTCTTCACTGGCATTTAACTAATTATTAGGTTCCCAATTATATTTGCTAGAAATCTACTTGTAAATTAGAGCAAGAGGAGTTTCACTGAGCTTTATGTCTGCTCATACTTTATAGAAATATCAGCGAAGGCGAAAGTACAGCCTGTCTGCTGTGTTCCATTCGGCCACCATGTTGCAAGATGTTGGCGAGGCCATTCAGTTTGAAGTCAGCATTGGGAACTATGGCAACAAGTTTGACTCAACCTGTAAGCCTTTGGCATCAACCACTCAGTACAGCCGTGCCATATTTGATGGTAAGACTGGTGTTCTCTCCCGTGCACATTTGTTATCTGAACCTTTATGCACCATTGGTCGAGAAGCATGCAGTGTGTTCTCCCTCTGGCAGCCATTATCTTTAGTACATGCTTAGTGGGAAGGAAAAGGTTGAATGGGGAGGAGAGGTGGCTTCAGGCACCTTTACGACTAGTTAAACCAAGGAAGCTGGGGCCCTGTGCTGAGCCCTCTTACCCCATCCCAAACCCAAATTTTACACTGGCTCTGTTTCGTAAAGTCACAAAATGGCAATTTGCTGATTCCTGAGCTCCCTGAAAACATCTCCTGCCTCTTCTCACCTCTGCCCTGCCAGGCCCCCAGGCACGCTTAGATTGAGTAGTTGAAGTAGGACTCTTGCTCAGAGCCTGGAAAATCAAGCTTCTGGTCTTTGCTCGGTCACTCACCAGCACCATGACCTTAGCCACCTCGCTGAATTCTAACATCAGTTTCTTCCTCTTCAGAGATGCTGTGCGGATTAAGTAACTGTACTTACACAAAGATGAATGAGAAACAGCCCCTGCTTTTAAGGAACTTACATTCCAGTATATAAAATAAATCATTATAAGAAGGCAGAGTCTGAGAATGCCCTAATAAAGATACTGGCAAGTTTAAGAGCATAGAGAAATGAGGGAGAAATTCTGATCAAATGTTCTAACAGATTCATATAGTTTTTACCTAATTTTTAAAGAAGCAATGTTAAAATATAAAATGTGCTAGAAACTTGGCTGATAATTCTAAGTAATACCAAACCCCATGTATCTAGCAAAGTCTTTTTTAAAAACAGAAAGTTCTTTTTTGTTTCCCTACTTCTAACAAAAATATTCATTTAGAAGAGCAGTTTTCAGGGACAAATACATTTAATCTAATCACATGTGCTCTCTCTATTGTCTGCTATTGTGTTACATAATCATCAGTGATGTGCAGGTACATGATCCCAAACCACTAAAAATCCTAAATATTGCTATGTTTCGTTTACTAGGGCATTTTAGAGAGTTTTTCAAAACAGGCTGAATAAATAAGAACTTTCTGTCTATCCCTCAGTTGCTTAATTGAATAAAATTGAAGAACCCTGCCACCATAGACCATTTCCTAAGCAAACAACTAAACAATAACCAGTTTGCACATCTCTTTAACAAGCATGCTGTTTAAGTGTACAATGTCACTGACCCTCAATGTTCTACACCAGGGAACTACTATTATTACCTGCCTTGGGCCCACACCAAGCCAGTTGTTACCCTGACTTCATATTGGGAGGATATTAGTCATCGCCTGGATGCAGTAAACACGCTCTTAGTCATGGCAGAACGGTTGGTAAGTTTATCTCTGCTACATTTTCTTTTCACCAGACAAAATTAGGTATCAGTAAAGATGCAAGCTAGGCCACACTAACACAAGACCTCAAAATACAGTGATAAGCAAGATAAAAGCAGTTTCTTTAGTTACAGTTGAGGTAGGTGATTTAAGGCTGGTATAGAGGTTCATGGTGCTGGGGACCCAGGCTCTTTCCCTCTTGTTGCTCTACCATCATTAAGGAGTCGTCATTTGTTTTTGTGGAAGAGATAGCTCACTGTTACACCTACCCTCCAGATTAAGGAAGGGAAAAAAGGGATAGATGATGACACAGGTCTTTCCTTTGAAGGAAAAGACCCAGCAGTCACACACTTGATTTATACCCACTTTCCATTGACCAGAATCCAGTCAAATGACCACATCTCACTGCAAGAGGGTTGGGAATGCACTTATTACCTGGGCTGGCATATGGCCAGATAAAGCTGTCCTTATTGTGGCAAGGGAGGATGGATATTGAAGGTGAGGGGGCAAAACTCACAGTGTCCGCCACATTTGTACATGAATATGGTGTAGAGAATGGTTCATTCCAATAGAAATATGCAACCCTTAGAGTTTTTGCTGTTAAAGTAGTAAAAATCTCTACTGTGGGAAAAGATTGGCTCAAAGGAACCAGAGCCTGACCTTTTCCACTCTGGCTGTAGACTTAGAGCAACCCTCCTTGTTTGGAGGTTGGGGGTTCACTGTGATAAAAGCTGCATAGTTGTAGTATCTGTAATTATATACCTAGACATCAATGAGGAGAAGGGAACATAGTTGAGATAAAGAGACTAGTCTTCCCTATTTCTGTATTTCCAACTCCCTTCTCCATCAGTGAGAAACTTGATTTTCATTATTTTCAATATAGTTATTTATTTAGTCCTAAAATCCAAAGATAAACCACAATTAAAAAAACTATTCAGTTTGATATGTTAATAATTTTTCTTTCCTTTAAACAGATGATATATATGAAAATACTGCATTGAAAAGTTACTTTGGTTAGTTCATTATAGTAATGTCATTCATCTGAAATATAATTCAGGTTCATTTGTTCCTGCTTTATATTCTATTTTAGGGTTCCCTTCCCCCATCTTTATTTTATTGCTATTTGAGTACATACTGTATTGACATGGTTTTGTTGACATAAGAAACATCCAAACCTGTAAGAATTTTTATGGGTTTGTTTGAACCAAACTGATGACAATTAATGGATTGAGAAAATGTTCCAGAGAATGGTAGTTTTGCATCTTATTTTATGCATAGAATAAAGGAGGAGACATAAATAAGGTTACATAAAATTCATTGGTTATAAGTTAAGGGGGCAGGAGAAGGCAAAGTGGGGAAATCTCTGGGACTTGGGTAAAAAGTAAAATGGAAAGATGCTTCTTTTACATTGGTGAGTACAGGATAGTTAACAATTAACATTTGCAGCACTAAGAGATGGCACGAAGCAAAGAAGATAATAGTGAGGGGTTCTATGGTCTCCTGCTCTGGTGGGAGATTGTACCCTGAGGAGTCTGGGAAAAAGGGATTACTCTGACATTCCAAATGTCTGATGGAGTAGATACAAAAAAGCAATAAACAGGTTCAGTTAAGGTAAACATTGATTTTTGTCAAGGAAGACACCAGCGTAGGACATGACAACCCACCATGACTTTCTTTTCGTTAGGAAGTTTTCATTTCAGAGCATCCTGTGTGTTTACTCTAGGTCTGAGTTTGTAAGGCCCACTCACTATACAAGCCTCCCCTGAGCTTGTCAGGTTTGGTATGTGGCCCCTTTTTTGTCCACAGTTTCAAGGGTCCAAAGCCATATGAAAAGGTCATCCTAGTACATAAGCATATCAGTGTTGACTGTATTTTGAAGAAAAATAAATAGTGCTAGGCTATGGTGAGCATTATAAAAAGCAAAACAATAAACAAACAAACAAAAAATCCCCGGTTTTTCTGTTAGGTCTTTTGTGTATTTTTTAAATTGAAAATTAAAGTTAAACCTCACTGAGTTTAATGGCATAATGCACAATTACCAACTATTTTCTCTCTTTCCCAGCAATCAAACATAGAGGCTCTAAAATCAGGAATACAGGGTAAAATTCCTGCAAACCAGTTGGCAGAAATATGGTTGAAGCTGATTGATGAAGTTATAGAAGACACAAGGTAAATTGATTTTGTGTATCTCAGAATTTCCAAACATACTCCCCTCTCTTAAACTATATGACTAGAAGAGCCTCTAGAATTATTCCAAATGTTCATCGGAAAAATAAATTTCAGTTAGTCAGCTTCTCAAAAGGCTGGCACTGGGAGGAGTCTGAATCAGGAAAAGCACCACTTGCGGATGGATTTGGTGCCAATTCTAAAGCAGCCCAGGAGGCTGAGGAAGCCTGGAGCCTGACTCCAGGAAGCATATTCCAGCACAGCCTCAGGCGAAGGGTGTGGGAGGGGGCAGGGCTGTGCCTCTGGCCCCCACCAATCTCCCAGCTCCCACGGAGAATGGGATCTGGGGGTAGCGCATCAATTTTGCCATTCAGAATATCGTTTGTAATTTAAACACATTTTTCAGAAACAACTCTTTTACGTGCTCTTTTACTGATTGCCTAGTGAACCCTCTGGCCCAGCCTCCTTTAGGTAAAGTCAGTAACTTTGACTTGAGCCAGAGAACCTTTCATAACCTGTTGTGACTTGGGGAAACAGCTCAGATCTCAGGGTATTTGGAAATCAAAGGGGGAAGTGATTCATTCCAAACTCATTTTAAATATTGGCTAATAAAGCAGTGGACAGGGAAGTCCCAAAAGAAAAGCATATTGAATAGTTCTCTCAAGCAGCAAGAACCAGAGTCATCTTTTCCTCCTCCCCTTCCCTTCCCTCCCGCCGCGCCCCCCCCTCCCCCCCCCCCCAACTCCAATGCTCTAGGTCTCCCTGTCTTCTTATGCCTTCTAGTGGTGTAACCAGGTAATTGACATGCAACTAAGATCAAAGCACTGCTGGGTACTGGTTTATATTCAGAGAATTTTAATCTGGGTACAAGAGGTCATCTCTTCCAGTCTCCCTACTTTAAAGATGAGAAAACAGCGACCCAAAGAGGTGAAATGATGCATCTGATGCCCAGAGTTGGGTTTATAAGAGCAACTCTTCTTCTTGCTATGTGTTTCACACTGTTAGCCTCTATTTATTGCAACTCTCACATGTGACTTTTGAGCTAGCAGCTTCTGTACTTATTTGTGCATCGAAGAATCATTCCAGGGACTTCATCCTTCCAATGCTTTGCCATAATTGCTAATGTAACCACACAGATATTTCATTATGCCTTTCATGTCAAAAATGCAAATTTTAAGGTTTACTGAGTGAAACACAGAAATATGTATGTTCACTATTCTTGAAGAATCCCTTTTTAAAGAATCAAGTGCATGTGAACTAATTCTTGAAGATTTAAATTGGAATCGTTGAAACTTTATGTAACAGGAAATTAGTGTTTACGGGAAGTCATGGTTGGATTTCCTTCATTTAAGAAGCTGGGTGAAATTCAACCCAATGGAAATTCCAGGTAGAGACAATGTGAATAGAAGAACTTCCTGGAATTGGTGACAACTTTACCCTGTATCCCCGCCAGCTGCCATGGTGAGAGGAAAGCACTGGCAGAAGATGACCTTTATGGCCCCAGCTCAGCTATTCTTCTTGACTTCTCATTTTGAATGCGAGCTTGGCCTACACAAGCAGTTCTTAACTTCTTGGGAGCTCCTGGGCCCCTTTGAATACCTGATGAGATGATGATGATGATGGCAACATTATTTAGACTTTAATTTGTATCAGGCAGTGCTCTCAATACTGTCTATATATTAATACATTTACTTCCCACAACAATCCTAAAAGGTAGATATTACACACAAACACATTTGAAGATAAGAAGATTAGAGATTACAAAGCTAGTAAATGATGGAGCCAAGATGTATCAGGTAGCCTGCTCCAAAGCCCATGTTCTTCCTTGTTATGTTACACTGCATGTCAATACAAATGAACACTTTTCTTTATAGATTCCAGGGATTCACACACTTCTCAGGCTCTCCCACAGGTGATGTAGGGGTGTATGGACCCTAAGTTAAGAACCTGTTGGCTAAATAGTCTCTAATCTCCCTTCATTTTCTGGTTCTATACAATGATTATAGGAAGGAAAGGCCATATCTCCAAACTGCTGCTGCTGCTTCCATCTTCTATGATTCTATGGGCCTTGGGTCAAATCCAAGGAATCATTTTGAAATTTCAATCCCCCTGCATTTCTCTTGAGAGTGAGAAGAGTCTTAACTGGAACATCTGATCTGCCAATGAATACAATCTATTCAGTTTACACCTGTCCATGCAGTTAGGAAAATTGTGTGATTTGAAAGATGGAAAATATAAATAACTTTGACAGTTCTGAAGCCGAAAAAGCTATTCTGCAAACTGTTTTGTTTTGTTGTTTTTTAGGTACACATTGCCTCCAATGGAAGGAAACCCTAATGTCACAATTCTAGATACCCAGATCCAAAAGCTGCGGTCCAGGTCTCTCTCCCAGATTCATGAGGCAGCTGTGAAGATGAGGTCTGAGGCCACAGATGTGAAGTCCACAATGGGGGAAATTGAGGAGTGGCTTGATAAATTAATTCAAATGACTGAAGAGGTAAAACTTTTAAACTGCACGAATGTCACTTTATATCGAAGAAGGATCCTGTGGAATGGCATAGGATAGAGATGGTGGTAGGGAAACCTAGTACATTGCCTTGTACTGATGGCTGATGAGATCAAAGGGTTGCTGGCCAAGATGAGTGATAAAGTAGGAGATAAGGAGCAAATGCCACCTTTGTTTAGAATTGGGAAGACTTGACTTTGAATCTGGATCTACCATGTGTAAACTTGGGCAAAGTATCCAAACTCTCTAAGCCTCAGTTTCCTTTAATGTAAAACGGAGGTAAATATAGTAGTCAACTTCACAGCACTGTTTCATAAAGACTAAAGAGTGTCAAGGGCTTAACACAGTGCAGGGCACATAGTGAGGTCTGGATAAATTTTGATTGCCATTAACCTCTGTGGACTGAAAGAGCAAGGATCAGAGGACCCCTCCTACTGACCTTCACAGGTGGGGCAGGGGACTAATGTATTTGTAAATAGAAATACATTTGAAAAAACACATGTGATTACAGATAATTTTTATTTTCTACTTTTTATACTTCGGTGCTTTCAGATTTTCTATAGTGAGCTTGTATTACCTTTATAATAAAAAAAAGTAGTTTTTAAAAGCTAAATATTTCATATTGGAAAACATGAAACTAGGGGTCCCTCAGCCCAACCTGACCCCTCTCACATACTGGGAGCCCTCAGGGGATGTCCTACTGATGGCTTATAGAGGCTTTCAGCTCCACCCCTGACCCAGCCTGCCCAGGCCAAAAGCCTCTGACCAAGGCTTTCAGCTTGGGCAGGGGACCTTCAGCCCCTTCAGATCGCTGGCTCCATCCCTGCCCCCTCGGCTGTGATGACTTACCTCACAGTGATCCAGGTGCCAGGATGTTCCCGGGACACAGGCGCTGGGTGCCTATGTATGCAAATTAACTGCCATCTTTGTTTGGTTAATTTGCATACTCACTCTGATTGGCTATGTGTATAGCGGAGGTATGGTCAGTTTACATTTTTGTCTATTATTGGGTAAGAATTGTAATCCTTTGATTACTGTTGATGGCTTTCTTCAAATGATGAGCAAGAGAAGAGGTGGTATTTCCTAAAACACCTGTCAGATCCCAGTGAGCAGGCAGGGCTTTGGGCAGGTGAAGCCCCCTTCTGCTTCCCGCTATGCTCTTTGGCCATCCATAGCCTCTCCCAGCCCTATGGGCTCCCAGCATGGTCCTAAAAGATGTGAGACTCAGGAATGTGGGCCAGACAACCCCTGACCACAGTGTTTCTTTGCCAAGTGGAGCCCGACAGGTCCAGCCTGCAAGTCCATGTGCATTTAGACTTAATGCTACCTTTGCTTCCTTTTCCATCCACCCACGTGACCAGCCTCAGAACAGCATGCCTGACATTATCATCTGGATGATCCGGGGAGAGAAAAGACTGGCCTATGCACGCATTCCCGCACATCAGGTTTTGTACTCCACCAGAGGGGAGAATGCATCTGGGAAGTACTGCGGGAAGATCCAAACCATCTTTCTGAAGGTATGGCTTCATCACCGTGTAACGTGAAATACTTAAATGCAAAGCCCATGTTCCAGAGAAGGGGCTGCTTTACAGTTTGCCACTCATTGCATGGCAAGGGCACCGGTGATCAATTCCAGCCCATCCTGGCCCCTTCCTCTGGGGTGGTAATTCCCAGAGAGTGGTCCAAGTTTTGTTGGCATTCAATCAAGGACTCTGGAGAGGTCTTTGGGGCATTGATGTGTACATGGCATTGTGAATGCTTTGCTTTCTGGCATGAATTTTTCCACTGATTTCTAAAGCCTCATGCAAACCAATGCCTTTCTCCCCTTCCTTCCTAGGGAGTGTTTGGGAGTAGAAGAAAGTATATATCATATAGATAGTCCATGGAATCTATTCCCTAACTAAATGGGTTCTCAAATTGAAAATTAGGGAGAATTATTACTTTAGGGCAGGGGTTCCGGGCATTTTTTAGAGTCATGGACTCCTTTAAATACCTGATAAAAAACTGCTGGCCCTCTCTTCTAGAATAATTAACATCTCACGTTCATCCAGTATTTTGCATATGATTCAGAACCCATAAACCCATCCCAGGGCCCTGGATTAAGACTTGCTCAGTGTGTGCATATGGAGAACCAAAGGCCCTGGGACTGGGAACAGAGACCGGAATCGTTCTCAGTCACATGCTTGACATTCCTCTCCATGGACTGAACCCAAGGAGTTCTTTGGATTTGCGGGGGAGGAATAAAGAGCAAGAAGAAGAGAGAGATAGAGGGGGGAAAAACAATCAGGGGAGAATGTTCTCTTAAAACAAGGAGGAATCTGCTAACTTTTAATAAATGTACTCGTTGCTCTTTAGCGTGAAAATAGAACTGGAGTGATTATTTTCTCTTAAGAACCTCTTGGTGGGATAAATATTACTTAAGATAGAAGCACAATTATAATTGACCTCAGCAGTGGGTGGAAGCAAACTGATTAATAAATAAAATTTCACAGAAGGTGAGAGAGGAGGCAGAGTGCTTTTTCTCTGTGTTAGACTTTAGAACTCGGTGGATACACAGCAAAATGCTTTTAAGGGAATGTTTTATATATTTACTGATTTTGTTAATACTCATTATCCAGTTTAGGGAATTATTTAATTCAGTGGGGTTCTTTTTGAGATTGGGACTCTTTTCCACAAAAAGAATAATTTTACAAAAATTGTTGAAGATCCCAGAGAGCTTTTGTTTATGTGGAATGTGACTATTAATATTGACCATTATATAAATTAAAAGTGAGCCATTTAAAAATATTTATTAATTCATTTTAAAAGAATAATAATAGCCCCAGTACATGTTAACATAAGCTGCATGTTTTTATCCAATATTTTCTTTAAAAATCAGAGAGCAAAGTGATACTGTTTTACATTTTTTTGAAATATTTTAACTGTGAAAACATAAAATTTCTGGTGAGAGCAATGGTTGGATGTTTGGCCTGCTTTTGGCTTCACATTAATGTCATAGCCCATGCTGTGCCCCCCATAATGTATCATGTCTTTGTGCATCTCACAGTATCCACAGGAAAAAAGCAACGGGCCGAAGGTGCCTGTGGAGTTACGGGTGAACATCTGGCTGGGCTTAAGTGCTGTTGAGAAGAAGTTCAACAGTTTCGCGGAGGGAACATTCACTGTCTTTGCTGAAATGGTACGTTTCACGTCATCACTCTCTTTTCCTCTTTGTGGGGGTACATTTGCCTTTCATCCTTAGGGGAAACACATATATTTGAAACCACCAGCCTCATCACTACTGCCTAAAATCCCAGCCAAAGGAGTGGGGGATGCCTGAGGGGAGAGGGAAAGATTGACTTGAGGTTTTATTGTCATCACTGGGACACAGACCAAGTGATTCACACAAAGACAACCCAGGAGTGAGGACACTGGGCAGTGCAGACCCTGAGAAGCCTGCCTGGGTCAGGAGCCTGTAAACCACAGGAGACTCCCTTCTCGCTGAGGGGAAGCCTCAGGTGGGTTTGCCTGAGGCCAAAGAAAATGCTGCCTGAGTACTTCAAAGACAATAGAGATAATTTGTAAAACCTTCACTGAGTTAAAAATTGACTTTGGGTTATTAAAAGTTTCACTACAATTAAACCAATGAAAATAATTTTCACCAACTGGACAGCTAAACACAGAATTATTTGGATTTGTTCTTTATATACTACTTTAAACTCAATGTGCTTTTTGAGGTGAACTTATTATATGCATTCAGTAGGTTTCTTTTGATAATTTTCAGATAAACTCCCTTCTTCTGCAGATGGGCCTTCATACTCAAATAAATGGGAAGATTACCTTCTTTCTAACTAGTTTATACATGTTCCTGCTGCCGGACACTCTACCTAACAACTGGTTCAGGATTGTGGTTCTTATCAGCTTGCTGGGCAAGAAACCCATGGCCATCTTCAATTTTTACATTTTATTCATTTAGCAGTACCTGACACATAAATATTTATTGGATGAACCAATAAATACACGATAGCAGACTTTATCCATATTCTCTAACCATCCATCCATCCATCCATCCCTCTATCTACCCATCTATCCATCCATCCCTCTATCTACCCATCTATCCATCTATCCAAGTTTGTAGGGAATAGTGTCTTTATCCCAGGCACAGAGGCAGGTGATGAAGAAGCCAAGCCCTGTCTTCATCTATTGCAGTGATTGTAAACTGGGTGTCTTGTTAAACATCTGACTGCCAGAGCCATTTCAGGGATTCTCATTCTGTTGCTGAGTAAGGGATCAGCGCTAGAGGTGATTCCAATGTGGGTAGATAAGAGATATCAGGGACCACAGTATTTGAGAAACAATGAAACACATGGGAGACACACGGAGCCCTTACAGAGCAGGCTTGGAAGTGCAATTGGATATAGATAGAGGGTGTGCTGGAGGTTGCAGGGGAGGAGTGGGGGATGCTGTTGTCCAGTCAGATGAGTAATGTGAAGTGGAGGTTCCTCAGGGCACACATAGGAGAGGCTTGCTTCTGCAGTCCTCTAGCATTTCTTGGCTTCCACATACCTTCCAGCTCTGTGGCTGCAGCTAAGCTTGGAGAAACTAGCACTGAGCAAGGATTGACCAGTCCAGGGCTCCTTTTCACCCTTTCCCATTTCCAGTTCCTTCCCTGCCTACAGGGAATTGGAGTTTCAATTCCTGTAAAGAGATAGTCCACCAATTTCACTTGTTTTGTGTGACTCTCGTTTCTCCAGATCCTAACAGCCTGTGAGTACCAGTAGAGGCACACTTATAAAACAATAATGGAAATATCGCTGGTTCTTTCCTTCCTGTGCCAATACCAGACCTCAATTCTCTACAAAATCCCTCCCCACCCTAGATTTCCGGAAGTCTCTGAGGTGCTTCACCTGTGCTAACAATCCTTACTCCAAAGTGCTAGTTAAAGGCCACAGCCTCAGAGCCACGTGAGGCCCCCATCTCTACTGCTGCTGAAGCCCTCTTGTCCATGCCAAGCTTCTGGATTTCACTAGAGCCATGCTGGCTTCTAAGCAGAAGTGGTAGGAATGCCTTGTTCTTTCTTCTTGTGTCCTTGTCACTTGGAGCTGTGCACCTGCCCCCAAATCTAACAGCCCCCATGACAACGGGTCCCCTATTTTCTTCCTCAAGTTCATCTCCTCTCAGGGCTCAGAGCCAATATCTGAGACAGGCACTATTGTGTCCTTGAACCCAATGTCCCCATCAGGCCCCTACTCAAGCTTCTTTCCTCCTCTTTTAGCCAAAAACTCCCTTATCACTTATGCCAATCATCTTCTCAATGAGCTCATCAGCAGACAAATGGAACTTTTTTTGCTGGATCCAAACAGGGACACTCACTCTAGCAAATATCAGTCCTCTAAGATAGTTGACATAATAAAGGGCAGATCATTACAGATTCATAAATTCTAACGTAGAAAGAAGTGCCCTGTAAACCAGCGTCTGCCATTGCCACTGAACCTGCTTCCAAAAATGTCTTGGTCTACCCACCAGTGGGCATGAAGGCTCAGGATTTTTAGACCTCCCCAAAGGCTGGGTGCTAAACAACCTTCGTGTTTCAGACAAGTTCTTTGTGGATTGCCTGGGAAATGTAGCATCAGTTATAATATTCCTTCTATGGGGAAATGTGCCCCAACTTCTAGGCTGTACATTTGCCAATAAACTTAGAAGCCTGCATATGCATAAGCTGAGGACTTTCTATAGGAATCTAAAAGATCAGGAACAGAGAACCATCTGGAGCCATTCGAAATAATAATAGAAACAACGAGCATGATATACTATTCTTCACAAAGCGCTTTCCCAATCATTTGCACATTTGAACTTTATAAGATGTATAGTATTAAAATATCCCTGGTTTATATTTGGGAGCACTGAGTCTTGGATTTATCCTAAATTGCATCATCAGTAACAGCCCAAGTTTGGTTCATATCTTCTGAGCTTTTGTACGTTCTATTACTGGTTAGCTTAAGTCTTAGATGGGCTTAAAAATTAATGGGCTGGTTCTATTTCTTGCTCTCTGATGGTATTTCTGCATTTTTCTTTTTTTAATAGTATGAAAACCAAGCTCTTATGTTTGGAAAATGGGGCACTTCTGGATTAGTGGGCCGCCATAAATTTTCTGACGTCACAGGAAAAATAAAACTCAAGAGGGAGTTCTTTCTGCCTCCAAAGGGCTGGGAATGGGAAGGAAGCTGGACAGTTGATCCTGAAAGAAGGTAAGTTTTCCATTTTCTGAAAAAAAAAAAAAGATGTCAATGAAACTTTTCCCTAGAAATTGGTAGATGAATCTTCCCCACCATTTTTTATAACATTTATGTAGCATCTAATGAGCAGGAGTAAGTCTATAGAAATTCATAGAAACTTGAAAGGTATCATTAGTGTCCCATACATGGCAAAAAAATATAAGAAGACCCTAGGACTAACATTTATTGAGAACTTTTTTGTGTGAACGTGTCAAGCCATGTGCTAAGCACTGATACTATCTTACTAAATCTAGACTGCAGCTCTATAAGATAGCTAGTGTCAAAAATTATCAAATATCTGAGATTTTTTACCTTCTTTTAAGCTTAGCAAAGTAATCTACCAGTTTCATGGATGCTGGTTCAGAGACAAAAGATTTTAGTGTCCACAGCAATAACAATACCAGAGTGTTAACATTTACTTTACTTCTCTGAGCCCCAATTCCCACAGGGCGACAAGAAGACAGTCAGATGACACTAACACTTGCAATGGGTGATGTGGCAGGAGAGGAACCTTGACTTTAGGGAACCCAAATATTTTAAAATGGGTAATAAACATGCTGGCTCTTTGCTTCATAAAGAAATACCCTCTGTCTTCCAAATTTGTTTCCCATGTAAACATCCTTGAAAAGAGAGTCTGTAACAAAGGGTCCTGTGTGCAGAAATGCAAAAGACACACAGAGATTTATATCCCAGCAAATAATAGTATTAGCTCCACTTTACAGATGAGGAAACTTATCCAAAGGCATACGGTTTGTGAGTGTTACAAGTCTAGTTTGGGCACTAAAACTGGCCCTCGGCTATTATGTCAGAATATTTGAAAGAAACAGTAGAGGAAACACTTAAAATGGGTGAATTGTAAGATGTGTAAATTATATCTCAAAAGCTGTTATTAAAAAGCGAAAAAAATGAAAACAACAGCAGAGAGTAGCAAGCATGTTTTCTCTGGAGTCTGGCTTATGTGTTGCCTACAGCATCAGGACTGGAGGTCCCTCTTCTCCCACTTCATGATGGCACACTTGAATGTGGAGGAACCAAGCTTGTGAACTTGGATTCTAAGACCTCAAACTAGTTTGCCATCTCTATCCACATTTGTTTCTTGTAATGATAAAGGCATTAAGGAAGGAGGGAAATGGGTGTGCTGGGTCTGTTCTGTTAAGACCAGTGTTTGCACATGATTGCTTTTAACCCATGGCCGCTTACTTTGGATGGAGTTGGGGTTGCTAGTAAGGAGAAGGGAAATGAGATTTGAATTGGACAGAAGGGAGAAAGGTTAGTGAGGACAGGGAAAGGCAGGGGGCATTGTGATTGAAAAAGCAGAAGGTGAAAGCCTGTCAGGGCTGAATGGGACCTCACAGGCAGCTACCAGGTCTTCTGTTCTCCTTCTCCGGGGCCCAGAAAAGTGATGGATGAGCCCAGTTTATACAAATGGTTGGGACTCTGTGTTTTCTGATTTCTTTCCAGTGCTTGATGCTAGGGGAGAATACAGCAGGGAAAAGATGTAGCACCAGTAAAGGAAAAAGAAACCTCACTTGAGTGAACACCTGGCAGAAGATTTAAGTCGAAGTTGGAGCCTCTGTACTTTCCTCTATGGATTGTCAACATAGTTTCATATCCAAGAAGAAAATTGGCATGGCAGAGAGTCAGTATAGATTTCCCAAGTGCCCAAATGGAGTTTGTATTCTTAAATGACCTGGTTTGGCTGCCTACCTAGGAACTATCCAGAAAACCTAAACTCCATTTAAGACTGAGCAAGCCATGAGTAAGAATTTCCACGCTTGGGCCCATGAGACTGTTCCCACTCCATTTTTTAAAATAGGGTGAATGAGGAAGGATGACTGCTTATTCTTTTGAACTGATAGCTAAGAGTTTTGCTGAGAAAAAACTGAACAGCCCTAAACTGAAACAGATATATGGAATATGAGGTCCCTATAAGATGCTGCCCACAGTCCTTTTCCCCAGCCCCCACCCTAACTACTGCAAAGCAGCAACCCCGCTAATCTGTGGAGTTCTCTGTAATGTAGGTCTCATTGTTCCAGCGGGCCCCTTCATCAAACGAATGTCAAAAGCTATTAGCACAAAGAGGAGTTTAGAGGGGACCAGAGTGAGGAGAGAACCGGTGCCACCCAGGCTGTAGATGGTTCTGGACCATTGGAAAGAGTTGGGCTTGTCAGCTACCATTTCTCCCTGGTAACGCGAGCCTTGCCCGCAGCTTGCTGACTGAGGCTGATGCAGGTCACACGGAGTTCACGGATGAAGTATATCAGAATGAGAGTCGTTACCCCGGGGGTGAGTGGAAGCCGGCCGAAGACACCTACACCGATGCGGTGAGTGGCGTGCTCCTGAGGTAGAGCCTTACACGTTAGCTGTTTGGACCCATGACCTGTGAACCCACTAACCACAGGCTCTTCTCTGGGCTCCGTCTCATGTTCTGAACAGCTTTACATTCATAACAAGCCACACAAGTGCACCTATAGTTATTTTCTGTAGAAAAGACGTTGGCCTATTTAACTAGATGTTGGTATGGGTAAAGGCTTTGGAATTTTTGAAATTGTAAATGTTTATTTTTTGAATAGTTTTAAAAAGATTTACAAATTGAAGGCTTATCTTTTTAAAATATTCAAACAGCATAAAAAATGAAAAATAATTCTTCTTCATGATTCACATTTCACTCCCCAGAGATAACCTTTCCTAGTTTTCTGTTCATATACAAGTATATAACTTTTCTCCCCACCGAAATAGAATTATATGCACAGTCCTACACCTTGTAATTTTCATATAACAATATATCTTGGACATCTTTTGATATCAATACATATATATTTGTCGTACATTTTTTCTTTGCCAGACCCAATGCTATTACTAGGAAGCGCTTTTCCCCCCTTGTATATTAGCCTTTATTAGAGAAAAGATGGTTATAAAAGTAGACTTGAAATATTTATGGACACCCAAAAAGACATTTTCTGTTTAAAACCTAGGTTTGCTCTTATCAGATTTTTGGATTCTTGATTTTGGAATCTTTAATAAGTGTTTTATTACAAGTTAAAGGAATGAGTTGCAGCAGATCGCACAATCAGACCAGAATCGCCTTGCTCTAATGAGCTTTTGAAAAAATGCCTGCATTGTTTTGGTGTATGCACCCAGTATAATTTAATTTGCACTCTTTTTGTGGATATTTAGGAGTTTTTTCAAGTCTTGGCATTTATAAATGATGTGACAGTGAATGTTACTCATTTGTGAAAGCTGATTTGTAGGGGACATCCCTAGATGGGCTTGATCAAGGTTTTGATGCGCATGAAGTTTTGGTAAATATTGACAGACTGTTTTCAAAGAGGTAGTATAAATTTATATTTCCAGCAACAGCATATTAGAAGACTGTTTTCTAAACACTCACCCTCCCACTGTAACATCTTTGACCATACTTGAAAAACTGGTATCCTGTTGCTGTATTAATTTTCACATTCTTAAAGTAAAGCTAAGTATTTCTCCATATGTTTATAGACCTCCCTTTACTTCCTTTTACTATGAGTTTCCCTGCCCCATAACACTCCATCAGTTTTTGTGCAGAACTGAAATAAATATTTAAAATAAACTTGCTTCAATCGTACATGATTATTATCTACAACCTCCAGCACCATTACCCCATACTTGAAAACATGTGTTTTTTATACTTTACCCATTTCTGATGGGTTCCTTCCAACATAACCCTTGTAAAAAGAGTCACACCATTTCATAATATTAAATTGAACCATATGAAACTGCTGATATTTCACCATTTTGACCTGCAAAAACAATTTCCCATGGTTCAACCTAACATATTCTCTAATGGTGGAAACAGAGGTTGTTCTCTTTTTTAAAATTTAATCTTTATTGTTCAGTTTATTAATTATATTGTTCGCTCTTCCCCCCCCCCCCAATAGCTCCCTTCCACCCAGTACCCATCCCACCCTCTGCCCTCATTCCTCCCCTACTGTCCTCTCCCATAGGCACATGATTTTTGTCCAGTCTCTTACTGCACCTCCCACACCTCTTTTCTCCCCAAGAATTGTCAGTCCACTCCCTCTCTATGCCCATGATTCTGTTATACTCACCAGTTTATCCTGTTCATCAGATTTTTAATTCACTTGATTTTTAGATTCATTTGTTGGTAGATATGTATTTGTTGTTCATAATTTTTATTTTTACCTTTTTCTTCTTCCTCTTTTTAAAGAATATCTTTCAGCATTTCATATAATATTGGTTTGGCTGTGATGAACTCCTTTAGCTTTTTCTTATCTGTGAAGCACTTTATCTGACCTTCAATTCTGAATAATAGCTTTGCTGGGTAGAATAATCTTGGTTGTAGATTCTTGCTATTCATCACTTTGAATATTTCTTGCCACTCCCATCTGGCCTGCATAGTTTCTGTTGAGAAATTCACTGACAATCGTATGGGTGCTCCTTTATAGGTAACTAACTGTTGTTCTCTTGCTGCTTTTAATATTCTCCCTTTGTTTTGCTCTTGGCATTTTAATTATGATGTGTCTTGGTGTGGTCCTCTTTGGATTCCTATGGTTTGGGGTTCGGTGTGCTTCTTGGACTTTTAAGTCAATTTCTTTCACCAGGTGGGGGAAGTTTTCAGTCACTATTTCTTCAAATAAGTTTTCATTATCTTGCTCTCTCTCTTTTTCTGGCACCCCTATAATTCGGATGTTGGTATGCTTGAGGTTGTCCCAGAGGCCTTTTACACTATCTTCAATTTTTTGGATTCTTTTTGCTTCTTGCTTTTCCTGCTGAGTGGTTTTTGCCTCTTTGTATTTCAAATATTTGACTTGGTTCTTGCGGTCCTCTAGATTGCTTTTAGGCCTTTGTATAACATTTTTTATTTCAGTCAGTGTCTGCTTAATTTCTAGTTGGTCCTTTTTCATATCCTCATAGGTCTCGTTCATTTCCCTGTAGGTCTTATTCATTTCCTTGTAGGTCTCATTAAGTTCATCGGCCTTTTCTAGTAGCTTCTGGAAAAACCTTATAACCGTGGTTTTGAACTCTATGTCCAGTTGTTTTTTTCCCTCCATTTTTTTCACATCTAATTTTTTTCCATGTCTCTGCATGGTGGCTGCTTTCCTGAGTTGGTCAATTAGCTTTGTGTGGTAGATGTCCTCTAAGGGACAGTCGCTCAGCCTCCCCAGTTACCTGAGGTGGATACGCTTGCTGCAGCCCTTTATGGGTTGCACAGTCTTGTTGAAGTTAAGCCTAGATTATTGTTGTTAGCACTAGGAGGGTTTGACCTCCAGACCAATTGGCTGTGAGGGTCAGCAGGGCGGAGTCTCCGGGCTGAGCAGGCAGTGTCAACTCAACCCTATGCAGCACCTGGGTCTCTGTGCCGGGTGGTAATGGCTGCAGGCATCTCTGAGAGAAAGCTGCCGCCGAGCTTTACCTGCTGCCGGACAATTCAGCCTCTCCCCAAATGAGTCTGCACACCCAAAGTCTCACCCAGGGTTGTAAAACAATGCAGTCTGGTGGTTTCCTGAATGAGATAGCAAGTCCTGAGTCCTCTCTGCACGCTCACGCACCTCTGCTGTTCCCACGTTTACATGCACTCTCCACAAGCTCGCCCTCTCCACAAGCTCACAGACCTTTGCAGCGCCCGAGTTTCAGCGTACTTCCCTACTGTCCAGTTTCACCCCGTATGAGTGAGTTTCCTGGACCTCGGAACTGGGGAATCAGTGCAGTGGTACGCCTTTGTTTTTGTAGCCGCCTGCCCTCTTCGCCCTCTCTGCTCAATGGCGTGCGTGCAGGACTCCAAACCTCTGATTCCGCACGTATCTTCAATGCTGCCCTCCACCACTCCTCTGAGTCACAGTGTCCTATCTTTACTTTTATTTGTGGAATTTTCACTCAGCCAGCTTTCCGGTGATTCTGGATGATGTTTGTTCTGTCGTTAAGTTGTAGTTTTGAATTGTTGTGTGGGACAGCAAGATAGGTGTTTACGTATGCTGCTATCTTGGTTCCTCAGGAATCAGAAGTTGTTCTCTTTTTAAACTAATCTTCGAATAATAATTGTGTCTGAATAAATATTAGAAATTTTTCTGAGTAAGATTGATGTGCAAGTTGCTATCTCAGTTACCATGTGAATACCATAGGTAAGTGTGAGGGATCATATTTCATCTTTGCATCTTAGATGACATTATGGCTTAGTTGTAAGTCTTCATTTTTTATTTTTTAAAGAATGGTGACAAAGCGGCATCACCCAGTGAGCTCACGTGCCCTCCAGGTTGGAAGTGGGAAGACGATGCATGGGTATATGACATAAATCGTGCAGTGGATGAGAAAGGTAACATTTTATTTCATTTTTTTATTTTAATTTTTTAAATGTTTTATTACAGTTGACCATAGTTTCAGGTGTACAAGATAGTGATTAGACATTTATGTATCTTATGAAATGATCACCCTGATAAGCCTAGTAGAGAAAGGTAAGATGTTAGTTTCATTTCTGACTAGGGGCTCTGCAGCCCAGCCCTGGTTAGCCAGAGTAAAGTTTCCTTCCGAGGGAGCGGTCTCACCCCTGCTGGTCTGTCTGTGACAACCAGGTCATGTGGTTTTACTTGTGACTGTTCAGATGCCAAATCTGAAGGACAAGCTAGTGCTTGGACTGGTGCAAGGTTGGGGACTGTCAAGAGTAAAAATGTGAGGTAAGGGGGCCAGGTGTCTGGACTTTGGGATGTAGGGGATCTGTAACAAGATATTTTCTCTATTTTAACCACACCCCATTCCCTTCCTGGAGACTACATTACCTTCAAAGTCCTATTCAACAATAATGCAGATTACTGACATAGCCTCTGCTAATGGTGTGTATCTTTTTCTATGAACAGTAATCTAAAGTTTAAATGAGATTATAACATTTGGAATTATCAAAAGGGAAAACCCTGATTTTTTTCTTGCAAGATGGAGTAATACACAGAAACACCTAGCTTTCAAATAGATTTTTAGTTCTTTGATGATCCTGACACATGCATGGGCCCTGTAATAGTAGTTAACATTAACTGAGCACAACCTGCATGCTGAGCGTAGCCCTAGTGCTTCGCATGCATTATATTGATTAATTCTATTTTAAAATTGTGTATTTTGCCGTGATAGTGGAGAAATTAGACCATAGGCAGGTTTGCTAACTTGCAAGAAACTTTTTTTAATACACGCCCGGCATGTGGGGATGCTGGGATTTGAACTCAAGCTGTGTGACCGCACAGACCGCATACTTTTAACCACCACCTACTTCTGCCTCTTGTACTGTGCTGTATTCTTAGATACATTCAATTACCATGAGTGAATGGAGGTTAAAAAGTGGAGGGGAACCCCATGGCCACCGAGGAAGAGGGAGCCAGTGGAATAATGCTATATTCAGTTTGAAAGGAACAGTGGCCTTCAGTCATGCTAGTAGAGAATATTTAGGGGCAGAGAGAGTGACTGAATGTTTCCTGGAAGTTTATTTGGCGATCTGGCAAGTGTATCACCTCTCGATAACCATTCACACTCTCTGTTCCAGGCTGGGAGTACGGAATTACTATTCCTCCCGATAATAAGCCCAAATCGTGGGTTGCGGCAGAGAAAATGTATCATACCCATAGACGACGAAGGCTGGTCCGAAAACGCAAGAAAGATTCAACACAGTCCACTGCCAGTACTGCAAAGGTAAGAGAGGTGGTGGGAGGGATCTGGGTTGGGCTCTGCTTTCCAGACCACACAGAAGTCCACTTAGCTATTTCTACAGAAGCCATTTGCCAATCAGGGGCCTACTACCTTGCTCCAGGGTTCTCAGTGTGCTTCTCACCCCAATTGATCAGCAACAACAGCATCACCTAGGAATTTGTTAGAAATGCACTAGTAATTTAGGAACTCTGAGGGTAGAGCCCAGCAACAAGGTGATTCTGAGGCAGGCTAAATATTGCGAGCCACTCAAGAGGTAATACCAGAAACAGAAATTATTTGGTAGCATAATGAAATAGTGGTAATAGCTCAGGACTTGGAATTAGAGGCATAAGGATTCAAATTCTGGCTTCATTTTGTTTCTCATCTGCAAAATGGGTATCACATCATGCTGCAAATTAGAGAATGGTATGGCTTAAATGGAATAATAATAAATTAAGTGGAAAAATAATACTAACCCTATATAATAAAAGCATAATATGCAAATCAACTGAATGGTAGAACGACCGGTCACCATGATGCATACTGACCACCAGGGGGCAGATGCTCAATACAGGAGCTGACCCCTAGTGGTCAGTGTAATCCCACAAGGGGACTGCCACTCAGCCAGAAGCCGGGCTCACAGCTGGTGAGCGCAGCAGTGGTGGCGGAGGCCTCTCATGCCTTCATTGCAGGTGGACAATAAGGAGGACAGGGTCCTAGACTACTATAGGGCACAGACTGGGCTGAGGAACCCCCCCACTCCAGTACACAAATCTCGTGCACTAGGCCTCTAATAACAGTAATAAGTAGTACATTTTGTATGTCTTTTATAATGCTAGATACTGAACATGCATAATCTACCATCCACAAGGTTAACATTTGATCCCCATTTCACAAAGATTAAATAGACTTGCCCTAGGTCACATGCCTAGTAACCAATACAACTGGTGTTTGAACCCAAGCTAGGCTAATTTCTAATGAGAACTCTTTCTATCCCACAGAGTTCCTGACTCACACAGTAGATATGAAGTTACTTTTTATTAGATGGTGAGCTTCTTAGGCACAAAGATGCATCCATAGTCATCTTTGTATCCTACTTTCCACCTCAGGAACTTGTTCCTAAAAAAATGATGGGATAAATTGAATGAGCTGATAATGAATATTTGTTGTTTGATTATCTCTATCGTAATGGGGTGAGAACTTTCTAGAGGCATTTGACGTCCTCCTTCCCTGTGAGAGCACCAAGGTGACGTGGAAAGAACAGTGAGCCACAAGTCAGAGGACTGAAAACCGGACCCCATTCTGCCAGGGTCTTGTGGAGACTTCGATCATGTTCCCTAGTCTGCCTCACTCCTGGCTACGTGATCTATTTCAGGGCTACTGTTACCACGACTAGAGCGTCAATTACAAGATTGTGCTTGACCTGGATTTTCTGTTCATTCAAAGTTGAAAAAATGGCCCCTACGATGATATTAATCCACATGGAGTTCTTACTAGCATTTCTACTATCCAATGTTACTCAGTAGCATTCTGCACTTATTAAATCTAGTCAGACTTTTAAGATGTTTACATAAAAGTCCCACTACTAAAATGTCAGCTACATGAAGGCAAGGACCCTTTCTGCCTTTCTCATCATTGCTTCCTCAGCTCTTGGCACAGTCCCTAACACATCTAGGCACTCATTATTTGTCGAGGGAAGTGAATCGAATATTGAAAACTGATATCATTTATATGTAAATAGTTTTAAGATAAAAAGTACTATACTCATTTATTAATTACTGCATGCCCTGATATTCACGTAATTATTAATTGTGGCAACTATTATCTTAAACAAGATATTTAAACCCTGGGAGGATGGTATCATTTTATCCTCCACATATAAAATGGAGGTAATAATGGTTTCCAAACTATAACACAACAGCATTGTTTTCCGCAAGGGCAGACAGTCTGTCTGTTTTGTTGTTTGTTATGTGCTTGGTTCCTAGCACAGTGCTTGGCACAGAGATGATTTCCAACACACATTTATTGATTGACCAAATAGTTTGCTTTATCAATATAAGGATGATAGTCATGGTCATGATGATCATCATTAAAACTTTTATTCCTGCTTTAGGCCATGGAAGAATTTGAAGACCAGGAGGGCTGGGAATATGCTTCTCTAATTGGCTGGAAATTTCACTGGAAACAACGTAGTTCAGATACCTTTCGCCGTAGACGCTGGAGGAGAAAAATGGCTCCTTCAGAAACACATGGTGCAGCTGCCATCTTTAAACTTGAAGGTGCCCTTGTAAGTAATAAGTAGCCAAACCTCAAATAACATTGGTCGGAGAAGAATATGAGTGTTGGAGACAACACCACTGATTTCACAGAGGTGCCTCCAGGACTGCAAGACTGCGTATAATTTGGGAGAAAGCTCCACATCCTATGTGCTCAGTCATTTTTGTAGAATGAACGCATCATTAACACCTGAAAGTGCTGAGAAGTTCTCCTGTAGACACACTTACTTAATGTTGTTTCACCTAACATTTTCCAAATATATCTGTTCCCAAACCCTTGTTGCAGGTACATCTATTAACACCCAAGGCACAGGGTCTTGGATCATAGCTCTGTAAGCTACAGCTGTTCAACAAACTGAGAAAGTTAAATATACAGATATGGGGGCGGGGGGAGGGAGGACAGAAGGATAGCTGACAGAATTAGAGAATAATCCACATGGAAGCACAATAAAGAAGGCAGCGAGGAATGCCCTAGCTGGTTTGGCTCAGTGAATAGAGTGTCAGACTGTGGACTGAAGGGTCCTGGGTTTGATTCTGGTCAAGGGCATTGGGCTTGAACCCAAATAGGGGGCGTGCAAGAGGCAGCCGATCAGCAATTCTCTCTAATCATTGATGTTCCTATTTCTCTCTCCTCTCCTTCCTCTCTGAAATTAATAAAAATATAGAAAAAAAAGAAGGAGGAGGAAGAAGAGGAGGAGGCAGTGAGGGAAAAAGCAGAAAGGTGGAAGGAGTGATTAGTAAAATGGTGGTGGTTGATCTAAAACTATGTGGTGATCAGGAACAGCCTTTTCTTATGTTTCTGCAGGCTGACCAACTGTGTTTCTCTTCTGATGCTCTTTCTCTTCCTCCTCGAATCCTTTTAATCCCCTTATTTATCCTTGCACTTTTTCTTTCCTCTTTTTCTTTCAGTGGCAGGGTGTGATAAGCCTGGACCTGAGGTAGAAGGTCTGTCTTCACTTTCCTGCTCTATCACTTTCCAGCTAAGTGACCGTTACTTATTGTCCTGGGCTATATTCATCTCTAAAAATAATGTGATTGGATGAGAAAATTCTCTTTAACAACCACTGTTCCATTTATTGGTGATTCTTGCCTCTTCAGTTGTAAGCATGGCTCATTGATTTTCTGTCTCCTTAGGGTGCAGACACGACTGAGGACGGAGATGAAAAAAGCGCAGAAAAGCAGAAGCACAATGCCACCACGGTGTTTGGGGCCAACACTCCCATCGTTTCCTGTAATTTTGACAGTAAGTCTATAGCATGTATTCATGCATTCTGAAGGTATGATTTTTATCTCAAGAAGACTCTTCAAATCACCAAATATAATGAAAATGTGCTTTCATTTTCATCATGTGAGGAAGAGGATTTAAAAATATATATATATATTTAATAGATTTTATTGATCTTTTTACAGAGAGGAAGGGAGAGGGAGAGAGAGTTAGAAATATTGATGCGAGAGAAACATCAATCAGCTACCTCCTCCACACCTCCTACTGGGGATGTGCCTGCAACCAAGGTACATGCCCTTGACCAGAATCAAACCTGGGACCTTTGAGTCCACAGGCCAACGCTCTATCCACTGAACCAAACCAGTTAGGGCGAGGAAGAGGACTTTTAAAATGCAGCTTTAAAATCATATTTGGGGTAGAAAGTGGTCACATCATTCATTTTAACATACTCTGTTCAATACATTCTGTACTCATTCTATCTATTCAGCCCCCCAAAAGATGATTATAATGAGAAGGGAAAAAATAGACAGTTAAGGTTGGTTTCCATGATAACCTTTAGGAATTTTAGAATGAGGCAGACCTACTTTGTAATAATAATAATAATAATAATAATAATAATAATAATAATAATAGCAAGTCATTATATAAGTCTTTAGCAGATTCCAGTCACTGTATATATGTTAGGGCCCATTATTGTCCCCATTTTACAGGTTAGCAAGCTGAGGTGCAGAAAGATTAAATAACGTGACTGAGGTCTTAACAGCTTGTAAGCAATAGAGACAAAATTTGAGCTCATGTAGTCTAGAATCTGTGCAGGGAATCAGTGCTCTAGTATCCTCAAATTACGTGTGTGGGGGGAGGTGTGATGGTGAGGGGCATGTTGAGTGGGGTGGGAGTATATATGAATTAATATAAATAAGGATAAATAATATAAAGATTTTGAACAAACAACTGTTCCCTAGATCTGCTGCTGAAATAGTATAGGAAGTCCTGTTTCTGTAACTCCTGGAGACCCAGTCTCCTCTCAAAGGTCAATGATGACAAGCTGTGTCCTAAATCCAGGCAGCCAACACCGGGAATAATGAATGGTCTCCTGATTGATGCATTTGCATTGAGCTTCCTGTGGTATTTTAAATGTTTCCGTTTACAGGAAACAGAACTGCTGTATGTGTTCATTACTTAGTAGAAGTAGATTTGCGTCATCCATTTATCTGAAACATGTTATTATCTCCAAATATACCAGGGAAATAGTCGTTTGCAATATTATGTTGCTTGTGAGTAACCTCCATCCTGTTCTTTTTAGGAATCTACATGTACCATCTGCGCTGCTATATCTACCAAGCCAGGAACCTCATGGCTTTAGACAAGGATAGCTTTTCAGGTAAAGGGAAAAAACCTCCCTCTCACACCTCATTACATAGCAGGCTAGCTCGATTGTACTTTTCTCCAAGTGGATGCTTCCAGTTATTTCTTTCTTTTTTTTAAATATATTTTATTGATTTTTTACAGAGCAGAAGGGAGAGGGACAGAAAGTCAGAAACATCGATGAAAGAGAGAGACATCGATCAGCTGCCTCTTGCATGCCCCCTACTGGGGATGTGCCCACAGCCAAGGTACATGCCCTTGCCGGAATCGAACCCGGGACCCTTCAGTCCGCAGTCCGACGCTCTATCCACTGAGCCAAACCGGTCTCGGCGCTTCCAGTTATTTCTAACAACAACAAAAAGCATTTCCATATTGACACTAGTTCGATGTGCATGAAGTAAATTGCTCAGTAAGCACTGAGTTCAATGGTGAGCACTGTTACTGATGCTGGAGATGCACAGAGCATATGTGGCCTTTTCATACTAATAATTATTCATTGATTAAGTAATGAAAAGCACCAAAAAGAAAAGCAGTTTCTGCTCTCTGTTGTTACACATAGCTGCATCCATATACCCTGGACTCTTGGGTTGATTGTAAATTAAGATCATAAATATACCTGTAAGACCTGCTTCAAGCCTGTGCCACAGGTAAATAGGCAAATTTGTGATCTTTTTGTTAACTTGAGAGAATTACACAAACACACACACACACATATTTAATTTATTTATAGAAATATAGAAATACATTCAAGCACAGGCTTGAAGCAGTTTGGAGTCCATCCTGACCTCCTTTGCTGCCTACTCCCTAAATTCCCAGCACCATAAAACCATGAAGCTTCACGCTGACAGCTCAACTAGTTTGTCTACCTTTGGACTGGTTCTAAGGAGAAGGCTGGGCGGGGAGGAGGGGGAAGGTCGCCATCCAGAGGTTTGTGCTGTTGAATTCCACTTCAGAACCTGAAGGCCGGCAGTGCTTGCCTGGTCCTTGAAGCAGGTGCCCGACATTCTGGCAGCTCACATCAGTGTGAGGTGTTCTTCTGAGCATATATGAATAATTTCCTTTTCTTACAAATTAGAGCACATTCAAAGTTATCCCCATAATACTCATCTCCAAAATGGATTTTGAAGACATTTCCAAATATTCGCCAGCAGGGGGCACTCAATCATTGAAAGTCAAAGTTAGAATCTTATCAAAATTCTAAACTGAAGTTGCATAAAACTCAAAGCACATTCCTTGCAGTTTGAGATATAAGATATATTGCTAGAGCAAAATCAGGGTCCCATCCATATGATGTTACAATGCTAAAAACCAAGTACTCTTTTGGCTCATGTAAAACAGCTTTAGTTTAGAGATTAGGTTATGCTCAGATAAGTCTGTTGTATGCAACTGCAAAAAGTTTTTGTGAAATTATTTAGCATGGAAAAGAAAAGGATTTTTTTTTCTTACCTTTTTTCATCTTTATTGAGGTGTAATTGAAAAAGTTATACTTAATATGTACAATTTGATATACGTATACATTGTGAAAGGATTCCCACAATTGAGTTAGCATGTCCATCACCTCACATATTTACCTTTTTGTGTCAGTGTATATGAGCACACTTAAGTTGTACTCTCTTAACAAATTTCAATTTTACAATGCAGTGTTATCATCTACAAGAGGCCCGGTGCATGAAATTAATGCACGGAAGAGAGGAGAATCCCTCAGCCTGGCCTGTACTCTCTCATAATCTGTAACCACTTGGGGGATGTGCAACTGCCAATTTAACACCTCCCACAGGGATCCTTGTGGGATCAGGCCTAAACCAGCAGTTGGATATCTCTCTCGTAATCTAGGACCACTGGCTCCTAACAACTCTGCCTCCTGATCACCCCTAACTGCTCACCTGCCTCCTAATCACCCCTAACTGCTCACCTGCCTGCCTGCCTCTTCGCCCCTAACTGCATCTGCCTCCCCTTGCCCACCGCAGCAGCTGCCTCTGTCTCAGCCCTGCCACTGCAGCTTCGTCTGGAAAGACATCTGGAAGGTTGTTTGGCTGTCTGGTCTAATTAGCATATTACGCTTTTATTATTATAGTCACATGTTATTCATGAGCTCCTCAGACCCTGTTCATCTCATAACTAAAATTTGTACCCTTTTACTAATATCTCCCCCTCCATCCAGCCCCTAGCAACCACCATTCTCTCTTTTTTCCAGGAATTTGACTTTTGCGGGGAGATTCCACATATAAGTGATACCATGTAATATTTTTCTGTATCTGTCTGGCTTACTTCACCTAACATAATACTCTCCAGGTCCATCCATATTGTCACAAATGACAGGATTTACTGTTTATTAAAGGCTGAATTATATTCCATCGTAAATGTATATGTATCCATATCTATAAATATCTCACATTATATTTACCCCTTCATCCACAGATTGCCTTTTCACTTTACTGATGGTTTCTTTGCTGTGCAAAAACTTTTTAGTTTGATGTAGTCCCAGTTGTTTATTTTTGCTTTTGTTGCCTTTGCCTTGGTGTCATTTAAAAAAAAAAATCATTGTCAAGCCAATGTCAAGGAGCTATGTTTTCTTCTAGGAGTTTTATGATTTCAGACTTTGTCCATGACCCCACTATTACTCTCCTCCGTTTTAGACCCGTATGCTTATGTCTCCTTCCTTCATCGAAGTAAAACCACAGAGATCATCCACTGTACTCTGAATCCCACATGGGACCAAACCATTATATTTGATGAAATCGAAATCTATGGGGAACCCCAAACAATCCTACAGAACCCACCCAAAGTTGTCATCGAACTTTTTGACAATGATCAAGTGGTAGGTAATTTAGAATTTCTAAGATGGCTTTGGGGATTGATGAAGATGTGTAGGGATGTTGTTTGGGGGATTAAAGAATTGTTTCTCTAGGGCAAAGATGAATTTTTAGGACGAAGCATGTGCTCTCCTCTGGTGAAACTAAACTCAGAAATGGACATCACCCCCAAACTTCTCTGGTACCCTGTAATGAATGGCGACAAGGCTTGTGGGGACGTCCTTGTAACTGCAGAGCTGATTCTGAGACACAAGGTACTTGCTGAGTCCTCGCTCATATATGCTTCCAGAGTAGCTGCTTAAAGTTCTGTGAACAACTCCATGCACTGTTTACTTGAACTAACAGGCAGCATTGATTTTTGCATCTTTGTTTCATAGGATGGCTCCAACCTTCCCATTCTTCCCTCTCAAAGGGCACCAAATCTATACATGGTTCCCCAGGGGATCCGGCCTGTGGTTCAGCTCACTGCTATTGAGGTATGCTATTCTCTGTGATTTGGGAGCAAATCAAGTGGATATGGCTATAGAACTGGAATCTTTCATAGAAGAAATAGGATCTTGCTGTCTCCAATTTATTATAGAAGTAAAGGCCCGATGCACAAAATCCATGCAAGAGCAGGCCTTCCCTCTCCTGGCTGCAGGCACTGGCTTCCCTCTGGCACCTGTGACCTGGGCTTCCCTCGCAGCCCTGGTTTGTCTGGAAGGACATCCAGAAGGTCATCCAGTCTAATTAGCATATTACGCTTTTATTATTATAGATTTGCCTCAAATTTTGAAATATTCATGGAAATAGAAGGCTTGTCAGAGCAACAGAAACAGTCAATTCTAGCATTACTGAGGGACCTTAGAGTTCTCATTTACTATAAGTCAATAGATTTCTGAGTTTCCCGTGTCAACTAAAGAACTGGGAGGGGGAAAACAGACTCAAAAAGCATGCCTGTGTATATGTAGAGAGAGGGAAAGGGACCACAGAGGGAGGTGGAGATGGAGAATGGGGAGGGAGTAATGAAAATGGTGAGATGTCAGACAATGGAGCAGATACAGGCCAATGGAGCCAAGTGGGAAGTTTGATGGACAGGGTCTGGCCTACTCTAGGGGCCTTGTTAGTCAAGCAGCAGCCACTTTGGGAATTCTGTTCTTAGGCTGTCATGCTCTTGTTCTCAAAGACTGAGGCAGATGGCTTTAAGCAACAATCCTCATTTTTGAATGCTTGCATGTCAGACACTGTTTAAGTTTACACTTGACCCTCAAAATAACCCTAGGAGAGATAAAACTATCAGTCCTGTTTATAGATGAGACACAGAGTACTTAACCAACTTGCCAGAGTTCACATCCTGTCCTATGGCACAGCCAGGATTTGGTTCATGCACTCAGCTACTCTGCCATTTCAGCAGCTCAGGCAGGAGAAAGTGTGGCAGGCCTGCCTCACTGCATGGCCTGCAGGCTTTCTAGGATAATGTCCTCAGAGATTTTTAGCAAATCCGAACAAGTTACTCTTAAAGAATTTACTGGGTATCAAGAGAGAATTTTTTCTTTTGAGTATTATTGTTAATATGCTGGGTTGCCTTCCCTTCTCTTTACATTGTTTTCTTAGATTCTAGCTTGGGGCTTAAGAAATATGAAGAACTACCAGATGGCTTCCATCACATCCCCCAGTCTCATTGTGGAGTGTGGAGGGGAGAGAGTAGAGTCCGTGGTCATCAAAAACCTTAAGAAGACACCCAACTTTCCGGGTTCTGTTCTCTTCATGAAAGTGGTACAGTATCAAGACTGCAATTGGTCATGTGTGCTGAGTAGCTGGATTTTATTTGAAATATGAAATATGTTGACACCACTCACCTACACGTAGTTTATATGTTTCCAAAGTCTGACAGCAAATAGAAAAACTGCATTGGAGTCACTGGGCAGTGCCTCTTCCCCCTTACATTCTTACACTGTCGTGATGGCTTCTTAAGGTTTCAAACAACCCCAATGAGACAGATCTATGAGCAATACTAATGTATTTCTCCGGTAAACTTTCCGTCTATTCCACTGTGACAAGCCCTTGCTCAATGCGCTGAGGGCAGAAAGTTAACCCTCCCTTGTGGTCCTGCAGGTGCACAAGGACCAGAACCCTCCACATAGGGACTGACTGACTGGGGAAGAGCAGTCCTGGAGGAACCCACATGGGCTTATGGGGCCACATCCTAACAGCCTGCGCCTGGGCCCCACCTCCAGGTGCCCCTATGAGGACATCGACTTTGTTGAGTCAGAGTTACCTTCTGGTTATTAGGAATGTGGCAGCATCAGCTCTGGTTCACAGTCCTCCTTCATAGACATAGTCTAAGTTGGAAGAAGACGAGGTCGCTCCGTCTTTCCACAATCCTTAACTTTCTAAAAGAGAAAAATCATTCTGTTTCACTCTACTATATTGAAAGATAAAAAATAAAGGCACTTCAGTTGGGTGGGGTAAAAGGTCCAGAACCTTCCTGTTCCTTTCCCCAGCCCAGTCATTTGGTGTCTCCAACACATCTGCTCTTGAACTCTAGGATCCTGTGGATTCACTTTCCCTTTTATAGACGAGGAGGCTGAGGCCGAGAGAGGGGGAATTTCTTACCCATGTCCCTCAGTGAGTGGCAGGACTACAGCAGCAGTCCTGTAGAAAGCAGGCATTTTCCTCCATCGTATGCTCACTTTAGGGGAAACTGGGAGTTTGGACTCAGGTACCTCCAACACCAAAGCCCATGGTCTTCCCCGACAATGATGTAGATGGAGAACCACCTGGGTGCCCCAAGCCAGAATCCCGAAGTGATCGCTGCCAGGCTACTCCAACCATCCGTGTCCACTCCCCAGCCCCAAGTTCTAGTCTGGAATCGAGCCCTGGGCAGCAAAGGTGAGGGAAACTACTCAGTTGACCTCAGCTTCTTCCGTCCCTCTGCAAGCTCAGAGGTGTAAATTCACCTGAGACCAGCAATGATTCCCCAACCAGACAGCGTCACCAAGGCCACAGATTCCACATGGAGGAACCGAGAGGCGTCGAGGAAAAATGAGCATCCCGTTTGGGCACTGAACTTCCAGGGCTAAAAGATTCCCAAGCCACAGTTATTTCCCTTGAAGGATCCGTTTTAGCGTGAGCATTTTTAAATTCCAACTAAATGCTAACTCCACGTCCTGTCACAGAGCAGAGCCAGGTGCTAAGGTACTATTCTGGGCACTTCACATGTATTAACTCAGCAACCCGACTGTTACTGAGAAGATAATTGGGGCAGAGAAAGTTCCCTGAGGGCATGCAGCTCCTAGTGGCAGAGCCAGGATTCTGCCCGTCCCAGGTGGTCTGGCCCAGAGTTCGTACTTTAAAGTGTGTGCTGCTTGCCTCGCGTGTCAGTTACCGAGCTACTGAACTGTGAGGCTCCTGGGCGGTGCCAAGCGGACAAAAAGATCCTGGGTTGGGAGGTGTTTTGTTGGCAAAGCTGCTCTTGTCGGGTCTTGTAGAGAGAAGTGACGCTTACCTCTGTGACCCCCCAGTTCTTGCCCAAAGAGGAACTGTACATGCCTCCGCTGGTGATCAAGGTCATTGACCACAGGCAATTTGGACGGAAGCCCATTGTCGGCCAGTGCACCATCGACCAACTGGACCGCTTTCGCTGTGACCCGTATGCAGGGAAGGAGGATATCGTGCCACAGCTCAAAGGTAAAATTAAGTGTATAAATAGCACATGGGACTTTTTGTGCATGATCTGACTTAATCTTTTTTTAATTATTGTTTAAGATATTACATATAGTAATACATATGTCTCCTTTTTCCCCCCATTGACCTCCCCCTGGCCTCCTCTACCCCCAGAACATACCCTCACTTGCCCCCAAACCCCAGTGTCTTATATCCATTGGTTATACTTTTATGCATGCATACAAGTCCTCCAGTTGATCTATTTTGCAAACCTGCTCGAGGTAAGAATTCATTGTCCAGATTTGCAGAGGAGGAAACAGTTTGAGTTAGAGTGGGCTGTGTAACTTTCCCAAGATAATATAGTCAGTATGTGGCAGAGCTAGATGTGAATCCTGGCCTTGTTTTGAGGGGACCCAATGCTCAAGCTGTCGCCTTCAGAGGCATGCAGCTCTGGAATGAACAGAAGACTTCTTTGTCAGAGATATTGAGTGCTGCATGAACTTTTTATCTAGTCCAACAGGGAAGATAGACAAGAAAGTGGATGATTGCAGTCTGGTGTGATGAATATTTGTAAAAATATATATTTTTTTATTGATTTCAGAAAGGAAGGAAGAGGGAGAGAGATAGAAACGTTAATGATGAGAGAGAATCATCGATTGGCTGCCTCCTGCATGCCCCACACTAGAGATTGAGCCTGCAACCCAGGCTGGGAATCGAGCTGTGACCAGCTGGTTCATAAGTCAATGCTCAACCACTGATCCATGCTGGCTGGGCCTGGTGTGGACACTTGGAGGGGATTTTTCTTTTAAATTGCTTTTGACCTCTTGTCCCACCTCATTAATGCATCCCAGCATTGCTGAGATGTACTTTGAAGGGTATTATTTGTTGTCAACCATCAAGAAAAAAATAACACCTGCTGAGTTTAAATGACTTACCTTAGGTCAAAATGACTTACCTTATTACATAATTAATAAGTAAATGATAGAGTGGGCATGGTACTTACCTTAGAGTTCCATAATAAATAGTTAATGAATAGCATTTTGCCCTTGTCCATTCAATAAAAACTTGTTTTTACCTTACCATGTGCCAGGGACTGTGTTGCGCCTGGGGACTGGGTTGCCTCAGTGAACGAACTCCCAGGGCTCCTGGACTCAGGAGATAGGAGCCTACAGAGAACTGGCACTCATTCACTGGTCACTGGTAGCCTCAGGCCTGAAGCGGATGTCTTCTGTTTCAGCAGCTGGGCCGCTAACCAGCTCTATGTAATCTTCCATAAGGTTTGCTATGGACATTACAGAGCCTCTGAAACTCATCTGCTCTGTGGGCCTGAGAATCCTGCGTTCCGAGAGGAGGAAAAAATAAAACCCACAGTCACACTTGAGCAAAACTCTACATGTGTTTATCCATACATTTCCCAGGCAAAGCATTTTATGCTGAATTGACAGTGCCTAAAATAGCAACATGTTTATAACAAAAAGGATTAAAGTAACCGCAGGCATTGTTTTATCTGAGGTTACTAAATGGAGAGAAACCATTTCCCTAGCGTTTTTCCAACTGCTTTCATGAAAGAAAGTTCTTTGATGCAAATATAAGAAATCGTTACAAATGCTGCAGACTTGCTCTGGTCCACGTCACTTGAGTGGACCTGTTTGTGTCTATTTGCTCAGGGATGGGTGGGGCCTGCGGCAGAGGCCTCCAGGTAGTGATTCTATGTGATGAATATAAACTGTGGTCAGTGCTTCAAAGAGCCCCAAAGAGGAAAATCTTTAAGGAGTATGGGGGGGAGCATAATGTTCCCAAGACAGGAATCTATTATTTTAAATTCACCTGGTACTTTCTAAAATCAGTAGTGCTAGGGTAAGAGTTGAGGAAGTATTTGGTTGGCCTCATGTTGGAAGCACATAGAATAACCTTTTCCTCCTATTCCTGAGATTTTGTTTACTTGAGGATGGGAAAGTGGAGAACGGACACTATCAGAAGGAATTTGTGTACAGGTGTGTTCCCACGTGGCTGCCCTCTAGCTGTCACATTCTATGCTGTTGCAGTTGTGCAGGTTGTGGGGAGCAATCCTGGAATCCTAGAGACTGCTGATGGTTCTGGGGGGTGCCACATGGATACACAACGACCAGCATAGCAACTGGTGTGCCCTGGGTACTCAATAAATGTCAGTCTGCCCTGCTGTCCCAGTGTCACCCTGATCATTTTTCTGACATTTATTGTTTGCTCTGGGCTCTGGTATGATGCTTAAAATGCAAACTTTGGAGTCAGATAGACTTAGATGACTTATTTCCACTAATGTTTAGCCTAAAGCAAGTGGTTTGCTTTCTCTTGGACTGGATTTGTTTTTTAATCTTTACAATGGGAACAATGGTACATAGTTCATAGTATTGTTGAGGGATTAAATGAGATCCTATATGTGAAGAGCTTAGCCCACTGTCTGGCACTTGGTAGGTACCTTGAAAATGTGTCTTCCCTCCACTTCTTTATGTCCTGTCTATCAGTTGCTCAGTGGGTTGTGCAGAGAGTTCTTTTGGCTTGGCAGAGTTGGCTCTGTGTGGGCTCTGGTCTCCTGTTGAATGTCTAACTGCTTGATGCTTCTTCCATAAAGGGTAAACTTACCTCTCACCCTCACCCTCACCTCACCTCACCCTCACCCTCACCCTCACCCTCACTCTCACTCTAGGCTGAGCTTTGGCACACTTTTAGCTGAACAAACCTAGTGAACCCAGGGGCTGCCCCTGAGTCCTTGCTGTAACCCCACATTCAGAGCCACAGTAGTCTGGAAATTACATAAAGTCAGGACATGTGCCATTTCCCTATGCTTATGTTACAACAACCAGGACTAACTGGGGCATTGAAATGTGCAGCTCTTCAGCCTGCTTAGTTTTTCTGTGTCTTAGAACAGATTCCAGGAAAAGGAGGCTCCCTTAGATGCAGGTTTCCCCAACACTCCCCCCGACTTCTGTATCCTCTAAAGAAAGACATGTACTGACATAATTCTTTTTTGAGCACTTGCTGTGTATAGGCACTGGGCTAACTGTCCAAGGCAAAAAAAAAAAAAAAAAAAAAAAAAAAAAAGCGGGCCATAAAGTCCCCTGAAAATGTCTAAAATCTTATCATATTTTGGAAAAAGTGATGAATTGTTGTGTTATTTTCTATATTGGAGTATGCCCTTCTCCATTCAATAGTCTCATCCAGGAGGAAACTCTACTATCCACTCTGGTTGTTAAACTTGAACTTGAAGTAGACTCACCACTGTATTTTTTAAGCATCTTAGATTATGAAATTGTCTTGCAGCCTCCTTTATGTCTACCCCACCCTGCCGGGACGTCATTATTGAAATAGAAGACACCAAACCATTACTGACTTCGAAGGTAGGCTTCAGAAATGGCCATTGAATAACGTCAGTTTTATCTTCCAGGTATCTAAGCCTTGGTGAATTTAGTCAAACAAGCACTCAATGCAATTAAAATAATAACAATCAACTTTCTAAGGTAAAGAATCTGAATCTTGCACTCATCAAAAGTTATGGTGATGCTGTGTGGATTAATGTCCTCTACCCTAAGTCACCCAAGATACTTAAAATATTCCCCGGCCCCCTCCCTCCAAGAGGAACCTAGACATCAGTTTGTTTTATTTTAAAAATATTTTTATTGATTTCAGAGAGGAAGGGAAAAGGAGAAAGAGACAGAAACATCAATGAAGAGAAAGAATCATCTTTCAGCTGCCTCCTACACACCCCCTACTGGGGATCGAGGCCGAAACCCAGGCATGTGCCCTGAATGGAATCGAACTGTGACTTCATACGTTGATGCTCAACCACTGAGTCACACCAGATGGGCAAGACATCAGTATATTTTAAAATCTCCCCAAGTAATTCTAATTTGCAGGCAGGTCCTCCAACCATTGGTGTGGGCAGTCTGAGGGATATCATTTCCTAGCAAAAGAAATTTCAAGTGCAAGTTTATAGCATTACCACATTGGGAAGATGGATGTATGTAGCACACCAATTTTTTCCCTAGATAAAGCAGAAGGGTCATGGATTTTTAATGGCCCTATTTGTCAGTGTATGGGATATCCCCGATTCTTATATTCACTGTGGTTTTGAAGTCAAGAAATTGATGGAAATGCTCACTCAGGATCCTATTTTAAAACCATTCAGCCAATTGTATGAGAAGGGTGTGTTGGGGGGGGGGGAGCAGTGGAAGGTCTTGGCCCACAAAAAAGAAAACATCAAATATCTCCCTGTTTCTGTTGGCATTTAGGATGGGCTTTCACAGCATGTTTTAATGTGCAAACTGGCCAAAAAATGCACATGATTGCATTTTAATGTGTTATGTCCATAAACAGTGCCTTAAAAAAAGTCCACTTCCTTCCCACAGCATTAAACTCACCAATTGGACCGTGTTAAATGTGGTCTCCACAGCCAGCACTGTGTAGCAGTGTGTTAGGTTCTATTCCCTGAGATTCCTCCACCATCGCAGATGACAGTGTCAAATCTGCAAAACTATTGGGTTCCCTTTGTAAACTACCCCAAGCATTCCTCATAAAACAGTAGCCTATGGAGAAGTTGAGTATGATACACTTAAGATCCTTTATGAACATTTTTACAACACTCTGGAAAAAAGGAGTTTAAGATCCTGCTCTATAATCTGCCTCCAGCCTTTTTACTTCCCATTGTCAATCAGTTCTTATTTGTGCCCACTGTGTGCTCAATAGGCCTAGGTATGGAGGTGGGAGGAGGGTCAAGAAGAAGAATAAAGTCAATTTGTGCCACTATTCTTATTCGTTTCTTAAAAATAGTTAACAGATGGCTGGGTTACTATAGCAACACCCTGTGAAAGTTCAGGGTGTTTTTTTTTGTGTGTGTGTGTATGTGTGTGTGTGTGTTTAAAAATACATTTTATTGATTTTTTACAGAGAGGAAGGGAGAGAGAGTTAGAAACATTAATGATAGAGAAACATCGATCAGCTGCCTCCTGCATACCCTCAACTGAGGACATGCCTGCAACCAAGGCACATGCCTTTGACCGGAATCAAACCTGGGACTTTTCAGTCCACAGGCCGACGCTCTATCCACAGAGCCAAACCGTTTAGGGCGAAAGTTCAGTTTACATCATAGCATTTTAATGGCAACGTAGCAGCAGTCATCAGTGGGTAATATCCCACTGTTTTATAAGTGCCTTTGATCAGCTTGCTTTTCTAACCCTCAGTTGAGGTACACTGTATTGATAAGAAAGACTGGTTGGAATTTCTTCTAAAAAACTGCCTCTACCAGTTCGTAAGGGAAGGCTGTGCAAATCTATGTAGTCAGATGAGTAGAGTTGAGCTTTGGAAGAGCCAGTAATAAGCTTGCTGATGTCCTCCATGACATGTACATGTAGCCTTATACATGCATACATGTAACATACATGTATGCATGATGGGCATGAGTTACATGTACATGTGCTGAGTGTGTAATGTAACATCTACTACCACTAACCCAATTCAAGCCTTTTATATGGGTCTATCAAGGGGGGTGGGTCAAAACTTACTGTGCCCTTTGCGGGGGTTGGATGCTGTGACTCTGAGTGGGCAGTCTCGCCCTCACAGAGACCCCCAACCCTGTGATTTACGGTAGGAGCTCTTAACCAATGGGCTCACCAGTATCCCAAGAAAAGTGAGAAGTAAGTCTTCAGGGAAAGTTGGTAAGTGCTAGCCGGATAACGTGGATGTTGCTACATGGCATTTCAACAACTGCCTTCCAATTCCAGTACATAAGCAGTATGTCAGCAGCACTCGGCAAAATGGTTTCTCCAACGACAGTGCATGTATGTATGATAAGAAAATGCATGAGGCTGCCTGGGGCTGTGGGGGCTTGCTCCGTCTAAAGACCTGAATTCTCCTTTTGGATTCTTTCTATTAGTAGATTTTGGAGTGAAAGGCAATCTTTAAGCAATTGCAATTGTTCTAAGCTGAAGGGAGAATCTTCCGTTTGTGATAAAGCAAGTGGTTTGTTTCAGTTCCTCTTCCGTATGAATTGATGAGCAAGCGACATGATAAATTCTCCCACATTAATCCTACATTTTAAAATCAGCAGCTTGTTTTGAATAGTGCCTTTTCAATCATGAACTGATCTCTCTTCTATGAAATGATTTCGAGAAGCAAAAAATAGAAGTGAATAAACAAACTCTAAAAATCTGAATTCACGAACCGTTCAGAAAGTGAAAGCACTTTTGGCATAAAAATCTCTCTCTCCAAAATCTCAATTCGGCTGTGACAATTTAACCTTTAATCCCGCATTGGTTTGAACCTAATAGAAAGAAGTGTTACCTCTGTCTGTCTGCCTCTCCCTCTCTTGGCAATGCTGTGTGCTGAACAGTCAGCTGGAAGAAGTCCTGTGGCCACCCACACAGCAGCTGCAGGGAGCACCTGTTGGGAGGGGCTTCTCTCTCCTCACATTAGAGATGAACTTGGAGTTAGGGTTTCAGAGAGAGGTCTGGGTAAGAATCCTTCAAACTGCCCCCAAGGACAAGATGCAGCAGGTGTCAAGAGAAAACTGAATCCCCAACATCCTAGCTCCCTGTTCTCTCATTTCCCAGATGTGCTCTGAGATCAGGGCTGGGTTCTCCATGCAGAAACTCAAAAGGAAGGATTGAGCCAATGAGAATTTTGACATTTAGAGCAATTTTGATGGGTGAATATACCTTTTGAGCTATGATACAGGCGCAGGGAAAAAATCAAGAAAAAGTGCCCACAGGATGATATTGGAGTCCTACTAGACATGAATGCCTTGGGAAAGAGTGTTTGAAGGGATAAGAATTAGGCTAAGTTTGGGGTAAGCCTTCGGGGCTGATGGAATGGAGGTTCGGGACAGGTAGATGAGCAACTGCAGGGCCCCTCCTGTGTAATCACTGTGCTGCCGACAATGAGATTGTAACCATGGGATGTGGTGGCTCCCTCTGAGCCTTTCATTTTAACACTGTTTATAACCCTTTGCACATTTTCAGAAAAAAACAACAACAGTAAGATCTGTAGAATTAGGATCATCTTGAATAATTTAAATGGTCCATCAGAATGTTGATGATTGAAAGCATGCATGAGAATAATTTCTCCTTCTCTCTTTCTCTTTCAACCCAATGCTCATGGGGTCTCATATCTGTGTGACCTGTTGTGTGGTCTGCCCTCTTCCTGCCCACACATGTGATGAGCAGCTGACAGAAAAGGTAACTGCTGTATATACTGTAGTAGATTTAAGATTCCTATATTTTCTACCGATAGCTGATATATAAAGAAAAAATTTTAAAATCCAGGATAGATTACTGACCCCTAACAGGGAAATAACTGTGTGTGTGTGTACAAAAATATACTGTACACCGATAAAAAGTAGTTTTTCTCAAGTGTTCCTTCTTCCTTCCCCCAATTCTGTGTAGGAAACTATGCTGCAGGTGCCACTGTATTTAGGACATCACCACTCTTTTATAGGTAGATTAAAATAAGCAATTGGTGGGCATGATGAGGATCTGTTTGTTATAAATCTGAGAGAGAATTACAGCAGCTTCTATAAACTATAGCCTTTGGCAGTTTGAAAATGTTCCACAAACGACTCTGATGTGCTGTTTCTTCTGCCCAATTAAGAAGCACCCAGCTAAACCAGAAGCCCTCCACATGGCTGTGCATTGGAGTCGCCTGGGGACCTAGGGAAGCATAGTGGGTACCCAGGTCTCTCCCAGGCTGACTGAGTCAGAATCTCCAAGGACAGGCTGGGAGTCCCTGGTCTAAATGAACCATAGCACCTTCCTACTTTTGTTTCACATTTTATCACTTGCAAAGCTCTTTCTCCTAATGATCTGACTTACAAAAATAATGATTTTATTTACCTCTGAAGATGGAGATAGGTAGTGTTATCCCCGTCAGTGAATGAAGAAACTGATGCTCAGGGACATTAAAGGATGTGCTCAAGCTGGTATGGCTTATCACATAAGGATATGGCTTATAATGTAAAGGATGGAATTTGAATTAGAACCAGTTTTTCCAACTCTTAGATTAGTGAGCTTTGTTTTACAAGGCATTGCCAACTAAAGGGGCTAAGGAAATGAACTAGTAGAAAACCTATTTTGAAGGCTTTCTTTTAATCTATTATCCGTATATGCAACTATCAAGTCAAGAGGATAAAAAAGTAAAAGCAGACAAATGAATTGATTGCATCTATAGGATGTAAGAAAATTATCTAGTATAACTCCACAGTTTGGTAATGCCAAACACATTTTATTGGCCAAAGATCATTTCACCTCCAGCTTCTAGAAGAGTCGTGAATGCTTTATCTATTGTACATTTAAACAAAAGTCATGTAATCTTGCCTGGTTCAGAACTACCTATTTCCATTGCCTATTACATATGAGTTTTCCTGCATTGATTGTAAACCTTGGTCATCACCAAAGATTTTCCCATCTTGATCTGTATTTCTTTAGGAGCAAGAAATCGTTGACTGGTGGAGTAAATTTTATGCTTCCACGGGGGAACATGAAAAATGTGGACAATATATTCAGAAAGGCTATTCCAAACTCAAGGTACCCGGGCCTATGCTGCTGTGGGTGGGGAACAACAGTCACTAATACTGGCCACAGGGATAGCTAAGCAGAAGACAGAAAGGTCCAAAGTGCATGCTGACCGGGAGTGACCCAGAGCACCTCTGGCCTCCTATTGAGCCCTCTTGCAATGGCTTTTGGCTTTACCAAGATTCCAGGGGCTTAAGGACAGCTGTTGATCTATGTTTACATGACTGCCACTTTGGGGCATCTGGTAGAGGGTTGGGAATGGATTGGCTCCACACTAATTAGGTCAACAATTGTCCACTTTGACCCAAGGGGACCTAAAAGTCACAGTCACATGAACCGCATGAAATGTCAACATGCCTCATTCAGTCCTGCATACAGTCATCAGCTTCACTAGCTAATTAAGTTGACTCTGTTACACAAATGCAGCATACAATTACAACCATGGGCACGTGTGTCCAGAGGGAAGAAGACAAACTCTTCAGCTCGACAGGTCTGACTATCCATGACTTTTCTGTTAATGTTTGGGTTTTCCAATTCTTCATTCAATTTTTCAGACTGTAATACACTCAAGTAGAAGCAAATGGGAAATTTTTCAGAACAATACATAGGAGAAGGAACTCTAAAATGAGAAATGATGTATTTCCCCATCAAAGTGGAAAAACTCACTTTTTTTTTTCATGTTATTGTCGTAACAGCTCATTGCAGCTTAAGAAATACTGGCATGTAAAGAACCACTAATTTAGAAAAATGATCAGACTGGTCTGATCGATCAGTCCCATGGTCCATCCTTTTTCCTTCATTCTTTTCTTCCCTTCTCCTTTTCTTTCTTTCCTCTTCCTCATCTCTTCTTCTCATCCTCCTCCTCTTCTATTTTTTTTTTTTTGATCAAGGTATAATTTTTTTTATTGTTTAAAGTATTATAAATAGTAGTACCTGTATCTCCTTTCCCTCTCCCATTGACCTCCCCTGGCCTGCCCTACCCCCCAGCACATGCCCTCACCTGCCGCCCCCCCCCCCCAGTGTCTTGTATCCATTGGTTATGCTTTTATGCATGCATACAAGTCCTTCAGTTGATCTCTTGCAGCCCCCCCGCACCTTCCCTTGTAGTTTGACAGACTGTTCCATGCATCTTTGCCTCTGTATCTATCCCCCCACCCCATTTCTTTTCTTTAAAAAATTTTGCCTCTGCAGACTAGAACTAAACATATGAGATCAAGAAATGTTTGAGTCCCAATTTCAATGTCTAGCAGTTCTGAGTCCCAATTTCAATGTCAAACAGTTCCTTATATGTACATGTCAGCAATGATGTCTGGATGGTTGGACCTGCATTGTCAAGGTATAATTTACATACATAAAGTAATCCATTCTGTGAGTTTTGGTCATTGTAGACTCTTACGTAAAACCAGCGCCAAAACAAGGCAAAGAACGTTCCCATCATCATGGAGAACTCCTTTGCACCCCTTTCAGTCAATTCCCCACAACCTTTTCTCACTCCCAGAGACAACAGGTCTGATTTCATCACCATAGGTTAATTTTTTATGTAAATGGATGCATACAGTATGTATTGTGTGTGTGGCTTCTTTAGCCCAACATAGTAGCTTTGGGACCCATCATGCTGTTGTGTGTGCAGTTAGTTTGTCCTTTTTTATCCTTGTATGGATGGCCATGATTTTTTATCCAAAATGAGAAACCTGATGATGAGGCTGCTATGGGCATTCTTGTACCATGTGGACTTGTTTTTATTCCTCTTGAATAAGTACCTAGGATTGCGATTTATGCATAGAATAGGTGGCTGTTTAACGCCATAAGAAGCTGGCAGACCTTTTCCCAAAGTGGTTGGGTCTTTCTACACTCCTGCCAGGAATCTGAGGCTTCCCATTGTTCCATCTCCATCCTCATGCCCTTTGGTATTATCCGTCTTCTTTTATTGTTTTATACTCCACCTGTATTTAAGGCTCTGTTGATTGTTTTCAGATATACAATTGTGAACTAGAGGATGTAGCAGAATTTGAGGGCCTGACGGACTTCTCAAACACTTTCAAGCTGTATCGAGGCAAATCAGACGAGAATGAAGACCCTTCTGTGGTAGGAGAGTTTAAGGTGAGTATAATATGTGCTTATCCTGTTTAAAATCCATCTCTGTTTTCTTTATAGGTGTAGGATAAAGGACACTCTGCCTCCAGATAGGCTCAATTCCTCTGACATATGAAAGGTGCTAGAAGGCGCTAACTAGGAAAGGGCAATGGGGGCCTGGACCAGAACACTCAAAGCCCTTCTCAGACTCTGTCTTCCTCCTCATGCCAAGCAGCTTGGAATCCTATAGATTCAGCCTCTCCAAGAACGAGTGCCCCCTCCCCATGACCACCACTCCTCCCAGGCTTTCAGCAGGGCCGATGTGGCAACTCCTCAACTGATTGTCCTTGCCACCTTTCTCGTCCTGCTCCAGCCCGTTCCCCCGAACGACCAAACCTGATCATGCTTCTTGACTGCTTAGAAGTAGCATTTGGTTTTCCGCCTGATCAAGTCTCAACGCCTTTCCAAGATGGAGCCAGCGCTTCACTAGCGCCTTAGCCACTTGTCTCCCCCAAACCCTGAGGACCTCTCCCAAGCCCCAAACACACCTTGTCCTTTCACATCTCGGAGCCTTGGGCCAGGCTCCCTTCCTTCCCTCAATGCCCTCCCTTCCCTCTTTGAGGCCTGACAAACTCCTACTCGTTCTTTTAAGCCAGCTCAAATGTCCCATTCTGTGTGAAGCGTTCCATGATTGCTCCTGGCAGAGTGACTCACTGCTGCTCCAGGCTTCCACAGGCCTGGCTCCTTCCTGCCCCTATTAAAGCACCTTTCACTTGTAATTATCTGCTTTCATGACTGCTCCTCCCTCCACCAACCGCCGTTGACAAATCCTTGGCAGCTGTGCTGTAGCTTCCCAGTACTTTCCAGTAGCAGGCATTCCCAGTCAACCAGAGCACTGAACCCTGCACATGATCTCTAAGTCCTCATTACAGCGTCCCACCGAGCAAACAGATGGCATGAGAGTCAAACCTATATAGCATCCCCACACCACACTGGGTTTCTTGAGGTTATATTGGGGTCCCCAGTACATGGCACATATTAGGTGCTAACTTCGTGCTGCTTAGCTGACTGAGTTCTAGCTGGAACTAGGACCCATGTGTTCTGAATCCAACTTTAGTGTTTTCTCTTGTGCTTAAGCTGGTTTCGGGATAAAATATACAGTATGGCCTCTTAAACATTGTTTGTGCCACTGCTATACACACGGCCCTGTGTTAGGTCCTAGAGAGTATAACAGTGAAGAATATAGACAATAAATAGATAGATATAACCCAGATGTCAGAGCTGAGACAGGAGTGAGTGCGGAGTTAGACGAGAACATGCAGGAGACACACCAGGCCCTGGGCAGTCAGGGAGGTTTCCTGGAAGAGGGAACACTTTTTGGCTGAGACCGAGGGATGAAGAGGCGTTCGCCTTGGAGTGGGAGATGGTTCACGGGGTAACCCAGGAAAAAGGGCAAGTACTCTAGTGTTTTAGTGGGGGGTTTAAAATAATTTCCTTATTTCTTCTAGCAAATATGTGCTGAGGCTCACTTCTTACCACCTTCTTTGCCATCATACTGGTCCAAACCACCTCCAACTTTTACCCAGTCTCCCTGCTTCTGCCCTGCTCTTCTCCCTGTAACCTATTAAATAATTACTTTATCATTATTTCACTTTCCCTACAGGAAGAATGCGAGTTTCAATACATGTTGTCTTTTTTCACAAAAGGCAGCCCTTTTTCATCCCCTCGTACACTCCTGCGGCGGGGGGCGGGGAGGGGGAGCGGGAGGGTGGGGGGGGAGAGGCGGGAGGGCACTGCCCAAGTGCCCTCTGCCCAGGTCACCCGGGCTCTGTGAGTCCCCCTGCGTGTCTCTCTCTAGGGCTCCTTCAGAATCTACCCGCTGCCGGATGACCCCAGTGTGCCGGCCCCTCCCAGGCAGTTTCGGGAATTACCTGACAGTGTCCCACAGGAATGCACGGTTCGGATTTACATTGTTCGAGGCTTAGAGCTCCAGCCCCAGGACAACAATGGCCTGGTAAGAGTCTGGGTGTGGGGCCTTCTGCTGTAGCAAGATAATTACAGTCATCAACCACGGTAATTGTCATGTTCTTTCTTTTGGGGCTTCTGTTATCTCATTGGGGGAAAGATACTCCATCAAAGTAATGCATTCAAGAGGGGCATTTATCTAAGAGCTTGAGGGGCTTGGACCAGTCTTGTTCATCCTCACGTTACAGCTGTGACCTCGGAGGAGATCTCCTCTATCACTCTTCCCTGCCACCACCCCGGCCCTCCCGCAGGCCTGCTCTGAAGGCGGCGGCTGTGTGCCCTGTGGGGAAACGTTGCTCAGACCTTGTCTGAGGTGTGCAGGGCCTCAGCCTTTGGGAGTGGCTATGGGGGCCCACCTGCATCTGCCCCAGAAAGTGACTGGCACCCCACAGTGACATAACCTGCCATCTGTTCTGTCCTCACAGTGTGACCCGTATATAAAAATATCGCTGGGCAAAAAAGTAATCGAAGATCGGGACCACTACATACCCAACACCCTCAACCCGGTTTTCGGCAGGTAAGGTGCCCATCTAAACGTTTCCCTGTCCTTCGTTTCTTCCTGACACAGAAATGAAGAACAATACATGTGCCAAAGTCTGTTCTAGGCTCTGAACCTGCGCCCACGAACAGGACAAATATTCAAACAATAGTTCGAGGAAGGCCTGGGGAGAGGGCAGGGGCAGAGTGGAGGGTGTCAATGGGGGGAAGAGGGGAACATCTGTAATATTTTCAACTATAAAGTTTTAAAAATTCCAGGCAGACAATAAATATGAAAATTCACAAGTAAAAGACTTTCATGGGAGTAAAAAGTATCATGAAAAAAATAACCAAGTCGTGAGATGGGCTCTTCTTTTTTTTTCTTTTAAATATATTATTGATTTTTTTTTACAGAGAGGAAGGGAGAGGGATAGAGAGTTAGAAACATTGATGAGAGAGAAACATCGATCAGTTGCCTCTTGCACACCCCCTACTGGGGATGTGCCCGCAACCAAGGTACATGCCCTTGACCGGAATCGAACCTGGGACCCTTCAGTCCGCAGGCCGACGCTCCATCCACTGAGCCAAACCAGCTAGGGCAAGATGGTCTCTTCTGGGAGAGTTTGCTCTGAGACCTGGGAGTAGGGGCGGGGGCAGGGGTGGCCCAAGGCCTGGGAGGCTACTATGTCTGTGGGTTCTAGACAAGGAGGGTAGGCAGAGTGACTGGTGACTTACCTGCAGTGACAATGTGGTTCTTCCTCCTTGAGTCCAGCCTGGGCTCTGTTTCCTGGGACGTTCAAGTTCCATTATGATCCAGTGAGTATGCATATTATTGGCTGTTATCAAGACTGAGCGGGGGGGAGTGGAAAGTGACGGGGTCAAAATGTCCTGCCCGATCTGTCTTCAGTTCCCGGAGATTCTTGAAATAGCATTATTTCCGTCATTCTGGCCACTTAGACTTGTTTCTGGGCGGTACCATTGCTCTCATTAGAACTCCTCAAGGGTAAGACAAACCCACGTGACCTCTACCCAGGACCGGCACTGTTCAGTGATAAATTGCTTGCACATTGAACAATAGCTATTATTAGCTAAGCTCTTACTGTGTGCAGACACTGGGCTGAGCTGTTTTATATAAAACATTTCGAAAATTTAACAGCCCTCAGGCGCCATTTACCCCCATTTTACACAGAAGAAGCGAAGGCGCAGAGGAAATCAGGGCCTCAAGTGCCAGTTGCTGAGAGGCAGAGGCAGGAATCGAACCCGGACCACCGTGTCCACATGGTGCTCCGTGGCCACCACCGTCTGATTTCCATCTCCCGGCCAGGGCAGGGACCAGCGGCTCTCTGTACAGATGAAGGAAAAGCCCAGAGCTCTGTGGGCAGGCCGAGACCATGATGGGGCCAAGATTTAAGTAGAAATTCCTGACTCCAAGCCCCAGGTTGTCCCAACACTCCTGGTAATGCTTCATGTTCATGGCAGAGCCACCACTTACAGAAAAATGCTCTTTTTGTGCAAAACATTTGTGTAAACAGGGCCATTTTCCAAGGACCTTGCCAAGTGGGAGACTACTTTGTTCTAGTCTGAGGTGTGGCCTTACCTGTTCATTTCTAACTTTATCATCTTTTCTGCTCATGTTTGTTGGTTTGTGACCTTTGGCATTTTTTCTCTCCTGTACGTGTGTGCTGGTGCGCGCGCACGCGCACACACACACACACACACACACACACACACACAAGTCTTTGTCACTCAAAGCTTCTCAGGTTCACACACACCATTGTCCCCTCGCTCACACCCGTCACACCCATGCACAGGGGACCGCACTCCCTGGGCGCCCGGGCACACACACACACACACACACACACAGACACCACACACACACACACAGACACACACACACACACAGACACACACACGTGCGCTGCACACCCCGAGGCCACGTGCCGGGCCAGGGAGTGCAAGTAATCCTCTGGCTCGGCAACATGATCGTTTTCCTTTTCTCCCCCTGATCCAGCCCTGAGGTCTAGACAGGAAAAGGCACGCAGGGCAGGAAGGAGGGCTCCGTGTGAGGGAGACAGGGAAGCGGAGGGAGCCAGCTTTTAAAGGGGAGAAAGGCGGCCCTGTCTGAACCGCTCGTCTCAGAGGAGCCAAACGCAAACTTAATTAAGTGGCAGGAAAAGTCTTGCTCGGAGCCACCCAGGGAGGAAGTGATGCTGCCGGACTCCGCTCGGCCAATCCCTGTCTGGCGTGTGTGCGGACCCCTCCTCCTCCCGGGTCCAGCCAGGTGGGGCCAAGGAGACGCCGCTCTGCAGCCTCTCAGGCGGCTGCGGTCCCTGGCCTGTCTTAGGGGGTAGCTTTCTTCCCAGCAAGACTCTCAGGGACTCGGAGAGGAATTCAGGAAGAGACAAAACGCATGCTCTCAGTCATCATTCAGCATATCCCGACCATGTCACGGCCAGCTCACATGCAATGGAATGTCAGTGTCTTCCATAAAATCTTTTTAAAAAATATATTTTATTGATTTTTTTTTAGAGAGGAAGAGGGAGGGATAGAAAGTGAGAGACATCAATGAGAGAGAAAATCGATCAGCTGCCTCCTGCACACCCCCTACTGGGGATGTGCCCACAACCAAGGTACATGCCCTTGACCAGAATCGAACCTGGGACCTTTCAGTCCGCAGGCAAACGCTCTATCCACGGAGCCAAACAGGTTTCGGCATTCCATAAAATCTTAATTCGTGTGTTCTAAGAACAAAAGTCCTTCTTCATCAAACCAAGACACGTGGGTTGGAAAGGATAGCTGCGGGACTGGTCAGAGCCTTCAGTGTGTTCAGAGGAATGCCATCAGAAGGGATTCTCATCTTACTTGCCCGTCCCTTGGAATCCAGTATTGGAACCGTGTTGCTGTGGGGTCCTGGTGGCCCCAGTGCCTCCTGGGTGCTCGCCATCCAAGCTCCTTTTCTCGTGTGGCTGCTGCCCCCTGTAGGCCCCTGCCTGGCTGCAGTGGTCTGAAGAAGTCTGGGATTTATCCAGGAGATAGCCTGGAGGCTTTTCTCCAGAGTCCCATGGCCACACACCCTCTGCTCATATGGATTCACACACATTCCTGGTTCCTTGGGCAGGAACCGGTCCACACACCAGAGAGCAAGGAGCAGGGAGGAGACGCAGAGGGGGCGGGGATGGGAGAGGCCTCCCACAGTTTTCTGCTGTTTATTGAGCACCTACTAGGGGACCCGTTCCTCTGGGAATGGGGCAAATACCGAACCAAACCCCGCCCTTCTGGAGCTTAAGCTGTTCAGTTTATCTCTCTCAGAACCTGCACATGACTCCCCTTCCACAGGAACTGCTGTTTGGTTATTTACCTTTATCTCAGAAGTGTTTGCATTTTAGCATGGCTGCTCTAGAAAGGCCTGTAAGGACCGGTGGTGCATCAGAGGGCCCGGGAGAGAGCGGGAGCCTTCTTGGCGCTCTGCGTATCACGCAGCCTTGTCCAATTGCATTCTCACTCTCTCCATCCTCGCGCCCTGTGGGGCGAGTCAGGACCTTCCATGGGGAGGTGGTCTCTATTGAGGCAGAAGAGGGAATGGAGCAGAGGCACATACTATTATAATGAAGAATTCTTATTATAACTGTTGCATTTTGAGCAATGCACTCATGCCAAATGCTTTCTAAGCATTTCTTCACTTGACTGTGATGGTGGGTATTACTATCACCATCTTACAGATGAGAAAACTGAGCACAGGGTAAGAAATCGGCCTGGATCCCAGCTAGTAAGCAGCAGAGCTGGGATTTGAACTTAAACTTAGGCACACGATTTAAAGCCTGTGATCTTCTCCTGAGCAAGTGTATAATCTTTTGTTCTTATTGGGAATATGTACTGCTTACCGAGTACTCCCACCCCATACTCCCCCACCCCCCCAATCTGGATTTCCTAGTCGAGGCAGTCACAGCCCTGTCTGGGGTTCTCCGCGAAGAACCTTGTGAGAGGACCGCATGGGGTCACGGGGAAGCTGACCTTGCATTTGTTTATTTAGGATGTATGAACTGAGCTGCTATCTACCTCAAGAAAAAGATCTGAAAATCTCTGTCTATGACTACGACACCTTTACCCGTGATGAAAAGGTGGGAGAAACCATCATTGATCTGGAAAACCGGTTCCTTTCTCGGTTTGGGTCCCATTGCGGCATCCCGGAGCAATACTGTGTGTAAGTTGCTTTGGCCATGAATGCACCAGTAGACCATCTGCTCCATCTAAACATTAACCCCGGGAAGCCTTGGCTCTCTACCTCAGCGCTTGTCTCTCTGAGTCAGACACATACTGTTTTTCATGGTAGGATTATTTTAGGGAGAACCAGGGCCATATCACTTCCCAACTCCAGGGGGCGCCATTCACATTGGAATCTGTAAAATGCTGGCCCCTGGAGCGTTTGTGGAGATGGCATAGGGAGCAGTACTCAGGAACTGGTCCCCTTGCTCCTGTTCTTTGAACCCCTCTCCTTGATGCCAGGCACTGAGAGCAGGCAATGTTTGGTGGCAAGAATTCCCTGCCCTTTGAAAACAAGGATTCCCTGACCCTTCCTCCCTGCATTGATCAATTTTGTGATGTCCCTTTTTCCCTAGTGCTTTTCTTTTCTTTTTGAAAAAATATATTTTATTGATTTTTTTACAGAGAGGAAGGGAGAGGGATAGCAAGTCAGAAACATCGATGAGAGAGAAACATCCATCAGCTGCCTCTTGCACACCCCCTACCGGGGATGTGCCCACAGCCAAGGTACATATGCCCTTGACCGGAATCGAACCTGGGACCCTTCAGTCCACAGGCTGATGCTCTATACACTGAGCCAAACCAGTTTTGGCCCCAGTTCTTTTCTACAGTTTCCAATGAGATACAGCTCGTGATCTTCTAGTTTATGAGTTTGCCTATTATAATTATGGCAGTCTCAGTCATTTTTTACAAGGAGGAAATTAAGGGGAGAAAGAGAATCAATTGGCTGAGCCCAAAATAATTGAGGATTTTAGATCTTTGAAACAGATTTCTAGGCAGAGCCAAAGTGTAGAATACATTCCTGGTTCCCTTGTTACATGGGCACCTGTAAGTCTGTGTGTGGAGTGAATCCAAGAACCGTGTGCCCTTCAGTAACTCTGGGTGGGATGTTATTCACAGTTCTGGAGTGAATACCTGGCGAGATCAATTGAGACCAACACAGCTGCTTAAAAATGTAGCCAGATTCAAAGGCTTCCCACCACCTGTCCTTTCCGAAGATGGAAGCAGAATCAGATATGGAGGACGAGAGTACAGTTTGGATGAATTTGGTAAGCACGTATAAGCTGGTTCCAAAGTATAACAACTTCTTTCTGTTGCTGGTTTGCTTTGGGGAGGGATTCTGGCAGAGCAGTCCCCTAATTGTACCACAGGGGACTCCACACACGGTGCTCTTACAAAAGCCCCATTATAGTAGAGTTTGGCTGTCATGTCAGGTGTCAAAGTGGACACGTTTTCTTGTCTGTCTTATGTTTCACTTGACCTTTTTAGGTCGTAGCCATTCGATCTTTTACACGAAATTCTAGTAATTGACTACTTTCCATGTAATGCAAAGTGCTCGGATGGTAAAGCGAGAATTTCTCTTCCACGGTTATGCCATCATTCTTCCAGCTCTTCTCTGAGAAGGCTCAGGGATGCATGGGGTTGGTTCAGAGAATCTGCTAAGTTCACATCTGGTCCACGTCTGAGCTTTGGGTCTTGCTCTTTCCCAAGCAGTAATTTCTAACACAATCTGTCCTGACACATAAACAGCTCTCTGCATTATGACAAGAAGCTTAATTTAATGGAGCATAAGAGCTACGGCATGATTCAGTATTGTGTAGGGAAGGAGGGCTCCACAGAGTAGGTGGCGGTGGGGCACCTTAAGTTCCATGAGATAACCAAAAACAGCTGAGCAAAGACACCTGGGAATGAACACACTTCTGGATACCCAGCTGTTTATTCCTGACATTGAGAGAAACTCTACTTCATTTTTCCCTTTGAAGAAGAAGACTTAGTCAATTTTAGGGATGACTGGATGTTGAAGAAATCTTGATGCTACTGTTGACATGAGAACTTACAAAAGGGATTGGGAATGAACTGGCAAGCAACACGACCCCGTGGAGAAGAGTACCCCCAAACAATCAAGAAGTAACCCCCAAAAGCTGTCAGTCATGAGGACTGTTCCAGTTACTATTGTCACACAACAAATTAACCCAAAACTTAGCAGCTGAAAACAACCATTTTGTTTTGCTCAGTTTTGTGGGTTAGGGATCCAGGAAGGGCGCAAGCGGGCAGTTCTCACTTGAGTTGCTCATACAGCTGGCTGCTGGCGGGTGTCAGCTGGGGCTGCAGTCATCCAAAGGCTCAACCGAGGAGATTGTCCGGGGGCTCACTCGCAGAGCCGGCAGTTGTTGCTGATTCTTGACCAGGAGCTCAGCTGGGACACCTTCTCAGAATACCTACTCAGACTTATCCAATAGGGCAGTCCTGGTCCCCATTTCCTTCCATGGTGGACGGCATCCCCCAGAGTGAGTGCCACAGCAGGACCAGGCAGAAGCCACTGGGCCTTTTGCACCTCGCCTCAGAAGCCACACCGACTCAGAGAAGATATAGGAAGAGTGTTGAAGAATTTGGGGCCTGTTTGTTTTAAATGCTACAGTGATGCTAGCGGCTGGGACAATTAAATTTACAAATTTCAGTGGCTTCACATAGTAAAAGTGTATTCCTCATAAATTCAAAGCAGGTATTCCTACAGGTCCGGTGGCCTTCCTCCATACAGTGCTGCATGGACTCAGGCCCTCCCACCTTACAGCCCAGCCTTTCGTCAGCCCAGGTGTCAATGTTGCTTATTTCTTCTGTATCCAGAAGAGAAAGGCACATATAGGATTCTGCACAAGAGGGTTTTACGTGCCAGTTCTAGAAGTGACACGCATATCCCACCTGCATTACATTCTAGTTTAGGTTGGTCACATGGCCACACCTAACTGCAAGGGAGTCTGGGAAACAGAGTCTGGCAGCGAGCCTCGGCCACAAAATAAACAAGGGCTGCCTCATACATTCTCTTGTGTCTGGTCCCTTTGCTACTGCAGCCTTCAAGTCAGGTGTGAGCCTGGATGGGGCAGGGTCCCTGGTCAGGTGCTATTTCTATCAATGATTCCTTCTCAAGTCGAAGTTTGCAGCCGGGCACTGCCTGACCATTTTGCAAAGCCTGGGATGACACACTGAAAGCCCCTCAGGCCATCTGGCTGACTGATTCCCCCGGATTCCCTTCCCTGCTTCAATGCCGCTTTCCATTCCAGAAGCCAACAAAATCCTGCATCAGCATCTCGGGGCTCCTGACGAGCGCCTCGCCCTTCACATCCTCAGGACTCAGGGGCTAGTCCCTGAGCATGTGGAAACAAGGACTCTGCACAGCACCTTCCAGCCCCACATCTCCCAGGTAAGGGGCTCCCTACCTCCCAGGACCTACCATTCAAACCCCTGATGTAGTGGCAGTATTGACATGGACTTGTCTCTTTTGGGTAGTTTTAGAAACACAAGAAATAGAAATGAGACTCAGATTAGCTTCATCCCAACGGGGAATTTATTGTAAGAATCAATTCACTAAATCCAGCCAGGAGAGTGACTGTGACTCAGAACAAAACTGGACCAGGGCCTCTCGCTGTCTCTTTTCTGTTTCTCTGAGTCTCCTTGAGTCTGCGCTCTTCCTGTGGTACCTTCCCACGTGTAAGAATAGTGCAGTTGAAGACTTCTGAGCTTTTGGGTTATAATGTGGTCTCTTCTACTTCCAAATGCAGAAAGGATAGGTTGCCCCACATTGGACGGGCTGCGGCTAGGTCTTAGGAGACATCTGGACCTAACGTTCTGCAGTGGGCTTGATGGACTGTAGAACCTCGAGCCCGAGAGATTCGTTAGAAGGGAGTCAGGAAAATATACCCTTTTTCAAGCGCTCCAGTTGATTCATTTGGCTCACAATGCACCAGGAAGCCAATCTAGTGGTTTCCTTGGCAACCTTCTTAAAGACCAGTCTGTTTTTGTCATGAAGGCAGAGTCTATAGAACCTCCAAAAGCAGTTTGGGGAATTCAAATTGGTTCACATGGTCGATATAGTTTGCTAATGGCATTCCTCGTCTGTTTGGAAGAACATTCCAGTCAGATGGATGGGCCAGTCTGTGGCTGTCAAAGGCCTGAGCAGGGCCTCACAGAGATGGTGGCACAATTGCCAGTCATTCTCCTGGCTGTGGGTGCTGTGGGCGCTATGGGCCACTGTCAGGGAGTCCTCCACCCGGGGGAACAGTCCTGGTCTTGTCATCGTTTGAGTCTCTGCTTTGGAAGTACCACGTTGTAAGTATTTCTTTCACAAAACTAAATACCACTTTACATTATTTTGATTTTCTATCTTGAGTTAAATGAGACACCGTTGGGTGTCACAAAACTGAGACTGACATTAAGTAGACCGTGTGGTGGTGAATAGAATGACAGCTTGAGAACGGTTCTGAGAGTGAAGGGCCCAACCTGAAGTGGCTGTAAGGTGGTGTGTATGTGTGTGATTGTATTTGTGAGTGTGTTTGTGTGCATGTATGTGTGCATTGGGGGTGCTGTTAGTCATGAGAAGCCCCTCATTTTATTAACCAGGAAGGCTCAGACTCTGATACAGGTGGGCACATGCAGCCAGCAGAGACTCCTGGGTGAGAGTAGGGAGCGGGTGGCCTAAATGATATTGAAGATATAAAATCCATCTGGATTTGCTCTTCAACTCCTACTTATTTTATCTATTTGTTTTGCTTTTTTGTGGACTAATAAATTAGCAGGCCCAAAGACAGAGTTTCACTTAGGTAACATGAGTAAAAACTGTAGTCTCTGCCACCCATAAGTAACTTTATTTCCCTTTTCCTTTTTGAATGGTGTAGGGAAAGCTGCAGATGTGGGTGGATGTTTTCCCCAAGAGTTTGGGCCCACCAGGCCCTCCTTTTAACATCACACCCCGGAAAGCCAAGAAGTAAGTGATCTTGAGACCCTGCTACCCTGGCCTAGGGTCTTGGGGTAGGACCAGAGGAAAAAAGCACCTTCAAAATGTGCTCCTTTTTAGATTCTACCTACGTGTGGTCATCTGGAACACCAAGGACGTTATTTTGGACGAGAAAAGCATCACAGGAGAGGAGATGAGCGACATCTATGTCAAAGGGTAAGGTTAGCATGTGAGCACCTTTGACAAACTCTGGGCATGGAACACGCTCTCTCCTTCCTTAGTTTTCACTGTTGATGTGTAGGATTCTTGGTTACCTGAAATTATGTTATCTCTTTAATGCAGTCTACTTAGGAAAGTCCAGGAGACAAAGATAGAGAAGGAGAAGAAAACCTGTATGAATCTTATTTACAAGCAAAGGCATGATGTCTATAGGAACTGATCCCTATTTCTCCATTTCTCTTTTTTAGAAGTGGGTTTTGTTGAGTATATTAAGCAGAGTTGTTATTTCTGAGACGTCTTAGTCATGCAGTTCATTTTTATTTCTTCTTGATACTTTGAATAAGTGTCTTTAGAAACAAGGAAAGGTTCCAAGTTTCACTTCCTATATATTTTATTATCAGTAGCTAATGTCCATGGAAAAGAGGGAACATTAGCAGAACTTTTTACAATCATTGATTCCCCAGCCTTTATGGAGTGCCTGCCTCCAGCCTGTGAGGAGGCATTATTGTTCATTATTCTGGAACTTGCATAATCAATTCCAAGCAGTTCGTGTGGATGTCAGTTCCGCGTTGTGCCTTGATTGTGGATGTTGAGTATAGGATGGCATAGTGATTAATAGGCTAGACTCTGGAGTCAAATGGACTGGGTTGAAATCCCGGTACTCTCCCTACTAGCTGGACAAGTTAGTAAACTCACTGTTCCTCATGTGTAAAATGGAGATAATGAAAGTACCTATTGCTTTGGGGATATTCAGAAGATTGAGTTACTCTAAGCATTTAGGATCATGCCTGGCAGATAGTAAACATTCTGTGTATTAGTCAGAGTTCTCCAGAGAAATAGAACAAGTAGCGGGTGGGGCGCAAGAGGGTAGAGAAAGAGAGAGAGAGAATGCATATGAGTAATCGGCTCACATGATCATGGAGACCAGAAGTCCCACAGTCTGCCATCTGGAGGTCAGGAGGAGATAAAATGAGATATCCCAGATCAATTAGTAAGGCAGAAAAAGCAGTGAATTTCTCCTTCCTTTGCTTTATGATGCCCATCCACACTGGGGAAGGCAATCTACTCCACTGAGTCCATTGATTCAAATTCTAATCTCATCGAGAAACACCTCAAATAATGTTTCATCTGGGCACCCCATAGCTAGTCACATTGACACATAAAATTAACCAATATATTATGTGGGTGTTAGCTAGTATTATTAGTATTCCACATAGCCTAAGTTAGGATCCTTGATACATAAAAAGGTAATACTTATGAAATGACTATACTCATAAAGTGAGAACCAAGTTTTACTTACGATCCCAAGTGGCTTTCAATCAAAACTTTGTTAAAAACATAATTACGGTCATTTAAATTTGCTGTAAACAGGGAGTGTTTCATCAGATTCATTATTCTTTCTCATTTCAGATTCTTATTAGCATTTCCCCAGGAAAGCTAATTTCAGCTAGTTACATGTTTGCAAATTTATTTAACTATCATAAGCATTACATTTTTTCAAGTCAGGAAAACAAATTCAAGTAATACTGGACTAAAAGAAAACTCTTAATAAAAAAGTATAGCACAATCTAAAGTACTATTCATATCTGCAATTAAAATCTAAATGCTATATGTGAAAAGATAAATAATGCTTAAATAACATACCTAGTACTACCCACATATGGATATTACATACAGAGTTATATATATGTATACACAAAAGCATAAACTTAAAAATAAAATGTGAAAAGATTCATATGTAAAATTAAATGTGAAAAGATTCACTGAAAAAGGAGGATGAGCGGCCTGGGGGAAGATGCTTTGGGGGTCTTGTATCAAGATGTGAAGCCACTGAGGTCCTAGCCAGAGAGTGTGGACTCTCTTCAATGAATTAGTTAAAAGCTTAAAATTCAGTAGTCAAAAGGAATTTTTTAACTTGTCAACACAAATTTTTCAGCTAAGTTATCTAGTCCATTAATTGACCAGAAAAAAGGTAAAACTATTGTAGTTGGTTGATGTTAATACCACTGCTATTAACAGGACCTAATGTTAGCACTTTCTAGGCTCCATGGTCCTTTGAGGCACAGTAACAAGCCCGGACTTTGGGTTCAGACAGACTGGGAATTATACGTAATTCTGCCCGTGACTGGCTGTGTGAGCTTGTGTAAGTTAGAGAGCCTCTTGGAACCTCAGTTTCCTCATTTGCGAAATGGAGATAGATATACAGTTGGGAAGAGTAAAATAAGGCATGCTAATTACCTGGTTCATAGGGGATGATTGTAAACATGAGTTAAGGATTTCCCCTTTCCTGTTCTGGCCCTGCCAACTAGTGATCTGTCCTCATGTTGACCACATCACCAACCTCATTTTAACCAATGGGAGATGAAGCTCAGAGCCAATGGCAGTGTAAGTTCACAGCCAGGCCTGCCTCCTACCAAGAATCTCTGTCCATGAGGTCCAGGCATCAGTGATGTTAAAAGCTCCCAGGTTGATTCAGATGCCATTCTAATGTGCGTTCAGTGTTGAGAACCATGCATTCAACTACGTTACCAGCCTAAAATCCAGTGTTGCCCCTGCTTCGGAACCAGGAGTTTTCCCAGTAGCAGGCAGAGGTGACAGCAACTTCTTCCCAGGCATGTTCATTCACTTATTCCTTCAGCAGGTATTTAATTAGTGTCTGCTATGTGCCAGGCACAAGCCAAGGGAACTTAACAAATGTCAAAAGTTGAGATGCTAAATTGCTGATGGAAATGAATTTTCATAGGAATGTGTATGGAAATAGCATATCTTCCTTGCTAGTCTCGTTAATATGATCAGAGTGGATCGAAGAATAACAAAAAAAAAGGAAGCTGGAAGTCATGTCTGTTTTGTTTGCTTATGTAAAATATGGAAAAGGAAATGCTGAAATTTAGAACTAACTCATATTCAGTGAGCCCTATCAGCATTGATGACAGACAGTGAAGATTTATAGTTATGAAGACTAAAATCATAGCCAGCAAGCTCCAACGTTCCCAAAATAGAAGCTTAGTTGTTGATATTTTCCAGAAAATTTCACCTTATCCCTGTTAACTGAAGTCTAAAGGGTTTCCTGCTTTGGTTTTAGAGGAATTGTATTTTATTTGGCTACAACCTGTGTTGGATGCAACAGAGTGCCTCCCCTTCATAAATCAGCCCCCAGCCCCGTAGATAACTGGAAGCTGCCCAAGAAAAGTGCATTAATTCTCCTGCCCTTCACTCCCCTAATCACTGCACAATTTTGCGGCTAGATTACCTGTCAATCACACGAAGCTAAGCCTGTTTGCCTCTGCTTTTCAGCTGGATTCCTGGCAATGAAGAAAACAAACAGAAAACAGATGTCCATTACAGGTCCTTGGATGGCGAAGGGAATTTTAACTGGAGATTTGTTTTCCCATTTGACTACCTCCCAGCTGAACAACTGTGTATCGTGGCCAAAAAAGTGAGCTCTGAAATATGCCAGCGGGAAGTGGATGTCACGGGTCCTCCTTAACACGACACTCAGAGAATGTTGGAGCCGCTCAGCACCTTGGCAGTCGTGAGCTGAGCTCCCTCTTAGTACAGATGGCGACTCTGAGACTCACGGCGGGGTAGATACTTGCCCATCGTCAACAGCCATGACAGCTATTTGTGTAATTAGACGTATACAAAATGTAACTTTCCTTCCCCTAACATGTTGGTGGCCAGGGGAAGGATCTGGTGAAGGGTAGACATGGGGGTCTTAAATCAATATATACAACAAACCCAAGTGTATGTTTATGTCACAGGGAAAACAATTTCTTCCTATAAGCAGAACTGTTTGATTAATTAACCAAACAGAGGCAAAATATTCTATTACATGAAATGTCCCTTCTTCAGAGGCATTTTCATGACGGTTCAGGGCCCTGGTGGTCTTACTTCGTAAGACTTGCAGATACAGAGCTCAACTCAAACCAGCTTATATCCAAATAGTGATTTGTTGGTTCACATTACTGGGAAGTCCAGGGCTGGCTGGCTTAAGGAATGCCCGGGTCCCAGGCTGAACTGGAGTCTTTAGAAATTGGTCTCACTTCTTCACCGCTCTGCTCAGCCTTCTTCTGTGGGCCTCCCTCCCTGGTGGAGGCCCGGCTCACATCCTGCCCTCTCAGCAACTCAGCAGAAAGAGGGCAAACTCCCTTGGTGCCAACCAGACTTCTTGGAATGGGCCCTCTCCCTGCCTGTCAGCAGTCAGGTGCAGTTCCTGCACCAACCAGTGCTGCCTGGGCACAGTGCCCTGCCCGGCCTGGCTCTGGAGTAAAGGGTGGAGTCAGTTCTTCCCAAATCGCATGGGTGGGAGGAAGGGATTCTCCAAGAAAAATCTGGGTGCTTTCATCCCATCACCTGGGCCTGAAACCTGGGCAGGCAGTCTTAACAGATGTCTCATGTAGGTCCTCCATCCCACTTCTACCCCCAGATTCTATAGACTTTCCCTAGCTCTTCTGGTCACCTTCTCTCCCCACATCGGATTGACATATACCTGCCTCTGTCCCATCTGGACCTACTCAGTGCTGATGCTGTAGGGAGCACTTTTCTGTGCGGGGTGAGATGAATGTTTTCAAAGGGCACTTCCTGGAGACACTGAGCTCAACCTGATGTCAAATCATGCAGATCGGCATGGGGGAGGAGAGGGTGTGGGTCAGGTGGGCCTTTAGTTAAGTTATCTTTCCTGTTTATCCGAATCTGGAGCTGGACCTCCCATACCCTGGTAGTACTGGGAGCGTGAGCCCACACAGGATAGTCAGGTGGGGCCGGACAACAGCAGAGTGGACTTCCAAGTCCCTCAGAGCCAGGCCCGCTGAGCCCTGCAAAGGGGCACATTTTTGGAATGTCACTTGAAAAACAAGAAGCAACTCAACAATCTTCCTTCAAATTCCCGAAGCCCTAGGGGACTTCCTTTCTCCTGGGGCCAGAGGAGCTCAGGTGTAATTAGGCTGTGGAGTGTGACTATTTGGGGCTCATAGTGCTCAGGCAGAGGCAGGGACCAGCGGTGAGAACTTGGAAGACCTACCCAGTCCTCCCTCCAGCTGACTAGTATGAGGGATCTGGGGGTCTTAGTTGACCACAGCATGTAAAACCCAGAAATATTTTTCAAAAGCCCAAATGCCAGGACATTTTAAATCTGGGGCAATAAAAGAGCAAAATCTGTGCCCCAGTGAAATGAGTGTGCTCAGACATTCGTGGGGGGTGAGCGGAAGATCTGTGGGTGTGTGAAGTTGGCTGAGCAGAAGTAACACCCCAGTAGGGAATACTGTGGCTGGCCTAGAACCTCCTGGCTTTGGAGGATAATCTAAGCAAGCCTCAGTGGTCTTTGGGGGTGGGAGGGTGGAAATGGGGTGCGGGGAGAATACTCCCCAAACTCCAGGAAGTCACCCTGATGGGGACATGGCAGGGAGCCTTCTGTTTGGGAGCTGCTGGGACATCCTTTTTATCACCCAGCCTGAGATGTCTTGGGGAGCCTACCTGTCCTCCATACCTGTGGGTGGAGGGCTAGGGTTGAGGGGAGAGGGTTCCAGGTTGGGGATGCAAAGGAAAGAGAAGGCCCCAATGCCTTGGTACTGGAATTTCCAAGGGGAGGGTTTCAGAGTCCACTCATCAGTGTAATTTGGTTTGTCTGTTTCTCTTGTCATTTTAGGAGCATTTCTGGAGTATCGACCAAACCGAATTTCGGGTGCCACCCAGACTGATCATCCAGATTTGGGATAATGACAAGTTTTCTCTGGATGACTACTTGGGTAGGACTTCCATTTGGATATTTTTCTCTAAGAAATTGTGCCTGGAACTCTTGAAATGAATTAAAGCTTGGAATCAAGTATTTAAATCTCCAGTGTGGCAGGGAAGTAGGGATGGGGCTCACTCAGGGTCTCAATGTCCTCTGGGCACGGTGGCCTCCTTGTCTGCTGTCTCGGGTCCTCTGAGCAGGGGGAATGCCACCCCTTTCTGTGGGCTCAGAGCCCCGTGGAGGCTCTTGTACCAGCTTCTGTCTTGCTGTTAAGACTCAAATCCTGTTTTCACAAAAGTGTGCCATACTCCTGCCTGCTTTACTTCCAAACCATCTGCTCTCTCTTTCCTCAGCACCTCAGCACCTCCTCCTTCAGGTTGCTCTCCAACGTCACTGAGGTCCCTAATGCGCAGCCATTATTCTTTCCCAAGGTTCAGCCTCCTCTGGGGCTAAAGGTACCTGTTAAGTACCATCCACACATCCTGGGCTTGTCTGTTTCTTGGCGCGAATTCCCCCCACCATCACCCAAGTAGCACAGTGCTCTTCCGATATTCTCTCTCCCAGGCCCAGGTCTGTCCCAATGTCTGGCTCTATTTCTTTTTCCCACTCTTTCCATGCATGCCTTTGGCCATGGCCGGTGTGGCTCAGTTGGTTGAGCATCATCTTGTGCAACGAAAGGTCGCCAGTCCGATTCCCCGTCAGGATGCTTCTCACATCCGTTTCTTTCTCTCAATAAAGACATTTTAAAATTAAATTAAAAATAAATACAGGCCCTTGCCTTCCCTGGGGTCTTTGGCTCTTCCCTAGGGCCCATCAGTGGTTTTCCCACTGTCACCTTTCAGCAAGGCCTGACACGTGGTAATAAGAAACTCTCCTGAGAACTCACATTGCACTATGTAAATATTTCATATTAACACATCACAACCCTTAAACTTGCGCATGTTAGGTGTCACATATATATAGCATGTATATGAACTATAAACTATTATGATGATTAGCCCCAGTTCCCACCAGAAACGTTCACTTTGATGTTTGGCCAGCTCCTCCCAATGATCCTGACCAACATCTAACTCAGCCTTTCTTCCCTGGCCTCATACATGCTCTCCTCAGGAGCTGCTTTTGCTGTTCACAGCCCCTCCATTGTCCCAGCCCCCAAGCAAAAGCACCCGAGTCCTCTGTGGGTCCGCCCTTTCCCCCCATGGGGTGCTAACGAAGTAATCTGCTTCATCATGCCTATCTATTTTCTTATTTCCAGGATCTCTGCCACTTGCCAGTTTAGGCCTCATTTTTCATAACCGCCTGTCACAGCAGCTCCTAACTCATACCCCTGCTCCCAGAGCCTCTCCTGGTAGAGGGAAAGCCCACTGCGGCCAATGGCTGTGACTTGTTCATCCCTTTACCCCTCTCAGCACGGAGAGCAGTGGCGTTGACATGGTGCTTTATAGGATTTGAACATACTTATATGCTTGCATATGTTTATATGCAAAAATGTTAACTCAATAAAGCATATGGGCCAGAAATTTCAGAATAGTGGAGAGTTTTTCTTTGGAATTTCAACAAAATAGTCTGACAGGTAAAGAGAATGAGTATATTTTAAAATGGCTAATGGGTAAATGACTATAGTTATCGCCCAAAGAAGAGCCGAGAAATAAGCAGGGGTGAGCTCAAGAAAAGCTGAGTGAATTGTGGACTGTGGCTTCATCATAAGATGAAGGGCTATTATTTAGCTTGCAGTCTAGAGAGAATCTGCCCCAATTGCCCTCTTGCTCTTTGCTGCCACTGTTGAAGGCCAGCTCTTGTCCCAGTCGTCCATAACACAAATCCATTTTCCATGGGAGGCCCCAAACCCCAAAGACAGTCTGTTAAAGCACTACTAAAGCGTTAAGACCTCTCATCACAGAAGAGAAGATGTGCTTCTCCAGGCAGCCTGGTGGGCTTCCTAGCTCCTGGTGGGGATTTTCTGTTGAGCTGTTTTGTTCCTCCTCAAGTTCCTGTTTCTGAGGTTTACCATGGGAGACTTGAACGGGACTGTTCCATAGAGTGTCCCATGTTCTAAGTACCAGGTGTCTTTCCCCAGAGTCACATGACCCTGTTCAGGGAGTTCAGAAAGAATATGAGCAACTTTCATATCCAGATTCATGGGAGTTTTGTCTATAGACATTTCACTATTTTGAGCTTGTAGACAAACTCTGTTTGTGCTCCTGTCTTTGAGAAATAAAACATCTAGTCCTCTGTGAGATGTGAGTGGTGGGCAGGTATATCTCCTGTCACTTTCCATTCTATCTGGAAAGAATTTTTCATGTCAACCAGGATTCCTTTCTTGAATGCATTCATTATCTCTTCAAGATCACCGTCTGCCTTTCCTGCAGGGGCACTCTGCTCTGTGTAGAGGACAGCTGATCCACACAAAGCTTATTGGAATTCACTGTTTCCCTGGCCAGGTTTCCTGGAACTTGATTTGCATCGCACCATCATTCCAGCAAAATCATCCGAGAAATGCCATTTGGACATGATTCCAGACCTCAAAGCCATGGACCCCCTCAAAGTGAAAACCGCCTCCCTCTTTGAGCAGAAGTCCATGCGAGGCTGGTGGCCATGCTACGCAGACAAAGAAGGCTCCCGGGTGATGGCGGTAGGAGCATTTCCTGGCCGGGTGGTCGTTCCTGCCTTTTATCATTTAGTTTTTGCTCTTCCTCAACAGATTTACTCCATATAAGCTAAGGAAGAATTAAAGTGGTGGGATTTTAGGTTATGAGAATGGCTTGTACCTGGGATCACAGGAGAAGGTGTCCATGAGCAGATGTTTGGGGTTGAGTGGAAGGTGGAGGGATAGGAATTGTCAAAAAATTGAGAGCTAGAGTGGTTGCACTACTGTGGGACCCTCCTTCACCAAGAAGGCTAATTTATGCGGAGCTATTAGTGCAATTCAGTACAGAAAAGGGAACTTCACATTTGAGCTGTTTTGATAAGTTAAAAATAAAAAGATGAAAGAGGTGGAGATGCTGACATTCATTGAGCAAGAAGGTCTTAACTTACAAGCAGGTTTGGAGAACTCAAAAGATATATTCTGACATAGAAGCGAGAGTACAGGTCACCTTGGACAGTGTGGCTCAGCTGGTTGGATGTTGTTTTCGTGTACCAGATGGTGGCTGATTCAAATTCAGGTCAAGGGCACATGCTCAGAATGTGGGCTTTATCCCCAGCAGGGATCATGCAGGGGGCAGATGCTCAATGTTACCCTCTCACATCAGTGTTTCTCTCTCCTCCTCTACTTCTCTCTCTAAAATTCAATAAACTATTAAAAACAAAGAAGAGTGCAGGTCACTATGCTCTGGCACAAAAGACTACCTAATTCCTCATATATTAATAATAGTTGAGATTTCACATCGCTAATTATGAAGCAATCAACATGCTAAAGGCCTTGCATTCATAATCTTGTTTCTTAAAACAGCTTTGAGGTATAATTTACATAAATAAAATGCACCCATCCAGAGTGTACTTTGATGAGTTTTGACAGCTGCATACACTCATGAAACCACTGTAATCAAGATCGAGACTATTCCCATTAATCTTAAAAGTTTCCGTGCCCTTTGCAGTCCATCGCTCCCCACAGGCTGGCCCAGGAAATCACTTAGCTGGTGCCTGCCACTTAGAGATGACTTTGCACATAATCTCACTTAGTTCTGCTAACAACCCCATCAACTAGACATTATCATATCCCCTTGATAGGTTCAAAGCACAGGCTTGGAGAGATGGAGCACCTTGCCATAGTCAGACACCCTGCTTTGGTCTGGCTCGTCAGCATAGGAGGCATCAGTGCTCCACCACCTAAACGAATCTCGGGGGTCGAGGTTCTTAAATTGCTGTTGACTTAGATTGTTACAACCTTAGTTAAGCCTGGCTGTCCAAGTGGGCAAGTTTCTGGACCTCTCTCAGTCTGTTTTCCTCATTTGCACTTGAGGACAGCAACAGTACCTGCTTTATAGGATTGCAATGAGCATCACACGAGATTATCCATAAGGAAGGGGTGAGCAGGGCCCAGAGAGACAGCATTCATTCATTCACTCACTCATTTGTTTATTCAGTTAGCATACACTGAGGACCCACTAAGTATCTGCACAGCTCTGGGCTGTGGGTGGTCCCTGGTAAGCCTGAAGCATGTGGGCTGCCTGGAGCCTACAGTTAATGCTCCATAAATATTAGACATTGTTATTAGCAGAACTCAGGTTAATCTGTGTCCAAGTAGAGTTACAAAGGAAGGTGTGTGCAGAGGCAAGGAGATGGATGTGAGACAGAATGATGGGGATATAGGGAGCGACAGACAGGGAGTAGGGAGGAGGGGAAGCAATTTGTCCTCTCGGGTTCCCACAAGGAGCCAGTTCAGAAACACGTGGAAGAGGAAATGTGATGAAATCTCCTGGGGAAAATCTAAGGCAATCTCAGGATTGTTTTACAAGAATAAAAATCGTTGCTCGGGGAATACTCCTTGGGCTGAAGTGAAAATATTTGTGAAGCATGATGTCATGTGTTTAACCTGTTCTGCTTTACTGAAGGGGAAAGTGGAGATGACGTTGGAAATCCTTAATGAGAAGGAGGCCGATGAGAGGCCAGCCGGGAAGGGACGGGATGAACCCAACATGAACCCCAGGCTGGACCCACCCAAGTGAGAGCCCTCTTTGTTCTCGGTGTCCTCTCGTCCCTAAACACCTGCAGAATGAAAGCCCCCCTTCCAATTGGCCTAATAGACTGGATTAGCTCTTGTCCTTCTAATTCTGTATTTAATAGTGGGGGTTAGGGGTAGAAAGGCTGGTGATCTGGCTTTATTTTAATCACTCTCCTTTCCATTGAAACCAAAGTCCAGGGTGCCTTCAACATCTTAGGAAGTTATAAAAGATTCAAGAATCTCTCTTTGCCAACTAAGGGGAATAATATCTTTTCTTGATTGTATAAGTGTTATTAATATATTTTTTAATGGTGTTATGCCCTGCAGTAAAATATCTATCCCTCTTGAGTTGGGTAGATAAATCCTTTCTTTGCAATGCAGCCGGCCAGAAACCTCCTTCCTCTGGTTCACCAACCCATGTAAGACCATGAAGTTCATCGTGTGGCGCCGATTTAAGTGGGTCATCATCGGCCTGCTGTTCCTGCTGATCCTGCTGCTCTTCGTGGCTGTGCTCCTGTACTCCTTACCGGTGCGGGTCCCTGCTCCTTGTGCTGGTCGTGTGTGTGTGTGTGTGTGTGTGTGTGTGTGTGTGTGGACTGTGGTTGGTCATCTAACTTGGTACTTACTTGCCTTGGATGCTTCAGAAGAATGACTTAGGAATTGTGGTCTCACAACCCTTCAGCCTTTGGAAAATTTAAAGTAATGTGTCCTGTGATTAGAATTGTATTCTTAGGGTTTCATGAATTCCAGGCAAAACTTTATGGCCTGAAAATAATGTTGGTAGTCAGGAATTCTAGGAGAAATCTCTTGGGCCTTTATCAATATACTAGAGGCCTGATGCACGAAGATTAGTGCAAGAATGGGCCTTCTTTCCCCTGGCTGCCAGCACCACCTTCGCTGTCTGGAGCCACCTTTTTCTCTCTGGTCTGGAGCTGCCTTTCTGCCTTCTCACGCTGTCCAGAGGCCCAAAGTGGCTGGGGTAGTGTGGAATGCCTGTGTCATCACCATGGCGACAACACAAGCATCCCACCTCAGGCTGGGTGCCTGCATATGCAAATTAATCAGCCATCTTTGTTGGGTTCCTTCTGATAGGCTGGTGAGGGTCATGAAGGTATGGTCAATTAGCATGTTACTCTTTTATTAGTGTAGATGGCTGGACTATAGCCAACATTTCTAACTGATCTTCCTGCTTTCAGCAGTCACAGATCCCCAAATCTGGGACCCTTGTAGGTCTACACAAACCCTGAACTCCGCTCAAACTAGATAATACTCCCCTTCCCCCCCCCCCACACACACACATACATAAATATATTGCTCTTACCTGCCAGGATGCCTTTGCTGTGCTGTTCCTTTGCCCATGTTTGCCGTCTTATTCATTGTTTAAGACCCACATCACATAATCTCCCTGTAATCATCCCAGTCATAAAGGAAAGTCCAAGTGGAGATTTTGCCAGTGTGCCTACAAGTAGTGCTTTCATTCCACCATTCAAGGAATTTATTGTGTCTCTACCATAGGCTAGGAATTGGGGTACACACATAACCAAGGCATGATTTCTGTCCACAAATAGTTCATAGCCCAGAGACAAGCAGACATATGAACAAGTAAACTACTATGAGAGGCAAACTGCGGTAGAAATATCAACAAATGAATACAAGACCCAATTGCTGAGAATGGTTTCAACAAGGTGGGGACACTTACAGACCAGTTTGCCAGGCATTCAGACACTCTTACTTCAATTCATATTAATCATAGTAGAGTAGTTTGTGTTGAGGAGCATAGTCACAAACCACAACAGCTGAGATGTCATGTCTTTGTTTCCCCCAGTATAATACTTTCGGTTTCACTGTAAGTACATGTACACTGTTTCCTAGGTATAGGTCAATCTGTCTTGACCATTTAAAAAACTCCTCAGAGTTCATTTCTTTTGCTTGACCTAGATCCTATTGATGTGAATAGTGGTTCTCCCCAGAGTGCATTTAGCAATGTCTGGAGACATTTTGGTTGTCACAACAGGGGGGTGCTACCTACAGGCATTAGTGGGTAGGGGACAGGCCAGGGAGCTGCCGGACATCCTGTGATGTCCAGGACAGCCCCCAACAAGAAGGCATCATCTGGTCCTAAATGTCAATAGTGTCAAGGCTGAGAAACCCCTGCTTAAATATATATATTTTATGCTGTCTTTGCTTTCTTTCCAGAACTATTTGTCAATGAAGATCGTGAGGCCAAATGCATAATAAAAGCCAAAGCTTCTATTCAAGAATCATCGGCAAGGAGGGAGCCCTGTCTGTTTTTCTGGACCAAAAGCAAGAGCGATTTTGTCTGTGTCTGAGACGACATTCCAAGGACAGGTTACACTACTTCACCGAAGCCTGGCAGCTCCCAGGGGTGCAGGTCCTGGAGGCCAGGCCAACTAGCAACACTTTTATCTTCTGAAGTATTAAAACGTTTACCATGTTTTTCAAAATATTTTTCAAGGTGGCTGGTTCCATTTTAAGAAATCGTCTTTTTTTTTTTTTTTTTTTTGTATGTGTCCTTAGTTCTGTAATTTAATCTTTGGAAAATGCGGAAATTGAATCTTGACCTCATAGTCTTCTTACTTGTAATCAATAGAAAGGACTGTGCATTATAAAAACAGAATAGTTAGACTCATTCTTATTTATGCCTACAATCCGTGTTATATTTTATATGGATAAATATCACGATATTTTATATGGGTAAATGTTTATCAACCTCTGTGATAAACCCAAATAAAGACATTGCACTTTGAACACATAGCTGTCTGGTGTGGCTGTGGGCCGAGTTGGGAAGGAGATAGTTTCTAGTCCTCTGGGTCTCAGAGTATGAAATGCCACGGCATACCATCTGGCCGTAAGCCCTTTTATATGTGTGCTGCCAAACCTTGGCCAGTGGGTCACACGGAGGCTGATAGGGTAAATAACAAAAGCTAACACTTTTTAAAAATACTTATTCTGTGCACAGCATTGGTTTAAGTGTTGCATGTGTAGCTCATTCAATCCTCAAAAAGGATAGGTAACATTATTAACCCCATTTTCCAGTTGAAGAAATTAAGGCAGACAGAGGTTAAGTAACTCACCCAAGGCCACACTACCGATGAATGGTAGAGCTGGAATTTGAGCCCAGCCAGCTTGGGATCTTTCCTTCCTAACTGCGTTTAACCACAATACAATACCACCAATGGGAGGGCTGTCCAGAGGAGAGGCTGAGCTGGTCACGTGGTGAGTGGCAGCTCACCCAGTGTGGCTCCCGTGCCAACGTCATCAGAGGCAGCATGTGGTATAAAACACGAGAATACATTGTCCTGTTCATATAGCAGACTGTGGCGGGATCTGCAAACAGTTCTATTCAAGCAGCAACACAGAACCGAGGGGACAACAAATGGTATAAAAATGGTGATTTAAAAAAACACAAAAAACATTTAGACAATGTTATACCACAGTTGACTGTCTTGGCATTATTGCTGACTGTTTCATATCTTGAACATTTTAATTCCCTTCAAGGTTTTGCCAAAAATCTTAGCATTCAAAGTGTATTCCACACATGAGAAGGTTGAGACCCAGGGCGAGCTAAATCGGAACACCTGCCACAACTGCGGGCCCCTGTGGTCTCCTCCCGCAGGCCGCACAGTTGTTCTAACAAGATCACGTCATCTCGCTTACAATTAACACAAAGTCTACAGCTTTTATATAATTTAGGGAACACTCTAATGATGAAATGGAGACAGTTTTATTTAAAATGATGATTTTTGCTTTCGCTGGCTTGGTTCAGTGAATAGAGCATCAGTCTGCAGGCTGAGGGGTCCCAGGTTCGATTCCAGGCAAGGGCACATGCCCAGGTAGCAGGCTCGACCCCCGAATCAATTATTCTCTCTCATCATTGATCTCTCTCTCTCTCGCTCTCTTTTCCTCTCTGAAGTCAATACAAAAAAATATATTTTTAACAATCAGTATGATCAGAGCAGACGCTTCACCCATCACAATGGATCATGGCTATAAAAACACCGGAACAGCCATACCAGTGTGTGCAACCCGAGTGTTAGCCTGCAGGGACCACAGGACACTCTCCGATCGTGCCCCACTCCAGTCATGCCTGCTGAGCAGAGAAACGCCTGGCTGTGGGGAAGCCTTTGCCTCCTTTTCTCCAGCTGCCTAACTGGGAGCTGCCAGTGCAGTTCCTTTGAGTGCCTGGCAGCAAAGCTCTAGGAATGAACTAATTCCCAAAGAGAACATCATCCAGTTGGGCTTTCAGTAATACTCCTCCCTTTCCTCTCCTAGCCCCCACCCCACCCTCCCCATGCCCGACACAGAGAAAGCTCCATCTTGTCAAAAGATAATGGTCCCTCATTTAGGGTTGTGTGCTGCCTGGTGACCTATAAATGATCACTAAAAGCCGGAATACATCCTAGTCCAGTCAGATTGTCACTTCACCGCGAATTAGAGGACACTTGGTGCTAAGTGACTCTAGCAAGCGCCACCATGCACGCCGGAGCCTTCATGGGGAAAACAAATCTCCGTCACTGTCTCGAGGGCGACAGGAAGCTGAAAATCCTGGCACCTGATTTTGTTTCGTTCTTCCTTTCTCCTCTTAAGGCCCAAAAGAAAGAAAAAGTTACCGTTAGACCTGTATGTGGCTTTCAAGAGCTGTTGGCGGGGTGGGCAGAGTTCTGAAACCCACCAGAGCAGGGAGCGGAGGGGGCTGCCCAGGCCAGCTGTCTGCCTGAGTTCACCCCGCTCAGAGGAGTGTTTGTCCAAAGACTGGAGCTCACCTGTTCCCCTGTGTTGAGCAGATGTTATGACAAACACAACCAGGAGGTGAGGAGGGCTTTCCAGAAGCATCTATGCAGTTCAGGGAAAGTACAATGTGACTTCCCTTTGGGGACCCACCATGGACAGTGACTGCAAAGCCTGAAAGCCTCTCCAGCTGAAAGTCTCCTGCTGCACAGATAGCTCTGCGGGGCCCGTCAGCCAGGATTCAGACCGTGCGCAGGCCGCCTCGCGGCAGATGGGAATTCCTCCAAAGAAGGCTGTTCAGAGTGGCCTGCGTGTGGCATTAGCTCAGCATGGAGTCGATGTGGTACACAATGAAGCACCCGCCATCTTTGCAGCTGAGGTTTGTGTTTGTTCGGCCTTGAATGGCCACTCCCTACTTCTTTAGGTTAAGCAGAATGAGGTCCCACGGAAGACCAAAGGAAGGCTGCTTTCCCCGAGGATGGACATGCCCAAAACGAAATGCCAGAATCCTCAAAGATCAAGAAAAACACAAGAGAAATGTGTAACGCAGACTCACGGCAAAACCCTAACGAGGAGGGAACATAATGAAAAACACAGGCCCGCCATCTGCACAGCCAAACTCGTAACTTCAGGAGTCCGACTGTGTAGGACATGTGGACATGAGACATTTTACCTTTCAAATAAACTGAATGGGAAAGAAAAATCATATACATATTTTTTTACTCCCACAGAGTAAACTGAATGCTTCTCAAGGCAAACTGATTTTGCCAAAATTTATCTCAACTCCTTAGAAAAGGCCCATTCAGTCCTTGACTAGTATTAATGCGCTACTTCCATGTGTTTTCACAGAATCCTAGAGCCAAGCCCGTAATCCTCTCCCCATCATATTTCAGCTAAGTCCTGCCCTGGCAATTATCAGGAGGAGGACCAGGAGTATCCAGCTGGATTCAGGGACGGCCCCTGGGTCAGCGGGACAAACACAGTGAATGAATGGAATCCTGTCTTGAGGCGGCAGGAGTGCGGGCCGAGGGTTTCAGACGTCTGGAAGCCTATAAGCTCACCCCCGCACGTCACAGTGCAACACTGCGACTATGCACATCTCCTCTCTGGCTTCCTCCCCCTCCTTCATGATCTCATCGGTTCTGCTTATCTGTAGCTCAGTGTCCTCATCTATGAACCTGGGACAATAGCCCTGGCTGGTCTGGCTCAGTGGACAGAGTGTCAGCCTTTAGACTGAAGGTTCCCAGGTTCAGTCCCAGTCAAGGGCACATGCCAGGGTTGTGGGCTCGATCCCCAGCTGAGCAGAGAAACGCCTGGCTGTGGGGAAGCCTTTGCCTCCTTTTCTCTAGCTGCCTAACTGGGAGCTGCCAGTGCAGTTCCTTTGAGTGCCTGGCAGCAAAGCTCTAGGAATGAACTAATTCCCAAAGAGAACATCATCCAGCTGGGCTTTCAATAATACTCCTCCCTTTCCTCTCCCAGCCCCACCTCCAGCCTCCCCATGCCGGCCACAGAGAAAGCTCCATCTTGTCAAAAGATAATGGTCCCTCATTTAGGGTTGTGTGCTGCCTGGTGACCTATAAATGATCACTACAAGCTGGAATGCATGTGCAGGAGGCAGCTAATCAATGATTCTCTCTCATCATTGATGTTTCTATCTCTCCCTTCCTCTCTGAAATTAATAAAAACATTTTTTTAATTGGGACAATAATTTCCATAGAATGATTGTGGAGATAAAGTGATTTAAAAGATGTACAGTACAAAATTGGCTGGAGTCACATGCCTGCCAGTTCACCACAGCCCCAAGTACCTGTCACCTTGCCCACCTCCTCCGGATGCTGAGTGTGGGACTCAGACACATTTTGTTGTCCAAGTACCCAGCATAGCCTCAACTGGAAGCCCCCAGCTGAGGGCGTCTTGGCCTATCTCCACCGTGGCAGCCGTGGCCAGTCCTGCTCCATGGGGACTTCAGCCATGGCCAGCCCTGCTCCATGGGGACTTCAGCCATGGCCAGCCCTGCTCCATGGGGACTTCAGAGAAGCTCCTCTCTCCCTCCTGGATCCTCCTCCCCTCCCCATTTCCCAAGTCAGCCATGACTCCAAGGTTCAGGGAAATACAATTACCTCCAAACAGACTTCTCTCAGAAAAGAAAATTCCAACAGCCAAGACGCAAAGAAACCCGCTCTCAGAAAGAAGAGAAATACCAAGTGCAGCCACAAAGAGACATCATTTCCCACCCTCCATCCAAGCTTGAAAGCCTGGCATCAGGGACTCAGGAGGGATGTGAACAGTGTCTTCTTCTTCTTTATGACACAGCTGGTAGGAAGACACATGGGTAACCAGCCCCAGTGGAGGACAGTGTGCCATCATCCGGTGATATCCCTGCCCCCCGATCCAACAACTCCACTCTCCTCCTCTAGGGTCTGAATCTTACAGACACTTCAACACACGTGTGCCTGGAGACCGATTGCAAAATCTTGGAAAGAGCCAAACACTGGATGGAGAAACCCCGCTGTCCATCAACAGGCATTGGATGATGCATTCAGGGATAGTGTGGGAACCCCTTTCACATCCCGCATGGTTCAGGATTCAGGTTCTGGAGGAGGCCACACACACAAATGAAAGAGACTAGACAAGTATTAATTTGGCGATATTGGGGGCCAGGCGGGAGCCCACCTCTAGGGGGAGGACTACACCATGCTCTGGCCTTGCTACCCCTTTTATTTTAAGGTTTGGGATCCACCCATAGAGGCAGGCAACTCCAGTAATAGCCAATCAGCAAGGATTTACATATGATTGACAGGAGGAAGTTGCTTCAGCTACCACTGTCTCAACCAGATAGTGAGTGGGTGGCTCTGACCTTTCAGAGCTTCCAAGGTTAACCAGCCTTCCGGGTTTCTTGTCCACACCTCTCTGCTAGTGGGGGCAAAGGTCAGTTTCCAACGGGGGTGGGGAGGGTGGCGGGGAGGGGGGGTGGTAGGCCTAGAATAAAACACTATATAGCAGTGAAAGTGAATGAAACTCAGCTTCATGCGGCAATAGGAATAAACCCTGGAAACAGTGCTGAGTGGAAGATCCAGCCAGGCAGGAATACCTGTGGTAATATTTCTCTTACATAAAGTTCAAAAACATGTTCTGGCCCGTGTGGCTCAGTTGGTTGAGCGTCATCCCATGCGTGGAGCGGTCTCCATCAAGGTATTTGGTCAAGGCACATGCCCAGGTTTGGGGCTTGATCCCCAGGAGGGGTGTGCAGGAGGCAGTCTATCAGCTGATTGATGTTTCTCTTTCTCTCTCTCCTCCCTCTCATTCACTTCCTCTCTCTCTAAAATCAATAAAAACAAAAATCAAATAAAAACATATACTAGGTATACCGGTTAATAATGTGGATGTTTTTCAATAGATGGAGTTACACATATGTTGATATATATGCAATTTGATATGTATTCTATTTTGTTGTATTGCTCCTTCAAATTACCACCTGTTCCAATCAATGGCACATGCACTTTCTGAGCAGCACTTCAAAACGTACGAAGAAGTGGAAAATTGGGTCTCTGAATGGTTTGCCTCAAAACAAGAAAAGTTCTATTGGGATGGTATCCACAAATTACCTGAAAGATGGAGGAAATGTGTAGCTAGCGATGGACATCACTTTGAAGAAAGCACTTTTGATGTTTCTCTTGAAATTATCATGTTTTCTTTGGATTACAAAATCTGAATTATTAACCTGTTAATAGTTAATTTGAATTATTAACTGGTTAATAGTTAATTTGTATTATTAACCACAATAACAGCTGATTTTATAATCAAAGAAAACAACATAATGTCAAGAGAAACATCAAAAGAGCCTTATTCAAAGTAATGTCCATCTCTAGCTACACACTTCCCCCATCCACAGTACTTTGTGAATACTGTCCCAATAGAACTTCTCTTGTTTTGAGGCAAACCATTCAAATAGTTAATTTTCCACTTCTTCATACATTTTGAAGTGCTGCTCAGAACGTGTGTGTGGCATTGATCAGAACAAGTGGTAATCTGAAGGAGCAAGGTCTGGTGAATACAGTGGGTGGGTGAATATTTCCCAGGCAAGATCTTTTAACGTGTCTTTAACTGGTTTTGAAGTGTGTGATGATGCGTCATCATGAAGCAAAATAACTTTGCCGTGTCTTCTGGCCCATTCTGGTCGTTTTACGATTAAAGGGTGGTTCAAATTGATTATTTGTTGTAGGTAGCAATCAGTATTAACAGTTTCATCTGGGTTTAGAAGCTCATAATGCACCACACCTTCCTCATCCCACCAAATGCAGAGCATTGTCTTCTTTCCGAAGCAATTTGGCCTTGCAGTTGATGTTAATGGTTGACCTGGATCAACCCATGATTTTGTGTATTTGGGATTCTCAAAATAAATCCACTTTTCATCACCAGTCACAATTCAATGCAAAAAAAGACCCTCTTTCATGCCATTGAAGCAACATTTTACTGATGACTGTTTAGTTTTCCATTTGTCTTTCATTAAGTTGATGTGGCACCCATTTTCCTTTCTTTAAAATCTTGCCCATTGCTTGTAAATGATTGGAAATTGTTTGCTGAGCAACTTTTAGTTTTTCTGCAAGTTGTTTTTGAGTCTGACACACATCTTCATCTAATAATGCTTGTAATTGTTGGTCTTCAAACATTTTAGGTTGCCCTGGACTTTCTTGAACCAGCATTCACAAGTATCTTGAGATGGAGCATGTTCACCATAAGCTTCCCAAAGTATACGATAACTTTCAGCAGCACTTTTCTTCAAAATAAAGTAATGAATTAAAACTTTCAGCAAATGCTCTTTTGGGGGGGCACAAAATTTGACATTTTTAAGCATAAAAATACCTATGATGTTAACAGCCTCAGAAAACTTGACATGAAGTTTTGAAGCTTGTTGTCAATACAACAAAATAGCATACATATCAAATCGCATATATATCGACATATGTATAACTCAATCTATTAAAAAAATCCGCATTATTAACCGGTACGCTTAGTATATACACATATATTTTTTGTTTGTTTAAAAACATGTACAAGTGAACATATTGTTCAGGGGACAGAGACGTGATAAATCCACAAAGAAGAGCAGTGAGATGATAGCTCAGGAGGGTGGAGGTCTTTGGGAAAGAGGGGGAGATGGATTCAGGGAGGGGTTCCCTGAGGGCCCAAAGATGATGGCACATTTTTTTTCTTAAACTGGGTGGTGGGTACAGGGGTGCCCATTCATTGTATCATTGTTCTTCATATCACATATGTATAGCCTATAAAGATATTCACTAGCTCTTTAAGTTAAATCTCCAGAAGAAAAATTTCTCAGCAAAAGGTCAGGAGTGCATTTAAGGTCCTTGAGACAAATTGCCAACTGCTTTCCTGAAATGTGGTACTAATTTACACCCAGCCCCCCATAGAGTCTGAGAGGGTTCGAGCCAGAACTGATGGCCATCCCTCAGCCACTCTTCAGCCCTATGGGGCGCCTTTCCCAAGCACTGATTACTGCCCCCCCAACCACACCCCAGGGCAGTGCAGGGAGAAGCGGGGGCTGCCAGGTCTTCATAACAAGGCTGCCCTGTGTCTATCCTAAGGACCTCCTATGGGGACAGCAGTCTCCCCTCTGTGACTCGAGAGGCCGAGAAACCCTCCAACACCCTTCAGAAAGAGCATCTACTCGGTCTCTTTTCACTTAGAAAACGTGAATTCTGCTAAAGAACTCTCAGTGTCCTTTCTGTCACCCAAGCAGGAGTCCCCAACCAGGAAACCAAGACCCAAGTCCACCTTTAACCTCACAAACTTTTAAATAAAATCTCTCCACATTCTTTTTAAAGAAGGGACTTTGAGTTAGCTCACCAAAAAACAAAAGGAAGAGAAGCAGAATCAAGCAGTCAAATCGAATCTTCACAAAGTGAAAAGAAGGGTAAGAGAAAAGAAACAAATATGTCAGTTACAAGAGTCAATCTAGTTGCTCTTATTTAGGCTTAAAAAGTGACTTGGAACTTAGTTCAGGAAGCTAAGGTGAAGAGGAAATAGCGTATTGCTGTTTCTACCTGGTTGATAACAAACTAGATGGTGGAAAGATCAAAGCCATTCTGTCTGGGGGGTGTGTGTGGCCTCTGGGTCCCTGTGAGCTTTGCAGGTAGATGAGCTAGCAGCCTGGAGTCACAGCTTGATGGGAGCCCACCATCTCTGCACAGAAGTGAGTGTGACCCAGTGCCCGGCCACATGCTCTGTCAGTCTCTTGTGATCTTACTCATTTCGGAGGTCTTCTCTTTGCTGCCACCATTAACACCTACCTTCTCTCTCCAACCTGAGGCTGCTTGTGGTTCTAAAAATACTAATAAGCCCAACCAGCGTTGATCAGTGGTTGAGCACTGACCTATGAACTCAGAGGTCACGGCTCAATTCCCAGTCAGGGCACATGCCTAGGTTGTGGGCTTGATCCCTAATAGAGGGTGTGCCGGAGGCAGCTGATTGATGATTCTCTCTCATCATTGATGTTTCTGTCTCTCTCTCTCCCTTTCTCTTCCTCTCTGAAATCAATAAAAATATATTTCTTAAAATACTAATAATAGTGATCATATTTCCTTTGCAACACTTAACCCTCGAACAAAGATGCCAGTGCTGCGACCCACAGGGAGCTGGTAGGATGTCTTGGCAGTAACTGCGGGAGATGGTTGCTGCCAGGCATGTTAGAAGGGCCCAGGGAGGGCACTTGCTTGTTTGAACTGGATTCAAGGCCCAGGTAAACATTCCAGGGGGGCTCTGAGTTTTCTGCGAGTTTACATCGCCTCCTCTAGAGTTTCTCTTCTCTTCGCTCTTCCCCTTCTCCCCTCTGCCCTTCTTAGCTCTCTCTTAGGCTCCTCTTGCCCTTCAGGATCTCCTGTCTGTGTGTGTGTCGTTAGCCCCTGCAAGTGTTACAACACAGGACGCTGGAACCCAGGGCTGTGAAACCTGTGGGCCCCAACAGGAGCAAAGACCCTGTCTTACCATCTCCGTCCCCAAAGCACCTGGCCTCGGGCCTGGCCAACAGACATGATCCTGACTCCTGAGAAAGCAAAAAGGACAGCCAGCCATCTGGAGGCCAGTTGTGCCACCTGACGCTGCATCTGCATAAAGGAAGGACACATGGGTAGTTAGTGTACTTTTACCCGGAAGTGCCCCTTTACACCGGGAAATGGACCTGAGCACCATGGGCTTTAGCTGCAAGGGTGAAGCTTTTTGAAAGTCTAGCTTTGATTTATAAATTTACTCTAATGTTTGCACTCCACTTTACAATCTTTCTCTTCAACATTTTCACTCGGTCTGGAACTGCACCAAATGAAAACACAGAGGACATGTTTGGGGTGGTCCAACTCAAAACGTAGGCCCTGTGGAATCGTGTGGACCCCTATAACCCCAGAGACCCTCAAAGAGAGAGGCTGTTGCTCTCCCTCCCCTGCTCCTCCCCAGCTGCCAGTGAACAGAATGGCTTCTCACATGGGCAACGCTGTGTCAACTGCTCCAGGGCCAGGAGCAAAGAAAAGCATGTATGAATGGATGAGGAGGCCAATTCAAATAAAAATAAGTGGGTAAATAACTAGTTGAATTCCTAATATCTCCATTCACCAGTTTGTCAATCATTGTGAATTGCACTCCAAAAACATACTCCGTGTCTTCCCTGAGGCTTTGCAACCCCCCGGCACACATTCACAAGGACTGCGGAAACCCCAGGTTAACAGATCTTTATATTGTCCTAACCTACACAGTCCTGGTGCACAGCGGATGCACAGCGAGATATGAGTCTTTGTGCGCAACAGCTCTGACCAGCTCTCACAGAGCTCAGAGCCTTGCTGGGGAAGCAAACACATAAACAAGTCACTGAGAGCTGGTGTGACTACAGGTGCGAATGCACTGTCGCAACAGAGGTTTGGGAAGGGAAGACGAACTAAATACTAAATTTAAAAAAACAGTGCCTTGGCAGGGGTGGCTCAGGGGGTTGGGCACTGTCCTGTACACAGAAGGGTTTCAGGCTGTGATCCCCAGGGGGCAGGGGTTGCAGGAGGCGGCCAATGGATATTCCTCTCTCACAGGGATATTTCTCTTTCTCCCTCTCTCTTCCTCTCTTTGCAAAGATAAAAAAAAAAAAATCTTTTAAAAATGTAGGAAAGAGTGCGACATAATGGCCCTGCGTGGTCTAAAGTCAAGTCCTGGTTCTCTTGTCCATATTACTGGCTAAATACAAGTCGTGCAGCCATTTTGAGCTTCGATTTCCTTTCTCCGGGAGACATGGTAATAATAGCACAGGTGTTAGAAGGTTTTACAGTAACGCCCAGTGCCTAGAGTTCAATAAATGCGAGTTGTTGTCATCATAATTTCAACAGAGGAATATCAACAACTTAAACATGGATCTGTAAGGGTGGACTAACACATTGCAAAGAGGAGTATTCCATCCTCGAATCAGCTAGGGTTTCTTTGGGAGAATTGAAAGGTTCTAAAGCCGCTGCCACTTCTCCTGTGTTTCAAATGCTGTCCACAAGATGGCAGCAGCGGCCTCGGGTTCTCACTGAGCCCGAAAGGCATCCCATTCAGCCTGCATTCCACGGAACCGCCCCAGACAGGCATCTGGGAGACATATTTTAAGTGGAAGGCAACCAGCACCGCATCTGAAGGATACCCTTTCTCCTGAAATGCCATAGACGTCTGTGACTAGACAGACAAAGACGCTAGGGCCTTGGGAAACACTGGAAACCACCCACTCCTTCCTTCCTTCCTCTCTCCCTCCCTCCCTCCCTCCCTCCCTCCCTCCCTCCCTCCCTCCCTCCCTTCCTTCCTTCCTTCCTTCCTTCCTTCCTTCCTTCCTTCCTTCCTTCCTTCCTTCCTTCCACGAGCATGTACTGAGGCATCCTGCGAAGGAAATCAGCAAAGGAGCAATAAAACGAATCCAACACGGGTAGGTCCTGCGAAGGAATCTCCCACCCAACTAAGAAGTACAAGCCCTCGGGCTGGTGATTTGAAGTTGAGCAGAGAAACACGTGATGGGAAGTTCTCAGCGACTCTGCTTTGTATGCTGGCAGGAGTGGGAGGGAGCCCTGGCCAGTCTGGCTCCCTAGATCAAGCCTGGGCCTGGACCCAAGGGTTGCTGGTTCGATTCCGCTCATACCTTGGTTGCAGGCTCTGTTCCCCGGCCTAGTCCCGGTGCATGGAGGAGGCAACCAGTCTATGTATTTCTCTCACACCGATGTTTCTCTTCCTGGCTCTCTCTCCCTCCCTTCCACTCTCTCTAACAATCAATGGGAAAACACCCTCCAGTGACGATTAACAACAACAACAACAACAACAACAAAAGAGTGGGAGGGAATTCGAGGTGATAGAAGTTGGTAAACTGGATTATGATGGGGAGGGGGGGTGGAGTGTTTGCCCCTGTGAAATTACTTACTTCTCTCCTTTAAGCTAGAAATCTGGGCTGGGCTAATGGAAGCTGTCACCTGGAATGTCTGGGGCAGCTGTGCAAGGTTACATTCCAGTCTCCAAGCAAAAAAATGCCAGCAATTTGCCTTTTGTCAACTGCAAATTAAAGTAATTTCCACGCAGAGGTTTCTCCTGCTGGCAGTGAGCACCCCCAAAAGCCAGGGATCTTTGCTGCAAGCCTTTACCTGGCCGCCCCATGAGGACAGACACACCTGAGGGAGGATGAAGGCACCTCAGGGTTGTGGTTAGGGGCTGGCTTGCTTGACTCTCCTTTCACCAAAGCACCAAACCAAGTGGGCAGTAAGTGGGGCGTGGAGGTAGGAAACAAGGATATGCCTTCAGCCCCCCATGGCACTTTCTAGAAAGTGGGACAAGGGAGGCCCTAAAGCTTTAAATAAATGAAGAAGAGGTAAATGTGTGTGTTGCCATGCCCAGGCAAAGACAGGCTGTGCAGGCAGACAGGATGCTAAGACGTCCGAGCTACAAATCACTGAATGGGCAAGAAGCTGAAAGAGGGGTTATTGTCCTCACATTATAGAGAGGAACGCGGCTCCGTGGAGGTAAGCATTTTGGAGAAAATCACTGGTATTAACTGATAACTGTGGGCTTCGGGTCCTTGTTTATCAAACTCCTGAACCTGGATCCCTCACCCCCACACTCAACCACCTGTGGAAATGGAGAGGAAAGCAGGTTGCCACCAAAACAAAGAAGAGGTTATTCATTCACTGATTCCGTGTTTATAGAGCACCCACTCCGTGTTAGGCATCGGGCATACAACGTAAGAGCTGTCAACAGTAAGTTAATCTCCAGACAGAGGACTTGCCACCAAGCTTGGGGACTAGAGGTGTGAGCAGACCTTGGGACCAAGGTGTGAACAGACCTGGAATATCCCTCTCACCAAAGAGGAAGGCCAGTGCCCCGTTTGGATCCAGAGCAATCACCTCCATTTAGAGACAACATGCCCTCTTGGCTGATTAGAAGACGTCACCATGCTTCAAAGGCCAGCTTTCCGTCCCTGTGAGCACTCATCTCCTGGAAAGATATGACCCCACTACCACCACTCACTCCCCCAACACATACACAACTGGGTTGTCCCCAAAGCCAGGTCTGACCTTGCAGATTCCACCATCCCCATGCGGCTTCCAGCAGAGCTCTGCACTCCATCATTTTCCCCAATCTGTGGTCCTGCTGGGCCACAGTTTCCTCTTCTGTTGGACTGGATAACCTGAGGTTTCTTCCGCTTCAGACATTTCTGACCGCTGGCTGCCATTTACTGAGCTCCCCCAACCCCCCAATACCCCCTCGTGTGCTGTCCCCTCCCCTCACCCCTCACCCCTGTGTGGTGCTGTTTGAGATTCTTCACAATCATTGCCTTATTTAATCCTCACATGCATCCCATGTGTGGGTGTGGTGCCCCCATTTTGTAGATGAGTTTTTAAACTCAGAGATATATACCAGGTGACTTCTCTAAGGACTCACAATTGGTAAGTTGAAGCCAGTCGGTCTGAATCCTCAGAGCCCCAGTGTTTCTCACCGCCTTTTTAAAAAAGAGGTAAAGGTTTACTGTCTGTCCTTCAGGTCATTAAGCCACCACCTCTGCCCTGACTCTTCCTCACCTCACCTGTGTTGCCATCCTCATCTACCTTCCTTGGCATTGTTCCTGGAAGACATACCCTTGCCGGTCATCATTCACTCAATACCATGGAGAAGGCCCATCCCCCGCTTTTGGACTTCTAAGATCCTGAAACTTGCGATCTTGCCCCACTCTAAGCACCAGCCCAGGCACCACTTACACATGTGGAAAGAGTCCAAGATCACGAGCTCCAACGCCCCATCTAGGCTGGCAACCTCTACCCCTTCACCACCCTCATCCAGCCCCACTGGTTCTTGGCCTGACTTGACTTCCTCCATAGACAGTACCCACGTCGCCTCCTCCACCCACGTCCCCTCAGCTCTCCTCCTCTGCCCCCAAAGGACCTCTACACCAACTCTCTCCTTTCCAATGGCAAATGCCATAGTGACTTTACACAGTCTCTCCTGAGAAGGAGGACACAGTGAAGGAGACGTTGCTAACTCTCCTGTCCCCAACCCCCACCCCCACCCCCACAAGGCTATCTCCTATCCAGGCTGCAAGTTACTCTTGGGGCCATCCCCCTCCCCCAGGAGAACCTGTCTTTCTCAAATATTCCCTCCACTTCTGGCCTCTTCCATATCTCCCTCTCTCTGAGTTTCTCTCCCTCCCCCCAAGTTTCTCTCCCTCCCCCTAACCCCCAAAGCTTGGGAAACTTCCCCATCTGGACTAATCGATATGCTTCTCCCCAGCACCAACAACTTCTAGTTTCTAGATTTAGGTCTCTTTTCAGTCCTTGTCCCTTTGACCTATTCAAATAGAAGCTGATGTCAAATCAGCTTATTACGACTCCATTGCTCTCTCTCTCTCTCTCTCTCTCTCTCTTTTTAAAGTACAATTTCTATTTATTTTTTCCCCCAGAGAACTTTCCTTCACTCTTTGAAGACTTAGCTCCTTACATGGCTTTGGTGGAGGTCATGGGGCAGCACACGCAGGCCTAAAACAGGGTGGGGGTGTTTGGTCCTTTCGGGCTTCACAAGAACGATTCCTGACTACCTTACTGTGAATGCCACAGCTCACACAGTAATGCAGTTCACATACAGCTTGGGAAGCACATAGGCGTCGAAGACACTTGCTTCGGAGATGTCCCAAAGGGCCAAGGCCTCTACTATGTTTAGAATGACTAACTTTTTAATGGCTTTGTCCTTGGGCATGCAACCGGGCACAGTTGGTGCAATGAATAGGCTGCACATGGCCTCGGCCTTTTTTGGCATGACCGTTATTCCTCCTTTGCTTGGTCATCTTGGAAACGAGGACCTGAGAGAGATGACCCCATTGTTCTTAACCTCTCCCGTTTGCTTTAACTTCCAGACTTCTCTGAGCATCTGTTTCCCCGTCCATTAAAGGGGAATGCCAACACCCTCGGGTTGTGGGAACTGAATGAAGTACCATGTGCCTGACATATTGAGGGGCGCCCCTAAGTGGTTGTTACTATTAGTGTTGCTGTTTTCTTATGTTGAGAGAATCCCTTGATTTATCGATTTTTAATGCACCCTACAACAGCTAGCACTGTAAACCTCTTGAGAGTGGAGATCCTTACGACCCTGTGACAGCCCAGGAATTTCATCGCACACAGTAGGTACAGAATTAGTCCACTGTTTGGCCATGATGGCTGCCTTATGACTTCCAGCTACTTCCCCAGTCTTTTAATTTCAATAAACCTCAAATGCCTTTTCCACCGCGGACTTGGCTGTTTAACGGTTTCAGTCCTTTGAAAGGAAAATGACTCTTTTATTTTTCACTTACTTGCTGTGTGTTAAGATCCCTTTGATGTTCCAAAGCCCTTTCAAGAAAGCCTCCTTAGAAATGGGAGGTTGGCTTTTGCCACAGGGAAGTGAACTTGAACCCCAAAGGTTGAACTGGGTCCCCAGAGTCCAAGCAGGCGTTTTCCTTGCGGGCTCCAGGCTTGACCTCAGCCAGAAGTTGGGAAAAAAATGCTATTTGCAAACTCATCATCCTTCTCAAAGCTGTCATTTTCGTCAGCCCCACTGGGCATTTTGACAAATGCCTTTGCTAATTACTTAATTATTTTGGCCTGCACAAGTGTGGGGGCTGTTTCTGTAAAGAAAAGAGGGCTTAGCCAGTCCATTCTCATCCTTCCTTGCAAAGGCCTGAAAGTAGCCTGCTTCAATCCTATTAAAGTGTTTGGCTAACTTAGCACCCCCACCAGTCAAATTAACTCAAATACATTATGATGCAAGAACGCCGGCCCTAAGCCCTCTCTCCCCAAAGCCAGGGGAAAGCTAGCATCTGGGTTTTTGTTGTTGTTGTTGTTGTTGTTTTTTATGCCATTGCCTGATTTCTTCCATCCTAAACCTCTTTTGCATGGGAAAGAAACCTGTGCTTATCTGGCGACTTTCAATTAAAGAAACAATTAGGCGAACTGATAAATGCCCCAGGGTGACCCTCCTGGAATTAGCAGGGAGTGTGTCTGTCACCCGAAGGTCAGCACAGTGGGGTGCACAGACAGCAGGAAAGTGTGGAAGAGAGTCCGCCCAGGGAGGCTGAACCGGCTTCCCCAGGCTGGCCAGCCCTGACATTCCCAGTCCTAGAGTCAGAGTCTCTCTAAGAAATGCTCTCTCGGAGCACCCTCTCCCTCCAGTGCTGCCCATTAACACCCAGCATCTCCCAACACAACCTGCTGTGTCTCCCTCGCGCCCTGGAGAAAGGCCCTTGGCTAGTTCATCTGCTCAGCCTCCACGGAGGCCAACACAAACGCAGATCAACCCTGAATTCCAGCCGGCCGGCCGTGCATACGCAGCCTAGGACTCCACAAGAGGCTAGCACGGTGCCTGGCACACCGTGCACTGAGGACGGCTAAGCCACTGCCCATCCTGCCCGGGGTATCCAGCCCGCAGGAAGTGGAGTCCGGGTGCAGGTGACTCGGTGAATCACTGGATGGGGCAGAGGACCCGTGGGGGCTTTAATTGGGGTCGACCCAGGTATGTTTGCACAGCTGGGACCAGAGAAACTGAGCTGACCTGCATTTCTCTCAAGAAAATGCAATGAGGACAGCGCTCTGGAAAAGACCAGTGTCTTGCAGGTAGTTAAGGACTACTGATCAGCTCCTCGGCCAGCTCCAGGAGGACGGATCTTAGAGGCCCTCTCCCTTCTCTCCGGAGAAGAGACTGAGGCCTAGCGAGGGTGTGTGATTTGCCAAAAGTCACCCAGCCCATCAAAAATACCAGAAGCACATACTTCATTTGCTCCAGGGGCTGAAAAGGTAAAATTCATAGGGATACACTTAATGAACAATCTATCGAATTTATAAGAGAAAAACTTCAAAGCTCAAATGAGGTTCATAAAGAAAACTGGGACTAAATGGGAATACATGCCCTTTTTTTTGGATGTTATTCTCCCTAAATTAATACAGATGCTCAGTGCCAATTTAAGTACCAAGACGATTGGTGTGTGTGTGTGAGAGAGAGAGAGAGAAAATGATATAAAAATTTATCTGAAAAAAATAAGCATGTGAAATAGCTAGAAAAGGTGCGAAGAAGACTAATGAGGTAGCACTATGCCCATGTGTTATTAAAATACATCATGAAAGAACAATAATTAAAACAGTTGCGGTAGAGAAGAAAAATAAGACAGTGTCACAGAATAAGAGAGGACCATGAATACAGTGAAATCATGGAAATTTCGTTTATGCTAAAAGTGGCATTTTAATGTAGTGAGGAAAGAGACCATTCACTAAAGAATTTGGGGGTGATTGCTAATCAGTTGGGAGGGAAATCGTGACGCTGGAGCCCTAACACCAAAATAAATTTTAGTTGGACGAAAGATTTAAATTTTTAAAAGGGAACTATAAAATGTCTCAAAGGAAACATGTAAATGTATAATCAGAGTGGAGAAGATCTTCCGAAGCAGAGAAACTGTAAAGCCGAACAATTGTACAGTTGACCACATAGAAATGCACACTTTCTTTATGGCAGAAGTAAATGCCATACACAAAGTGAGGTAACACTGGGAGAAATGGCTTGCAGCTGATAAAAGGCTAGTTTCCTGTTTTGCAAAGAGTGCAGCCCAATCAGCAAGACTGGCGAGCACAACTCCACAGAAGAATAGGCCAGGGGGTGGCGGGCGGGTCACAGAGCAGAAGGTGCAGAGGAACCTGGTAGAACTCATGCTGGCACCCCTCCAGCTCCCTGGCCGGTCTTTCCTATGACTCGCCTTCCTCTGAACACCCACCAGTGGGGTCTTTAGCCGCGTGTTTGCTTAAGATTGTTACTGCTCCTGAACCAGCTCTTCAATGGGAAAAGCTCCAGGCACAGCCGTGGAAGTTGGGGTGGCACAAGGGGCCACCTCTCCTGCCTGCCAGCCTCCAGCACCAGTGGCAGCCCTCCTGCAGGTAGCCAAGGTTCTGTGCTGTGGTGGGAAAGGAGGACAACGCCTGGGCAGATGCCTCACGGGGCTCCTGCACTTGAGGAACCAGACAAAACCCACAGCATTTTAGAGTCACCAAACGTTCATTCGTGCCACCTGCTGCTAATGGCTCCCTCTGCTGCTCTGGGCACCCATAACAGCCAGAGCCTGGAATGGACTGTGAGCACTCACCATGGTTTGGTTCCTGCAGCTCCAACTACCTGGAAAGCAGAGAACCCCGAGTGTAGACAGCTGCCTCTTGAAGAGTTGTCCACCCGCACCCCAAAGGATTCGCTCTCCCCTGGCCCTTGCAGGCTGGCTTTAGGAACAGTCCACCAAGACTCCTTCACTGATTTCTCCGAGTGCAGCCTATTAGAAACTGCAGACTAGAGGGTCCGTCAGTAAACCGACTGGCGGCAGAAAGGCCGGTCAGAGACACAAAAAGCAAGTGAGGATGCCACTGAGGTAATGGCTCAGGGACAGGTGGAAAGGCCAAATGAGGTTACCCAGGCTGTGCTTACGGAGGCAAGACGGTGTCGCTCACTGAGAAATAAAATCCTGTTTTCCCTGGGAAGAACTGGCCTTGGTGAACGAATGCCGTGAAATCAGAGAGTGTGGGATTTTTATACACAGGTACTGATGAGGCTCAGTCAGGAACTCCCCCATTTACTGATTTTTGTTTTGAGCATAGACCATGCTGTGGGGTGAATGTGAGAACTAAGGAGCCACACTCAGAGGACAGCATGGAATCGAATAAAACTTACAGCCCTGACCTGCACGTAAACGTGGTGGCTATCGCTCTACCTCAGTGGTCGGCAAACTGCGGCTCTCGAGTCACATGCGGCTCTTTGGCCCCCTGAGTGTGGCTCTTCCACAAAATACCACGTGCAGGCACGCGTGTACAGTGCGATTGAAACTTCGTGGCCCATGCGCAGAAGTCGGTTTTCGGCTCTCAAAAGAAATTTTAGTCGTTGTACTGTTGATATTTGGCTCTGTCAATTAATGAATTTGCTGACCACTGCTCTACCTGGTGGCATAAACAGAAAACTCAAAAGACAGAGCTTATATTACTTAGTATGCTTTCTGGTAACAAATTAATCAAAATTTCAGTTTCCCAGCCCTGGCCAGGTAACTCAGTGGTAAGAGTGTTTTCCCAGTACTCTAAGGTTGCAGGTTTGATACCCCCTGAGGGCACATACAAGAATCAACCAATGAATGCTTAAATAAGTGGAACAACAAATCTCTCTCTCTCTCTCTCTCTCACTCTCTCTCTCTCTCTCTCTCTCCTCTCTCTCTCTCAACTCAATCAACCAATCAAAATTTGGAAATAATAACACCTGTCCACACGGTTTTGTTGCAGGCCTTAAATAAGGCAGATCAGGAGCCTGAGTACCACCCGACACATGATTGACATGTAATAAATAGAAGCTATTTAGATATTGTTGTATTTTTATTGTCATTTTCCAAGCTTTCAAAATCAGAATCTCAGAATCAATCACCTCTTTTAAAAATAATGTTAAATTGTCATTCTCTCTCTCTCTCTCTCTCTCTCTCTCTCTCTCTCTTCACACACACATGCACACTCCCTTACACACCTTAAAATTCTTTGTTAATTCCCCATGACTGCAATAGCAGCAATGGCTAACACTGACACAATGCTCTCTTGTGTACCAGGCCCTGGTTTAATGACTTCACACGAATAAAATAATTTAATTCTCACAATAGCCCCATGAGTTAACTATTTTTATTATTTCCCATGTTACAGATGAGACTGAGCCCAGCAAATGAGTTACATGAACCAGCCTCACAGTGAGGGTGGCCTTTTTTCACTGCTTTGTGAAAAAAGCAAGAAGAGCGAGTGGGCTCTGTAGACTGCCATCCTATATAATCCTATATAATAAAGAAGTAATATGCAAATTGACCATCACTCCAACACACTAGATAGCTGCCCCCTGGTGAACACAAGATGGCTACCACAAGATAGCCGGCACGGGACAGCAATTGGAAGGAACCAGGCCTAAAAGGAAGGGCAGTTGGGGGGGACCAGTACTGCAGGGAAGAACAGTTGGAGACAACCAGGCCTGCAGGGGAGAGCAGTTAGGGATGACAAGGCTGGCAAGAGAGAGAAGTTAGGGGTGACCAGGACAGCAGGGAAGGGCAGTTGGGAGTGACCAGGCCTGCAGGGGAGGGCAGTTAGGGGTGACCAGGCTGGCAAGGGAGAGAACTTAGAAGGGAACCAGTCCTGCAGGGAAGGGCAGTTGGGGACAATCAGGCTTGCAGGGGAGGGCAGTTAGGGGTGACTGGGCCAGCAGGGGAGGGCTGTTGGGAGCAACCAGGTCTGCAGGATAGTACAGTTGGGGTGACCAGGCCTGCAGAGGCAGGCAATTAGGTGCAACCAGGCTGGCAAGGGAGGGCAGTTAGGGGTATGGGGCTGGCAGGGGAGCAGTTAGATGTCAATCAGGCTGGCAGGGGAGTGGTTAGGGGGTGATCAGACTGGCAGGCAGAAGCAATTAGGGGCAATCAGGCAGGGAACCATAAGGCCTGGATTGTGAGAGAGCAGTCAGACATCCCTCAAAGGGTCCCAGATTGGAGAGGGTGCAGGCTGGGCTGAGGGACATACCCTCCCCCCCCCCACCATGCACAAATGTCGTGCACCAGGCCTCTAGTTAAGTATAACTACACAGAGACCTATACACAGATGTGCAGGCATAGAGCATAACTCCCAGAGACATATACTCGTCAGACATGCAGACAGAGTGTAACTACTCAGAGACATATACACAGATGTGCAGACATGGAGTGTAACTACACAGAGACATATACACAGACATGCATGTACACAGACGTGCAGACATGCAGACGGAGAGAGGGACTTGGAAGCTGGCATAAGAGGGACAATTGCTTTTCTCTTCTGAACCTTTGAAATTTTTGTGTGAATGTTCTATTCATTAAAAAATTGATCAGCTGAAACCAGCTTGGCTCAGTGGATTGAGCGTCGGACTAAGGACTGAAAGATCCCAGATTCGATTCCGGTCAAGGGCATGTACCTTGGCTGTGGGCACATTCCCAGTAGGGGGTGTGCAAGAGACAGCTAATCGATGTTTCTCTCTCATCAATGTTTCTAACTTTCTATCTCTCTCCCTTCCTCTCTGTAAAAAAATCAATAAAATATATTTTAAAAATTGATCAATAATTGAAAGATTGTCCCAACTCATGCTGGTCACTCCTCTCTGGCCAACTGCCTGGAGGGTGAGGTGCCAGGCTGGGCCTCGCCTGCTTAGAGAAGGGAATGCAGCGCCCCAGGTCACAGACCAGCTACACTGGGCTAAAGCGCTCACTCCCAGAAGCCTTGTGGGGATTGTGGTGGAGGAAACCAACTGTTCTGGATGACCCCTCCCTGCCCCCAGGTTTTTCATCTGCACCAGGCTTGGAGGTAGACGGTTGGGGAGGCCCTAACAAAGAGGACCCCCTCCTTGCCTCACCTAATTTCCACTGCTGGCCCTTCCTTTCAGAGGAGATAAAGGCTTGCATTCCACAATTAGGGACAGCAGGTTACAAATGCAAATTCACAGAGGGGCTCACCGTCTTTGGTGAAAGAGTTTCCACTTAGGTGTTAATTATTTTCACCTCCTTCCTGGGCTGGGCAGGGTGAGAGGAAGAAAGCCTGGGTGGGGCTGTGGCCACAGGTGGGGGCCCAGGGCACACCTCCCTAATCCCCCTTCCTCCAGGGGGTAGGAGAAGCAGTAGAAACCCACTCTCCTTTCCCCCCTCCCGCACTCCAAGGGGTCTCTGCAGCCCACTCCCTTGTCACCATCTCCATCACAAGCTCTTCTCCAGGCAAAGAAACCTGGCAGAGAGCCACAGAGGAGCCAGAAAGATAACTACCACAGGTCTCCTACACAAAACCTGGCCACACCTGGAGGTGGGAGAAGGGGGTAGCCTCTCCTCCCTGGCAGGAAGATTCAAGGAGCCCAAACTGAAGAGTAGGGTCCATCTGCAGAGTCATCGGCCAGAGTGGGATGGGCACAGGCAGGAGTTCAAGGGTCTTGTTGCCCAGACTCTAGGACGACTGAGTGGAAGCCAGGAAGAGGAAGAAGGCACTAGTACGGGATACCTAGTATCTATGGACGTCTTGGTTTAACAATGGCAAGAACAGCACACCCTTACTGTAGACGTTCTAACATTATAGAACAGTGTGAAAGTAAAACCTGCCTCCCCCAGCAGAGTTCAGTGTAGGTTTTTCCTAAATGTTTAAGTGCATATATGTATTCCATGTATATATGACCAAATACATATATAGAACTTTTTACAATGATAGTGTTATATGTTTTGTCCTATAGATTGTTTGCTTCTTTTTTTCTTTTTTTATGCTCACCAAATATGTTTTTATTGTGTTTTAGAGAGAGGAGAAGGGGGAGAGAGGAAAACATTGATGTGTAAGAGAAACATCAATTGGTTGCCTCCAGTATGCACCCCAACAGGGGTTGCAAACCTACAACCTAGGCATGTAGCCTGCCTGGGAATCGAACCCACAACATTTTGGTTCACAGGCCTCTACGCCCAGGCTGCTTGCTCTTTTTCTCCACTCAGTCATATATTGTAGATATTACTCTATCTGTGGATCTGATACCTGTGTTCATATCAGTAGTTTAAAGACATACTTCTATAAAGTTATTTTAATTATTTTTTCTAATCCTAAAAGCAATGAGATTATAAGGTAGAAAACTTATAAAGAATACAAAAATATAAAGAGGAAAACAGAAGCTCCCACAGGCTGAGGACCTCAAAAAACAATGTTTCCACTTTGGTCCCCTTCCCCAAGGAAGAGCTTGGTAGCCAGTGCCTTGAGAGGCAGGGGTTCCTGCAGCAGCAGAAAGGATGGCAGCCGGAAGTGAGTCCTAGCACTTGCAACCAGGCAGGGACTGGAACACAGGGGCAGGGCCTCCATCCCTGACACCGCAGAACAGATGTTGGCCACTGTCTGCAGAAGAGGTCGCTGCTGTTAATGCTCTGCCCACCCTTTTGCTGATTCTATCAGAATCTATCAGAATGTATTGAGCCTTTGACTCCTGCTGGCTGTCCCGTTTCTCCCTCCACCTCCTCCGCAGCCCACTGGACTGTGCTCCATTATCCAGTACCAGAGAGGGGCAGGGAGGGGTGTTAATCCCGTTGGAGGGACAATGCTGCCATTCCTTGGGGTGTGAAGCTGTAGCTTCCTGGTAAAGGAGGCAGGCTCAGTGGCCCCAGCTGAATGTGCTCAGCAATATCTGATTTGGTTTTTAACATAACTAGCTAATTACAACAATAACACCTGAAGATAGGCAGAACTGGATGCTTTTATCCCCATTTTCCAAACAAGGTGGGGGGCAGTTTGAGGTCAAATGTCTTGCTCAAAGTCAGAAGGGCAAAGAATGGGAGGGAAGTAACTCGCGCTGATGCTCTCTGTGCCTAGGTGGCAACTCTATAGGTGGAGAGTGGATGCACCAGGCCTCTGACTTCCCAAATCACTGTATTTCTTGCCAAGAGACATTTCCTTCCAGCAATTGAGTTTTAAAACAAGACATTATGGGAATGAGTCATACCTTCCCCGGCCACTTGAGCTCCTGAAAGATGACAGCTCCTGCAGCAGGGCCCTCGGTGAGGCCAGGATTCCCATGCCCAGGCAACCCAGAAGCTCCAGGGATTTCTCTTGTGTCCCTTGAGTAAGAGGAGGAGCCGTCATCCAGGAGAGATGGAAGGAAGGAGGAGGGACAGACCTCATTAACAGGAGTGGGGGAACCAGGCCTTGTGGACTCAGACCTATTGGGGCTGAAAGCCCCTCGAGAAATGTTGCACCTACTTGCAGAAACCTTTACAGCAGGAAGAGGGAGAGACGGGCCACTGAGACCTAGAAAATGCCTGCAATAGTCTGAGAGTGGGCATTTCCCAGGGGCCGGGACTCTCCCCTGGGGTGTGAGAGGTAGGGAACAGTAAACACCATTTCAAAGCTTTCCTGGCCCGTCTGTCAAGCTGATGACTGCTGGAATGTGAAGACCTTGAGATGAAATGGGGCAGGAATTCTTTCAGTGAGGAAATCTGATAGGGATATGAGAGGAAGGGGCTCCTTTCAGAGCCGCACCGGCACTTGGACATCACGAAAGGGTGTGTGATGTCCAAGTCAGACAGACCTTATTCACATGCCAGTGACTGGCATGTGACCTTGGGCAAATTATTTAAGTTCTTCAAACTTCAATGTCTTTATTGGCAAAATCCTATATAATAAAAGGATAATATGCAAATTGACCCCAACAGCAGAACAACCAAAACAACTGCTGGACCAGTCACTATGAGGCACCCTGACCACCTCTTGGTCCCTTTCCTGGTCATCTGGCACCGATCACCTGATAGTGAACATGGAACCAAGAGTGGGTGGCAGCAGAGGGCAGGGCTGGCTGCAGGCAGCTGAAGAAGATAGCCCTGATCGCAGGCCAGGCCCAGGGATAGTACCCATGTACGAATTTCGTGCACCAGGTTTCTAGTTGGGATAATAACAATGTGATAATAACAATAACAATAACTCATGTGATAAAATAGTGTCGAAAGAATGAAATGATCTAAAGCCAGTTCAGTGCAGGGCACTGAGCTGGTGGTGCTACCCTTCATTTCACAAATGGGCTCACTGAGGTCCAGAGAGGTCATTGCTCAAAGTTATCCCTGAAGGACTGTCTAATGGGTGGTCATGATAGTTAAGCACTTATTTGGATTTTTTAAAAATTCTCAAGGACTTAATTTCTCACCTATAAAATGGGAAGAATACACATCTCAATACCTTATCGAAAACCCTTGGAGCAATGAATTCAACCTTAAAAAGCTCAGTGTAAATACCTGCCCCAGGGTCTGGGGCAGAGCCTGGAATCAAACATATTTATATTTCTACAGCAAGACATGAGGTATTCACACTAAGTAGGGGAAATAAGGACTGTCTAGAGTATCATGATGGTGCAGGGTAGACTTTGTTAACCTGCTAACCTTAGATTTTGCTAAGAAGACTCTGTCTTTTAGAGCTATGGTATTTCATATTATGAACCTGTGGTACCTCCTTGAAATGGTTTGGAAGATTCTACAAGATGACTAGACTGGCACGCATAGAGCTCTATATTACAGTTAACTATTATTATCTCCCAGCACGATATTCAACCTCAGTGCTACAAGCTGTTAAGTCATGGGAAATATCTGCACAGGCTGTAGCAATCTCAGGCCCTCAGAAAGAGGTTCTGCCCTAGCACACAGCCTGAGAATATTGTGCCCGTTCTGCAGGGCTGAGAGAGAGAGAAGGGCCTGGTGCTCTAGGAAAACCTTCCAGACCATCACGTTGAACCATGAGCCCCTGATGAGCTCCCCAAAAGCCACTGGGGTTCCATGGGTGGAAACCTGGGTTCTGAGGCCTCTGAACACTGGGCTGAAGGTTATTTTAATTAGAGAATAAAGGAATTATGCTCTGAGCTAGAGATTGAATCCTTAAGGGCCAGGCAGGTAATGTAAAGGAACAAAGGGGCCTGGGTGTGCCTCTGGGAAGTGGGACAATACCTGCCCATCCCAAAGGGAAGATGCCACCCACTCAGAGCCATTGGGTGCCATGTGGAAACTAAGCCTTGTGGTGCTTGGCCTTTTTGATTTTTCAAGAGAAGTCAAAATGCAAAATATATGAAATGTCCTGACTTTTACCTGTTGGCCACTAATATTTTAACAGTGTACAAAACCGACAAAATAGAGCTGTGGACCTCTGATCCAAATAATTATGGTGAGTAAATTTGAGAGCTTACTATGTGTCAGGCAGTGGCCAAGGACTATGCTTTATATTTAATCCTGCAGCAACCCTATAAAAGGAAAACTACTACTAGTGACATTCACAGGGCAGGCGAATAGAAGCTCAGATGACAACAGTAGATTAAAATGGTCAATGTCCAACAAGTTAATAAAACTGTAACCTTTGGGGCTCTCACGTATACAAACAGAAATCATTTATGTCCTTCTGAAAAAACAACTTATCAATCTTTTACAAGTTAATGTCCAAAGTTACAGAGTCTGGACTTTAAGTAATAGTTGTCTTAGTTAGTTCAGGCTGCCACCACAAAATACCATCACCTGGGTGGCTTAGACAACAGAAATTTATTTTTTCACAGTTCTGAAGCCTAGAAGTCTAAGACCAAGGTTCTGGCCAATCCAGTTCATGGGGAGGGCTCTCTTCCTGGTTTGTTATCTTTTATGCTATGTCTTCACATGCCCTTTTCTTCTTTTTAAAAAAATTTTAAATATATATATATATATATATATATATATATATATATATATATATATTGATTTCAGAGAGGAAGGGAGAGGGAGAAAGAGAGATAGAAACATCAATGATGAGAGAATCGTTGACCGGCTGCCTCCTGCATGCCCCCTACTGGGGATTGAGCCTGCAACCCAGGCATGTGCCCTTGACTAGAATCGAACCCAGACCCTTCAGTCCACAGGCTGATGCTCTAGCCACTGAGCCAAAGTGGCTAGAGCCACATGCCCTTTTCTTGGTGCAGGTAACTAGGAAATTGGAGGTGGAAGAGAGAGAGTTCTTTGATGTCTCTTCTTTAAAAATAACTTATTTATCTACTATTGGTGTCTTTTCTTATAAGGACATTAATCCTATTGGATCAGGGGCCCACTCTCACTGAACTTTAATCACTTCTTTCAAGACCACATCTTGAAAGATAGCTACAATGAAAATTAGAGTTTCAACATGAATTTGGGGAGACGGGAGACACAAACATTTAGTCTGTAACAGATAATACATAGTAAGTCAAACAAAATGGTAATTCCCCAGAGCAACAGGTGAACCTGGAGTTTCTTAGATAATTCTCTACTGTGCCATTGAAACAAGAACATGGGATAACGTCTTTATTTCATTTCCAGCCTTTAGATACTTTTTCTTAACAAGAACTTTGAAAGCAAAATTTTAATGAACCATCACTTAGTAATTCTGAAAAGCCGATTTGTTCACATGAAAATAAAGTTAGCACTTAACATTGCCAAAGAAACACTAGCGACATTTTATCCACTGATTCCCATTTTAAGACAGTCTTTGTGTCCATCACCACATGTTTCTGCTATTATAAAACTTCCTTAGGACAGCCTGGGAGGTTCATGATTTTAGCTTCTCTCTCACTGGTTTCATTGGGGCTCCGCTCTGAGAGTCACTGGAGCCCTCTTGCTAAGATCTACAGAGTCCTCTCATTGTATTCAATGACCTCCACATTATGAAGCACATATCACTGTGCCAACCACGGTGCATGCACTTTTTTAATATGCTGTCCCATTTAATCCTCCCAATAGCTCTGTAAGCTAGATGCTATTGACCCCATTTAAAAGATATAAGAACAGATACTCAACAGATTGTAAGTAGAAATGCCAAAAATCAGACTTGGGCTACCTTACTCCATGTCTGATGTACTTTCTATTGCTTAGCAGCTTCGGTGCTACAGTATTTCCTGGGAAGATTGCAGCTATTTATTAACTAAATATTTATTGAGCACTAACCATCATATAGCTAGACACTGGAGATTAGACAATGAATACAACCAATAGAGCCCTTGTCCACATGGAGATTACAGTCCAGGAGGTAGCTCATCTGTTTTGTGTCACTTCTCTTTCTTCCAATTCAGGTAGTCACATTTCACAAACATATCCCAGGATCTTAGGCAAGTGCTCAGTTGGAAGCGCAGGCAATTTTGCCAAGGAGGAGCGAGGGCAGGGCCATAGCCAGCATACCCTGGACACCTGAGGATGTAAGTATCCCAATGACACTGGTGTCAAATGCCACTGCTGTCATTATATATGAGAAAGGGACTGTCAAGAGTAGTTCTTTCTTAAGTAAGTACTGTCTTCATCAGGCAGTCCACACCACTGGAATTCTTTCTGCCTCATTGAAGGTCTCATTTGTAAATATTTTTCCTTGGGTTCCCAAAAGAATGGTTTTTTCAAGATTCAATACAAGAAAAATAGTACATATATAAGTATATTTGCTTCATTTTTTAAGCTCTATTACTTCAGCTGATAAAGAAAAAAAAAACCCACCACTTCTATATAAATTCCATAGAGGAACAAAAACCTCATAGGACTGACTGTCCCTCTCTATTTAAAAAAGGAACAAATACTCAGGGATTTTATAAAGCCAAAAGTCAAGGGTTGGGTGCTATTTGCAATCAGGAAGCTATTTTCAAATTCACTAATTGAACTTTAACATGGTGGGAGCTCAACAAATGTGTGATAGATGAACGGAATGATAGATGGAACAAAGGATGATAATTAATTGAACCAATGCTGAGGGCAGTTCTTGACTCAGTTTTCCTCTGCTGCAGAGACAAAGTGGAGAATTTCCTGGTCTAGCCAAGCAGAACTTGGGCAGTTTGGGGAATTTGGGTTCAATATCCATGAGGTATGTAGGGGTTTATTAGTTCCCTCCAAAGATGGAAGGAAACAGCTTGTTGGAGCTGATCAGTCTGCTGGGCTGAATACCCATGAGTGTGCCCTGCCTGACTCATGCCCATGAGTCGTGTCCTTTGAGCTATTTTTCTTCTTTATTTTGTATCCATAGCATTATTTCTCCAACTCTGACTAACTGGGCGTACTTAATTATATTTCGTATATGTCTTCTCCGGAGGTTTCATCGCCATATTATTGTTCTCATTGGTCTGTTTATGTCATGGAATAAAAACAATACATTCTGAAAAGGAAAGTGTGTTTTTTTGTATGAAGGAAAGAAAGAGTCATAATTGGTTTTGATTGTTCAACGTTGAGAATAGGCCCTGTCATCTCTATTTAAACTCAGTGAAATGAGAAAACAATGTTCCAACTCTGAATGAATAATCCATATTGCCCAAGTTGAGTCATTGTAAAGGGATAGGTGGAGAAAAATGGAAGGAAAAATAAAGGCCATGATGCAGCACAACTGAGAAGCAGGCGCCCGGGGCCTCGAGAAGCTGCGTGTCCTTGAGCAAGTCAGTTAACCCCTCTGCCCTCATTTCTTCATCTACAGGAATAAGGGGATAAATCCTAGCTGGTTTGGCTCAGTGGGTAGAGTGTCAGCCTGCGGACTGAAGGGTCCCTGGTTCAATTCCGGTCAAGGGCACATGCCTGGGTAACAGGCTTGATCCCCAGTAGGGGGCAAACAGGAGGCAGTTGATCAATGATTCTCTTTCATCATTGATGTTTCTATCTCTCCATCTCCCTTCCACTCTGAAATCAATAAAAATATATTTTTTAAAAAAAGAAATAAGGAGATAAATCCTGAGGATCTCTTCCTCCTTCAGAGTCTTGCTTTCTTCCTACAAGAATCTTGCCCTTTACTAGCATTATGTTGTTGTTTTTTCCCTAAGGAAACGGTTATAAAATCATTTTTCAGGTAGAAACTAGTTGTATTTTCCCTCTTTCTTTGACTTTATCATACCTTCCTTTCAGCCCCAGGCCATCTGTTCTATTTCAGTATGTTCAATGTTGTTTTTCTGGCTGCCCTTGACATTGCCTTTCCTTTCTCCCCATTCCTGGGGGCTTACTGCAATGTCAATCTCAGACAAAATTGGGTTACAAGAATTGTGCACACTTACATTGAGTCAGAACAGGTAAATAACACGTCCATGGAAAAGGTACTTGAGGTATTTGCCTCTGAGGTAACTGTCATTAGCCAAGGTTTCATCTGAGCTCTTCTAATATTTGAATTTTTAAATGGTGCTTTTATGAGACAGTTTTGACCCAGCAATTCCCCTCTAGGAATTGCACAGGAGCACAAGGCTGTAGGTTCTTAGAAGAGCCAAATTGGAAACAATCTAACTGCTCTGCAAAATGTCTAGTATACGTTACTGTTGATTATTAGCACTGAACTACGAATAGACTGGAATTCTTGCTGCCAACACAATACTTAGCAGTTTACATTTGTATAGCATCTCATCATTTACAATATGCTTTTCCACACGTTATTATATTTGATCTTCATAATGGCCCTGTGCTGAGACCACCCTGCTCCACAGTTGAGAAGCCTGAGGGCCAACATCATATTGGAGACATTGTGGCTATTAGGTGGGACCTTGGTCCTCCCACACTTGGTCCTCGGTTCAGAGTTATGTCTCAATCAGGTCATCGAAGCCCATGAATTTATTATCACAAAACTGACCAAACTGTTTCTGAAACTCCTTTACAATCTTCAAAGTCCTCCGAAAGGGATCAAGGAACACATACTTTGCTATGTAACAAGGCAGAACGCAAATCAAGAGGCCTAATATTGAGTTCCAGAGACCCAGACTGAAATTACTCTTGTCTTGATAACTCAGGGAGTCGCTATGACCCAGGGATGTACTGGGTTACAATCCACAGATGAACTCAGCTCACAGGCTCACCTCCAGGTCTTCTCAGGCACTGAAGGAGGTCCTTAGAGCCATGTTTTCTTCCTGATTCTCAGCTGTGTCCTGCAGGAGTGAGGTTGCCTATGGAGTTCCAGGATCGGGGTGGCAGGGGATATCATTGTACTAAAAAATCAGGAAAATGGGTTGCTGAGAAAGAAAGCACCTGAAATATGTTTGCTGTTTTCTATTTAAAAATTTTCTCCTTGCTGTTTTCTTTTTTTATAACTGGTAAAATGAACATAACATAAAACTCACCACTTTAACCATTTTAAAGTGTACAATTCCATGGCATTTAGTACTTCATGATGTTGAGTAACCATCATTGCTATGAAATTCTAGGACATTTTTATCACCCCCAAAAGAAATCCTACAACCATCAGTAACCATTTCCCATCCCCCGACCTGCCAGACACTGACAACTACTCATCTGCTTTTTGTCTCTAAGGATTTGCCTATTTTTTACATAACATACATTTGGAATCCTATAATGTGTGCTCTTTGTGACTAGCTAATGGAGCATCATGTTTTCAAGGTTCGTCCACATTGCAGCATGGATCAATATTTTGTTACTTTTCACGACCGAATAATATTCCACTGTAGGGGTATACCACATTTTGTGTATGTATTCATTAGTTTGTGGGTGTGTGGGTGGTTTCTACATTTTGGCTACTATGAACAGTGCTACTATGAACATTTACAAGCAAGCATTTGTTTGATCAACCATCTTCTGTTCTTTAGAGTGTGTGGTTAGGAGTGGAATTGGTGGGGCATAGGGTATTTCTATTGAATTCGTTGACAATGCTTTCTTTTTATCAATGATAAATCTCAACAAAAAGTTATCCTATCTAATAAAAGAGTAATATGCAGATTGACCATCACTCCAACACACAAGATGGCTGCCCCCATGTGGTCAAAGATTCTGCCCCCATGTGGACTCAAGATGGACACTACAAGATGACTAGCAGGGGAGAACAGTTAGGAGGGACCAGGCCTGCAGGGGAGGGCAGTTAGGAGTGACCAGGCTGGCAGAGGAGGGAAGTTGGGGGGACCAGCCCAGCAGGGGAGGGCAATTAGGAACAAACAGGCTGGCAGGGGAGCAGTTAGGCATCAGTCATGCTGGCAGGGGAGTGTTTAAGGGGTGATCATGCTGGCAGACAGAAATGGTTAGGGACAATCAGAGAGGCAGGCAGGTGAGCAGTTGGGAGCCAGTAGTCCTGGATTGTGGGGTCCCATATTGGAGAGTGTGCAGGCTGGGCTGAGAGACACACCTTGCCCCTCATGCACAAATTTCATGCACTGGGCCTCTAGTCTATACTAATAAAAGCCTTGGGGGTGATCAAGCCAGCAGGGTGGTGGTGGTGGGGGGGGCAATCAGACCAGCAGAGGAGCAGTTAGGTGTCAATCAGACCAGCAAGGTAGCAGTTAGGGGGCAATCAGGTGAGCGGTTAGGTGCCAGAGGTCCAGGTTTGTGAGAGAGATGTCCGACTGCAAGTTTAGGCTCTATGGGATCAGGCCTAAACCTGCAAATAGACATCCCCAGAGGGGTCCCAGATTGGAGAGGGTGCAGGCTGGGCTGAGGAGCACTTTCCCCAGTGCACGAATTTTGTGCACTGTCCTCTAGTGTTGGAATAAAGAGTGTGAACAGTGGGGTCAGAGAAACCTGATTGAATCCTAACTCTTTGAGATTAACCTCCCTCCCATCCAATTTATGGAAGAGCAGTACCTTGACCACAGCTGCATTACTAGTAAGCATTCATGTGTGTGATGATTCACTGTGTCCCAGACTCAGAAAAACAAGAGGAATTTCTTTGTGTTTTTTTTTGTTGTTGTTTTTTGTGGGTTTTTTTTTTTTATGAGGCTGAGGCTTTATTTGCTATGTCCCAGACTGAATGGAAGTGGAGCAAACAAGGTCAAACTAGCTCCTAGCTCCACCTGCTCATCAAATTAGGCCTTGCTTCACATCTCCCCCAGGACCTCCAACACTTATTTTCCAGAAGTCTCTGGGAGTCTGGTCCCCATGTCACAGCAGTGAATCTGCTCATGCCTGCTGTCTCTGCCTGGCCCTGTGCCCTGTCCCCAGCACACTACTGCCCTCCACGGGGACTCTACTTGTGGCTTCCTTGGGCCAGCAGTGCTGCCCACCAGTTTGGGCAGAATGGGATGGGGGTGGGGGAGACTAGCCCTCTCCTCACTGAGTGTGACACTGTGTCCCTTGGGTTCTAAATCAATAGTACGTGGGCACAGTTTCAAAAAGTCTGTGATAAGTGCAGCTCCTTCCCCCTACAGAGGGCCAATATTTGCAACACGGGGACAGAAATTGTGGTTACTTCCTCCATTCTTTCTCCCATCACAGGCTTTCCTGAGGGAGAAAAACAACAAAAAAATGAAAACACCAAACCCTTCACCCAAGAACCAAATCACTATGTGCATCAACTCATACAAACAGGCCTTGGGTAAAGAGGCCCCCAAATTCCTCACCCCTGCTGCTCTCAGCTTCAGCTCAGCCTGGGCAATAGCTTTCACAAATAGCATCTCCATCAGTCACAGTCTTATGAACTACCTTGCATCATCCCATTTTGTAGATAGTTACAAAGTATGATAGGAAGAGATGGTCACTGTTAGACCAAATCAAGCCCATCCATCAGTCATCCTTGGCCAGGGATTTGGTTATCTTAGGGCGCATTGCTGGAATGCCTGCACACCTGCATATCAAACCCCCTTTGTGGCTCCTTCTCTCCATCTAATTGTTCACGAATATCCCCGCTGATCCCCTACCTTTGCTGACTATGGTCTTTTATGGCCCTTGATAGGATCCCAGACCACCCTCTGGTTTGTGAAAGTTTTAGACAACATAGGGTCTGTGAAAACAGATGCCAATCTTGGCTCCCAAAAGGCGAGGGCGGTCAGAAAGGCAGGATCTGGCTTAGCTGTGTTGTTTACCTGGACAGCAGGAAGAAAATGAGGTTCTGGAAAGCATGAGCCTAAGAGGCCTGCTACCCTGCCATCCATTATGGGTGGAGGAGGGGATTTTGAGATTTAGATAAACCCAAGCCAAACACTCGCCTGGCTTTATCCATCTCTTTCAAGGACCCTCAGGAGTGACAGGAAACCCGACCTCCTAGGGCTGCATATTGGTATCTAACCACAGGTAGGGAAACCGAGGCTCAGAGAGGCTGCATGCCAGACCCAAGGAGACCCAGCTGGAGCACCCCAGGGAAAGATCACTCCAAACCAGAAGATTAGAAGTGGGAGCCCTCACTTCAGGCCAGGGTGGTTCAAGGGTCTCCTCAAGCCCAAAGCTGTGCTCTCATCATGGCCCAGGCTGCTGTACTACCCGAGGGCCTGCAAAGAGCATGCCAGGCAGCCCAGACCTGTATGGAAAGTATAATTACTAATTCATCTCTCTTTTGTGAATCTCTAAGTAAAATTCATTGTTTCCTCCAATGATCAATGTAGGCAACAAACTACAGAAATGTTAGCAGGACCCGGGACTTTGCCGCTCAGATCACAAATATATTCATATTCTAGTCTAGTTACTGCACATGATGCAAATTATCATTCACACTCATCACTGCTTCAGAATGAAAGCAGCTACTAGGTCTGCTCCTGAATCTTATTCACTGCATTAGCAAGAGAGCTGATATATTTTTATGTCACAGTTTGTTTTTAAACTATACATTGATAACTGTTTATCAATAGAATTGTTTTCCTTTGTAATGACATCATATCAAACCTATATACATATGTATACACATATATGTATTATACACATATATACACCTATCTATAACTTTATGCATTTTAAGACATTATTTAGCACATTATTTGAAATAGCCTCAAGATAGAAGCAACCCAAGTATTCACTGATAGGAGACTGGATCAACAAAATGTGATATAAACATGCTACAGAATATTGCTCAGATTTAAAAAGGAAGACAATTCTGACAGATGCTGCAACATGGAATAATCTTGAGGACGTCACACCAAGGGAAATAAGCCCATAATCAAAGGACAAACACTGTGTGATTCACTGTTAGAAGGTGCCTAGAGACAGAAAGTAGGATGGTGGTTGCCAGAGGCTGGGCTGAGGGGGGATGGGGAATTAGTGTGTAATGGGTTCAGAGTTTCAGTTTTGCAAGATAAAAAGAGTTCTGTTGATGGTAGCACAACAATGGGGATGTATTTGATGCCTCTGTACTGTGCACTTCAAAACCATTAAGGTGGTACATTTTATGTGCATTTACCATAATCAAAATTTTAAGAAGGTTATTTGGCAAAGGGATCCACAAAAGTCACCAGACTGCCAAAAGAGTTTGCAATACAAGAAAAGATTAAGAAAGCTGCTCTTTGTGAAACTATGAAGACGCCACATTCAGGGATACAAGCGGGCCTGCGTCCCATCTCCCAGAAGCTTCCCTAAAGCGTCCCTGGCCCCCTGCTCCTTGTAGAAGGAAAGGAGTCCAGGAGTCGGAGGTCCTGTTTCTATCAATTAATAGCTGGGTGACCTTGGGCAAGTCACATAACCTCTTTGAGCATCCGTCGTTTCAAAATAGAGGTGTTACCCGCCCCTCCTCTCTCAGGGGGCTGCAGGGAAGGGCAGAGGAGGCAGTGGCATCTGTGGCTGTCCTCACTGTCCACCTCACTGGTCCTTCCTCTGACCCCTTGCTCTGCCTGAAATGTTTCTCCTACCCCTCAGCCAGCAGAATCTCTCTGCTTCCTGCCCTCCACAAAGCCTTCTGGGAACTTCCTGGTGAGGGTGATGGTTCCAAATCCACTGTCCATTAGTGGTTGAACTCTCACAGGTGAAAATCCTCCCCTCTCCCCTCCTCCTATGACCAGCAATTAGGAGCAAGGGCTTTGGAGTTCGAGTCTGGGTGTGAGCCTCGGCTTTGGCACGGAGCCATCAATGTATGTATGTCCTAGTCTCCTATCAGTGAATACTTGGGTTGCTTAACCTCACTGAGCCTCAGTTTATCTATAAAATAGGCTGATAATAGCCCCTTCACTACAATTGTTATAACAACTCAGTGAGATAAACATAAAATGCCTGATACATGGTAGATATTAAGTAAGTGATAGTTAGCACTATCATTCTATTTATTTATTAGTATATTTGTTACTCTTGGACCTGGATGGAAAATGTGTATCCCCCATAGGGTCTTGGACATAGTAATAATCATTTACCAGGCTCACAGATTCCTAATAAGAACTGGATGCATGGAAGAGGAAAGAGAGATGTTTGTAAATACTTTGTCCAAGGTTATCACTCATGGACCTCAGACCACATGCAAGGTGAGCTCAGCAGGCTTAGGAGCCCCCTGTCTTGGAGGCAGCCTGGCTTCTAAATGCCCCGCTTCAGACTCAACCTCTGTGAGGCCACACGTGGGTAAATGACTCTCAGGCTGGAAAATGAGGAGCCTTTTGCTGTCTTCTTGCCCACTCCACTCATGGGCAGAACCTTTCCCCCTTCCTCACCTGGTCTAATCTCCAACCACACCCTCTCAGGACCTCTCTCTTCCATCCATCCCCGGGTTCCCTTCCCAGGGTATCCAGGCCAGGCTGCACTCTCCTCTGGCTAGCACCAGGGCTGGGACCACCCACAGTCGATCAAGGGCCTGTCAGGCTGGGCAGGCTCAGAAATGTCTGCTCTTTCACCACACCCCACTGCCATCACCCAGTGGCCCGCAGCACAGCTGTGGGGTGATTAGCGGCCACGGTAATGTGCTCACCTGGATCTGCCTGCCAGGGCCACTCATGGGGAGGAGGAGGTCCTCAGGAGGCTGGCCACAAAGCCGGTCAGCAGGGCAGTGGCTGAGGCATTATCTTAATATTGCTGTGATCTGCTCCTCTCTCCTCTCATCTAACCCGCACTGCCTTTGGTTCATGCATGCATTCCTCATGCATTCACTCAGCCATTTTTCCAGCATGCATTTATGCCCTATTTTAAGGCAGTTTGCAAAGATAATGATGATGGTGGCAACGGTGGTAGTGGTGGTGGTGGTGGTGGTGGTGGTGGTGGTGGTGGCAATGATAGTCATTAGCTTATATTACTTGAGGCAATTACAATATACCAGGCCCTGTGCTGAGCATCTTATTGCCTCTTGTTATTTGTCTTCAAAACTCTGGGAGGTAAGTGTTATATTAACATTATTCTTGTTATCTCAAGAGAAATAAGGAGCAGAACCCAGCTAATGAGCAGCAGAATCCTAGACAGTCTGTTTAACCTTTCCACTAGACTGCCTCCTAACTGGGCAGAAAATGCAGCTACAGTAAATGGCTCAAAGTTTGACAAGTCATTAAAGCAACAAGAAATGTAAAACACAAACTCTTCTCTCTGCCTCACACAGTCCGGCCCTCTGTGTACAATCATGGGCAAGTGACTGAATTTTCAGCCTGGTTTTCCCCACTTGTAACTGAGATGTTGCCTACCCTGTAGGGTTATTCTTAGGAGTAGAAGTAATAATGCAAAACACAGAGTTGGTACCCGATATATAACAGTCCCCTCTCTCGATCCTAAACGGGGCCCCCTTGGCTGTGGCACTCCTAGGAAAGACCTTTGTTTCAGAGTGAACACCGAAGGGCCCTGTGCGATGGAGCACCCACAGTATCAGCAGGACACTGAGGCAGAGGAGAGGGGAGAACAAGTCTATGCTCAGAAGCTGTAACTGGATAGAAGAGAGATGGGACCTGATGGAAGGCAAGTTCCAGGTCTCCTGACACCCTATTTGGGATTTCCAGTTCCTTATGTTCACAGGCACAGAGCAGAGGATGAAAAGGTGATGTGCCGGCAGGCGTGTTCTCTTGCCCTGTGATGGGGTACAGGAAACGGAGGGTGGAGGGGTGGTGGTAAGCACTGGGAAACTGGAGCAGAGCCAAGTCTCATTCTGTAGGCTCCATTGCATTTGTGCAGCCTCATCAATGCCTCAAACAAACAGCCTGGCTCTTTCTATCGCTTCCCATATCTGCACTTTGCCCATGGAACCACCATCCTCATCAGGGCAGACCAGGTCTCTCCTTTATGTCTCCATGTCCGGTTCAGCCTCTGACATGCCAATGACATCTACTCCCTGTCAGTGGTTTGGCCTGAGGTCTCCCTTTTTCCCTCTCCTCTTTTATTTTTTCATGACTCTATAAAGAATTACGATTCACTTCAAGAGGTCAAAGCATTCTTCAAGGACGGACTCAGCCAAGAACAGCCTTGCACACCGCCTGCCACACACAGTTTTGGAGCAGACTTTAGCCATGGTCCAGTGCGTCATGGGGGAGACCTGGGGGAGAGACAGTAGGGTGGGGTTCCAGAAAGGGGGGGGGTAATAAATGTACACTGAGTAGACACATGACTAAAGGTCCTTTGAGGGACAGGCTGGGGGTAATTAACCTTCAAGCCACTTTCCTCTCCAAGTGTGGCCTCAAGCCACCTGCATCCGAATCGCCAGGAGTGTTAGTTAGCAGGCTACTCAGACACGCTGAAGCAAATGCTCTGGGGATGGGACCCCACAATGTTCACTGTGAAAACAGCCCTCCCCTAAGATTCTGATGAATTCTAATGTGGAGCCAATTCAATGTAGACTTGGTTTCCATTGGCACCTTGTCAAACTAAATGTGCACTTTTCCACAACGAGTCCTTTCCATGCGCAAGGTGCCCACACCTCCCACGCCTCCATCATCACGCCGACTTACCCATGTCACTCTCCTGGTATTGTCTCAGATCTAACTTGGTGAGCATACAAGCCTCAAACCGAACTTAGTATTTTAAGAATAAGACCCAGAAATAAGAATTCCAAGGAGGAAACGAAATACAAAAATAAAACTCTCTGTAATCATAGTTTCTCGCACAGGGGAATATAAAAATGGATATGAAAGGGCCCTTTCATCTTGACTTTCTATAAATGTTTAAAATAGGGTTGGTGATAATTAATGTTTCTATAAGTATATGCTTAAAAAGTCGTTACAATCAGCCTTTGTCTGCTCGGAGTTGGCAGCCTGGACCCACTGCATTTCAGAGGGGAATGTTTGAGGGTCATTTCACATTGCCTCACTCCTGGCAAAGCCAGAGCCGCTATAATTCTGCCAAAGAACATAGAGGGTTTCCCAGTCAAGTTCCATCCTGATTTTGATTATTGTTTATCTCCAGTCCCTGTCTGAATAGTCGTAGTAAAATAGAGGAAGTTTTACTCCTGAATCTGAGGTCAGCTTGTAATGAACCATGGTTTCAATTGCATGAACAGCTGCTTCTTTTATAAGCAAGGAGGGTTCACTTACAGTTCAGGGCAACACAGAAATAATTTAAAGAACAAGGACGCTTCTATTCATTTCTTTATTTTTTTATGTTTTTGAAACATTTTGACATTTGAGTGGCTGTAGAATGTGGATTATTGACTAGACTCAACAGGGCAAAAAAAAAAAAAAAAGGAAAAAGCCAATAAAGTTAAAAAAAGAAATACAATATTTCTTGACCCACCCCTATCCTAATCATTATATAAAAATTTAATTTGTATAGGGAGAGTTTAAATAATTGACCACACATTTTTTAAAAATGGTACACTGGTTGTTTAAATTTTTTTTACACCAATGGCCTTCATAAAAGTCCAAAAATAAAATAAACTCCACTCACAAAAACAAATAAACCAGAAAGAAGAAATTCCACTACAATGTGAACTGAAAATTGGCTTGGTTTAAAAATAAATTACAAGAAAGAATATGTCTCCTCTTTACCACCAACTGGACGTACAATAGAACATTTTAGGCTTACATATTTATACTGCAAGTATGTCTGGCAATTGGCTAATGGTGTGGAGCATACTATTTTGTTCCAGATCTGCAGGGGCCTTGCAGCTCTTGTGGCCCAGCCTCCCATCTATGGAAGAACCTGCTGCCACCACATCCCTGAAAGCCTAGTGACTAAATAAGTGGTCCAATGTCAAGAAACACCATCTCCCAGTGTGGTCCCGTTCTGCTCTTTGCAATTTGTCTCTTCAAATGGATGTCTCTCAAAATAAAATAAATAATAAATAAATGCATGTACTCTTGGACCCAGAAATACCACTTCTAGAAGTTCTCCCAAAAGATACTGGTCTATATGAGAAATGGCGTTATGTACAAAGCTCTACATTGCAGTTCTATTTGGAAACAACCTAAATAGAAGACCAGCTAAACAAAGTGTGGTATATCCCTACACTGGGACACTCTGACAGTAAGAGCCAATCTATAATGAGTGGAATAATGTGCCAGGCCTCATTCTAAGTCTTCTGAATATCTTTAATCTTTATGGTTATTATACTCTTGTACAAATGAGAAGCTGAGGCAAAGAGAGATTTAATAACTTCCCCAAGATCTTACAGCCAGTGCATGATGGAGCTGGAATTTCAACGTAGGTATTCATTCATTACTCATTCATTCATTCACTCGACCATGCAACAAATATTTATTGTGTACCCGCTGCAAACCACCCCCTGTGGCAGGAGAACAAAGTTTTTGCTGTTATAGAGTTTGCTTCCTATTGGGAGAGATGAAAAATAAACAACAATGTGTACTAGTACATGCTGTGCCAGGTTATGCTGGGAAGAAAAACAATGCAGGGTGCGGATAGAGGATGACAGAGGGGTGCAATTTAGATAAGGTGGCCTTTCTGCTTCACAGGTCTGGGTGCAGCAGAGGGGCACCCTGCAGGCTCACCGAGGGCAGCTTGACTCCGGAACATACATTCATCCCAAATAGGACAGGACTCTCAGTCATGGACACAGCCATGGACTCTGTGCACAGGTTTGGAAAGTTCTCCAAAGCATTTTAGGTTTGTGTGAGACGGTGTGAAGGACACACAGTCACACCTGTCATCGTTGTAAACACGCGGACTCTCTGATGGACACCAGGGCAAAGGGAGTGAGTCCTACTTTTACTATCTGCCTTTTTGTACATTTTGTATGGAAATTTTATTATAGATTTTTCTACAAAAGGATATGTACAACATATATGCAAGTTATCCTATATAATAAAAGGCTAATGTGAAAATCAACCGAACGGTAAAACGACCAGTCGCTATGACATGCACTGACCACCAGGGGGCAGGCGCTCAATGCAGGAGCTGCCCCCTGGTGGTCAGTGAGCTCACACAGGGGTAGCGCTGCTTAGCCAGAAGCCGGGCTCACAGCAGTTGGACATCCTCCTAGGGGTCCCGGGCTGGAAGAGGGTGCAGGCCAGGCTGAGGGACTCCCCCTCCCAGTGCACACATTTTGTGCACTTGGCCTCTAGTTTAGTATAATTAAAAATACACACACACACACACACACACACACACACACACACACTCACCAAACAACCCTGCCAGGGCATATAGCTGGCTACTAGAACATTGAAGGCCCTGTGGAAAATCCTACCTGTTCATGCATGTCTCTCCCTACAACATCACTTTCTTAAATGTCATGTCTATTATTCTCTTGCTACTTTTTATAATGCCTTTATTGAGATATACTTCACATGCCACACAACTCACCCATTTAAAGTGTACTAGTAGTTTGATGCTTTTTGCTATATTCATAGAATTATGCAACTATCACCCATAATTAATTTTAGAACATTTTCATTACCCCCCTAAGAAGCTCTACACCCATTAGCCATCACTCCTCATCTCCTCTAAGTGATCCCCAGTTCAGTCCTAAGCAACCAGAAATCTACTTTCTATCTCTAGGGATTTATTTATTCAGGAATTTTCTATAAATACATTAATTGTGACTGGCTTCTTTCACTTAGCATCATGTATTCAAAATTCATCCATGTTGCTGCATGTATCAGAGCTTTGTTTCTTTTTACTACAACATAATATTCCATTGTATGGATATACCACTGTTCATTTTCAGTTGAAAGATAGTTAGGTTGTATCCAAATTTTGCCTATAATGGATAATGCTACCTTTGCTATCTTTTAAAATAATTTTATTATATTGATATTAGAGACCCAGTGCATGAAATTCATGCATTGCAGGGGGTGGGAGGTATCCTTCAGTCCAGGCTGCACCCTCTCCAATATGGGACCCCTTGGACATCCCTCTCACAATCCAGGACTGCTGGCTCCTAACCACTCACCTGCCTGCCTGCCTGATTGTCCCTAACTGTTTCTGCCTGCTAGCCTGATCATCCCCTAACCTTCCTCCAGCCCAATTGATGCCTAACTGCTCCCCTGCCGACCTGGTTGTCCCCAACTGCCCTCCCCTGCCGGCCATCTTGTGGCAGCTATCTTGTGACAATATGGGGCCGGCCATCTTGTGATGACATTGGGGCAGCCATCTTGTAATGATATGAGGGCATTGCACTAGGGTGCAAGGGTGCAAGAGTGTGAGGGCTACTTAGGCTTTTATTAATATAGACACCAAAGGCCTGGTGCATGACAATTGGGGTTTGGGAGGTCTCTCAGCCCAGCCTGTGCTCTCTCACAGTCCAGGAGCCATCAGTCAGACATCCTTAGGGCTGCCTCAGAGGCAGCCATGAGCCTGGCCATTCAGTTAATTTGCATATTAGCCTTTTACTATATAGGATTTTTACTCAATATAGTTTCAGCTGGCTTGATTTTGTGTTTATAAAACTTTATTGTGTTTTGCATCTTATGTGTAGTCTTCTGCAACTTACCTTTTCATAGCAACATTCAGTTTTGAAGATGTTTCCACGTTGTTGCATATATCTGCAATTTTTTTACTTTCATTATTAGATCCTATTCCATTGTATGAAACTACAATAACTCATTTATCTATTCTTCTGTTTGTGGCTATTGGGCCATTACCAGTTTGAGGCTCTTATAGTCTTCCCCCAGAACATTCTGGTATGATCTCCTGGGATGTGTGTACAAGCATTTCTCTGGGACATATCCTACAGGGTGAATGGCTAGGTCATGGAGTATGTAAATGGTCACTTTTTCCAAATGGTTATGCCACCAGCACTGTGTAAGGTTTCTACTGACCTTCACTTGCTATTAATATATTTTGCACCATATGCTTATAATGCCTCTTCAAAAATAAGGCAATTTTTAAAAATTTTCTCTCATTCAGAAGTAAATTCTGTTTTCCTGGAACCCAGCCTCTGACTCGCACTTTATTCTTCAGAGCTAACAGAGCAAATCTAAAGCCCACTGTCTTAAATGCCAATCCTCCACTCATTTGAAGACAATTACTTTACTTGTTGAATGCACCAAGACAAGTCAAGGTGAGAAGACAGAGAAGGTAGGGCTGGAGGTACCTTCCTTGATGAGCTGTGGTGCAGAATTTCCTGGTTCCTCGGGAGACTGATGGAACCTATTCTGAAAAGGAGTTCTGTGGGCAATACGTTTGGAGATGCTGGGCCAACTGAAGTGAGGACATTTTCTTGGCTGCAGGACTTCTCAGAACTGGTTCCCATTCTGAATTTCTGAGCAAGGTCATAGAATTGAACAGAGCACCATTTGAGAAACACCGAGGTCAAACGGGTCTTAAGAAAAAGTGGCGACTTGGTCCTTGGTTTCCTTGACCTATTTTCATTGATTTTTACTTCCATTAAATGGCCAATATTTTTCTGCCTTCCTCCTCCTCAGCCCTGCCTTTACCACCAAAAACATTTCTCACAGAAAGAATGTTTTATATCAGTCATTTAAACCTGTCTGAATTTTTATTCAAGTCTTGTCTTTCCCAGAGGTTTTAGCCCTCAGCCTCAGAATAGAAGCTTTGAGCCTGGATTAAAGAGAATTCAAGAAAGAAAAAGTAACTTCAAAAGAAGTATTGAAAGCATTTTCCTTCTCTCCTAATTTCCACTCATTGCTGCGGTCAGGAAATGCAGGTCCAAATTGCAAAATCCAAATATTGCAATGGTAATGTCAGTGGTCATGGACAAATATCTGATGACAAGGATTGTAGTTTGTTTAAAAATAGCTAACATTTCCACTTTACAGATAACATGATATTTTACCCTTCTAACAGCCCTGAGAAATAGCTATTATCTGCAAGTTACTGATTATCGGAGTTTACTGATGAGGAAACAGAGGCGTATACAAATCATGCAGCGCTGGAAGTCTCTGTCTGACCCCAAAGTTTACACACTCAACTTCTTGCTCACCTACCTTCACGGTCAAGCTCAGGCCTTGTTAATTACTGCTTCAGAAACCTGCTGAAGCCCCACCTGATCAAAAGCACATCGAATTGGCCCTCCTGTTTCTCCTGGAATACTAAGTAATCCATCTCCCTTTGCACCCACTTGGGCGTCCAGGGTGTAATTCTCAGCTAAACTCTCTATGACAAGAAGAACACACTGGGATTAATTCTGGGCCTCTTACACTTTCATATGGTCCCAGCTGTGCTCTGTAGATGGATTAGACCAAAGCTCACTATCTGTACTTCGCTTACTCCCTTGGTCCCATTCTAAACAGAAATCTGCTGACAAGATTTATGTCCCACCGTGGGCTCAGCCTGAAAATTACCCACATGAAGTGCCTTTTCTTCTAACTGCTACCAAGGGATCACGTTGGCCCAGGCTTATCCTGAACCCAGATGTTTGGGTTTAGATACAAACTCAAGAACAGTCAGGGATGCTAGGAGATCCATTTTGCTTTCATTTGTGTTTATCATAGACACCTAAGGATTTAAAGATAATAATAATAAGGCCGAGTTCCTGGATTCGGTTTTGGCTTCCTGAGGTATATTCCCTCCTTTTACCCAGGACACAATAACTATGGAGTTTAAGAGCAATCACACTATCCCCAAAGATTGTGATCTGAGAAGAAATACCACCACAATAACAAAACAGTTTTGGAGCGTCTGTCACCAAATTCTGCCTTCTGGAGGAATCTGCCTCATTTACAGGTGCTGTGGTCCTCATTGGTCATTTCTAGACCATCTGACTCCGGCCACTGCCAAATCGATCGGGAGTGACATACGATCCAAGGAGGAGACCATCCAGAAGCTAGCCAGCAGCCTGGCTTTAAAAATGCGGCAGACCAGTCAGGTTTCTCCCCTGAGAATTTAAATTAAACCTCCAAGGGAAATTGCCTGGGAATAGTGGTTCAATGGAGAAGTCCGGTAGAACTGAGATGGGAGTGGCCATGATGGCCCATGTGCAAGGTGAGATTTGTGGAAGAGGAGAAATTGAAACCACACAGAGAGAGCCAAGGAGGAAGAGTAGGAGCCCTGAGGAAAGCTCAGAAGCCATTAGAGAGGAGAGAGGGAGAACCTGCTTCCCAGAGACAAACCCCTGTTCCTGATGGCTCTGGGGTGTCTCATCCCCGTCCCAGTGATATCTGGCTGAGGTATCTGGTCCACAGATTTTGTTTTCTTTGGGGGTTCTCTGAGTAAGATCTCTTTTCCTGAGCACACTTAAGTCTCTGTTCTTTGCCACCAAAAAGATTGTGAATAGAATTCTCCAAACTCTGAGGACAAGTGTGTACTGCCCCATCAGAGTTTGGTTCAAAGAAAATAGCACTAATTTTTTTTTTTTAATCCTGGAAACCCTATTAAGAGAAGTAAAATTTCTAGGAAATGGAGACTTGAACGTGTCTTTTTTTGTTTTTGTTTTTGTGTTTTAAAAGCTATACAGACATGCAAATATATGTAATAACTTACGTAGTGTATAGTAATTATACAGATTTGTTTAAGATTGAGAAAATGTATTATATGTAGCATTGTTTTCACATAACATTATTGTGTTTGATGGTTAACATTTAAAGTTATATTTATTTAGGCTATCAATGCAAATTGCTAATTGGATTCACCTCTAATATTTTAGTCACTAAATGGTAATTTCCAAGAGGGAAGTGCTCTTAGAAATTTAATATTTTTGTTCACTGCTATATTCCTAGTACCAGCACATAAATATCTCATTCATAAATTTTAAACATCCATATTTAAATGAAGTTACAAGTTAATAATTTTAGTAAAAGAGTTTATATATAAGGTGTTAGGTTTTTTGTTTTGTTTTTAATATTTAGTTTACCCAAATCAGGCAAAACCTGATAGCAAAAGAAATCATTTAATTATCATGGAGACCTAAATATTGTTATCTTTTAAGGATAAGCAGACACTGATAGCATTAATTTTGGAGGAAAGATCCAAGTAAGACATAAAGAAGGGGAAAATTCCAAAATTTATTAGGTATACTTTTACTATCAAGAACTTGGTCTAAATTTCCTGAGTTAGCTCTCAGCAGCTTCTACTTTACCCAATGCTTGAGTTTCATTATTTTTCACAGTATGCCCAAAGATGGGTGGTGTTCGGACCAAACAGGGACAATCTGGAGAGACTGAGGGGGGTACACTATAGCACCCCTAGACTCTGAGTCACTGGTAGAGAGACCCATCTCTGGCACTTCCCAGCCATGAGACAGAACTTGGATCTTAGCTCCCCGCTTCTAAAATGGTCATAGAGGGGGACAGGACAATCTCTAATTTCTTTTGAGGGCTAATCATCCCTTATTCCAGACTTCCAGCTTTCACAAATCTAGCCAGTGCTTTGCTGTATTTCCAGAGCTAGACAGTTTCCTTCCCACATGGCAGAGACAAAGCTCTCAGAAGCCAGGGGAGACAGGGGCCGGGCTCTGTGGAGAGCCCGCCAGCCTGGCACAGGCAGGCCCTGCCTGGAAGGCACCCAGACTACATTCCCGATCCAAACACCCGGCGTCTGCGACATTTGAAAGGACCTTTCCAACTTGACCCAAGCTGTGGTCCGAAGGTTGAATTTACTCCAATGCTGTCAGTATTACTTGCATTGCAGACTGAATCAGACAGAAGAGATTTACCATTGGAGGACTCCACTGGCCAAAGAAAAGTGTTTCTCACATGTGTCTTTATTTTTATTGTCTATTTTTAAGTCGAGATGCAGTACCGTGGGAAAGTTCCTTAAAGATCACCTGCCCTGAAGTTTCCATCCCCCTTTCGAAATTAGATGTACCTGGGCATTTCTCTATAATATGGATTCATGGGTGCCCTTCAACTAACTGAGTCAGAAAGTTGGGTGGTAGGGCCCAGCAGTCTGTGGTTTAGCAAACCCTGGGGGTGATTCAGAGGAGCAGGTAGGCTCATGAGACACTTCCTTGAACCTTATCTTAGAATTCTGGAATATTCCTGTGGGAATGCCACACTGTGAGTAATGGCAGTCTGATTTATAAGACCTCGTTTTAAAGGAGACAGAAGTAGCCTCTTCAGGGCAGGCGCTCAGTCATTCAGGGTGAGTTTCCTCACCCTACCAGGTTCCCAGTGGGTAAGAGATCTCAACCCGAGGCAGCTGGTGGTCAGGACAGATCATCTAGAGGGTAGGAATCTTTTTCCTTTTTCTGTTCTCAGAAAGTGTGGCTGCCAGAAGCTCTCAACAGGGACCAAGACTCAAACATGGGTTCAACAGGATTGAGTGGATTGTGTTGAACAAGCCTCCATGCATTTGCTTCTAGCTGTAAGATGGCTTTCCCCCAAACTTTTATTTTGAGAATTTTCAAACCTATAGCCAAGTTGAATATAGTGAGCACAATGCACATCTATACACTCTATGTCTAGAAAATTCAGCTGTTTATCCTATTTGCACTGGGTTGTTTTATTTCCTCTTCCATTCTCTATGTATAAACACTTTTTTTTCCCTCTCCCAAAAACATTTGCGAGTAAGTTGAGATTTCATAACGAGGTATGTCTGCATTTACTTCCAAAGAACAGAGACAATGAATTAAATGAACATGATAAAACTATCAGACTCGGAAACTGTAATATCAAAACAGTACTATCATCTACGAGAGAATCCTCCATATTTTTCTGTCTTTTATGATAGTGATATTTTTTAAATATACAAGTTATGTTGTAGAATATCCTTTAAATGTAGCCTTGTCTGATTGTTTCTGCAAAATTAGGTTCAAGTTCCACATTTTGGCAGGAGTGCCTCAAAGGTGACTTGTGTCTTCTCAGTGCCAGATCAGAAGGGGATGTGTTCAGATTGTCTTATTTTAGGTGATGTTAAGTTTGATCATTCTTTCTTCAAATGAATGAACATCTATAAGATGGTATTTCAAGACTGTGACTATCCATTGCCCTAATGGTTTTATCCAGTGGTTGGGCATCCATTGCACTTTTACTCACTTCAGTAATTGAATGGTGGTTGAAAAATGATGATTTCTTAATATCGTCATTCTTTTTACATTTCTTTGGTGGCTTTATTTTATTAAAAAGAACTTTCCCATTTGAGTCTACACTTTATTATTATTAATATTATTTTGCTATTTATTGGGCAAGTTGATGTTTTTTATTTGATTTTATTTATGACTTTCTTCTTTTTGATGCTCCTATTGACCCAGCTTAACCAATGTAATCTCCTTCAATACGACTTCTACAATTTTTTTGTTTTTGTTTTTACATTTTGTTTTTTTATTTATTTGTTAAATTTAATAAATCTTTATTGTTTAGGTTATTACAATTGTTTCTCTTCCCCCCCCCATAACTCCCCTCCATCAGGTTCCCACCAGACCCTCTGCCCTTACCCCCTCACCCCCACTGTCCTGATCCATACGTGTATAATTTTTGTCCAGTCCTTTCCGCACCCTCCACACCCCTTTCCCCCTGAGAATTATCAGTCCACTCCCTTTTTATGCCCCTGATTCTACTATATTCACCAGTTTATTCTGTTCATCAGGTTTTTTATTTACTTGATTTTTAGATTCACTTGTTGATAGACATGTATTTGTTGTTCATAATTTTTATCTTTACCACCTTTTTCTTCTTCTTCCTCTTCTTAAAGAATACCTTTCAGCATTTCATATAATACTGGTTTGGTGGTGATGAACTCCTTTAGCTTTTTCTTATCTGTGAACCACTTTATCTGACCTCCAATTCTGAATGATAACTTTGCTGGGTAGGTTGTAGGTTCTTGTTACTCAACACTTTGAATATTTCTTGCCATTTCCATCTGGCCTGCATAGTTTCTGTTGATAAATCAGCAGACAAGCGTATGGGTGCTCCCTTGTAGGTAATTAAGTGTTTTTCTCTTGCTGTTTTTAATATTCTTTCTTTGTCTTTTGCTCTTGGCATTTTAATTATGATGTGTCTTGGTGTGGTCCTCTTTGGATTCCTTTTGTTTGGGGTTCTGTGCGCTTCCTGGACTTGCAAGTCCATTTCCCTACCAGGTAGGGGAATTTTTCTGTCATTATTTCTTCAAATAAGTTTTCAGTATCTTTCTTTCTCTTCTTCTGGCACTCTCATAATTCTGACATTGGTACGCTTGAAGTTGTCCCAGAGGCTCCTTACACTATCTTCATATTTTTGGATTCTTTTTTCTTTTGCAGCTGGGTGTTTTTTGCTTCTTTGTATTTCAAATCTTTGACTTGATTCTTGTGATCCTCTAGTCTGCTGTTAGCTCTCTGTATAATATTTTTTATTTCAGTCAGTGTATGCTTAATTTCTAGTTGGTCCTTTTTTATATCCTTGAGGGTCTCACTAAATTTATTGGCCTTTTCTAGAAAATTCTTGAAAAACCTTATAACCATGGTTTTGAACTCTATATCTAATTGTTTGCTTTCCTCCATTTTTTTCACTTGTGATCTGTTTCTTTGTCTCCACGTTTTGGCTGTTTCCCTGTGTTGATAGAGTGGCTTTGTATGCTAGGTGTCCTATAGGGTCCAGTGGCTCTGCCTCCCCAGTCAGCTGACGTGGACATTTCTTGGCGCACCCCTTTATGGGCTGTGTGCACAGTCTTGTTTTAGTTAAGCCTTGATTGTTGTTGGGCCAATTGGCTGTAAGGATCAGCTGTGTCTATGCTGGGAAAACTTCTGTGCTGGAGACACCCTTAGACTTACAAAAGCCTCTGTGCTCAGCTTGGATGGGGTGGAGTCTCAGGGTGGAGCAGACAGCATTAGTTTCCCATCAACCCTGCCCTAATAGGCCCCTGTGTGTCAGTGTCCTGTGGTAATTGCTGCAAGCATCTCTGAGAGAAAGCTGCCCTCGAGTTCTGCCTGCTGCCAGACAGTCCAGTTTCTCCCAAATGAGTCTGGGTCCCCAGAGTCTTGCCTGCAACTGGAATTCAGCACAGTCTGAAGCTTTTGTCTTCCTCTTGCTTGAGAAAGCCAGCTGGGCACTCAGTTGACCACCCTCTGTGTGTGTGTGCTCCTTGGTACCTCTGCCTCCTGCAGCTCCTCTCAGTCTCAGTGTGCTTTTCTCTTTCCTTCCAGTTGTAGAATTATCACTCAGCCAACCTTTCTGTGGTTCTTGATGATGTCTGCTTTGTCTTTTATTTGTAGTTTTGAAACTGTTATTCGAGGCAGCAGTTTAGGTGTTTACCTATACTGACATCTTGGTTTCTCCCAACTCCTACTTATTTTTGATATTTCCTTCAGTTTGGGACATTTCCTTTATTTTGAGTACTCTTTGGCATAACAGACTCAGCTTGCACTTTTTCTTTTAGTCTTAGGTGTCAGTGCTTTAAGGCCCTTGGAGTGAACAGACCTAAGAAACACAAATCTATTTTTAAGGTGTACATTTGTACTGATACTTCTAACTTCAATCCAATGCCAGAAGTTCACCTCTCCTTCCCCCATTCCATATCTCCCTTCTCCCACAGTAAAATCCCAGTTCCCCAAAAATACCAATCTATTTACTCATTTACCACAAAATAGATTAAGCTTTACCTCACCACAATCACTAGTGACCACAACCCACTGAAGGGGGAGATCTGTGCATTTGGGCAGTCTCTGGCCTGCATCCCACCAAGCGCATACAGTAAGAGAACTGTGTTCACAAGCTTCTTGTTCTTTGTTTTTCTCTGCATGGTTATACTAGCAACCTGGTCTATAGTTAGGTTCAACTAACTATTGAGAACAAGTTCAAGGTTATAGAACTTGGAGGGCAAAGACCCATGTTGCTAAATCAGGGCAAACTCAAAAAGGCTTTCAATTGCTGAGAGAGCAGGCAGTAGGGGCCACATCCTGCCAGGAAAATGGATCAGGACCCTGCCTCCTCCAAATGACATAGAACTATCATAAGACAAACACACACTCATCTGTAGTGCTAATGCAGGTCCTCCAGCCCAGACCTTTCTGTACTGGGGTTTCTTCTATTGTTTCAATGCTTCATGTATGGAGAACATGAGAGACAGAGAAATGAAGGGAGACAAAAAAAAAAGGATTTAAAGAGAGAAAGGGAAAAAGCAGAGATGGAGACAATGGCATGCAACAGGGGCCATCTAGGATCTTGAAAATCCAATTTGTCTCAGTAGTGAATGAACCTTTCCTGAATCTTCCTCATATAGGAGGATTTGACTCCAGAGAGGAAGGGAGAGGGAGAGACGAAGAGACAGAGAGAAACCTCAATGATGAGAGAGAATCATTGGTTAGCTGCCTCCTGCACACCCCCTACTGGGGATTGAGCCCGCAACCCGGGCATGTGCCCTTGACCGAAATCAAACCTGGTGCCTTTAGTCCACAGGCCAATGCTCTATCCACTGAGTCAAACCAGTTAGGGCTGAATCCTCCTCTTTATAGAAGGGTGTGTTTGAGTTGGAGGACCGGCCTCCTGTCTGGGCTAATTAGACATTTGGGAGAATCCCAGTTGGCCCTGGTGCTCCACAATTGTAGACATCAGCTTCTGGTCCAGCCATGACCCACAGTTTGAGTAGCAGCTCTGGGCAGCAGGGCCGACACCTGTGTTATCAGGATGCCACAGGGTGGTGCTGGCGTTCTTGTAAGACCTCCTTCCTAGACTTCTGGGCATGAGTCAGCTCAAACTGGACTCCTCACTTTCATGGGTCATGCTAATGGCAGGGAAGAAAGAAAAGAGCTCTTTCTAGCTTTACTTTATTGTAGACCTTTCTGTCAAAGAAAGCCAAAAAACCCCACCTCTGAGTTGGGTGTGAGACATGTGCTCACTGTTCCTGCAGATGTGCCTCCCCACCTGCCCCTTCCCCGCTCCCTGTGGTACTGCTCTCCACTGACAAGCCCATGGATGGAGGGCCATTCATATGGCAGCGGTGGCCCTGTGAGAGAGCATGCTCCACTCCCCTCCACCCACCTGCTCTCTAGAAAACAGTTACTACACTTTCTTTCTAAAAACCTGAGTGTGATTTAAAGTGTGAATCCTCTAAGAGAAGCATGTGTTTCAACACCTGGCAACAGGGATTAGAGCAACAATGTGGAAATGCAGGCAGCCTTTGTCAAGTAGAGTTAATCTTCAGGGGCAGAGGACTCTTCAGGACGTCCTTCCAATCACGACACCAGCCACTTATTATATGGCTCTGAATGCAATAACAAGATTTTGGGGGGATGCTCAGAAGAATCTGTTTCCTCCTAATTAATTTAATCTTTGAGTTACCGTAAAATGTGATGGTGTGAGTAAATGCAGGGGATCCCATGAAATTTACTTCCATCCAATCACAGTGTCAGATCAAAGCATCGGTAGGGCCTAGGCAAAGTATAATATCATGCCTCCTCCCTCCAACCTACACTGCTTTTTGATAGACAGTGAAATGTTGGTGTGGTTTTCTTTTTTCAAGGAGACAGGGAAGGGAAAGTGGCAGGACAGGGGTGTGGCTCCAAAGACTCAAGGTAGAATGAAGATGGGGCTGGCACTGGCTTCTAAGCTTTCATGGTTTCCTTAATTGTGGGCAGGAGGCCTGGAGAGTCACAGGTCTTAAGAAAGAGGGAGAGAAGGGATGCCTCCCGAAGCACCATCTCTGGGAAAATACGAAACTGAGAGACTAGCTGACAGTGTTCCTAATAGGAAAAATTGTACTGAGAAACACTTCTGCTGTATTAGAGGATGTGGGGAGACTTAGCCAAAGGTTCAAAGAAATCTAAACAAAGAAAAAAAGTGGGCAGTAATTAGTCCCAGGACACTAAAAAAATTACACAAGAAAAAAAGTCATAATAGTACACCACTTGGCTCTGCATTAAACAAGATTCACTGTGTTAGTGCTTTTTCAAGTTTTAGGCTTGTTAGCATTACTTGACTTCTTAAACGGTGTTCAATTATTATTTTGATAAAAAGTTAATTTGAAAAGCTTTTAGTAACTTTAGGATTTTCTTAAATCTGTTAGCATAAGTAGATCTGAAATGAATTCAAGTGTGGCATTTGGCAGGAAATTGGATGTTGATGTCCAGTGGTTTTGTTCTCCTTTCTCATTTCTCTAGAAGGTTCAAGTTCATAGGGAAGTCAGGGAGTTGGAATGTGACATCAATAGGGTCCCCTTGGGATAAGGGGTACATCCAAAAGTCACCCATAACTCAGGGCACCCCGAGAGCTTCAGGCATCTTGGGGAGCTCAAGTTGCCCTGGCACGGCAGCCATAGCTGAAGAGCAGTGGGTAGGGTTCTAGTCCTGACTTGGCCACCAACAGGCTGACAGTGTTGGGTGAACTCAGTCATTCCCACAACCTACCCTTCACCTTGGACAATTCTTGGAATTGTCCCAATAATATTCTTTACACATATATTTTTTTTAATTCAGGAAGGAATCACTCAAGGATACATGTTGCATTTGGTTATTCTCCATAAATATAGAACACTCTTCCCCATCTTTCTTCTTTATCGTCTGCCCTGCCATTGATATCTTTGAAGAATCCAGGCCAATTATCTTGTCCAGTGTCCCACAATCTAGATGTGTTTGATTGGTAGAGTCTGGTTTAACATTTTTGCCTAGATGTCTGCATGGCTCATGCAATGTGGATGCGGCAGGTACTGAGACCAAGCATGGCCCTCCAGACAGAAATAATCAAAGCTTCACTTTACAGAGCATGGAGTCTGCAGCGGGCACTGCTCCGGGCCCCTTGGGTGCACTACACAGAGTGTGGAGGGGGTAAAGTGCAGGGCTCAGGGAGCACAAGTCCAGGGCCGGAGGAGCAGCAATTTAAAAATGGGGAAGGTAAATTGAGGCCAGAATATAAGAATGATGAATGTCAAGTTAAGGCACCTGCTTTCATATTTAGGCCTTGGGAACCTTGGAAGGTGACTGGGGCTGTGGGCATTCAGGGTCACAGACATACTTGTGAGCAGAAAGCCCAGAGGGTTTGGGTGTCCCACCCAAGTCACACAGGGAGTAGTGAGTGGGAGTCCAGGACACTGACTCCCAGGAATCATCTGCACACTATTGCTATTTTAGCACAAAAGTCCCCAGGGTGGCTAGGCTACCCCCTTGGGATCTCATCACCAGGAAAGATAAGACATGGAGTTCAGGCCAAGGAGGTTGGTGGAGGTCAGGGAGCCCGCCAGTCTCCAAATTCAGTTCCAGTCCATGAACTTCCTGGTTTGCAGAAAGTGCCAAGGCACCACTTGTCTCCTTCCTCCCTTTTGTTCTTTTGTAAACTCCATTCACATTGCCTAGTTCACTCCACCTCCATGCCAGCCCTGTGCAGTCACCGAGAAGATGTTCTCCTTGGGCAGATACGGAAACCTGAGGCTCAGAGAGGGTCAGAGCCAGTTCCCCGGGTTCACGTGGAGGTCAGGGTGGCGCTGCAGATCTCCCAAGGCCTCCGGGCACTGAGTCTCTTGACATTTCAAATCCATGACATTCCCCCTCTCTCTCCAACTTGCTGTATGAAAATGGAGGTGAGCAACAAAGTGAGGCAAACGGCGGGGCCAGGCTCCAGGTTGCTGAGAGGATTTTTTTTTAAGACAGCAATTCCTTTTGCTTTTCAAACCCAGCTGTGAGGACCACGGCAGCTGTGCCAATAAGGTCGCAGGTGTGGGCAATGAGCTGGGCTGGGCACAGCCCGGGAGGGTGGGGACAGCCAGGGTTCTGAGTGTCAGATGGCCATCACCACTAAGTCCTGAGACCCGTGTGCACCTGGGAGCCCCTTTAAGGAAGTCGGTAACAGGGTGACAGTGTGCTATACCACACTGTGTCCCGAGGGAAGGGACACAGACCGTGGCTGCTGGCCCTCAGGCTGGATGAGGGGCCTCTGCCAGATCCTGGGATCCCCTCTGGGACCAGGGCCCATAGGTAGGTGCTGAGACCAAGGAGAGAGCCTGCAGCCAGCCAGGCTGCCTAAGCCTGTGCCAAGATTCCTGTGACGGAGAAATCAAGCCACACTCAGGGCCTTGGGGCCGGCTCAGGTCACACATGGCTCTCACCATGACTGGGACACTGCAGACTTGGCTGGGCATCTCCAGGGTTTTCGATGGGCCCTCAGGAGAACAAACAGTAGAGACATAAGCCATCAGGCTCAAATTCCCTGCCTCTGGCCAAAGCTGCACAGCAGCTGAGGCATCACAAATAAGCCAAGGCTGCTCTGTCCCCACCCAACAAGTCACTCAGTCACAGCGCCCCCCCGCCCCCAGTCCTTGCACACATTCCCCTCTTCTTGGAGAGAAGGCACCACCGCATATCATCATCAACAAGGATTTACTGGCAGGGCAGAGTGCCAGCCTCTGTGAGTTACAGGGCAGAGCAAGGCCACTGTGAGTTACAGGGCAGAGCAAGGTCACCATGAGTTACAGGGCAGAGCAAGGCCACTGTGAGTTCAGGCAGAGCAAGACCCAATCCCCACGATGAAGAACCTTTCAGGAAGAAGTTGCTGAAGAGGAGGTCCACTGTCATGGCACTTTAAGGAGTACGTTTATGCGAAGAAAAGACAAGTGACAAATAATCCCGATGTAGTGTCTGGCACAAAGCAAGAGCTCTGTAAGTTTGAGGAAATACAGAGAAGAAAAGAAGGGAAGCATGGAGGTGGGAGAGGAGGGCAGTGAGAGGTGGAGGGAGGAGGACAGGAGAGGAGGAAGGAGGAAGGAAGATGCTAGATGATAATTTCACTGCAATTTCTTGCAATGTTTTGGTGCCAACAGGAAATCTCTGAGTCCTGATAGAAAGAGCTCACAGAACACTACTCTAGAGGCACACACAGCCACACCCACAACTATAATCTGTGAGGTTCAACCTCACACTATAATCTCAATCCCGAAAATTCCCCCAGAGGTCTCCAAAAACATTCAAAATTGCTTCTTCACTCCTGTCCATTCCCCCACTCACCCAGGCACTGGGATGGACACCTTCAACTTCAGAGTTACTGCCACTGCCACACTGCACTCAGTTCACACTATTAGATATGCAAACACTCCCAAGGTTACAGCCATGCACACAGTCTAATGTAGAAGCAAGGTCAAACCTGTAAGGACCCTCAGACCAGACAACAACACCCCCAGTCCTCTCTGTAACCGTGTTCACAGCCACCCCCTCTTCCCACCTAGAATCATTCAGAAGTCTTTGCCCCTCAAAAGTGAGGAACTGGGAAAGGAGAAAAGTAGGAGAAACAAGGAAAGAAGCAGAGGAGATACTCAGCCCAAAGCAATAGGATGGCCTCTCTGCCCTGAGCCTGCTTCCTGCATGCCCCACTTCGAGAGAAGAATGGTCCTCACAGGAGCAGGCATCTCACCCCAGGAAGGAGCCTTAGGTATCCAGGTTCCAGAATGAAGCAGATGTTGGGCGAGAGGGGAGTCTGCCCCTCTGAGTAATCTCAGGGGATACTTTCTGGTTCTGTGAAGCTCCTCAGAAAAGGGGCAAAATATGAGGAAACACCAATTCACATTTGAAACAACTTATGATATTGTCATCCTGTCATTCTAATCACGTACTTAGAGTGCATGATCTCGTTTCACGTGCCTTGGCTTATTTGTGATGCCTCAGCTGCTGTGCAGCCTGGGCCAGGGGAAAAGAGGTCTGGTTCTAGCTCGTGGGGAAGCCATGCAAATTCTTCGTGTGTAGATTCTCACCTTGAAAACGGGAGAAACTCCGGATGATGCTGGAGGCCTCCTCTGATCTCATGTTCCATGCTTCTACGCATCCAGTCCAGTCCTGACAGTAGAAATGTAATGCAACCTGCACACATAATTTTCAATTTCCTATCACCACATTAAAAAACTTCAAAAGAAGTAGGAGAAAATAATACATTTTATTTTACCCACTATATCCAAAATATTAGCATCTCCCCAAGTAATCAACATTTAAAAATTTATAATGATTGACTCTACATTCTCTTTTCATCCTAGGTCTACATCCAAAGAACCTAAAGCAGTCACTTTGTGTACAAAAATTAAAATTTAAAATTATCAAGACTGCAATAGAAAATTTCCAAAAGTCCCCATTAATCAAAAAAGGGGAGGGGACAGCGGGGTAATATCATGAAAGGGACAAAAAAAATATTGAGTAAGTAAAATACATCTAGAAAATTCTTACTCCAGTAAAGTAAATTCCATTTGTAAAAACAATAGCAGGACACCCATGAAAAAACACACATGGTGTCAAAATAAGCCAAAGGAAAATCATTTAGGCAAAAATTAAAAAGAATCCCAAGTCTATTTTGCATAGAGGATCCCTTTGTTAACTTTTGGTCGAGAATGTGTTTGTGTGTTTTCAGAGAACAACTCCAAGACCATGTGGGTTCCTGCGACGGTGAGGAACTGATGGATCTGTTCCAGCCATGAGGACGGTCCAGAGATGGGGGACACTGACGACACCTTGCCATACTAGCAGTCAGCAGCTGTGCATGTCTGAAAATCTGGTGTGTATTTTACATTTACAGCACATCTCCATTTGAATGCTAAATTTTCATTGGAAAATTTAATCTGTTTTTCAATTTCATAAAAATTTATAGTTGTAAAAGTGAAAGGTATGATCCACATACCTAAGCTGTTCCAAACATATTTTTTTAAAATTTCCAATAACTGAATCGAGCATCTGTTTTTAAATTAAAATGAAATAAAATGTAGGGTTTCAGTCTTCTGTGGCACTAGTCACATTTCCAGGGTTCCATGGTAGCATTCAGCCGGTGGCTTCCATATTGGACAGTGGGGATTGGAGCATGTGAGCCTATAAAGGGGACTGTGGGGCGGGGGGGCGGAGGTCTCCTCCCCTCTGCTTCCCCCCATCCTCGCCCCCCAGAGCACTGGACATACCACTAGCCTAGAGTGAGATGGGGATTGAAAAGGTGTCACAGCCAATGTCATCCTAGTCAACACCTCCTCCACCATCTCACTGACTGTGTGCCAAGAAGCTGGAGAAGGAGCCGACCCACTTCGCCCACCGAAACAGCCTCTGGTTCCTTGCCATGGAGCTGCTGCCAACGTTTCCACAGGCGGAGGCCACGTTTCCAGCTCAGACACAAAGGCACGGGCAGGCGTCTGAGCTTCCTTTCCTTACGCAGAGGAATGCCCGCCAGGCAGCCAGCCCGGGCTGCAGCCCAGACTCTACGTGTCACGTCGGGGATGTGGGCTTTCTGAGCACAAAACAGACACGGGGTGATGGTGGGTGGGGCGGTGGGGAGGTGGTAGAGACAAGATACCAGAGGCAGAAGGCGAACTGTGAGCGTCAGAAAGCAAGGTCAAGGGGACACAACCACTCTGGGCTTTGCGCTCTACGAATGGAAACAGGGAGAGGCTCTGGGTTTCAGAAATCCCTGGACCTTCATAGCCCTGAGCGAGGGGGAGCTTTGAATGGCACCTCTAGGACAATCTTTTGATGTTTCCTAGAGCAGTGAAGGGAAGTTAAAGCCAGCAGACGTTTCACATGTAGTGTTATTACCTTCACGGAAAAATTGAAATTCAAATAAGTAACTTGCTCAAGGTCAGGCAGCTACAAAGCTGAAATTTAAACTCAAGTCTGTTTGACTCCAAAGCCTGCACGCTTTCTATTTAATAATAACAGGTGATGTTTACTGAATGGTGTCATGTGCCTGGCACCATGCTGAATGCTTTATAAAAGTGAACTCATTGATATTCACCACATGTCTGTGAAGTAGAATCTCACTGATACCAATAGAGAAAACTGAGACTCACAGAGGTTGTGTGACTTGCCCAAAGTCTTAAACTTGCGATAGAGCAGAAGTTTGAACCTGTCTTCTAAAGTCACGCACTTATCCGTGACATAACGCCTCTCCCTCAACAAGAACATTTATGGCAGCAGACCCTGCTACTGTCCTGCTCCGTATCCTACTCCTGAGCTCATTACAGCCGGGATGGCTTCTGACCACTGACAACAACCACCTCAAGTACCTACACTCTGTTCTGCCTGAAGGCCTTTGCAAGCAGCTGGGAAGCTGTGGGGGCTGTACACCTTCTGGGGTGGGTTAGTTTCCTAGGGCTGCCCAAACGAAGTACCACAAACTGGGTGGTTTGCAACAACAAGTTATTCTGTCACAGGTCTGGAGGCAGTAAAGTCCAAAATGAAGATGTCAGCAGAGCCATGCTCTGGAAGACTCTAGGGAGGATCCTTTCTTGCCTCTTCCTGGCTTCTTGACCTTCCTTGGTTTGTGGCAGCGTAACTCCAGTCTCTGCCTCTCTCACAAGCACTTTGTGAGAGAGGACCCCCTATGGGGGAAGGCTGGGGCTGAGGCAGGTGGGATACATGTCCAAAGGTGGCCCAAGGCCAGTAGCATCATTAGTTTACATAATGTTTTCCTAATAGCTGTGTAATCAATGTTGAGGATTTCATCAGTCATTTCTAAGAAATGGCATAAACGTCAAGAAATGTTTCACAAACCAGCCAAGTCCAATATACGAGCAACAGAAGGAAGACCTGGGAAGGAGATATATGGTGGTTATGTAAATTAGGAACTTTCCAATGCTTTTATGGAATGCGTCCACCAGCTGTGTGGGTTTCTTCCCAATGGGTTGACCCATTGCCTAGTTCAGCATTTCTCTGAATGCATCCTGCATGATGCTCCTGAGAAAAAAGTTTCTGTGGCCCCAGCCAAGTTGATGAGTACAGGTTACTATTTACTCTTCTTGAAAATGCAGAGTCCATATTAGCATATTCAATGCTCTTGCTGTCAAAAATGAAATCCAATTTAATATTTCTTCCCAAACTAATTTTGCCATGGAACCCCTTTATTATATAATACCTATTTAATATCCCAAAGAGCTGGTTATTCCACAGACTCCACTTTGGGAAACCCCAATCTATATAACCAGGATGTTTGCCCTAATGTCTGCTCTAGCCCACAGCACTCCGACTGCAGAGTATTCTAGGGAAGCAATTTTCAATCCTTTTCATCTCACAGTACACATAAACTAATTACTAAAACTTTGCAGCATACCAAAATTTATATTTTTTTGCCAATCTGACAAAAAAAAAAGTATACTTTTGATTCATTCACACTGGACAGATGTTGTGTTGGCTTTCATCATGGGTTTTTGTTTTTTGTGTGTGTGTTTTTTTTTTTTTTTTTGACAATCTAAGGGAAAAAAGGTTAGTGCCCCTGACTAGTCAGGTATTGCATGCTTTAAAAATTATTGTGGCACACAAGTTGAAAGTCGCTGTTCTAGGGCATAACTGTCCTTTTTTGTCCACATCTCCTCCCTCTTCCTCCTGCCCCCAACTCAATCTCCAAATTCCCTTCCTCCTTTTTGTTCTATTCTCCATTTTGGTTCAGGTCACACAGAATTTTGGCCATGGCGGTGGTCTAAATCTCCCACCATCATGGGCCTGAGACGTAAGTTCTGCTGTGTAAGTCCCCCTTGGTCAAGCTGGCTTCTGATTGGCCCTCTCATTTCTACCTCTTCTAGGGGCATAACAGGGGAGGCACCCTCCAAGAAATAGACATTTTTCCATTATTTAAAGTAAATCATTATTTTTTAATATATTTTATTGATTTATTACAGAGAGGAAGGGAGAAGGATAGAAAGTCAGAAACATCGATGAGAGAGGAACATCGATCAGCTGCCTCTTGCACACCCCCTACTGGGGATGTGCCCGCAGCCAAGGTACATGCCTTGACCGGAATCGAACCCGGGACCTTTCAGTCTGCAGGCTGACGCTCTATCCACTGAGCCAAACCGGTTTCGGCTAAAGTAAATCATTATTAATGTGAACATTTTGGAAAAGATAGAAAGTATAAGGGGAAAATAATAATCATCCAGAATTAGGAGCAATAAAAAACCTTTTACTTTGTAGAACTTCAAATATACAAAAGTAAAAAGGATAGTGTAGTGAACCTCCAGTTCTGTCACCCAGTTTCCTTAAACACCAACTCCTGTCCAGTGTAGTTTTCTGTATAGCCTCATTTAATTCTCTCCCCTCTTCCCTTCAATCTCTTGGAGAAAACTCCAGACATCATGTCATTTCATCGTTAAATATTTCAGAATGTGTCTCTGAAATAGATGGATTTTTTCTCTCTTTTTTAGAGTTTTAATACCAATATCTCACCTAAAAAACTAACAGTGTTTAATATCATATTACCAGTCAGTGTCCAAATTTCCCCAAATTGTCAGATAAACCTTACATAGTTTGTTGGAGTCAGGATCCAAATCACATCCATGTGTTGGATTGGTTAATGTTTCTTCAATTTCTTTTAATCTATAGATTCCCCCACCACCCCTCTTTACCCTTTGAAATTTATTTGTTTAAGAAACTGAATCACTTGTCCTACAGTTTGGGTTTTGCTGATTGCATCCCCGTGGTATTACTTCACATGTTCCTCCGGAACGTATGTTTCCTGAAAATCAGCAGCTCTATAGGCTAGGTAAGATTCGGGCTTGACTTTAGGCCAAGAACGCATTACAGTAGAGTAGACTTTCATTGGAAGACATGTAATCTCTCTTGATCTGTCCTGTTGAGAAGTGAGCAGCTTTTCATAATCGTAGATCGGGTCGATCCATGAATTTTGTTGGAGATTACAACATAGTGATATTCTAAAAAGTATCAGTATGTTTCATTTTTCAGTTGGACCCTTTCTATAAGGAGAAACTAACTTTCATCATGATAATTCAGTCCAGATAAGAAAAGAAAGATAAATACTTGATCCTTTCTCTTTTATGGCCAACTTTCAAAATAAAGATCTCTAATATCCTCCACAGGTGACAAGCAAGTTTTATTGTTTTTGTTTTAATATCATTACCCATTGGTATCTATATTTTAAACTCATGGAAATAAACATCCGTTTCAGTCCACTGAAGTTATTGTTCTTATTAATGTTCATTTATCTGAAGTTTTTCTTTTTATTTCTTTTTTTCTTGGCTCTTAAGTAACATTGAGATTATCTGATTTTTAAAGGTTTGGTAGAATTCTTCCATGAAACCATTTGGGTCTTGTGCCTTTTTGTAGAGGAGACCTTTAATTACTTTATTTCTCCTATGGTAATTGATCTGTTAGGACTATCTGTCTCTACCGGGATCAATATAAGTAAGTTTTTATTTTTTAGAAAATTATCCATTTGTCTAGGTTTTAAAGTATTTTTGCATAGAATTTGAAAAAAAAAGTCTCATGCTTTTATTTTACATTTCCTCTGCTTTGATGGTTTTTCCCACCCACCACTGCTACTATTTTTAATTTAGTGTGTTTATGCTTTTTGTCATTAATTTTCTTAATTAATTTAGTTGGTGGTTTGTATATTTTTTTGTTGATTATTTCAGCCCTGAGTTTATTCATTAGTCATACTCTTTAATTGTTGGGTTTTTGTTGTTGTTGTTGTTTGTTTGTTTTTTCAATCCTCACCAAAGATATTTTCCCCTTGATTTTTAGAGTAGGAGGGTAGGCGAGAGAGAGAGAAAAACATCGAATGGTTGCCTCCTGCACATGCTCCAACCAGTGCCAGGGATCAAGCTTGCAACTGAGGTATGTGCTCTGGAGCGGAATCAAACCTGGGACACTTTCAACTGAGTGCAAAGCTCTATCCACTGAACCAAATCAGCTAGGGCCTCTCTTTTCCTATTTTTAAATTCATTAATTTCTGTTTTTGTCTTAATGATTCCTTTCTTTTAGGTTCTTTCAGCTTACTTTATTATTTCCAGCTTTTTGAATAGAGTAAATGATTCATTTATTTTCATTTCCATCTATATAGATATTTCATGCTAGATTTTTCCCACTATTAGCTGAATACCATAGAGTTATTTGTGTTTCCATTATCATTATTTTCAAGAAATTCTGTAATGGCATGTTGCACTTCTACCACTGACTGACACCTGCATATAAATGTTTGTTGTTTTTATGTTTTAGGTGGACTGGTCATTGTGCTTCCCTATCCTATCTAATAAAAGAGTAATATGCAAATTTGACCATACCTTTGCTACACCCACAAGCCATGCCCATAGACATGCCCATCAGCCAATCAGGAGCAGATTATGCAAATAAACCCCAACCAAGATGGCTGCCACCACTGAAAGCAGGAGGAAGGCTTGGGTTTCCCTGGCAACAGAGGAAGCCAAGCTCTCTGCCTGCCTTGCTGGCCTAGGCCTCCACTCAATGCTACAAAGTTTCAATTATAAAAGATACAGAAATGGTGGCAGCCACTGAGCTGGAGAGATCAGAGGCTTGGGTTTCCTGGCAAAGGAGAAAGCCAAGCTTTCCACCTACTGTTGCCGGCCTAGGATTCCACTCTAGGCTACAAAGTTTCAAACAGAAATGGCTGGTGCCACGGAGCGAGCAGAAGGCTTGGCTCCACTCCAGGCTACAAAGTTTCAATTGTAGACATAAATTAATCCCAGATCCCAGGGCCTCCTCTGCTTGGGTCGCTGGGGGTCATGGCCGGCCTGCAAACCTTCTGCAGGCTCTTTTGCTGCCCCTCTCCCCAAGGGAACCCCCACCCTGATATGGGACACTCTTCAGGGCAAACCAGCAGGCCTCCACCCATGCACTAGACCTCTATCCTATGTAATAAAAGAGTAATACGCATAGGAGTAATATCCTATGTAATAAAAGAGTGATTGACCATCACTCCAACACACCAGAGGGCTGCCCCCATGTAGTCAAAGATCCTGCCCCCATGTGGACACAAGATGGCCACCACAAGATGGCCAGCAGGAGAGGGCCTTTGGGAGGTTTCAGGTCCTGCAAGGGAGGGCAGTTGTAGATGATCAGGCCAGCAGGGGAGGGCAGTTGGGAGGGATCAGGCCTGCAAGAGAGGGCAGTTTTGGGCGATCAAGCCTGCAGGGGAGGGCAGTTAGGGATGACCAGGCAGGCAGAGGAGGGAAGTTGGGGGCAAACAGACTGGCAGGGGAGCAGTTAGACATCAATTAGTCTGGCAGGGTAGTGGTTAAGCAGGTGATCAGGCTGACAGGCAGAAGTGGTTAGGGGCAATCAGGGAGGCAGGCAGGTGAGCAGTTTGGAGCCAGCAGTCCTGGATTGTGAGAAGGATGTCCTTCTGGGATTGGGCCTAAACGGGCAGTTAGACATCCCTTGAGGGGTCCCAGATTGGAGAGGGTGTAGGCTGGGCTAAGGGACACTTTCCCCATCTCCTGTGCACGAGTTTCATGCACTGGGCCTCTAGTTTGTTAATAATTATTGGTTTTATTGTATTGTGTTCAGAATGTATTCTTTCTGATCTCTGGAGTTTATTGAGGGTTTCTTTGTGGCCCAAGGTATGGTTACTTGAGAAGAAGGTATTTCTCTAATATTGGGATTCAGATTTAAAGGAGCTACATTATTGGTTATGTATTTCAATCCCCTGATATCTTTACTTCTACTTGATCTGTCTTGAATGAGAAACATGAATCAAAATCATCAATTATTAGGTTTCTGTCCATTTCCCCTGCATCTTCTATTGTAAGGTGCATATCTATAATAATCTACACTAATAAAAGAGAAAGATTCAAATTGACCACACCTCCGTGATGCCCATCAGCCAATCAGGAGTGGGTATGCAAATTAACCAAACAAAATGGCCAGTTAGTTGGCATACACAGGCATGGAGCAAAGACTGAAGGTTCTGCTGCAGCCGGAACCAAGCCTGAAAGCTGAAGACTTGGCTCTGTTGCAGCCCGGGTCCCAGGTGCTGAGGAAAACGGTGCCAGCAGCCAGGGGAAGGAAAGCCTATTTCATGAATCTTTGTGCAACGGGCCTCTAGTAAAAGCATAATATGCTAATTAGACCAGACAGCCAAATGACTTTCCAGACATTATTCTGGACACCCTTCAGTATGAAGCCACAGCTATGGGGGCCAAGGCAGAGGTGGTTAGGGACAATCAGGCATGCAGAGTGGGTAGAGGCAATCAGGCAGGCAGGCAGGCAAGCAGTTAAGCCAGTGGTCCCAGATTGTGAGAGGGTACAGGCTGGGCTGAGGGACCCTTCCCCTGCCATGCAAGAAATTTGTGCACCAGGCCTTAGTGTATTACTAATGGTTAAACATTCATTGTGAATTGTTGCCTCTAGCATTTTATCGTCTCTTTCTTTGTCTTCTTTAATACTTCTTGGTTTGAATTCCACTTGCCAGTTATCAAGATTGCAACTCTGCTTTCAAGTTTTAACTTGCATTTGCCTTCATCTCTTTGCCTATCCTTTTATTGTTAACATTTTGGCATCTCTTGTCGTAGGTGTCTCTACTGCGTGGACCAGTATGTCAGATTTTGCTTTGTTAGCTACATTGAAAATCAGTTTTTAAAACAGGTGACTAAAGCCCACCCACATTTACATTCATTCATGTGCTTAACCGCAACTCTCGTCTTATTTTATCTTGTGACTAACTTTTAATATAACTTTTTTTTATCCCTATCCTTTCCCTTCTAGCTGTGTCATCCCTTTCCTGGGCAAAGTTCCCCGGGGTTCGCTTTTGTTTCCACCATCCCTCATGCTGTTTTTGGTGCTACTTTGTAGTTCACACGGATCATATATCCATCTGCGTTGCGAAGGCTTGGAAACCTCCTCAGCCTGTTAAAACGCTTAGCGTGAAAGCATTCGGCCGCTGCAGTGTGCTTGTCGGGGAGGGGTTGTTCAGAGAGGCTCACCCAGGCTTGCTTGACATAGGAATGAACCCGCAGTTTGGAAATTAAAAGACAAAGAGTGTTGGGAGAAGAGACAAGTGTTTCTGGGAGCGTTTCCCCTTGCTTAATGAATTACTGGGAGATTTGTGGCTGCCCACTCCGTCGGGGTAACTCTTTCAGCATGTGGACGCAGAGTGTCCAGCCGGCTCCACGATAGCCTCGCTGCCCTTTCCGTGAACTGTGACACTTCCTGTCACCGGTTTATTTTCACTTCTCTCCTGGCAGCCGTCCACTGTATTTGGCATGCATTTGAAATCATTTGCTACTTACTTGAGAATTCACGCTAGGGTGAAAGGGAAGAAAATAACCATTCCTGGGGACATCAATTGTCATGAATTTGAAAGAAAAGTCAACATCGAAGAAAACTCATTTCCACTTTTCTTATTTTTTGCCACCCAAATGACTGGGGATTAAGACCCATAGAACGGTAGGAAAAGGGAAAGAAAAGTTCAAGGCAGTTGTGGGGGTGCCTTAATGAGGCTGCAGCCCTTTGGTGAAACCCTCAGGCCAAGCGGCTCCCCAGTCTATCCCTTTGCCTCTCAGGGGGTGGGGGACTCTTGGGTTCGTAGCCCATTAACCCCACAGGCAAAAGCTGCGCATGCTCAGGTTTTTCTTGGGGTTTTCTGAAGAGCTGTGGTTTGGTTTTGGTTGTCTGGGTTTTGTTGTTTATAAACTAGACGCATAGGGAGTTAAAGCCGGGAGGGAACCTCAGAAGACAGTATGTTCTGTGGTCAAAGCAGGAGCTCTGGTCCAAAAGTCTTGGGTTCAAATAGTAGGTCTGACTACCTGGGTGAGCTCTCGGAGCCTCAGCTTCCCCATCTAAACAACTGGGAATATAATAGCATACAGGGCTTTTGTAAATCTTAAATGATGCATAGGGAGTCAAAGTCAGTGGTCTTCAGAGTATGCTCCCCAATCAGAAGCATCAGCATTACTTGGCAACTTGTTAGAAATGCAAATGATCAGACTTCCACTCCACCCACTGAATCAGAAATGCTGGGGGTGGACCCAGCAACCTGTTCTGAAAAGCCCTCCAGGTGAATTTAATGCCCTCTGAAGTTTGAGAACCACTGGGAGGTAAAGCATCTAGAAGAGAGCCAGCAACATAGTAAGTCCCAGGTAAACAGTAGCTGTCAGCCTTGATATTAGAGCTTACTTCAATGCTCCTCCTAGAGCCAATCAACAGGGGCTCGGGGAGGTAGCAGTTTGCCCAACATCACAGTCAATTAGGGGCAAAGCTGGGATTGAATCAGCTCTTTTGGTTCTCAGAAAGGTGCCCTTTCCTGTCTGTTCTCTCTCTTCCTTTAAAACATTTATGATGATAAACCAATGTGTCTTTCTCACAACTTGGGAACTAGAGATAGCAGTTTCTCCCTAGCATGAATTCTCAGGTAAGTAGCAAACTAAAGATAAAATTTAACTACACGTCCCCCTCCCAAGAGACAGCATAGTTGACTTTTGTATGTTATCTTCTATACTTTTATTGCAGATAAATAATATAACATGTATATTATATATATACATATTATATATAATATAGTGAATGATTGGGATCACACTGAATAAATGGATTTAAAAGTCAAATAGATTTATAATAAAGTACAGCTCCAGCCCTGCTAGTATAGTTCAGTAATTGAGCATTAACCCATTGAGCTCCAACCAGGAGATCACAGTTGAATTCCCAGGCAGGGCATATGCCCGATTGTGGGCTCAGTCCCCAGTGCGGGGCATGCAGAATCATTGATCAATGATTCTCTCTCTTCATTGATGTTTCTATCTCTCTCTTTCTCTTTCCACTCCTCTCTGAAATAAAGAAAACCAAACATATATATTTTTTAAAAGGCTCCATCTTCCCCCATTCCCAATTCTTGACCCCAGAGGCAACTAATTTTTTTCTTTTCAGGTACTTGCTCTGTTTTACTCCATTTTTTGTAAATATCATGCTTACAGTACTCTTTCTTGATATTCTCAGTCATATCCAGGGGCAGGTCAAGCAGGTGCACTGGGGTTCCTTGGGCATGAGAGACTGAAGTGCGAAGAAAGGGTAATGAGATTGGATTTGGGGAAATCCAGGAAGATTTACTTGGGAAGCGAAGATAACTCATATACTGGAAGAGAAGACAGATTATAGGAATACAATGTGGGTGTAGAAGGAAAAGACTGTACTTAGAGCAAGAGTAAGGGGCTGTATCATTTGAAGGCTTGACTGGGGCTGGAGAGTCCAGTTCCCAGGAGTTCAGACTAGTTGTTGGCTGGAGGATTTAGTTCTTCTCTACATGGACCTCACCACAAGTCTGTCTGAGTGTCCTGGTGGCACGGTCGCTGGCTTCCCCCAGAGAGAGCATTTCAAAGGTGAGAGAGAGTCAGGTGGAAGCTGTATCTCTTTTATAACAGCCTCAGAAGTTGTACACATTATGCTATATTCTATTTGTTAGAATTGAGTCACCAATGGCCAACATTCAAAGGGAGGGAAATTAAACTCTACCTTTTGGGAAAAGGCCCATCAAAGAATTTGCAGACATATTTTGAAATCACCACAACAACCAATATAGCTGTTTCTGTGGTAATAAAGGGAAAAAAAATGCTATGGTTCTTTCTTCCATTTATTCAATATGAGGGGCCCAGTGCACGAATTCATGTACCTTGAAAGGAACTGTGGGCCGTGAGGCTGCAGTAGGCACAGGGGTGCATCTCAGCCCATCTTCTACGCCCCTGCCCACCCCTTCCCACTGCGGCCCCTAGTCACCTATCTGCTGGCAGCCCTGCTCCTGCCACCACTGCAGCTTCCAAGCACTGACTGCTCCAGCCCCACTCACTGATGCTGTGGAACGATTGGAGCTGGCACCAGCAGTGGAAGCAAAAAGCAGCTGCTGCCCCGATCACCCCTCAGGAGCAGGCTGAGGTAGAGAAGCCCTCAGGGGTGATTGGGGCTGGCAGTCACTGCTTGCACCCACTGATGGCACTGAGCAATGGGAGCGGCACCAGGCACTGGCACTGGGTGCAAGTGGCAGCTCTGGCGCTGGCTGTGGGTCTGAGCAGGGTCAATGCTGGCAGTGGGTGCAAGTGGCGGCTCTGACACTAGCAGTGGGTGTGAGCAGGGCTGGTGCCAGCCTCAGGTGCAAGCGCCGGGTGGGAACATGGTGCACAGGAGCAAAGAATTTTCAGTAACTACCAGAGGCTCACCCTGATGACAGTGACCAACATCCTGCCTTGGTCTGGGACCCTCACTCACCTGCTCTACCATCCCACCACAGCTAACACCCACCAAGTTCTGCACATGCCCCCTGGAGGTCAGCACACGTCATAGCAACTGGTTGTTCAGTTGCTCCAATTGTTCTGCGTTCGGTCTATTTGCATATTAGCCTTCTATTATATAGGATTCAAATACCTATAATCAGGAAGAGTTAATGGAATGCTAAGTTTGCATCAATTCCCACTTATTGCCAGTGGCAATAACACATCAGCTTAGCTCTCCAATTGTTTACACTCTGTTTATTGAAAACTGTGGTGGTCATGGTGAGCCACTCACTGTATTCCATTCATCCCTTCTTTGCTAGTAAGAACTGTGGCTAGATACATAGCTGCCCACCAGATACATTCCTCAGCCTCTTTTGAATTTAAGTGTGTCCATGCAACCAAGTTTTCTCCAAAATAAGTAGAAATGTATATTCCACTTCTGGTCTGATGCCTTAACATCAGGCCATACCAGGAGCTGGTAGAGAAAAAATACAGAAGGAACCAAAGTCCCTGAATGACCATGTGGAGTACAGCCACCAGTCAACCTGAAACCTTCCTCCTGGGCTTTACATGGGAGAGAGGTCAACGTTTTTGCTCGTTAAGCAACTGGTTTTGGGAACTTTCTTCTTACAGAAACTAATAAAACAAACACAGATGAGATATATAATAAATACTAGAAAATCTTCACATAGTACAAGATAAATACACACGAAAACATCATAAACTCATGTAAAGACTAAATGAATTATACTGAATATTGGAGGTACAGGTTCAAAAGCAATTGCACTTACTTGTAAATAGTAACAATGCCTAGAGTTGTGAAGATTAAATGAAATAATACCTCTGAAGTACTTTGCACACTACACAGAATAATATAACTCGCCAATAAGCGTCTCCTATTTTGTTCTTATAAATTCACTTACAAACACTGGTATCATGTTTGGGCAAAAAGTGCATATACCAAAAATCAAACTTTCATGTATAGTAAATATAATTCTGGTTCATTATTTTGTTTGTTTTCATGATCAGCTCTATTTCTTGCCCATTAATCCATGACTTGATATGCAACCAGGATGACGTAGAAAGCAAGAAAGCTAATGCACAGCACAAAGGTGGCTTTGGTCTCTGAGGAGTTAACGTAGTCATGAAGTTGGAAAACTAAAACCATGAAAAGAATTTAAAGCATTAGAAGTGAAATCAGTAATTCTAGTTCTGGCCAAGTCCATCTAAGTAGTGGAAGTATATTAACATTCATGAGCCGAGCTGTTGTATAAGCAGTAATTTTTTCATGAGGAGATGCACTTAGTAGAGAAACACACAGTTTACAAATACCTGATGGCAGAGAAGGCCCCTGCTTCTCAAAGATCCCTCAGGAGGAAGAGCACAAGGCAATTATCTGGAATTATATGGTTGCCTCTTCCTCAGCATCAGGAAGAAAGACACCTTTACCTTTCTTCCTACTGTGTGCTCTATCGAGGCCAGGCACTCTGACAGTCATTGGGCTAATGTGTGAAAACTTGGGAGGAAGGTCAGAGGTCACAGCTGTGGGGAATAAGACAAAATATATGATCACTTTCTGGTCTCAATGAGCTTACAATCTTATGGGAAAGATGGATGCTCACGCAGGAAAATACAAGTGCTAACTATACACCCACCGTTAATGAATGGTTAAACAATGCCACCCAGGCAGTGCTCTAGGAGGGCAGAGAAAGACTTGCTTCTTGTGAACCGAGTTAGACCCATAAAATGTTAGAGCTGGAAGGGGCAAGTGCTTTGGTGTTGGTTTTCTTCTCATGGTTGGCAGTTAGTCCAATTCCTGTTCATATTGTGAAATGACATACGTTGCAGAGCCAGGTAGAAAAGAAAACGCATCAGAATGGTTTCTGTACTTAAACATAATTTTTAAGACATGCATCACTATGGTTTTCTTCTGGATAATGAAGGGATTTTTTTTATTTTTTAGGGTGTTTTGTTTTGAAATGGGGTCGGTAGGAAGAAGAAGACAGTGGAAATAAAAGAAAGAAGAGAGAGGATGTCTGTGTCCCTTTTTTCAGTGCAAATTCTGAGAATGCCCCAACGCGCCCCATGCCTCCCCGTTGGCCTTGGGTTGTTTCTATTCTAGTCTCTATTCAAGAGGAATCAAATGAGCATATTTAAAGTGTCATTGGCCTTTCAATGTGTTTGCTTTTGCTTGTACATAAACTATCACAGGATTTCTCACTGCGATTTGAAGCTTTCAAAACTACCTTCCATTCCAAAGATGGCTTTGTCTTTTGAAATTCTAAGAAATATCCTTTCAGCTGTATTTGAGATGTGAGAGAGTCAAGTTAGGGTAAAATAATTTTTTTTTAGCTTAAAAAAATTCTCAGACATTTTTTGCTAAGCCATAAATCAACAGTGGTTGAATTAAAACAGATCAAGCTTGGCTTGGGTTTAGACCTCCACGAGGTCTCTGGCTAAGCTTAACGGGGGAAAAAAAAAGTTAATACCTTTTTAAAAACCGAGTCCTGTGCATGTCCAGTTGGAAGAAAGCAAATCCTACTTAATGGGAGCCGGCTCTTCTAATCACCCCTACATTTGTATCTACATAGCATTTCTTCACATTGGCCCCAAACCTGGCTTTCTGTCCTTTTTTCTATATATCCACCAAGACCACAGATAGGGAAGAAAATGGAACTTGCTTAGAATCCAGAACCCACCTTTAGGATAGTGTGGCTTGACCAAGGAATTGCTACTTAATTCTTAATATTAACTTTGATGAGAACATAAATATTGGTTTCTTGGTCTCTGGCTTCCAAGCAGCAGGCTTACAGAGAGAGAGCCATGACAGACCACACCCCAAGACAGGCTGTCTGGGCTGGACGCTGGAATGAGGCTATGTAGGGTGATGACCATCTCTCTTTCTCCTCAATGGGTCAAGACTAATGGAAGCATCTTTGTTTTCAAAGCCAAAAACCAAGCAGAAAGTCTTTATGAATAATTTTCTGAGGCCGTGTCTGCAGAGAACCAGGCCCTCAACTATTTGGATCACAACTCTGTTAGCATCTCTCTGAGTATTAACACAAAAAGAAGTTTCCAGAGCCATTGCATTTTTGAGGATACATGTTACTTCCCAGGCATGATAAACATTTGATTTTGGGGGGTCCACAACTTTGGAACTTGTATTAGTTGTTATTTAAATATTTAATAATGTTATATGATTTTTTTCTTGCCTCTTTTCTTTCTTGGTAATTTTATTATCCATTAATTTGGGGAGAGACATATCTCAAAAGGAGCCCTATTCCCTCCACTACCTCAATTTATAACCATCAACCAATCCGCTTTCCTTTCTTTTTGGCAAATGTAATGAGCAAAACAGTTAATTCATGGACAATTTAAGTCCTGGAAAGCTACAGCCCAGAGAGATACTTCTCTAATGTTTACACAGGACAGATGAATATCCATTCAGCCTAAAAACCTCTAGTTAATTCACTTATCAAACAACAGTAACAGCATCACAGAAAGAAAATGAAAAAGCCCAATAACCAGAAAAGTTCACTTGGTCTCCGATCTGGATATAAACCTACTGGTATGGCTCTTTCCAGCAGTTTCTAAGGGCTGGTCTTTACAAGCATATTAACACATTACTTGACCTATAAGATGTTAACATTATTGAGACTGTTTATCCCAAAAGATGGCTAAAGGTCACAATATCTTTAATATTCATGCCCATTCTTCCTCATTCACAGAGTGTCGAGTCTCTGCTAACTTCTTTCTTTCTGGAAGTCTCAGCATCAGTCTTTTCTGGAAGGTCCTGAAGCATCTCACCACCCCTCCCCCCCCCCCTTTAGCTTTGTAACTACTCTAATTTTTATAGTAAAGCCAACGATGTTGTTTTATTTCCACAGTTTCCCATTCTCTTCCTCTAGCCATGTTAATATGTAACACATTATTGTTTGGGGGAGCAGAGCACAATCAGATATGGAATCACAATTTGTGTACATTAAATGCACACATTCATCAGATCACAAATTAAATATATTCCAAAAGTATGTTATTTGGACTTCAGTTGTTATTTTTTGTGTTTTTTTCCCATAAAGGCCATGTTATAAAGCAAATATAGTCTAAATGGTTCTTAGAATTGTTGCTTTTATTATCGAACTGAATTATACTATTAGATGCCCTTCAGTTTCCAATTATTTCTTTGTGTTATACCTGGAATTCTAAATTTTAACTGAGAAATCTGAACGCAGGGATGGCCTCTTTCCCAACGCAACATCAGGAACTAGAAAGAAACAGCAACAAAAAAATGTTCTGCCTGATCCTCTTTTCAGATAGGCCAAAGACAAAAAAGGAAGTGTTATCATATGGTGAGTAAAAGATAGAAGTGATTACCAGCTCTGTTGAGAACTCCTTTCCTGCTTTCTAAATGGCAATACGCCCCTCTGCCCTAAAACGAAGGTAATAATGCCCACTCACTGAATAGTTATAAGAATTAAAGTGAGATACCTTTAACACATGGTAAGGGCCTGATGGATTGCAGCAGTGATTTTCATCCCCCTCGTCCCCTCCTATATAGTCTCTAGGGTGGGACAGGGCTCCATTCCATCTAAATTACCCTAACCTCTCGGCAGTTAGTCAGGCCCCGACCCAGGATCACTTACACTGTTTTTCCCCACCAATGGCAAGTTAAGCATAGGCAGGTTTCTTCAGGTTAAGACAAATGAACAAAAAATACTGGCTTGGTCTATGAAGATGATTTGGTAAGTCACAGCTGACCATCTTGGCTACCAATCAGTTCCAGCCACAAGCCAAATAGGCAGTAAATGCACTCAACCCCCCTCCCCCCGATTTCCCACCAGATTGGGGTGAGAGGATAATTAAGGGAGAGCTACTGGTCAAACCAGTCTGGTTTTCTTAAAATGAAAGAAAAATGGTGAGACTGACATATTTGATGATGACTAAAAAATAAACATTTAGGACATCTTAATCACTCTTTAAATATAGATTTCAGTGTTGGGTCTATTTTAAAAATAATTTCAAGAGCCAAAACTGGTTTGGCTCAGTGGATAGAGCGTCAGCCTGCGGACTGAAAGGTCCCAGGTTCAATTCCGGTCAAGGGCATATACCGTGGCTGCGGGCACATCCCCAGCAGGGGGTGTGCAAGAGGCAGCTGATCGATGTTTCTCTCGCATCGATTTTTCTGATTTTCTATCCCTCTCCCTTCCTCTCTGTGAAAAATCAATAAAATATATTTAAAAATAATTTCAAGATATTATATAGATCAATGTTTTCCTAACTTCAGAGTACAACCTAATAATACCATATAAAACTAATTTAGTGGGTTCCTGTCAGCATTTAAAAAATAAATGTGAAGTGATGTGATGTGATGGAATGGGATGGGATGGAATGGAAAAGGATGGATGAGATGGATTGGATGGGATGGGATGGGATGGGATGGGATGGGATGGGGTGGGATGAGATGGGATGGGATGGATGGGATTGGATGGGATGGATGGGATGAGATGGGATGGGATGGATGGGATTGGATGGGATGGATGGGATGAGATGGGATGGGGTGGGATGAGATGGAATGGGATGAGATGGGATGGATGGGATGAGATGGGATGGGATGAGATGGGATGGGATGGATGAGATGGGATGGGATGGATGGGATTGGATGGGATAGATGGGATGAGATGGGATGGGATGAGATGGGATGGAAGGGATTGGATGGGATGAATGGGATGAGATGGATGGGATGGAATGGGATGGGATGGGATGGGATGGATGGGATTGGATGGGATTGATGGGATGAGATGGGATGGGATGAGATGGGATGGGATGAGATGGGATGGAAGGGATTGGATGGAATGGATGGGATTGGATGGGATAGATGGAATGAGATGGATGGGATGAGATGGGATGGATGGGATGGAATGGGATAGATAGGAAGGAATCAGATGGGATAGAATGGATGGGATGGGATGGGATGGGATGGGATGGGATGGGATAGGATAGGATAGGATAGGATAGGATAGGATAGGATAGGATAGGATAGAATGGAATGGAATGGAATGGAATGGAATGGATGGGATGGGATGGGATGGGATGGGATGGGATGGGATGGGATGAAATGGATGGGATGAGATGAAAAATAACAGAATACATCGAACAAGGTAATGATGAGTATTATTTTATGAAATAGGTTGAGATATCAAATGCATTTTTTATTGTGAGCTGCAATAGAAAAATTTGAAAGTCACTGATATAGGCAGACTCTTAAAAAGGACTGTTTTCTTGTTGAAGTATTATTTCCATTCAATAAGAACAAGTTTTATTTTGGAAGTTCTTTACAGAACCAAAGACACTGCCCTTGAGATATATATATATATATACTAGAGGCCCAATGCACGAAATTTGTGCACTTGTGGGAGAGGGGTGACTCAGCCTGGTGTGCCTTCTTACAGTCTGAGAAACCTTAGGGGATGTCCAACTGACAGCTTAGGCCTGCTCCCCATGTCAGTCAGCCATCCTTAGTGCTGCTGCAAAGTCAGAAAGGCTCCCACCACCACCACTGCACTCACCAGCCTTGCGCCTGGCTCTGGATGAGCAGCGCTCCCCCTGTGGGTGTGCACTGACACTCCTGCATTGAGCATCTGCCCCTGGTGATCAGTGTGCATCATAGTGACCGATTGTTCCGCTGTTTGCATATTAGCCTTTTACTATATAGAATATATATATAATATATCCACAAATAACTTGAATTCTAGTCCAGAAAAATACTTGTAAACTTCCTGTTAGCTCCTGAGATGTTTTTGGTTTCAATTGTCCAGGACAGGCTATCAAAACTGAGATTTACCAAAAAGTAAAGTAGATGTGGTTATTATAAATACTGGTCCAAATGGTAAGAATTATTTAGAATTTTATTGGAAAATGGGAGGTGGAATGATCCCATGAGTAAGATTGATGGGTGAGGGCAAATGAGACCTTTTTCAGTGGTGTCTGGTACATAGTGATCACCCAATAAATATTTTTGAATAAGTAAAAATGGTAATGTTACAGAGAAAACCAGCCATGACTTTCAGAAGGCATTTATGGGAGGAAAAACAAAACAAAATACCAACCCACAACTCTTGGGAGGTTGGATCAATAAAATGACATTTAGCAAGAGTGATGGAAAACAATGCTCTGAGTAATTCCATACTGTGGGTGTGAAAGAGAGAGTTAGTACCTGTGCTGGTTATTCTCTGAACTCCATGTACCTCTGGCCCACCTGATCCATTCTTTACTATTTTCTGCCCCATTCTGTGTCCTAGGAAGCAGACCCCTAGGGATTGCATTATCTGCCTGCCTTAAACTCTCCTTTGGCCTCCTCGTTTATGGTTAGGGATGGCCAATGCATATCAGGACGTGGGAGGAGGTGTTTCTTCCCTGCTCCCATTCTGCTTAAGCATTTTGATTCCAGTAAGAGGATGCTTCCCTGGGAAACTGGCTCCCACCAGCTCCCTCTTCTAAGGCCCTGGCTCTCCCTGCCCTCCAGTAAGGCCAGTTTCTCTTTGTGCCCCTTCCAGTCCAAAGGTGGTAATGACTCCCCACTGTTGCTGGTCTTTAGTGCCTCAATTTACCATATGGGTTCCCCCAACCCTGATTACAACCATATACACTTGCCCAAAATTCTCCTAATTTGAACATTTGGGAGTTATTTCTGTTTTCTGCCTGAAACCTGAGTGGTTCTGTACCTAAAACTTATACAAATTAGCTTTTTAAAAAAAAAAATTAAAGAATGCCACCAAACATGAAAATCAATAATCTTGCAAAGCAGTATTTTGTCTCTCTTTAAGAATTGAAAAGGCATTTTGAGCTCTCAAGAAATCTCGGAGTCATTGTAGATGGTTTTGACTTACAGAGAACTGTGAGCATAGCAGTGGTCAAGTTTCTGGCTGTTGGTTTCTAGAGAAAGATGTCCTGTGATGGGACACTGGTTAGGCTGCGATGGGCTGGTTGTGTAGGAAAGTGTCTCAATAGGAATATACAGGTTTTGGGGGGGTAAGAGAAATGAGGAGTTTGGTGGTAACTAGGGGCAGGGGAGTATGGGTCAGGCTTCCTTTCCCCTAGAATTTCAGCAAGAAATGGAAAATTTTAAAAAATCTTCAAGAACAGGATAGTGGGCAAAAGCATAGTTAGACATTCCTGGAAAGTGATTGAGCGTGATCCATGGTGCAGATTCGCCAACGCCCAACGTGGCTTCACTGGCATTTGCATTTCAGCCCCTGCCTTCCTCTGTTCCTCTCGCCTTGGCCACTCTTCACCTTTGCTTCTCAGCCACTGAATGCACACCCTTGTCCAGCAGTATTTTTTCTTTCACTATTACTGGACTTGCAGGAGTATTTTCTAGGGTTTCATTTCCAATCCAGCATGTCTAAGGTGATAGAGTGGTTGGTACAGTCAGAGGCTACGTATAGACCAAACCACAGACAGGAGCTAGTGAGGGTGGAAAGTCAGCAGTCTGTCCCCACTGTGCCCTTTTGCTGGTGAGAATGAGTTCCCTGAGTATAGAAACCACATCTGTCTTATTCATTGCTATATGTCAGTGCAGAGCACAGTGCAGGGCACATAATAGATGCTCAATAAGTATGCATGTAATGCAAATGGTGTCAGAAAATCTACTAATATGTCTTTGGGCTAAGGGATGAACCTAAAGGTCAGGTGGGCAAACTCTAATAAAAGGCATATTCTCCTAAATTTAAAGGACACTGTGACTTCAACATGATCTACTTACCCCTTAACTTGAAACACTTCACCAAAAACTGGAGTCTCCACTGAGGAAGTTCCTTGGACCTACAGAGGCTTATGTGCCCCTCCTGCCCCTCTTTCCAGATGAAAGGGAGCCCATCTGGCATATGCTACAAACCAGATGTGCTGCAGGAACCAGCATAAAGGTCTCCCTGTGCTCACAATTCCTGTCTAGGAAGTCAGAGAACTTTTGGGAAATGCAGAGAAATGGCCAAATTGGTTTGCCATGGAATGTATAAACCCAACTGACCCCATGATTGGATTTCATCCTCTAACCACAAGAGTGCCAGGCAAGGGAAATGACTGAAGTTTTTCCCCATCGAGGGCGCATGAAGACAAACTGATTGACTTTAAACTTTCAGGTTTTAATTTGCCCTCTACCCAGATGGCCCCTCGGGACGCATGGAACGGCCCTTCCCCCTCTGAAAACTGGTTGAACTTCTTTATTCTTGGTTTCTTTGAAGATGGTATTACCTGAAGGAATTTTTAAAAAAGTAATACATACTATTTTTTCTAATTACAAAATTATTGTAGAAAGTTCTGGAAGTCCTAAGGGGGATAAGGGATCATTTAAAAAGCAACTATAATTTTTCCCAGAGATAACCTCACAGTTGACATTGGTATATTTTTAATTGGATCTTTATAGGACTATACATGAATGTAGGTGTATATTTTTAAAAATTCCTACCAATATTTTCCTAGCATAAATTACCTTGTATTAAATGAACATCCTGAAACATAAATTCTCTTTCCACATTTCCCCAGGCTTAGTTTCTAAAAGACAAATTAGTGAATCAAAGATGCAAATGCTTTTGAAGCTCTTGTTGAAAACTGTCCAATTGCCCTCCGGAAAGGTTGTATCCAATGTGCTCTACCTGTTAGCTTGATTTCATTCCAGAAGGAAGTGGGCTTCTTCCCCTCAGTGTTTGAGTTGAGACTCTAGGGCAGAGTGAGGCTATTGAGTGATATAGTTCGTCTGTGACAGTTGATGGTGTCCCCCATGAACTTGTCTCCTCCAGAGGGGAAAAGGTGGGTTAGAACAGCCCAGCAATGTTTTCTACCCAAGTATCCCATGAATCCTTGATTCGAAGACTGTGGTCTCAGGGGTCCTCAGCCTGCAGCCCCTCTCATGTGTTTGGGTACCAAGGAGTGGTTTGTGGTTGTGTGGTGGTTGTCTGTTTGTTTGTTTTCACTATTCACATGCATTTTATCCTATCTAATAAAAGAGTAATATGCAAATTGACTGTCACTCCAACACACAAGATGACCACCCCCATATAGTCAAAGATATCTGCCCCCATGTGGACACAAGATGGCTGGCAGGGGAGGGCAGTTAGGGGAGATCAGGCCTGCAGGGGAGGGCAGTTAGTGGTGACCAGGCCAGCAGAGAAGGGCAGTTGGGGGTGACTGGGCCTGCAGGAAAGGGCAGTTGGAGGGGACCCAGCCCTGCAGGGGAGGGCTGTTGGGGGGGAACCAGGCCTGCAGGAGAGGGCAGTTAGGTGCAATTGGGCTGGCAGGGGAGCAGTTGGGCATCAATCAGGCTGGCAGGGGAGTGGTTAGGGGGTAATCAGGCTGTCAGGTAGATGAGCGGTTGGGAGCCAACAATCCTGTATTGTGAGAGGGTTGTCTGACTGCCCATTTAGGCTCGATCCCTGTGGCCTAAACAGGTAGTCAGACATCCTTTGAGGGGTCCCAAATTGGAGAGGGTGCAGGCTGGGCTGAGGGACACACACCACCCAACCCCCACCCCCATTCACGAATTTCATGCACTGGGCCTCTAGTTTATTATAAGCACCAATAGTTATACAGAACCAAATAAATACCTGTTGAGGGAAAGGTCTGGCAACAGTGAATTCTCTTCCCTGAATTCCATCTCTGCTTAAATCAATCTGCTGCTTGCAACCAAGAACCCTGACTGAATCATCAACAGCCTCTTCAGACTCGGTGTGGTCATCTGTGAGATGGAACTATCAGTGCCATCTCAGAGCACAGACAGGAGGACTAACGAAAGCACATGAAGGCACCAAACCCCACACCATGGTACATAGTAGAATCTCAATATATCATAGATTGTCACCCTTGTTTTGGGAATCTCAGCTTACCTTATCCATACAGATCAGAGGAGAGGAGAAAAATCAAGCTGTTTTACTCCCACTAGTAAATTTCACTATCATCATTTTGGTCAACGATTTTCAACCAGGGAGCCACAAGGATTTTTAAAATGTGCGGTACCTGACTGGTTAGGGAGGGACACTGACCTCTTTTCCCTTAGATTGTCATATTAAATATGACAACAGCCAACACAACGATAGCCATCCAATGTGAATGAATCAACATTATATCTATTTTTTTGTCAGATTGGCAAAAAGATATATTTTTTGGTGTGCTGCAGAGTTTCAGTAGTTGATGTGTGCCATGAAATGAAAAAGGTTAAAAATCACTGATTTAGTGATAGCAGTCATTTATCAAGTACTATACTATATCCCCAGCACTGTGCTAGACAAATACTTATCCTGCCTCTAATCCTCACAACCATGCACAGTGCATATCCCTTCCATTTTACAGATGAAGAACCTGACAGTCCAAATGGTTAACAGTCTGCCAAAGTTATCACAGAGGATTTAAGCCCAATGGAGCGGAAACTGTGGGAATTGTGCAAAAGTTTAGCGTACTCTCGGAAAGACTGAAGAACTTGAACTATAGCCATATTTAGACAGCCATGCATAACCAGTTCAGCTATTTTGATCATATCGAAACTATTAAATGATTTGATTGAGGTTTCAGAATGGAAACCTCGATGGAGAGTCTTGTGAGTTTAGTCAAACCAGCCAAATCGTTGTGCCTCTATTTAGACCTGAGAGTCTCAATGGGTCTATATATATAAAAGCCAAGTGACTGGAACCACCGGTAGCTATGAGCGGCCAACAGGACCAATCAGAGGTGGGACCAGCCAACCTCCCACGCCCCTCCCCCTGACTAGCCTGGCCCCAATCAACCCAATCAGGGCAGACCGGTGGGACCCCACCCATGCAGGAATTCATGTATGGGGCCTCTAGTTTATCAGAATCATCTTGAGAATTCTTTCAAATCACACATGCCTGCCCTCCCCACCACCCTGAAGAAAAGGGATTGAGTGGCAGCTGCTGATACAAGCAGATCTTGAGACCAGCATTAGACGCCCTGCAATTTGGAGAAACATAGGAGGAAAAAAAAATTTTTTTTTTCATGAAGACATATAGTCTAGCTTCACTGTCTCTAGGCACTAGGAGAAAAAAAAAATTGCAAAGGTCAAAAATAAAAGTACTAGTTTCGGACAATGCAGCTGGAGGGACACTGCAATGACAGGAAAAGGTGAACTATGAGTCTACGAGGTGCACAGACAAGCTCCTCTCAAGCTGGGAACACCAGAGCGCGGGGCTTAGGAAGGAGACCCCAACGCGCTGCGAAGGCCCGGTGCCGCTTATACGTCTTAAAAGCCAGGCTATCCTTTGGCTTCTGAAATGAAAAATTACTCCTAAAGAGAGGCCTGTTGTTTATTAACTATCCTTAAAAGGACTCTTTCACTCATCCCGGGGAAGATATTTTGCTTGAGAGTCTTCCCACTTTGGCGAAGGCGATCCAGTGGGCTTGGATTGAAGGGGTTTTGCCCTGAGCGAATGTCTGAGCACAAAAACCCTTGCCGACTCCAGGGACCATTTAAAGACCAGGGAAGAGATTTCCTTGAATCGATATGGGGGAGCCAAAATAAATGGCTACTCTGGTCTCTTGACAAAACATTATTGCATTTTGCAACAACAGGTCTCTGATGCAATGGACCAGGGAGCGTACTAGGAGACCTGGGTCAGGATTCAAAGAGGCTGGGCGGTCCGCAAGCCTCGGAAACGGGTTGCTCAGCCGCCCTGCAGCCCGAGCAGGGGAAGGGGCGGAAGTGGCTTTGGACGGGAGCCACCTCCGAAGCCTGAGAGCAGATCTGGGCTCTGACAGCCTGGAGATGGCTCCTGCAGATAGGGCCGGGATGGGTGGGGACGGGGCGTGGGCCCAAAGCCCTCAGTCAACAGCGGCAAAGCGAAAACGCACATGGACAAGGTTGGATCAGCCGGGAAGGCCTCTTGGAAGGCAGTCTTAGCGAAAAGCCAGAGCGAGAGACGGGAGCAATAAATCAGACCGGCAGAATGTCTGAGCTGAGGGATGCTGCTGCCTGCTCCCTGCCTCCCCAGCCAGCGGAAGCGCTCGGGTTCCAGCCCGTGTTGACTCTAGCACCCTGCCAGCTTATTCTGGCTCCAAGAAAATGAGAACATCTTGGCTAAAGATGTGGGGGGCAGTGTGTGATTTTCAGTGAAATAATTTTCCCCCAAAGGGGAAATGGAAGGCCTAAGGGCTCTTATATCAAGCAAAGCCTGGAGGTCTGCTGAGGTTTCCAGGGGTGGTTTTCAGTATCCCAAAAGCGGATGGAAAAGGGAAAAGCTAGGCAGAGGACCCAGCTCCATCTTTCAGAGATATTTTCTTGGGTACCACACTGCTGCCTGTTTGTGGGGTGTTTTTTGTTTTGTTTTGTTTGTTTGTTTGTTTGTTTGTTTGTTTTAATTACTGGTGAAGCCTGGCCAGCAGGGCTCAGTAGTTGGGTGTCCACCTATGAACCAGGATCAGGGTTCGAGTCCCAATCAGGACATACGCCTGGGTAGCAACAGATCCCCAGGAGGCTGTGTCAGGAGGCAGCTGGTCAATGAATCTCTCTCATCCTTCATTCTTTTATCTCTCTCTCCCTCAACCTTTCTCTCTGAAATCAATAAAAATATATTTTAAAAAATAGTGAAATGCCAGCAAAACTTCCCAGGCACTAACTACAGTAGAGCAGGTGGAGAGCCTGGTGTTTAGATCTGGCCTTCTGAGTCTCCGTTTCTTCGTCCATACAAAAGGTGCAATCACCCCTGCCTCCTACTGCAGAGGTGAGACCACGCACAAGACCCGGCCGCTGCGATCAGCTGCAGCCACTTGAGAAAATGCGTTTTCCGGAAGCATAGCAGCTCATGGGAAAGAGGCTCCATCCTTTGAATTCCCAGGTGAATGGCCAAGGAAAAGCAGAGAGCAATGAACTTTACAAGTAGTGTATAGGTAAGACTAGATCCCCAAGAAAGAAAGAAAAGGAGAACAAATAATGGGAGGGAATCTACTTTGGATTTGTCAGCCACTGCCTGTTCCAATCTGCCCTTCATCCTGACATCAGGGTGACCTTTACAAGCACAGATCCCTCTGACCAGACCGTTCCCGTGTCCAGAATTTGCACTAGTTCCCCATACTGAGGAAGAGGTCCAGCTTCCTCTGATAAAGGCCTATGTAAAATGCGGTGCTCGCTCGCTCTCAAGTGGCTCTCCTACAGGGTTGCACACACACGCCTCTCACCCATGGGCCTTCAGAAATGTTTGGAAAGCTTTGGTTGTCACCACGGGATGCTAGGTAGGGAAAAGATGTAAAATGTACGCAGGGTAATTAGGGACTGGGCAGTGACCTATAAAAGTTCTGGCCCAACTGCCAATAGCAGCCTTGCTTAAAAAACAAACAAACAAACAAACCACGCTCCTTTTGTGTCTTTGTTCTTGCAATGTCCTCTGTCTAAAATGCTCTCCCCCTCCCTCTATGTCACCTGACCTTCTCATCCTCAAAGGCCTAGTTCAAAACTAATCTCGCCTAGGAAGCCTTCCAGGCCCCAGCATTCCACCCACGGCAGCACTGATGGTTCTTTCCTAAAACTGTCCACTGTGGGGCCCTGGATTAGTCCCACCGGATTAGTTGGTCCATCTGCCTTCCCACTCCCCAAGGGCTCAGAGAGGCTCTCCCGGTCTTTACATCCTAGCACAGTGCCTGGCACCCAGTGAAGGTCAATTCACATTGACCGTGGGAGGGAATGATGAGCTCTAGCTTCATTCTCCATGTGAAAAAAGTCTGGAGGGCAGGCATCCACCTTCTCCGGGAAACTGCACGGGAGTCTCGCAAGATTAACTGTGAAATCACAGTGCAACCAGCACACTCGGACTTCACCGTGAGCCATGCTTCTGAGACGTCTGGTCTTCTCTTTACTTTTGTGTGTGTGTGAATTGAATTATTTTTTCTGGGCCATTAAAAGTTGTTTGATTTGGTTAATATCTTATTTATTTAATAATAGATTCCACCCTGGAAGCCAAGTTCAGGAAGGAGGAGGCAGGGTTGCTATTTCTTTGATAGAGATCTCCTTGGCTCCAGTCATCTTAGTCCAGGCATGCTCTAGGAAACAGACTCAAACTGGAGATTTGGATTCCTCAGGGAGGTGCTAGCGTGGTGGAGACAGACATATAAATAACTATATGAAGCAGAGGCTGTCAGGGCTAAACAGAGGGACAAGCGCACTGTTAGATGGGAGAAGGGCTAAATAATATGGGGTGAATGCATAGAAACCAGCAATCAGTTTGAGAATAGGGGAGGCAGCAGAGACACGAGTTATTCATATAATGATCATCTTTGTGTTCGCTTAAGAGGCAGACCAAGCTGTGATTATGACAGTTGATTATTGTCAGACATTAATTAGTTACCAGATTCATGTCCTCCAATCCCTTCTGCATACTACTGGGAGGTTGATATTTTGAAAATATACTTCCTGCCTCCCTCCCCGTACTTAATTTTCAGTATCTACAGACCAAAGTCCTTCACCTGGCATCTGTGGGTCTGGCCCAATCCTCCAATGTGAGCCACACTCTCCTCCCCATTTTCTATCGCCCCCCATTGCCCCCGCGTCAATCTTGCACTCTGGGCAAAGTGGTCGCCTGACTGTCCCCCAAACGTGACCGAGAGGCCGTCACCCTTGTGAATTGAACTTGCTGTTCTCATTATCTAGAATGGCTTCTCCTTTCTCTCAGTTCCTCCAAATCCTGCCTTTTCAGCCTCAGTTTCCCCCATACACTCAGTTTCCCAAAGCCAAGCCTCCCAAAGGATTCCACTTACTTCTCCAGCCAGGTTCATCGCATGGCAGCCCTCATATCCAGTCAGCTCTGGTGTTGAGGATGGACCACACAATTCAACCGTGGTGCCTGGGCACCTAGAGCACCACAGTGGCAGGTGAATGATCCTGAGAATGGAATAGAAGTTGAAGGGTATAGAGCAAATAGAACCTGATTTTATCTTTTGTTGTTCTCATCACTGACATATATCACAAACTATACTGCACTCAGTGAGTCCATTTAAGAAGAGTTTTGTGTTTTTGTTTTTTACAAAGTCCTGATTGGACAGAAGACCAGGTTCAAAACCTAGCCCTATTGTGGCTGCAGGAGGGAAGCTGGGACCCTCCTGGCCAAGGCTCTCATCCCAGGGCAGCCTGGGACTTTTCAAATTTGTCTCTGAGCATGGAAGCGCACACCCTAGCAGGATGGCCCACGGCCATCCATAATGGCAGCCGATTCTGTCCCCACCACCCAAGGACTCAAGTGAGGTTTCTCCCCACTTGAAGCCTAACAGCAGTGGGTTGGCTCCCAGACCATCCCAGCAACTTTTTAGCTGGGCCTCTGTTTCCTCAGCCATTAGCTACAGATCCTATGACATACCATGCAGGATTGCTTACGGATTAGAGATAATATAAACAAAGATATTGATGCAGAGTACTTGACAAGTAACTGCTAGTTATGGTGATCTTTGAATAGCTGATAGGGATCCTAAACACTACATCACGGTGAGATCCCTACAGGCAGGTAGGTCACCGGAACAGAGCAGAGAGCCACAGTGAGCAAGGCCATCTCCTCCTGCTTATCACCCTCCTTTCTACTACACAGACACACCCTAAATTCAGCCCATCTAGACCTTCTTAGCCTGATCCCTCAGCTATCGTGTTTCTCTCCTGTTTTCCCACGAGCCTCCCCTTCATTCTGGAGTCACTGCCATGTGCCCTTTTGTCCCTTGAGAACTCAAATCCCCATCTCATCATTCGACAGACACAATGCAAGTGGAGACCTGGCTTCTGCTCCCATCCCCTGCTCCCGCTCCCAGTGTCTCCCCACAGAAACCTCCTCTTCCTAGCTGACCTCCGCCTGACCAACCCTCCTTGTCCCCCGGAAGTGCATTCTTCACAAATACTTTCTGAATGGGCAAAAACTCCCGTCACTATTTATATGTTAGGAGCCCTTTAAGAGAATGCCACCAACTCCCCTCCTGTCCTGGCCTCACGGGGAGACAACCAGCCACATCCCGAGGGCAGGTCACCCAGAAGCAGGGCCGTAAAATCTGAGCAGCCCACTTCATTCAGCCACAAAGGCGGTGACCCTTGTTTTTCCTTCCACCCCAGGAAGATGGACCACCTTTAACTAGGTCAACCAACTCACAGCCTGCACTCTGCTTTCTCTCCCTTTATTATTGTGGTTCTCAGTTGGAGGCACTAAATTTATTGTGGTGATTTATGTCTGGGGGAGAGAGAAAAAAAAACAACAACAGAAAGTGTTACCGATTCTTAATGAACCTGGATGGACATTCCTGTATGGAAAAGCCTATCGTAAGGACAGGAAGGTAGCATCAGACTGTCTCCAGCGGATGATTTTCCTGAGAAGTGTCTTGAGCTGGCCAGAGCTCAAATCCTGGCAACTCTGAGATAAAAGTCAGGGGAAAGGGAACCTGCTTTCAAAAAGCCAGTCCCTTTAACTTATGAGGAGCCATCTGTCACAGGACTTGATCTTCTCACCCCTCTCTTCCTCTCTGCTTCCACAAATGCCCAGCATAGCTCTGCTCTCATGGCCCCACAGATCAACCCCTCAGTAAGCAAAGGGGAATAAGCAGCTGCTGTATAAAAATGCACCTTGCTCCAACCCACCCGCTTGCCCCAACTGTCTGCCTCGGGCCGTCCCTTCAGGTTTATGTGCTGCCTCGTAAAAGCCAATGAGAAACATCTCTCCGGGTAACAGAGAAAGAAAATGTTGATACACTGTGAAGTCGTGTTCCACGGTCTTGAGGACTCGCTGGGAACAAGATGAAAGGCATCCAAACCCAAGTGAGTTTGTTATCTTGTTTGCTTTGCTCCTGAATGCAAGCTGCACAAACACAAGACTTACAAAATGAGGGTTCTTGAACTTGTTTGTGTGTGAGTGTGTGTGTGTGTGTGTGTGTGTGTGTGTGTGTGTGTGTGTGTGTGTTTATTAATAGACAGGCGAAAGCCCAGCATTAATCTCACTCCTGTGAAACTCTCCCTCCACCTACACTTGTGTACCCAGGTCAAATCAAGCCTGAGATATATGAGAACACGGATTCTAGCTTTAACAAATACAGGAAGTCATGACCCTTTTGTTTTGATATGCTGCCTGTCCCAGACAGGCAGCAAGCCACCACTGAAACCAAGAGGTATACAAGACCTGACAATTTATTAAGAAGATTAGCTGGCTTTCGTTTGTCCACTAATGATTACTCACAAATGTGCCTTCCCTCAGAAGCCTGGGAGGTCAGGTAACTGAAGGAACAGTTGGGTTCAGTTGCGTTTCCCTTTCTTTTTGATGTGCTACTGTGTGCGGTAAATGAAGGGCTCTTTCACGTGCACCCATTCCTAACCAGATTACACACAACACGGCAAGCCTACCTTCAACAGTGTGTGTTTTCCTGCTTTCCACTGTATTTGCAGAACTGCCTGCTGTGAAATTACAAAGTTCATGGTTCAGCTGAACTTTTGAACTCAAGTGAGGATTTGACGCAGCAAAACAATCTAAATGAACCCAACACGAAGTTTTCATAGTCGAAACTGCTTTTCAGCCTATTGTCTGGGGTAATTGGGTAGGAAAGTTCTTTATTGATGTTGTAAAAACTACCAGTTTAATAACAGGCAGAGGGAGTGGAGAGGAGAGGAGTGGATGTACCTCAGAGCGCCTAAAATCAAGCTTCTCTGTGAGTTCACTGAACTCTACCTGACCCCGTGAGGAGGTCTCCCCAGGATAACCCACCCTTCCAGGGCCTGTGACGGAATGGCTGCAGCCTGCCAGCTCTTAATACCTCCGAGTGGGGCGACTCCTCAAGTGCTTCACAAAATAATAATACTCATTTAAAAAATAGTAGCTGCTTCGATGTGTCAAATGGCCACCAAGTACCAGATCCCTAAATAGGCACTTTTTTTTTTCATTCAATCTTCACAAAAACTCAAGGAGGCTGCTATTACCATCTCTATTTTATAGATGAGGAAACCTGGGCCAGAGAGATGAAGCAATTTTCCCAAGATCACATAGCTAGCATTAGGCCTCTATGTGCCTCTGTTTTCTCATCTGTGAGACAAATGTTGGACAAAAGTGATCTCAGATTTGAGATTTTAGGTTCTGGCTTACACACAGGGGAGAAGGGGAGAAGGGCAGAAGAGATTTCATTCACAGGACCTCATTTAACCCTAACAACCTGTGAGGCAGGTAGAGTTTCCCCCACTTTACTGAAGAAATTGAATTTAGATAGGTTAAGTGACTTGCCCAGAACACAGGATAAAATCTCTGACTGTAAAGCTTATTCTTCTTCCACCTCGTGACTGCAAAGTCAGTGTGATGCCATTCAGATTTCCTTGCTTTCACATCCCAAATTTTGATTATGAGAGTAAGGGTTGGTAGGCTGGGGATGAGAAGGAAGATTTGTTTTGCTTGAATAAATATAAAATTGTTTCCTGCAGAGATTTTGTTTTAAAACCAAAACATTCTCTCCTGAATTTGGGAGCAGCTGTGCCCAGAAAGCACTCCTGCGGCATGCTGCCAACTCCTGTTATCACTATGTGCCCACCACCACCATTGCTATGACTGCCCTACAGAAAGCCAACCAAGAAAGTCTGCTAGACACTAATAACTGAGATAAACTGCACAGAATGCTTAGTCTAGTCCTTTAGTAAACACCTAACATTACCTATTTTTACATTTTTATTTTTCCTCCTTTGAAAATCAGAATATTGGTACATCCCCCCCCCCCCCCACACACACACACACACATACCAGCCACACGTGGTCCAATAGGCTTCCTCTCTTGTATTTTACATGTGTCTCTTGTAAACAATATATAGTTAGATTTTGTTTTTTAATTTGACAATTTTGGTTTCTGGTTTTTGTAAAATATATTTGTATTGATTTCAGATAGGAAGGGAGAGGGAGAGGGAGAGGGAGAGATAGAAACATCAATAATGAGAGAGAATCATTAATCTGCTGCCTTCTGCACACACTGAACCATGACTTCCTGGTTCATAGGTCAACTACTCAACTGCTCAACTACTGAGCCATGCCAGCTAAGCCAAAATTTCTTTCTTTTAATTGGACACTTCATCCACTAACATTTAATGTAATAACTGATTAATATGGGTTTAAATCTACCATTCTATAATTTGCTTTCTAAGTTGTCCTACTTGTTCTTTCTTTTGCCTCCTTTCTTTTTTTTCTTTTTTTTTTTTTAATTATTTTTTATTGATTTTTTGCAGTATAATAGTAGTACATGTTTTCCTTTCCCCCTCCCCCTTATCCTCCCCCCAGCCTCCCCCACCCCCCAGCACATATTCCCAGCTTCCCCCCCTCCCCGCCCCAGTGTCTTTCATTCATTGGTTATGTTCATATGCATGCATACAAGTCCTTCGGTTGATCTCCCCCCGCATCTGCCTCCCATCCACCCAAGCCTCCCCCTGTAGCTTGACAGCCTGTTCAAGGCCATCCTGCCTCTATATCAATCACTCTCCCCTGTTTCTTTTCTTCAAAAATATCTTGCCTCTGCATACTAGAAATAAATGTATAAGAACAAAAAGTGTTTCAGTCTCGGTTTCAATGTCCAACTTTTCTGAGTCCCAGTTTCAGTGTCAAATAATTCATTATGTGTATAAGTCAGCAATGGTATCCAGATGGTGGACATATCGTGTCAATGCAAGATCCATCCTCTCTGGTTTGGTCCTGGGCTGCCTGCAGACATGCACAGCTGCTGACTGTCTTTTTTTTCTTTATTAAGGCATTACATATGTGTCCTTATCCCCTCTTCCCTACCCACCCACCCCCACCCCCTGCCAGCTCATCTCCTCATCCCCTTGGTGCCTACATCCATTGGTTAGGCTTATATGCATGCATACAAGTCCTTTGGTTGATTTCTCTCCCTTGCCCCCATGCTTCCCTACCTTCCCTCTGAGGTTTGACAGTCAATGCTTCTCTGTCTCTGGATCTGTTTTTATTCATCAGTTTATGTTGTTTATTATACTAGTATTCCACAAATGAGTGAGATCATGTGATATTTATCTTTCTCTGACTGGCTTTTTTGCTTAGCATAATGCTCTCCAAGTCCATTCATGCTGTTGCAAATGGTAGGAGTTCCTTCCTTTTTACAGCAGTGTAGTATTCCATTGTGTAGATGTACCACAGTTTTTTAATCCACTCATCTGCTGATGGGCACTTAGGCTGTTTCCAAATCTTAGCTATTGCAAATTGTGCAGCTATGAACAAATGGGTGCATATATCCTTTCTGATTGGTGTTTCTGTTTCTTGGGAATGCTCCTAAAAGTGGGATCACTGGATCAAATGGGAGTTCCATTTTTAGTTTTTTGAGGAAACTCCATACTGTTCTAGCTTTCTTGTTGTTTTGTTGATGGTTTCTTTTGCTGTGCAGAAGCCTTTTATTTTGATGTACTCCCATTTGTTTATTTTCTCTTCAGTTTCTATTGCCCTAGGAGTTGTATCAGTGAAGATACTGCTCCAGCATATATCTGAGATTTTGCTGCCTATGGATTCCTCTAAGATTTTTATGGCTTCGCATTTTATGTTTAAGTCTTTTATCCATTTTGAGTTTATTTTTGTGTGTGGTGTAAGTTGGTGGTCTAGTTTCATATTTTTGCATGTATCTGTCTAATTTTCCCAACACCATTTATTGAAGAGACTGTCTTGACTCCATTGTATGCTCTTGCCTCCTGTCAAATATTAATTGAACATAGTGGTTTGGGTTGATTTCTGGGTTCTCTATTCTATTCCACTGATCTGTATGTCTGTTCTTGTGCCACTGCCAGGCAGTTTTGAGAACAGTGGCTTTGTAATGCAGCTTGATATCTGGTATTGTGATCCCTCCAACTTTATTCTTCTTTCTCAGGATTGCTTCTTTTGCCTCCTTTCATCTCTTGTTTTGGATTAATGGAATATTATTTATTACTCCACCTATACCACCATTTACTTGGAAATATATACACTTGGACTATATTTTAGGGGCTATACTACAGATTATAAAATTCTAGTACATCCTTAATTTATCAAGTTCTAGTGTAACTTGATACTTTTACCCCTTCCCTATGAACTCCTCCTCCACAATGTATGCCTAGATTATTTTAACTCTCCCTACATTTTGCTTTATACAGTCAATATTAATTTAGATTTACCAAATATTTGCCTTTATTGTTGCCCTTATGCCTTCTTGCTTCACTGAGCTTCCAGGTGATGTGATGTTTTCTCTGACTGAAGACACTGTCCTTTTATATACCCATTTTGCAGTATGTTGATAATACATTTTCTTAACTTTTTAAATTGTCATTCTTAAATGTATGGTTCTTGGCTTAGGATAGTAGATTGGCAATTCTTTTGTACATCAAAGATACCATTTTATTGTTTTCTGGATTCTACTGTTTCTGTTGAGAAATCATTGTTTCTTTTAAGAAGTTAGATATCAGTCTAAATGTTGCTCCTTTTTAGGTAACCTATCTTTTTTTCCTATAGCTGTTTTTAAGATTTTATCTTTGGTTTATAGCATTGATACTATAATATATCCATGTGTGAGCTTTTTTTATATTTGACCTATTTAGATTTGAATCTGTGGACTGATGATCTTATCAGTTTAGGAAAATTCTTATTCTTTATCTCCTCAAATATTACTTCTACCCCATTTTCTCTGCTTTCTAATTCTGGGACTGCAAATACATGTATATTAGATCTTCTCACCCTTGATGTCCCTTATCCTCTCTTCTGCGTTTTTTACTCTTTTTGTTTCTATATGCTTCATCCTGGATCTTTTCCACAGACCTATCTTTCATTTCTCTCTTCAGCTACCTATAATAATAAAAGTGTAATATGCTAATTAGTCCAGACAGCCAAATGACCTTCCTGACAAAGCCCCGGTGAAAGGGGCTGAGGCAGAGGCAGTTAAGGGCTATCAGGCAGGCAAGTGAGCAGTTAGGGGCAATCAGGCAGGCAGACAAGTGAGTGGGTAAGAACCATCAGTCCTGGATCGCAAGAGTGTGCAGGCTGGGCTGAGGAACCCCTTCTATGCACGAATTTCATGCACTGGGCCTCTAATGTCTTCTTTAAAAACTGTCATGTGTATTCTCAGTTTGTGCTATTGCTTTATACAGCTCTAGATTTTGTTTTATATTTGATTATTTTTCAAATCTTCTATATCCTTTATTACAGTTTCCAGATCTCTGCCCAAATTCTCAATCTTGTCCTTTTTTCTTTGAATATAAAACATAAGTTATTTTAAAGCCTGGGCTTGAGAATTCTATTATCTAGAGCCTCTATGTGTCTGTTCCATTATCTGTTGATTTTCCTGGTTTTAGTTCTTGTTGTTTTTTCTCCGTGTGTGCTTGGTTATTTTTTATTGAGTCACATGTTGTGTTTGGAAAATTATTTTGAGACTAGGTTATTATCGTCCCCTAGAGAGGATTTACACATACTTGTTATGGATGCATAGGAGCACTAGCAATCCAGGCTTACCTTAATCTAATTTCAATAACTAATACCATTCAAAGCTGGGCTTCAAAAGCCCAAAGTTCACTCTTATTTCCTAAGGTACAGCCTTTTAAGATTTCAGCCCAAAGGGGTAGTGGTCAGCTAACCACTTTCATGGATCTTGAATTGCAACTTTTGTTCCCTTAACCACATGAGACTGTTAAAAGTGCTGGTCAGCCTCTCAACCACTTCATCCAGATTCCATAAAGATCCTAAATGCCAGGACCATTTTTCTGGATTTCTTTCTTCTCTAGGATCTTGGACCAGTAGTTTATTCACTATCTCTTTGTCTCTTTGATGCCTTAAAAAGTATTTTAATATATTTGTTTAGCTCTTCTATTTATTCTCAGCAGGAGGCTTGGTCCAAATTACAATTATTGATATTGAAAGTTGTCAAACTTCTTCAAAAGTATTCTTTACTTTGATATTGTTCTCTTTCTAGGTTTCCCTTTGCATTAAAACCCCTTTTCTATTATGAATTAATGATCAGAGTAATGAAAGTTTTATTTTGGGTATGTTCTGTTTTTAGTGTCTTATTGACAAAAAAATAATGTTGTTGTGATATCAGACCCCAAAATGATAATGAAGTTTAATGATTCATATAGTTTTTAAGTCTAGGAACCACTGAATCATTATAGCAAACCTAAAGGGTGGATATTATCTGTGGCTATAAGCTGGCTCTTTGGAGGACTTCATGGTGATCTGGGAAGACACACTTAGTAGATACTCCAGAATATGTTCAGTTCACAATTTGCCTTTCCATATTGCTCCTTTGAAATTGTCTTATTTCAGGCTGGGGTGGATTTCCCAGTGGCGGTCATCCATGCTGTGATGATGTGCTTCCCCAGAAGAGGGAAGTGGCTGGTTACCAAGAACCAGCAGTAGCAGACGGGCTTGGCTCGTAGAACAGACAGTGTGGCTCCTCATAGGTGGAGTAGGAAGCAGAGAGGCCAAGCCACAAACAGAAGCAGCCTCAGCAGACACTGGGCACACACAAAACCAAAGGCCAGGCCTCCCACAGTCACACTATATGGAGGCCTCCTCCACAGGCAGCCCAAGTGGGGAGCAGAGCCACCAGCAGTATCACCTACAGACAAGATGTAGCGTGAGAACCATGACCCACCCACTCTAGGAAACATATTGGCAAAGGAACAGCTTTTCCTAAATGTACAGTTTGCCAATTCTTTAAAGACAAGAGACTCCAATACATCTTCCTCCCTTGGGAAAGTCGAAATTTTTAAATGTAGACTAAAAATAATAATTTCTGCATTATTTTCAAGGATTTTACTAAATGTCTACATTTTAAGTAATCCTGCCATTGTGTGAGCCAACATTATCCTCATTTTACACGTTAAGAGATTGAGGACTGGAGAAATTGAGAAACACACCCAATGAATATAACTCGACATGGCGGGGAAAGTGTTAGAAATGAAGATTATTTGTTCTAAAGTCCACACCACAGTGCTTTTTCAAGAATTCCCTTAAAAGCAACAAAGAGATTCATTAAACACCCACATCTGTAATCCTAAAATAAACTGTTTCTGGCCACGCGAGGAACCTCCCAACTTCATGGATACTTTTGCCTTTGTTCTCATGCTTCCCAGTTCTCTGTTGTCTCTTGGCCAGTGGCTTCTGGATACAGCCTTCTGGCCCTCTGCTTGTCCATTTTAATACTTCTCACTGAAAAACATGAGACCTATTTTTCTAGGCTCAAACCTCTGACATTCTAAGGTCTTCCTTTTCAGTTCTGGTTTCTTTTAGAAGACCATGCCTAGACCCAATGTGATTTGTAGGACTATGACAACTGACAGTCACAATGCCCAATAAAAAAATTTAACCCTCCCACTTCTGGAATGCATGAAGGAAATGATCTTACAAAGGCTATCCATTAGAAACCCACCCCTGCTAGAGTTACATTTTTTAAAAAAAAGATTTTTATTCTTTAGAGCAGTTTTAGGTTCATAGCAAAGTTGAGAGGAAGGTACAGAGATTTCATATATACCACCTGCTCCCACACATACATAGCCTCCCCCATTATCAACATCCCCACAAGAGTGGTGCATTTGTTATAGCTGATGAATCTACATGATTGACACATCATTTTTACCCAAAGTCCACAGTTTACATTAGCGTTCTAGCGTTAGCTTTTAAGAAAACAATTCCCATCCTGTCAATATCTTACTTAGAAACCTCTGTTGGACTCCAGTTAGTGAAGTCTTCCTTGTCTCCAAGTATTTGCCTTATTGTTTCTTCTGTCAAGAAAACCCTTTCCCGATGCCTGGAGAATTTGAGGCCTAGCCTATCTTTCCTCTGTGTTTCCATAACTTTTTGCATGTATCCCTATAAGCATGACTCAGTGCAATCCAATTCAACAAATACATCATGAGCAACCAAGCTCTGGGTAAAGAGCTAGGTATGGGGGCCCTGAAGATGAGTGAGTCAGAATCTCTGTGCTCAAGAAGCTCCCAGGCCAATGCAGGCAACAGCACCAATGCCATCATCACAAACACATGTGTCAGAAAAGTAAAATAAAATTTACAAAAAAAGTTAAATACATGAAGAGGAGAAAGGTCAACACAGTTGAGAAATCATCAGGAAGATGGATGACTTCAGCTCAACTGGATGTATATGAATCTATGGATGAATGGCGTAAGGAAGAGAACGATGGAGAGAACATTCCACAAGAGTAATCGTGCACAAAGTCAGCAAAGTAAATAGGCAGGTATTTCTTAGAATTTCTTGAGGAGAAATGAGATTGCGGCAATTTTACTTATGAATCCATTACAGAATTCTATACCAAATACATATTTAAAATAAATAGAATAAAAACCTACTGTGTAAATATAAGCTGGGGCACAATATTTCTTTGCCAAAAGAGATTATTACAATCTGCTCTCTAGGGGTCATATACATTAATAACATTTGTACCAAAAGTATTACAAATGCATTCCACAAATAAGAGCACATCATTGAAGCAGTCACAAAGATCAGGACCAGCTGTTGATGTGGCACTGTATAGAAAACATGGATCAATTTGAAATATAAATTAATCTATTAATTAAATAAGAATGTACCTATTGCCAGAAAAAGAAAGAAAATAAGCACATTGCAGACAGGTTTGATCCGATCATACAGAAAGATAAAAATGAGAAGTTTTAGAAATTGTGCCTTGCCTCCAACTGGCTTTTGCTTGGGCTTTATTACCCCTGTTGCTGCCCCTGTGCAGCTGGATTCATCAGCAAACAGCGAATAATTCAGAACCCGTACTGGGCTCAGCATATGGCCTGATAGAGATGCTATGGGCATCTTAAACAAGTAAATTTAAATTATTTCTCAACAACAGTAGCTCCAGGATTTCTTTTTTTTTTAAATATATTTTATTGATTTTTTATAGAGAGGGAGAAGGGGAGAGAGTTAGAAACATCCATGAGAGAGAAACATCAATCAGCTGTCTCCTGCACACCCCATACTGGGGATATCCCTTCAACCAAGGTACATGCCCTTGACCAGAATCGAACCTGGGACCCTTGAGTCCATAGGCCGATGCTGAGCCAAACCAGTCAGGACTCCAGGATTTCAATAGATGAGTGATTTGTTGATGTATTCTTGTTAGAAGCGTAAGCAGGAGGCTTTTCTGAAGAGCCAACACTTCTTTTTTAATTTAATCTTTATTGTTCAGTTTATTAATTACATTATCCCCCCTTTTTTTCTCCCTATAGCTCCCCTCCACCCGGTACCCATCCCACCCTCCACCCTCACCACCCCCCATCCTCTCCCATAGGTGTATGATTTTTGTCCAGTCTCTTGTTGCACCTCCCACACCCCTTTTCTCCCCAAGAATTGTCAGTCCATTCCCTCTCTATGCCCATGATTCTGTTATACTCACCAGTTTATCCTGTTCTTCAGATTTTTAATTCACTTGATTTTTATATTCATTTGTTGATAGATGTGTATTTGTTGTTCATAATTTTTATTTTTATCTTTTTCTTCTTCCTCTTCTTAAAGAATGTCTTTCAGCATTTCATATAATACTAGAGGCCTTGTGCACGAAATTCATGCATGGGGGGTGGGTGGTCCCTCAACCCAACCTGCCCCCTCTCACATACTGGGAGCCCTCAGGGGATGTCCAACTGATGGCTCACCCCCAGCCTTTAAGCCTTGGGCAGGCAGCCATCGCCATGCTCAGCTGAGCCCCGGCTGCCTGCGACCACCCAGCCCCGGGGGCTGGGCGCTCACCGCCACTTCTGCTCACAGCGCCCAGGAGCTGGGTGCTCCCTGCTGCCTCCACCACAACCACTGCTGCTGCCACTGCTTCCCTTCACAGTGCCTGGGGGTGGGGGCCTGGGCACTTGCCACCATTGCCATTTAATCACCACCCCCGGGGCCCAGCGCTCACACCATTTGGTCTGGCCCCGTTCCTGATCAGCTGGTAGCATAGCCAATCAGGAGCAAAGGTATGGTCAAATTTGCATGTTTCTCTTTTATTATTTCATATAATATTGTTTGGCAGTGATGAACTCCTTTAGCTTTTTCTTATCTGTGAAGCACTTTATCTGACCTTCAATCTGAATGATAGCTTTGATGGGTAGAGTAATCTTGGTTGTAGATTCTTGCTATTCATCACTTTGAATATTTCTTGCCACTCCCCTCTGGCCTGCATAGTTTCTGTTGAGAAATCCACTGACAATCATATGGGTGCTCCCTTATAGGTAACTAACTGTTTTTCTCTTGCTGCTTTTAATATTCTCTCTTTGTCTTTTGCTCTTGGCATTTTAATTATGATGTGTCTTGGTGTGGTCCTCTTTGGATTCCTATAATTTTGGGTTCGGTGCACTTCTTGGACTCCTAAGTCAATTTCTTTCACCAGGTGTGAGAAGTTTTCAGTCACTATTTCTTCAAATAGGTTTTCATTATCTTGCTCTCTCTCTTTTTCTGGCACCCCTATAATTCGGATGTTGGTATGCTTGAGGTTGTCCCAGAGGCCTCTTACACTATCTTCAATTTTTTGGATTCTTTTGGCTTCTTGCTTTCCCAGCTGAGTGGATTTTGCCTCTTTGTATTTCAAATCTTTGACATGGTTCTTGTGGTCCTCTAGATTGCTTTTAGGCCTTTGTATAATATTTTTTATTTCAGTCAGTGTATGCTTAATTTCTGGTTGGTCCTTTTTCCTATCCTCATAGGTCTCATTCATTTCCTCATAGGTCTTATTCATTTCCTTGTAGGTCTCATTAAATTCATCAGCCTTTTCTAGGAGCCTTTTGAAAAACCTTATAACCATGGTTTTGAACTCTATGTCCAGTCATTTTTTTCCCTCCATTTCTTTCACATCTGATTTCTTTCCATGTCTCTGCATGGTGGCTGCTTTCCTGAGTTGGTTGATTAGCTTTGTGTGGTAGATGTCCTCTAAGGTACAGTGGCTCAGCCTCCCCAGTTACCTGAGGTGGATACTCTTGCTGCAGCCCTTTATGGGTTGCACAGTCTTGTTGAAGTTAAGCCTAGATTATCGTTGTTAGCACTAGGAGGGTTTGACCTCCAGGCCAATTGGCTGTGAGGGTCAGCTGTGCTCAGGTTGGATGGGCGGAGTCTCTGGGCTGAGCAGGCAGTGTCAGCTCCGCCCTGTGCAGCACCTGGGTCCCTATGCCGGGTGGTAATGGCTGCAAGCACCTCTGAGAGAAAGCTGCCACCAAGCTCTACCTGCTGCCAGATGATTTAGCCTCTCCCCAAATGAGTCTGCACCCCCAAAGTCTCACCCAGGGTTGTAAAACAATGCAGTCTGGTGGTTTCCTGAACTAGAGAGCAAGTCACAAGTCCTCTCTGCGCTCTCGCACACCTTCTGCTGTTCACAAGTTTATGCACACTCTCCCCAAGCTCGCCCCTTCCACAAGCTCGCTCTCGGTTCACTTGTGCATGCACGGCTCCAAACCTCTAACTCTGCACGTATCTTCAAAGCTGCCCTCTGCTGCTCCTCTGAGTCACAGTGTCCTATCTTTACTTTTATTTGTGGAATTTTCACTCAGCCAGCTTTTCGGTGATTCTGGATGATGTTTGTTCTGTTGTTAAGTTGTAGCTTTGAAATTGCTGTGTGGGGCAGCAAGATAGGTGTTTACCTATGCCGACATCTTGGTTCCTCCCCCAACACTACTTTTGTTTAAATTGTATATTTGGAGTACTTTGTAAAGGTTGATATAGGTGATGGGTAAACTGAAGCCCCCATGCATTCCCTGTCACACAAGCCATGCCAGGCATCTCCACTGTTTACCAATCATTACCCAGCTTTTCAAAGGATGATTTCCACTATGGCTTCCCCTTCCGCCAGCTCACCTTCAAGGCAGCTCCTACTCCTTCCACTAAGGCTATTTTCCCAAAAGTCACTAATAGCCTCCACTGGACAACATAAATGGCATTTTCAGTTTTTGTTCTCTTTAACCTCTCCATAGAATTTATATCCTGACCATCTATACTAATAAAGGGTAATATGCTAATTAAACCAGGAGACTGGACATCTTCCTACCATCCAACTTCCTTCTGGACAAAGCCATGGTGATGTGGGCCAAGGCAGAGGCAATCAGGCCAGCAGGGAAAGAGTGTTGGGGGCCATCAGGCCAGCAGGGGAGCGGTTAGGCAGCAATCAAGCTGGTAAGCAGGCAAGTGGTTAAGAGCCAACGATCTCGGATTGCAAGAGAGATGTTTGACTGCTGGTTTAGGCCCCACGTGGGATGAGGCCTAAATCAGCAGTTGGACATCCCCTGAGGGGTGTTGGATTGGAGAAGGTGCAGGCTGGGCTGAGGGACCCCCCACCCCTCCATGCACAAATTTCATGCACATGGCCTCTAATATAATTTATAACTTTCTTGAACCCAGTCAGGTGTGGCTCAGTGGTTGAACTAGGAGGTCATTGTTCAACTTTTGATCAGAGTACATGGCTGGGATCCCCAATAGGGAATGCACAGGAGGTAGCTAATCAATGATTCTGTCTCATCATTGATATTTCTATGTCTCTCTCCCATTCCCTTCTTCTCTGGGAAAAAAAAAGTATATAACTTCCTTGAAATTCCCCCCCGCCACCACATTGCCAACCTTTGCTTCTATGGTAACATTATTATGTTAGGTTTTTTTCTCCCTCCGTTAGGCTTTTCCTGATTCTTATCTTTATTCTCTGCCCAATTTTCTTACACACAGGAATTTTTCAAAGTTAAAGCTTGATCTCTTGTTATTCTTTCATTTCAATATCTCCTTTGGGATTTGCCTATGCTGAAGGCTTTAATTATTACCTTCACACAGAGGACACTGAAAACCTTTACAGGGTTAAAGAGCCAAAGGTCTTTATTTCGTGTCATATTGCATTGTCTAAGATTTCTAGTCCAATGCTGGTATGAATATCCTTGTGTATTCCCAACTGTAGTGGGAAGACTTCTATCAGTCAGCATTATTAGTACAGGTTTCTAGTAGATATCCTTTATCAGTTTGAGGAAGTTAGCTTCTGTAACTATTTTATTGAAAATTTGCCATTATTTTTATTGCTTTGAGATTTTTGCTTTTTATTGTGGTAAAAGTACACATAAAATTCACTATTGGTAGCATCTAGGATATATATAATGTTGTGCAATCATCACCACCATTAGTTCCAGGACATTTTTATCACCCCAGAAAGAAATCCATGCCCAGTAATCAGTTACTTCCTACTTATATCCTGACAACCATAAACTGCTTTGTGTCTCTATGGAATTACATATTCTGAATATTTCAGATACGTGGACTCATACTCCTTTTCATATATATGAAAATAAAATATTCATTTTCATCCTATGTATCATATAATATGGTTTTTTAAAATATATTTTATTTATTTATTTATTTATTTTACAGAGAGGAAGGGAGAGGGATAGAAAGTCAGAAACATCAATGAGAGAGAAACATCGAACAGCTGCCTCTTGCACACCCCCTACTGGGAATGTGTCTGCAACCAAGGTACATGCCCTTGACCAGAATCGAACCTGGGACCCTTCAGGCCACAGGCTGACGCTCTACCCACTGAACCAAACAGGTTTCAGCTACCTGGCCTCTTTTACATAGCATAAGGTTAAGGTTCACCTATGTTGTAGTATGTATTAGTACTTTATTCAAATAATATTTCGTTAATCCATGTTTTGTTTACCCATTGTCAGTTGATGGACATTTGAGTTGTTTCTATCTTTTAAATATTGTCAATAGTGCTACTATGAACATTCATGTACAAGTTTTTGTTTGAACACCTGTTTTGAGTTCTTTGGGGTGTACACCCAGAAATGGAATTATTGAACCATGTGATAATTCTATGTTTAATTTATTGAGGAACTGCCAAAATATTTTCCACAGTATTTATATCATTTTACATTCCCACCAAAAATGTACAAGAATTCCAATTTTTCTACATTCTCACCACCACTTGTTATTTTCCTTTGTTTAATTATTATTATAGCTATCATAGTGCTATTTCATCATGGTTTTGGTTTATATTTCCCAAGTGACTAAGAATGTTGAGTGCCTTTTCATATGCTTATTGGCGATTTGCATTTCTCCTTTGGAAAAATGTCTTTTCAAATCATTTGTCCATCTTTTCATTGAATTGCTTTCCTTTATGTTATTCAATTTCAGGACTTATTTATATATTCTGGACATTAGACCCTTGTGGGATATATCATTTGCAAATATTTTCTCCCATTCTGCACAATGTCATTTCACTTTTTTTTTATAATGTCCTTTGATGTATAAAAGTTTTTAATTTTGATAAATCAATTTATCTGTTTATTTTTTTCTTTTGTTGCTTGTGTTTTTGGTGTCGTATTTGAGAAACCACTGCCAGATCTTATATAATGAATATTTGGTCTTGTTTTTCTCCTATGAATTTAATGGTTTTAACCATATTTAGGTCTTTTATCAATTTTAAGTTAATTTTTTATATATGGTGTGAGGTAAAGATCAACTTTCTTTTTTTTTTTTTTTTTTTTTTTGTCTGACTATCCAGTTGTCCCAGCACCATTTGTTGAAGAGACTATTTTCCCCATTGAATAATTTTGGCACCATTGTCAAACATAAACTGATCACAGATGTTGAATTTATTTCTAGACACTCAATTTCATTCCATTGATCTATATTTTATCCTTATTCTAGAACTACACTGGTTTTTATTACTGTAACTTCAAGATTGGGAAGTTAATTCTGAAATTGGAAAGTGTAAGCCCTCCAATTTTGTTCTTATTTTCAACATTCTTTTGATTATTCAAAATTCTTTACAATTTCATAACAATCTTAGGATCAGCTTTCTCATTTCTGCACAAAAAATTAAAGGACATTAAAATTTTGATAATGATCGCATTAAATCTGTAAAATCTCTTTTTGGTAGTATTGCCATCTTAACAATATTAACCCTTCAATCCCTGAACAAGGATTTCTTTCCAATTATTTAGGTTCTCTTTAATTTCTTTCAGCAACGTTTTGCAGTTTTTGGTGTGCAAGTCTTGCATTTCTTTAGCTAAATTAATTCCTATGTAATTTGGTCTTATTTGTTTTTAACTACAGAAAAAGTATAAATTTGATTAAATGCTTTTCAGTCTTATGGTTTTTTTCTTTAATTTGTTAATTTAGTGAATTGGTAGATTTTCTAAAATTGAACCATCCTTGTAATTCTGGCATAAACATTACTGGATCATGATATATTATGCTTTTCATACATTACTGTAGAAAAGTAGAAATCAGATAAATGGGACTCAAAATCACAAGCTTAGTGACTTGTTAAATGTGAGGAGTGAAGAATAAGTACTTATTTCTGGTTTGAATAAGTATTTATTTCTTTATTTCTGGGTTTGAATAACCGGGTTGACAGTAGTGCCATTCACAAGATGAGTTGAAATATACTCAGGAAGAAGATAAATTTTTTGAGGACACATTAAGTTTGGACATCTTTGGGACATCCACATGTGTTTTGAAAGAATTGATACAAGGTAATTTAGAATGTTGACCCAAGATTTTTTAAAATAGGCCATGGACTCTCAATTAGAAAAAGAAGTAAAAAGAAAAGTGAAGAATAACATATGCTGTGAGTTGTTTACCTAGTACCAGTAAGACACTGGTATCATTGAGAAGGCCATGCTTGCCAAGACCAGTTTGGCTCAGTGGATAGAGCATCGGCCTGAAGACTGAAAGGTTCCGGGTTCAATTCCGGTCAAGGGCATGTACCTTGGTTGCAGGTACATCCCCAGTTGGAGGTGTGTAGGAGGCGGCTGGTCGATGTTTCTCTCTCATCAACGTTTCTGACTTTCTACCCCTTTCCCTTCCTCTCTGTGAAAAATTAATAAAATATATTTTTTAAAAAAGAGAGAGAGAGAGAAGGCCACACTTAAAAACAACCCAAACACCAACTTTTATTTTTCATCCTGCCTAGCAAGTAGGAAGGGGTAGTTCTTTGACAGGGGCTAGCCAAACAGACAAAAGCACCAGTTACTGATGTGGATTCTAGCAAAGCTCTTAAGACAAACAAACAAAGATGTGGAGGGTCTAAGCCCCTCTTCCAGAAAAGCACAATTGAAATAATATTGGTTTGCACAGTGACTCACTTTGGGGTGATGGAGGTTGCTTTGGTGGCCAACACATCTGAAAAGTATTTGGGATAAAGAACCTATTTTCTGCTTAATCTTGGGTAGGGAATCTAATACATTGTATGACTAAGCAGCATTGGAATCTAAAGTTCTGAAGAAACACTCTCCTTTGCCAGATCCTTTCCTATTCAATGTCCTCAATTCTGAGTAAGAGACTCCTTCCTCACTATGAAGTAAGGGGCAATATAGGATGATAATTCAGAGCTTGGGCTTCATGGACTCAGAGAGACCTGGATTCCAATCTCAGTTTTACAAACTCTGGCATTACTAACCTTTCTGAGCCTCAATCTTCCCACCAGTAACATGGTGATAATAACATGTAGGATTGTTGGGGAGTTGGGCAAAAGAATAAAATAAAATAAAATAAAATGATATATGTAAAGTATATGGCATAGGATGCAAATATTAGCTTTTGTTATATTTATTAACTTTTAAAAATGCTATTGCATTTTTAAAAGAAATGATGTATACTCTGGTTTCTCTTCAGATCACATACATCTTTCGCCTTTTACTAAAAACAATGATGTGTTTTAGGGAGGCTCTCCATTTGGATCTGAGTAGACAGCATCATTTGTCAGTACCCACGCAAGTATTATGTATGTAATGCCTAATGATTGCAACTCCTCAAGAGAAAGGAATTAGAAGCTTTGGGCAAAACTGTTGTTATGAAATGTAGAAGTGGCCTCTGCTGAGTGGTAAGGAAGTCTAAACTAAGTGAGAAGGATCAAGACTGGGGTCAAACCACAAGAACAGGAAAGCAAGGGGATAACCTCAAGGGAGACGATGTGAACAGACAGGGCTGAAATCGCCTCCTCCATTGCCTGGGAGGTTGGCCTGACTGCCAGCTCACAGTGATAGAGGGTAGAAGCTGGGCCTCTCTCAGAGACAAATACATCCACATCATCAGGCAATTAAGTCATTTTAGTGGAAACAGGCTTTTCCAAAAGTGACTGGAACGTTGCCACAAGTAATTTTAGGACCCTGAAAATGATGATTCCTTCATGATTCCTAGGCTGGGACAACCCAAGAAGCATGGCATGACCAGAAGCCTACACAGGGTATTTAACCTCGGGAAGATCAACTTTCTCCAGAGACTAGGGAGTCACAGAAGTCCTGAGTGGGAGTAGAGCGAAAAGGGATAGCTGGGGTGTGTGTGTGGGGGGGGAGGGGGGGTGATGACTAGGCCACCTATGAAGGAAAATTCCTGAACACAGGACCTTCCTTGGTAGAGAAGAGAATGTCTATTGATCCCAAGAGGATCCAGAGAATCCCAAAGCCATCTCTAGGCACACTGGCTCCCAGTGGACTTTCATTCCCAGCAGCGCCTGTGCCTCTTTTGAAGGAGGACTCTCTTCAGGCTGTCAGAATTGCTTTTTCTGGGTGCCCTGGAGAAACAGAAGTGCCTGGGAATTTATGTCTCCCTGGAGGCAGCCCTTAAACAATGACCATGACAGTCTGGAAGTGACCTACATGTCTCAGAGAGCCCCTGGGTGACTGGTCCATAGTTACCCTTAATGGGACTTTGCTTGATAGCACACTCTTGATTGGCTTCCTCCCCTCCATATGCCATTCCCCACTCCATTCTGGCTTTTCCTAGGAACACTTGTGAACAAATCAAGGGTTTGATTTCTGGGGAATCATGTGCCTCATAGCAATGGTGTCCACCATGCTGCTCATAGGTACATGATAAATATTTGAGGAGAGAGAGAGAGAGAGAGAGAGAGAGAGAGAGAGAGAGAGAGAGAGAAATTCTGTACACTTGAACTACCAGTACTTTGTCCATAGAAAAGAACCCAGGCCTGGCTAAGCCAGCATATGGTCAGAAGAGAAAGTTCACTCTAGAAAAACCATTGTAACCTGAGGACAGATAAAGCCAATACTTTGTCTTGTGGGTAGAATTTCCTCTTCGTTTCCTTTAGTGAAAACTTCCACAAACCACAATGGGTTGAGTATGAAGTCTCTGACTCAGATCTGAAGGAAGTTCAGTGTCAGGTCAAAAAGCAGGAAAAAGGAGGTGAGAGAACATACCCAGAGAGCAGGTCCAAGAGAGGCAGTGGCCTAAGAACATTGCCATCCAGCCTTCCCTGGACAACCAGAAGAGTGGCACTGAGATCAGTGCCCCAAGTTTGGCAAATGTCCTGCCTCTTTCTAATCTCTTCTTTATGTTTCTACCACAGTGAACTTTCTGGAATGGAGTTAGGGACATTGCAGAGAAGGTGGCATTTGCACTAGGTTATCGTGGTAAGCAAAATAATGCCCCTCTCCCCCCCCCCAAAAAAAAATGTCCATGTCCTAATACCCAAAACCAGTGCCAAGGGAATTTGCAGATAGATTAGTTAAGGATATTGAGATAGGAGATTATCCTGGGTGATCTGGGTGGGCCCAGTGTAATCACATGTCCCTGTTAAGAGTGAGGCAGGAGAGTCAGAAAGAAAGATGTGCTGACAGAAGCAGAAGTCAGAATGATGTGGCCATGAGCCAAGGAATGCAGGCAACCTCCAGAAACATCTCTGCCAGCACCTTTATTTTAGCCATGAACCCATTTCAGACTTCTGAACTCCCAAACTGTAAGATAATAAATGTGTATTGTTTTATGCCACAAAGTCCATGGTTATTTGTTACAGAAACTAATGCAGTCATGAAGGATGTAGAAGAGCTTTCTAGGAAAAAAAGTGGGGAAGCCAGGCATTTTTTGAGAACAAACACAAAGGCTATGGTAGAACATGGTGTCTTGAGGGAACAATAAACTCCTCTGTATGCCAGAAAACCTAGTTGTTACCTTTCCCACATCAGTTCCCCCTAATTCCCACCTAACAAGATGGAAGTTTTGTTCAGGTCCCCCTCTTAACCCTTAAAGGCAGATGCTTCATGGGAAGCTGGCACCATTCCCCACTTGGGGTGGGAAGGAACTAGTTGGCCTGAAGGTGATGCCAACCTCTCACTAGTGGATGACTGGGGGGTGAGCATGAGCCCAGTTGGGCCAATGGGAGAGACAAGAAAATCCACCAGGGAAGGGGACTCTGAGGAACCCTTCCTCTTCTCTTCCTCTGTACGTGTTTAGGTCTGGCTGTGATGCCTGGAAGGAAGGTGGAAAGAACCTAGCTCTTCACCAATATCACTGAGTCCTTGAAATAACCTGAAGTCAGCCATGCTAGGGGACTTTTCTGTATCATGAGATAATCATTTTTGTCTCACTTGAGTGGCAGTTTCTGTTACTTGCAGCTGAAAGTATCCTAACAGCATAGCTAATTTTAAAAGGTTGAGATCAGATTACAAAAGGCCTTGAAGGTCACAATAAAAAATGAGAAATGCATGGAGGAATTAGATATCTTTAACAGAGAAGTGACTTTGTTGCGGGGAGGGGGTAAATGATTGTGCACAGAAGATAGATGGGACTGGAAAGAGACTGGATGGAGAAGGTTAGGGACTCCCACAACAGCCCAGGTGAGGGATTCTGAAAGTCTGAAAGGAAGCAAAAGGGGAATCAGAGGAGGGACCAGATTCAGAGAGCTTGGAACCTGAGTGCACGTGGAGGATAAGAAGCTGGAGATGACTACAGGAGTTTAAAAACAACATTCATTACTGTAATCCCAAGAATTAAGTATTTTAAATGCCTTTTAGTGTCTACACCTGTATTACAGGAAAGCCTCAAGTCTCCTTCCCCGCCACTTTCAGCTGGGCGGCAGCCTGTATTTAGAGTGAGTCAAAAGAAACAGTGATTGAAGTCAACACAGATGTTAAGAGTAAGATTAACACCCAGAAAAGCTGCAGGGTCCCAACCCTCCCCCCTGAGTCAGGAGCCAACAGAGTCTCCTTTTTTCTACTCTGTCTCTTGGACACGTACGAAAACGAGTTCCAGCTTAAACATCTGGACGTGCACCAGGGCCTTCCCTTCCTTTTTTGTTCTCCTGCTTTCCATCAAGGGACAACCCAAACAGTGTACTTGGCAATGACATGAGCACTTCTGCAGTAGCCACGCCAGTGTCACTCTTCAATTGGAAAAAAAAAAATACACACACACACATTTCATTTTAGATTTTGGCCCCAGGTCAGAGATTCCTTTCTCAGGTAAAAATAGCATCACAGACATGGAAATGGGAACATGAAAAGGAGATCCCGAGCTCACATGTTTCAAAGGGCACCGGACTTGTGGCTCTCCATTGGTGAGAACACACCACAAGCTGTTGAAGAATGATTAATAGTCCCAAGACTGTGAAGTGAAGACTGATCAACCACGCCACGATTGGAAGGCTGAAGACCTGCGGACAGGGTGCCCGGCTGACACCGTGAACGACGTCCGATGAAAGATTTCTGCTCCTGGAGCAGCTGAGGGTCTGCCTCCTCCTTCGTCCAGCCTCCCATTCCGCCCCTGTATTTATATATGTTAATATATTACAGGTTGAGATGTCTCGGGTTATATTTCACAGGTGACATTTTTAATCTGCCTCAAAATGTAAACATAACCAGGGTGTTCTGCAGACACACCGCCTAGAGCCACTGTCAAGTGGAAAATTCAGTGGAAAGTTTAGCCTGTCTCCAAGTTTAACTCTGTTGAGGAATGTGGCAAAAACAGGTGTTGTCTGACACAAGTAATAATTATCTTTCACCTTGATGGATGTTAGTTTAATCTGTTCCTTACATGGTCTCTTGGTCTCAGCTGACTGAATTTAGTGCCAAAAAAGCAGATGAGAGGCAAGTGTGGCTGGTATGTGACACTATTTACAAGACAAGGCTTGGGGGCCAGGCTTGATTGATTTTCATAAGGGCATTTAATCATTCCTCCCAATGAATGTTTAAATCTAGATGGATATCATGGCACTCTGGTAATGCACTAACATTTTCATTAATGAATTTTAAAAGTGTTTCATTGAGAGGTTGATTCGATTCAATGACTTAAACAGAAAAGAGAAAATGAGTTACTAGAACATTTTTCTAAGACATTAATAGACCCCATATATTAAAGTCTCAGGATAAATTACTCAGCGAGAGGAACTGCAATGTTAGATGGGGAAGAGAGAGAAACACCTCCCTAATGCTGATCTCAAGCAGACTTATTCAAAATTTTTCAACTTGGAGGGCGTATAACTTTACTGGTGTACCGAATATCCCAGAGAGGCCTGTCTGTGCAAAAGATGAAGCAGCATCGTCACTATATGACTTATTCTTTTTTATTTTTTTGGCAATATTTTTTTGTTTTATACGCAATGACAGGCAATTCAAGAAGATCCTGATCTTGGCAATCTTTTGGACATAGTCCTTTCAGAAGGGGAAATAGGCTATCACCCCCAAATGGCAGGAGTAAGTATTGTAGATCATCTTCTGAGCAAGGCCTGTAAAGCTGACCATATTCCTTCATGGAATATCTAGGTTCCCCTCATAAAAGATAGTGGAGTGGAGTGGGTAAGGCTGGGACCCTGAATTGCCTGGATCTTGGCTCCTTTATCCACCAGCTTACCGACCCTAGCAAGGTACTTCACTAGCCTCAGGTTATTCATCTGCAAAATGGAGATAATGCTATTATTTACATCATAGGACTTTGAATTATATTTATAAAATACTAGAGGCCTGGTGCACAAAATTCGTGCATAGAGTGTGTGGGGACCCCTCAGCCCAGACTGCACCCTCTCTAATCCAGGACCCTTTGGGGAATGTCCAACTGTTGGTTTAGGCCCGATCCCAGCAGTTGGACATCCCTCTAATAATCCAGGACTGCTGGCTCCTAACTGCTCACCTATCTGCCTGCCTGTTTGCCCCCAACTGCCTCCTCTGGCAGCCTGGTTGCCCCTAACTGCTTCGCCTGCTGGCCTGGTCACCCCAAGCAGCCTGCTGTTTGGTCATTACTGTGACGGCGTCCTGGACAATTTTCATATTCCTCTATTATTAGTATGAATGAGATGATCATGAAGGGGATAAAATAATGACTAAGACACATACATGGGTGCATGTGTGCTTACAAAAAACTTAAAACCCAATGAGAGAAGCAGAGGCACATGAATTATTACAGAATAAATGGGATAATGAGCAAGTATTATGTATAAATAAAGAATTCTGGCAGCAAGGAATGATTTATCCCATCATGATCTGGGCCTTGAAAAATGAGTAGACCCAGCCAGCATGGCTCAGTGGTTGACCTATGAAACAGGAGGTCAGGGTTCGATTCACGGTCAAGGTAGAGGGTGTGCAAGAGGGCTGCTGATCAATGATTCTCTCTCATCATTGATGTTTCTATCTTTCTCCTTCTCCCTTCTTCCCTGAAATTAATAAAATACACATATTTTTAAAAGTAGAAGTTTAAAAAGGAAAATGAGTAGAATCTCCACAGGAAGGGGACATCAGCAGGTGGGGAGAGAGACCAGCTGTCATCATGGAGAAGTAGGGAGAGTAATCTTTCCACTACTAGAACAGTTTGCAGGAAACCAAGCAAGGTGCATCCTAACATTTACTCCTGCACCAGATGCAAAACACAGAGAAAGGTCAGGCATTTTAGGAACACTGTTTCCATCACCTCAGAACAAGCCCACAGCAGAGCCATTAGTTTGATACAGACAAATCGGCCCTGCATTTCATGCACACCAGTGTCTTCTCTGGGTCCAGCCCCAGGATCAGAGGCCATGGGGACCAAAGGGCTGGCGGGAGAGCTGGTGCGGAAGCAGGTCCTGTGTGCACATTGCTCGGATGCCCTTGCTGTAACCTTCCAGCGAGTCCAATGGGTCACATTCATGGCCACACTCCAGACTGCCCAGTCTTTCGCCAGCTTTCCCTTCCAACCATTCCCTCCAGGAGTTCCACCTGGGAAACTGCTCTCCAACAAGAATGGCTAACATTCACTGGGTGAGCCACTACTACATGCCAGGCACTGGGCCAGGCTCTCCACAATCTAGGTACTTTATGGAGAGGTGCAAACTCAGATTTCACGAATCTAGCCTCTCGCTCAGAGCTGTGTTGCCTCACTGCCCTGTGATTGCTGTGGCTGCTATTGTCCCAACTCCCACCGGGCAGTGCCTGGACTGCCACTGTGCTCCCCTGATCACCTGCCTCTGGGACCTTCTCTTGTTCCCTGAGGTCCCCACAGCAGAGATGTTGGGCTCAAGAGAGTTCTCACCTTAGCACACAGCCCTTATAGAACACCCTTTGGGGAGAGAGTGGGGAAGGGAGCCAAAACTGCATACCTGGGACCCTCCTTCCTCTTAGCCCCGCTGTTTAATCTGATTGCCTCTGCCAAACATCTCCGCTCCAGGTGACTTTCTCCCTAGAGACTTCATGGTCCTGCCTCAAGTCCGACCCCCTTTGGAGATTCCTCTCCCCAGGATGTCAGACAGAACTTAACCTGTCCAGCTGAAAATGGTTTGGCTCAGTGGATAGAGCGTTGGCCTGCGGACTAAGAGGTCCCAGGTTCAATTCTAGTCAAGGGCATGTACCTTGGTTGCGGGCACATCCCCAGTGGGGGGTGTGCAGGAGGCAGCTGATTGATGTTTCTCTCTCATCGATGTTTCTAGCCTTCTATCCCTCCCCTTTCCTCTCTGTAAAAAAATCAATAAAATATATTAATTAAAAAAAAAAAGCCTTAACCTGTCCAAACGGTAAATGGTGAGCCAAGTTAAGTCTCCCCTCCAGGTCCTAATCAATAAGCTGAACTTGGGCCTTTAGTGTTCCTAAATGATCCATGAAAGAAAACTTTCCATTACATTCTATAAGAGACCTTGTGCCCGGACCATACAGAAGCCCTTTGGAGATGGTTATTTCCACCCCAGACCTAAACGCCCTACTCCCTTGTAGAAATCGCCACAGGCCTCTTATTCGGAAGTCTCCATAGAGGCCTCTGTCCTAGCTGCCAAAGAAAGCCCTGCCTCATTCCAGAGCAGAGCCTATACCTCCTGCCATCACCTATGCATACACACCCAGGAGGCAGCTTTCACTCTGGAGCCAGACAAGGTGGCCCCAAGTGACCAGGAATTACTAACACATAAACACTACACCAGTATGTTTGCTGATGAGTGGATGCTGATATTAAAACTTAATATAATAATATCTGCCATTTATTTGGGGAGCACTTCCCAGGCCAAGCAGTTTATAGAATCTAACCAATGAATTCTCCCAATAACAACAAAAGTGGGTGCAATTATTCTATCGGTTTTTTTAATCGGAAAATTAGGATGTAGAGAGGAGAACACTGCACAAGAAACATGTGGCATAACCAGAATTTAAACATGTGCCATCTGACTCCGAGCCCCTGGGTTCTTGTTCCGCATGCTCCAGACTCCTCCTTCACAGGCCTGAAATGTACTGGCATGGGTTTCCTCATGAGCTTCAGACCTCAGAGGTAATTCCCGAGGCAATAATCCTCGTGAAACAAGTCCATTTTTTATGTGTGTTTTCCTGGGTGTCACCCCACATGAGGGATGAGAACATGTGCTTTTCTTCCCTGGGCCACACCCTCCAATGTCCATGTTCTCTGGTGACCTCCCAGCACCCTTCTCAGGCCCCTTCCTTTCTGGACTGCTTGGTACCACAGGCAATCTAGTGTTCTTCCTCCTTGGCTTACAAAATAGTGAAGAGCTCCTAATTCTTGTTCTCATTGTTATTATTTAATAAATTCAGGTTCTAGTTATTGTTTTAGTCCCATTTCCTGCTTCTTTTTCTTCTTTCTGGGTGGATACTCCTTGCCTGTTGCAGGCTGGAGACATCTATTCTTCCATAAGCCAGAGGTGTCAAGCCAGAAAGCCAATAGCTGGCAGGGTCTGAACAAGGGCCCAGGACAGTCTAACTCAAAGCCTGCAACCAAAGAAGAAGGCATCTTCTCCACAAGAAATCCTTCAGGCCGAAACCAGTTTGGCTCAGAGGATAGAGTGTCGGCCTGCAGACTGAGAGCTCCCAGGTTTGATTCTGGTCAAGGGCATGTACCTTGGTTGTGGGCACATCCCCAATGGGGGGTGTGCAGGAGGCAGCTGATCAATGATTCTCTCTCATCAATGTTTCTAATTTTCTATTCCTCTCCCTTCCTCTCTGTAAAAATCAATAAAATATATTTTAAAAAAGAAATCCTTCAGGAAAGACCATTCTGCTCTCCCTAAGGAGACCAGGAGAAGCTTTGGGCCCATAGCAATCCGCTCACCCACTCAGTGGAAAGGAGGCAGACAGCAGTGCTAGTGACAGTGAGGGCTGCATTTCAGGAAGCCTCAGCCTGCAGACCCAAAATTCAGACGTGGAAGTTCAAAGAGCTTCACAGGTCCCACCCATGTCAGCTTAGCCACAGAACTAGAGTGAAATGTTCACCTATAGCTGAAGCAACAGTTTGGGGGAAAGGCTCAGGAAAGAATGACATGACCAGCCCTTAGTGAAGTGTTATCTGCAATTAAACAGTAGGAGTGTGTCCCGTTCCTGTGGTGGCCACAGCACACTAGCCAGGAGACCTGCAAAAGCTTCTCCAATCATCCCCTTCCCAAACCCTCAAAATGCCAGCCTTCCAATAATGGCGACTGAAAGAAAATGCTAAGGTCCCTCTCTGGATTCCCTTGCTTCCTCTCCAGTCTCTTTTCTTCCTCCCCCCTCATGAACACCTGGGTTTTTCCTACCATCTTGGTCCTCCCTCAGGGTATTAGTTCTATTTGGAAGAATAAAGCAGATTCTTGAGGTCCTCCATCTCCTGTGAGTACCAGCTCTTTTATTCTCTCCACAGCTGAAAACAGACAACTGCTTATGTTGGTAATAACTCTAATGTATTGTCCTCCTCACAGTCTCCTTTTCTATGCTGGAAATGGTATAAGGGAAAGTAAAGAAGGAGATAAAGGGGGAAGAACAATCCAGTGTAGCATTCACTCATCACCCTAGTAACTACAAAAAAGTGTCTCATCCTCCCAGAAAATGTACCTAACATGTAGCCTGACACATAATAAACACTTAATGAATATGTTGAATTGAATTAATATTTATGCATTAAACATCTATGTTTAAAGCTCCCAGAACTTAAGAAGTGCCAACAAAGCAAGCACTCTGAATGCCCAGCTACCCATCTGCATTAGGAACTTACATAGTAAGTGAACCGTGAACCACCATGACAAGTCCAGTGAAATGGCCCAGAAGCAAAGATAGTGGATTTTCAAGAAAACAGCAAAGCTCATCACCTCTTGCAGCTCACTGTGATAGCTGGATTCCTGTGGATTTAACTCCAGTGTCAAAATTAGGTAAGTCAGATGCAAGTGGCTTTCCTTTCAAGAAAGATCTTTTGGTTTGATTATATTCCAAGAACAAACCTATGGTGAGACCTAGAAACAGACCCAAACTCAAAATATCTAGGGTGGGAAAGAGAGAGACAAAAACACACACTAAACACAGTGAAGCTAGACTAGAACAGGGTGAATTTAACTGTATGTTTTCACACATACATATACAAACACTCACATAGACCGCAAACACTTTTTTTTTAATGGCAGAGAGTGAGTGAATCCCAGCAATCTGAAAGTTCCCTCAAACAACCATAAGAAATAGAAATAGAAATGAAAATTGGTTGGGGGGAAAAGAAGACATATGTAAAACTTTAGACGATAAAAAAAAGATATCACAGTCAGTCTTCATTACTGATAAACCAGACATGGAAAATTAAATGAAGCAAGAATTAAAAGATAACAGCACTTATTGAACACTTATGGGGTGCCAGCCACTGCATTATCCCCTTCGCCTACAACAACCATGTGAAGTAGACGTTACTATTATTCAGTATTTACAGATGAGGGGACAGAGGCTGAGGGAGGATAAAGAACTTACTCAAGGTCATGTGACTAGTAAATGGTAGAGCTGAGATTTGGACCTACATCTATCTGACACCAGAGCAGCAAATTCTTTTTTTTCTTCTTCTTCTTTTGTGGCTCAAAGGTAGCTGTGTTGTTGTTGTTTGGGGTTTGTTTTTGTGTGTGTGTGTGTTTTCTTTTCATTGTCTGAAGTTTTACATGTCTTCTTTTTATCCCAATTGACCCCCGCCCCCCAGGCATTCCCACCCCTGAGGGCAAGCTCTGCCGCCCCAGTGTCTATGACCATTGGCTATGCTAATATGCATGCATACAAATCCTTTGGTTGATCTCTAACCATCCCCCTCATCTCCCCTGCCAGAGCAGCAAATGCTAAACTGCATTACTTCCCAGGTACCATCACGGTTATTAGAGGCATCTGACAAGTCATATTTTATTTTATTCTAGGATAGTAGCCTCAAGAATGGAATAAGAAATGCATGTTGAAGGAAGTATTCAAATATCACAAAGGATTGTGGTTCAGGCAATTGCTAAAGAGTCTAAAAGGCCTCCTTAGACGAGGTAGGAACTATAGGATGAGGTGCATAGGTAGGACTATGGAAGAACCTGGCTGGGGAAAGAAATGAAAGTTCTAGTAAGTAGGCATCTATGCCTGGAGCAGAGAAAGTGAGACTTTGGGTCAGAAAGAGAGGTAGAGCAGACAAACCAAGGAATCTTTCTGTAGACCATGTAGAGCCTTTGAAGGATCATGAGCAGGAACATGGATAAAGGAAGCTGAGAAGGCACTGAATTGGGGAGGGGAAAGAGGCTGAGGGCAAACAATAGCAGGGTGGATGGAACAGGCCAATGCCAGAGTTAGAGAAGGCTCTGAGTTTATAGTCCAGGATGGGGTGAGAAGACCTGAACAGCCTCCACAATACATTCTACCATAGGCTGTTTGGATGAGGATGAAGGTCAAAGAGAAGACAGAGATCATTAACTCTAAGTTTAAGTCTGGATCTTGAACATGGTGTTTCCATTAATTTAAAAAAAAAAAAGTGAGAAGGGAAAATTGATTTTGTTAGTTGGGGGTGGTGCATGTTTGTTGGGGTTGGGGTGACAGAAGCAGAGATGAATTTTATGTTTGGACACTTTACGTTTAACATGATAAAACTTAATATTCCATGTAAGCCTGAATCCTCTAGAAGAGATATCAAGGTTGGAGTGTAAATTTGGGCATCACCTATTCAAGAGGATCAAATTGTTCTCTGTGTCTAAAGCCAAAAAAGAAAGGGGGGAAGGGAAATAAAGGGAGAAAATAAAAAAGACAGAACCTGCAGCATTTTTAATTTGCCCCTTTTTTTCAAAGTGAGATGGACCTCAAAGGGTAGAGGTAATTAGAACACTATCAGTCCTTGATTGTCCCTTTGACAAGTTCTGAATTTGACACTTTACATACATTATCTTTTTATTCTCCTCCCCACGGTCCTGTGAAAAGGGGGTATGTAGCCATTTTATAAGGCTTGAGGCTCAGTCCATTGTACATGGGCACAGTTTGTCAGAACTAGGATTAGAAGTCAGATGGAATTCCAAAATCCAGAGTCGCTTGTTGTTGTAGTCATAGTGCTAGGACAATGGCATTAGCTCACCGGTTGTCTCGAAGGTCAAGGTCAGAATGGTCCTTTCAACCATTAGCCACCAAACACAGACTCATCCTGAGACCCTGTAACATGGATGTCAGTTTTCCAGCTTGTAATGCTGGACCATACATATCCCAGAATCCCTTGAGAAATTCTTCTATCACAGGTATTTGGTCCAGGGAAGATGCCCATGGCTCATTCAGCCCCTCAGATATGATTATAACAATGTTAGCAGAAATGGCTACCTTTAATAGTAATATTAAAGATTTTTTAAAATCCTAAAAAATGTTGTGCTCCCTTCAGCAGCACATGTACTTGAATCCTTTAAAAGTTGAATAAAAGAATCATTCAAAAGACAAAATAATTAGGAAACCCCATTTATAAAAGCGGTGTTTGCAATTGCCCATGGGTCACACTGTCCAAGAAGACTGGGTGCCAACGTAGCTCTGGAGTCATTCCTGACACGTGTGGAGAGAATTCCTCCTGTCTTATACATGCATACAACTTGTCAGAACCAAGTCTTTTATGTTAATTAAAAACGCCAAGTTTGGTTCTACAACACGGACTTCACTCAAAGACACTCACTCAAAGCTGCCAATAATTGGAGCCTTCCACAACCTGGCACCTTCCACTCCCCTTGGGAAGGAGTCGGCTCCTAGAAATGCAGACAGCTTGTCCCCAGACACAGGGAGTCGTCACCAGCCTCTAATAACTGCCTGTCTTGCCAGGAAGACGGGCAAGCCAGGGCAAGCCCACGGCCTGAAGCCTCTGCATCTGATTCATCCTCCTCAATAAGCAAACTCTCTTCCTACCCTCAGAGTGGGGCAGAGATCAGGCTGCACCGAGCACAGGTCCAGCTGGGATGCCACTCTGCAGACATGAGACAGAAGAGGTTCTTACTGCAGGAGAACCCTTCACCTCATCCTATATTTCCTGTAGCCCATGGGTGTTCAAAGCCCACCCTCACACACATACCCCATCCAGCCAGCCAATTCTCCACCCGCATCAGCTACTCAGTTCCTGCATTAGCTCTTTCAATGGACCTGTCCAGAAATCCTGCTTCCATGGTGGGAACTGGAAAGGAGATCAAAACTTAACTTTGAAGTGAGAAATGACCCTTGACAGTTTTTGAATGAGTTGTTATCTTTGGGAGCAGAGTTGGATCCCTTCATTCATGCAACAATGAGCTACAGCTTTTTCCTGCGGTGTCAAGATATTTGTTGTTCTTGTTGTTTATTTGTGTTGGCTTCTATACTCAAGCAGGACTTAAGTTTGGCAAAAGCTAGCTCCCAGCTTCAAGATATTTTAAAGCTGTTATGATTTCATTGCTAAGTGCAACTTCTATGAAAGTGTCGGGCCCCCTAGTGGGCCAGACAGTAGCCTCCCTGTGAGGAACAAGAGTGAAACACAGCACTTGGACTCACAGGAATACTGTTGATCTTTGCCAGTGCAAGCCAGGCTGCAGAAACATCAGTCCTAGCGAAACAGATCCACACGGACTTCTAGGCGTTATGGGTTAAGGGTGATTTTATTTGTTGTTATGTAGGACATTGTGGAAATCCCTTTCCTGACTTTTTCATAAGTTCTCAAAGGCAAGGACGGTGTCACTTAAGTGCTTAGTGCTCAGTAGTAGTAACTTCCATTCTACAAGAAGAGAAAACTGAGGCACTGAGCTAGTCGAACAGTTAATATGCGGCAGTGGCAGGACTCAGATACATGCCAGTGGTCAGTTCTCACTCATTTCTTTGCTTCCCTGCATCATGTTCCCGAGAATAAAGGCTGTGAGCTCAACCAATCCTACCCGTGCCCCACTGGCTTTATAACGGCTTTTCCTTTTCCATAATCCACCTCCCCACCAGCCATAGACCCTTTCACTTATATGTGAAATGTTGTAGCAAAACTTTGGGGTAGGAGTAAAGGGAGGAGGAACAGAGATACTTATAAGCAGTTAAGGGTCTGTTTTTACATACAGGCAAATATGTGTATATTACCCATTTACCGAGTACCTCCTAGTTAAAGGGCATTCTAGGATCTGACATAGAAAAGGCGTTCAACTAATGTCCAGTAAACAACAGTCTAAATGAATTCACAAGCAAAATTTTTAAAAAATATAATAATAAGTTTCTGCATTAATCTCAGAAAGGAAAGTCCCAGGCACTGCCAAGCAGCCTGTGACCTTGAGTGAAATGCTCTTTCTGTCCACTGATCCACTCATCTGAAAATGAGAAGCTAGTCAAGGAGAGGTTTTTGTCCCTTCCTACCCAAGCATCATGGGGATCTACTAGTATAATGCTAGCTTGTGAATTTTGTACCAATTCGGAAGGGCTGCCCTATGTTTGCTAGATAGCTCTGCCATCACTTAGCAGTCCTGGGTGCTTGGGGAAAAAAAATGCCAAATGACCGCCATGTAAGCTAGTGAGATTGCAGAGTTAGTAGAAAGAGTCAAGTTTCCTAGAAAGTAAGTTTCCGTTAGGGGAATTCCATTTTTCTCCTGGTTTCCATTGTCAGAAATTAATTGTGCTTGAGTTAGCAAAAAATAACAGTGACACGCTGTAATAAAAGCACACTCAGAGTGTCAGGAGTCAGAGGAAATGCACACAGGGTCCATCTGCAGTGGCCTGACTGTCTTGAAACACTATGGTTACAAAGAAAGTTTAAAATGTTAGACAAAATGTAGAAATCTTTATAATAGACTAGAGGCCTGGTACACAAAATTCGTGCATGGGGTCAGGGGATGTCCCTTAGCCCTGCCTGCACCCTCTCCAATCTGGGACCCCTCAAGGGATGTCTGCCCAGTAGGATCAGGCCTAAATGGGCAGTCAGACATCCTTCTCACAATCCAGAACTGCTGGCTCCAAACTGCTCACCTGCCTGCCTCCCTGATTGCCCCTAACCACTTCTGCCTGCCAGCCTGATCACCCGCTAACCACTACCCTGCCAGCCTAATTGATGTCTAACTGCTCCCCTGCCAGCATGTTTGCCCCCAACTTCCCTCCTCTGCTGGCCTGGTCATTCCTATCTGCCCTCCCCTGCAGGGTTGATCGCCCCCAACTGCTCTCCCTTGCAGGCCTGGTCCCTCCCAACTGCCCTCCCCTGCTGGCCTGATCACCCACAACTGCCCTCCTTTGCAGGGCCTGGAACCTCCCAGTGGCTCTCCCCTGCTGGCCATCTTGTGGTGTCCATCTTGTATCCACATGGGGGCAGGATCTTTGACCACATGGGGGCAGCCCTCTTGTGGTTGAGGTGATGGTCAATCTGCAGATTACTCTTTTATTAGATAGGATAGATATGCTTCCAAGTTTGAAGCAGGAGCCCAGAGCTAAGTGACTATTGCCACAGCTGCCTACACAGGGCAACCTGTGGATCTTCAGATATCTCATATTGGGGACCACCTTGCATAAAGCCAGGCTTCAAGTAATCTGCAGCCTAAGAAAAAGGTGAACTAAAAGTAAACCCACCCAACTATAGCAAACAACAAAGAAAACCATCTGTCTTAGCCCTGGCTCCCGGTGGAGCTAACAATTACAAAAATAAAATTTTCCTGAGATCTTGTAACTCAAATTTGGCTACTTACATAGGTTTGGAGCCATAGATTGTATTTACCTGCATTGCCCAAGAAAAGGAGAAGGAGATTTTTATTTATAATAAAGAGTTCTAGCTGGCTTGGTTGGAGCATTGTCTGTGCACTGAAGGATCTTGGATTTTATTCCTCGTCAGAGCCCATGCCCAGGTTGCAGGTTCAATTCCTGGCCAGGGTGTGTACAGAAGTAGTCAATTGACTATTCTCTCTCACATGGGTATTTCTTTCTTTCTCCGTTTCCCTCATCTCTCTTTGAAATCAATTTTTAAAGTAATAAATAAATAAAAACATAAAGTCAAATGAAGAGTTTCATCAAATGAGTTCACAATAAAAAAATTACATGACATAAAAGGAAATAAGCCCCCAAATGTGAAAGTTAGCAGAAACAGCTAACAGAACCCAATTCATAAAGACTTCGGGATTAAAATTGCTGGATACAAAACATAAAATAAGAGTGTCTAATATGGTTTTAAGAAATAAAAGAATCAAGACCAAAAATAAAAAACAGATCTGAAAATGAACCAACTATCACTTCTAGATGTTAACATTTAAAATTCAATAGAAGGGTTAAACCACAGGGAGGAAAAGATCACAACTAAAGAAATCAAATAAATGTGAAGAAATTATACAGGAGACAACACAGAAAGAAAATATGAAAGAGAGGGTAAGTAAACAAGAAGATAGTGAGAAGGTCCCATAGACAACTAACTAATGATCCAGAAGAGGTCAGAGAAAATGCTGAGAATTTTCCCAAATTGATGTGACTCTAAACCTTTATTCAGAAATTCCAATGAAGTCAAAGCAGGATAAAATCTAGACAAAGAAAAGGTGTTCAAAGTATCCAGAAATCCTTCAAAGGCATAGAAATTAAGCTGACAGAAGACTTTTCTATAATGATTGAAGTCAGTAGATTGTTGAATAAAATCTCTGAAGTGCTGAGAGAAAATAACTTTCAGCCTAAAATTATCCACTTAGAGGAATATCTGAGATGCAAGAAGGGGACTGAAGCACATGGTATACATGTGAGTAACTCTAAATAATTCTGACTGTATAAGTCACCACTGGCAATGTCAACAAAATGCACTTCCCTTTCTAAAAAATAAAGCAAGGCTCCACTCTAAAATTCCTCTGAGTAATATTCATTCTTAAAAGAAATCAAAGTGAATAGACATCTCTAACAAATATTTTTACCACTCTTTACTCAAGCCGCCCGTCCTTCACTTTCTCCACCTTTTGGTACATAAAGTTAAAAGCTACATTGGCCAAACCTTTCTAAAACATGGCAGGAATTGTAGTGTCAAACACCATAAAAAAGTGTTTGTCAAACATCATAAAAAGATCAACTTGAAAGTGTATGGTGGCCTGCATAAGAGCACTTTGGGTGACTTGCCAGAGTTGGAAGCAAGATGGCAGCAAGAAGCGAGCGAGAGGTGAGGGATGAGTGAGATATGATATGTGGGTCAGTTCACCAGAGGATGTGGGCAGGGGTATCAAGACAAGCACAGAGACCCAAGAGCGCCTTGTGTGTGACCATTCCCCCAATAAACTGGGATTTACTTAGAAATTCAAACTTCAGATGTACATGAATTGTTTGTAATTCCAGAGAACTGATATTCTTCTCTTCTAAGATTATTTCTTCAAGGTTTGTTGTCAGCTTATATTTACTGAGTGTTGACTCTATACGAGTCATAGAGCACTTTATATAGACTACTGTTTAATCCTCCAACAAACTGTACAGAGTGATTACTATTTTTATTCTTCCAAGGAAACCAAAGCGTAGAGAAGTTAATTTGCTCAAGGTCATGGAGCTTGCAGAGAATCAAGTCAGAACTTGAGCCCAAGTTAGTATGACTTCAAAGCTTATGCTCTCAATTACTACACTTTTTGCTTCCCTTAACTCTTTCTACTATAGGACCCTATTTATATTTTTTAAAGTGTAGACCACTAGAAAAAACCAAGATGGCAGCACAGGTAAACACCTAGGCTTCTGCCCCCACACAACAATTACGAGAATAGAACTGAAGGACAGAACAGACACTGTCCAGAACCACAGGAAGGCTGGTTGACTGGAAGATCTGAAACTGGAGGGACAGAGAGGTGCACACGGATAATCAGAGCCTCTGCAAATCCCAAGTAAGGTGGAAACTCGTGCGTGAGAGAGGACCGGTGTCTGAGCCTGGGAGGGGTGCTCTGGCAGAAAGGAGATAGGGGCTCCAGGCTGCGCTGAACCCAGTTCGGTTTGCACTCAAAACCCGGGGGTACCAAGCCCTTACAGGGAGAACCTGGATTGCGGGCAGAATCCCAGGGGAAGAGCCAGAGGTGTACCTCTGTAGGCCTGCACTTGAGTGCATGCAGAGGGGACAAATGGGTCGCTGGCTGCGTCTGTAGGAGAGAGGAGCTCCGGCCAGAGGCGGAACTCTGGGAGCACGCACGGGTGCTCACGGTGAAGGCATTCTGTTGACTGTGTGGCTGGCATCTGGCAGAAGGAAAAAGGAGCTCTGATTGCACTGAACCCAGGTACCAGGCAAAAATCTGAGATTCCAGATCCATTGGGGACTGGACGTTCTGGTGGCAGGCAAAATGCAAGAGCACCTTTCTCACAGAGGTGCCTGCAGCAATTGCCTGCAGATGCTAGGACCCGGTGACCTCAAGGGCCGGGGCTGACTGGAAGCCAAGGCTGTCAGCTCCACCCTGAAACTCCACCCCACCCAGAAACTCCGCCCCATCCAAACCAAGCATAGAGACTTTGGCAAGTTTGCAAGTCCAGATGCTGAAGACTGTCTCCTAGAGTAGACACAGCTGATCCTCACAGTCAATTGGCCTGGAGGTCAATTCCTTCCAGTGATACCAACAACAAACAAGATTTATCTGCAACAAGGCTGTATACACAGTCCACAAAGGGGTGCACTAAGAGTGTACACTTCAGGTAACAGAGGAGGTCGAGACACCTAGCACATAAAGCTACCCAACCAACTCAGGGAAGCAGTGAAAATGGGGAGAGAAAGAAAAAGATCACAAACAATGGAGGAAAACAAACTACTGGATATAGAGTTCAAAACTACAGTGATAAGGTATTTCAAGAGGCTCCTAGAAAAAGCCAATAAGCTCAGCGAGAACCTCAAGGATATGAACAAGACCCCTGAGGATATGAGCCAGACTCTCGTGGATATGAAAAAGGACCAACTAGAAACTAAACATACACTGACTGAAATAAAAAATATTTTACAGAAACCCAACAGCAGACTAGAGGAATGCAACAATCAAGTTAAAGATTTGAAATACCAAGAGGCCAAAAACACTCAACCAAAAAAGAAAAAGAATAAAAAAATTTGAGGATAGTGTAAGAAGCCTCTAGGACAACTTCAAACATACCAACATCAGAATTATGGAGGTGCCAGAAAAAGAGAGAGAGCAAGATACGGAAAACATATTTGAAGAAATAATGACTGAAAACTTCCCCCACCCGGTGAAAGAAATAGACTTACAAATCCAGGCAAAAGGAATCCAAAGAAGACCACACCAAGACACATCATAATTAAAATGCCAAGAGCAAAGGACAAAGAGAGAATATTAAAAGCAGCAAGAGAAAAACACTTAATTACCTACAAGGGAGTACCCATATGCTTGTTAGCTGACTTCTCAACAGAAACTATGCAGGCCAGATGGGAGTGGCAAGAAATTTTCAAAGTGATTAATAGCAAGAATCTACATTACTCTACCCAGAAAAGCTATCATTCAGAAATGAAGGTCAGATAAAGAGCTTCACAGATAAGAAGAAGCTAAAGGAGTTCATCAACACCAAACCAGTATTATATGAAATGCTGAAAGGTATTCTTTAAGAAGAAGAAAAAGGTGTCTGCTTCAAACTAGAGCATGGATGGAACTGGAGAACATTATGCTAAGTGAAATAAGCCAGTCAATGAAAGATAAGTATCACATGAACTCACTCATTTATGGAATACAATGAACACCATAAACTGATGAACAAAAACAGATCCAGAGACAGAAAAGCATTGACTGTCAAACCTCAGAGGGATGGTAGGGGAGGGCGGGAGTAAGGGGAAGAGATCAACCAAAGGACTTTTATGCATCCTTATAAGCCTAATCAATGGACACGGACACCAAGGGGGTGAGGGCATAAGTGGTGATGCGGGAGGAGGAGGAGATTGGAAGGGGTAATGGGTAATGAGGACACATATGTAATACCTTAATCAATAAAGAAATTAAATAAATAAATAAATAAATAAATAAAGTGTAGACCCCTATATGATAGTAAAACAACTGTGTGTGTGTATAGTTTACATAATATATTAATAAAAATTTTATATTATGTCATATATGTATATATTATTTAATTTATGTTATTTAATTTAATACAAGGTAATGACTTGAGGGCTTTCACTGATTCTGTGACCCACAGTCTGGCCCACTATTTGAAAACACTGTTTATGTCTTACTCATCTTTGCCTTCCTTATATTCACCACACAGCAGATGCTCAGTAAATGCTTGTTGAAAAAAGTTCTATGACTTTCCCAAAAGCCTATAAACACTTTAATGCTTTGGGGTGAAGATTATTTGGAGATGTTTAATAGATGTTAGGGTATGCCAGTAAAGTAAGGATTTTAAAAACACCAACACATGCTCCAGAAAGCCCTGATAGAGTCAGGGAAAATGTATTCCAACTCCAGTTCTGTCATAAGCTACTTAGCTATTTCATTTCTCTACAGTGGTATAAATGGAGTGGTATAAATATTCAACAACGGTAAAACATGGCCCTAATTTGTATTACTTGCTTATTTCCATGGCAGCTGATTTCTAGGTAACATGACATCACTCTATCATCAATATCTGTGTTAACATCATGTTGAACACATACCTGATAAGATGCATGCGATAGCCCATCATTTGCTAGTATTCCCACCATATACATACAATAGATACTAATAACCTCAAGAGCTTCAATAATAGTAAAATAATTGAGAAGCTATGCATTTTGAGTATTTTTGACATTTGTTTACTTACTAAATAGACAATTTATTTATAAGTTAGTTATGTAATTTTATTTTTAATAACGGCTGTGTTTAACAACCAGATTACAAAATTCTTGAAATTTTAGCAATCCACTCTCAGAAGCCAGTGGCCCCAGCACAACACTGCTGCTCTGGATCACATTCTTCTCATCTACAAAATTTTAGGAATATCTGAGATGCAAGGGACTAAAAGCAGTACTTTTCCATCTGTGGGAATCCACAGTTGGGAATGCAAAAATACTGTTGTAGATGCCTGGTTGGTAGAATCCTCAGATTGGAAGCCTGCCAGTATTCTGGGTCAACTGCATTTATTTTGTTTTTAATCACCTATAAGTGGGCCCACATACTTCAAATCTGGTGGGTTCAAGAGCCAGTTATCCTTGTTATAGCGCATGCTCTAATTAACTATTAGGTACAACAAAGAAATAGGAATGATAAGAGAGAGTTCTTGTTTCTTTGACTCACCTTCCAAAGTATTGGAAAGATTCAAGATAGAAAAAAACTTTCAAATTAGTTGTGAGAGAAACAACTCAAAAGATAAGGAAATCAAGTAATAATAAAAAGATTTTTTAATTAAAATTTGTCAAAGATAAGAGAAATTATAGATATAAGACATTGTGTACTCAAGGTACAGACTTATACAAAAAATTTATTTGTTGCTTATCTGAAATTTAACCAAGTGTCCTGTAGTTCACTGGCCCCTCTACTGGTGACTCTTCATCCTAAGTAGCCCCAATACCAACTGTATCACAGGAAGGTATTTTATCCTTACAGTAACTGAGTATCCCTACAGAGGACTGTCCAACAGCAGAAAGGAAAGGTCTGCAATGGGCCCCTCTCTAGAAGGTGGCTGGAGCAGCTGGCTCTGCAGGAGCCAGAGGTCCCCATGAAATCCATGATGCTCATAAATGCTTGGGAGCAATGAAAGGCAAGGTGTGGCTCAGAAGACAACCCTCACTTACTTGACACGTTTGTCCGGGACTAGCCTAGGTCTTAACTAGGAGCTGGGAAGCCAACCCAAATTTCCCATGAACCCTCCAAAGCTCTCCTGAGCCATATCTCTTTATTGAGTAGCTCATCTCACACATCCCAATCTCTTTGAAATCCCCACTCCTGGATTAAATAAACAACCTGTCTTCATACTTCAAATGAAGTCATGTCTATATCCTTCAAATGAGTCCAGATCCACAGGAAAAGTCCTTACCCAGTCCATTCTGCCCAAGAATAGAAGGTGAGGCATTGTCTAAAGGCGCTAGAGCATTGCACAGAACACACGTGTGTGAACTTTTTCTTTGTCTTAGGGACCTCCTTATTTGGATGGTGCATTTCGGCATCCCCATGAAAGATGGGGTTGCTGTTGCAGTGAGGAAATTGCCTGTGATTAGGAGAAAAGGTAAAAGGATGGGAAAGCCCATTTGGAGCACCTCACACAAGTAATAGCTGTCATGAAAATGACCGCAATTTTGCCTGGACTCTCTGGGAAAATGAGAGAGGAATTTAACTTCACAACCTTTTGAAGGGGCATCCTTGGTGCTATTTTGGGATTTAGGGCATTTCCAACTTTAGGAAAAACCTAGGCAGAGGTGACATGAAGACCCACAGCTGGAAACCACATCTTAAAATTTGGTGATTTGGAGTTTAACAATGATGTTATTTCATAATGAAGAAATTAGAAAGGGTCTGAGTGTCCATATAGCATTGCAAAAATAAATGAGGTACCCTGTGGATAGAATTCTGTGTTGCCATTACACATGACATTGAAGACTAGTTAATGATGTGAAAGACATTTGATATATAATTAGGTGAAAAGTCACAAAACATGTGCAATAATCATTCTCCCAAATGTGGACAGTGGTCATCTCTGATAGAATTACCAATCATGTTTATCTTTTACACTAATATTCATTTACTTTTTTAAAAACAATGAACTCGAATTGCTTTTGTAAGAAAGCAAAAAAAAAGTTATTTCATACAACTGCAAATCTTTAAGCACTCCAGAACCTAGAACTATGTTTTTAATGCCGGCAAAAAAACAAGAGATCTATCTGAAACAAAACCATTCCCTAGAAATAATATTTTTGAAACTTAGAGATGTACAGACTCTCCATGAAACCAGTGAGAACATGAGTGAACTATGGAGATCACAGTGATAACACGATGAACAGGTAACTTCTCCAGACCTCCTCCTCACTCTGCACCAGGCTCCAGGCTGAGCCCTGAATGATCTCATTTAATCCTGTAACAAGTAGATACTATCAATTATTATTCCCAGGTGAGAAAACTGAAGCGTGGAGACTATAATGACTTGCTTAAGGATCCACAACCAGCACAGAGATAGCCCTGACCCCAAATCCTGCAAATATGCAAATTCTCTCATTTAACTTCTCTGAGTGCCACACCCTAGAGGGCTCCAAGAAATAGTGGTTCTCATAATAAGACAATACTGGTATTAGGGGAGAGTCCTGGCTTTCCTGTCAAAATCAAGCCCTTTTTATCTCTATTTTAATTATCAGATATGAAAACCCTAAAGACATCAAGAATCTGTATGCTTCCTTCACCTAGAGTCACGTGCACCAGAAGCTCAGAAGAGGTTGTGTTGGGTCAACCAGTTGATTATTTGTAGAATAACCAGTTGGCTCACTGACTTAACCAGATTGCATTTTTTAATGTTGTGATTGGTTGCTTGACTTCAGTTCCCCCTTTCTCCACAACGTGGGTATATAATAAATTCAGTGTGAACAACAGGCCAGGGAACCCAGCCCAACAACCAGGTATTTCCCTATGTGACAAACAACCTTTTGATATGTTTTGGTTTTTCCTCCAAGCTGCTGCTCTGTCTTGTTGAATGAAGTTGAGCCTGTTTGGATAGCTAGTCCTTGAAAAATATGGCAACATAGAAATACACCAGTGCACTCCCCTGGGGTCTGCGAGTTCTCTTCCCCTTTACCTAGAAAGTAACGCAGGTTCAACCTCTAAAAAGGAAGGAGTTTACCACCAAGACTATCAAACATGCTCTACCTGTGATTGCTGATTCTGGGAGCGATCCCAGTTAGATCTCACTCGAAACATGACAGCACACTCTGTTTAGAAAGAGAATAAACAAGCGGAAGGCACAAGGCAGCTAGTGTCTCCTTCGAGTTCATGGGGGAAAGGACATGTTCTAGGAAGGCAGCTTAAAGGGAATAAGAAAACCTGAGGCTTCATTCTATAATTCTCATTCACTACTAAAGCCACGAGGCCAGGATGTGTGTTTAAAGCCTCTTTAATTCAAAGACCTGTTATCTTTACTTGACCTTATTTCCTGTCATTGGCAAGAATCAAGCTGCTCCCATTCCCCCTAATAGCCATGTAGTATAACTCTTGCTGAGAACAGCCGCTGTGTGTGCCTTCCTTTGTGGCAGGCCGCAATCTTGGGCAGTAATATGTCTGTTTTGAAAAGACTCCTTTACAGCCTGCTGTTTGACCTAAGGGATCCAGGAGCCCACCCTCTTCTGGCCTCACACGCTGTATTTCCGTCCTGGGTTTTTCGCAGGTTTAATGCAGCACAGGTGGTGGTGTGTTTCCAAACCAGGTGTCTGAGGCTAAAGACATTCGCTCAAATATTTGGCTTCGTATTTTTCTTTTGGGCTTGGAATGTAGCACCAAGAACTGGAGAGCCCTGGTGATGACTTCATTTTTTTATGACATTTTTGACTGTCCTTTAGACAGCTTTCCTCCCTGCAGTTTAACACTCTAGAGATGCTATAAAATCCCCAGAGTTTACTGACCAACACTTTTCATGTCGTGTTGATGCCATACACACACACACACACACACACACACACACACACACACAATCTGGCGGCTCTTTGATTGATTGGTTGTGAGGCTGGGGCTGCAGCTACCTGATCCAGTCACAGAAGGACTGGCCACAGAGGAGAAATATCTGAACAGGTGTGGGCTAGAGACAGAGCAGGTCACTGTGCCGGTCACATTGTCTAGAGATCCTCCTACACATATCACCATAAAGCATCCAAAGTCCAGATTTTTTCATGTATATTTTTATTAATTTCAGAGAGAAAGGGAGAGAAAAAGAGAGATGGGAACATCTGTGATGCAAGAGAATCGTTGATCAGCTGCCTTCTGCACGCCCCACATTGGGGATCAGGCATGAGGCCTGAACGGGAATCGAACCGTGACCCCCTGATTCATAGGTCAACGCTCAACCACTGAGCCATGCCAACCCAGCTAGTGTTCATCTTTTGAAGCTATTTCCCATCCTTCTGGTAGCAGCACCTCAATGTTTCTTGAGGAATCTTCCTGCCTCATACGATTTAAGTAGCCCAAGGTGGCCAATCAACATTCTGAATTCTCCTGATTCAAAGCTGAGTATGAGGCCTTCACTGGCCAATGAGGGTAGAAGGAGGTGGCCCTCTTTTCCCAGGAAGGTTTCTGGGCTGGTAGAGTGTAAGCCTACAGTTGTTGGTGGCCACACCATGAGGAATGTTTGCCAAACAAGGAAGCAGCGCAGACAATAGAACTGAGAAGTGGCAAGCATCCTGATAGTACTGCCTGAAACCCTTGGCCTAAAGCCAAATACGTGCAGTTCAAGGTACCAATAATTTTCCTGTTTGCATAAGCTAGTTTGACTTGCGTTCTGTCACTTGCCACTGAAGGAGGACTGACTACAAAGAAGTGATTGGATTAGAGCATTTCAGCGCTGGCATGTCAGGCTCCCCTGGAGAAAGAAATTCACACGTGCACACAGGCACACACACAGAATTACATATTGCTCCAGTCCCGCTGAGGAAACCCAGACATTGCTCACCCAGGTGTCCCATGGTTTGGTAATGCTTAGAAGAACATCAACCATTACCCAATTCAGGGGTTTCCTGACTGCTGCATGGAGACCTGGGTTCGAAAGATGTGTCTCAGTGTATGTCGTCAGTGGTGAGAGGGCAGGCGTGAAAGTTAGGGATAGACAATGAGATGGGGGCGGGATCAACAGCTGCCCCCTGCTTCACCCAGGGCAACTCCACCATTACCTGGCTTATATCCTAGAATTTGGCATGAGAAAGCATGTAAGGGAGATAAAATAATTTCGTTGCTCTAAGAAGATTTAAAAAGTACTTATTTCAACAAACCCTATCATTTTAAAGATGCCAGAGTCCAGAGATAGTAATGGACAGTGCTCCACCCTCCCATCCTTATCCCCACCTCTTTCCCCATTTAAGCCCACCCCCACACATGGTCACATATAGTTGGTACGCTAGGGAAGACCTGAAACTTGTCTGGTTCTCTTTGGCATTGCAAATGGTTTCTTTGGTTTAATAGAAAACCTTTTACTTCACAATGTTATAAAGACCAAATAGAGTCGAATTTGTATCACAAGCAATACATATTTATATGTTGTGTAAATATAATGTAAGTAAAATTTCCTACATTTTTGTTTGCTTGCTTAATGTCTGGGCTCCTCACTGGATAGAAGCAGGTGGATGAGAACCCAGCCCCTTAAACACAGTAGAAGCTCTTAAAATGTTGTTTTTTTAAAAAAAGTAAATAACCACTTTACATATGCTAAAGAGTTGTGGGGAGGAAATAATCAAAATACAGATTGCAGAAAATTCTACAGAAAAACAATCATTAGTTTTTTGAACAAATAAATCTCAAGAAAAAAATGAAGAAATTTACATAATAAGAGAGATCCGAGGAATATACAAATCAGATGCAATGTGCAGATTTGATTCAAACCAACCAAATGTTAAAATTGTGAGATACTCGGGAAAATTGCAAAGACTGTATGAATGTTGATTCATTTTGTTGTTATCTTGTTTTAGGTGTAAGAGGGACTTATGTAAACACAACCACAATATCACTGTCTTTTATAAATACACACTAACATGTTTGCAGCTGAGATGATACAACACCAGGAATTTTGTGCAAATGATCTGCAGATGGAGGGATGATTGGAGGTAGAGATGAAATAAGATTGGCCTCAAGTTGAATTTTTTTCCAAGTTGATTCTTTTTATGAAATTAAGAAAACTTATCTGGGGGCATTCATGGGGGAAAAAATACACACACACACACACACACACACACACACACACACACACACACAAAAGAGGTCCAGTGCACAAAATTTGTGCACTGGGGGAAAGAGGGGTCCCTCAGCCAAGCCTGTGCCCTCTCACAGTCTGGGAGCCCTCAGGGGATGGCTTAGGTCCACTCCCAGCAGTTGGACATTGTTAGTGCTGCCACAGAGGTGGGAGAGGCTCTAGCCACTGCCACTGCACTCACCAGCTGTGAGCCCAGCTTCTGGCTGAGTGGCACTCCCCCTATGGGAGCACACTGACCACCATGGGGCAGTTCCTGCATTGAGCATCTGCCCCCTGGTGGTCAGTGTGTGTCATAGCAACCAGTAATTCTGCCATTTGGTCAATTTATATATTAACCTTTTATTATGAAGGATGTGAAATTTTTGTATAATAATTTCAAAAGAAGAAAGCAAAAGAAAAGGAAAGGAAAGGAGAAAGAGTCTAGCCTTTGCAGTCAGACTGGAATTCAAATCTTGGCTCTTCCAAGATTTTGGAACCAAGATGGCAGTATAGGTAAACACCTAGCCTGCTGCCTCACACAACAATTTCAAAACTACAACTGAAAGGCAAAACGGACATCATCCAGAACCACAGGAAGGCTTGCTGAGTGGAAATTCTACAACTAGAAGGAAAGAGAAAAGCACACTGAGACTCAGAGGAGCTGCAAGAAGCAGAAGTACTGAGATGCACATGTGAAGAGGACTGGCAACTGAGTATGCAGATGGCTTTCTCAAGTGGGAGGGAGACAAAAGCTCTCAACTGCACTGAACTCCAGTCTGGGCTAGACTCTGGGAACCCAGACTCATACAGGGTGAAAATGGACTGTCAGGAAAGAGAAAAGCACACTGAGACTCAGAAAAACTGTAGGAGGCAGAGGTACCAAGGCGCGTGCATAGAGAGGCCTGGCAACTGAGTACATGGCTGGCTTCTCAAGTGGGAGGAAGCAAAAACTCCCAACTGCACTGAATTCCAGTTCTGGGCAAGACTCTGGGGACTCAGACTCATTTAGGAGAAACTGCACTGTCTGGCAGTGAGTGGAACTTGAGGGCAGCTTTCCTCAGAGGTTCTTGCAGCGATTACCGTGGGACATTGAGACTCAGAGGCCTATTAGGGCAGGGCTGACAGAAAACCAATGCTGTCTGCTCTGCCCTGAGACTCCACCCCATCCAAGCTCAGCACAGAGACTCTTGCAAGTCTTGTCTCATAAGGGTGTCTCCAGCACAGAAGTTCTCCCAGTGTAGACACAGCTGATCCTCACAGCCAATTGGCCTGGAGGTCAATTCCTCTCAGTGATACCAACAACAATCAAGGCTTAACTACAACAAGACTGTGCACACAGCCCACAAAGGGCTACACCAAGAGTGTCCACCTCAGGTAAGTGGGGAGGCAGAGCCACTGGGCCCTATAGGACAACTAGCACACAAAGCTACTCTATCAACTCAGGGAAGCAGCCAAAATGCGGAGACAAAGAAACAGATCACAAATGAAAGAAATGGAGGAAAGCAAACAACTGGATATAGAATTCGAAACCACAGTTATATAAGGATTTTCAAGATTTTCCTAGAAAAGGCTGATAAAGTTAGCAAGACCCTCAAGCATATGAAAAAAGACCAACTAGAAATTAATCATACACTGACTGAAATAAAAAATATACAGAGATCTAACAGCAGACTAGAGGATTGCAAGAATCAAGTCAAAGATTTGGAATACAAAAAAGCAAAAAACACTCAAATAGAAAAGAAAAAAAGAATCCAAAAATATGAAGAAGGATCATTTGGGACAACTTCAAGCGTACCAACATCAGAATTATGGGGGTGCCAGAAGAAGAGAGAGAGCAAGATACTGAAAACCTATTTGAAGAAATAATGACTGAAAACTTTCCCCACCTGGCGAAAGAAATAGATTTACAAGTCCAGGAAGCACAGAGAACCCCAAGCAAAAGGAATCCAAAGAAGACCACACCAAGACACATCATAATTAAAATGCCAAGAGCAAAAGACAAAGAGAGAATATTAAAAGCAGCAAGAGAAAAACTGTTAGTTACCTACAAGGGAGCACCTATATGACTGTCAGCAGATTTCTCAACAGAAACTATGCAACCAGACGGGAGTGGCAAGAAATATTCAAAGTGATGAATAACAAGAACCTACAACTAAGATAACTCTACCCAGCAAAGCTATCATTCAGAATTGAAGGGCAGATAAAGAGCTTCACAGATAAGAAAAAGCTAAAAGAGTTCATCACCACCAAACCAGTATTACATAAAATGCTGAAAGGTATTCTTTAAGAAGATGAAGAAGAAGAAAAAGGTAAAGATAAAAATTATGAACAACAAATACATATCTATCTATCAACAAGTGAGTCTAAAAATCAAATGAATAAAAAATCTGATGAACAGAATAAACTGGTGAATATAGTAGAATCAGGGGCATAAAAAGGGAGTAGACTGACAATTCTCGGGGAGAAAGGGGTGTGGAACATTCTAAAAGAGACTGGACAAAAATCATACACCTATGGATGAGGACAGTGTGGGGGTAAGGGCGGAGGGTGGGAACTGGGTGGAGGGGAGTTATGGGGAAAAAAAGAGGAACAATTATAATAATCTGAACAATAAAGATTTATTAAATTAAAAAATAAATAAAATCATATACATAACCATAAAAAAGGAAATCTTGGCTCTTCCACTTTCCAGCTGTGAGACTCAAGGTTACTACTTATCATAAGTTTCCTATCTATGATGGGACTCAAAAGAGCATTTGTCTCCTAGTATGCGTTGTAAAAATCAAATAAAACCGCATATGTAAAGTGTGTCTAATAAATGGTATGTAATAAGTGATAACTGTTAGTATGAGCAAATGTTGAACAGGTTATCCAAGTATAATTGGTGCTAAAAATTTAAACTTTATAGGGAGCGATTTTAGGGTCAAGCCTTGGACTGACCTGCTGGCAAAGCTGAAAACAAATCCCAGCTAAGAGGACACAGCCCTCTTAGCATAATTAAGCTTCATTTTGTGACTGCTCCCTGGATCTTTCCTGGGTAGCAAATGGGCTGTGGGAGGTGCAGCAAGTGCTGCCAAAACAAGTGAAACTCACAAGAACATTGTAAATTACCTTGTTTACCTCTGACTATAAAATAAAGCATCAGCTTACAGTCTGGATCTGTTCTGTGGTCTCAGTCATGCACAGGATATCCACCTAGACCCCGCTTATTCTGTTTGTCTGTCTTCTCTTTATCCTTCGCCGGCCCTCCCTCAGGCCAGCCGAACCCTTGGCTGTGCTGGCAAAACTTTAATAACAATAATAACTAAAATTGCAGAGTACTGGCCTATATGCTTTACATGTAAAAACTCATTTAATTATCATAAAGCGAATCCTCTTTAAACATGATTTAAAAATTCCTAGTAAATAATGACATAATAAAAAGTGACCAAAACTGATTTTTAAAATGAAACTATGGTCCTAGCTGATTGGCTCAGTTGGTAGAGCAACAGCCTATGAACTCAAGGGTCCCAGGTTCGATTCCGGTCAGAGACACGACCAGATTTTGGGCTCCATCTCCAGTAGGGGATTTGCAGGAGGTAAGTCAATCAATGATTCTCTCTCATCATTGATGTTTCTATCTCTCTCCCCCTCTCCATTCATCTCTGAAATCAAACTAAAAGAAACTATGAACCACATTTGGAAAATAATGTGTGCTCTCATTCATAGAGAAAACAACAAATGACTAAGTTTCAGGTGATTGGGTGCATTTTTCTGGCAACATGACTTGATAGAATAGTAGTAAGATCCTTCACATTTTATTTTGCAGCATAATCATTAAAAATTGTCATTCTCATCCAGCCAGTGTGGCCCAGTGGTTGAGCATTGACCATGCCCCAAGAGATTGCCGGTTTGATTCTTGGTTAAGGCACATGCTGGGGTTGTGGGATCAGTCCCCAGTAGGGGACATGCAGGAGGGAGCCCATCGATGTTTCTATCTATTCCTCTCCCTCCTCTAAAATCAATTTTAAAGAATTAGGCACAACCAAGCTGCATTGTGCCAGTGCTGCCACCTGGTGACAGGTATGAAGAACTGGTCCTCTCTTTCTCCTGCAGGGCCTCAAACCCACACAGCAGTCTCCCCCTTTTCCCTGTAACCATTTCTCCTTTCTATTGTTGGGAACAGGCCTTGTCTTTCACATGAAACCTCTCACTTCTCTTTCCTTTCTTTTACTCAGAAACCTCTGAAAACTCTTCCTCTTACCTCCCCTATCACTCTCCATCTGTGTTCCACCTTGGTGCCAAAACCAACCTCAATAGAGGCTGATGAGCGTAAGGGTAGCTCTAGAGGCTCTCCTAGCTGCAGCACAGAACAGAAAAGCCATCTGTTCCAGAGTGAAATTAGAAAAAACACATTGCTATCAACCTGGGAAGTCTTGAAGGTGCCCAGAAGTTCTCTTCAGAAACGCTCCAGAAACTTTCTTAACCTTTAAGAAAAACTTTCTCAAATACCAACACTCATGATCAGTCACAAGCAATTTCTTTTTTCATTTTTTATTGCTGCTCTTGGAGAGAAAAAACCCTTGTCCAGGCTCACGCTGGAATCCTTGAAGCCCACATATGGGAAGGTAGTGCTCTTTCCCCTCCTGCAAATTGTTTCTTGGCACCCCATTGTGGTGCTCTCTTCGGAGTGGAGAGAACCCTGCGGTTACTGGTTACTGGCCTCTTGCTCTTACCCACATTGGGTTTCTCCCCTTTCTGTCTTTCTTTTCTCTCCTCCCAGTTACTGCTCCCCAACTTAGCACCATCAGATGTGGATCGGGATTCTGACTGTACCACTAGGTGTGCGATATGGAGCACACTACCCTTTTGGGTCTTGGTATCCTCATCTTTAAAATGGGAGTCAAAACAGTTAACAACTTCATAAGATCACTGATGCATCAACAAAGTCAGGAGACCGGGGAGCAGGGGGGGGGCGTGGGGGGGAGGATGTGGTATACAACACCGTGGCTGGAACAGAGGAGCACTCAATGTTAGCGTTGCTTTTTCAGTCCCTTTCTGTCTTTCCCCTGCACTAGTGTGGGCTGGCCAGCAGGCCTGGGGGTTTCCTCCTTGGCTCTTCAGTGCAGACTGTCCCACTGCTGCCAGAAGATGTGGGAGTAGCAGCAGAGAGGAAGGAGCAAGGCTTCGTGAGGTTCATAGCCCATAGGACTTTTCCTGAAAGAGATTCACTTTTCCTGTTTCCTATTTTCCAAGCCTCAACAACTTCAGGTGAGGAACTAGCAGAGCAGTGTAACCAGGGAACACACTTTTTTAAAAACCTAAAACCAGGTTTTAAGTGTCTTTCTTCTAATTATAAATGAGACATGATTATTGAAGATAGTTTGGGAAAACACAAAAAAGTTTAAAGACTATGAAAATCATCTGACTCTCTCCTCCCAGAGAGAACCACTGATAACATTTGCAATCTTTTCCATAGGCATAGATCCCTATGTTAAAAATATCATTTTTATTGTTTTTATTATATTTTAATGTTTCACTTCTGCAATTTAATTTATATAGTGAACGTTTACCAGGATTCGATATACATAAAAAATGTGCCATAGAGGAACCAAGATGGCAGCATAGGTAAACACCTAAACTGCTGCCTCACACAACAATTTCAAAACTACAACTAAAAAATAAAATGGACATCATCCAGAACCACTGGAAAGCTGGCTGAGTGGAAATTCCACAACTAGAAGGAAAGAGAAAAAAGACACTGAGACAGAGGAGATGCAGAAGGCAGAGGTACAGAGATGTGGAGACAGAGGTTCAGAGACATGGAGACGCGCAAGCGGAAAGGGCGAGAGGCTGAATACCCAATTGGTTTCTCGAACGGGGAGGGAGACAAAGGCTCCCCACTGTGCTGAACTCCAGTTCTCAGCGAGTCTCAAGAAACCTAGACTCATACGGAGCAAGGATTAGATGCATTAACAAACTCAGGAGGAAGCACACTGAGACTCAGGGGAGCTACAGAGGCGTGAGCTCGTGGAGAGGGTGCACAGTTGAGTGCATGGCTGACTCTCTCCTTTGGGAGGAAAACAAAACCTCCTGACTGCGCTGCACTCCAGTTCTAGGTGAGACTTTGGGTAGCCAAACTTATTCAAGGAGAAACTGGACTGTCTGGCAGCGGGCAAAACTTGAGGGCAGCTTTCTTTCAGAGGTGCATGCAGCCATTGTTGCAGGACATGGAGACCCAGACCTTAGGGCAGGGCTGATGGGAAACCAAGACTGACTGCTCAGCCCTGAGACTCCACCCCATCCAAGCAGAGCGCAGAAGCTCTCCCAGCGCAGATACTGCTGATCCTCACAGCCAATTGGCCTGGAGGTCAACCCCTCCCAGTGATACCAACAATAATCAAGGCTTAACTACAACAAGACTGTGCAGCCCATAAAGGGGTGAACCAAGAGTGTCCACTGGGGAGGCTGAGTCACTGGGCCCTAGAGGACACCTACCACACAAAGCTACTCGACCAACTCAGGCAAGCAGTGAAAATGCGGAGATAAGGAAACAGATCACAAATTAAAGAAATGGAGGAAAATAAACAACTGGATTTAGAGTTGAAAATCATGGTTATAAGATTTTTTCAAGAGGTTCCTAGATAAGGCCAATAAATTTAACGAAATCCTCAAGGATATGAAAAAGGACCAACTAGAAATTAAGCATTTACTGACTGAAATAAAAAATATTATACAGAGCCGAAACCAGTTTGGCTCAGTGAATAGAGTGTTGGTCTGCAGACTGAAGGGTCCCGTGTTTGATTCTGTTCAAGGTCATGTACCTTGGCTGAGGACACATCTCAGGTAGGGGGTGTGCAGGAGGCAGTTGATCGATGTTTCTCTCTCATCAATGTTTCTGACTTTCTATCCTTCTCCCTTTCTCTCTGTGAAAAATTAATCAAATATATTTAAAAAATTATACAGAGACCTAACAGCAGAGTAGAGGACTGCAAGAATCAAGTCAAAGATTTAAAATACAAAGAAGCAAAAAACACTCAGCCAGAAAAGCAAAAAATAAAAAAGAATTCAAAAATTTGAAGATAGTGTAAGGAGACTCTGGGATAACCTCAAGCATACCAATATCAATTTATAGGGGTGCCAGAAAAAGAGAGAGAGCAAGATATTGAAAACCTATTTGAAGAAATAGTGACCAAAAACTTACCCCACCTGGTGAAGGAAATAGACTTAAAAATCCAGGAAGTGCACAGAACCCCAAACAAAAGGAAGCCAAAGAGAACCACACCAAGACACATCATAATTAAAATGCCCAAAGCAAAAAACAGAGAGAGAATATTAAAAGCAGCAAGAGAAAAAACAGTCACCAACAAGGGAGCACCCATACGATTGTCAGCTGATTTCTCAACAAAAACTATGCAGGCCAGACAAGAGTGGCAAGAAATATTCAAAGTAATGAAGAGCAAGAACCTACAACCAAGGTTACTCTACCCTTCAGAATTGAAGGTCAGATAATGAGCTTCACAAATAAGAAAAAGCTAAAGGAGTTCATCTCCATCAAATCAGTATTATATGAAATGCTGAAAGGCATTCTTTAAGAAGAGGAAGAAGAAGAAAAAGGTAAAGATAAAAATTATGAACAACAAATACATGTCTATCAACAAGTGAATCTAAAAATCAAGTGAATAAAAAATCTGATGAACAGAATAAACTGGTGAATATAGTAGAATCAGGGGCATAGAAAGGCAGTGGACTGACAATTCTCGGGGGGAAAGGGGTGTAGGGAGTGTGGAAAGAGACTGGACAAAAAGCATAGACCTATGGATAAGGACAGTGGGGAGGAGATAAGGGCAGAGGGTGGGGTGGGAATCTGGTGGAGGAGAGTTATTGGGGCGGGGGGAGAGGAACAATTGTAATAATCTGAACAATAAAGATAAAAAAATATGGAAATTTAAAAAATGTACCATAGCCCACCAGCCAGCTCAGTGGCTGAGCATTGATTCTGAACCAGGAAATCCCAGTTCAATTCCTGGTGAGGGCACATGACTGGCTTGCGGGATCGATGCCCAGTAGGGGGCGTGCAAGAGGCAGCCAAGCAATGATTCTCTCTCATCATTGAGGTTTCTAGCTCTCACTTCCTCTCCCTTCCTCTATGAAATCAATAAAAAAAAAAATGTATATTTTTAATGTGCCATAATCCATCATGAAAATGTATTATAACTGTTTACATGGTCCCCATTGTTTCCAATTTTACATCATTTAAACAATCCTGAAGTGAACATTTTTATCAGAAATCTTTTGTCCTCAATTCTGAGTACTTGGGAGGATTATTACCAGAGGGAGTTTGCTGAGTTCAGAAAGGATTACCTTAGGAAACTTTAGCAAAAAGGTTGCATCATTTTATAATCCCATCAGCAAAATCTGAGGCACCAAAGAGGTCCTTTTTTATCTCAGGGTTCTGGTGAAACCACCCCTTTGTTTTCGCAGTAGAGGCTATAAAGGGGTACTTGCCAGAGCATTGGAGGGATAGAGACTGCTTCCTGCTGCTTACTTTCTTCAAGAGACGCTCCAGTGTATTCAAGAGGCATCCTGCTTCAAATAACGCCTATCCCCTGACACTACTCCCCATTTCTCCATCTTGTTAGTAAAATCCCAAAGCCACAAGCACTGAAACTTGAGTAACAACCTGAAATCCACCATCACCACCCTCTGAGCTAACCGAGCTCCTCATGTGTTGCCTTTATAACTCTAATCACAAGTAACAACTCTTTGCTCATGTGTTTCTGGTTTGTGTCCCCCACAATAATGGAAGCTCCACTAGGGACCATCCTCTCTTTTTCATCATTGTAAGCCTAGCTCCTAGCCTTCTGCCTGGCACAGAGAGGGTGCAATATGTACTGTTGAATGACTGAATGATTTGTGTTTGTCCTTCAAAGAGTTTTCCAGACTACACCTGTCCATAAATAGATATAAATTTTTAATAGCAGTTTACCATATAGCCACTTATATCACCAAGGAGGATGGAGTTTTCTTGACTGATATAGCCAGCTTTATCAACAAAGTCCACTGTTATTCACAACATTCCCAGTTTAGAAAGTCCCTCAGAGGAGTGCCACCTGCATGGGGTGATAGCTTTATCGCTGCTTCCCTGGGCTGGAGTTTAATGCTGGCTTACAACACTCATATTGGGCTGGAGGTCACCTCTGGGATTCCAACACCTGTGGGATATTTTAGCCCAAGCATGTCAAACCCACAGCAATGCTGGCCCTGGGGCCACTAGAGTGATTTACTCAAGACCACATGGGAAAGAGGGCAGGGCCTGAAACAGTCTTTTCACGCTCGTGTTGTAAATTCAGATCATGGCTTCAAAGATGGTGCCGAAATGTCAGTTACCCAAAGTCAAGAGGCCTAGGTTTTTTTTTCCCAGGGCAAAGGGACACCATCAATGATGGGAGAGTGGAGGTGACCCAAGGATGGGTTGCCAGCTATTTTTTCCCTTGTGTCCGTTGGCTTAGAATACGAGATATAAAAGGTGTCAGTGGCAACCTAATCAGTTTGGCTCAGTGGATAGAGCCTCAGCTGCAGACTGAAGGGTCCCAGGTTCAATTCCAGTCAAGGGCATGTACCTTGGTTGAGATCACATCCCCAGTAGGGCTTGTGCAGGAGGCAGCTGATCAATGTTTCTAACTCTCTATAAAAAATCAATAATATATATATATATTTTTTTTTTAAAAGGTGTCAGTGGCCCCAATGCTTGGTCAATCACTGGGTATGAACCCAGCTTGTCTGGGTGACTGCCTTCAGGAAAACTTTCTCCCGGAGGCCACGCCCAGCAGGCCCCATTGATGGGTCTCTAGGGCTGTGAGATCTGCTGGCCTGCTCAGTCACCAGAAGGGACTTTTTCCAGGGTTAGAAACTGGTGACTGAGGAAGAGTCCTTATTCCCCCAAAGAAATGGCCTCAACTATCTCATTGGGTGGAAACTGTAGTTGATTTTAGAGCTCTAAAAAAAAAAAAACCCACTACATGCTGATGCTGACAATTTAATAATCTCCAATGCTTCCTGAGCTTAGGCTTTATGCCAGGAATAGTGCTATGGAAGGAAGGAAAGAAGGAAGGAAGGAAGGAAGGAAGGAAGGAAGGAAGGAAGGAAGGAAGGAAGAAAAGAGGAAGGAAGGAAGGAAGGAAGGAAGGAAGGAAGGAAGGAAGGAAGGAAGGAAGAAAACACTTATTTAAGAATTACAAAGACCAATGGGGAGTGGAGGGGAGTGGAGACTGGATTTGAAACAAGCATTAAAGACATTCATCGATATCTCCCATCTATTAAGGGAATACTTGGTCCCATTATTTACATTGTGAGGTAAATATGATTAGAGTTGCCATTTTACAGGAAAGCAAAGTCCAAAAATTCATCCACAATCTTACAACTAGCTGCACTTAGGGGTGTGCATACTCTTATATTACACTGCCACATTAGTTTATATTTTATAAACTTAGAATCGGGGGTAGTGCATTTACACTGAGTGATCAGGCATTTTCAGCAAAAAGAAAAAGTGTTTTAACCATTTTTATACATTTAAAGAAATAAATGTCTTTCTCTTTATTTTATTGGATGTAGTAAGAAAAAAGGTTGCCATAACCTTCATCTTAAGCTAGGTACTTATTAAATGGGCAAAGTTACAAACCAGCAGGTGACTCCAGGAGGCCCAGGGAGGGGTACAGGAAGACTGGGGTCATGTACCTGCCAAGGCATCCTTGTACTTTAGTCCAGTCCCTTCCCTTTTCTGCAGGGATCTTCTGGTTCATCTTCCTAAGGTGAGGAGGCTTCTCTCTCAGGCTCAGCTCCAGCTCCAAAGTTTGAGTTTTCATTGGTGCACTGGGAAGGGTAGCCTGCCATATGGACACCCAATCAAGAGGGCCCTTTATGCCAGTGGTTCTCAACCTTTTTAATGCCGCGACCCTTTAATACAGTTCCTCATGTTGTGGTGATCCCCAACCATAAAATTATTTTCTTTGCTACTTCATAACTGTAATTTTGCTAATGTTAACAAATCGTAATGTAAATATCTGTGTTTTCTGATGATCTTAGGCGACCCTGCTAGCGGTTCTCAACCTGTGTGTTGCACCTGTAGAGCTTAAGATTATCGGGAAACGCAGATATGATTCATTAACAGTAGCAAAATTACAGTTATGAAGTAGCAACGAAAATAATTTTATGGTTGGGTGTCACCACAATATGAGGAACTGTATTAAAAGGTCAAGGCATTAAAAAGGTTGAAAACCACTGCTTTATGCTTTATCTTGCCTCACTGCCTGTGGAGCTAGGTTTGTGCTGTATTGAGACCATAGAACAGACTTAAGTTTTATGTAGCAGAAGCTTTGGTCGTCTACATGACCCTAACGCTCCAGTCCAGGGATACCATATAGGTTTTATTTTGTTTGCATTATATCCATCAGGCTCCAGTTCGGAGATGGAAAACATACCAGCTATTTTAATTGATAGAATTTCATATAAAAAATTGCTAACCACCCGGCAGTTGACTCATGAACCGGGAGATTACCAGTTCGATTCCTGGTCTGGGCACATGCCCAGGTTGTGGGCTCAATCCGCAGTGTAGGGCATGTGGGAGGCAGCTCATCGATTATTCTCTCTCATCACTGATGTTTCTGTCTCTCCCTCTCCTCTCTCCTTCCCTCTCAAAAACCAGTAAAATATATACTTTTTAAAAAGAATTGCTAACCAGATAACCAAAAGGGTAGGAAAAAATAACTCTAAGCTATCATGGAAGTAACAACTGCAGGGAGCAGCTACTTCCCCAACAGCCAGGGCCCAATGGGAATGATTAAACATGGAAGCTTGGTCAAGGGGAAGCTTGGAAGGGCAAGTCTCCGATGTCTGAGCAAGGGGCTGGCAGGTTGGTGCCCTGTCTCTTAAGGGGCACAAGGAAGCTGGAGTTATAAATGTGTTGGGAAAACTACAAACTGTGTTCAGCTTTTGCTACAGGAAGAAAGAGCTGGAGCCCAAGTGAAGGCAGCTCACAACACAAGCAGCAGGAAGGAGCTAGTCCCTTCCTTGTCCTCCAGCCTGGCAGCCTCCCTCTGGCTCCCCCTGGTGGGCAGCATCTCAGCCCCAGCATCACAAAGCGGGTGTAGAAGGGTGAGGGTGGAGGTGAGACAGGCATTTGAGCTTATTAAGTGGCCCCTATCACCTTCAATAAGTTCAGTAATTGCTTCTTGGAAAGCAACATTGAGGTTTATGAGGCCTATTCTGGGCTCAGCGGGAAAAAAAAATCTTGTGATTAATTGGTGATATCAGCCATACACCTACAGAAGAGAAATGGTGGCATGAATGCCACATATTTGGCCTTTCCCTGGCAATTAAATTACTTGCACAGTGAACATGAGAAGTGAGTGCTGCTTCCCAGTTTCCAAAAGCAAGGACAGCTGGGAAGGCGAAATGAGCTGCAAAGACAAGATGATGACCCACAGAACCCTCCCTCCCCACCCTAGCCAGCAATCACTTACCTAATGTTCATAAATTAGGTGGTTGTGTCCAGAATCTGAAAGTAACTGGCCCCGGGATTTCCAGGGAAATGTTGATTAGAGCAGAGTGGGATGATTTAAAAGGATGCCCATTTGCTGCCTTACCCCTAGCCAAGGATATTCTTCTCATAGAACCGTGGAAGGGCAAGAATGGGAGATGGGAGTAGAATCTCAGACAGCACAGACCAAGCACCACCACCCACCCAGTGCCTCAGCCTAGAGAATAGAGTCCATCAGAAGGCTAGCAAAGCCAAGTAACCCTGGGTTCAAATCCCAGGTCAGACATTTTCTTGGTATTTAGATCTAGTAACAGATTCAACTTTGTCCATAAATCAGGTGGGCAAGAAAAATAAATTGAAATGTGTTTTGAAGCACAATTTCTGATCTTTCTCAGGGGATTTCTGGGAGGATTTCAGGAGTGTATCAGAGCCCGCTCAAAGGATCCACACTGATCCTCCCAACACCCCTTTGGTGAGGTGACCTCACCTTGTTTGAAAGCAGCCCAGGGGGTATAATTATATCACAGGGTCAGCAAGCACTATGAATCAGGGCTTCTCTTTTCCTTTTCTTTTTTATTTCTTTAGTTTTTGCAAGCTACCTCAGCAGACACCACTGTTCCCTCTCCCTTCCCAAGGCCCACGTTGGAAGGAGATGGAGGGCAAATGTGGGAATGGAGTTGGGCCCATTAGTCTCAGTCGTGGCTCCATCCAGACCACCGGTTAACCCTCGTTCTTCTCCACAAGATTATCTGCAGAATGCCTCTCCCTCCCCCTTGGGAGCCACCTTTGGGGCAGGGACCCACAGCAAAGCCTTCCCTTTGTAGCTCTGGTGGGAAATAGTGCACTCTGCTCCTCACCTGCTACTTCCAACCTTGGGAAGTTTGGTTTCCTTGTAGGGTTTGTGGTAGTTGTTTTTTGTTTGTTTGTTTGTTTGTTTTTTATTGAGGGTGTTTTTGGTTTATTTGTTTTTGTGTGTGTGTGTTTTGTTTTGAGTTTTGCTTTTTCGTTTGTTTGGTTTTTAGTATGAATAAAATCCTTCCTTCCTCAAATACTGTTCTTAAAGTTTTAAAGCTTTTGGAAACAAAGAAAAGGAAAGAAAAAAAAAACAACCAGAAAGCTCTGCCTCAAATTTACCTTAATCCCAGGAGCACATGGGAGAAAGAAGGAGGTAGAAATGCTAAAAAGGAGGTGGGTGGGGCAAGTTAACACAGCAAAGAATTTAGGCCGAAAGCACATTCCCTTAGAGTAATTTCAATGTCATCTCTGATGTACTTCTTGTAGGCTTCTTTCCTGTCAGTGATGGTTCATGACAACATCAACATCAGTGATGACTGTGATTTCACCCTGTGGGCCTTCAGTGAAGGCATTTTCACCCGTGAGTCATCAAGGCTATCCTCTGTCCTACTGACCATCTTCCTCTCTACCTCCAGAAATAGCCCATCTGCGATCTCCCAGATCTCGTAGATATCAGAGAACATCTCCTTATTGCTGGTGAGGTCCTCGTAGATGACCACGATGGCAGCTGGAACAAGACAACCGCAGCCACAGGAGCCAAGAGCCAGGAGCCAGCGTAGTACAACCCAGTGGCTCTTGGGAAGAGAGGAGCAAGCAGGAAAAGCTTTTATTTCTTAATAAATGGCTTAAAATCAATATCCTAAAAAGCAAAACTTTTGGTCATCTTTAGAATACTATCTAAGATGACTTTAGGTATCTAAAGATGTCATTTCTGCTCTGTCTGGTTGGGCTCAGTGGATAGAGCATCAACCTGTAGACAGAAGGATCCCAGGTTTGATTCCGGTCAAGGGCATGTACCTTGGTTGCGGGCACATCCTCAGTGGGGGGTATGCAGAAGGCAGCTGGTTGATGTTTCTCTCTCATCAATGTTTCTAACTGTCTATCCCTCTCCCTTCCTCTCTGTAAAACAAAATCAATACAAATGTATTTTTAAAATAAAAAAAGATGTCAGTTCTCCTCAGATTGATCTTAAGATTCAACATAATCCCCATCAAAACCTCAGTAGATTTTCTCAGAAATTGAAAAGTTAATTCTAAAAGACATACAGAAACACAAAGGGCTTAAAATAATCAAAGCAACTTTGAAAAATAAAAACAGTATTAGAGTGCTATACTACCCGATTTTAAGACTTATTCTTAAACTCCACCTATTAAGATAGTGTGGTATTGGTGTAAAAACAGACAAATCGATTAACGGAACAGAATAGAGAATCCAGAAATAGACTCACACATATATGGGCAACTGATTTTTTTTTTTACAAAGGTGCGAAGGCAATTCATGAAAGAAAAATGAAATTTTTCCATATGTCATATCACAACCAGACATTACTTAAATGTAGAACCTAACACTATAAAAAAAAAAACTAGAAGAAAATATAAAGAACACCTTATGACTAAGGGTTAAGCAAAGTTTTCATAGATAATGCGCCAAAAGCATGATCCATTCAAGAAAAAACTTATAATGTGGATGCCAACAAAATTAAAACTCCTCTCTTGCTCTTGTGCACCTGCTCTCTCTCGCTCTGTAATCCGCATGCGTCCGTGTGTGAGTTCTCTCTCCATAGCCATATGGCTTTAAGCAGACAATGCCCTGTGGACCACACACGCAAAGAACTACAGCTGGAAACACAATGAACTGGACTGGACTTTATTATGGAACAAAAATTCTGGGAAGTGGCCTTAATTCTGGCCCTGCTGAAGACAAGATTGTACTTCTTCCATGCCAAGATGGACAGAGATGGGCCCTTGGAGGGAAACTCCCTAATTTTACATCACCAATAAATCTTTGCATGAAACCCCATCCTCCCATGGGGACCTCAGGAAATTATTTTTTTCGAATCACCCCAAAGAACTTCACTTCTGTACATCTATTAGAATATCTAAAATCAAAAAGAGTGGCCATACCAAGTGCTGGAGAGGATGTGGAGCAAGTGAAATTCTCTTATACTTGCTGGTGGGAATGTAAAATGGGAACACCACTTTGGAAGGTTGTTGTTTTTTTAAGTTAAACATATGCTCACTATATTAACACAGGAGAGGGGCATGAGAACTATATAAATTAACAAAAATCAAAGACAGGGGCCTGCTCCGTGCTGCCTGACATGGAACCCAACTATCCAGAAATGCAAACAGACCACGAAGAGCCTCTGGACAAAGAAAATTCCTGTAAAGATTGATCAGTAGCTACTCAACCACCCCTTATCATTTACCCACATCATAAAGAGAAACCACAAGGCCACAGAATATACCTTGTACATTTCCTGTAAAGGTTAAAGTTAATCTCAACCTTCTCCCACTCTCTATTTCCCCATACCAACGATTTTCCATAGAAATTACAAACAGATATAAGCTCAACGTCTGGAATTGATTGAGATCTCTCCTCCTTTTCTTGAGAGAGTCTGCTACTCTGTAGAGTGGCTTTTCTTGCTTATCCCCTCTGCTCAATGAAACCTGCTTTTCCACTTTAACCTCTTGTCTGGCTCAAATCTTGACTTTTTTCCTGCCTTGGAGACTCGCCCCTTGGGCATCAATATGACCCAGCTATTCCATTGAAGGGACCAAAAGTTTTTGCCTTTTGGGATATTGATTTTAACTTAGTTATTAAGAAACAAAGACTCAGAAAGAACCTTTAATTCCTCCCCACCCACCCCTTCCTGCCCAAGAGATGCAGATAGAAAAAACAAGCTTCAGAAATGAAATCTTAGGATGTTCCCCTTAGTCTAATTTGAATTCAATATGGCAAATAAGAGGCTTCAGATATCCCAAGTTCCATTGTTTCTGAGTCACCTAGCAAGAATTTGCCTGACGTGATTCCCTCTTCCTCAACTCTCTGTAAACCACCCATTCTCACTTCTGAAATCTAATATCCCCATCCTCTACTTTCCCCTTTGTCTAAATATGTCTTATATAACCAGTTACCTCATTGTCTTTGGAATCTTCATGCTTATGTGAATTCCCCATGTGCCTGCATTAAAACTTTTATTTTCTCCAGTTAATCTGTCTCTGTTAATTGGATTATTAGTCCAGCCAGAATTTAGAAAGTGGGAGGAAATATATTAATTATCTTTAGCACCCATAGTATTTATCCAAGATATATGAAAGCATATGTTCATACAAAGACTTACACATGAATGTTCATAGCATTTTTATTTATAATGGCCAAAAACTAGGACCTAAATAGCCATCAACCGGTGATTAAGTAAACAAATGGTGGTATGTCCATATGATGGAGCCCTACTCAGCACTAAAAAGGAACAAGATATCACATAATAACACGACTGATCTCAAAATAATCATTAGACTGAAAGAAGCCAACAATAGAGTATACTGCATGATTCTATTTATAGAAAATTCTAGACAATGCAAAGTAATCTATAGGGATAGACTGGTGACCCCCTGGGAATGAGAAGAACAGGGAGGAACGGAGACTGCAAAGAGCACAGGGAAACTTCTGTGGGTGACAGATCTGTTGTTGCCTCTCATGACTGTGGGGATGGTTTCATGGGCGCACAAAAATGGCAGATTTTATGAAATCATATACTTTATGAAATCGTATATTTTAAATAGGTGCCATTTAGTGTATGTAAATTATCCTTGAAGTGTCAAAATTGTCAATATATACATAATATGTTTTCGAAATCTGCCCAGAATCAGCATTTTTCCCTAAGAATTTCCTGCAGTGCTGCTTCTGGGCCCTTCCTCTCCCGAATGCAGAGACTGGGGCACAGCTGGAGCAGTGTGGTCAGCAACAAACCAGGCTCCACCCCAACCCCTGTCTCTTACCAATCCAGGCTCCAGTGCCTTTTCAGGCTCCTCCCGCACAGCCCACCAGCAGACTCACTGGGAAGGAAAAGCTGGCCCCTCATCTCTACTTTTGCCCCTGCCCTATTGCTCTTCTCAATGTGTGGCTCCAACTACCCTCCCCAGCTTATCAGCTGTCCCCAACCAACCGCTGGAGGGTCTGCAGTGGGGACCCACTCCCTTCACCTACTCAAGGCCCTTCTCTCACCTTTCTATCTGAGGACAGCACCTCCAGGACCCTCTCTGTTCCCTCAAAGCCCCAACCCAGCCCCCTCTGTCAGTCACTTCTGCAGTCACTCCAAAGAGATTGAAACGCTTTGTTTCTGCTTAAAGCTTGTTTGCACTGAGGAGTTTGTCACACATGCTAATGAATAATCAGGCTGCAGGAACAGACACCAGGACAGAAAAGGGGTGGGGTGGCTGTAATGGCTTCTTCCTGGCTGCCAGGCTGATAAGATGCAGACAAACAAATGACTGGGACCTCTCCTGTCTCCTGGATGTAGGTCAGTTTACTTCCCTGAACAGCTAAGCTCCCAGGCCTGTGCCCGTCTGGGGCCCTCCTAGGGAGGATGGTTGGACCTTCCAAGTGTAGCCATTGGGTAGGTCTGGAGGGCTGGCAGGGCCCAACTCCTGCCCATTCTCCTACCCTGCCCAGTCTTAGGTGCTCCTCAGTGGAGTCAGAGGAGTAGCTAAACAGCTTACCTGAGGGCTTCAACAATCCAAAACAACTCTCTTCTCCCTCCTTTGTCCTCAATGACCTTTTTCCTATGAATTATAGAGCATTCTGAAAATAAGAAAAAAGAAGAAAATTAAACCACATGGGAACCCATCATACAGAGATAACCATTTTCATTTCTTCCTTAACTTTCTAATGCATATTGTAAGGGAAAAAAAAAACCTTTTCCTCCCACCTTCTAAATTCTTCTGGCTGGGATAATAATCAAATTGAATTATTAATAAGAGAAAAATCAAATTTTAATACATGTGCATGGGCAATTCACATTAGCATGAAAATTCCAAAAACAGTGAGACAACATTGGATATAGAAGACATTTTGGACAAAGGAGTAAAGGAAGGGCGGGAATGGAAGCTGAGATTTGGGAAGTGAGAACGGGCAATTTACAGGTAGTTGAGGAAGAAACGCATAGGGCAGGCAAATTCTCGCTAAGCAACTCAAAAACATGGGACACGGGGCATCTATCCAACAGGCCCTTCCTAAAGCCCTCCTGTTTACCATTTTTATGCAAATTAGACTAAGGCAACACCCTAAGATTCCCTTTCTAGAGGAAGTATTTCCATCTGAGTCTCTTAGGCAGGAAGAGAAAAGGTCAACGATTCTAAGTCTTTTGTTTTTTAATAAACACCTTAAGTCACTATCCCAAAAGGCAGCTCCAGGTTAGCAAAACTTTGGTTCCTTCAAAATGTCTTTAAAAGCAAAAGTGATGTCAAAATAATAATAATGTTTAGTGAGCAAGTGCTTACTCTTGTGCGGATCCAGAGAGTGGCCCCAAGATGTGTCTGTGGTACCAGACAGTGCTAAGCACTTCATGTGGATTATCTCATGTCATTTACTCAATAACTCCAGGTGATGGTATAACTATTATCCCTATTTAAGAAGTTAAGTAGCTCATCCAGCCCAGGAGATCTGATTCCAGAACAACATTCTCACTGCTTTGAAACTAAATGTCCTATTAATATCTTTCCGAGCTTTTTGCCTTCAATGTCATTTTTAATTATTAGAGTGATTCAAGTACTCCATTGTTCGGAACTACCATCATTTCCTCATCCCCTATCCGTGGGCATTCGGTTATTTTCAGTGTTTTCTATATGTCATTCTCTAATGAATATTCATATAGTTAAATAGCTCAAAAACTAAAATTAAAACTCCTGGGTCAAGTATATTTCTAATTTAAGGCTTTTGATACATGTGGCCAAGATTATCCTCCAAAAATAATGGACCATATTATACTTCCTACATCCTTAACCACACCAGACTACAAAGCATTCTTCATCCAAGTGACTAGATGCAGCTCAAGTTCCTGCCACATGAATAAAATTTAGATTAATTAGGGGCTCAGATTAGCCCAATCTTTTCCAGTAGAAAATCTCTCCTCTTTTTAGCAGAACCAGCACCAGAACATTGGACAAAAAAAGAGCCTGAGGCAGAGGGCAGAAGACCAACCTCTGATTGATTTAATCAACTCACTAATTCTCTGTTTCTCAGAAATGCCTTGCTTTAACAATTGTCACTGAGGGGTCACTGTCAATGACCAAGAGAGAGGACAGTATATGGAAAGACTCTAAATCCTGTTGGCCGGGGAAAGAGTCCCCTTACCCCTTTCCGTGCTCTGACTGGTCAAATAATCCAAATATCATATAGCAGGTTAACAGGAGAAAATAAAAAAAGTAATTCGTGTATACAGGGAATTCACATAAGCATAAAAATACCAAAGACAGTGAGGGAACACTGGGTATATCAGACATTTGGGGACAAAGGAAAAAAGTGGAGATGGCATTTTAGATTTCAGAAGTGAGAATGGGCAATTTACAGAGAGTTGAGGAAGAGGGAACATACACGGCAGGCAAGTTTTTGTTGGACAACTCAGAAACAGGGCGACCCAAATGGGTGTAGGAGTATCTAGCTGGGTGCAGTCTTCCCCACCAGCTAGGGTGTAAATTCTTAAGGTAATGACGCCCAGGTTCCCTTCTGAGAGTAGGTTTTTTATCTGAATCTCTCTCTCTTTTTATTTTTATTTTTTTAAGGAGTAAGTAAACAAACAAAAAGCCTCTTCCTGAGTTGGTTGGGCTCCAATTGCTTTCAATTGGAAATAACCTGCATGCCAGGGTGGCACATTCTGGGGAAGCTCGCTCCCCACAGTCCCTTGGCTACTGAGAACAGCTGACGACAGTTTGGGCAGGGAGAGGTCAGAAACCAGGGCGTCAGAACTCACATTCTCGTCCTGGCCCTGGCATTCTTATAAGCACCAACAAGACACACCAAGCCTTATTTTCTGTATCTGCTGAGACTGAGGGTGGAATAAGGATCTAGGATTCCCACCCACTCCAATTCTGTATGTCCCAGAAGAGGATATTAATAAATACCAGCTAACCTTTCTTACGTTCATACTAGATAGCAGGCACAAACTTGACTGACATTTTTCCATTGAACCCCCCACCCCCCAAGTCTTTGTAGAATATTTTGTAGCACTTTTCCCCTTGTTTGAGAAAACGGAATCACAGGAAGCTTAAATCCTTTGCCTAAGGTTGGACTGGGGACAAAAGGCAGAGTCAGAATTTGAACCCAAGACAATCTGACTCTGTCCAGTTGACCTGCACTTCACACTGTGGGCACTGTCCCCTGATTAGAAAACAGGCTCCCAGCAGGAGAGCCACGCTTGCACTGTCTCTCATCTGTCCCCAGCTCTAAGCCTAGTTCCATGGTGAGCAGTAAGGACTTGTGAGTGTATTCGCTGCCTATAGCTGCATAACAAATTATCAAAAATGTAATGACTTGAAACAGCTCCCACATACTAGTTCACAGAAGTCCAGATGCAGTGAAGGGACCAAAGTTCTGCCACCCTAAAGCTACCTTTTTGAGATATTGATTTTAAGCTATTCGTTAAGAAACAAGACTCAAAGAGAGCCTCTGACCCTCCCTCCCTTTGCAGAGATCCAGATGGAGAAACCTGCTTCAGAACCCAGAGGGGTTTAGGAGGTTGCCGTAGCCTTAGCCTAGAGGAAGGTGAATAGAGGGCTTCAGGCAGGGATCTGTTTACCAGATGGCCCGAAGTTTTGTCCCATTGTTTCTGAGTCACCGGGCAAGAACTTGCCTGTCCTGTGTCTTCCCCTCTTCCTCAACTACCTGTAAATTACCCATTCTCACTTCTGAAATCTAATACTCACTCTCCGAAATATCCAGTAGACCCAATGTTGCCTCACTGGCTTTGGAGTTTTCATACCTGTGTGAATTCCCCATGGGCATGGGTTTTCTCCTGTTAGTATGTCTCTTTTAACTTGATTATTAGCCCAGCCAGAAGAACTTAGAAGGCGGGAGAAAAATATTCATAGCTTTTAGTCTCCACAGCAGCATCACTAGGTGCTCTGCTCAGTATCTCACGAGGCTGAACTCGGGGTTCAACTGGGCTGTGTTCTCATCTGGAGCTCAGGATCCTCATTCAGGATCACTCAGACTATTGACGGAACTCAGTTTCTCGCTCTAGTGTGACTGAGATCCCCATCTTTTTACTGTCAACCAGAGATGACTCTCAGCTCCCAAGGGCTACCCCTCAAGTCCTCCCCAGTTGGCCCCCTCTATGTGCCTTCTCACACTGTCATCCATCAACTCTCTTTTTGCAGGAAGGCTCCTGGTTGATCAGGCCTTTTAAGGGCCTGCTTGATCAGGCCATACTCACTCAGGATAATCTTTCTTTTAATGAAATCAAAGTCAGCCATATAATGTAATATAATTGCTAGAGTGATGGCTCATCATAATCACACAAGTCCCTGTCACATTTGTGGATGAAAAGGGGGCCACATCCTAAACCTGACAAGCTCAGAGGAGGCCTACATGATGGCCTTACAAACTCAGAGACCTAAAGTAACCACATAAAATGGTCTGAGATTAAGACCTCCTAACCAAAGGCAGTTCATAGCGGGTAGTCACGTCCTAGGGAAGTATTGTTCCCTAACAGAGGTCAATCTTCACCTTAATTGAGCCTGTCCATTGTCTTTCCCTACCTGATAACATACCTTTGGAATATCCAAGTAATTTTCTCAATCTGTTGAGATTTTGCTACCCAGCAACTTGTCAGTTTGACTCAAATAAACTCATAAAAATTCTTACAGGTTTGGGTGTTTCTCACAAACAGGGTGGGGATTATAGAAAATGTGCACAACGAAAGCAGGAATCCTGGAACCTTTTTAGAATTCTGTTCACAAAGTGGATGAGAGAATAAATGCTAAATGAATTAATGCATAAATGAATAAATGCATAATGAATGAAGTGCTCACCTGTGCAGAGGGAAGTGGAGAGTGGGATATACTCTAAACATCTTTGACAGGTCCCAGGCTTACTTCACTCTTTTAGAAGCAGGAAGATACCTGGCCGGTGTGGCTCAGTGGTTGAGCATCAACCTAGGAACTAGGAGGTCACGATTCCATTCCCCGTCAGGGCACATGCCAGGTTTGCAGGCTTGATCCCCAGTGGGGGACATGCAGGAGGCAGCCAATTAATGACTCTCTCATCACAAATGTTCTCATCTCTCTTGCCCTCTCCCTTCCTCTCTCTCTGAAACCAAGAAAAGTATTTTTAAAAAAGAAGCAGTGACTCCGCAGGGTAAGATTATATAGAAGTTCAATGTATGAACTGTTCTCTAGAGCTTGGAGCAGGGATAAGTAATAATAATCCAGAAAACAGTAAAGACCAACAGGTCCTGCTTTCCCATTGGAGCAACAAACTTTCATTCCATTTCCCCTAAGCTTCCCATCTCTCACCTGCGGATGTTTACACCTTCCCCTCTGAGGCCCTCTCCTCATGGAGACCCACTCAGCCTGCTCACCTGCTCCGAGAAGGCGACCTGGAAAAGCTGACTACATTCACGAGTTATTAGTCTATCCAGGCAGCTGCCACTGCCGTGCCCCACGTGAGCTGTGTCTATGAAGTAGGACATGGACCTCAACTCCATTTTCCCTGGCCTCCTCTTTCTAGCCCATAAAATCCCCCTAATTCATGACCACATTACTCTTAAGTATCATTAATGGTCCAGCGAGTTGGACAGATGAGCTCTTCCCAGGGAAGAGAGACTAAGACCACTCCATCTTTCAGCCTGAATTGATGAACTCTAAGTCCTCCAGGGTCTAGGGGTGACCATCTCAGGTTCCCCAGTATATATATCCTAACTAATAAAAGAGTAATACGCAAATTGACCATACCTCCTATCAAGACACACCCATCAGCCAATCAGGAGCAAATTATGCAAATAAACCCCAACCGAGATGGCTGCGACCATTGAGAGCGGGAGGGAGGCTTGAGTTTCCCCAGCAATGGAGGAAGCCAAGCTTTCCGCCTGCCCTTGCCAGCCTAGGCTTTCACTCAATGTTACAAATTATAGAAGATATATCCCAACAGAAATGGCAGCAGCCATGAAGCTGGAGAGAGCAGAGGCTAGGGTTGTCCGGGCCAAGTTTCTACAGCCCTAGCACCTAGGCCTTCACTCTAGGCTACAAAGTTTCAATTATAGGATTTAAATAAACCCAAACAGAAATGGCTGTCGCCATGGAATGAGCAGAAGGGTTGACTCTGCTCCAGGCTACAAAATTTCAATTGTAGGACATAAATTAATCCCAGGCCCTCCTCTTGGGTTTCTGGGGGGGTTGGCCAGCCTGCAAACCACCACAGGCACCTTGCCCAAGCTGCCCCACACCCCAAGGGAACACCCACCCTGATCCAGGACACTCTTCAAGGCAAATCAGCCATCCCCACCCATGCACCAGGCCTCTATCTTATCTAATAAAAGAGTAATTTGCAGATTGACCATCACTCCAACACACAAGAGGGCTGTCCCCATGTGGTCAAAGATGGCTGCCCCCATGTGGACACAAGATGGCCACCACAAAGATGGCCAGCAGGGAAGGGCCATTGGGAGGGACCAGGCCTGCAAGGGAGGGCAGTTGGGGGTGATCAACCCTGCAGGGGATGACCAGGCCAGCAGAGGAGGGAAGTTGGGGGCAAACAGTCTGGCAGGGGAGCAGTTAGACATCAATTAGGCTGGCAGGGTAGTGATTAGGGGTGATCAGGCTGGCAGGCAGAAGTGGTTAGGGGCAATAAGGAAGGCAGGCAGGTGAGCAGTTTGGAGCCAGCAGTCCTGGATTGTGAAAAGGATATCCAACTGCCTGTTTAGGCCCGATCCTACTGGGATCAGGCCTAAATGGGCAGTCAGACATCCGTTGAGGGATCCCAGATTGGAGAGGGTGCAGGCTGGGCTGAAGAACATACTCTGCCCCCTCCTGTGCATGAATTTTGTGCACTGGGCCTCTAGTTTGTGTGTGTGTGTGTGTGTGTGTGTGTGTGTGTGTGTGTGTGTGTGTGTGTGTGTATAAAACTCAGGACACTTTCTTCATCTGGGGGAGGAGGTAGATGGCCATCCAGCCTGCAACTGGCAAAAAATTCCACCTCACTGCCACTTTAAGCATCCTACCAGAGGCAAAGGACTGCTGCCTGTTTCTGGGGTGCCTTTTGGCTGAAATGCAGACTCATTCATTCATTCATTCATTCATTCAACAATGTTTTGAAGGCCTATAATGATCAGAAAATCTTATCCTTAAAGATCTTACATTCAGTGAGGAAGATAAATCTATGCAAGATAAATAAATAAATTATTTATCATATTAGATGGTGACAAAGTGCTCTGGAGAAAAACAAGGCCAGGAAAGGAAGGCAGGAAGGCTCAGGGAGGAAGGAAGCAATGTTAGATAGGGTAGGTGGGAAAACCCTCTAAGAAGGTGGCATGTGAACCTAATTAAGAGTTAGTTGTGATAAAAAGGTGGGTCAGCTGGGTATTTGAGAAGTTGCAAGTGCAAAAGCCTGGGGGCCGTCGTGTGACTTGTGTGTTTGCAGAACAGCAAGGGGGGCATGCAGAGATGAAGCAAGAGGAAAAGAAATAGGAGATGAGGACCTGGGAGCAAGGAGGGCAGAGGCTGAAAATCATTCCAGCCGCCGTGTGGAGATGAAACTGTGCAGGCACATAGAGGTTGGCTGCCTCACTGGGCTAAAAACATCGAGTCAGGCCCAACGGGCCTTGGATATAAAATACTGGCCTTCAACAAACATCTCTTGAGTAAGTGAATTAAATGTCTGGGGCTCAGGCCAGCAGACGGTCTCTGACAAGATAAGGCAGAGCAGGGACAAGGGGACATGGCCCTCAGGAGCTGGGACTGTGGCTAACAGATCAGCCAGGTGGAAGGAAGGAGTGGGTGGGGTTGGAATCTAGCTGGTGAGCAAGCCAGAAAAAACCAGCAGGCGCCTGTCTTCAGGCAGATGGTGTTTGCCCTCCTCCCAGACACTTTCCACTCACCAAATCCTTACTGAGCTCCTGTTGTGTAGCAGGGTCCTTGAACACAGGACAGTAAACAAGATAATCAAGAGCCTGCCACTTAGTGGGGCAGATGGTCAAGCAAGTATATAAATAAGAAACAAAATAATCATGGGTTATGTAAGTGCTGTGAAGGGTAGTGTTAATATAAAATATGAAGCCCTGGCTGATGTGGCTCGGTTGGTTGGATCATTGTCTTGGACACGGAAAGGTCATGGGTTTGAACTAAAAGGTCATAGGCTTAATTCCAGGTCAGGGCACATACTTAGGTTTTTTTATTCAATCCTCAGTTGGGGCACATATGAGACGTGGGAGACAATGAATGGATCAGTGTTTCTCTCAAAAAAAAATTCAATGAAAATATTCTCAGATGAGGAAAGGGAAAAATAAAAATTGATCGATTGATTGGAAAGGTCTCTAAGGAGATGGTAGTTCAGGTGAGCCTGACCAAAGATCCAACCACCTAAAGCATAGCAGGAAGAGACGTATTTCAGGCAGAGGAGGCAGCATGTGCAAAGACCCAGAGGGGAGGGGAGGGGAGAACCACAGTGGGTCTAAGAACCAGAGGGAGAACCCCATGGGTCAGAAAGTTCATCAGGGACCTTAGCCTTCCTGCCAGGTGGTCCAACTGTGAAGGAAGGAGGGGGAGTGCAGCTGCCAGGATGCTGTGCATAGCAGCTACAGGTAGGTGGGTCCAGAGCTCAGGGGATGCTCACTCCCCAGAGAGATGCCAGGTAACCTGTGAGCACTAGTGGTTCCTGGACTTGCTCATAACTTCAAAGAGCATCCATAACCATTGTTAAGTGGTCCAAGTATTTAAATACTGTTATACCTGAAAATGTGATAGGAAGGTGGAGGGGCTTGCTCACTGTGTTAGTTCTTTATTCTGTGATAATTTCATTTCAGCTTAAATACAGAAAGAGAGACTAAAAATACTGTATTCCTTCTAGGTATCTCCCCCCAAAATAAAGAATGCTATACCCATATACCCATATTTTTAGCTCAATTCATGGGTTAAAGTAGAAAGGAGAAAAACAAAATCCATGGGAATGCCAATTAATAATTGCTTTGCTTTACTTTTTTTTAAATTATACAACATGCCAGTCAATTCCAGCCAGTATGAAAAATGTATAATTAAATTTATAATATCCCACTAAGGGAAAGATCCTGCTTCTTCTTCTCAAAAATAATAGGAAAAACATGGCAGAACTCTTGTAGATAATAAACGCAGGCAAACAAGAAAAAATCAAATCCTCTCTTAAGTAATTCTGAAGTAACATTGGCAGCACCTGCCCAATTCCCAATACTTCTGGAGTTTCTCTTCTAGAAACCCCCAAAGCCCCACTCCTTCCATGTCCACAGGGAACACCTGACCCCCGCTGGACCAATGAAACTCTCGCCCAGGAATTTGGATTTCAACTGACAGTTTATGAGTCTTGGTGGTTGGTGGAATGAGGACTAGATCTACCCAGTAGCTCCCACGCAGCCATATCCTGCCGTATGCCCCTCAGTTTCCGTTACTTTAATCACTTTGTCTGTGGCATTTTGTTACAGCAGCCACACTGACTAGGACACCACCTCTTCCTCAACACTGAGCAGAGGGGGCTCTTCTATGATGCCAGTGGCCCAGTAGCACCCCCTGAAAACCTCCTGAACACACACAGCATACTGCAGAGGACAGTAGTCACCAGCATCCCAAGAGGTATGGGCAGGAAGGTTCTTTGGGACCCAAAACCTGACCAGCCCTCAACCCTCAGCCACCTCACTACCAGGATCCAGAAGCTCACGGAATTCATGCCAGTCCCTCTGAGCATCCAGCCAGCCCCCTCTGGTGCATCCCCTGCTGCTTTCTTGCTGGCCAGAGAAAGCCCCATTTGGAAAAAGGACAGCCTTGGGTGCAGGAGGCACAGCCCAAGACTGAGAGGCCAAGGACAACTGGCCCCTCCTGCCCTGTCCCCCAAGGCTTTCCTGCTGGGATATGAGGAACGTGCCAGACAGGCCCCCATGCGTTGTTCGGGACTGATGACCCAGCCCCTCCCTCCAGCCTTCAGGATAACACAGAGACTCCTCTCCTCTCTCTTCCTTCATCTCAGTTGACCCATTGCCTCCCTGAAGCTCACAAAATTCCATAGTGTTTCCATTCATGCAGGAAGACCGCCATGATCCTTAAGATGGAAGATAGAGACAGCAAAGAACATTTTCATCTTGTTTGCTTGTTTCAATAATGAAAGCTTAGTTCCTCAAAATCCGATTTTTATGACTTAAAAAAATTTTTTTTTATTTCAGAGAGGAAGGGAAAAGGTGAAAGAGATAGGAACATCAATGGTGGGAGAGAATCATTGATCAGCTGCCTCCTGTACACTGGGGATCGAGCCTGCAACCTGGGCATGTGCCCTGACCAAGAATGGAAACATGACCTTCTGGTTCATAGGTTGACACTCAACCACTGAGCCATGCCAGCTGGTCATATATATTTTTTAATGTCTGAACTTCCCTTTATAGTTCTCTCTCTCTATCTCTTAGAAACACATCATGCTCTGTGCCCTCTGGAGTTACCTCCTGAAGAGCCTTTAAGAAACAACAACAAAAAAAACACTCTGGGTGGTTTGTTCAGTGGTTAGAGTTCTGGTCCATGGATCAAGGGTTGCAGGTTTGGTTTCCAGAAAAGGCCATGTACCTCAGTTGCAGGTTTGGACCCTGGCCTTGGTTGGGGCACTACAGGAGGCAACCAATCAGTATGTTTCTCTCATGTCGATATCTCTTTCTCTCTCAACCTCTCATTCTCTCCAGTCTTCCCTCTATTCTCTCTAAAAATCAATGGGAAAAATATCCTCAGATGAGGATTGAAGCACACACACACACATACACACACAGACAATCCTCTCTCTCTCTCTCTCTCTCTTCTTTGGCCTCTTAGCTCCCTGCCCACTCCATCTCTGACTCATCCCCCCCCCCCTCCCAAGTCCTTAACACCCTTCCATCCTACCTTCAGTGCCCAACTGACACCATTTTCTCTCTTCACAAGCCAAGCTCTTGTTAACACCTGGTGTCCCATAGGTCTCCACACCACAAACCAACCATCCCTTGCCCAAACAAATGCCTGCTCCTGTTCTCCTTCCCTCTCAGGAACCTCAAATGTGGCTTTGAAGCTTGGGCTCTTCCTGCTCATCCCTCCTTGATGGAGAGCATCAGTGAGCCTATCACACCCACCTTCCCCAAATCTCCGGCTTTTGTCCTCTCCTTGACACACGCAAACATGTCCTCACTTCCTCTTGTCTGAACTTTTACATTACCTTACAACTAATTACCAGAGAACTTGGAGAACTTGGGCCAAATCACTTTACTTTCTTGAGCTTTAGTTATTCTCCCTGCAAAATGGGTATATTGATGCTCACTGCTATGGGAGGATGAACTGTGGAAACATAGCACACTGCTCAGCAGGACCAAACAAATATGAATTCATCCCTCCTTCCCCCACTTCTTCAGCCCTGTTCTCCATCGTGTGGTTTATCCTCTCGAGACAAATTTGATTTCTAGAACCATAGTTTGCCAAACACACCCTGCAATTTTCTGCTTCCAATCATCCAGCTGCAAGAGTATTGAGTGTCTTTTTTTCCATCTTAAACCAAGTTGATATTGTATAAACTTATCTGGTTATTTTGATTTATCTAAAATATGCCGATCAGGAGGATACCTGAATTTTAAAAAATAATTATGATTTCTTAAGGCTTGTCTCAGGAAGTTTTTATAAAACAAAGTAGAAAGAACTCATTCCCTTTAGGTATTTTCCTTCCTTCTCACTTTGCTTTTGCAAGGATTTGCAATTCAGATTGAGGATAAACTGTATTTTCACTTAGAAAAACACATTTCCTCTAGCAATAAAATTCTCCTTTGAATAAATTGCTCACAAAAGGGCTATATCTTTATACTTTATATGTGCAACAATTTAACAAGAAAATGCTATTGATCTCTTTTCCCTTTATTATTTCCCATCACTTCTCTAGTGATGGAAATTAAGAAGTGCACAATTACACACACACACACACACACACACACACACACACCCCTCCTTTGTCTTTTCAGACTATCCGCCAACAAATCCTCATAAATGACAGTGGTCAGCTTTAATTTAAATTATTTTAGCTGACATCAGCTTGGGGCCAGATTTTCAGCATCAAGATGAAATGAAAAACTGAAATAAAACCCATGACTTCAGCTGAATTCTCCTGAAGTTCTATATCCCCCAAGAGAACTGCTTTCAGATCAATCTCGAAGAAAAAGTGTGTTGGTGTGTTGGTAAGTAGAAGGGACAGATGGTTCTGGAGTGTCAAGTTGAGTGTGTAGGCTCTGAAGACAGGTCCTCTGGGCTGGAACCTGACTGGGCCCCTTCCCAGCTGAGGGGCCCTGGGTGAACTGCTGATATGTCTGAGTTTCAGTTTTCTCATCTGGGGTTGTGAGAATTAAATTAATTATAGAAATATAGAAGTTAGGACAGTGCCTGGCACATACTAAGTGGTCAGTGACAGTAGGTATCATTCTTATTCCAGAGAAAATCATTGCCACTTCCAGGTATTAAAATCCTGGAGGCAGTATGATGTAATGATCAGAACCTTTTACACAGCCAGCCTGGGTTCCAATCCTGACTCTACAGCTTACCAGCTGTGTGACTCTGGGCAAGTCATATAACCATTCTGTTCCTCAGTGGCTCCGTTTACAAAACGGGTATTAAAACTTGTACCTGCCTCATAGAAATGTTGTCAGAATGAAAGTAACAATACGAAGTACTTAGCACGTACAGTAAATGCTCAATGAGCTTTGGCTGTTACTTTTCCTTGCACCCTGTAAAAATACATGTAATTAATTAAATCAGAACCACTTACCCAATCATTGGGAGATTTTCAAAAGGCTGTAAGGTTTTCCACTTCAGTTGTTGATTAGGAGCTAAGTTGCATTACAAAACACCTCCTATACCGGGGGGGGGGGGGGGGGGGGGCTCCCAGTAAGGTGGGTGGAAAGGCTCCTTAGGGTCTAAGGCTTAGACCAAAGGAGATCAGACTTACTCTTTCCTTGAAATTGGCAGTCAGAGCACCAGCAAGTGACCTGAGCTGAGACAAACAGATGCTCACACTGGCGAAAGGGCCATTGTTTCCGAAGGCAGAGAAGGGGGAGGCTGGAGATGGGAAGGGTTGGAAGAAAGGGGAGAACGACCTGTGGAGGTCTCATTCACTTCAGCCACAGCACCTTCACTTTTTCTCTAAAACTCCTAATTACAAAATCAGCACATCGTTTTAGAACTAGAAGAAGCATCCATAAATGCACTCAGAAAGTGGGATAAATCTCTGCAAAATATTCCCCTCAGTTCTCCCAATCAGCTAAGTCCTTCTGCAACTCATTCTCCCTTCTTAACAGTAAATCAGAGCTATTTTCCAAGGTCGATGAATGTCTATTGCAATCACACCATTATGGCTCCATCATTTGCCATAGTATAAACGCACTACTATTTTTTTTTCCAAACACTTCTCCTTGGACAGACACCTTTTTGGATATCCATCACAATTTTAAATGCACATCCTTGCGGACCCAGCAAACTCGCTTTTGAGAATCAATACAACAGAAATAAAGCACTCGTTTTATTTGACTGCACATACGAGAATACATGCTTAGCACACATTGCTTGGGTATCCTGCAACTGGAAATAACCTAAATGCCCAGCAGTCTCCCCTTATCTGTGCTGTTTATAGAGTTTTGTATGGGGAGTGGGAAAATTTCAACCACAAAAGCAATTTCTAGAAACCACCACTCAAGCCCAGGTGAGAATGGGACTTTTAGGTTCCTTCCAACAATGAAATTATAGATAGATGCATTTTATTTGGGGAGTTGGGGGAGGCAGGGAGAGAAAATAAGACGTACATATCAAGGTCAGATTGCTACAAGAGAAGTGAGTAATTGTTACTCATGTGGACAGCAAATCTGAAGCTTCAGCAAGCCCACGTTGAGGTTTTGCTCCAATCCAGAGACTCTCAAACCACACTGTAGGCCAGGCTCACTTGGGCCTCGCCTTACACTGCAGGCTGACTCAGGTGGCCTGGGGTGGCCTGAGCTGCTACATCTCTGACAGGCGATGCAGTTGCTGCGGGTTCACGGGCCACACTGAGTTCTAAGGATCTCATCAATGCACAGCTGCTGCCTGAACTGAATTTTCTCCGTTTGTCAAATACTGTGATTAATGAAGGCGACTGGGCATCTGAGTTCTCCCAGGACTGCCCCACCTTTTCCCACTGGAACCCCTGAGTCCCAGGGAACCAGGACAGTTGGATTAGATTGGAGTCAGATATCTCAGAGGCCTGAAAAGTAATATAAATGGGTGAAGTGGGCTGGTTGGAGACTTTGGCAAACAGGAGAGTTTAAGTACCCAGTCTATCGGGCTCCACCCAAACGTCTCCAACTTATAACCTGGGTCCAACTGACCCCTCAGACTATCCAGCCGAGAAATTCTGTGATAGATTTTTCTGATAGCAGCTGTAAACGCCTGTAGGTGACAGGTCACAATGAAAATACTAAAAATTAGAAATTATTAATTTACTAGAGGCCTGGTGCATGAAATTCGTGCATGGAGGGGGGGGTGTCCCTCAGCCCAGCCTGCACTCTCTCCAATCTGGGACCCCTCAAGGGATGGCCAACTGCCCGTTTAAGCCCGATCCTACCAGGGCCTAAACGGGCAGTCGGACATCCTTCTCACAATCTAGGATTTGCTGGCTCCCAACTGCTCGCCTGCCTGCCTTCCTGATTGCCCCTAACCACTTCTGCCTGCCAACCTGATCACCCCTAACCACTCCCCTGCCAGCTTGATTGATGCCTAACTGCTCCCCTGCCAGCCTATTTGCCCCTAACTGCCCTCCCCTGCAGGCCTGGTCCCCCCCCCCAACTGCTCTCCCCTGTTGGCTTGATTGTCCCCAACTGCCCTCCCTTGCAGACCTGGTCCCTATCGACTGCCCTCCCCTGCTGGACATCTTGTGATGGCCATCTTGTGTCCACATGGGGGCAGCCATCTTGTATGTTGGAGTCATAGTCAATTTGCATATTACTCTTTTATTAGGTAGGATTAGGTAATATCATCTGATTATATTATTACTAGAGGCCTGATGCACAAAATTCACCAAGAGTAGGCCTTTCTTCCCCTGGCTGCCGGCACCAGCTTCCTCTGGCACCCAGGACCCGGGCTTCCCTCGCAGCCTCAGCTTCATCTGGAGGGTTGTAGGAAAAGATGCCTGGAAGGAGGTCCAATCGAATTAGCATATTACATTTTTATTATTATTGATATAATGTAGATAATATCAAATTTATTATATGATATTAGAAATACTTATTAGGTAATATTAGAAAATATTATACTGCCCAGAAAAGAGATAAAAATGTTTAAAGAGAGGGCAGGAAAAGAGTCTACTCATGTACTCAAGAACTGATGTGGCAGGCAGCCTCCGAGATAAGCCCAAATAATTTTTGCCTCCATCCTCATGTGGCTCTTCTTTACACTAGATAGTGTAACCTGTGTAATCAATGGGATATTGTGGGAATAATGGAGAACAACTTCCCAAGGCAAGGACATAAAAGAAATTGAGGCCCTGCCCAGTGTGGTTCAGTTGGTTGGGGGCTGTCCCATGTACCAAGAGGTCAGGGTTCAATTCCCAGCCAGGGCACATGCTGGGGTTACAGGCTCCATCTCCAGTAAAGCGTGTGCAGGGGGCAGCCAATCGATGTTTCACTCTATCATCGATGTTCCTCTCTCTCTCTCTCTCAAATCAATAAAAGCATATTTTTTAAAAGGAAGAAAAATCAATTGAGGCCTCTGTCTTACTGGTTTTGCAGATCACCTGCTCTAGGGGAAGCCGGTTGCCGCGTTATGAGGACACCCAAACAGTCGTAAGAAGAGATTCCTATAGCAAGGTCCTGAGGCCTCCAGCCAATAGCTGGGTGAGGGAGCCAACCCGGCAGGGGATCCTCTAGCTAGTGGATCCTCTAGTCAGGCCTTCAGATTGCATCCTGACTGCAACTTGATGAAAGCCTCAGAGAAGGAACCACCAGCGAAGCCACCCTTAGTCAAGCATTCTGGAAACCCCCTAATGATCAAAAGACCCAAGAAGTTGACAGCCAGCAGACCACAAACAAGTGTGGGTGTTGTGTTTTGTTTTGTTTTGTTTTGTTTTGTTTTGTTTGGCTGGGTAATTTTTTTTAATGTAAATGAGTTTTCGACATCTAGAAAACAGGATATTTCCCTGCAAATCTCAATTTCCAGCATCTTCTAAACATTGATAGGACTTTCATTCTACAGGACAAGGATAGGCAGGGGCTGACCAGCACCTACTCCTTCAGCAGCTACTCCTTCTGGTACCCCTGCATCAGCACACCTAGCACCTCCAGACATCTCTCTCCCTGGCCCATGTCCCCTGTTACCTGCTGGCCCTCCTGAGTCTGTGATCCTTGACTTAGAGATGGAAAGGTTTTCCACCAGCGGTCCTCACTATGGTCTCAGGACCAGCCTCATTAGCATCAGCATCACCTGGCAACGTGGTCTATCCGAAAACTCGGGAGTGGAACCCAGGGGATTCTGACACATATTAAAGTTTGAGAATCACTGTTTCTCACAAATAAGGTTCCTTGCCTTTGGGAACTGTACTAGTTTCCTGTGGCTGCCATAAAAAGAAGTACCATAAACTGGGAACCAACAACAGAAATGTATTGTCTCATAGTTCTGAGAGGTTCTGGGGGCTAGAACAATCGAGGTGTTGGTTCCCTCTAAAACCTATAGTTGAAACTTCCTTGACTCTTCCTCGTTTCCAATGGTTTGTAAAAAATCTTGGCCCTCCTTAAATTGTAAATATAGCCCTTCTGTGCTTGTCTGTCCCTGTGTCCAATTTCCCCTTTTTATAAGGAGTCCCGTCAGATTGGAGTAGGGCCTACCCTAAGAACCTCATTTTGACTTGATTATCTCTGTAAAGACCCTATTTCAAAATAAGGTCACATTCTGATGTACTGAGGGCTAGGACTTCAACAAATTAGGTGGGGGAGTGAGAGGGCTAGAGGTGAGGGAGTGCAATTGAACCCATAACAGAAATCATTTTTTTCTGATGTTCAGCAGAAGGAGCTCGAAATGCCCGAGGGTTCAGCTCTACCAACATGCAGACCCAGCCCCAACCTCACCAGAAATGCCATCAGTCAGGCTTTCTATCAAATCCTGTGGCAGGCCACACAACTCACAGGCACAGTGGGGAGCAAGAACCTGGAAGCAATTTGGGCTCAAATAATCTGCTCATCTGCCCATATACTCCTGAAAATATATAAGTAAACAATGTGGTAGGCTGTAACCCATTTGGCTTAGTGGACAGAGCGTCGGCCTTCAGACTGCAAGGTTCCAGGTTTGATTCCAGTCAAGGGCATGTACCTTGGTTGCAGACACATCCCCAGTAGGAGGTATGCAGGATGCAACTGATCAATGTTTCTCTCTCATCGGTGTTTCTAACTCTCTATCCCTCTTCCTTCCTCTCTGTAAAAAATCAATAAAATATATATTAAAAAAAACAAACAATGTCGTGGGTTGTTGTTGTTTTTGTTTTAATTAAGGGCTAATCCTACAATGTACATTGGACACCAGACAGTCAGTCCTGATGATTCTCCGTTGTGACCTTAAATTTCTCTGACCCTCAGATCTCTCGGGTGTAAACTACAGGGAATCAGTGATCTCTCTTCTAGTTCTAAAAGTCTGTGATTAGTTGACATTTAACAAACTTTCCATTTCAGAATACAGAATCCCTCCTCCATCAGTAAATAAGTCACTGTTACACCGGACTGGACTTAATAAATCAGTCAATGTGTTTAGTCAAATATCTATTACTAGAAGCCCAGTGCACAAAATTTGTGCACGGGAGGTGGGGGATGGCCCTTAGCCCAGCCTGCACCCTCTCCAATCTGGGACCCCTCGAGGGACGTCCGACTGCCCGTTTAGGTCCGATCCTAGGGCCTAAACGGGCAGTCGGACATACTTCTCACAATCCAGAACTGCTTGTTCCAAACTGCTCACCTGCCTGCCTCCCTGATTGCCCCTAACCACTTCTGCCTGCCAGCCTGATCACCCCCTGACCACTACCCTGCCAGCCTAATTGATGTCTAACTGCTCCCCTGCCAGCCTGTTTGCCCCCAACTTCCCTCCTCTGCCAGCCTGGTCACCCTCAACTGCCCTCCCTTGCAGGCCTGGTCCCTCCCAACTGCATTCTCCTGCTGGCCTGATGGCCCACAACTGCCCTCCCTTGCAGGGTCTGGAACCTCCCAACGGGCCTCCCCTGCTGGCCATCTTGTGGTGGCCATCTTGTGTCCACATGGGGGCAGGATCTTTGACCACATGGGGGCAGCCCTCTTGTGTGTTGGAGTGATAGTCGATCTGCAAATTACTCTTTTATTAGATAGGATAAGCAAAACACCTTGTATTCTTTTGAACTGTATTTGAGTTAAATGACCCATTAGTATCTTCAAGTATAAATCTATGGTCAGAAGTGAGAATAGATTTCTAACCTCTCCATGGAGCAGGGTGGGGTGGGCAGCGGTGAGAAATCGTGCAGTGTTGCTCAGCTTCTGTGTTGTGGGTAGGTGATTATGAATATTGCAACACGATAACTCTCACCCAGAAAACCCACCGCGTAATGCAGGCCTAAGTTTCCACCCTGTCCCAGGGTTCTAACTCAAGTTGACTCAACTTCAAACGAAGGAAAGCTTGTTTGGCCAAATACCCATGGAGCGTTGGTTTCAGGAATGTGACATGCTGTTAAACCACAGCCGTGTAAGCTTGCGGCCACTGAGATTTTCCAAGGGTGAAAGTTTCACTTTTCAAAGAAAAATATGGCACTGCGAAGCTGGAGACACATAAGCTGAATGGTGTGGCTCGGCCCAGGACTCTTTCTCTCTCAAAGAACACCTACTATGTGCAATCCTGTCTGGGGAAAAGGCAGGGGGGCATGTGAGAATAGACTGTTACAAGATTCCAGTGATGCGATACAGTTCCTGCCTTTGAGTCTTTTCAGGAGGCAGAGAGAAAAGACAGTCGGGATAAGTTCAACGTCAACGCGTGGCATCTCAGAGCCCGGGAGCGGGAACACTGGGAATGCTGCCGGGTGTTACCCTAGAAGCCAGGTCAAGTGGATGGTCACTATGGCACAGCGGGGGTGGGGGCCGGAGTGGTGCAGGAGCAGATGCTGAAGCTGCAAACTCCAGAGCACCAGGCAGGGAGAGGTTCCTTAGCAATCAACACAGGGACTCAGCGTCTGAGGTCATGGGTCAGGCCCCTGGGCTCTCACCACACTTCTGCCTGGGAGGTTGGGCAGAATGATCACCAAGGACTGCTGAACGCTGCCCAAAGAGGATGTGGGGATGTCCTGTCTCCCTAGATTGGGGTTCAGTAGCATTTCAATGTAAAGGAGGTCTGTGAGGAACAGAATTCCTACAGAATCAGCTCTCAGAGAATCACTCTAGTCATCCTAACCCAGGTCTCCCTCCAGGTCAGAGTCCCGCGGCAGCTTAGTTATCCAGATCCTGTTCGGTGCCTCCAGTGACTGGGAGCTTGCTCTCACACCGTGTCATCACCAAAGGGCTCCAGTTGTCCCAGAATGCTTTCCTTACGTAGTGCCCACATCTCCTTCTTCTCACTGACCCTAAGTGCGTGCTCCGTCCTTCAGAACAGGCCGGAACCCAGATTTTCTGCCACAGCCCCTTAGTTGAAGGTCAGGCCATCAAAATATCTCTCACACCATGCTTTGGAGGGATGACTCCTTGACCTGGTTAAGGTCATCTGAACACGGACTAGTGTGCTCATGTCCTTTGAAAAACATGCTTCCCCCACACAGAGAGCTGTTTTCCAAGGGTAGTGAGAGCCACACAGAGCATGGGCAGAGTGTGAGCAACACTGGAAACAGAAGCTGGCTGACTTGGAGTGCCAGTGGACGGGGCTGAATGATGATCCAGATAGACCCAGCCTGGGGTGACCCAGCTGGGGTGACCCTCCCAGAGAGGCCAGGCAGCCTTGAGCAGACCTAAGGCTGAGTATTTGCTAAGCCCTAAGTGGTCTGTAGCCTCTCACTGTCTGGCATAAACACAGGCCCCTGGGCCAGAGTCTGTGGAAGCCAGATTTCTCCAACACTGGTGGGGAAAACCACTGGGACCTGTGCTTGGCATAGAAGGGAGAAGCCCGCCCCCTTGTGGACCTCTGGGGGGTGGCAAGGTGCGAAAAGCACCCTGAAACCCCTCAGGAGATGAGAGATCTGGGGGAGTAGCCACTCCCTGTCACTGCTCCCATTTTACCAGTTTCCTCTCATGACCGGTAAGAGAATTAATTGATCTAGGCTGTCACCGGGCCGGGGCCTGGTGGCAAGGGATAGGAAGGGAAGTTAGGGGGTGGAGACCCCTGGGTGTAGTTGTCCGCAACAGAGAGTTGGAGAGAAATTAGGCATGGGTTATTAGCTGTTTCGAAAAAGAAAGGGTGGATGGGTGGGGAAGCATCGAGAGGCTTGTCCTTGTTCGGCCACTCCCTGGTGGCCCCAGGCAAATCACAGTCCCTCTCTGGGCCTCCCAGGGCTCAGTGAGGTGAAGACTACAATCCCTTCGAATGCAAATTATAGAGCCAGCTGAAGGCTTTCCCATGCCAGCCTGGACAACGGTCTGTCATTGGTGGCACCACACCCCTGATTGAAGATCAGGGGATGAGAGGCGGCCAGCGCAAAGGGCATCTGTGAAGGGGAGGGAGAGGACATCAACCTCACCAGCTTGGCCGATTCACCAGTCCCTGCCATGTGCCCTTCCATCGTGTGCCGTGCCCCTGGGAGCTCCTAAGAGTCATCTTCCACAGTGGTCTCCCCGCCTTCTGCAACTTTGGGCAAGTCTATCTCTAGCACCATGATCTCCTCCCAAAACCCGTCTCCATGGGGCGGAGGTGCCTGTGCCATAAAACACGCTTGCCCCAGAAAGCTGCGACCCAGGCCCATTTAATACACAGCCCACGAGCATTGATTCTGCCTCACACTCTCAACTGCCTTGACTCAGCACTAAGCACATTAACCAAGATTATATCTTTTTAAGGTATTTTCAAGGTGAATTCTGCAACGTTCTGTAATCAATGAGTGTAACTGGGCTTAATGTAGCCCTGAGAAATCCAAGCCAGAGCACTTTCCTCAAAGCTCTCCAGATAAAAAATAAAGCTGGATTTTAAACATTGAATTATATGCTAAAATGGTTCACATTTCTACTCTCCGCTTTTAAGAGACAGGCGGTCATGGAGTCACCAAAAACGTTTTTGAAAGGCTGTTTTCTGGCAAACTAACAAGTATTGAGGCCCTTAACTGGCCTTGTATAAATTATCTGAGATAATGTCCTCCCGCCAGTGAGCTCCTGGTTAGAATGATCCATGGCGACTGCTATGGGGGGAGGGGGTCACTCTGCACAGCAGTGTCTCCTTTTTAAATGAAGGTATTTTAAGGTTATTATGGGCACTATAAGTTCTGTAAACACCCCTTAAAAATCAAAGGATTCCAACAAGTAGTACAATAGAAGTTCTACCTAAAACGCTAAAGTCAGGTAGAACATGTAACTCTAATTGTAGACAGACCCTTTTCGACACCTATTTAGACCACCCAGTTTCTGCAGCATTGCCAAATCCTAAAATTGCAATGAAAACTTTAAAGTCCAAAACCTACAAGCCATCAGAGGTTCAGTAAGCAGAATGTGCCGTTTCAAAACTGAAAATGTGCTTGCATAAGCAAGTCCCCGGGGCTAACCTTTCTGGATGGAGTCTGGCCTTCAGCTCCCAACATGGCTAGGCCAGGGTCAGAAATGTGACCAAACTGTGCTTTCCCGGGGTTAGCCAAGGTTCACAGGGTCATGCCTGGGCCATTTTATCAGTCATGTCAGGCTCACACCCTATTGCCCAGCATAGATAAAAACTTTATCTGTCAGTTTGCTAAATCGACTCCTCCTGCCTTATTTTCAATAAAGAAAACCTGGACTCATTTATCTGAACCAGAGACCGGCCTTTCCCAATACTGCTTCTAGGGCAACTTCTGAGTAAAGGAAACACACCAGTGAGTTTGGGTCTCACTTTAGTCAGTAACTGGAGTGACTGGCTTTGTCTCACCTAAAACCTTGACTTCAGGGAACAGTTGTAGTGACGTGTCACAAGATGGAAACGTTCTTCAACATAGAATTTATGGCTGAAGGTGTTATATTAGAATATGGTAGTTCTCAAAAGTGTTATCTTTTCAAAGTTATCTTTTTCTAACGTAAAACAAGCCCCTCAAATCTAAAATTATAGACAGGGAAAGTTACCTTTAGACTAACACACCCATCCACATATATTTTTTCTAATACCTGTTAAAAGAAAAAAACAGCTCAAGTGTCTTCCTCACAGAAAGTGCACCGATGACAAAGCCATGTGTGTAGATATTTAGAAATCTGGTTAAATATAATAAATACAAATATTAAGCCAGTGAGTTTTCCCGCACAAAAATCTTAAATACAAGCACAAGCACCTTCAAATTTTACTTTATTCGGAAACTATACAAAATTCATTATTTTAATATTTAAAGACTGTGGTACTGTAGCAGAGACACATAAATATTATAATATACATTTAGAAATTAAATATAATAGAATCAACATGACACTATGTAAAAACTCATATGTACATTTCCAACAAGTCCGGGGCCCAGGCATTCCCGCCGTCAGATTCCCCCCTGGAAACGGGTGAACCTTGCAGGGAGATCGTCCACAGGGTACACGGTGGGGCTGGTTTTCATTGTCGGAGGTCCATTTAGAAGCCTCCAGTCACAATGCCTGGCCAGCTCCACTATAAATATTTTGAGAAGAATTTTTGCAAACTCCTTCCCTACACAGCTCCGAAGGCCTCCTCCGAACGGAATGAAGCTAAACCTGGATGCATCCTCAGGGTGTGGCAGCATAAATCGGTCAGGATTGAATTCCTCCTTGTTGGTGAAGATGTCTGCCACGTCGTGGGTATCACAGATACTGTAGATAACGTTCCAGCCCTTGGGAATCTGGTATCCCTGCAAAAGGTGAAGAGGTCCTGAAGGCTGGCAAGCTGAAATTCAACCTTTCACAGCAAAATGTTATCACCGATATCTTTGAAAGAGTTATGAGTTAAAAGGGAAGGTGGGAGGGAAAGACAGGCAGGCAGACGTTCAGGTTGCTGAAATGTGCCCACTTGGGGCAGGACACTGTTATCAAAAGCATGGAGGAATGTAAGCCAGTGAGCAGGGAGGGAAGGGAGGGGAGAGGTAAAACCACAACAAAAGGGGAGGAGAGAACTTGTAACTTACATTTAATTCAAAAGTCTTAAGGGCAACCCGAAACCCCCCTGGAACTGGGGGATTCAGTCGAAGGGTCTCTTTAATAACACACCCAATGTATTTAAGCTGTTCCAAAGTTTCTATGTCCAACTTGTTGTCTTGATTGCTCTTGCAAAGTAAATCCTATCAAAACAGCCATGCAGAGGTGAACGGTTATTTTGTGCTCCAATAACATCAGCTCAACAGATGTAAACAGGGCTTAAGTGGAGACCAGACCCAAAGGGCCCCATGATGGGAGAGGGGCGGGGGAAACACTGAGCAGCTAGTGACCCTGTACCTCCACCCCTTGGCCCAAATCCACTGTCTATTTACCATTCCAAGAGAATGCTGCTCACCAGTTAGAACCACCAAGCTTCTTCCCCACCCCCATCACCACCACCTGCTGCTACCTACCCAGAAGTCCCCTAATTCACACCCTTGAACACAAAAATCCAAGAAAGTGGAACCTATCTGAAAATCTCCAAGGTTCTGCAAGAGGTGGCGATAGGGTAGGAATACAAGGTCAAATTCCTCCCTTCTTATTCACAAAGAGAATTCTTTCCCACTGGTTCACCCACCACCCCTGGGACCCACACTTTACAGTAATCAGCAAAGGCAGCACACTTACTTACTGGGAAGTTAGTTAGGGAGCAGCGGATATCTTAAAGTAATAAACCCGCCCCCCCCCCCCCCAGAACCCCTACCTTACTCTTCAGTTCCTCTCGAACTTTCTGGAGAACATGAGGGTAGAGCCCCAGGTAGGTGATCAGAGAAGTGGCTGCACTGGCCGTGGTTTCGTGTCCCCCAAAGAGGAGTTCGGTGGAAGATTGCTTTAGTGCCTGAAAAGTAGAGTAAGATGAACATTGGTACAAGTCTGCCTGTGATTGTACAGAGGGGTCCGTTACTCACAAACCAACTGAGGTTCTGGAGGGAAGAGGAGAAGGGCTAAGTTTTGCTGACAGAAACTCAAGGAAAGCAACGTTTTTTTAAAAAAAAAGAAAATGCAACGTCTATTAGTTTAGCTGAAGCAGGAAGACCAGTAAAATCCCAGTCTACCGGGAACTCTTGCATTAAAGCCTTAGTTGTATTAAACTCGCCCAAGATTCTTCATTTACATTTGGTAAATTCCAACTCTAACACCTGGAAGAAGGGTTAGGGAATGCTCCCTGATCCTCTCCTGCCGGCATCTCAACTTCCCCTATATCCCATCGCGGAAGGGTGTGTGTGTGGGGTGGGGTGGGGGGGGATCTGTGAAGGCTGCCCACTCCTGGAAGCTGGGCCCCAGGCCAGCGCTTTGGGGGTCTCAGGGATCGCACTTGGAAAACCAGGAGCCCCAAAGCCGCAGTGCGCCTCCTGGAGCTGCCCCTCACCTGCATGTCCAGCCTCTCTCCCCTCTCCCACGAGTGCTCGATCAACAGCTGCAGCGCATCTTTGTAGCCCGCGCCAGCCTCGGCCGCCCGCAGCCCGCAGATCTTGGCGCGAATGTTCTCCTCGATGCGCGCGTGGATGAGGTTCCGCGCCTTCATGCCCTGAGCGCAGAGAGCGCACCGCGGTGAGCTAGGCCGGGCGCCCGCACCCCCTTTCCCCTAGCTCCGTACCCCGCATGCCGCGCTTACCCGGTACAGCCCGCTGAAGGGCACGTCGATGGGCAGCGAGAAGAGATTGCGGGTCATTTCCTCGAAGGCCTCCACGAGCTGCTGCTCGGCGTCCCCGCCGCTGGCCAGATGGGACTCGCAGCCCAGCAGAATGCGCATGGCGATGCGGAACATGAGGCGCTTCACTTGGGGGTAGACCAGGAGGCCTCGCTCGCCGCAGCCCAGCCACTGCTCCAAGCAGTTGCCCACTTCTTCGGCGATCACCGGCACGTAGCACTGGAGCGCCTCACGACTGAAGGCGCGCATGATGACCTGAGCCCCAAGGAGGGGAGCATGTTAAAACCCGGTCCCATTCCTCTCATCTTCCGGGGACCCCTTCCGGACACCCCCGCTCCGCCAGACCCAAGGCATCTCCTGGCTGTGAAAGCTAAACCGGGCTGGAGAGGGTCCTAGCCGACGCCTCCCGCAGCCTGCGTTCGCCCGGCATCTCTCTGCAGGAGCCCCTCCGGCGCCCGGGGTCCCCTTTCCGGGCCAGGAGCCTTCACCTCCGCCCTCACCTTCTTGCGCTGCTTGTGCGAGGAGTCGTGGAGGTTGGAAAGGCAGCCGGAGCCCAGGATGGTGCGCACCGACGCGGGCCAGTGGACCGACACCAGCCGGTGCTCCCCGAGCAGGATGCGCCGCACGTTGTCGGCCCCCATCACCCTCACCGTGGGCCGCCCGAACAGATGCGTCTTGTAGATGAAGCCGTATTTCCTGCGCTTCATCTGCAGGAACTTCCTTCGCTGCGAAAGGAAAGCGGCGGAGAGGCGGGCGTGAGGGGGCGCCGGGGAGCTCCGCGCCTCGGGCTCGCCCAGATCCCAGCCGCGGTCACGTCCTCCCGTGGGCGCTTGGGGAAGCCCGGAGCCGAGTCCAGGGAACCGTCCTGTGCCGCCCCAAGCTCCCTTACCTGTAGCACCATCTGCAGAGTTTCCCCAAAGAAGGGAAAGCCCATGGTTCCGGGGGGCAGAGGGAGGGCGCAGCTGCGGTCGCGGCTGCTCACGCAGTACAGGTCCCAGAGCTTGATCGCCGCCAGGAAAAGCAGCAGCGGCAGCACGAAGGTGCAGAGCGCGCTGGCCAGGAGCGCCGGGAGCCCCATCGCGCGCCGCCGCCGCCCGCGCCACCTGCCGCCGCCAGCACTCCGAGCCCGGCCGCGCGCCCGCTTTATAGGCGGCCCAGGTGGCTGCCCACGTTACCTTGGTCAGACAAATTAGTTCACCCAAAGTTCATCTTTAATTGCGGATCGGGTCCCTGGCTCCTCCCCCCGCGAGGCGCTGCCCAAAATCTTTAACCTTTTGTTCCGCACGGAGGCAGAAGCGGCGCGGCGGCGGCGGGCTATCCCCGGAGCGCGCCTCCTGGGGCGCGGACTCGGGAGCAGCCCGCCGCCCCCATCCAAGGTGCATGGAGCTCCGAGGTGGCGCCTGGGGCCGACCGGAGCTCGGGGGGCGTGAACCCCAGCCCTGGACTTCCTGGCAGTCTCTCTGGAATCCCTCCTGGCGGGTCCGACGGGCGGTCCCAGAACGGAGCTGCCTTCCCTGATTCTCCAATTACGGGCGCCGCGTGGGCTCCCCTCCACCTGCTGGGGAAGCGAAGGGAAGTGCGTGCAGGGATCATCCAGCTGCTTCATCCCGCTGATGGGGAAACTGAGGTCCGTAAGCCGAGCAAAACGGGGGGCTTCCCGACTCTTCGGGAAAACCCGGCCAGGACCCCTGGGAGAGCCGCGGGGGTGGGGGGGGGGGCGGGGGATCAGGCGGGATCCTGGATCCCAGTTACCCAACCTCCAGGTCCCTTGGGTGCAAACCTGCACAAGTCAGCCGCAACCCCGGGGGCCGCAGGGGCGATTCCTACGGCGCTCTGCGCTCTGGCCGCAGCCGGCCGGATTCCGACAACCCGCGGCGTGCAGCCCCAGCTGGGCACGGGAATGGGGGCTTTAGCTCCCGCAGGATAACGACACGGAGACAGTGGAAGGCAAGCCCAGGGGTCTGGACCCGGGTCCTGGCCCCTTCTTTCTTGCATCACTTGGGGCAAGTCTCCACACATCCCTGCGCCTGCTCCTCCTCCTCCTCAATTTGGAAGCGGTCATTCCCGACTGGTCCGCACCTCTGGGCAGTTTGTGAGTTTCCAAGGGGGGCTTGGAGTTGCAAATACTGTTTCCAGCTCCAGGCACGCTGGGCTACACAGGATACCGGGGTGACCTGGGCTACCGCCCTTGAAACCTTCCTTGGCTCTTGGGGCTCCGACCCTGCCTACAGCCCCTCGCCGGGGGAGATGGGTCCTCCGCAGGCCGCCCGTGCGAGTGTCGGAATCCCAGCTGGGGAGCGCGTCTGCTGGCCTCGGCCCAGATACATCGGTAACCAGTGCTGCCGGCGCCTGGAACTCGGACCCCTCGTGGAGCGCACGTGCGACCCCCTCTTCCCACCCGGCCGAGCCGCACAGCACCCCCCTGGGCGGGGCCACGCGCTCCTTGGGTGTGCGAGCGGAACGCACCCAGCCGGGCAGAAAACAAAACAGAATAACGTGCGTTTGTTTAAAACTGAACACCGGTTTTGGAAAGCGTCCCAGGCAGACGGGAAACTTTATTCTGGAGAGCTAGCTGTTCAATGCGCGCCCCTCCCACGGCGGTCCCCAAAGCCAGAGGATCGGAAACCATCTGCGGGCTTAGGGGCCGCGCAGGCCCCGCCACGCTCTGAGCACGGGTCGCCACGTGTTTGGAGCAGTCGGCGGTTCCCCATAGCCCTACGTGGCGTTTCAGATGCTCCAGGAAAGGGTCTCTCCCGCTGTCATTTCTTCTAACCATCTGGCGCCTGTAACCGGGGCGCCAGCTACCTCGGGGCTCCTGCAGGGACCGAGATGTCTAGAGGCAATGCTGATATCCAGGGCCGCCCCTTTCGAACAGGGTCTGTGGCCGGCGAGCGACGCTGGCGAGCGGGGGCGTGACCAGGGGCCCAGTCCCAATCCTTAGGCCTGACCCGCCTGTGACCCCTGCAGGCCGGACCGTGACACCCGAGTGAACTCTGCAGGGCCGCCTCGCCAAGTTCAGCGAGCGCCGGGTCACAAGATGAGCAGAGCCTTCTGGCTGGGAATTGCCACAGGGGTTGGAGAGTGTTTTAATCTATTTGCCGGTGGAAAACCATGGGGCGTCAGGCGGGGCGGCCCTCTGGCAGAAAGGATTCAGTGGGAGAGTGAAGATCATTCAACAACATATTGAAGGGGTGGGGGGGGTGGGGAGAGAAGGTTCAATAAATTACCAGCCCAACAAGAACTTTGATCTAGAAACCTTGCCAAGGTTTCTTGGGTGGCAGCTGGCGGAGAGAGGGAGGGGGGAACGGGTCACTGGAAAACAAAATGTTTCCAAATTGTTTATAAAAGTCTCCCTGTGGCTCGGGGTTGGGGTGGGTGCGGGGAGTGGGTCTTGCTGGGGGAAGGGAGCCCGGAGCTAGGGCAACTGAAGCATTCCTCTTCCCCTCCCTTCAGCCCCTGCTTCTCATCTCTGATCATCCCGTCCTGTCTCAGGGTTCTACACCTGCTGTCCCCTCTGCCTGGGTGCCCTCTTTCAGGTCACCACCAGCTGGCTCCCTGCAAAGTCCAATGGCCTCTCCCGAGAGAAGCCTTCCAGGCCCACCCTGATGAGCGTAGCCCCAGGCACTCGGCATTGCAGGCCCGATTTTCTTGCCAGCACTTATCACCATGGGACATATTCTTGCTCTTTTGCTTGCTAGGTTATTGTCCACTTCCTTCGTGAGCATATTTGTCCAGGAGGCGCAAGAACCACGTTTGCTCCTTCCTAGGGAAAAACTAGAGCTACTAACAGTGGGTCTCGGGTATCCCGTGAAATTACTGAAAATAATGGATTAATGGAAAACTAGAGTAAGAGTGGAGCTGCCCCCTACAGGGGCTTGCAGTTAGTACAGAATCCAGAGCAGGTAAACCAGGTCTCTTGGCACCAGCTAAACCGTCAGAGCTCCTGAGAGCCTATGGCCCATATTTCTCTTCTCTCCCCAAATCAGAATCATCCCCCAAACCTGGTCCTCCTGCCACCTCACCCGGGCGGGGCTTCTCAGGCCCCGCTGTTGTCGCTGCAGCCTCTGAGCGCCCTGAGGACAGGCCTCAGTCCCTCCACTTTCGCTGGCTCTGGCGCCTTCAGAGCCCATGGCCTGATGCCGGCCCTGTGGTCAGCAGTGGGTGATGAATTGCTCTGAATGGGGTTATGGAGGTGTCAGCCTGGCTCGGAAATGCCTGCTGTACTCTTGAGCTACTGGCCCTGCTCACGCCTGCTGCTTCCCCCTTTCCTCCTGGCCCGGGGATCCACCTTAAGCATAAGGTCAGGAGGGCACCAGCTTCCTTCTGGTTCACTACGGGGTCATCTGGGGCCACAGAGGCAACTTTCCTGCCTCACCCATCCCGTCCAGGTCCAGCTGCCCCCGCCTGTCTGAAGATGGGTGGCAGATTAAGGCGGTTGGGGATGAAGACACTAGAGGCTCTTGGCTTTGATTTAAACGCTGATAGGAATGTCAGTGTTGGAAAGGGGGAGAGGGGGAGAGAAAGAGAGAGAGAGAGAGCTTAAGCCAACTAGGGATCACTATGAAAGGACCAAGGGCTGAGTTCTACCTACATGATGGCCACAGGCTCAGAAGCTGAAGTGGGTAGGAGGGAGGTGTGTGTGTGTGTGTGTGTGTGTGTGTGTGTGTGTAAGGGATAGGGTAAAGGAAAGCATTGCTCAGCAGTCCAGAGCCCATTGCTGGCTTCTTAAGGGGCCTATCGCCTCAGTTTCTCCTCTGTAATAAAGGAGGTAGCGGTGGTCTGGCTCAGTGGATGGAGCGTTGACCTGTGGACTGAAGGGTCCCAGGTTCCATTCTGGTCAAGGGCACATGCCTGGGTTGCAGGTTTGATCCCCAGCAGGATGGAGATTGGATGCAAGAGGCAGCCAATCAGTGATTTTCTCTCATCATTGATGTTGCTATCTCTCCCTTCCTCTCTGAAATCAATAAAAATATTGAAAAACAAAAACAAAAAGGAGGTGGAAGTATTGACCCTGCAACCATCCATCATGGAGCTAATTGGCAGCCCAGCTCCTGGGGCGATCCTATGCTCTGTCTGCAGTCTTGGCCCCAGGCCCCTCTCTGGGTGTATGCTGGGATGGGTCATGGGAGGGGGGTGTCTTTCCTGGGTGTCTCCCACCCTCTACTCCATACCTCTCCACAGGGAGCAGCTAGCTGCCCAGCTCAGCCCTACCCTCCTCACTCAGCTGCTACTAGGAAACTATTTCTTGGCCTTCCTGTTTGGGGTGCAAATATCCTAAACCTTCGTATGTCTCAACCTCCCATGAAAAGAATCCAGCCTTAGAGAATAGGTGTGCCTATTCTCCCTTATAAACGGAAAGATTAAGCACGTTCTTGGAGAAGGAATTTTTCTTTTAAGAAGTCGCCCGCAGAATCCGGTGGTGTTGAGCCGTTTAGAGCCCTGGAAACACCCGCAGTGGCCATGGCTGCCTGCGGGCCTTCCGTCGGCCGCCTTCTGGGTGTCTTCCCCTGGCCCGACGCCAGGGATGAGCTCCCGGCCTCCCCGTTCTGCCCAAGGGTCCAGCCGTGTGCGCCAAGTCTCTGGCACGGTCCACCAGGCGGCCCCGCGAGCCAATCACCCTCCCAGGTGTGGCTCAGAAAGGTGAGACCGCTCCAATGGAAATCTGTTCCTTCCATCCCTGCTTCGGGGTCCTGGGAAGGGCTTAAGAAGCTTGGCCCACGCCCTTTCCCTTCTAAGGGGGTGAGGTGGAAAGTGCCCGAGGTCTTGCAGAGATGGAGCGCACAAGAGGCACCTCCTCACCTGCCTGGGCCGCCTCCGGTGCCTTGGCGGTGGCTCCCGCTCGCCCTTCCTCGGGGTCCCGCACAGAGCCTCTTTGTTGAACGAGTAACGAGCGCACGACCTGGCACCGGAGAAGCGCAGGTGAGTGTCGCCAAGCCACTGACCATGTCCCACAGCGCAGCGGATCAAAGGCAGAGCCCATCTCGCGCTGCCGAATGCGCGAGCGGGTGGAAAAAGAGGCGCAGCCCGTCCACCGGGTGCACGATGGGCACCGTCTGCATGGCGGGGAAGGCAGGCGTGGCCAGTTCCCAGCGCGCCGTGCGCACCAGCTCTACCGCCAGTAACTGGAGCACCGCCTGCGCCAGCTCCTGGCCGAGGCAGCTGCGCGCGCCGCCGCCGAAAGGGATGTAATGGAAGCGGCCCGATGCGCCCCGAGCCTCCTCTCCCGAGGCACCAAAGCGCTCGGGATCAAACCCCTCGGGGGGGCTGCGGTACACCGCGGCCGTCTCGTGCGTGTCCCGGATGCTATACATCACGCTCCAGCCCTTGGGGATCTGGTAGCCCTGTGGGGAGATGAGACCTGCCTGACCATGGGGCACCAGGAAACCGGGCCTGAACCGACCCTCCACCCAGGAGCATCACACAGAATTCTCAAAACTAGCGGGAAATTGGTTCTAGCCCAGAAGCTAGGCGACCCCTCCGTGTCCCAATCTCGGGTCTTTCTCTGGTGAGCTGTGACCTTGGACTAGCTTTTTAATCTGAGTCTCAATTTCTTAATTGTAAAATAAGAACAAAAATGCCCGTTTTGTTGTGAGGAGAAAATAAACAGGTCTGGCATATATGTTAGGGGTCAGTGAAAGTGATCTGTTATGTTTCAATGTTTTGTTTTTCTTTTTCCTCCTGACATTAGATCAGGAAACTTAAATTCTAGTCCTGTACCTACCTGGGCTGGAACAATGCAAATGACAGGGACCCCCATTTCTCTATGATCAGCTCAATTATAACGCTCTTATTTGCACTGAACTAAAAAGTGCCTCTCTGTCCTTCCATCCATCAGCTGTACAACGATAATGTTCAGGTCTGGTAGTTACACCTTAAAAGAGTGCGCATGAGAATCAAACTGGAGAGTCTTGAAAATGTTGGAGACAGCTTTCATATTCCCTCTGTGCACCTCTGGACTTTACAGCTGTTCCGCTTTTCGACAAGCCTTTCCAGCATGGTATGCCTGACTCCTGCTCCCCTCGCCTGAACAGGCTCCCGGTGTCTAGGAGGTGCTCAGACAGGCAGGGAGAAAATCATAGAATCATGGAGGGGCTCTCTTTCTCCTGCCTGGGCCCTGTAAACTGGGGGATGGCTAAGACCCCGGAGCTCTGCTCAGCCGGTGGGCCTGTGTTACTCTCCCCGTTTCCCTGTGGTCTTGTGGGGCACCCCAACACCTGCAGAATGAAGTCTGAATTCCAAGATCCTTCTGATCCACCCACCTTTGTGGGGGGCTGTCCTCTCTCTGTGGTGTCCTAACCCTTTACTTCTCCAGCTCAAATCCCAACCCTCCCAAGTGTTTTGCAGTCCTCCAAGACTAAAGATCACCCTCTTCTTCACACCCCGTTTGGGATGGGGTCTGTCTGGCGGCCCCCTTTCTCTTCACGATCATTCCTCCAGGGCAGAATCCCAGTCCCCAGGGTGCCCCTGGTGCTCTGCAATGCACCAGGGATGTCTGCAGTTCAAAGTAAGGGCCCCGGAAAGGAGGTGCCCATTCTGCCTGCAGCCTCCCAGGGACTGAGCTGGGGAAGGGGGACTGCAGCCACAGCTGGATCCGACCCGGCAGACACCCGGTGTGGCCAAGGAGGCTCCACTCCTGGATGCTGCCCCTGGGGTGTGAGCAGGAAGAGATCAAGACAGCTTCCTTCCAGAGAGGAACCGGAAGCCTGGAGTAAGGTGGGAAGTGCCCAAGGTCTTGCAGAGATGGAGCCAGGCCTAGACCTTAAACTTCTTGCCCAGCCCGAGCCAGCCTGATCAGACCATTAGGGGATGCCAACCCATATTTCCACTGTCCTGTTCTCCTGGAATCTGGCCTTAGCAGAGCCCTGGACAGGTGACAATGATGGTTCCTTAATCTTGAGGGATTCAGAGGGGTAAGGTAGGGGACACTGTGGAGTGGGGTATGGGACATTGTTTGTGTGTGTGTGTGTGGGGGGGAGGGTCTCTTTGTTCTCCACCCAGATCCACTGGCTAAGGGGGTAAGGGAGCAGGTGCTGAGCAGAGAAAATTTTTTATTGTCAAACTTGGCTCTAATTTAGCTGACAGACCCATACAGCTGCCAAAAGCAGAGATTATGGGGTCTCTAACCTGTGGCCTCGCCAGGCCCTAGGCTTGCGCCCCTCAAACGTGGATCTGGGGAAATGGAACAGAGCTCAGCCCACTTTTACAGGTAGGAAAGTGGAAGGCCTGAGAGGGGAAGGGTAGACCTAGCCGGCCTGATCTCCCCACCACTACCATCCACCCCAGCACCGAAGCAGCGGCAGGGGGCGGGAGAGGGAAGGGGGCGCACTTACGTCCAGCTCGAAGGTGCGCAGTGCGGTGCGGTAGCCCCCAGACACCGGCGGCAGGAGGCGCAGCACCTCCTTGACCACGCAGTCCACGTAGGGGAGACCGCCCAGCGCCGCGAGGCTGAGGTCTGGCGCGCAGCCACAGTCCGGCCAGTGCCCCGCGCCATCCCCCGCGGCTCCTGGCCCGCAGCTGCACGCGCGCCCCAGCCCTTGGGCCTCCAGCTCCTGCCGGATCTTGGCGACGGCCGCCGGGTGCTGCAGCAACAGCAGGACCAGGGATGTGCTGGCGCTGGCGGTGGTGAAGAAGGCGGCGAAGAGGAGCTCCACAGCCGACTCCTGCAAGACAGCCCGGCGGCGCCGAGTCTCTGTCAGCGGCCGCCCTGGCCTCGCGGATTCGGTGTGAAGCCCGAACCGACCTTTGCGCAAAGGCCTGGGAGCTGGGACGTGCCACTGCGGCAGCTACATGCAAGAGTCCTGGAGTCGATGGGGGGGGGGGGGGGAGCCACAGTAGCAACTGGCAAACGCAGGACCTATCCACTTGCCTTGGAGGGTTCCCAGAGATAACGCTAGGAACTCATTCCATGTGCTGTTGTTAGTGCTTTAAGCATATTAGCTCATCCCATTCTCCCCTCTTACCCACCCCCTCCCCACATCCCTTCCCAGGTTGGAAAGGACCTAGTAGTAGAACTCAGAGCCCAGTGCTCTCAGCCGTGTGGGTGCTGCCTGCGGCCCAGCTGGGGCTCCTGCAAGGACTGCAGTGGAACTGGGGGAGGCGCCAGCCTCGCAGCAAAGCTGGCATGGTGGTGTCTTCCTCCCTCTTAGTGGAGCGGTCCCAGGGAGGGACTCCATCTCTTCCCGGTCTGCTCTGCCCAGGAAAACAGGAGGGGCCTGCGGTTTCATCCCCCAGGCCTAGCCCTCGCTGCCTGCCTTCCCTTCCCCACTCCCTGGCTTCCTTCCTGGCAGCACCACAGTGTGCTTATAAGATGAAGGTGGACTCCACCCCTCCTGCACCTCAAGGGTCGGGGCTGTGTTTTGATCACTGCTAAATCCCCTGTCCCAGCAAAAGCCCCACAACGACGAGGTTCATAGTATTTGTGGAATGAATTACTCAGCCCAAGGCTCACTGCCTGCCCTGAACAGGATGGAGAGCCAGGACAGAGACCCTGAAGCTCCAACCTCTTCCCTGGACAGGCCTAGCCTGGCTCACCCGCCTTGACTCCCAGACCAGAAGGGAAGATCCTGGCAGAGGCCGCGGGCTTCTTCCAGAGAAGCTGGGATGCCTCCTCCCCATCCTGTCAAGGCAGTGGGACCATCACTCCTTTCCACACACTCCCCTTCACTGCCCAGAACTGTCCCTACCCTTATATGAGCCCACTGCTCATCTGCTTCTGACACCCTGGCTCTTTCAGACTTCACAGCCACAGGAGTTAACGTGGAGATGACCAGCCCCATTTTCAGAGAAGAAACTTAAGGCCGGGCCACACTGTGAGGCTAGAGGAAGGGGCAATTGAGCCCCAGAGAAAGGATGGGAGTTGCTTTCAGGAAGGCTGAGGTGTTTTCATTTCTGTCTCCTGCTCCCCTATTTCTCCACTCTTTTGGGGGGGGGGAGCTGTCAAGTATGTCCTGGGGGCTATTCCCCCACCTCCACCGCATGCATTGTATGGGCACATCCAGTTCACACAGAGGCCATACAAAACAGCTATAAAAGTGTCAGGTGCCAAGGTGCCTATGGGAAGAGTATTGGTTTTGGGGAAGAAGGGAGCTTCCCGGAGGATGTGGAGTTTGACCCTAAGCCCTTAGGATTTGTAGAGAAAAGGGGTGAAGAGGGTTTCATGGTCAGGAGGACAGCAGAGGGAAAGGTAGAGAGGGACAGAGAAGGGGGAGGGAAGTGGAGCTGTTTGTGTCCAGAAGAGCCTAGGACTCAAGCCTTCGAGGCTCTTACAGAGAGTGGCTATGGCTGGAAGCCCCGTCTTTCTCCCTCACCCTGAGGAGTAACTGAGGCTTAACATGGAGACATAGCCTGTAGGACCGCAACAAGGGAGGAGAGACCCCGCCGCACCTACCTTCAGCTCCTGCACAGAGAGCTCGTGGCCCAGCTCCCTCGTGCTGTGGATGATCATGGCCAGGGCATCGCCCGGCTCCCCAGCCATGTCTTCATGGAGCTTCTCTGCAATGGCCTTCTCCAGGTGCCGATGTAGCTGGTCCCTTGCCCGGATGCCCTGATGGGCAGGGAGAGAGGGAGGTGGGGCAGGAAGGCTGAGGGGGCCGGGCCTGGGCACCTCCTCCCCACCCCCAAAATCTTCCCAAGGCTGCTCTGGCTCTGCTGAGTTCCTAATGTTAATTGTCCCAGCTTAGTTTCATGCCTGGCACACAGAAGGTGCTTAATAAATGCTCAAAGTTTGTCCACTTTTCCAATACATCATTCTTTCTCGTTTATCACAGCTCCCTTGGAGGTAGCAAACAGTTTCCTTGGTCCTTATGGGAGGATGTTGAGGCTCAGAGGGTCAAGCAATAGCCTAGAGCAATGGTCGGCAAACTCATTAGTCAACACAGCCAAATATCAACAGTATGACGACTGAAATTTCTTTTGAGAGCCCAATTTTTTAAACTTAAACTTCTTCTAATGCCACTTCTTCAAAATAGACTCTCCCAGGCCGTGGTATTTTGTGGAAGAGCCACATTCAAGGGGCCAAAGAGCTGCATGTGGCTCGCGAGCCGTAGTTTGCCGACCACTGGGATGCACAGTGGTCAGTGCCCATTCCTGGCACCAGTCCACTGCCTTTCCCCTGCATGGGTAGGGTCAGTGGGCACCAGGATAGAGAGCAAAGGACAGTCGCTTGATGCACCCAGAAAAGCCCTTGCTGAGAGGACACATGGATGTTTTAAGCATTAGCCTCTGTGAGGGGCTAGACCGGAGGCCAGGGTGTCCCTCCAGAGTTCAGGGGCAAGTACAGCAAAAGCATTTGAGCGCCTGAGTTTTGTAGTTAGACTAGATCCGATTCAAATCCTGCCCCTCTGCCCTTCTACTAGCTGTGTGCTCTTGGGTAAATTATTTAACCTGTCTGAGCTTCCACTTCTTCATCAACAAAATGTAACACTCTGCAGGTTGAGAGGATTAAATCAGGAAATGTATCCAAGGCGATCAGCCAGTATAATGCCCCTTTATACATAACTATTATTTTTATCCAGGTGACTGCAAACCGCTGCATTGGCACGGGAGAAGCCTCAGCTCAGAGAGAAGGGAAAGGCGGGATGGGGCTTCCTAGCCGCTCCCTGGGCCTGGCCCTTAGCTCTGAAGTCGGAGGAGGCCGCGGTTCTCTAATCCGGAAACGAGCGGGCCCGGGGCCGCGGGCGGGGAGCCGGCACCCACCCCTCTCCAACCCGGGCTGGCGCCGGGCTGGGCCAGGGGCGTGTCTGCGGCCCATCCGTTCCGCAGCCGTCGGGGCTCCTAAAGGGGGTTGGAGGCCCGGCCAGGAGGCGCCGCTCTGGGGAGGGGGGCTGGGCCGCCTGGCCCGGCGCCTGCCCCCGAGTATCCAAAGGGAGGCCCCGCGGCTGCTGGGACTGGGACGCGGCCCATCTGGCATGGCGCAGAGAGGGTGTGTGGCCCGCCGAGGGTCACACAGCGAAGTCAAGGCAGACAGCAGGCACCACCGCACCACGCCGCCTCCCCTCTGGGCTGTGCCTCTGTTCCCCAACAGGAGTGACCTGTTGGGGCGGCTGGGGCGCCTCGGGGGGAGGTCGGGGACTGGGCGGCAGTACCTTGCGCAGGCCGCTGAAGGGCACGTCCAAGGGCAGCGAGAAGAGGTTCTCCACAAACTGCTCGAAGGTCCGGGACAGCTCCGCGCACTGCGCCTCGTCCAGCCGCAGCCCCAGCAGGATGCGCGCGGCCATGCGGAAGGTGAGGGCTTTGGCGGCGTCGTAGACCGCCACGGGCCGGCGGGCAGCGCACCAGGCGCGCACCTCGCGCCGCAGCGCCCCCTGCAGGCGCGGCACGTAGCGCTCCAGCGCCGCGCGGCTGAACCCTCGAGCCAGAACCTGCAGGGAGCGCGAGCCGTGAGCCCTGGCCGCGGTCCGGCCTTCTGGGCTCGGCAATTGCAGAGGAGCCAAAAGGCCAATCTGGGGACCTTTTCTTTCTAAGTGGCCCGGACCTACACGTGATGGCTTTTGCTCTCCCCATTCCCTCTAGTTCTTTTCTGATGTACAGTCCCCCGCACCCCTACATGCATCCAGGCTCCCTCCAGCTGCCTCCCCCTCGAGGAAGTCGTCCCTAACTTCTCTCCAAGGCTGTTTCCAGCGCTTCTGGTATCTCAGTCACAGAAGATCGGAGATGAAAGGACCTTTAAGTCCCAGTCCTGGCCTTAAAAACCGAAGCCGGAGAAGGTAAGGGAACTGTCCAAAGCCACGGACCGGTTGGCCAGGGGTTCCAGCCAGGGTCGTAGTGTACCCCTAACCATTAGTCCGGGCCTCGCCCGCAGCAGGTGCCCGAGGACCCGCGGGTCTGAGGTCCCCACGGCCCCTTCTCTGGTTTCGGCTCACCTTGCGCCGCTGTCGGTGTGGCTCGCCAACCGCGCCGAGCAGGGTGTGCGAGCCCAGGAGGATGTGCGCGCTCTGCGGCCACTGGCTGCGCACGAGGCGGTGCTCGCCCAGCAGAATGGTGCGCACGTTCTCGGCGCCGCTCACGCGGATCACCGGCCTGCCCAGCAGGTGCGTCTTGAACACGGTCCCGTAGCGCTCGCGGCGGGCGCTGTGGAAGCGCGAGCCCTGCAGCAGGCGCAGCGAAGAGGGCTGGGGCCGCTGGGGACCCGGCCCATGCCTCCCGGCCGCCCCTGGGTAACACATCCCTGCTCCAGGCCGGTGCGGTGCTTTTTTAAAAAGTCTCCGACGGGCCTCGTGACTACCCTAACGGAGTCTAGACGCCCCTGCTCCCATTGGTGAAATGAGGAAAGAGCTTAGAATGGGGACGGTCAACACCCAAGGGCTCACGGCTGAGATGCCCCTGACATGACTCCTATGCACTTGCAGTTCATAGGTGCATGCTCCTCAGGCTCCTTCCTAGGGCCCTTCTATTCGCCCCCACGATGTACTGGGACGAGTTTAAGTAGCGTGATGGCCGTCCTTTCGAGGGAGCAGCTGGCCGAAGGCGAGGGCGATGCACGCTCAGCGGGCAACGGGAAAGGCGGGCTACGAACCCTGGGAGCACTGAGCGAGGAGGGTCCAGTGGGAGCCAGGGAGAAGGTGCCATCTCGGGGTGTGGGGAAACGCCGCCTGCTCACCTGAACTAACCAGTGCAGCGTCTCTCCGAAGAAGGGCCAGCCCATAGAGCCCTTGGGCAGGGGCAGGGCGGAGGCCCGGTCCCGGCTCAGCATCCAGCGGAGGGTCCAGAGGTGCTGGGCCAGGCCGAGCAGGAGGCCGGCGCACAGGAGAGCCGTGCCGGCCGCGCCCAGCACCGACAGGCAGCTCAGGCCGCAGGGGAGCATGGCGAGCGCGCAGGGCGCCAGGCCGCTCCGAGCGCAGGGGCGCAAGAGCTGGGCAGCGGGCAGCGCGCGGTGCCCACCACTTCTGTCCGGAAAGGTCCTGTCGCTTGGGGGCCACGCCCCAGAGCTGGAACCTGGGACAGGGATTTCGCTCTCAAACCAGACCCGCAGTGTCAGGCGCAGCGACCACGCGCCTTAGGGAATGTGCCTTCCCCAGGCCCGCACCCTCGGGACGTTTCCGCTCGGGGTGCCGGCTGCTCCCGCCTAGCATCTACGGGCGCGTCCCACCTCCTCCCGGGGCCAGTGCTCCCTCCGCTGATAGAAGCAGCAAGGGCAGGGCGCGCTAAGAGGGGGGACAACTCACCGGTGTTGCCAACCTGGGCTTCAACCCCCAGGGCTGCAGACCCCCGCCCCACCTCTCGGCCCCCCAGTCTGTTAACGCTTCTCGGCCCGCCCCGACACATTTATATAGACACTGGCTCCCTCCCCACGGGCCGATCAGAAACACACGACGTGACGCCTATGCATATGTAAAGCGCGCCTCGAAGAGTACTGATTGGAGGCGAGGGGCGGCGGGCTGCCCGCGGGGCCAGGGGCAGGGCGTGGCGGCTGCGGCGGCCTCGGAGGGACCAACCGGCTGAAATACGCGGGCGGGGTCTCGGGTTCGAGCCAGAACTTGCCGCGGGAGCTCTGCAGTGGGCGAACCGCGCGCTGAGCTAGGGCGCGCGAGCTCTCTCTCTAGGATCCGCACCCTCGAGCTTCAAGGTGCCCTTTCCCCTCCCAGTGCTCAGAGCTGAGGTGCGGGGGTCGGGGTGGGGGGGTGGGGGGTGTCCTTCCATTTGCTCTGTTTCCCTTTCGGAGGAGAAATTGCAGACTTCGATGCCAACCTAGGCTTCGCAAGAGCTTCTCCGATCTCCCCGACTCCCTGGTCTTCCATCTACCACTTCAGGAACCCTTCAAAAGACGGTCGGGTTGCTAGTTGGTTAGAGCGCATACCCGCACACCCAAGGGTCTCAGGTTAGATTCCTGGTCAAGGGCACGTACCAGGGTTGTTAGGTTCGATCCCCAGCCAGGTCCGGGACTTGTGGGCGGCAACCAATCGCTGTGTCTGTTTCACATCGATGTTACTCCTTCTCTCCCTCAGTCTTTTGGGTGAGGATAAATACATATATATGGTCGCGTCATTGTTGCCGGAAGCCAAAGAGAAGCAGATATCTCAGGGCTCCTTTCGGGCCTCAGGGACCACAGTCACCATCCCCTTCCCCATCGGAGGCTCCGCCCCAGTTGCTTTCTGCTTCGCATCACAGGGCTCCAAAAATCCCAAGCACTCGCTCGAGAGCACGTCCTGGTCCCTACAGCAGCCAGAGGGTGGGGGTGGGGGGTCCCGCGCAGAGTTCCTGTATTATCGAGAAGTGTGGGGCGAACTCCTCAAGGCCATTCAGGTTGTGCAGAGGCAGCCACTCCGAATTTGGGGCACCTCGCCCAAGCCGATGCCTTGCAGGGCTGGGTAAGGCACACCAGTGACACCCACATTCCAGTCTTCAAAGGGAGCTAGCTAGCTAACTGTTCACCTCCTGTAGCAACTTCTAAGAATTGCCATGTTTTCCATGCAAAGTTTTAAAAGTGTGAAAAACCTTAGAATAAGAGATGGTCAAAAGAACGTTTATTTTGTTTTAGTGACACCCCATTTCAATAACTAGGGGATAATACCCTTTCCAAACGAAGCAGTTGTTTTAAATCAGGAAGCTCTGAACAGATGCTAGAGCAGCTCATTTTCAGTAACTTGCTCAACCTCTTATATATTTCATCACAAAATCAAGAAATGTACATGTAATTCTTTACACTTATTTTACAGAGTCAAGTAGAAGTTTCTTACAGGCATAAATCCTGAAAATGTAAAAGGAGCATTCAGCATAAATACAATGAAGAGAACATAAGGATCGGACTGCTGTTTCCATTTGGACTGCAGTGATTTACACAAAGGAAAACGTACATTCGTTTTAGGTTTTCCAGAGTTCATGTGGTTTGGCTTGTTTCCAGGTGAGGGTACGGCAGGGAGACCTGCTATTTGAAGGCAGTCACCTGACCCCTGTGGTACCTTGTGTGCAGGGACACAGCTACCAGGGCACAAGCTGCACCCGAAGTGGTTACCCCACTTACTTCCTTGTCCTCCCTTTTAACTTGACCCAAACCAAATAAATTCTAGACTGGGGTCAGCTACAAACAATATAGTTAGAAATATTACCCCTGCTGAACAGAAACATTGCATCTTTAGAAAATCCAAACACTTGTCTTCATATTCAGAATGATTACATTAAGCCACCCAAGGAGAACAAATAATTCACATTCTTACTGAGTTAAATCAAGCTTGATTTCAGGAACCTTTAGAGATTTACCTATTTCCCCCTCAGAATCAGCAGAACTAGAAAATTTTTGTCTACTTAAATCATATTTAGGTGAAAGTAAAAGCTAAAAGTCAGAAAATGGCAGTGAAATATTCCCATATCAGACATGTTTGCATTCCAAAACCAGATACTGATGGAAAAACAAAACAAAACCATCATTCAAGTCTGAATAAAAAAAAAGTCATGTAGAGGCATAAGTTTTTCTAATGTATTTACAATGTTTCATATACAATTTTGACCTGATTTACATATATTTTTAAAAGTGAAAAATTAATGTCCCATTTTCCATATATAAAATAGTATTCAATTATTTAAAAACTCATACAAATGATATTTATTACTGTCTCTCATTCCAGCTTTCCTCAGCGTCTTTTCTTTTGTGTTTTTTAATTCTGCAAACTGCTGCTACCATAGCCAGTTAGAGATAACTCTCCAGTCGCGAATGTGGTGTCACTGAGTGAGTGGGACGAAGTCTATGTATGCTGGGACATACCGTTCACCAAACTTCGCAGCTGTTTCATGACGGTCTCTAGCAACTTCTGTTTGTCCCGATCATTCTTCCTGAACTGAGCAAATATATTGTTCTTTTTGCTAGTATCCTTCATCCTGGGAACATAGGTGAATGGAGAAGCTTAGTATAAGAAATTATAAGCTATGCTGTCACAAGTAAAGCATCCTGAGGGGGCTCTGAATTATCTAACATTAAGCCTATGCTTGAAAAATATATTTCAAAGAAAATAAGTACTAATAGAATTTAGGGAAATAGGTACCACACAAAAAAATTAGCAGCTTTATTCTACATTCTCTATAAAAGGGTATTTTTGCATTAGTATATAAAGCTAAAGTATATTATTTTCTAATATTTTACTATTTTCTAATATCATTCCATAAAGTATGCTAAAATACATACCCTCTATTAACTGCAAATTACGCTCAGAGCAAGACAAGGTAAAATAAAAAATAACGTTAGAAAATTTAAAGCAGCATATTTTTTTTTGGCCTTAGGGGTGTGTGTTTCATGGTATTGTAAAATAAACTTACATGTATTTTAAACAGTTCTTTTTCCTACAAAGTAAAATACACCATAGACATTTTGAAATGTGGGGAAATAATATACACTTTTAATTCAACGATTCAATTTTAATAGTGATACTTAAAATGAAATATGATTGAGTAAAATATATCTGCCACATAATTTGGCAAAAACCAACACCTAAATTTGTATTATTTTTAATTGGACAAGATACACCAGTAAGTGTCCTGTTACTTCCGTTTTCACTGTATTACTTTTGAAATCACATGCTTCCCTGCTACAAAGAACCAGGCCCATAATGGTGGGGTTTGATAGTACTCACTGGTGGCAGACATTCCAATTCCTAGACACATTTAACAAAATAATTTCTTTCCTATGTTATAGCACAAAAAGATATATAGTTCCAGTTCTTTCTTGTCTCAAGTAAACACATTTCTAAGGGCAATGAAGCCTGCTATTGAGAGTACAGTAGGAAAAATATTTTGTTCATGTTAACATAAATAGCAATCTCAAACACCAACACTAAAGGGCAAACAAAAGGCTTATGTTTTGGTCATTAAAATGGACTGAGTCTTTAAGCTCCCTTTGGACATTTCTCTTTTGATGAAAATCTTTAGTTTTTTAATCACTGAATCACAAAATGCTAAAGTATTATGTAAAAAAGTTTTCAGAATATACTCACTTCTCCAAAAGAGTAAGGGCTGTGTTTGGATTCACGCGGAGGTACTTAGAAGCTGGCTGTCCATAATCAGCTAGATAAGTAGACCAATCCCAAACCATAAACAGGTCAAGGAGCTGAGAAAGATGGGGAAATGTTAAACCAATTTTTAGCTACTTAACCTACAGCTAATACATAAGTTTATGCCACTCTAGTTCCACTGTAACATGACCTGCTTCTTAGATAAAACAGAATAAGGAAATTCCTTTTTGAAACTTCATTAACTGCACTTTATAATCAAAATAGTATTTACTATCTTTTTACTTTTGATGTCATTAAAATTATCAGGGGTTGCTTTTCAAATCAAATACTTGATTGCATTTTCAAATAAGTATAAAATGAAAACAGTTAATATTAACTATATTAGGTATAGAGATTTAAACTTTACAGATTATTCAGTTCACACTCAAATTTAATGAATAAGGTTTGGTGAAGAATGTTAAAGAACTTAAATTTAACCTTTTCTCTTAGAGATTAAGTATGTTTACCTTTTAAAGAAGCCATTTGCATCTAGACTTTCCCAAAGTAATTTAAACCAAAAGCTTGGGTAATCTCAATTAAGAGCATTAAACAACCTCTGAGGATCCTCCCGTGATAGATCCGCAGTAGTCTTAGAAAGGAAGGCTTCAGGACCCAGCATGTTAACTCCAGGCAATCATTTTGTATAAACAAACAACAACAAAAAAGAGACCCTCTTGTTTTCTGTAATGTTTTAAAAATCGACTATTTGCTTTATAATCTCCAGTTAGGACTGTTGTCAAATATGGAAGTAATCTTTTAAAAGCAATGCCATGCCTAAACCAAAGCACCAAACTCCTTATCCAACTTTAAAACCCTAATCCCCTTTAAGCCATTTAAAACCAACTTCCTATCCCCATTTGAATTGTTTTAGAAGGCTAAATGCTTTACTAACTACCTTCCTTCAGTTTTTATATTATTACTTCTTTTTTGTTTTAACTCAGAAGTATACTGCTTTTGCTTTCAAATGAATGAAGCATTTGCATTTACTCCTACGCTATTCTATTCAGGCCAACCCACTAATTGGGAAAGGAATAAAACTTCTGGGGTGGTTCAAACCTAAAGGAAGGTTACAAGAAACTAGCTCTTCCTTTGGAAGATAATGGACTTGTTTGACTCTTTCCCCATCCAACAAACAGCTATTTATAGAGAATTTCTTGAAAAAGGAAAATTCTATCATGAAAATATTAAGCACCAATATTAAAAGCCACTCTATTTTTTTTTCAGACTACATTCTAGGCCATACCAAAATTTAAAACATTGGTACAGAAACTACACTGATACAAAGTTAAAAGAATGTACTACATAGAAAATAAAATTTATTTAAAGTTCTGTGTAATTTTTGACTGTTGCACCAAGTACTTTTTTCCTTCCTTTCACAAGGAAGAGAAGTTACTTTTATATTCTCCCATAGTGAAAATGTAAATTTGTGTCACTTTTCTGCAGTGTGATTTTGTTATATGTTTAAGAACCTTATAAAATGGTCATTCTCTTTGACTCAGTATTCATAGGACTTTAACTCCAGGAAATAATAATAAAGATGGACAAAAAAGTATGAGCAAAGATATTAATTTCAAAAATGTTATTTGTGTTAAAACAGCCTAAATCTCAATATTAAAATAATGATTAAATAGAAAGATATATCTATAAGATAATTATGCTGTTATTAAAATTGGTCTACACAGAATTTTAAGTAGCTTGGGAAGATGTTTATAATAAATGTTGCTACAGAAATTACATAAAAACCCATCAAAAAAGACTGGAAGAAAATTTGAGAAAATGTCCTGAATGGCTGTTATTCATGTGATGAGATTATGGGTAATGTATTGTCTTTTTTATTTTCATATAATATTTCACAATGGAAATGTATTAACTCTAGAGTTAGAAAAAAGGTTTACATATTTATATATTAAATTTCGATAATGACTACTACTCACGGAGTCATTAACAAAAGCCTCATTTTGAAGGATTCCTCTTCAGGTTAGGTATGTGTTTGCACAAGTGTGTGTGGGCATGCGCACAGTCAGCAGAAAGTAACACTTAATAACTGTATACTGGCTGTAATCTCCCTTTCTTTCCAAAAAGCATTAGCAACATGACCTTTGGGATTTGCAAGAGGAAGAGGCCTTAAAATAAGTCTGTTTTTCTCTTGTGCAGATCTACCCCCAGGTGGGAAAGGAGGAGCCCACTTAATTAAAAACCTACACCAACTCCAACTGTGAATATAGAACTGGTTCTCCTTTGGCACCAAAACAGTCTTTCCTAGATAAAGAAATATTATGCTTACACTTTTCACATATGGCCAGACAATCCTATGCAAATCTCTTATCCCTAGACATTACAGGAACCACAAAATTTAACCTACCTGCCCACATGTAGACAAATCTAATCTACATGCTTTCAATTTTACACTAACACTTCATAGAACTACATATAGTGCAAAGTTAACTTGAAGATAGCTATGGAAATCTGCATAAATCTGCACATTAATGGTGAAGGAATGCATTGCCAATGTGGATAAAAGGGCTAAGCAGCTAGATAACATTTATTTATTCTTTTAACAAATATTGAGAGCTCACCTATAACGAGGCAGGGAAGTAGCATCTATGTCGGGCACCAGGAAATAGTATTGAACAAGACAAAGTCCCTGACCTCAAAGAGTTTGCATTGTATGTGGAAAAGGTGGAGAGGCAGACAGTTAACAAGGAAACAAGTAATATTTTGTGGGTTTTTTTTGTTTTTTTAAATATATTTTATTGATCTTTTCCACAGAGGAAGGGAGAGGGATAGTAAGCAACATCGATGAGAGAGAAACATCGATCAGTTGCCTCCTGCACAACCCCTACTGGGGATGTGCTCGCAACCAAGGTACATGCCCTTGACCGGAATCGAACCCGGGATCTTTCAGTCTACAGGCTGACGCTCTATCCATTGAGCCAAACCGGTTTCGGCAACAAGTAATATTTTAATGTTAGCATGAAAAAATTATTTTTAACAAACTATTCACACAAAACCCTAGTATTTTAAGTTACCATCACACATAAGGAAGCTACTATCAATTTAATATTAAGCAAGATAGAAACTACTGATTTATGTAGGAGCCAGTGACTGCTTGCTCATTGTTCTCAACCCATGAATCCAGTGGCTGTAGACTTGAGCACCATTTCAATGTCTATGTCCTAAAGTATATATGGACCTGGGTGGAGAGGAGATATGGGGCCAGCAAGCATGCTGATCTCATATTCTGATTTCTCATTTTCATGTGTGCAAGGATTTTTCAAATGCACCACACTGCATCAATAATAGAAATAAACGAGGCAGGAAAGCACGTAAGATGTGTCCAACAGAGTTTAACTACTCAGTAGATATTCAAGAAATAATTGGCTGATTGATGATGCAGGACACTATTCCAAGTTTACTTAGGCTTTTTTCTTAGGCTTCACCGTACACAAAACGAGCACCCTCCAGATCCCTGTGGCCATGCGGACAGCTCTCTGAAAAAGGCCGATGTTGGCCTGCAGGCAAACAAGGGCCAGTGAACGCAGTCAGCTGACTTCCCCATCTCTCCCAGGATTTGACTGGAGCATTGGTAAAGCCAGATTCCCTCACAAGAAAGCACTGGGTCTAATGTTGAATGTGTTAAACGTTCTCCCTAGAGAAAAAGCACTAATATTTCTGAATGATCTTCCTGTATCCCTTATCCATAATTATAAGGTCCTTTTTCATTTTTAAAAATTTTAAACTGAAGTGAAAGATGTAACACGAAACGAGAATGTTATGGAACAAACACTATACCAGGCCGATCGATGGACCGAACCCGTTTCTGTAGACTGCTACCCATGCCTGCTTTGACTAAGATTCATGATCTCTGATCTTTGGGACGGTTTAAAAGAACATGACTGCTCTGGAGCCAGAGTGTGACAGGAGGGGGTGAGGAAACTGGAGCGATGACAGGTACAACCACTAACACTCACCGTCACTCCACACAAACAGTCAGTGCCTTAGGACCTGCCTCTCACCTTCAGTCAGATTTCATGAGATGCACTATGTCCTTAATAGTAAAACCTTACTATGGAAAACCTCATTTCTCTATCTGGAGTTTTGCTTCCTTAAGATGGCAATACATAAACAATACATTTACTGTTAATTACAGCAAATTTCTCTCAGTCTTTTAAATAAACAGTAAGACATAGTCTCAACAGGTGAATTTATTATTTAACATATATACCTAAAATTCAACGATGTAGATCAAATATGAACAAAAACAAAAATCTCCCCTAGATTATCCAAGAGCAATTTTACAATTACTTATTAAAGGATAAAGTCAGGCATATTATAATGAAAATCGGTATTAAGTTCTATATGGGTTTGTTCCAATAGTCAAGTAAAGTAATTCCACCTTAAATCCTTTTGGGAAGTAAGCAAAGTATGGATGATATGAAAATGAACAGCAAAATAATGTGCCTCAGTTCTATCGCATGATTTATAAGATTACCTAAAATTAGTATCCTAACTTTTTTTTCACCAAGGATTCAGAAATACCCTTCATAACTAATCTGATAACATAAAGTGGACTTATGCCAATATTTGTGAGTGAGTTGTAAGTTTCACTTCCTCAGCGTTCCCTGTGTGTGTGTCCACCAAACAAAAAGATTCAGCTTACGGAAAGAAATGGTTGCATGGGTGGTCCCATTTATATGCCCAAATAGTTGAATCACTGAAGAATTTGGCTGTGTCATCACATTTAGCTTGCTGACAGTTTCCCATCCTAAGTCAGACCCTATATCTACACCCAAGAAACTTGGGGTCTCAGACCTGTTGAGGTCACTTTGTGCAAATGACACAATGAATCTGGGCCAATTTAAAACCATTCTATGGAACTCGAAGTGACTTTTTGCCTTTGTAAAAGTGAACCCAGAGTGCAGGTCATTTTTTCCTTGAATCTGGTTTAGCTTTCTTTGTTTTGGGTCTTTAGGGTTTTGCTTTTGAAGCACCTCAGGGGCAGTGACCCAAGACAGAAGATAAATAAAGTTAAGCCAACCTCAAGAGAAAAGCAATTGGGGATACCAGGTTTGCTTTTGTAAATGTGAACAGTGACCTGGGGGCTCAGGGTCAACCTTAGTCCCCCAAAGTCCCTTTTTCCAAACACCAAATCCACCTGGGACCTCAGAGTTGCTTTGCAGATTCCAAAAGTAAACCAGGAGATCGTTTTTCCTTTGCCTCCAAAAAACAAAACCAAAGCAAGGTTTCCTAGAGGGCTTCTGAGATTTAAACAACACAAAAATCCTAAACCATAATACAGCTTTACAGAAGAACTCTGAGTAATTGGGCACGGGGGATTCAAGAAAAATGGGTCTTATTAAATTAGCCACAGTGGGGAAAATACAAGCCCTTTTTCTAAATAGAGATTGAAATAAAATAATAAGCTGTATGATTTTTAAAGTACTTGGCTTTACCCACTTTCCAGCTCTCTGAAAACAGCACATTGGAGAAATCCACATACAGCACGGCAGAGCATCGTAAGTAGCAGACAGAAAGGGCTAGGGCAACACTAGGAAGAAGCAGTATTGTGCCTCCACCTGATGCCTTTTGGCTCCCTGATGCACCTGAGCCCTTGCCCACACCTGCCTTTCTCAGCGGCCTCTCCGCTCCCTTCCACGTGAGGACCAGAAGGAGCTTTGAGCAGAGGTCTCTTCAAGTCACCTCACCCAGGTGAACTGCACACAGCAAAGGTCAACTGTTCCTAAAGTATTCTTGATGGTAAGCTCTGTCATAGTCCTAGATAACGGCTTTCAATCCCTACTATTACTACTACTACTGTCCTAGTTCCAACATAGGAATCACCCCCTGAGGCCTCTGGTCTTGCCCATCCCCTTTGCCTCTTCCTTCTAACACGCCAGATCCATCAGCCTTTACACACTGACGCCAGAGATCCAGCTGAAATACAGATGTGACCACACCATTCATTTGCTTAAAACCTTCACGGCTCCCCTAGTCTTAACGATAAAGTTTAAGTTCTTTGACATGACATGAAAAGTTATTTTGCACCTGATCCAGGTCAACCTTACAGCTTCTTCTCCTGACTTGCAGCTTAAACTCCTAAACGAGGAATACTCAGAACTCTTATAAATGAAATGATAAACCTGTACATATGTCACTTTCTTCTCTGTGTGCAGTATCCTTCTCCTCTTTATCAGGTAACTTACTTATTCCATAAAGTTTAAGTCGGATTCACTTCTCTCGGGAAGCCTTCCCAGACCAGGTGGTCTTGGTTGGATTGGCTGTTCCTCTTTTATAGCGCCCTCCATGTATCTCAAGTAGTTTTCACAACATATTGCCATCATGGGTTAATTTCTGTCGCTCACTAAAGAAACAAGTATCAATTAATTCCTTTTGTAGTTGGGTGACTCATGGCTACCTCAGCCCTATCTCTTTCCAATATCTCAATAGTTGAAGTGCCCTGTCTTCTTCCTAAAAATGACCTTTGTAAGAGCCTCAAAGCTGGTGACCTATTTTGCTTAATATCTGTATCTTCACATTTGGCCCAGTTCCTGATATAAATTAAATAAATGCATGTTGAGATGAACTTCACAGGTTACCTGTTGACACAGAATTTTAAGTCTACACTGAAGACACATATTACATACTAATAAGATGGCTATGTTACCTTATGTTACATGTGAAGTATTAATAATTACGACACCTCTGAATTTTTAGTAATATCTTATAATTATTATAAAAGCCACACTAGTCAATTTTATTGACTGATTTATTTTGTGTTAAAGAATATAATAAAATAGGAGGGAGGAACCAAGATGGTGGCATAGATAAACAACTATACTGCTGCCCCGCACAACAATTTCAAAACTACAACTAATAGACAAAACGGACATCATCCAGAACTACCGGAAAGCTGGCTGAGTGGAAATTCTACAAATAGAAGGAAAGATAAAAGGACACTGAGACTCAGAGGAGGTGCGGAGGGGAGAGTTTTAGAGACACGGAGAAGGAGGTGCGGAGACAGAGGTGCAGAGACGCGTGCGAGCAGAAAGGGCAGGCGGCTGAATACCTGGCTGGTTTTCTCGAACGGGGAGGAAGACAAAGGCTCCCCACTACACTAATCCCTAGTTCCGGGCGAATCTCGGGGAACCCAGACTTATACAGGGTGAAACTGGACTGTCAGGAGGAAGCACACTGAGACTCGGGCACTGGAGAGGTGTGCGAGCTCACGGAGAGGGTGCGTGGCTGGCTCTCTCGTTCGGGGGGGAAAAAAAAAAAAAACTCCTGACTGCATTGTTTTCCAGTTCTGGGTGAGACTTTCAGTATCCAGACTCATTTGGGGGAGAAACTGGACTGTCTGGCAGTGGGCAAAACTTGAGGGCAGCTTTTTCTCAGAGGTGCGTTCAGCCATTTCCATGGGACACAGAGACCCAGGTGCAGTTTAGGGTGAGGCTGATGGGAAACCAAGGCTGACTGCTCAGCCCTGAGACTCTGCCCCATCCAAGCTGAGCACAGAGACTTCCAGCGTAGACACAGCTGATTCTCACAGCCAATTGGCCTGGAGGTCAACCCCTCCCAGTGATACCAACAACAATCTAGGCTTAACTGCAATTAGACTGTGCAGCCCATAAAGGGGTGCACCAAGAGTGTCCACCTCAGGTAACTAGGGAGGCTGAGCCACTGTTCCCTAGAGGACATCTACCACACAAAGCTACTTGACCAACTCAGGGAAGCAGCCAAAATGTGGAGACAAGGAAACAGATCACATTTGAAAAAAATAGACAAAAAAAACCCGACTGGACATAAGAGTTCACAACAGTGGTTATAAGGTTTTTCAAGAGAAAAGGCTGATGCATTTAACAAGACCCTCAAGGATATGAAAAAGGACCAACTAGAAATTAAGCATATACTGACTGAAATAAAAAATATTATACGGAGACCTAAAAGCAGAGTAGAGGACTGCAAGAATCAAGTCAAAGATTTGAAATACAAAGAAGCAAAAACCACTCAGCTGGAAAGGCAAAAAGCAAAAAGAATCCAAAAAATTGAAGGTAGTGTAAGGAGCCTCTGGGACAACCTCAAGCATACCAACATCCGAGTTATGGGGGCGCCAGAAAAAGAGAGAGAGCAAGATACTGAAACCTATTTGAAGAAATAGTGACCAAAAACTTCCCCCACCTGGTGAAAGAAATAGACCTGAAAGTCCAGGAAGCGCACAGAACCCCAAACAAAAGGAATCTAAAGAGGAACACACCAATATACATCATAATTAAAATGCCAAGAGCAAAAGACAAAGAGAGAATATTAAAGCAGCAAGAGAAAAACAGTTACCTATAAGGGAGTACCCATACAATTGTCAGCTGATTTCTTAACAGAAACTATGCAGGCCAGATGGAAATGGCAAGAAATATTCAAAGTGTTGAATAACAAGAACCTACAACCTACCCAGCAAAGTTATCATTCAGAATTAGAGGTCAGATAAAGTGCTTCACAGATAAGAAAAAGCTAAAGGAGTTCATCACCGCCAAACAGTATTATATGAAATGCTGAAAGGTATTCTTTAAGAAGATGATGAAAAAGAAAAAGGTGGTAAAGATAAAAATTATGAACAACAAATACATATCTATCAACAAGTGAATCTAAAAATCAAGTGAATTAAAAATATGATGAACAGAATAAACTGGTGAATATAATAGAATCAGGGGCATAAAAAGGGAGTGGACTGACAATTCTTGGGGGGAAAGGGGTGTGGGAGGTACAGGAAGAGACTGGACAAAAATTGTACACCTATGGATGAGGACAGTGGGGGCAAGTAAGGGCAGAGGGTGGGATGGGTACCAGGTGGAGGGGAGGGAAAAAAGAGGAACATTGTTGTAATCTGAACAATAAAGATTTATTAAATTAAAAAAAGAATATACTAAAATATTTTACAACCCAAGTTCTGCTCTTGAGATTACCTTTTGTCAACCAGTAGTGACACCATCAAACATGTTAAACAAATATTCTTGGGTCACACATTTAATTCTCTGTCCAGATCCATTACATATTCTGCCACTCTTGCATAGCAGAGAGTTATGCAATGACTTCACCAATGGAGCTCAGACTTCCAACATTAAGTAAATCAAACCCTGAAACTCATGATTAGAGATGTTTACTAGACTTTCAGTTATCCCTGATGAGTCATTTTGCTTCACTGAAGCAATGAAGAAATGGGATCTGCTTGTATGGCCTGACTTTGGAAGAATATGAGCAATGAAGGAAGACAATACGGATTAGCCAATGAAGAAAAATTGGATGCCAATGTATCTGTACTCAAGGATATATGAGAGAGAGTAGCTGCTTGAATGAAGAAAGACTATCTGGGGTTTCTTTATGTACTCCTTCATATGACACACTTGTTAAGAAGAAAAAGGGGGCTCTAGCCAGTTTGGCTCAGCGTTGGCCTGCAGACTGAAGGGTCCCAGATTCGATTCCAGTAAAAGGCACCTGCCCATGTTGTGGGCTTGGTCTCCAGTGGGGGGCATGCAGGAGGTAGCCAATCGACGATTCTCTTGCATCATTAATGTCTCTATCTCTCTTTCCCTTTCCCTTCCTCTCTGAAATCAACAAAAATATATATTTAAAAATAAATATATTTCATTTACTTTTCTAGAATCTAAAAGGCACTTCTCTTATGCTAGACAATTTATTAATCCCTAGTCATCCAGTTACTTGTGGGCCTGATTGTACATGTAATTACATTTTGTCAGGAATAATAATTTGCTTAATAAACTTGTCATAACACTTGCTGCTTAGTTTGTTTCAATGATAAATTTAGTTTCCCTAGAACCTCACGGCTTAATTAAATATGAAAAAAGGGCGGTCATCAGACTATACCGAAGCTGATTCACTAAGGTGGGAGTACCTAGCATACAGCCATGGCTTACTTTGAGGCTGATGCTTTCCTGAGTGCTTGGTAACAGATTTCTGGGACAGGCCAATAGTGACAACACTGTGACATTCTGGCTATGCAGGTATCCACATGAACTTCAAAATGGGTAATAAACTTGAGATGCAGCTTAGTTAAGAAGCAGTTATTGGTAAAGAGCTTCAGCTATGGCTATACACTTTCACTACAGGTTATAACAGCAAAACAGAAAAAGAAAAACCAAATAAAAACAACAGAGGAAGGGCTTACTTTCTTAGGAAGATAAATGCAGCCTGCAGAATCCAGTGGCTTATGACCTACGCTCTACAATGCTTGCATAATGTGAGTCTGCAACACAGAGTGCCAGGGCAAAAGGAAATCCCTATCTGACCTCTGGGTAACCTGAACAGGAAATGAGGACATTTCTAAGCAAAATAGGCTGTGTCATCCTGCTGAAATAATTGTTTTCGTTGACACTGCATAAACATCTTACATGAGGCCACCAGAAAAAAAAACTCAAGCCATAGCATCTCTTGTTTTTGTTTTTTGGTTCATCCTCACCTGAGGATATTTTTCCATTGATTTTTAGAGAGTGGAAGGGAGGGGGAGAGACAGAGAGAAACATCGGAGACACGTTGATTGGTTGTCTCCTACATGCGAGCTGGGCCAGGGATTGAGCCAGTAACCAATGAGGTACGTGCCCTTGATTGGAATTGAACCCGGGACCCTTTAGTCCATAGGCTGATACTCTAGCCACTGAGCCAAACTGGTTAGGGCAGTATCTCTTCTTTGTAACAAATAAAACAGAGCCTGGCCCAGTACCTTCAACACAACTAAGGTAAAGTGTGTTGATAATTAGGAGGACAAAGAAGGGAGAGAGGATAACAGGTAAGAAAGTTGGAAGCATTCTTTAAGATACAGATTAGTTGAAAATCTTATATAATAAAAGCCCAACAACTGAAACAGTGTAACGACCAGAGACCTGAATGACCATGGCCCCTTGCCCTGGCTTGGCCCCACCCCCCAGCAATGACCCCCACCCCAACTGGGGGCAGGACCAGTCTACAAAACACCCATGGCCTCTTGCCCTGGCCAGTCCTGCTCCCCAGTAGAGACTCCCCACCCCAATCCAGGGGTCCCATCAGGGCAGGCTGGCCAGCTCCCACCCATGCACTGGGCCTCTATCCTATATAATAAAAGAGTAATATGTAAATTGACTCTAATGTGAATGACCAGAATGACCACTTGATCAGTCACTATGAGGCGCACTGACCACCTCTCTGTACCTTTCGCTGGCTGACAGGCTCCGATTGTCCAATAGCAGACAGGGAACTAGGGGTGGGTGGCGGGGGACATGGGTGGTGCTAGGCCAAAACCCCCACCCCACCAGTCACCCCACACACAGAGGGAAACCCGCAGTGGGGGGCAGGGCCGGTTGTAGGCAGCCAGGGAAGATGGCCCTGATCACAGGCCAGGCCTAGAGACCGTACTTGTGCACGAATTTCATGCGCCAGGCCTCTAGTCAATTAATAAAAGATTTTTAAAAAGGAATTTAATTCTTATCAATAATTAAGTAATTAAGAGTACTCAATGGTTTTGAACTACTCAACGAAAACTACAACTTAAAAATAAGTCACTTTTTCCAGAATAACTAAAAAATATCTGATATTTGGTTACAGTGCTTCAGAATGTTAGAGACTGACACCATTTGGTTGGGAACAATCAAGCTCCTCCAATGAATCACCTAATCAATATCCTATGATACTATTTGTTTTCTAATTATAGTTCACTTGGATAAAAAGTGCTATTTCATGACACCAACACTATATTTATTCACACGCCCTATTAAATTCCCTTCCAATTCAGTTTTGAAAAATATCAAACTACTTTCATTTTGTATTAATCATTTAAGGGTGTTGTAAACTTTGAGTTTCAAAGTCCTCTTCTATTTGACATTAGCAATGAAATGATGGTGCTAACCCAGTCTTTGGATACAAGGAGTTCATAAGTATAATGAAAGAGATAGTCACACAATTATGAACATGCTAATTACACTGATAGAATTATGTACAGATTATTATTATTAGAGCGTTCAATGTTATTTGGGGGGCGAGAAGTAAACACAAGATAGCAACTTAGGTAGAACCCAAACTGAGTCTTATAAAGGAGTTAATCGAGGGAAAAGTAGTATTTCGAACTGATGGGATGACATAAGAAAAGGTAAAAGGAGAAGAAATAGTTGTGTTTATGGGGAGTGCTATGTATTTTAGTATTGCTAAACTGAAATATAAGTTAAGGAATAGTACAAGTCAGCTAGAGAAGGGCATGGGGAGCTGGGTCATTGAAGGACATTTATGCCAGGTTTAGGAACTTGGGGAAGCTTTTAAACAAGGGGAGCTCCCATCGTCAGATTCATCACTTATAATTCCAAGAGCTCTGTGCGGAATGGATTTGAGGAGAAAACAATGAAGGCAGGAAAAATAATTAGGAGACCACTGTGATGACCTTGAAATACACTAAGACAGACAGGTAGTTGGGATACAACGAAGAGGATGGACAGGTAGTAGACAAATATTGAGGATGGAAAAAAGAGGATGGGTTTGAACATATTTAGGAGGAAAATCTTCCTGGGACATGATGATTGACTGGATGGGGCCATCAATCAAAACAGGGAACACAGAAAGACAATATGGTTTGAGAATGAGGGAAGATATGTATTGACAGCTTTGGCCACATAGGATGTGAGACACACATCCCAATGGAAATGTCTACCAAGCAACTGGTATGTTTCTAGGGCATACAGCACTTTTGCCAGAGAGAGAGATAGAGATGTGAGTTAGGGGGTAGGAAAGGAATCCACAAAAGAGAAAAACGTTAGAATGTTAAAGAGGACATGATTAACATGATCAAATGCAGTGGAAAGAACCAGTAAGATTAGGGCTAAAACATCTACCAGCCTTTCCTAATGAGCTAAGAAAACAGTGTTTCAGTAGTGTGGCAAAGCAGAGATAGTGAATGGAGGGATGGATGAGGGATGAGGAAATAAGGTTATAATCAATTATAAATCATTCTTTTAAGGAATCTGGGTGCAAAGAAGAAAAGAGATTGAAAATGGCTAGAAGGAGACTAGAGACGATATTTCCCTTCCCACCCACCTGTCCCCTTCCTTCTCTCTCAATAGGAAAGATTTGAACATGTTTTTAGGCTAAGGTAGTTAGGAAAATGATAAAGCAGAGGAAAGACAGATGAATAACAAAACAAAATCCTATGAAAAGATGCAGTCAAGGGCATAGGAGGATGAGAGAGCCTCAACTAAACGGATACCTGTTCTCTGAGTGTGAAGGAAAGGAAATGAGGATGCATGTAAATATAGATACACCGATTACAAAAGCGATAGAGATCAATGGTGATAGAGATGAATGAGGAGGCTCAAAGGGGCTGGAGCTTTCGCTCAGGTGAAAGAACAATGGTCTAATGACAGAAATGAGAAACCAGGAGAAAATAAAAGTCTCAATTACTCTGTGGAGCATGTGAAAGAATGCATGGCTACCACTAGAGAGGGCTACACAGTTAGCAGAATCCTCAGAATTCTGTGACAAGGAGGTGAAGAGAAACATTCTGCCCAATAGTTAAGGCTGCATGGCCATTTCCATTGGAATGAAGGTGTAAGATGGTTAGAAGTGAACAGATAGTGTAAACAAACCAAGGAGTGACTAGACAGGAAAAAAGATTGGGAGGTGGGACGGAATGCAGTAAGAAAATACTGAGTGCCCCATCCAGTTTAGCTCAGTGGATAGAGCATTGGTCTGTGGACTGAAGGGTCCCAAGTTCAATTTGGGTCAAGGGCATATGCTCAGGTTGTGTTTCGGACTCGATCCTCAGTGGAGGGTGTGCAGGAGGCAGATCAGTGGTTCTCTCTCATCTTTGATGTCTCTGTCTCTCTCTCTTCCTTCCTCTCTGAAATCAATGGGAAAAAAAAAATATATATATATATATATATATATATTAAAGGTAGTGAGAAAAAGCAAAAGAAAGTACTGAGTAGGGAGAAAGTATTTTACTCTATTGAGTAATCAAATACTTTAATCTTCTAAAATGAGGGACAGTGCATGAGTTTCAGAAGGCTGTCATGAGGTTTTCCGAAGGGCAGGAAAGCCTCTCTCTGAATGTAGGTGATCTCAAGACATCTAGAGCAACAGCAAGAGCCCTGGTTAAAGGAAGAGCTTCTAGGAGGTTTGGTTAGATTTTCTGAAGTCCCTTCCAATTCTCGTCTTAGAATTTCAGGACTATGAAAATCAATGGAGTCACAGATGAAGGTAATTGAACGATGATTTGACATTTAAGAAAACACAAAAGAGACAAAGGAAAAAAACAACAACTGTAATTGTAAAACACTCCAAGAACTAACCTGTCACTTAACATTAAGTACTAAGTAGGCACTGTAATGGATATCTAAGAAGGCAAAAAAATATGTGCTAATAAAAATTTTCATAATTACATATCCATTTGGAGCTTAAGAGGTCATCATTAACTTAAAAGACACTAATCTAAATTTCTTTTAATGTATGGTAAATATGGCAGAATGTACCCCTTCTAAGTGCTAGCTGAATATTTACAGTGTTTGGTTTTCTGAGCCGCCCAAATTTGAGGAAGGGTGGCTCTGTGGGCCACTGAGAACTTCCAAAAGTTTGGATTACGTACATATACCTAATTTATTGGATATGTTTGTTTTCACTTTTCCAACCAAGTTATGAGTCCTTCAAGGGCAGGGTACTAGCTCTTCTTTCTCCCTTAGAGCACTCAATAAAAGCTTATTGAACTGAACTAAATTATATTACACACAACACTTTGAGAAGCAAAAGTTTGATTGTGTCTTTTCTGTGACAAAACATAGCCACAAAAGAAAAGCAGAGAGATTAATGCACAAAAGAAAGCTTTAAATTTATACCACTGGAAAAGCTTTGTATAAATACAGTTTGAGGCTGAGTCTTTCTCACATAGATTACCTACAGCGGATCCTGATTAACCCACTGCTAATTTTTCTTTATCTCTATTTCAGACCATTAGCTGTATTTGTGTATAACTTAACTGGCAAAACTCATTCTAGTGAAGTACAGGCTTTTCTATACTTTATAAAAGGAGAAGCTGAGTTTCAGAAAGATTAAGTGTCTTGTTCAAATTTATATGTAAAGTAGGGTTAGAACCTAACTTTCTCAATTTATAAATTAAATGCTTGAACAACAATATTAAGATGGCTAATTTACACAAGATTTCCTTTTATTGGTGGTGTGTATAACCAATCTGCTTTCAAAAGAATGCCTGGTAAGGTTTTTTGTTAATCCTCACCCGAGGACATTTTCCTATTGGTTTTTAGAGAGAGTGGAAGGGAAAGAAGAGACAGAGAGAAACATGTATGTGAGTGAAACATACTGATCGGTTGCCTTCTGCACGTAACCGACCAGGGCTGGGGAACCTGTAACCAAAGTACATGCCCTTGACTGGAACCGAACCAGGGACCCCTCAGTAAGAGGGCTGATGCTCTCCCCAAACTGGCTCAGGCATGTAAGGATTTTTAAAACACTGTGGTAAGATTCACACTGGATATAATAAATATAACATAGACAGTCTCGGGAATTTTGTTTTATATAGCAAAAAGATTATAACAGTGACTATGATGCTTTTGGTCATAATACTCATTAGTATACGAAACAAACAGTGCATTATTATTTTTCTGCCAAAATATTTAAATATTTGAACTTCTCATAAACTATTCTCCCAATCTAAAATCTGTAATGGAAAAAAAAAAAAGAGGAACATTTTTAGTAAATAAAAAAATAGAGAAAAACATTATTTCTTGTAAGAAAATAATAGAAAGTTTGGCAAAAATGCAAATTAATGTTGAGAGGAAGGATAAAGTTACCTATTGGATAGTGCCAATATTGAGATTATATCCAATAATTAATTTGATGGATGTATAATATTTATGAAAGGCCAGAATATTATTATCCTTTATTGCTGACAGGCTATTCTAAAAATTTTATCCTATCACTCTCAGTGAAAGAAATAGCAAGAATATTGATAATTAAAAACATTTAAGTTTGAGACTGCTTCTCTTTACATTATGCATTGGCTTATAATTGCCAGTCTCTGGAGACAAAGACTTACTCCTTGAAGAGCACATTTGAAAATTCACCTCAAAATTAATCACAGTGAGAAAACGCTATACTATAAATAAGGAATATTCCATATTTTACTATATGCACACTTACACAGATAATTTTTCCCCATAAATCTGCTAATTTCTTTGTCATATAGCTAACTTAAGCACTTCTCTTAAAAGTAATTCTGGTTGGTTTATTTCTTTTAGTGTTATTTTGGCAATACCTAGTAAATTCTACTTCACAAAAAGCAGAGAGAAATATAATTGCTCAATATATAAGTCTAAGGATATTAACTGCAGCATTATTTAGATGTAGAAACATCTGAGATCCCATAATGTAAAAAAAAAAAAAAAGAGGACTTGTTTAATAAATTATGGTATATTTATTTTCCATAGAAAGAAATGAAAAATAAAGCAGATTCATATTTATGAATATGAAATTCATGCAGTGTTGCATGAAAAATGTAAATTATAGCATAAATGGCCCATTTCCTCCCCCAAAGTCAAGACCTCTACATTTGTTCACACAAGCGGGTGCATGTCTGTGTGAAAGGTCTGCAGGGAAACACAGAGATGGCCCCAAGGAACTGAAGCAGAGAGCTTTGTCTTTACACATTGCTACATGTTTGCTGGTTGGTTTAAACAGTGAACATGCGATGTCCATTTCCCGGGTTAATAATACAGTTATGTAAAAATGCCATTGGGGAGATGAGCAAAGGGTACAGAGGACCTCTCAACTATATTTGCAACATCTTATGAGTCTCTAATTTTTATTACTTAAGAATAACAAAATTCAAAAACCAGTGAGCATATGTTATTTTTATGATTATTATGGTGTCTGTCTATCTGGTTTTCAAAAAAATCCTTTCAGAGGTAACTTTCTAAATTACAAACCAGCTCTAACCGAACCTTTTTTATGAACCTTCATTTATCCTTTCTCTCATTTTCCTGTCTTTATGTAAATTAATTTTTCTGACCAATATCATGTTCTTTCTCTCTGAAGAGCTTCTTTTAACATTTACTGGTGATAAATCCTTTCAGTTTTGTTAGTCTGAGCTTTATGGGTTAAACTACCCCCCGCCCCCAATTCATATTTTAAAGCCCTAACTCCCAATGTATCTGTATTTGGAGATACAACCTCTCTAACCTGTACTCTTAAATGAATCACAAGAATCTATGAATTCCAAATTTATATCAGTAACTGAAGGTTATGAGCATAAGTCACATACACAGTTAAGTGCATAAAGTGTAAAGTACCAGAATTATGACACTGAAACAAAAGAGGACAAAAAGGATAAAGTCATTTAGGTTCAGACTAATCCTTTATAATACAAGCTCTCCCAAAGGGCAGCATACTTTTCTAATATCTGGACCTTAAGGTAAAATTTGTGAGATGTCTGGTCTTGCTGTATTCAGGAGTAAACCCACATACATCTTCCTTTAATTCTTTGGCACTTCAAATGAATTGAGGATTGTCTAAGGGAAAAATGCTTGCTGCAGGAGCTGTGTGAACAAGCTTATTGTCCTGCTGCTATATCTAGTCAAGCATTCAGATACTACAACTTTGGCAAATCCCATTAATACTTTAAGAAGTCAAAGACTTTAAAACTTCTAAAGAAAGTTCCTGTGAAATAGTCACTGGGGCAAGTTTAAGCAAGTAGAGTGTGTATACAATATAGTGACAAATATAATGCAAACAAAAGAAGATTTGTTTAATTATAGTGGAAATAATTGTTATTTAAAAGTGCCTTCTTCCTCATCATAAAAGAATAAACTGGACTAGTGGCAAAAGAATTGTATGTTATGATGCCTTAAGATTAGAAACAGAGGCAGAAATTTCAAAGTAAAGTCTTGGCAGACGCCCAGTCTCCATGGCAAGAATTACGGCCAAACAATTCCTTCATAACATCCAAGGCTTGTTCATGTCCTTTTAGGTAGAATGCAAAGTTGTTCAATTTGAGTCAAATACAATCAGGCTCTCCTATCTTTCGATGGTGAAGCACATCAGAACTCCTTTCCTAAACTTTATCACCATGTGGAAGTATGGTAGAGGAGAATTATCAGACTGCAAAAAGGGCAGAAGAAGTAGGTGAAGGGTACAATGAGAGCAAGGAGATGAGTGCCCAGAGTACTTCCCTTCTGAAGCAACACTTCTGGAAGGAACTATGCTTCTCATAGCTCGCCATGATGTTGACCAGGCAGTCCAGCCTTGCCATCCTGATGAAGTGTGGTAAGTAGAGGCAGATGGCAACTGCTGACTTAATCAAGTAATGACCTCTTCAATGCAAGTTTCATATAATTCACTAATTTTATTTTTTTAATATTATTTATTTATTTCAGAGAGGAAATGAGAGGGAGAGAAAGAAACATCATTGATGAGAATCATGGATCGGATGCCTCTTGCATGTTCCCTACTGGGGATTGAGCCTACAACCCGGGCCTGTACCCTTGACAGGAATCGAACCTGCAGGCTGACACTCTGCCCACTGAGCCAAACCAGCAAGGGCACAATTCTACCCACTGAGCTAAACCAGCTAGGGCACAATTCACTAATTTCAGTGATGAAGATTAGGCATGCCATGGAAAAGACTTCTTCCAGAAATAAACTGTAAGCATTTTCCCTCACACATTTCATTAAACCATTAATATATAGTTAAAATAGTTCAGGAAACAGTTTTGCAAGGTTGTATAAAAGTTATTGAAAAGCAGGACTACTTCACTTTGTTTCCTGATTTCCTACACAACAGTGTCTTCCCAACATACCATTTGGATACTTCAGTGGCTTTCTTTTTACACACCTTAATTTCTATCCTTTAGCCAAGATAGGTTTCTGAATCTAATAGTCTTTATCTTTATCTTCAGTGATTCCAACTCACTCACATCTCAAACTATCTACCTCTTATTTTATTATCTATTGTTCCATTCTGTGTCCCCAGTGGCTGACTATGGTAGGCACTCAATAAACATTTGTCAAATGAATAAGTGAAGAAACAAATAAAAATCCATTCACACGTAATTCTTTTTATTACAAGCAGCTTTATGATTCCACTGACAAATGATTATTTTATTTACACATTGCTAGTTCCAAAGGGGTTTTAAAGCAACTTATAAAAATGCATGCAATACAAATTACAACTTAATAAGTGAGAAAAGTTAAGGACAAGAAACAGTAAAGATGGCAGAGATCTGTATACAAAATGCATGTGATATTATCCTATACATCAGAGCTTTGTAGCTCCCAAATAAAAAAGACAATATAAGTAGTTAGATAACTCACAGTATTCTTGAGATTAAAAAAAAACAACTAGTAATTTCTCAGGATAAATTCAACTATTTCTTTTTTAAAATAATATATTTTTATTGATTTCAGAGAGGAAAAGAGAGGGAGAGAGGAAGAGAGGGAGAGAGAATCATTGATCAACTGCCCCCTGTACACCCTACACTGGGGATCAAGCCCACAACCCAGGCATGTGCCCTGATTGGGAATTGAACCAAGACCTCCTGACTCATAGGTTGATGCTCAACCACTGAGCCACGCCGGCTGGGCTAAATTAAACTATTTCTAATATTAAAAAATAAACCAGAAACTTCCAAGTCTATACAAAGAAGCCACTGTGAAATGTGGTGAACCACATGATCAGTAATTAATAGTAATCAATCATCTATAGCGTAGACTACCAAAATAATCACCTAACTGTTCTTCCTGATTATAATTTTGTCCCTTTTCAATCTAGTCCCTTAGAGCGGCCAGAACATTTAAAAAATGAAAATCAGAGCATGATGCTAACCTGCTTAACACCCTGGAATGCTAACCTGCTTAACAAGGCCCTACATGACCTGGCTGGTCCTCTCCAACTTCCTCTGCACCGCTCTGCCCCTGCTCACTGCACTGCAGCCACACTATTATCCAACTTCCTCTGCACCGCTCTGCCCCTGCTCACTGCACTGCAGCCACACTATTATCCAACTTCCTCTGCACCGCTCTGCCCCTGCTCACTGCACTGCAGCCACACTAGTATCCAACTTCCTCTGCACCGCTCTGCCCCTGCTCACTGCACTGCAGCCACACTAGTATCCGTTCTCTTCCTGGATAGCACCTCAGGACTTTGACTTGCTCTTCCCTCAGCCAGGTGTGCTATCTCCCAATACCTTTCCATTTCATTCAGATGTCTGCTCACATGTTGCCTCTTTAAAGAGGTTTTCCCTGACAAACCAGTCTGACATGGTCCACCTCACCCCCAGTCACTATCACACTGACCTGCTTTATTTTTCTCATAGGACCTAAAGCTATTTGAAATGATCACTGTTTATTGTGGGTCTCCCTCTAACAAAATGAGATATGACAGCAGGATCTTGGCCATCTTTGCTCACCATTGTATCCCCAGCACTCAAAGCAGTGCTCAGAGCAGGTGCTCAAATATTGGTCAAGTAAAGGAAGAAATATCTGACAACGGGGCAGTTCTTGGTGATCTGGCTTGCCTGACAGCCTTCAGTTTCCCTAGAACAGTGGTGGTTGGAGAACTGCGGTTATGTCATATATGACGCCTCTGAAATCTTTTGAAAATGTTGGAGCCTCTTCTCAGAAAAACACACACACAAGCAAAATTTTGCATAAACCTCTTAAAACCAACCCAAAGCCCCCCCAGGTGTAAAGGCATGTAAGAACATTTGTGCAATGCTATGCAACCTATGTTAAAACCAATTCCAGTCCACAGAGAGTTGAAGGCTGAGAGAGGTGAGAAGGGGAGAATAAATAAAAAGCTGCAAAATCACGCCTAACAGACTTCTCTACAAAATGTAGAATATAAAAGTGGCAAATGGCTACTTAGTCTCTTCACATATATATTGTATTGAGAAGCCCTGACTTGGAATTTTTCACGAAAGAAAATGGCATGTGTTGATGGCATGCATGGTAAGAAAACAGCTCTGAGAAGTTGCCTCTTTAAAAATGGCATAGACTATACTGTACTCTTGTTCTAACTGAATGAGACTGTACGGAACCAGGGGATGAAGAGAGCAAGTCAAGTTCCAGAAATGGATAAAGTTAAACGCGCGCGCGCGCGCGCACACACACACACACACACACACACACACACACACACACACACACACAAAGGATTGGCTTAATATTCCAAACAATCCATGAACTCTAGAGGCAGAGAAGCTTCCCTGGATACCATTAACAACAAGATGCATGTGTAGGGTCACAAAATGACTTTCAAAATGTATTTTTTTTTAAGTTATATCAGATCAAAGAAATGATGGCAGAAAAAAAGAATAGATTCAGGTGTAAAAATCCTCCCTTGCTTGCTTGCTAGGGTGGAAGTGGTGTCAGCTAAGAGACCAACTGAACAAAGTCACTTTTGTTCCGCTTCCCCTTTAGTATCTGCAGGCGCATAGGCTAAGTTAGTGTACAAAGTAAACCACCTGGGGGAAAAGAAGTCTGCAGGTTTTAAAGGACTTAGAACTTCCTCATCACATTTTTAGCACCACTAAATAGTAAGACCCACCATTTTCTTTGTGGAAGTTTGGCTTTGTTTTAGGGTTCTTATTTTGGTATTAGATTTTTTTGTCTTAAGGTGCAATTATCTTGGGGGAAAAAAAGTCATTTCAACTTTATTTCCTTTTTAATAGTAGAAGAAGACCTCTTTATAACACAGAGAAAACATAGAACTTACCTTGATTGTTTTGCCAAAATATCTCTCCTTCAAACTTTTCCCATCTCATTTACAGTGTATTAGTAAGGGGACAAGGGGAAGGGGGGGAGTAGCGAATATATTCTTTCTTTCTCTCAAACTATGCACACTGTGGCTCAATAACAATAGCCTCGATGATTTACTAAGGAATCCGACAACTGTTAGGATCTGAACTCCACATAAGCTGGTATTTTAATTTGCCCACTTAAGTCTTTTCATTCTTCACAAGCAATCCTGTGTTACTGTTTCATGCTTCTGAAAAACAAGTTATTCTGTATGACTGACTGCCCGGTTCCCTGCATCTAAGCAGCATTAATCTTCCAGTAATTATCGTCTTTCACACAATCATCTAAAAAAGGAAGTTCAACAATTCTTTGGGAAAACTTAACTACTACTTTTCATCATTTTTGTATTATTTGCATTTTAATATTTAAATTACACAGATCTACTGAAAGGCTTATCTATTTGCTGCCATAATGCTCTGTTTTATCCGGTCCAGCCCTAGGAATCCACATGCTAATGTAATGCAACAGTGGTCGAGGTACCTCAGTGGTTTCAGACTGTGTACTATATGACTGTTTTTGCAGGACAGCCAGAGCTTTTCATTTGTGAAAAGTATTCAGTAATCCAACAGGTTTTTTGGAGAAAGAGATACACCTTTATTCTAGGATTTCTCAGAGCCTCTAATGTGCTGATGAAATTGTAAACTTATAAGAGAGGGACACAATATGCAGGATTTCCTAAACTTATTTGACCACAGTTTACTTTCTTCATGATTCACTGTTTTAAACAATAGGAAATGCTGCTTGAAGTTCTGCTTTATATTCAGTCATTGTTGATCACTTAAAGTGTATACTGCTTTTGCCTAAATTACTAAAATCCCCATGTCCAAAATATTTACTTATTGATAGACTATGAATTGGTTTTGGAGCAATGACAACATTTTTTAGAAATAACTTATAGCACTATTTTAGTATCCATAATAGTGAACAAGATAAATAAAAAAATTTTTACATTTGTTACACTTTTTACTTGAGAAGGCAGAGAAATGTATCACGTATTTTTAGAAATACTTTCATAAAAAATAATTGAAATAGAAAAAAATTACCACCTTTAAAGAATGTTTGTTTATATAGAACATAACTTAAGTAGAATATGTCAATACCTAATCAGGTAGTGCAAAACGAAACAAACAAAACAAGAAACACAAACAACAGAAAAATAAATCCACAACAAAATACTTTTTAGTATCGCTAAAAATTTGCATTCACTTATTCAACACTTGATTGTTTATTCTGTGCCAGAGACAGTGGTAAGCAGTGGATGTACAGCAGAGAAAAAATAAAGCCGAATCCTGTCCTCCTGGGCCTGTAGTTTAGCTTTTGGCTTTTATATTGCTGATATTGTTATGAATACTTACTCTAGAATTGCTTTATTTGTAAATGTACCTTTGTTGTATCAAGAGTATAGTGAGGCTGGAATTTAAAAATCCTCAACCCTACAACTAATTTGTGAATGAGGAATGACATAACCCATAAAATATAAGCATACAGTTAATTGAAAGACATGGAAATAATTTCACTTTTACATTGGAGGCATATATCATTTATGTCTCACAATTTTGTGTTTTATGATTATTTTATTTGAAAATACTAAGAGATTAAATTATTTTCAATAAATAACCATATAAAATAATATGAATTTTGAACCTTACACTCCACACTATATATAAAAATCAATTTCAGATACATTATAAACTTAAGTGTGACTGGTGAAACAATAAAACTTTAGAAGAAAACATAGGAAAATATCTTTATAATTTTAGGAGTAGGCAAAGACTTCTTAAACAGAACATTACAAAGAACCATAAAGGGAAAATATGATAACCTGGATTTCATTAAAAGTATGAACTTCTGTTCATTAAAAGACATCACTAAGAATGAACAGACAAGCCACAAAGCAGAGCATATTTGTAATATATATATAATTGACAAAGGACTCTTATTCAGAATATACAAAGAAGTTACAAATCAATGAAAGTAGAAATCCAATAGAAAAAAAGGCAAAAAAAAAAAACCAACCTCAACCCAAAACACACATACAAAAAAAAAACCCTGAACAGATTATTCATAAAAGAAAATATTCAAATGGACAATAAATATATGAAACAGATTTCAATTTTATAAGTCATAAAGGAAATGATTAAAACCACAATGTACTTACTCATGAATATAAGCATAACCAATGGACACAGACACCAGCGGGGTGAGGGCATGAGCAAGGGCAGGAAGGTAACGAAGGGAAAAAGACATATATGTAATACATTAATCAATAAAGAAAAGTTTTTTAAAAAACATGATGTAAAACTACTATCTACCCACTGGAATGGCTAAAAAGGAAGAGACAGATAGTATCAAGTGGTAATGAGGATGTAGAGCAAAAAAATTTTCCTGCATTGCGGGCTGAAGTATGTACTAGCATTCTTGCTTTAGAAAACTGCTTCACAGTATCAATCCAAACTGATCATATACATATCACTCCCTGACTCAGCAATCCCACTCCCAGGTAAAAACCTCAACAGAAATGTGAGCATATGTTCACCAAAAGGCATGCAAAAGGATGTCATGTTAGCATAATTTGTAATAGTAAAACTAGAATCAACTTATATGTCCATCAGTAGCAGAATGTATAAATTATGGTTTATTTGTGTAACAGCAGACTACCCAGCAAAGAGAATGAATGAACCACAACTACATTTAACAACATGGATAAATCTCACACACAAAATATTGAGTAAAAAAAGACAGAACCAAAAAGTTGATACTGCATGATTTCATATATACAAAGTTCAAGATCAGCTAAATTCATCAATCCTATCTAATAAAAGAGCAATATGCAAATTGACCATACCTCCGATCGGGCCACAGCCACGCCCACCAGCCAATCAGGGGAAATTATGCAAATAAACCCCAACCAAGATGGCTGCTGCCACTGAGAGCAGGAGGGAGACTTGGATTTCCCTGGCAACAGAGGAAGCCACGCTTTCCGCCTGCCATTGCCAGCCTAGGCCTCCACTCAACACTACAAAGTTTCAATTATAGAAGAAACATAATTCCAACAGAAATGGCGGCAGCCAGGGAGCTGGAGAGAGAAGAGACTACGGTTGCTGGGGCAATGGAGGAAGCCAAACTTCTGCAGTCCTAGCCTAGGCCTCCACTCTAGGCTACAAAGTTTCAAACAGAAATGGCTGTTGCCATGGAGTGAGCAGAAGGCTTGGCTCCGCTCCAGGCTACAAAGTTTCAATTGTAGAACATAAATTAATCCCAGATCCCAGGGCCTCAATTTGGGTCACTGGGGGGCATGGCCAGCCAGCAAACCACCATAGGCCCCTCACCCAGGCCGCCCTACACCCCAAGGGAACCTCCACCCTGATCCAGGACACCCTTCAGAGCAAACCAGCTGGTCCCCACGCATGCACCAGGTCTCTATCCTATCTAATGAAAGAGTAATATGCAGATTGACCATCACCTCAACCACAAGAGGGCTGCCCCCATGTGGTCAAAGATCCTGCCCCCATGTGGACACAAGATGGCCACCACAAGATGGCAGCAGGGGAGGACAGTGGGAGGTTCCATGCCTGCAAAGGAGGGCAGTTGTGGGCCATCAGGCCAGCAGGGGAATGCAGTTGGGAGGCACCAGGCTTCCAAGGGTCAGTTGGGGGTGATCAAGCCTGCAGGGGAGGGCAGTTAGGGTTGACCAGGCCGGCAGAGGAGGGAAGCAGTTAGACATCAATTAGGCTGGCAGGATAGTGGTGAGGGGGTGATCAGGCTGGCAGGCAGAAGCGGTTAGGGGCAATCAGGGAGGCAGGCAGGTGAGCAATTTGGAGCTAGCAGTCCTGGGTTGTGAGTAGGATATCTGACTGCCCGTTTAGGCCCGATCCTAAACGGGCAGTCAGACATCCCTTGAGGGGTCCCAGATTGGAGAGGGTGCAGGCTGGGCTGAGGGACACCCCTCCTGCCCCCCGTGCATGAATTTCATGCACTGGGTCTCTAGTTGTATTTTAAGTCATAATAGTGGTTATGCTTTAAGGGGGAGAAGGGTAATTAATGATTATGAGAAGTGAAGTGAGGAGTGGAGTCTCTTTTGAGGTATCTATCAGTCAAGTTTCCTTTCTTGACCTTAAAGAGATGCATTCAAATTGTGGAAAATCAGCAACAGTAGACCTATGACTTGCCTAAATGTAAGTTATCCTATCTAATAAAAGAGTGATATGCAAATTGACCATCACACCAAGACACAAGATGGCCCCCCTCAAAGTGGTCAAATATGGCTGCCCCCATGTAGACACAAGATGGCCACCACCAGATGGCCTGCAGGGGAGGGTAGCTGTGGGAAGTTAGGGGTGACCAGGTCAGCAGAGGAGGGTAGTTGGGGGTGATCAGGCTGGCAGAAAAGGACAGCTGGAGGAGACCAGGCCAGTCAAGAAGGGCAGTTGGGTGAGACCCAGGCCCACAGGGGAGGGAGGTTGGGAGGTACCAGGCCTGCAGGAGAGGGAGGTTGGGGGAGGACCAGGCCTGTAGGAGAGGGCAGTTGGGGGAGACCAAGCCTGCAGGAGAGGGCAGTTGGAAGCCAGTAGTCCTGGATTGTGAGAGGGATGTCCAGTGGGATCAGGCCTAAACAGGTGGTCAGACATCCCTCAAGGGGTCCCAGATTGTAGAGGGTGCAGGCTGGGCTAAGGGACACCCCCCACCACCAGTGCATGAATTTTGTACACTAGGCCTCTAGTACTTTAATAAAACATTTGAAAAGTTTTATGAGATACAGATATATTTTGCAGAATTCAAATTCTTTCTCAAATTACCTACACATGGTTCAGAGAAATGATCATTCCTCTTTTCCAAGTTTGCCTAAAATCAAATACCTGAAAACAAGACCTAATCCTGGATGGGGAAAGGAGAATTATAAGAAATTTTCATAATTTAGGATTTTAATAGGAAAAAAGAAAATGGTATACTTGACTCATATCTAGTCTAATAAGAACCACTTGTGAGTATACCTCTCTAAAGCTTTAGCCAAAATATTCCCAGAGTTTTAAAAGGCACTTCTAGGATCTGAGCCCGCACTGGTCTTGTAATTCTCTCATGTGCTCTCTAGGGAGTGTCCATACCATGCAACACTTGAGACAGTCTTAGCCCCGAAGTGCAGCGGTCTAACCCAAATGCCACACATTCATTAATGCAATCTACGAAGCCCCCGCACAATGTTGGTGCACTCACAGGTTAACTAAAACTGCTAGATCTTTTCCATATTATGAGTCAGCCTTCCTACAGCCTGTCTTTTTTTTAAACTTAATTTTACAAAGTTAAATACAGCACTTAATATTTCCCTTGCTAAATTTTACTTCGTTGGCTTTGGCTTATCACTCAAGCGTACTAAAGGCATTTTGATTCTTCTATCATCTTAGGTAACTCTCCTAGCTTTATGTAATCTATGTACATAATTCATATTTCTTCTATGTATTTACCCAAGTCACTGTTTTAAAAATTTGTTGATCCCAAACTGTCAAAGAGAGACATCTAGAGGAGGCTGCCAGAGTCTTGACTTGAAGCAACATTTCACAAAGTAAGTTTCATGTAATACAACCCAAAATGAGTGAGAGGAGTGTTGAGTATGGAAATGCTGGGTTACTGCAGAATTTCTCAGCCCTTGCAATTCGTATGTACATGGTACATCTCTAAGAAAAAATTAGAGTTTCTTAAATATACCTGACTTGAAACCTTTTTGAAAAAAGAAATATTTTCTCATCTTGAGAAATCAGTATTCCCAGAAAAAACACTTTATGAAACACTGCTCGAGGGTGATAATAGTACGTTAACCAACATTCTCTGGGTAAGGTACTGTTTTATTAGCTTCAATCCCACCTGCATTACCAACTGACCTACCTAAAGCTTTTTCATACTGCCTAAATGACAATCAAGATATTATCAAATGCAGCAATGATATGTTACCAGTCTAACTTATCACAAAGCGAAATAGGACCAGGTAAAGAGGATTTAATATTAAGATTAGTGAGCCATGGGTGCTCAATTTTCCGTGAGAATTATGCTCAATAAGAAGCTATGAAAGCAAGAGATATATTTTAAATTTTCCTGTGAAACTGGCTACATTTTAAAAGTTTTGGTGGAAAATTAATCTCAGTTATATAGGACACTTCATTTTCTAGTGATATTTAGTGGAATATTTCTATGTATTAAAAATGAATTATTAAAATTATCACTAAGTACTATATATTATATATAGTCTTATAATAAAAATAATTTTAGTATTAAGATTCTCATACACTGTCAAAAGAAGTTTACATATTCATCTGCAATCTATTTGAAAGATTGTAGTTAGCAAAATAGATGCTCTTTGTTAAAATCAGTCAATTTTCAGCATGCTGCTTGAATATGATTAGTATGTGTAAACTTTTTCTAAGTATA